>BSBN01000429.1:0-2400000 GCA_027924645.1 Cunninghamia lanceolata | reverse complement strand
CAGATGAGATAATTGGAGACAACTTGGAAGTTAATAGAGAGGTAGACAATCTTCTCAATCGCATTCCTCGACTTTTGGCAAGAAACTTAATAATCTGGCAAGACCTCCGAGAAGAAAGAGACAGAGAACTACGCCGACAACAAATACTCAGGAGATATGAAGAACGCATGAAACAAGCAGAGGAGTGCGATGCTAACCACTGTCGTACGCCCTACAACTGATAACTGTATGAGTGCCGATTAATGCCCATACAACTTAACAAAGATAAAAATCGAGTACCAAGTGGGCAAGAAACACTTGAAGAGAGATTAAGAAGATCATTAAGATTAAAAGAACAAGAAGAACGAAGAAAAAGATTAAAACAAATTGCTGAAGAAGCGATTGAGGACCATCATGAAATAAACCAAGATACCATAGAAGCACACCAAAGCCTCATCGAGGGAGTCGACGAAGAAAATTTCAGAACACCAGTAACAAACAAAGAAAAAGGGAAAGATGATGAAAATGAATTAACAAAGGAACTTGAAAATAGTATACGCCGTATCCGGGAGTTGTCAATATCAGAAGACGAAGAGCCAAGGACTAGAGGACTCGAGCCCAAAACCCCCGGGTAGAAAGAGTACCGGAAGGAACCCGAAAAGACTCAAGGTGCAAAGGACGCTGAAGAGGGACATGGGAAAGACCCGTACGTGGCCGAGAGTGCAAGGAAGGCACCGGAACGTCGAGGGAGAACCAGTCCAGTCAGGTCGAACGCACAAGGACATCGAGGAAGAAACATGGTGACTCCCCCGGGAAGTCCGAATATGGGAAGTCCGAGCACGGAGAAGCAAAAGTTGCCGAAATTCCTGGGCAACAGATTGGAAGATCCGGTCCGACATTGCAAAACTTGTGAGACCATATGGATAGCCAACGGACAGGATGATAGGTCCTATTGGCTAAGATCATTTCCAGCCACCCTGAGGGGAATTGCGATAGATTGGTATATAGAATTGGACGCCACATCAAGAGCCAACTGGGATGCACTGAAGAAAGCATTCCAGGAAGAATTTGAAATTACTACGAGATGACAATGAAATAGTGGCTGAGATATACAATACAAGACAAGGTAAACATGAAAATGTCTGAGCATATAATCAAAGACTGAAAGAACTGATAAAACTAGAGAAGGAACCGGCTGACGGGTTAAAGAAAAGATGGTTTATCGAGGGTTTGATCCCCCCATCAGAAAGAAAATGAAGATAGTACCGCCGGCGTCATACGCCGAGGCTTACAACCGGGCAATGGACATCGAAAGTGAAGACAAGATGTCGAGCCGAGAGAAGAAGAAAGATGACGATGATAGCTCGGATGGCAGTGACGAGGAGGAATAAAAAACTGTACAAGCATTAAGAAAAGACACGATCAGAATGATGAGGGAGTTTAAAGCTGAGAAGGAAATGGTGAAGGAAAGTAAGGAATTATGGTGCACAAAGTGCAACAATGAGGGCCACATCAAAGCAAACTGCCCCAGAAAAATGTTATGTGAAATCTGCCAGGTAATGGGCCATTCGATCAAGGAGTGCCCGTACAATTTAAAGTCAAGAGGCACCCAAGTGCTCTATACTTAAGGTGAGCAATTTACCCCACCGAACACACCACCCAAACCAAGTAATCAAGATGCATCGCCTGGCGGATACCGCAACAACTAGAGAGGAGGCAACAACAATAGATATAATAATAACGGTGCAGGAAGAGGTCGTATCCAGTACGATGCAAAAGGACGACCGATGATCCAATGTCATCAATGCAACGAGTGGGGGCATTTTGCGAGGGATTGCCCGAGCAACAACCAAAACAAACCAAATGCACTGTGCAAATGGTGTGGCCCAACGACCTTGAAGATAGTGATTGCCCAAAACAGAAAGGTACGGTGAATCTCATCCACATGGAAGAGGAGGATGACAAAGTCTTTGCCGTCACCCGAGCACAAGCAAAGAAGGCACACTATCCAGACCCCCGAACGGAGAAAGAAAGACTCTGCGATGCAAGAAAGGAAGTGGAGATTTCCATGGAAACAGAACGGAGGAACTCAAACAAAAAGGCAACCACGACCCTACGGTTGGAGTCCGACAGAAACATTGCAAGTCAGGGACTACAAGCTACCATACCAATCAAAATGGCGGATCTTCTCCAGAGCATGCCACAGTTGAGGATGGCCATATCCAAAGTGGTGGAAGAAAACTCGAACGAAGGCCAGGTAGAAGATGATGTCATAGTGGAATCACTGCCAACTGGTGAACAAGTGCTCGACCCAAGGCTATTGGCAATTGACATGGGGAAGAAACCGGCCGTAGTACACATGGAAATCCTCGGAAGGAATCTGACAAGTACAATAGTAGATGGGGGATCTGGGGTGAATGTATTACCAGAAGGAACCTGGAAGAGCCTTGGCAAGCCCACCTTGTGGCCACAAAATTTCTAGTTAGTGGGAGCCGACCAACACGGAATCAAAGCGTTGGGAGTGCTAATGGCTCAGAAGGTAAGGATCGGTACTCAACAATTGTTGTTAAATTTTGTAGTCATAACGGCACGAAATGCGTCCTATGATGCATTACTCGGTCGAGGGTGGCTAATAGTCGCCAAGGCCAACCACAACTAGAAGAAGAACACCTTGTCAATAGAAAACAAGGGTAAGAGATTTATCATAGATTTGAGAACACAAATCGTCAGTGAGGAGTTGGCATCGAACTCTGACTCAGATGGAGGGGAGTCGTCAGCAGAAGGAGAAAGAGGGCCGGTGGAGCCAGATGACGAAGTGTACTAAAATTACAAGAATGCTCGCAGATGAAACCAATTCCTTCAGTGGACTCTTCCATTGGTAGATGGAAGATTATGAATTCTTCCAACCAGAATGCAATATAATTTCAATAAAAGAAATTGGCGAGTGCTCTCGGGCGACTAGTGAATCACTGGGCAATTCTCGACCGACCAGTGAAACACTCGGCGACATTGAAACACTCGGTAAGAAGGAATTGACGAGTGACAAAGGGGAGGAAGTTAATAATCAGCCGGAAGTAAGTAACGCTTTTCCAAAAGCATATGAAGAGTATAAGGAAGAAGAGGCTATAATAGACAGTACACCAGAGCAACTAGTGGCAGAGACAAGTCAACCAGAAAAGGCACATAAAGAATATACAGAGGGTGATGCCAAGATAGATGATACATTTGCGCATAAATTTGAACCAAAGAAGGTGATCAAGTATGAGGAGCAATTGGCAAGCAAGGTGAATCGAGGTGATGGAACTAATCAAAAAGTGATTTTTGCGGGTGACAACGGGAACCCAGCATTGAAAGCTTCTGCATTTTAAATTTTCTTTGAGTACAAGGACGTATTCGCCCGGACATACAAAGATTTGAAGGGAATACCTCTAGAACTATGCATGCGCAAATTTCCCCTGATCTCTAATACATAACTGGTTAGAAAGAGACCATATCGAATGACTAAAGACTATGCAGTAATTCAGTCAACTTGTAATTTTATTAAAGTTTTGGCGATTGGTGAAAAGCAACATAGAAAAAATAATTTTAAAAAGTCAGTTTATTTTGGCCGAACGTAGTACATGGCTCCCGAAAGACAACAGTTCCGGTTCCAAGAAAGGCACCCGACCTTGCCGACGATTACAAAATCAATAAAGGTACGTCTACGAATAATGAAGTTAAAATATATAAATTGGAGGATATGGCTACTTGTATTGGCAAATCACCCCCACAACAAAATTTCGGAAAAGGGAAAAATATTAAGAGACAGATTACGCCACAAGAAATTGTTACAATCCGAGAGGCAGATAAAACATGGACCTCGCCGAAGAAAAATAGAAAAATTGAAGATTGGAAAAAATGGAAGAAATAGAGAAGAAGAGATTGAAAAGTGAAAAAAAAAGAAAAAAAGAAAAAAAGAGAGAAAACTAAAATAAAATAAAATTTTGAAAAATAGAAAAATTGGGAAATTAAGATGAAAAAGAAATAAAACGTACGACAATAGCGTACGACTATAGTGGTACACCTAATAAACCTCTTAGGCTGAAGAAAAAATAAAAGGTTGGAAAATAAAGTAAAAGCAAATATGATGTCATACGAGTATGCAAGGAAAAGAAAGTAGATGCCGCTTCCCCTGCCTCCGTAAGACCTCTGCTAAGGAGTTGAGCTGTATGACTTAGTTTTTTACCTGATGAATAAATTCATCGACATCTCCTAAATCTCAATCGATAGGATTATAGCGCTGAGATGGTGTGAGGATTGAACTTGGACCACGGGTGATCACCAATTTTCTGCCAGAGGAGTTCTAGCTGCGAATCAAACTTGGACTGGCGGTGGTCAAGCTTGAAAGCGTGGGAGCCCAAGATTAATTCTGTGGCTTTGAATACAAAGCCGCGACTGGTGGGTTCATGCCGGATAGGGTGGCAGTATATTGTAAATGTGAATTGCCTAGATGTATTGATGGCACAGTGCGAAGAATGCAAGGATTGGTCAGTCCTTTATATAAGTATCGATTTTTTTGAGTCAGGAGTCTTGTGCGATGGAGAGATTGTCGTACGATGCAGGGAGGAGGGTGTCGATTGAAATTCTGAGGTTGGTTGTTGGAGCCATCACAGGCAGATAGACTTCGCCAGACCCGAGCAAGGCACCATTAACTATCTCTAGTCTACACCTGGAACTACTACTATGTGCTCTTGGTCGTCGACCAGAGGATGACAAATCATTATGGGACCGTAACAAATATCCACACAATGCCCGGGAAGAGCAGAGACCCTTCCACGCCCAGAATGGCCATGTTTCTGTAAATAATAGCAAAGGGTGCTTTGTATTGCCTCGTGGGGTTTCCCACGTCAAAGTCCTAGAAGAAGAGCCAGAATGTCAGCGACACTATGATGCATCCCATCGCATTGCCGATCAATTGGCTCAGAAACATCAACCTGGGTGAAGAAAGTGTGAGGTGCCCCGTTTTGAAATCTTGCATCAATTCAACTGCTTGGGGGACCAGAGTGATCACCATACGACCAAAGGTGGAAATGGAGATCAAAGAAAGGACATAGATGACTAAAAAGCCCAGCATGATGAAATATAGTGTACATTGACAGTACGAGTCCCCATGAGACCGTATGATGCAAACTTGGTCGATCAAAACTTGGCGATGAAGAAAGACTTTTGTTAAAACTTGCAATTGACCGCCTGTGTGATAGGCCGTACAACCTCGCCTCTGCAACAAGGAAAAAGAGCAATTGAAAGGAAATACAAGGCAGTCTTGGTCGATTAAAAAACAAACTCAATCTATCTATTTGCATGGTGACCATGTTTAGTGAGGTATGGGTGGAGATAGCGTAAAGCATCAAATGGTTGAAAGGGCACACATAGATACAATCCGGCACCTACATCTGGCGTTTGTTTTCACCTTCTAATGATAAGATTGTTGTAAGTGTGGGCTGCGACTAATAGCGGGTGTGTTGTATTCGGGGAAAACTGCAACCTTTACAATTCTTCGTGCTTATAATACTTCAGAGGCAGTTACAAGCTTATGCTGACAGTGGTCAAAGCCCATACTTATGAATGAGGTAAACTGCTCACTTGAGGCAACCACATAGTCATATGGCTCATACTTCAAAATCCTATTGACAAGCAAAGGAAATTAATTTTGGAACGAAGAGAAGTGAATGGACAATTGAATTTGAAGGGCACTTGGAAATTCTTTGAAATTTTTTTAAATATTAGATAAGCCAGACCATACGAGTCATCACTGTACTCCCAGGCAGCTTGCCGACTCCTAGGTAGCACAGGAGAAAACCAAAAAGCAGTTGGAGGAGGCCGTCCAAATAGTGCGCCTGACGAGACACAAGCACATCATTGCCACCAGCCATCTGAAACAACGAACAGAGGAAGTGTACAGACTTCGACAGTTGGTCTTACCATAGCAGGAGACTTCTGGTTCAGTTCGGACAGCATCCACACCTCCAGGGATGTGCATTGCCCCTCATACTTTATAGTTGTTCATTGGGTCTTGTTTTGTAGTCGTTTGGAAGATGACAATTTTTGTGGGGGGAATGATGTTAGGCACAATTTACAATTGTTATGTTAGTTTATATCGGCAAATATGTTTGATTAGTTTGTATCGGCAAGTATGTTTGTTAGTTGGTATCGATGAGTAGTTACTCCCGATCGGTGTGTCGTTGGCAACGATTGGCGACGGTTGGCAACTGTCCACAACCTATATGTATTGTCACTTCATTGTATCGGACATGGAGTTTTTGGGTTGATTGTAATTGCTGTTTGAATCAATATATGCATTTGAGTTCTAGATTATCAATTCAATTTCATTCTCGTACAATGTGATAGTTCAGTTTATATTTCTTGTTTACTCTATATGAAAATAGTAGACTCATTCGGCAGTAAACACCCTTCATCTGAAAATACATGAGTGAACTCAACACAATCATCTGCTCCATAGGAATCATCAAGGAAGTTATTAGAATCATCACTAGTTGAATCCGAAATAGGATCTAAAGCTGCTGTTCTGTCCTTTTCTTCATGCACCACCATCCATAGTAGTTGTATGCATGACCAAAGAATCATCTTGAAGCCCTGTCACATAGTCCTCATGAGTCAAGGCACCATCTCCATCCAAATGTTCTGCCATAATCCTCTTTTCATTTTTCCGCTTCTCACTATCCAAGAAATGTTTCAATTTCTTATCACATTGATCAATCACCCTTCTAGCTAATCTCCCTTTAGCTAATGGAATTCCAAGAATCCCATTTTTTCTATTAGCTGATAGGATAGAAAACAGTGGCTGTGACACATCTTCATTCTCATTAATAGTCAAAACCATAATGTTTTGCATGGCTGCCATAACATCGTCATCATGTTCTATCCTGATTGAAGTAAAGAAATGGTGAAACATGTTGTAGATCAAATCATGCAATCCCAAATCCAATACAAGGTTACTCAATCTGATTTCTTCAAATTTTTTAAGTATAGCAACCCTTCTATAAAAATGAGAACATGTGATATCATCAATATCCAGAAAACTATCCACCATCAGTTGAATTACCTCTTTCATTGTGTTATCATTGTATGGAGTAGTAGGAGTTGTAATTCTCATGATTTCACTTAAACAAGTAGCAACAAGTAGTCTTACGTCATTATCTTTGTGTCTCAAGAATTTTCTCTTACCCAAGGAAGTCACTAAAGGTTTCATATTTTCTTGCATTCCCTGAGAAGGTGATTGATTCGCCATGTATAAACAACCCTCAACTTCCTCCAAAGTATTGAGAAGAACATCTTTTGGCTGATAATAGGTCTTCAAGATCCTCACCTGCATGGTAAAGCTTTACTCCTACCTTAACATCCATGAATTCTGCAAATGAGATTAAAGCATGAAACTCCGCTCCCATTGTTTGGTATTCCTTCAAAATTTCTCCTTTCGTGAGTGGCTTCATGATTTGCAACCAGTAAACAAAACTTTTAGCTGCTGAAATGCTGAATACTAATTGAGGAAATTGTAGCAAAAGTTAGAACTCCAACAGGCTGGCAGGAAAACCAACTCTGATACCACTGTAATATACACCCTAGTTTGGAACAAGTTTTTTTCTCAAACACCTAGTAAGATTATTGACTTCTAGTGAGCTGACATTTCATCAAACATTTTTCTGTTTGCTGTTTTGGTGTTGTTTCGAATGCATTTCAATGTATTTGTGTGATGTTCCGATATTAAGGTATTGTTTAAATTAAAGATCTAAACATCATGATAAAAGAAGGTGAAGTTGCTTCGTGAAAAGCAATGTTCAATCAACTTGAATGATAGAGATAATTACATATGTAATAAAATTATAGAAATATTTTGGTTTAATTAAATATATAATATATTTATATTATTATATTTAATTATTACAGATATGAATATAAATATGAACATAAATATAAATATAAATATGGATATAGATATAAATATAAATGTTTTAATATAATTAATACTTATAATGTTATTATATTATATAAGGTAAATATGGGTAACAAATCATTGTGGAGGAAAAAGCATCGAATGAAAGTAATACCCAGCAGCGATTCATATACATTATAAACCAAGGCTGCGGTTCCTAAAAAGCAGCAAACATTATATATAACGAATGCAAAGGCTGTGGTTCCTAAAAAGCAGCGAACATTATATATAACTAATGCAAAGGCTGCGATTAGTAAAGTAAGGCAGCAAATATAGTCAATGTATTAGGCAGTGATTCATTTAAGGATAGTTATATGTCATGAAAGGGTGCATGGTAATAACCCTTTATTAAAAGACATCCCTTTTGATGAGGGTATAAAGTGAGGAAGATAAAAGAATAAGAAGGTATGGGAGAGTTAACAATATATATACATTTCTGAATGTGTTTCCAGGCAAGCAAGTGAATAAGATATTTCTGAATTTAATATATATATATATATATAGTTCTGAGATAAGAATATATACATATATATATATATTCTAAAGGGAGAGAAGAAGAATAATATCTGCTTGTATGGAGATTCAGATATAAACAAAAAGAGAAAATATATATAGTTCTGAGTTAAAATCTGCTATAGGGAAGAAGCAAGCAATAACATACGTATTCTGATTTGTGAACAGTTGTATACAAATGAGAATATATGGGAACAAGACTTAGATCTACATATGTATATATGGGGAATCTTAAGGAATTATTACTGAGTTTATAGCAGAAAGGAAAGCAATAGAAATCTTTATACAAACAAGATAATATCATGGTAATATGGAGCAGATATATGGCAGATAAAAGGGCAGATTTATAAGCAGAGGTAAAGCAGAGAAAGTCAACACTAAGGAAGACAATCCTTAGATCTCCAAGGATATCAAGGCAAGAATTATATACTTGGTATGATATATCTAACCCTATGTTTATTATGATAAATGCCATGTGGTAAGTAGTGACAAATGCATATAATTGAAAGATTATCATTAGACATGTATATATATAAGCACTGTGAAACTTGCTATGAAATATATATAGGAAAATATCGATAGTTCATGCACATTATCATAATTCACTATGCATTGCTGATATGATTGTTTGCAACTATGAGTTGATGAGTTTATTATGCATTAATATGGATTCTTATATGAATGCCATGGTTACTATGATGAAGGAAATGTGGAGCAAGAGGGGTACGGTGATGGGGCATTCTTCTAGGTACGCCACTCCAAGGGGATTGGATAATCCCAAGGAGCCAAGGGGGTGAAGGTACTGCCCTTGGGCTTAGAAGAGATAGCTTCCAGGGCATGCTTTTGTGATCTCATTCTCCTGGAGGAAATACGGAACAAGAGGGGTACAGTGATGGGGCACTCTTCTAGGTATGCCACTCCAAGGGGATTGGATAATCTCAAGGGGCCAAGGGGGTACAAGGGTATTGCCCCTGGGCTTAAAAGAGAAGGCTTCCAGGGCACCCTTTTGTGACCTGATTCTCCTATCATAGACATGCAAGTTCAAGGGAACCAATCATAAAGAAAGGGAAAGGAAATGACAAGACGAAGGGGAACGGGATAACAGATGCCTCATTAGATACACCACCTCATATGGATAGCATGCGCCACATAAGGCCAAGGGGGATGGTATATCCGCTCTTGGGACTAGGGTAGAGGATTCAGGACACCCATCAAAGTCACGTTCCTCAACTCTCTTATGGTTGAGTCTCCTAGATAGCTAGGTTTAGTTGGATTAATAATGTTATTATGAGTTTGTTAATCATGTTAACTTGATTGTGATAAATATTATTGTAAGAGTTTTCTAACTTGTTTACAGGATTAAATCAGGCCAAGGTAGTCTAAACCCTTGTTTGCTTGGAAATTGATAATTTAGGGTAAAATTAGTATTGTTCCTACAAGGGACATTACAATTTGTGTTTGGGATCATTCAATATGCGGTTGGGAATTGAAAGTACACAAGAAATATCTCAAATTTGCAGATAAGCAGCCTTGACATTATAACAAACACTTTGCATGCAATAGAAATAACAATGAAACACAAATCTGACCTTGAATCCAGCAATAATATATTGATCTGTGATAGAATAGCTTGCTGTTACAAAGTTCAGTCATCCACCATGGAAGTACAATGCCAAAAGAACACTCAACAAATGAAAATATGTAATTCCCAAGTACACAAGCTGTTGTAGCATGATATCAAACTGCTGTCATAAACATTTACAGTTGTAGTCCATGTGAATGGCTGCACATCAAAAGCCTGATGGTAAAACACCAAAAAATCACACTCCAAAATCTGCCTGTGAACTCACAACTTCATAACATCCATGAAACCAAACTACTGCAACTAAAATTCCCAATGCAAAACCCCTAAATCTGCCATTTGAAGTTCAATGTGACTTCCGTATGAAATCACTCACAAACCCTCCAAATCTGCTCCAAATCACTTGAAAATCGGTCACCATAATCTCATATATACATATCAAATTATCATGGAAAAAAATTTGATATCAGCAATGAATAGCTTCTCCGCGACAACTTGTAAATGCTTCCAATCAACTCAATGTAATCCCTGAAATGAGATCACCAATAAATCCTCCAAGCTGGCCTGCAAATAAATACCTCCTTTGAAACTCCAAACAAAGCCAAACCTGTAATGAAGTGCAATGCGTAAACTCTGAATAAGTTTACTAGCAATCAACTTGAGAAGGTCTTTCACCACCGAGGTCGATCATCTCCAAAAGGGTTTTCGTCCTCAAGAAGGTTGAGATGAACCAAGTTCGATCTCCAGAACCCCAAGGGTTTCAATCAGAGAAATAGAATAAACTGCATAATCCAAATGAGCCCCTCAAATGCCTTTTTATACTTTTTCCGCCAAACTCTCTAGAAGCTTCTATTTTAAAATTCACTTTTTAATTAAAACTCTATTTTAGCTCCAAAAAGACCTTTTAATTAAAATAATGATAATTTGACACACAAGGTCCCTGTTTAATGCATCCATAATTTAAAACATTTCATCCCGGTTCCGATGAGCTATAACACTAAGGTGCTTTTAAAACATTTTAAATAATATTTAGCAACCTTAGTAAAATAATTAAATAAAGCCATTAATACACTCATTTTGCGGAAACCGTCGGAATGCATCGGAATCGAAAACTAACTGCACTGGTGTGATCCCGATGAAGAATAATGATAAACGGAGCCAACTGGACGACTTACTATAAATAGACGCCTTCTTCAAGATTTTTGGAGAGCACACCAGAAGTCGAAAATCACCCCGAAAAGTGGCATATGAGTCCTCTAGACCAATTGAGCTCATTGGAGTCCTTAAATAATCCCTCTTATAACGTTGACACATGCCTACAAGGTTAGTGCCAACTGCACTGCAAGAGAACCTGAAAATGGGGACATTACATCTCAAGAACTCTGATCAATCTGAAGAAGTGGGAAGGTTGGCTCCAAAGCAAAACCAAGGAAGCATTAGCACAAGTACTAACGGTAGGATAACTCCCCATAATGCTAACAAGGGAGAGGTATGGCAAATCCATTGAAACTGTGTCACAAAACAGTGCATGAAGGAGAAGAAACAACATTAGAAGATGCACAAAGAAGTACTTGCAACTAGTAAAGGGTGTGCAAAAACAAGGCACACTCGCATGAAGGTAGACGAGGTTGTGATTGCAAAGACAAGGCGCACACAACAAACCCCCGATGGCACTTTATAAAGTAGTGTGAGTACAAAAAATGGCACAACATGATGTGCAAGAACCCCAAAGTACAATTACAATATGTGGCACTTGTTGTGACCAAATCACACATCGCCCCATTGCAAATGGGGACCCCCTTTTTTTTGAATTCCAGTGCTTTGTTAACTCCAGGATGATGTCCTTTGCATGATGAAGTCAGTGGTGTTTGAGTCTTAGAGCCCCTTGATGACCTGATCCTGATGTTTGAGACCTTGAAAATGACTAAGTCTGGTATCCTGATCCTGAAGATCCTGAAAATTGGCTAAGTCTGAAATCTGGTGGATCCTCAAAAATCTAGAATTTGCATCTTAAATCTGGTGGATCTGAGACCTATCTCAAACATCCTGAAAGGTATATTGAAAAATATTTAAAGTATAAGAAATATACCTTACCTTGGCGACTTGCATTTTTTGGGCGCGAATTTCCTCTAGTACTTGGGCGCATTTTCCCACCTTTGCCAACCCAAATTAGCGCCCAATCTTGTAGGAATGAGTTTTGGCGCCATTTCTTGTTACTCCTGCCAGTTTTAGGCGCCTTGATGTGAAGTAAGCTTTGAACTAATGCTAGATTGCGCCTTTAAGAGTTTTTAAAGGTTGAGTTGGAGCGCCCTAAGTTAGGGAGATCATCAATTGGCACCTAGTGTTTAAGAGCCTCTTAGAGAGTGCCTTGATGATGTCAAGATTGATAGGCGCCTAGATTTGGGAGAAGACACAGGCAGAGACCCTCAAATTGCGCCTTAGGTTGAAGATGAAGAGTTTGGGCGCCCTCTATGAAATTCCTCACCAACTATTAGCGCCTATTATGGAGAACCCTCTGGAGGTGGGAGATGTTTAGATTTGCAAATCGCCTCACTTGAGTTTAGGCGCCCTTCAACACTCAAAATGGCGCCTAAAACTTGGAGTAAGTATTCTTAACCCAATGAGCGCCTAACCTCAAGGAGTGATAGGAGTCTTCTAGAAGTGGAAACTTGAAGGTTGTTGTAAAGGCGCCCTTACTCATTCTCCCAATCTAAAGTGGGCGCCTTGTCAAAGAAGGCTTCGGATCTTGAAAATATGCTAAGTCAAATGGGCGCCTTAGGAAGAAAGAGTATGAAATCCTTGATGTATGTTTGAGAAGATCCTGAAAATGACTAAGTCTGATAGTCTGATATCCTGAAACACTGAAAAATTGACTAAGTCTGAAATCTGGTGGATCCTCCAAATTCTATAATCTACATGTTAAATCCAGTGGATCTGAGACCTATCTCAAACATCCTGAAAGGTATATTGAAAAATATTTAAAGTTCTAAACTTATACTTAAATATATTTTTCAATATACCTTATGCCCTGAGACTGCCAAATCTGGGCGCGAATTTGTTCAGTGAGGTTAGGCGCATTTTCTCACTTGCAGACACCTACATGAGCGCCTTAGGTTGAGCTTCAAAGTGCGCCTAGAGGAAGATCAACTTCCAAACGCTCCAAGATAGGGCGCCTTGATTGAAATTGGCATAAGAGACCTTAAACATCCAAATTTGGGACAAGGAATGATTGAAGAGTTTGGGCGCCCATTGCATGTTCAAGAGACCCTCAAATTGCGCCTTAGGTTGAAGGACATGAGTTTAGGCGCCTTGATGTGAGGATGGAGTCTAAGACAGTAATAGATTGCGCCTAAGGGTAGAATAATCTCACAAGGGTATACCAAGTGTTGGAGAGCCTTAAGGATGTCAAGATTGAGCTACATGAGTTTAGGTGCCTAGATTTAGGAGGAGGAAAGCACCATTCAATGGGCGCCTAGTGTTAGAAGTTTTCTAAATAACTAAAATCTTGTATGAAGAGTTTAGGCGCCCTATCTTACCTTCCCAAATCACTTTAGCGCCTTAAGATCAAAATGTTGGTGTATCTTTAAATCAGCGCCTAGCCTTGTAGAGGTGAAAATCAAGTTTAAATTGACGCCTTGAGGGGAGTCTCTCAGTTCACACCTAGAAGTAGGCGCCTTGATAAGGGAAGTCATTTTAAGTTATTGCAATTGTTTGAAATCATTTTGAGTTATGAATGTGGACTAATTAAGTTAGGCGCACTTTGTTCCTATTTTTACCTATATTTGCACCTAAGTTTGAAAAGACTTACTTGAATGTTTAAAGTTATTCCTATCTTATGAAGTGATTAATACATTGTTTACTTTGTCTTGTAGGAACATTAATGGACTTAAGAAGCAAGCGCTTGGAGTAACCTTTCGTTGAGGAGTGAAGTGAAAGAAGATCATCTTATTAGAACATCTTGTTATCATCTACTCTTCAAGGGAATCACCTTCAAGCAAGGAGTAAGGACCATCATGCTAGCCGCCTTTGAAGATCATCAAGTTGCATCATTGAGAGAAGGAGTGTTGATGAAGTCAAGGAATCATCAAGAGCAAGTACCTGAGTCACTTTCAAGTTGCAGAAGGAGCACTACTCTAAAGGATCATACCTCAAGTCTTTTATATCAATGATATCATGTTAGATCACATCAAATTCAAGTGTACTTCATCAAGGATAATCATGTTCGAAACATTCATCCATCCGAGCTTCAAGTCAAGTTCTCCCAATCTTCAAGGTTCATCAAGCTTCAAGGTCTCCTTGAGAGGTCATTTACTCCACATCTAAAGAGGAGGTTATCATCTACACTCAAAGAAGGTCACTTCAAAGGCCATCAATCAAGTATACTTCATCAACTTCTACATCATGTTCGAAAGACATTCATTCATTCAACCTTCAAGTCCAAGAGAGATCTCTACTTCATGTCATCATCATCTACTTTTACATGAAGGAAGTAGAGAGCATCATCATCTACTCTATTACTCACTCTACATCAAGAGCATCATCAAAGAAGATTCACATCAACCCGCTTACAAGAAGAAGAAAAAAAATCATAAAGTTAGACAAATGAGCTACAAGTATCATACATGCAGTCTACAATAAGAATAAACAAGGCAAAGATCAACAAGTTGTATTCCTAAACATACAAGTTCAAGCAATCACATTGAATACATCACATAAAGGTGATACAATTTTCAAAGTATGCTGAGTTGGCATCTATGTGGCGAGTGCACATCATTCAATTTTGATTAGCCGCATTATTAAATGCATTCAATGTATCATTTAATAAAAGAAGTCAAAGGGATTCCTATGTGGAGGAATATTTTAAATGCTTTCGCCTTACCTTATCACATTGGAAAATGTGCCTTCATTGCCTCCCTCTTTTGTACTAAAAATAGAAAGTTGTTGTAACTACCTTTGAGGTGGCATGATCTAAGCCCTTGGCTATCGAATTAATCTTAGCCATGCATTGTATTCTGGAGCATTATATAAAGGCCTTGTTGCCTCATTTGTAAGGGAGTAGATCAGTAGTAGTAGTAGAGAGTAGATTTTAGGAGTAGAATAGGAGACTCTCAAAATTCTCTGAGAGGACTTGAAATTGTTGTAAATATTTCTCAAGGTTAATGCAAAGACATTGGAAGTTTATTTGGTGTTCGAGTATTATCTTGTGGAGTAACATGGTTTCCTGAATCTTGATGGAATTAAGAGATGTTTCAAGTAGATTAAAATAGATTAGAAGCTCTTTGTTGTAATGTATGTATGTGTTGAATATTTGATCAACTCCTAGCTCATGCTTTTAACATTCATCGCTGGTGGATTGTTGTGTAAAGCTAGTCTGAGCTATCATTTGTATAAGTTCGATTATGGATGTTTGTTTGAGCTGCGCCGTTTAAAGGGTGCTCATATGAACCTTCATGATTTGAAAACCATTCGCATAACCTTAGGAGATAGCACCAACTTCATGTAGTTGTAGACATCCTTGGCGAAGTGAAGTTAGGTTTACTTGGGAGTTTCTCTGTTCATGCATCATCATTGCCTCATTGACCTTAGATAGTTTCCTAAACCCTTGCTTTTTTTCTATTTCTTTATCATTGAAACCTTGTATAAACATCATCCACACTGAAAGGAGGAACAAGCCGAATGAAAGGAGAAGAATCTGCGTAAGTCCCTTTGTGTTTAACAGCAAAATCATACTTAGTCACTGAGCTATCTCTTACAAAATCATAAGAAAGGAATCTTGGAGTCATCTTGTTTGATCACTTCGTTCAGCATTCGAGAGGCTTTGCTCAAGAGGGAGTCAGATACTTTGTATTTCACTCTAATTGTTGACTTGTCCAAAAACAATCATCAACAGCACTTTATTTCAATGTGTTTACAAATCAAATAGTGCATACAATGGAAGATTACAATGTTCAAAAAGGACCACGTGTTGAAAATACAATTCTGTTATAGAAGAAGAGAAAACTAATGGCACTATGGAGAAGTACACGGAAAATCATGCACATTAAAAAAAACGGGACTCAAAAAGAGGTCTGTATGCCTAAGATATGGCTTGTCAAAGTTCGTAAAACGAGAACTGCACAACGACAGCACTGAGAAAACAAAATTCTGAAAAAAATTAGAAGCCCAAACTGAAAACTATTTGCACCACTGTGAAGATTGCAGTATTCTGCCCCATTTCAAAAACAATTGCACGGAAAAAGACCTCCGTATGGCCAAGATATTGCCGTTTGAAGGCCAGGTGCAAAAATGATGTTAACTAAGGGGGTAGATTTGGCAAAAAAATACCTTCGCCAAATTTAGCAAAAACTTTGCCAGTTTTGGTGAAACCGCTTGATTTGGTGAAACCTTTAGAAGTAGTGATTCGCTAGATAAAATTAGTCCTCTGCTAAATTTGGAAAAAACTCCAAAAATAGAACCAAATGGGCACAGTGGCCGAGGCAGGGTGCATGCAGGTATGGCTGGTCGTAGAGTTATTGTTGGGTTTTATTGAAATAAAACTTGATTAAAAAAATTAAAAAAATATATTAAAAAAATTTAAATGGTGCGGGGGTAGGAAATCCACCCCCGCCACCCCTTAAAACGGGCGGGGCCCAAGGGGCCGCCACCCTACCACAGCTTAGGCTGTGGATAGGGGGTGGTACCCTGTGGTACCCCCCACAGTCCGTGGCGGGGCTCAAGGGCCTGCCGCCCTGTCACGGTAGAGCTGTGGCAGATAGCCTCAGGTACCCCCCATTGCATGGGGAAGGGGATAGGGTACAAATCCACGCCCCCCTTTAAATGTATATTTTTTTAAATATAAGTTTTTTAAAAAACAAAAAAATACAAGTAGAAATTTTTACACTATTTTTTTAAATAAAAAATTTCATTGTAGCAAAAAAAAATTTGTCTTTTCTTCAAACTACTCTGATTTTGACAAAATGACAGTTGATCTTAAGGTTTTGGACTTTTTGAGCGTGATGGCAAGGTCTATTTTGATCCAAAATGCTTCGAAATTGCGGCTATGCTCTGGATTTGGAAAAAAAACACCTGCTTCAAACGTTTGTAGATCTAGTCTGCAATATCGAAATTTGATGAAACAAAAATCAAATTTGACTTTCTCAGTTGCTTTGAATTCAGCTATGATGTCAAAGCTGGACCACAAAGCACTGTATCAAAGCTCTTGACAAAAAACTCTAAAAAAGAGAAGGGGTTTGTAGATCTATGCTCTGATACCATGTAAGAGTTACACAAAGAAAAAACAACCTTCCACAAAGAGAGTAGCAAAATAAGAAAGCTATATTGCCAGAGAAAAACAATGCATACAATAGTGCTCAATATGCTCCATCATTCTAATGAAGACATAAGAGGCCTTGTTTATAAAAGCAAGGATGAAAACCTAGAACACATAAGAATATGACAAGTGTTTTATTCTTCTGACTTGAGACAAAACAAGTGAATGCCCAAAGCAAACTTAAACAATAAAGTGTGAATAGGTCCTAAAAGGGAATTAGTTAGGGAATAAACCTTTTTCACACCAACATTACCTAGTGTTGTGCTCTTAGGTATAGGATACCAGTTTCCTGCATGTTGTGTGCTGTCCATTCATTTAGAAGGTCAGGCTTTTTAAAAACGTGTCTTTCTCCAGGTATAGATAGCTATACATGTAAAAGATGCTGAATTCCTCCAAAGATAAGTGTGTATTATACCTCTTTGGCTTTATCCCACAGTCAAATCTTCTAACTCCTGGTTTAAATGCCCTTGAAAATTTGAAATTATAGCTCTTTACTGGCTTAGGATTGAAATCTACATGGGAAATAAAGTGTGCTCTGTCACTTTCTTTAAGTTTGATAACGTTTGAGGATCATGAATTTACTGTCAGTATGCATAATTTTATAGGCAATTTCATTTCCAACCAGAAAAGTAGTATACTTTCTTTTATATTTCTCTTTTGTCTTACAGCTTCCACTTGCTTCTTTTGTACAATTCTTTACTTCCTTCACCCTAACTTCTCATCATTATCCTGCCTTGTTATAGCCTCTCCTTACCACCTTTATTTTCTATTTTTGTTTTGGACGCTTGTCACTGTATTCCACCATTTTTGTTAATATGTATTGCGAGAATTTGGCAGTATGTCTAGTGCCAATTTTTTGATTCTTTTTAAGGATTAACTTTGAGGAGCCAAATTTTCATTTATTTTATTTTTTAATCTTTATACTGTTGTTGGATATCAAACATTTTATTCAATAATAGACATGATTTTTCTGCAGTCCATGTAAATGAGTAGCATGTTTCTGGAATTAACTGTGTAAGTTTTTTTTGCATCAACGTTTCAGATCACACTCAGTGATCCATCATTTTTCTCCTCATCCTGCTCATGGATCACCGAGTATGATCCAAAACATTGTTGCAAAATAAAATTACACAGTTAATTCCAGAAACATACTACTCACTTTATTTAATGACAAAATATGTAACTTGATCAATTTATATCTTGAACATTGTTGTAGTGGTAAATTCTGTAGATTGCAAGAAAATATCAAAAGATGAGATATTAGTCAAGTTTAACATTCTGGAAATGCATTATAGATATAAACAAAAAATACCTCAAATTTTTATTTCTGAATTAATGCAATTTTACTCAGTTGAGAGTATTACTTTGGTGACAGGAGGTTTGCTGAATGTGTAGAAGCAGTAGTCCATAGTACATACTTTGAATGATAAATTAATAATTATTGTGGAACATTCCCTGATATTTCCATAATGGATATACACTTGCTTATGTCATACTTGGGATAGTAGGTGTACACTCTTTTTAAGCTATGCACATTGTATGCTATGTTTGCTGAGTGGGGACACTCGCTGTGCAACTTAATTATTGGTTCAGGCATTCTGAGGGTCTGAATTGCTGTATGTTTTGTTGTGTCTTTTCATCTTTGCAGTCA
Source organism: Cunninghamia lanceolata (assembly GCA_027924645.1). Classification (NCBI taxonomy): domain Eukaryota; kingdom Viridiplantae; phylum Streptophyta; class Pinopsida; order Cupressales; family Cupressaceae; genus Cunninghamia; species Cunninghamia lanceolata. The sequence continues at coordinate 2,380,976 of BSBN01000429.1, read as the reverse complement.
ATTGGTTTCCTTGTTCCAGCAGTGGCACTTATTGGTCTAAACTCTGCCAAGAATCCAGCTATAGCATCTGCTTGGCTTACGGCTGCAGTTGGTTTCACAGCATTCAGCCAAGCTGGTTTTCTTGTCAATCTTCAGGTTGGATTTGGAAGTAGAAAAAATTAGTATTATTTCTTATATAATCAATTTTTCATATCCCTAGGATTAACATGTTTTTTTGTCTGTAATAGATTTTTGATTTCCTTTATCCATTCTTTGGTACTTCTATAGACTGATTGTTGTATATCTTCTTTTATAATGTTGTATGATCAGGAGATCGCCCCACAGTACAGTGGAGTTCTTCACGGTAAGTATTGTTCATATATATTTTTAAAAGGCTGGAGAAGCTTATGAAATGTTTGTGGACCATTTTCAACTTGAGAGTTTTTTTTTTCATTGACCTATGTTCAGCATACTTCTGGTTTATTTTTGCTTTTCCATCATTTCTGGTGCAGGTATGTCAAACACTGCTGGAACATTGGCAGCCATCATTGGCACAGTTGGAACTGGATTCTTTGTAGAATGGATGGGTTCTTTCCAAGGCTTTCTCACATTTACTGCAGTATTATACTTTATTTGTACTATCTTTTGGGATCTTTGTGCTACAGGGGACCGCATAATTTAAAGCAAAGATTCAACAGGTCATTTTGCTTAAATTTGTAATAAGTTTTTTTTTTGAAGTGCCTGAAGCTGACTCAGGACCATACAATTTTGACTCAATATTAACACAGCCGATTCTCAATTTTACATAACTGAAAACTCAACCTGTCATTTTGCTTATACTTGTAAATGGAGCTAGTCTGATGAAGCACCAAATTCAGCAGAATGTATATTTAGGATAACACAAGCCAGATTTTATTCTCAACTTAAATTGATGTTTGTAATTGCCCAGTGGTCAGAGGGAATGGCATTAGTTTCAATAATTTTTGTAGTCAACAGAGATATAATTGGAAAATTGAATTGGTCCTTGGTGTCTGAGGGTTAAATGAGCTTTGATAGATTTTGTTAGGTAAGCTTTATTAAAATTCTGTAATACTTGGGCTGCTCTTGAACTTAAAACTCAAAGTGAAAAGAAACAGTATCACTGTTCAGCATGGTCGCCAAAAAGTCTGGATACATATATAGGAATGAGGATGCAATTTTCAGAAGCAGCAGTCATGGATTCAGGGGTTAAGGGTTTGTCTGGTCTATATGCACAAACACATACTATTACAACTTTCAAAATCTTAAAATTTAATATGAAATGTCGTTAATTGTTTCAAATATGGATCTGCTGCCCCTCTTTCGGCGGTGGATTTTCTGCCCCTCGTTGGTGATGGCGCTGAAGATTTGCCTTATACTATGGCGTCTATTGGTGGCGTGCCTGTTGTCGTGTCCTTTCTTGCTCCTGATGGAGTTCCCGTGTCAACTGTGGGCAATGATCCTTTGTGTTTATTTACTTGTGCCTTGTCTTCTCCCACTCTTGTTGGTGGTGTGAAGAACGAAGATTCTATCTCTTTGGGTGATGCGTCGGTTTTGGCTTGTGAATCCCCTTTGACATATGTGGCCATGGTTGGGTAGGGAGTCCCTGCTGGTCCTCTTGGGATGCACTCTGCAATGGATGTTGATGCTTGCCTGCCTCTGCATGGTAAAATTCATCCCCTTTCATGCTCTCAATCCTCCCTTGTCGTCATTTGTGGACAGGTTGTGATTGACAATGAAGATTACTTTAAACGTCAAGGCCTGATCTGCAGGTTCAATCACTTATGGCCCTCCCTTCCTAACTTAAATCAATGGGTTTTGGAATCTTGGAGGCCTCTCATTGAGGCCAGGATTGAGATGTATCCTTGTGCCTAGGGATTTTTTATTGCTACCTTTTAATTGGAAGATGATAGGCAACTGGTGTTGGATGGTAGGGTTCGGATGTGGGATCATCATTCCCTCTCAAACTGTGGTTTCCCTCTTTCAACCTGCAAACATAATCTCTTAGTGCCATACTAGTTTGGGTTAGACTACCCAATCTCCCTCTCTACTTCTGGGACATCTCCTATTTTGAGTTTACTGGCAATGCTCTTGGTTGTTTTTTGTAGGAGGATTTAGCTTATTCAAACTTCGGACACACTACCTATGCCAGTATTCTGGTGGATATTGACATCTCCAAGGCTCTCCCTGGGGATATTGTCTTGATGGTGGGGGATAGACCTTGGACTCAGACGCGTTGCTTCGCTATTGGACATCTTGCCTTTGATAGTCCCTGTTCTCACTGCAAGAATTTGGGTTCGGCTACTTGGTGGAGGAATGCCCTCCTCGATCACTTGACGGTTGGTGATTTTGATTCTGAGGATGGCGGGACCGAGGCCCCAAAGGCCCTTGTTCCTGAGATGGATCCCTTTGGGGATGTTGAGGCTATTGAGTTTTCTCTTGACGGGACTTCTCATGACCCTAGTTTGATGGCACCTACTTTCAACCCCCTCTCGGTGAAGGGCGGTGGGTTGATTGCTACTACACTACATGTGGACTTCGTGCAATGTTCGACTTCTGCGACTAGTCATTTAGTGTGTGAGGTATCTCAGATTGGGACATCGATAGAGGATAGCCCTCTCCTCTCTCCTTGATCTGAGGATTTGGAAGATGATGTTTCGTGGATGATTGTTCAAGGAAGGAAGAGAGGTCTTAAACATGTTTATGATTCCCACACTAGGTCAAGGGTGTTCGGAATGCAAGGACGAGGCCAAAGTGTTGTGTATGTTGGTTTTGGTTTGGTTTGGTCTGTTCTGGCAGCTTGGCTACAGTTTCGCTGGTGGTTGGTTGTCGCTGGGCGAAACCCCGTTTTGTACAAGGTTCCAAACCCTTTCAAAATCTAGTTTTTTACTCAATAAAAAAAAACATTGAAATCATAAATGAGAATGAGGTTGTTCTTTGGTGCTGTTTTGTACTGTGGTAATCTTCCTTTCAAAGCTACATTGCTCAATCTTGCATGGTTTTAAATCTGGTATCCTTTTTCAAAATCTTATTGGCATGTTTTGCATGCTCTCCAAATTTCTTACTAATTTCTTTACTTCAATGAGAGAAAAATGCCTATTCATTTTTGCAGGAGACATCCATGTAGGAATTAGATTTTGGAGGATATTGCATGCTTACTTTTGATGTCAGGGAATGTCATTGCCTGCTAGAGACGTCAGGGGATGTCGTATGCCTACTAGAGATACCCTATGATTGTTTGAACTTTGCTTAAGGTCTACATTTCTTATTTTTTTTGGGGTGAAGTTTTCAAGCAATTTGAGGGCATAGCTATGATGTCTTCTCTCTCCCCATGATCACAAATTTTTACGTCGAGAGGTTTAAGGAAAAGTGTTGAATGCCTTTCCATATGAGGACTCAAAAAACTGAAATTAAACCATATTGCCGTAGTGGTCCCATAAGCATCTAAGAATAAATGTGTTCACAATGAAAGTTTAAAACATTTTAAAACATTTAGGTTTATTATAGACATTCACATCTTGATTGTCTTAAGACTCTAGGATCCATATAAAAGAACTCCAAACATAATGTCATGCTACTTTACATTACATACTCTTTCAGGTTGATTCCTTTGGTTTGAGAGCTACTTTATACTAATTACTCTTTCATTCTACTTCCATCCATGCCTTTTATGGCATTATTACATCAATAAGAACTCCTTTAATGTGAAGTCGAAAATAAGCATCAACACAACCATCCAACTTTCCACTATCAATTTCTTTTTCTTTTACCAACACATGTTCTAGCAAAATTGTCAAATGCAAATATACGAGCATACTCTTCAGGCAAAGACTTATTTGGATTGTTTTCATCCTATTGTCAGGGTTTTGGAAATCTCTCTCATCAAGTTTAGTCTTATAAACATCTTTATCACGATTTTTTCCTTCTCTCATTGTCTCAAGTCTTCTAGGCTCTTTATCATCTTGACATTAATTCTCCTTATGAACTTAGTGATACCACTTGTGCAGTTTGCACAAGCATAGATTCTTCCTTCTCTTGCTCTTGTTTCCTCTTCCAAACTTGTGTAGGTTCTTTATTTTTCTTGCTTAGGGTATCCACTTTCTTGTTTTGTCTAGGTTTCACAAAACAACTTCTACAAAATTGTTTTGTATACCCAAGGTTGTTGCACTTATAGCATGTAACATTGTAATCTACTAAAGTAGCAAAGGAATTATAGTTCCTGCTTGAGAACCCATAAGGACTTCTATTTTTGTTCCACCTGAAATTTCTTGCATGTGTTCTACAATCTCTTGCTTTATGACCAAAGTTGTTGCATTTATAACATATGATATTGTAATTCTTATTTGACAATTCATAAAAACTTCTATTCTTGTTCCAACCAAATTTTCTTGCATGTGTCCAACAATCTATTGTTTTATGACCAAAGTTACTACAAGAATAGTAATAACCATAGAAAGAATGTTGAAACCTGGTCATTTGCGCCTACCTTGGAGGAAAGGACTTTATGAACTTGTCCTTAATATCTTTTGGAGGGATGTAGGTCTTTTGTGGGACTTGATTCTCCTTCTTGTTGTCTTTCTTTTTGATGGGACTCTTGAGAGAATGTGCATAGCCTTGACTTTTCTCCATTTATCTTCTTTGAGGATTGTGTGGTTTTTGAGCTTTGACCTTCTTCATAACCAATACCACTCTCAGTGTAAGTTGGCCTTTGGTAATTAAGAATATTATCTAACATTTCGGTGCTCTTCTCATTCCTTAGGCTTCTGTTTAATTGAGCATTTGCTTTCTCCAATTCCTTTCTCAAGGAGATAATTTCAGACTCAACCTTTCACAATTTTCTTCCCTTTTCTCTAATTGGATTCTCACTTCCTCTTTAATCCTGTTTCCTTCTTCGATCTGAATTTTTAGCTCGATGATTATCTTCTCAGATTCTTCAAGGTTTCGTACTAACTCTACATTAGATTCATTGTCGTCTTGAAGTTGTAGCTTTAGTTTCTGGTTCTTTCTAAGCCTCTTGATCTCATCTAGGACACAGATAAGTTCTCCTTCCAAATCAACTTCGGCATCCATTTCATCATGCTCTTCTTCTAAATCTATCTCTTCTTTTCTTTCACTCACAAAGTCGTCTTCTCTTTTGAAGATATCATCTTTAGTTTCTCTTGCCATGTGTGTTCCATTTGTCACCCCATCACTTTTGCTTGCTTCTTTGTCATCACTTGCATTTGGTTTTGTTGTTGCTTGTTGATCAATGCTTTGCTTGGTATTTCCTTTTCTTTTTTCCATGTGTGCTTCCAAAATCTACCTTCTAGCGGTTAGACTATTCGAAGGAACCCGCTCTGATACCAATTGATGAGCACACAATTATACTGAGAGGGAGGGTGAATCAGTATAATACAATGTTTTACTTTTTCAAACTAACAACCACAATAATATAAATTGCACATCATTCACTTAAGATCTAACAATTATGCAACATAGGATGAACACATGATTTACGTGGAAATCTTTTTGGGAGAAAATCATAACAAAATATTGCTTTTATATATATATATATTTCTCTTACAAGCTGCCTACAAAGTGTAAAAGCGAGGATTGGTGTCTCCAGTGGGTTGGTGCCTACAAATTGTGGGGATTGGTCTCCTGTAGGTTGGTGCCTACAAAACTTGTAAGATATATATATATATATATATATATATATATATATATATATATATATATATATATATATATATATATATATATATATATATATATATATATATAGGCACCAACCCACTGGAGACATTGATCCCCACTTGTAGAATTTATGAGCACCAACCCATTCGAGACATGAGATCCCTGCTTGTAGAATTTGTGAGCACCAACTCACTGGAGACACCAATCCCTGCTTGTAGATTTTGTAGGCACCAACCTATTGGAGGTACCAACTCCCACTGCTAAGCACCAACTTAGCGAGAGACACCAATCCCTGCTTGCAGATTTTGTAGGCACCAACCTATTGGAGGTACCAACCGCCACTGCTAAGCACCAACTTAGTGAGAGATACCAATCTCTCCTTTAGAAAGCACCAACTTCCAAAACAAAGTTCCACCTTGAATGTTGCTTCTTCAACGGATGATGGATGTCTGATTTCCTTTCACAAACTTTTCTTGTAAATGATATATTCTTTAAAAAATTGATGCACTTGATTTCATATACTTTCCTCTTTCAAATTTGCATATACTCCCTTTCAAATATACATACTTCTATTAGATCCGCATAAATTCTTCACAAGTATTTGCACATGTTCTTCATAAACATCTACACTTATTCTTCATACAAAAGGGTGCATTTATTCTTCATAAGTTTCTCAAACTTACTCATAAATGCTCCATGAATATTGTTCTTCCACTTTGATTGATCTTTATATATCTCTAATTGTTCTATTTCATTGATTTTCTTTATATATATTTTTACTCCATGATTGATATGTCTTTCATTTCTACACACTTATCTCTCTTTGAATGATCTCCTCTTATCTATCTTATATCTTCATTTTCTCCTCACATCTGCTGGTGTATTTTCTGATATCTCTTTAACACAACTCTCACACACTTCACAAACCTCTATACATACCTTCTTCAAAGGAGGCGACTTCATGAGTGGACATACCTTTTGCAAAGAGTCGATGCTTTATAAGAATCACTGCATTTTGAGGAGTTGCATTTTCATAACATAATTAATAATCCTTTATATGAAGTCGTTGCCTTATAAGAATCGCATCACCTCTTAATACATTCGCTACCTTTTAAATTAATATCAATTCACTAACTCATCGCATCACTTTTCAATTATTATTGTAGACACCCAAATTTGTCCATGTCTTGACCATTACCTAGTCGACACATTACTAGGGGCATCATAAGACATTTTGTCCTAATCCCACTCCTAATCCCATCCTAATCACCTAGCTAATTAATTAAATAAATCCCCCTTTCACATGTCCCAAATAATTCAAATAAAATATTTGAATTATTCCCTCACCTCTCACCACATTCCAACACTTGTCCACCTCTTAATTGAGTCATGTGTGGTAGTACAACTTTCATTTAATATCCTTCACATGTCCAACTAATAGGTCAGCCCTATTCTCCTTCGCACACTTGTCACATGACTACAACTCCTCATGGAGTGGAAAAACCTAATCAATCCTAGTCGTCTGCATCGTTGAAATCAACTTTCAATCACAACCCTTCATTCAAATAAGCCCCTTCCTATAAATCAAGCCTCACCCAAGCCATTTGGGGGATCAATTGGCAAGTAGCCTCATGCTGTCAAAATTCCTCTTCATCTCCATTCTCATTCATCTTCTTCCTAATGTTATGCTGCTGAAATAACGAGCAACCAACATTCCTCCCACAATCATCCTTCGAAATCTTGCATGCCTATGCGAGGTTGAGAAGAGCAATGGAGATAAATTGGGTTTAGCGTGGATTCAGTTTGCATTTGAGTTTATTGTTTTGATTTCCATGTTATCTCGTGCTCTATTGTGCTAGTTAGGGTTTGATTACTTGTTGATTTAGTTTCAGACTTGATTTTTAACTTGACGACAAATGGTGAACTCAACATGAATCATGCAAATCTAACATTTTTTGTCGATTTAAGGAACTTGACTTTTGCAGGTGACCTCTAGGCTTGAAACGGATCTCGCAGTTGCGTCCGGGAGGCCTCGCAAGCGAAGATTGACATAAAATTTACTATATTTTGGTGACAGGAATTTTTTTGTATTTTTTTGAAAAATTTTTAGTAACATGTCCGTAATGTACGGCCAGGTCGTATTGATTCTGCGCGGTTTTCTGTGGTCTTGTAGTTGCAGGTGTATAAGGTACTGCCGCCTGTGCCACTTCCCCGCCGCCACCACTGGTGTTTACCCATCCACCACCTGCAATAAAACCCTTTGCGCCACTTTCTCGCCGCCGCTGGTGCTTCAAACCCTCTACCTGCATTTTAGCCACCGCCGGTGGTCACAGCGTCCCAAACCACTGCTTCATACTTTCTCCTGCCTTCTAACTTCTCATCCCCCACCATATTTCCCTGTCGCCACCATTGGTGGCGACTAGGTCTTGGTTGCTGCCTAAAGATCCCCACCAAGTCTTGGTTGCTGCTTACCTTAAACTTCGCCACCTCCTCCGCAAAATCTCTGCTTGACCTTCGCATCTCCCACAAGTCCAATCCCTGCCTTCTTAAGACTCCGCTGCCACCCTTCCTTTGGCCTGAATCTTAAACTACTCCATCGAAGCCTCCTCTCCGCCCTTCCTCCGTCGTTTGTACTCCCATCACCGCCTATGCAAAGTCTCCACAGCGTGCCCTAACTGCCACTCATTTCCAGTTAGGGATTTAAGCCCCTTTGATCCATTGACCGCCGGGCTTAAGCCCTTTTACCCTGGGCCCTGGTCACCTTAGCGACCACTATGGGGAGGGGCTTTTGGCCCCTTTAGGTTCTTTTTTATTTTTGTTTCAGTTCGGCCCTTGGTCATATCAGCGACCAAGGGCCCAGCTCAAACTCTAACTGTCAGACTAAACTACCCACTACCAGACCACCCATGTGACTGGGTGAGCATTTAACTACTAGCGGTTTATGCCAAACTGCCAACCTGCCTATTGCCTTCTACATGCCCTAATAGGGCATTTTTTCTTTTGCTCATAACTTTGCCATACGGGGTCAAAAATTCACGCAAAAGGACTCATTGGAAAGATGACTTAGCGAACTATGCAGTGGTGGAGATTTTATCAGGTGACTGTCTTTTATCAGGCTTTTTTCTTAGTCAAAGTCAACATTCATTCCAAACTTCAAACGAGCATAACTCTTGCAAAATTGATTCGATTTTCGCAATTTTTTAAAAAAGTGCTTAAAATTTTGTCTAGTTTCTGCTCATGACAATCATTTTTCTATATTTGTTCATCTACATCAGATTTTATCAGCTTGCTTCATTTTCACATAATACACTTCTGTGCAAGTTTACTCGCTTCCTTGTTTTGGTGACTTGTAGGTGCATCTATGGAGCTATAGCAGCATTGGAATCAGTCACACACATCAGATTGGAAGCAAAAATTTCAGGTGCACTCCATTCATCTTTCATCTCTTTTCATTCATCATAATCACTTGCTTGTCTCACATTTCGATTTTGGGCATAAAAAGAACATCTTGTCTTCATTCACACATCGAAATTGGGCATGAAAACGAACAAGTGTCTTCCTTCACATTTTGACTTGGGATCTAAAAGGAACAAGTGCTTGAACTGTTTGGTGAATTTGAGTGAGGTTAGGGGTGTGTATGCTCTTCTCATGCGCTTCATGTGACCTTGAGAATCAAAAACACCTCTCATCCATTCATTTTCACACCACACATTTTGATTTCTAAAGGGAAATTAACAAGTGCGAGTGTGAATCAAGTGCACGTGTGTATGCTCTCTCCTCGCACTGCAAGGTGATATTGGAGATCAAAAACACCTCACTTGGTTTGCTTTTGTCATGCCCTACTTAGGAGGCCTACTTGGAGACACACCACTCCAAGGGATGACCTCAACTCTAGTGTTCCGATGGAGTATAAGTAGCGAGGTGTGAATAGAAAGACACCCTCTTTGGAAGTTGAAATCTTGTCACTCTTGGCTAAGCCCCAAGGAACTTTATACATTTGGGAAGTGAAGGTGAAGGGTGGGTTACCCCTTTCTCTCAGCTGTGTGGTAGGATTTCTCTTTCATTTCACAGAATTGGGCCCCCTGTACCTTGAGTATATTGGGGACATCCTTAGTCAACTTGTGCAACCTAGATTAAGACCTAATTGGCCACACCCACCTGACTAGTCATAGGGCTTGTTGATATGTCTTCTTCACGTGCTTGCTTAATCATCACATTCTTCAATTTCAAAATCAAAACTTGCTTATGTGTCTTGCGTGTGTGATACATGTGTGTACATGTGTAATCATTTGTTTGCAAATTGCCACATCAAGCTATACACACCAAACGCATAAACAAGTCATTCTAATCATTCTTTCCAACACATTCATTCCAAATCAACTTCATCCTAATCAAACCCTAGTCATCCTAATCATATTCAAGTCATCCAATCTTGTCATTCCACATCATTCCTAATCACATTCTAATCATATCTTCATCATTCAACCTTCATCCTTGTCATTATCCTCATCACTTCATATCCTAATCATTCCTAATCATCCAATCAGTCTATCCTAATCATTCCACAACATCTTAGTCCCAGTCAACATTTGCCAAAATGGTCTTAATCCTAAACAAGCCTATGCCCAATTCAAGACCCAAACTTATACTCCAAGGATGCCACCCCTCTAATTCAAACAATGAGACAAATCACAAGCCCAAGGTCATACTTCAAGGAGGTCCTTACTCTAGTTCAAACAATGATACAAAATCTAAGCCCAAGGTCATAATTCAAGGAGGCCCCCTCCCTAATCCTAATGATGAGACAAATCCTAGACCCAAGGTCATAGTCCAAGGGGGCTATCCCTTGAGTTCCAATGATGAGACAAAACCAAGACCTAAAATCATACTTCAAGGGGCCCCTCCTACTTCCAATGATGACATGAATCATGTTGCATACCTTGAGGAATGAGATGAAATGCAAAAACTTAAACACATTTGTGACACCATGCCAACATTTGAAAACAGGGTCCTAGCACCCGAACTCCAAGACCTCATCCAAACACTTCACCAAATACCCCAACCCCTAGACCAACCAAAGATACAAAGACTTCAATCCCTCTTTCAAAAATTTTAACAAATCCAATCACCCCAAATCCAACACCTCCTAGTCTAAGCCCAACAATTCATAGCCACTTGTCAAATTCAACAAACACGACCACAACCTCAACAAATTCCACTTCAATCCTGTGTCATACCTCTCCACTTCATACCAACCTAATCCATCCATATGCCAAGTCAAGGCCACATCAACCTATAAATTCATTCCACAACAAACACATGTGAGCCTAAGTCCACCTTTACAACAAGATCAAATGCCTTTGAGTCCTAATGTCACCGCTGACAAGGGGAACACCAATCTCGTTCATGCACCCTATAAGTATATTATACCACCATCCAATCAAAGGCCTATCCTAAAGCCATCATGTCCTAGTCCTAATCCATTGGTCCCTACACCTTCCAATCCATCAAACCCTTCATTACCTTTACCATCACCTAATCCTCCTCCAACTCCACGCCCTAAATTCAAACATTACAAAAGTAAACCTATGGCGTTACCCAAATCCACCCATCCACCTACAAAGGATGTGATCCAAGGGCTACTAGCAAGGAGTCCACCATGTCATCAAAGTCCTATCCTTAATCCAATCAAAGAGTCCTCAAACACTATGCCTAGTCCTTCAAGTCCATCATGCACTTCCCAATCCATCAAGCCTCTTCAAGATCCTTCTATCATAAGTCCAAGTCAACCTCCATCATGCCTTCATGTTGTTGACCATATAGAACATGTTAAGTTGATCCAATAGTCTTCCACCTCTACATCCCTTCAAGAAAATCAAGAGTTATGTCAAGGGTATCCTAAGCATGTGGAAACATCAAGCCCTCATTCTAATCAAGATCAAATCACTTCCATTCGACATATTCATAACATGTATCTTTTCCATGATCAAGACATAATTCATGATGAAGAACTTATCCATGAGAATCTTGATCCTATTCATACCCCCACTACCATTCATGAGCAAGATCTCCAAGACCTATATGCTCCATCTCATGAAAGTCTTGTTGACCTACTTGAGCATTCACCTCGTTTCATGGCCTTCCTTCAAAGCAAAGAAACTTCCCCTCCATCCAGCCCTATCCATGATACACTCACTTGCACTTGTCATGATGAGACATGTGCCTCCCAAGAACACAAACATAGAAGATCAAACAAATACCTTGGATCTTAGTGAACACAATGATGATCAAGATCCTAATAATCCTTCCACATCCCCCATCGATCACATTTCAAACTCACCAACATATCTCCTTGGCCTATCTACCTTCATCCATGAATGTTCCTCCTTAGGACAACAACAACGTTTGTCCATCACCTCCCCTTCTCCATCCAATAATGAGCTAAGTCTAGTGTCCAAACCACACCTAGTCCCATAGTCCATCGCATCCTCCAAAACATGAATTACCAAGGTAAAGGCTTAGGCCTTCACGAACAAGGTATTTTGTAGCCCATCCATGTCAAGGTCCCTCCACGCTCATATGGCCTTGGATATACACCCCAAGGTAAACAATCTAAAGATGTTGGTACTTTCTCCATTCCTCCTAAGTCCACCACTTCCCATCACAAGTCCTATCATACTCCCAAAACATATGTTGCCACTCCGCCTCCATCCTACAAATGTCAAAAGCATGTGACCATTCACCTTCCGTCATCTGCTTTACCTCCACTTCTTCCAAATCCTAGTATCTCTCCATCCACTTTACCACCATTGCTTCCAACACCTAACATTCCTATCATCCATAAATTCCCTCACATTCCTAATCATGACCAACAAATGTACATATTGTCTAAACATAAAGCTTCCACTCATTCCACCCATTCCAAGGGATTAAAAAATAAACATTTGGTTGCCTCCACTTACAAAGTCAAAAATCCTAAGGGTCCTAATGCCTTAGGACATCAATGCAAAAATTCAAAGCAAAGTACATCCAAAAGGCTATCTAATCCCATACCTTCCAAAGCAAAGTCAAAAACTAAAATGGTATGGGTCCCTAAGCAAAAAGCAATCAAGTCAAAAGAGGCATGCACCTCTCAAAAATCCCAACCATCCTCTTCCATCCAAAAGTCCTTTTCCATTCAAAAGTTTCCAATTCCTCCATCCCACAAGCAAAACAAAAATCAGAAAAATTCTAAGTCTATGTGGGTACCTAAACTCCTACATCACCCATCTACTAAGAAAACATCGCCATTGCTTCTTACACCACCTTCCAATCACATGTTTCAATGTTTATCACGGTGTGTGTAGTCATTGGTCATGATTCCTTTCCATGCCTCCATCACCCCATCATTCAACCATTATCCTACATATCTTCCTCACCACCTCCATATGGTCCATGCTTTTGGATAACCCTTTCATCCATCCTTCCATATATCCTACATAATCCACTATCTTGCCATCCATAGTCCACATCATAATCCATGATCTTTACATGCATAAACGTTTTATAATCCACTATCTACTTAATCCATCTCCCTCTCATGCAATCTCTTTGCCAACATCTTGAGCACACTGACATTTGACATGGTCCATGCGATGACATCCATCTCTAATGGAACTATCACCTTCATGGAACTAGACACTTGAGTCCCTTTTCCATATTCACCTTATTCCAATAAAAAAAACCAAAAAAAAAAAAAGTAAAGAGAAATTCATTCGTCCAACAGTGAAAACCACCCTTGGTGGCGCCTTGGATAAGTACCATGATGAAAACCTGGCAAACAGGTATCATGTGGAGGTTGATCTTCTATTCACTTACACTTGGGGGCACAATGTCTCATCCTACCTATCATTTTCCATTCTATTATATCCTATCATTTCCTATCTTATCATCCTTATCCATTACACCCATATACACATACCTATCATATTGAGTCCATTCATCCTTCCCTTCCCCTTTTGATCTTGATAAAGATTGGGGGCAAAAATGTTAACACATGTTTTGGGTATCTCTTGACATACCTCATCCTTTCCAAACCAATCCATTTTATCATCCTAGTGTCATGAGCCATGTCACAAAAAATCATAAGTATTACACCAATAATGGGGCATGTTATTCCTACGTGACATAGTCTTTGGAGATCACATCTTTGCCCTCTTATGCATACATCCATTCCATTTGCTATCACCCACCCTTTTATGCATTCATCCAATCCCACCTTCATCCTTGCACCTAGACTTGGTTTTTCCCTTGTCATTGGTACCTAGCACAAAGGCTATCCAAAATTGTCATCCATTGATATATCAAAACATGTCAAAATCCAAAAATATCAAAACATGTCAAAAATCCAAAAAAAATCAAAACATGTCAAAAATCCAAAAAAAAAAATCATAACATTTCAAAAAATACAAAAAAATTAAATATCCAAAAATCAAGCAATAAAGTCAATCACATCATTCAAATCACTCCAATTCAATCAAATCAATCATCAATTCTTCACTTCATCACATCAATCAAATCAATCCATTTCTTTAAGTCCAAATTATCAAATCAATCTAATCAATCGCATTCATCCAATTCAAACCATTCAAATCATTCTTATCAATCATCATTCCAAGAAATGATCCAAATGCAAGTGATCATCAATCCATACTAATCAAGTCAAATGATCCAATTACATCAATGGTCTTGATCCTAATCTTGACTTAAACCAAATCAATCAATCAATCAATCAATTAATCAAAACGTGGTGTACACTCACATGGCCAACAACACTAGTATCAATCAATCATATCAATTGTCTTATATAGGATGTTGCATCGTTAAAACCAGACCAGGGGTCTTATACGACATGTTTCATTTCTTGAAACTAGACATCATCATCATAATCAACTATCAATCAATCATTAGTTTACAGCTTGGCAGGGGCAATACTTTGTTTCTTTTTGTATCATTTGTGCATGCTTGCTTGTGTGTGTTATCATTTTTTTCTTGTATTTGTATCAAATCTGAATCCGCCCAGCTAATATTCATATCTTGCATCTATACAAGGTTGTATTATGCTGGGGCACGAGACACATTGTCACCTTGGTCCTTATACCTTGGTGCATAACGTTTAGTGCTATATCAAACATCATGGTTGCTCACCTTCATTGAAACATAACACATCATTCATTTCTTCTATCCATTTCCTTATCTTTCTTCCTTGACCAATCCCTTTCATTTCGAGAGCCTACCTGTGTTTGTCCAACTTGCCCATCCTCTCGAGGGGCATCATCATCCTATCCTTACATCATCATCATTTTTTCTCTATCCATACCTTAGCTTCTTTGAAATGATGTTACTTGACACAAATCTCATCATTTCGAACATCATCTCAAAGAGGGTCAAAATGTAGACACCCTAATTTGTCCATGTCTTGACCATTACCTAGTCGACACATTACTAGGGGCATCATAAGACATTTTGTCCTAATCCCACTCCTAATCCCATCCTAATCACCTAGCCAATAATTAAATAAATCACATTTGTTTAATTAATCCCCCTTTCACATGTCCCAAATAATTCAAATAAAATATTTGAATTATTCCCTCACCTCTCACCACATTCCAACACTTGTCCACCTCTTAATTGAGTCATGTGTGGTAGTACAACTTTCATTTAATATCCTTCACATGTCCAACTAATAGGTCAGCCCTATTCTCTTTCGCACACTTGTCACATGACTACAACTCCTCATAGAGTGGGAAAACCTAATCGATCCTAGCCGTCCACATCATTGAAATCAACTTTCAATCACAACCCCCCATTCAAATGAGCCCCTTCCTATAAATCAATCCTCACCCAAGCCATTTGGGGGATCAATTGGCAAGTAGCCTCATGCTATCGAAATTCCTCTTCATCTCCATTCTCATTCATCTTCTTCCTAATGTTATGTTGCTGAAATAGCGAGCAACCAACATTCCTCCCACAATCATCCTTCGAAATCTTGCATGCCTATGCAAGGTTGAGAAGAGCAATGGAGATAAATCAGGTTTAGCGTGGATTCAGTTTGCATTTGAGTTTATTGTTTTGATTTCCATGTTATCTCGTGCTCTATTGTGCTAGTTAGGGTTTGATTACTTGCTGATTTGGTTTTAGACCTGCTTTTTACCCTGACGACAATTATCACTCCTTTTTATATGCATGATTTCAAATTAAATTCATCTTTCTTTGGTGCCAAACAAGGAATCCAACCAGCAAGGGGAGGTTGTTCTCATCAAAGACTTATCAAATTTAAATTGTTTTTACTTCCATCAAGGAGTCGGCCTATGAATTAATCTTTAATGTATCTTATAACATTAATTTCCTTTTGTTTGACACTTATAATAGTTGTTGTTTGGGTTTAGTTTATACGCCATAAGTTATCACACCATATATGTTCAATTCCATATGCCCAACAATTTGAAACAGTTCCAATCTTTCCTTAGTCAATTATTTTGTTCTTCCATTTCTCAAATGTTGTCTTATCTTTTAATGAGTCGGTTCCTTAATAAAGGTAGTTTTCTATTTGGCCATAATGTAGTCTGCTTATACCCATGTTAACTCTCGATTGCCTTTCCTTAACATAACTGACTCCAAGATCTTTTCTTGTATAACCACGTGCAAGATTATGCATCACATATTGGTTGTAGCCTTTTAGTATCCTCATTATGATGTCTAATGTTGAGATGCCCTGAGTACACTTTGTTTCCTTAAACTTTCCAATGGATTTCACATATTCATAGACATCATGATCTACACAATCAATTTGGTACTTTTCAATGATCTCTTGAGTGATCACCCATGGTGCATCTGGAGGAACTACTTCATCCTTTGACATCAATGACAACAATCTTCTAACAATCAGATTCATACATCAATCATAATTTAACTTAGATAGCTAATCCCTTCTTGACATCAATGACGCCATTTGCAACACACATGGGCTCAAACTCTCTTTGATTAGCCTTTTCTTCAACAACTCTTGCACCTCCCTGTTTAATTATACATTTTTTGTTAGTGTCATCATATTTGTTGCCTTATTTAGAAAACTAGCTCCTAGAATTAGATCCATGTGATGAATGATACTCCTTACTGGTGGTAATCCATGTCGCATATTATCTTCAATATAACATCCTAATACTCTATCAACAATTCTGAAATTTCTTCATGTGGTATCTTCTATTCATCTATAGTGGTGTCTATTGTGCTTGTGGTGCCACATATCTTTGGAATCAATTCAAAGTTACACATTTTTTCATGTTTGAGGTCATCAAGGAACTTATTCCCATCTACTAAATTTTTTTTGGCACTCTTGCAAGCATGTCCTCTCTCTTTCAATGGAATTGACTTATGTCTCTTACCATTCTTGGTTATAGTGTACTAATTTTCTCTCCCATCATGTATAACACTCCTATAAAATTATCATGGTAATCCCAACAACAAATTACATACATCCATCGGTACTATATCACACAAAACTTCATCGTGATATGTTCCTATTTTGAATTTGACCAAACATTGTTCTTCCACTAGAACCTTATGCTCCTTTTGCAACCAAGTAATCCTATATGGGTTAGGGTGTTATAAACTTTTCAACTTCAATTTATCATTCATTTCTTCTAACAATATATTATCAGTATTACCACTATCAACAACAACCTTAAAACACTTATCTCCTAATTTGCATATTGTTCTAAACAAATTCTTCATTTGTATTGGTTATTCTTCACTATCATACTACAATAAATCTCTCCTCATGACAAGTGACTCACCTTTTTCTAGTTCATCTTCTAAATTAGGTGATCTTTTGGGTTCTTCAATCACATATACAATTCTTGTGCTGCCTTTTGATCTCTTGTTTGTGGTTCCTTGAAGGTGTGAACACTCAAATACTTGATGACCTTCTCCTCTGGACACTTGAAACAAGTTCCCTTGAAAGATCTTCCATCATTTATACCATTGGGAATTAAGATGTCTCAACCTTTGCAAGTTCCTAATATTGTATTAATAATTTACTTATTATTTGGCCAAATATTTAATTAAGTGTGCAAAATTATTTTGTCATCTTGTGGGAGTGGCACGATGAGGTGTCACTCTATGGAGAAGGTGACTTGGATGCATACTTGACATTACATGTGGATTTGGGCATCTCATTTTGTGGTAGAAGTATTTTGCCATGTGTCAACATCTTTAAGTGTTGTAAGAGGTTTATGCGCGTAAGACTTATGATAGATTATCTGACAGTGTAAGAGCCAGAAATATAGGGGAGTATGACAAGTGTTATGATGTATATGAATTTGTCATAAAGAATCTTTGACTTAGCCTTTTGGAGTGCCCAAGTTGGCTTATGACGGGTTGTAAGAGAATCGGTTATTAATAGTCAGTTATGACAGATTCTCTTACATTTGTAAGTGTTGTCAGTTATGATAGATACTATGACACCTGCAAGATGTGTAAGAGCATCTATCATAAGTCAAATTTAGTAAATTTGGGGCACCCATGTAGAGGAGATTCCTATGACATGTTTGGATAAGTGTCGGTGTCAGTTGTAATTGCTGAACAAGTGGCACTGTGCAATGTGGGTCGTATGGATTTTTATCGTGGTATTTTTGGACCTTGTTTGGGCCCATGGTAATGCCTCATGGTTTTTTTTTGGGCCCCCATGAGTATATATATTGAGGGCTTGAGATAGTGGAATTGAGGAGGAGAGTTTTATGCAGGGTTATGTTGTCAGTTTTCCTCCAGAGAAGAAAGATGTAAATATCCATGTTAAGGCTTTGAGCGTGCAAGTGTATTGTAACATGTTTGTTGTTGTAGATTAATACATTGGTTCGATGCTTTGGAGTGTGAGGTTTTTTACTTGAAAGGGTTTTTCCCACATATATTGGTGTCTCTTCTCTTCTGTCTATCTTTCTTCTATTCTTCTTCTTTCATGTTCTTAAAGTGTTAATTTACATGTCGTTATGCTGTCAAATTTAGATTTGTAAGCTACATTGTCTTTCCTCTAAGGGTTAATATGATGGGAAATCGATTATGTCTATTTCTACTTTAAAGGCATAGTAGTATGTGCTTGCATCAAGTTATTGAATATATGTTTAAGAAAAAATAGGATGTTGCAAGGTGCATACTAGGTTCTCTTTACCTTTCAATTGGTATCCGAGCTACGTTGGTTCCATGGTTGCATGAGATTGCACGTGTTGGTTCCATAGTGTTTAAGGTTCTGGGTATTTCTTCTATTGCGATTTCTTAGCTTGACAAGCTTGAGGGAATCTATAGGAAGGAATTGGATGATTATAATCGTTGTTTGGGTGGAACTCTTGCAATTGATATTGTTTTTTAGGGTTCAACAAGCATTTGAAGGATGAAGAAGATGGAGTATTTTGGATTTGATCATGTGGTTGCATGTACTATGATACTAATCTGGAGCTCCTATTTGATAGTGTGTAAAAAATCTCATGCATAGTGGTTGTGTTCTTCCATTCTATGGTTATGTGCAATAGAGTATATGTGTTGGGTGTTTGTTCTTGGCTCCTTGATCACATGGAGAAACTTGGGTTGTCATGACTATGGCTTGGTGTGCTTATGTTGGGTGCTTGTTTTTAGTCCCTGGCATTGAAATATACTATTTTGTTAACCTCTAATGCATGCAGGTTGTGGAGTTGGTGATTGGATGATCTAAAAGATTCTAGAATAACCTAGCTCCTCTGTATGCTTGTATAGGGTGGTGATTGTGGAGTTGGTCTACAAGTGGACTTGGAGTTTCTGGACCTTGTCTTCCTTTTGGTTGGTTGTACTTGCATGTCTCAGTTTCATGTTGATTGGATCTGAGGGTTTTGTAGATTTTCTTTTCAAAATCTATGGTTATGCTTATCTATGATGTTCCATTGTTTTGGTATAACTGTTATGGTAATTTTGCAGACTTGTGGGTCTTCTAGATGATAAGTGGATATGGATTTGCATGTGTGTCAGTGACATGGTGGTTTTGCAAGTTTTACATGATTAATCAAAACTTGTGATTTGTAGATCTGCGGATAAACTATATTTTAGATTATGATTCCCTTGGGGTGTTTCTAGATGTAAGATAGTTGCAAGTTTTTGCATGTATGCTTCATGCATGGTGTAAGGAGGTTTGTAGCTGTCTCAATGTGGAGATGTTGGTACATGATTAGTCACTCAACATTTCTATAGTGTTTGCTTGATTAGTTCCTTGACTATGGTTACTCATTTGTGGAGTTGTTTAGCAAATCGGATCTGAGGTTGATCTGGTGTTTAAGTCTTGAGGTCTACATGTTATCTTCTTTGATATCTCATTTTGTAGGTTATTGATGTGATGATGAGTTTTCATGTTGAATTTGTTTGGGATCTACAAGTTATGTAGTTTGTGGGTGTGTACATCCCATTGATTGCAGTGGGATGACTCAGACGTGGACTGTCTATATCCACGAAATCGATTCAATGTTTATGTAGACTTTGTTATTTGGCCTTGTCTGTGGTCATTTGAGCATTGGTATGTTGCATTGGGATGATAGGATGGATGATTAGAGTTCTTGGATAGTCGATTGTTGGGACTCGTAGCATGTTTATCACAATGTCATGGATAGCTTGGATACACAGTTATGTGTGAGATTTTGACAATGATGGTTTTATATTCTTGATTCGGAGATCTTGGTTTTACTTTATTCTTTTGTATTGTTGATATTGTAGGTGAAGTATTAGATGGTGTTAGAGCCATGGATGATCTTCATTCAGAGGATGATTATCACAATGCCTTGAATAGCTTGATATCACAGTTTCAATGGGAGCTTTGGCAGTGATGTGGATCTATCACTTGGTGATGGATGATCTCCTATAGTGGTTGTAGGTTGTCATGTTAAGGCTTTTGGATTATGATTCTTATATGCTATGAAATTATTTTGACATCTTGAGTTCCATTGTTAAGGGATGGTTATCTTCATGTGATTGGAGATGGTATTGTTTCTTGGTTTACTCTAGATACCGGTTGGAGTTTTGGCATGATGGCACCACTTTGGCATGATATGTCCTGAACAGGATGTGATCTCCTAGGAGGAGATGCTAGATCATGATGTCATGTGTGTTCCTAGATTTTACAGACGTGTAGTGGGAGCTTTGACATGGGTATGGTGAAGTTCTCTTTGGTTTTGAGTATTAATCATTTGCTTGAAGCTTCATGATTTTGTAGGATGCATTTGAAGTTCGCATGTATTGGTTGATGGATGCTCATGGATACTAGAGATACTTGAGGTGAGGCTAGAGATCTCTTGTTGTGGGGATCATGTGTTGGAATGATGAAATTTTAGTAGAAAGATCAAGGATCCTTCACCTAGGTATGAACATCAGTTCATGTTTGAACTTGAGAGGAGATTGTTCTTGGAGAGAGTCTATGAGGCTCGATGTATCTCAGTTTAGCATTCTCATTCCCCACTCTCAATTCACTTAGGCATAAAATGATCTTATAGGTATTACCCATGTTGTTTTACATTCATTTTGTTTTATGCTTTGGTTTCTCATGGAATGGATCTTGATCTATAGTTTCTAGTTCTAGAGGGTTCATTTGAGGAGTATTTGGCATGGTTATCTCCTTATGTATATGGTTTGATTTATGATAATTTTTAGAGATGTTATTGGGCTGAATTCCTATTTGTGGAATGAATTTTTCAAGTTTGATCTTCCTTGGTTAGAGAAGCTTACATCCTTTTTTGGTTATTTGAGATATATATGTTTCGTTTGATCTTTTGAGATTAAACATTTGGGTGTTGGTAAGGCTTTTCAGTTGGGGTTTTGTGAAGGAGATCTTACTTGGCATAGCTTAGCACTTGGTGGTGTTGGCAGAAGGACATGACATGGTTTGCAATTTCTCTTTATGGTCTCATGTTTCTTCCTAGAGGTTCTTATTCATCTAGTATGATCATTGGGTTTGTGGTCATATACTGTTGTTGTACTTTATTATTTTTTAGCAACAATATGTGTTCTTTTAATGTATATAATTTGAGATGTGGACTTGGGAGAAGCAGAGGAGATTAAAGGTGAGAGAGTGAGAAGAAAACTGTTTGTGGAAGTATGCTCTATTTTGTAGCAGGTTGGTTGCAGTTTGCAGATCATTGTGATTGTTCTTTGTATTACATGATTTGATTATAAGCTACACTTTTATGTAAGTGTTGATTGGTAGACATTGAGTTGGTTTGGTTAGCATTTCTCATGTAGTTTGATTCCTAGGATGTATGCATGTCTTTGGTAGATTGTTTTTCATTGGACTGCAGTAACAAGGGTCTTCAGATTTTTTGCACATCAATGGTTTTGGTGTGTTTGTTATCATGGGAGATGGTAATTTGAGCAAGACAGTGGATTATATACGGATGAGAGCTGCAATATGGGTTGAATATTTCATGCGTAGAAGTTCTATCAATGGTGGGTTTTTTAGTTGGATGTAAACAACTAGTTGTGGTTGTTGTTCTAACTATTTTTTAGAGCATTCATGCTCGATCTTGTTTTGGAGGAAGTCTTCAGAGTTGTGTTCTAGTAATGGGTTTGAAGTTGGATACATTGGTGTGTCTATGTGACATTTAGTGTTTCATCATGTTTTTGGAATTCTAATCCTTTAGTCATGTTGGTGTTCACTTGGAAGATGTTGTAGATGCTTTTGTAAAGCTCATGAGAACAGTGGAGTTTAGTTCAAATAGTATGGTAACCTTGGTTTTTCATAGATTTCTTGTGTTTCTATTAGCTCTTGAAAGGTGTTCGACAAGTGGGAGAGTGTGATGCAGGGGCATCTACTTGATTTTTATTTTCTTGTGGATTTTTAATTTTTGTCAGTGATGACACTGATGGTGG
The DNA here is from genome assembly GCA_027924645.1 of Cunninghamia lanceolata. Taxonomy (NCBI): domain Eukaryota; kingdom Viridiplantae; phylum Streptophyta; class Pinopsida; order Cupressales; family Cupressaceae; genus Cunninghamia; species Cunninghamia lanceolata. The sequence goes on along the minus strand of BSBN01000429.1, from coordinate 2,358,392 downwards.
CTCATTACCATCCTTTCGCCAGTAACCAAAGATGGTATAAGAGTCATGTCACTAGTAGCAAGGAATCTCCTATCGCCAGAATGACAGAAACAAAATCCAGAAAGAGTCTTAAAACCGTCGTCAGTTATTTTGCACACTTGTCTAATGGAATGCTTAGGCAGTGAACGGATTGGAGATGTGGTCATTGTAGTAACTAGCGAAGGAGTTAATTTTTTTGGGAAGAGACTGAGCATGCGAACAGTCAGGTTGGAAGATAAAAGACAACTGATGCATGACATCAGAGGAAGGCTGACACTTGTAGAAGATAGAAGATGGCGCTCAGGCAAGGCAAATGAAAAAGAGGCCATTAGAAGAACAAAGCGGTAGGTAAAAGCATTGCATGGAAGATGAAGAGTTTAGTAGGGAATAAATAAGGAAGGAACATGAATGGTGTGAGTGTGTGGGGATAAGGCCGAGGGCTGATCAAAAAGGAGAGGCCACATAAAAGAAGAGAGGCTATAATACAGAGCAGGGCGGTAGAGAGGCTGAAAAACAAGAGAAAGACTGAACAAGGAGGCCGCAACTCAGAAGGAGGACATTAAAGTCGAAGAAAGAAAGAGGAGGCCATAGGCCAAGAAAAGAAGGAAAGGTCAATTTTGGGGGGAGACTGAAATAGAGAAGCAAGTCAATTGTTAAATGGCCGATAGTGAAATGATGAGAGCAGTCGTAAGGAGAAGAAAGACAACGACATAAGGAAGGGAAGAGAGAAGTGGAAAGAGGTTGGGAATCAAGAGGTGGTAAAAGGCCAAAAGGAATAAGAAGAGGCCACAGGTGTGTAGTGAAATAAGAATAAACAGAAGGAAGCAAAGTCAGAATTAGAATCAAATCACTGTAGATAGGAAGAGGTCATTGGGTACAGGCCCATAAGCTATGCAATGTCATGTTGTGTTAGCTAAATCGAAGAGGGAGGAATCTGTTTCCTCAACATGGTCTTTTGTGTTAATAAAATCTGTCTTTTAATACTTCCTATCATTTCTGGTACTTGATTGTTTTGACTGTAGGGAAGATATGTTTGTGTGTTATTTGGTTTAAATAAGTTCCTGTCATTTCAAAGGCAAGTTGCATGTGTTAATGGTAAGTTCTTGTCGCATAATTGAGTAAATAAGTATGAACTGTGTATAATGACTGTCAATGTGTAGTTCCTATATTTCCTGCTTGGTTCCTGTCACTATCGTGACATAAAGTCTGTAGAAACTGTTGAGGTTGAGAGAACAGGTAATTAGAAAATGGAGTGTATAGGGAAAACAGAGCATGAGCATTGAGTTGTAAGAACTGGTGCTATCAGAATGTTGGGAAGTAAGGTGTCTCAACTTTTGCAAGTTCCTAATGTTGTATTAATAATTTACTTATTATTTGCACAAATATTTAATTAAATGTACAAAATTATTTTTTTATCTTGTGGGCACGGTGAGGTGTCACTCTACGGAGAAGATGACATGGATGCATACTTGGCATTCCATGTGGATTTGGATGTCTCATTTTGTGGTAGAGGTATTTTGCCATGTGTCGGCATCTTTTGGTGTTGTAAGAGGTTTATGCACATAGGACTTATGACATATTCTATGATAGTGTAAGACCCAGAAATAGAGGGGAGTATGACAAGTGTTATGATGCATATGACATTGTCATAAAGCATCTTTGACTTATCCTTTTGGAGCGCCCAAGTTGGCCTATGACGAGCTGTAAGAGAATCGACTATTAATAGTCAATTAGGACAGTTTCTCTTACATTTGTAAGTGTTGTTAGTTATGACAGATTCTATGACATCTGTAAGATGTGTAAGAGCATTTGTCATAAGTCAAATTTAGTAAATTTGGGGTTCCCATGTAGAGGAGATTCCTATGACATGTTTGGACAAGTGTCGGTAATAGTTGTAAGTGCTGAACAAGTGGCATTATGCAATGTGGGTTGTATGGATTTTTACCATGGTATTTTTGGACCTTGTTTGGGCCCATGGTAATGCCTCATGATTGTTTTTCGAGCCCCCATTAGTCTATATATTGAGGGCTTGAGATGGAGGCATTGAGGAGGAGAGTTTTATGCAGGGTTATGTTGTCAGTTTTCCTCTAGAGAAGCACGATGTAAATCTCCATGTTAAGGCTTTGAGCTTGCAAGTGTATTGTAACATGTTTGTTGTTACAAATTAATATATTGGTTCGATGCTTTGGAGTGTTGGGTTTTTTACCAGAAAGGGTTTCCCCACGTATATTGGTGTCTCTTCTCTTCTGTCTATCTTTCTTCTATTCTTCTTCTTTCATGTTCTTAAAAGTGTTAATTTACAAGTTGTTATGCTGTCAAAATTTACTTAGATCTGTAAGCTACATTGTCTTTCCTCTAAGGGTTAATATGATGGAAAATCAACTATGTTTGTTTCCTCTTTAAGGGCATAGTAGTATGTGCTTGCATCAAGTTATTGAATATTTGTTTAAGAAAATATAGGATGTTGTAAGGTGCATACTGGGTTCTCTTTCCCTTTCATATACCATATCTTCCTTCACCTCTTTGACATCCATCTTTCCTATCATTGTGATATGAATTTTTATCATCTTTGTCTCTACAGTAAGAACTATTGCTTCATCCTTCATTATGGTATGTAAAACTACCATTGTAGTATGTGTTACTACCTTTTCTTGCCTCTACTTCTTCATTGCAGGATCTTCTATCATCATACTGAGATTTGTTTCCTTGAAAACTTCCTCCCCTTCCTCTCTCTTAATTTTGTCTTCTCTCAAATCTTCTATTTAGTTTCTCTTCTATCTTCATTGCAAATTGAATGCTTCTTCTATTGTTGTCAACCTCACCAAGCTCAATTCTTCCTAAATAATCCCTCATAGTCCATTGATATATTTTGCAACCTTTTCCTTGCTTCACTATTTCTAGTCCTAATGATCATATAGTAAAGTTTTTTAGTATATTCTTTCACTATCATATCCTTTTGCTATAGATTTTGGAACTTATTCAACAATTCTAACTAATAGTAAATGGGTGTAAATTAATTTTTCCTTTACTACCTTCCTATCCCATTTTGTTCTTTTCATTTTCCCTTCTATTTCTTTCTAATTATACTTCTTTCCACCAAATAGCAACATGTCCCTTCAACTTATTTTTAGAAAGTCTAATCCTATCCAAATCTATAATTTCCTCATACTCAAAATATTCTTCTAGATCACTTATCCAATCAATCAACTCCTCTAGATTTAAATCACCAAAATAATTATAAATCTCAATTCTAGGTCTTTTACTAATTTTAGAAATGGCCTTCAACATCTTCATTTCATTAGTCTCTTCTTCTAGGTATCCCACATTTTACTTGGTAGCTTGTGCATTTTATCCTCTTTTGCTTTCCTCTTCATCATTTTCATCATCATTTCTAAGGTTAATACATTTTCTTCTATCCTCTTCCATAGCATCTAGTTAGACTTTCATCACCCTTAGCATTTCAAACATTTCTCCCATCCTTCTAACAATGTTAGAAGCACCTTGAACTCTTCATAGATGCATCTTTCCCTAGGATCTTATTCAAACTCACTCAAGTCAACAATCGGTCTACAATCATTCCTTGTAAAAACATCTCAATCAATGCTCTATTGTCAAGCTTCTTGTTGACTGCCTTAGTTTGATGATCTTTTCATAGGTAAAACCCTTACGATACCAAACCTTATGCTTTGATGCCACTTGACATAGTCATGTGTAGAGGATCCAATGAAGGATTATCCAACCATCCAATCAAATGAAACAACACACAATAAAATTTAATGAAAAACAAAACAACGACATGATCTTTATTCATTCATAGTCAAAATTAGATTATAATCTATCACAATGGGCTTCCAACATGATAGGCCATTGTCATTTGATTATAATGTGTGGATTATAGAATTTGAATGATATTACAATACAATCTAATGTTGAGCTCCCAAAACCAAACTATCATTTCTCTATCATCTTGACTTCTAATCGAACTACCTCCAAATGATCAAGAGTCATGTTTATATAGAAACTTCTAACATTTAAATGAGTGATCCTAGTCAACCATAAGGAGGTGCAAAGATCGATGCCAAATAAAACATGTAGTCAACCAAATGTGTGAAAGAATCTTCTAGAATGAATGCAGTGATGATGGATCAATGAAACTTGATGGGGTTCACACATGAGTTCTCCTACGTCCTTTGCCCATGGAAACACATTTTTTTGTCATCGTATGCTTCAAAAAGTTGCTACAAACTATGAAGAGTGAAACAAAATGTCTTCCTATTATGCGAGTAGTGAGCCTGGAAGCGAAGCATGCATTTGAGATGATCAAACTCTCTTAAGAATTGAATATGACATTGAAGGATTAATGTAGAACATGTATTCCCAAGTGAGAAGTGAAAGGTGCAAATGTAGTGAAATGTGCAAATGCGGTCAAATGTGGTAGGATCTACAATGACTAATGATGAACAAAATGTTATTGAAAAACCTACGAATAAACAAACAAGTAAAAGAAAATATTTTTGTGTGATGCAAGATTGCTTCTACACCCTATGATGCTCTTATATTAAATTACAAGTCATTCCTAGTGTCTTGATAAGGCAATTTAGATCTCCATGGCATCTAATCTAGGCATCAACTAATTTATTTCTTGAATCTCTTCTTTCATAGCATTCTAGAAAGATTTCTATCCTCAAATGCAACAACAAACCCCCAAAATAGTGTTCAAATGGCCACCATTTTCTTCCTATCTTCCCCTTTTTATGAATCTCCTTTTTAAACCAAGTTAGGTACATTTTAAATTAATTTTAATTCTCATTAATATGTTTTTTCTCTTAAGTCTATGCTCTAACTCTTGTGTTGACTAAAGGCTTATATTTCCAAATGTGTAGGGTGCAAACTCATTCTAGAAAGTTTGGAGCACCATACACAACCCCAAACATTATGTTTGACAGGAAACTTTAGCCACTTTTTTTTTGGTAGTTCTATCTTTTTATTCCTTTTTGAGGAGCTCACATAGATATCTTTGAATTGTCAATTAGTTGATGGTACCTTATTCTATATAAACCTATATATGATATAATTATTTAGTTATATTACTTGTAGAATTAAATATTGTGTACTCATTAAGAAATATTATTTATAATTTAGATTATTATTATAATGATAAATTATATAATAAATATCGGCAACAAATATGTATCAAAGATAATATATTCAAGTGGACATTCTAGATGTTGAACATATATACTAATATGACTTTTGCACTTGAGCTAATTAGATGAATGAAATTGTTGCTAATTATCACAATAGCATACATGGCACTTGCATCTTGGTCAAATATATAGTTTAGATAAGACATAGACTCAACTGGTTTTGACATGAAGTTGACATTAGGTCATTTCCTCTTTGATAAAGCTAGAAAATTTGCATCACCAATGAAATTATTGCTAATTATCACAATAGCATACATGACACTTGCATCTCGGTCAAATCTATAGTTCAGATAAGACACAGACTCAACTGGTTTTGACATGAAGTTGACATTAGGTCATTTCCTCTTTGATAAAGCTAGAAAATTTGCATCACCATTAGATATATCATAATAAAACCAAAATATCCCAATGCAAGTTACAAACTTAATATTCAACTACACTTACTTGAGAACAATGATTAAGACCTATTTACAAAAAGTTAAAATTGAGTGCCTTCGAGGGATGCAACAAGAATTTAGTGCTTTACCTTGTAATATAGGGTTAAGTATAAGGAGTGCCATGCAGTGGCAAGTATGTGCATTGTTTTTTAATTGTGAAGAAGAGAATACTTACTAATGAGAAAGTTCTCTTTGTGATTGCCTTTGATTATTTAGTATTGTAATTGAGTATTCTAAAAATGTCTCAAGTATGTGGTAAAGAATAAAATGTTAATATTTGATAAATAAATTAAATTGAAATGTCAATAACAAAATTTGTAGATTTTTTCATATTTTTGTTATAGATAGAAAGTGTTACTTGATTTTAGTAACTAAAAATTATTTCAGTAAATGTACATGATTTATATCATAACAAATGGAAATCAAAATTTATAACAATTCAATTATAGAGGGCATAATTTGGTGATGATGAGAGGAAGGAAGACATCGTTTTGTAATGTTGAAGGTGTTGTAAAGAAATGAAAGCATAACAATTAGTTTAAGTCATATGTTGTTTGTAATATGTAAGAAATGTTTATTTTTTTTAATGTAAGTTGGTGTTTGTATTATCAACTTCATAGATTACATTGTCCTAGTTTATTGTAAAAGTCACTTGGATTATAAAGTCCTACAACATGTATATGATTGTGGACTTGTTTTCTATGTGCTCTTCATATTATACTTGTGCTAATGCATGGAAGATGTTGTCTAGCATATATATTTTTAATGATGCATGTGAAGACTATGTTGTTTAGTGTCTTTAATGAGCAAGAAAGATGGTGTATATAAGTGGTTATACAGAATTTCTTACATCAAAATTATTGTACTACACCAAGGAAAAATACACTTTACCTAGGAAGCTCCTAATAAATGTTTGTAAACACAACTAGTATATTTTCAAATACTAAAAAGTAAGGTGAATTAGTTTTTAGATTATCAAATCTAATAGGTCAATTTTGTGCATAGAAGGTCGGTTTTGTGCCATGCGATCAACCTAAAACAATTCCACGCTGCAGTTTTTGTGTAGATTGAAGAAACTTCAATTAGATCATAAAGTAAGATATATCATAACATTATTTTTGGATCACACAACAATAGTGTGCAATCCAATACCATCAAACCACACATAAAAATAAACTAGTACTTGCACCCATAGGAGGTTCAATGAATACGCTGATAGGAACAACCGATGAGTTTAAAAAATTTTCCGACATGAATTTTTTTACGGTGTGAGACAATTCCGAGCACTATAATGCTCACATATAATTTAAGCCTGTCGACTAATAACTTTAAATAATCCATCTTTATCATTTCAAAAATTATATTTATCTATTTACACTTTATTATCTCAATTAATAAATTCTAAGGTTAAATTTGTTTAAATTGCTTCATTTCATTTATACTTAGATACCTAGATTATTGATTTATTCTCCCTTTTTCACATAGCTAACAATATATTACATTTTGTTTCTTGTTCAATGGCAGTTAGTTAAAATAAGGCGATGATTTTGGCAATGAATTGAAGTCTATGCTTTATCTCATACATTCTATAGTTTAAGTTTTATCTTGAATGAGTTGAAAGTGATCATGTTTTTAGCCATTCAACTACCTCACATGACAGTCTCGATTTACTCGAATAGTTTCCCGTGTTAAATGTCATAATAACATAGGAGCCAACTATTGGTCCAATATTTTTTGTTTGCATGTTTTTGGACACCTCAACAAAAAGCATGTTGATGTGGCATCATATTTGATGATGTGGACCCGAAATCTTAGTTATAAAGATGCCTTGCCAAATAAGCTGTTGTAAAATTTTTGAAATAATTTAAAATTGCCACGTATAACTTTGAGAAGTGCGAAGTTAGAATGTTCAACTACTAACTCCTCTCCCCTGTAATATACACCTATAGTATACACTAAAAGTAAGCGAAAAAATGTTGCATCCACACTGTGGAAGGTACCTAAAAGATTTGCACAAAAGTATTTGTGTTGATGGACTTCAAAAATTATTTAAATTCTGTCGTAAGTTGAAGTATTGACAGTGCTCTTTGGTAAACACAATCACCAACTTAATTTCGGAGAATGAGTTGAGTTATGAGAAAGACTGGCATTAATATCTGTACTCAACAAATCTTCGCTCTATTCACCAAATCTTCATATGTTGACGTGTGACTCTACGGACTTAATGCGTAGCTTGATGTGTAAATGAACAGTCAATGCGGAATTTGATGCGCCTTCGCCGGAGAAATCAGGATGACTTTGGAGCTCCAAATTTCCAAATTTGTATGGTGAAGATTCATTGAAGTGACTCACAACAAGTTCATCTGAATAATTTGATGTTTTGTTGAAAACCAGCTCGAATGTGTTGTGGGTAATGAATGCAAACAAGCTTTTTACTAGGATTGTTATGTGACTTAGGGTTGCTACTATTTTTTTCCGTTCTTACATGTTATAGTTTTATTACTAGCACTTGCACCCATAAGAGGTTAAGGAATATGTTGATAGGAACAACTAACAAATTTAGAAATTTATCCAGTGACATAATTTTCCTAGCACTATAATGTTCACATATAAAAGCCAATCAACTAATTAAGCATAACATATCACATATATCTTGGTAAACTATCTACTTCATGAGACATGAGTAAAGTGACCAAACTAATTAATATGTTCTAGTTCTTAATTTTATTATTGATACTTATGCTTTTTAAATTGTGGAACCAAGTTAAAACATAATAATAATGTTGACATTATAACCTTGCCAAACCATGACAATGGTAGCAACTCTATGCCACAAACTTACTTTCTTGCACTAAATAGGGTAAGCTCTCTATATCATGAAAGCTCTCTAGACCGAGACTTATTCCTTGGGGAACCAAAGCATTGGCCCTACCTATGTATCCCATTAAGGGAATCAAAGGCTTTGAAGTTCACACACACAAGTTTACAACATATATAACCAATGCCTTGTTAAACCAACATCAGTGAAATTTCAATTCAAACAAGTTATTTTAATCATTAAAGAATACAAACACAAGACTATGTTCTATATAAGATATTATTTACCATGGATTCATATAATGCTAGTTGTAGACACCCCAAATTTACCTCACCAATTTCCCACAATTATTCCCAAATTAACCACTTCTGCCATTTGATCTCATTTCTCATAATTATTTAATACAACTAATTTAATGTCGTAATTAATTAATTCTCCCCTCACATCACAATTAATGTGACTAACTTAATTAATTCCATCCCCATCACAATTAACCCCCTTTCTCATCCCTAAGGTTAACTAAATACACATAATTAATTAACCTTAGCCCAAATCATTCCTCCAACTTAATCAATTAATTAATCCATGATTAGTTAATTGATTAAAACTAATTAATCCCCCTAACATATCTTCTAATTTAATAATCCACATCACCCTCAATCCATTATCCTTTTCATCCTAACCTTATCCCATCATCCTTACATTATCCCAAGCCTACAAGCATTTTTGTCCTAATCACCTCATCCATATTAAACATTAGTTTATCCCTTGGTCCATCCATATCAAACTTAAACCTACACATGACATGTTAGTCTATCCTTTGCTCCATCCATCATCCAAATCACGCCTTGTCCCTCATCCAAACATTAATCCAATCCAAACCCTATCCCCACTCATCCAATCAAAATTTATCCTTGGGTCTCCAACATTATCTCAATCCTAGAGGCATCCTAAATCCAAATTGTCCAATTCAAATCTAAAACCATTCATGATTCAAATCATCTAAAATCTCAAACATTGAAACAATCAAAATCCTAGAACCTAACCAAAATAATGGACCCATATCCCATAGAAACAAAGACAAAAATCACAATCAAAGCAATGCCAAAGATAATAGTCAAGGGTGAAGCAAACACCATTAACTCCCTAGATCAACTCCTCTTCCCATATCAAGAAAAGCATAATGACTATAGTAGACTTGTTAATCAACCAAGATAGATCCATATGATGATGATGATGATGATGGTCTTGTTAACCAACCAGAATATGAGCCCTTTGAACATGATGATGATGATGCCAACCAACACAAATATGACCCCTATGATGATAATGATAAAAACATCATTGACAAGATACTCAGGAGTAAGCTTCACATAAATCCTTCATGCTTAACGATAAACATCCACATCCTCCAAAACCAAGGACACCCTAGTGCCAGCTACTTCATAAACCAAAAGAAAAGGTCTAGGACTCATCCTTATCCCATCCTTGGCAAGGAAAACACCCTCCTAGAGTCATTTCCCTCATCTCCTACATCCAACTCATTTGACCCTACCAATCATTGTCACCGAAGTCCTTCAACTCCTCCACCTCCACTAAATCTTCCAAATCATTCGTATTTGCCTCCTCCCAATCATTTTTACCCAAATCTTTTGAATTCTTCACATCCTTTAAGTCTGCCAAGTCATTCACATCTTCCATTTCATCGACATCCTCATCCAAATCTTATCAAAAATCCACCCATCCTTGGAAATTTGATTGTTCTGATCCATCTACTAAAGAATTTGTTCGAGAACTAATCGCATGGGATAAACAACAAACCAACAAATCCAAGAACTCCATGTCGACAACACCCTCATGCACTACACCTATCAATCTAATCAAGAGCTTCCTATCCAAGCTCCATTATTGTCATGCCAAAATCCTAAGCCCATATGAGAATACCCCATCCCTATCCAAACTCACATCCCGTTATCCAAACCATTGGATCTATGTTAAGAGCCAAGCCTAAAGCATGATGAAACAATCTCCATCCTAAATCCAAATCAAGTTACCCAAATATTCCCTATAGATGGTCATCCACTCCAAACTAATCCAATCTTTGATCAAAATCCTTTCCAAACTAATCCAATCTTTGATCAAAATCCCATCTAAACTAGTCCAATCTTTGATCAAGATCCCAGATCTATGACCAAGAAGCCCAAAATGCCACCTTCATCCACATGCATCCCATCCATGACCACAAAATTGAAGCTAATCACATCCATACTCCAAAAACCTCCATTTACCAAGATGAGATGCTTGCCTCCCTTGAACACATAAATGATCAAATAAATGACATCGATTCCATCAAGCATGTGGATGCACAAAATAAGATTGATCACATTGAGCATATCATTGGTCAAGATACCACAATCACAAACAAGGAGAACGTACACATATCTTACCAGCTTGGTTCAAACACCTTAATATAGTTCAACCTTCTTGCAGATGAGCAAATCAACCTCTCTAATGAGTCCTGGTTGCCTAAAGATGGATTTGCATCCTATTTCAAAGGAAACAAATATCCCATCGAAAAAGAATTTTGTCAAGTCATGGGATACAATGGAAAAGGTTTAGGCCTTCATGAACAAGGCATGCTGGAATCAATATCAGTATATGCAAATCAGGGATATCAAGGCATTGACTACACACTTTCTAGCACAAAATCAAATCATGACACCTCGATGATAGCTGGGGTAGCCTCATCCAATGCAAACATCAAAATAGAGGCTATTCATAGCCCCTACAATAATATTGCTACCACTAATTCTTTCACCCCCTCCAGTATCCATCCCATTAAACCTTATCCTCTACATCACCAACCCATCAATTGGGACCAACAAAATTATGATCCATACAAAGAAAATGCTCCAAATCAAACATCAAAGGTGAATGAATCCAAAGATCAAGGAAGAAACATATGGATCTCCAAAAAAAGTGGACCAATCAAATCAAGCAAAGATAAATATCTAAATCAAGCCATCACTCACAATGTGGAACCACATCGAAAGCTATACCTTGCATATGGGTAAAAGCACAAAGTTGTGTCACACTTTCAGCCAACTTATCAGCATAAGTGAATTTAAGTATTTCTAACTAAAAATCAATTTTGGTCAAACATATGATCTTGTAAGATTCATTCTAGCTAAGTTAGATATGTCTACAACTTTTCCAACTAAAATTGTTGGCTAAATGCATATGTAGCACCACAAGGAGGCCAATTTATCAAAAAAATAAAATTATTTGAAAAACTTGATATTTCAACAACTTCTACTCATGTAAATAACATTTTTTAAAAAATATAAAATTACCCTTTTGTTGATCTATAAGTTTAGTTTTCAAAAATATATATATTTTGATAGTTTAATTATTATTTATATTTTCCTTTTTATTTTTACTAAAAGTAGGTTACCAGCACAAAACATTAGGTCGATTACCATGTCAAGGAAAAATAGTAAAACTTATTAAAAAAATTGAAAAAAATATGATGCCCTAGATAAAAGAATCTATATCAAGATGGTATAATTTTTTTTTTCTCTTTTAGATAAATAGTTAATATGAAAGTTGACGTCGAATGGAAACAACCACGTTTTAATACATGCACATTTTAATATTTATTTAAAAATATATATTTATAAAAATTGGAAAAAAAATATATCCATGCCCTAAAGTTTCAAGTTATAAATACACACAAAAAATTGAAGAAAAAAATAAAATTTACTATATAAAGATTGATGTCTCATGTAACTTCATTTTTTAGCATTTTATCAACAACTAAATTATAGTGTCAATTTATTAAAAACTATATTCGAATAATTTTTTAATTTTTCAAATAAATATAAACATAAAATATACTAAAAAATAAATATTTTATTAGTTTACATCATTTCAAAATTCAAAACATATATGTCACTTTTTAGTGATTTAAGTTTAAAAGTTGGATCAGTATTGGTCATTTCTTTTATAAAAGTGTGACACAACTTTGTCCTTTTACCCATATAATAGGTGTCCACCACCTTCAATATTATTATCACTTCCAACACATAAGCTATACAAGAATGTCGCATATAATAGGTGTCCACCACCTTACAAATTGTACAATAATTTCTGTCCTAAATTCTCAAGTCTAGAAATCACTCCAAAAGTGGATCCATATCAAAAGATGAACCTTGCATATAATAGGTGTCCATCAGATTCTAGATTATACAATAATGTTGGTCCTACTCGCCATCCTAATCCAAAATCCATGTTCCATAATCCACCATCCCTAGTATGGTTCAAGTCAAGAATCCCCAAGCCCAATCTAAATCACCAATCTATCCACCTAAACCCCACAAACCTCAATCACTTAATTCCACATTCAACATCCCCCATCCAAATCCAAAATCACACCTCACATCCAAGAGCTCAAATTCTCAAATTTGTTGTATCCTAGCAACAACACTATACCATAAGGGCTATGATGGCACCTTATTGAGATGTACGCATTTGGATAAAGCCAAACTAGCTATCAAAGAGCATCATAGAACTTGTGGATTGCACATAGTGGAATGATCCTTGCAATGTAATTACATAAAGAAAACTACCATTGGAATGTCATGATAGAAGCCTCCAAATCAACTAGATCAGCTAAGCAAGCCTTCAACACATGAAGTAGCAAAAGTCAAAATTATGTAGAAAATCTAAAAAAACTAAAAATAAAAAAATCTTGAAAATAGTAAAGAGAAATAAATTCATCCAATGGTGAAAACTGTGCTTCTTGTGGTAACTTGATCAAGTACCATGATGAAAACACATTCATGGGATTATGAGTAAAATCCATATATGTGTACCATTGCACTTGGGGGGAATTTGTCTCATCCATTCCACCATACCTATCATCTCCCATCACATCCATCCATCATATCTACATGATCCATTTATCCTATCCAATGTCCAATGTATCCTCCATTTGACCTTGATAAGGACTAGGGCAAAAACCCAAAACATGCTTTGGCACATTGTTGACATGGCCATCCTTTAGCTATGCACCATCTAATGTCATGCCATTGCCTACATCACGTTATCCAACCCCATATATTGGATCAAACATGTTATCCCATTGTGATATAGTCCTTGGTGATCTCCCTTATATCCTTCCATCAATCCATCTCATCTCCATCTCACCCTAGCATGTATCCCTCAACCATTTCACATGATTCACTTCCATCCTTGTCTCGAAGCTTGACTTTTCTCGTTCCATTGGCTCCACCATTAAGATAATAACAAAAAGAAAATGCTTGCCCAAGCATAATCCAAATTTGAAGCATGATCCCTAAAACACCTCATCCATGTACAAACCCTCCAAATCCAAGAAAGTATCACCCAACACCTACACCCATCCAAAAAACATCTGTAAGCTTTGTTCCCTATCTCTCTACAAGCCATCTTTAGTCCTAAAAAACTATCCAATCATCATATTCAGTATATATCATTCCCAATCCCTATGTTTTTCTCATTGTTAACAACACTATCCTCATGTTGTTATTGTCATTAATAATGCCATCATCATCATCATTAGATCAATTTATGGCTCATAACTCGACTATGAGCACAATCTAATCCTACCCCATCCTTTTATCCTTGATCCTGAACCAAACATCCACTCCAATTCCATCCCTCGATCCCATCCCCCCATCCACTACCTCGGGTTCATTATTGCACAAGTTACCAAATCATGTGTTTTTGGGTGTTTGTTTGCTTGTGCATGTGTTTCTAATTATTGCCAATAGTCTTGATGCTCCACACAACACACCATCACAGCCTCCATTATCCTCCATATGTTGGTGTGCCTTGACAACATGCCCATTGGATCATAGGCTATTTGCAACAGATATTTTTATTGTTGTCCATATGTACATGGCATACTATCATCATGATCGATTATATCATGGTGCATAATGCCAATTCTACAACAAATAATATATTTCTCTTCACACATATGTTACTATGATAGCATTCATCATTTCCATCATCACCAACCTCTATGTCCTCATATCCTTCATCACTAACATTCACCCTTTAATCCCTCTCTCTTCAATCCTCATCCCAAATCCAAATCCCTATCTTTTCTAACCTCACTTTCATCCATTTCAAGAGCACAACTGTGTTCTTCAAACTCGCTCATCCTCTCAAGTGAGTATCCTCCTATTATCCCATTATCCAATCGAATCCCAAATCTAAGCCTATCCCAAGTGTCAAAGCATCTTTCAAATCAAATCAATCGATCCTTGTGTTGTTCTCATCATTAACAACATAATCCATGCATTGTTTTTATCATCGGTAATACTTTCATTGATCAAACCATTAAATCAATTGATCGTTAATCTTTGATTCTTGGGAAAAATCTATCATCAATCTTGCACCTCTAATCCACCATCAATTCCCATTCTTAGTAGCAACCAGGGAAACCTGCCACCGAAGCTTCTTCCTCTCTACTTTTTATTCTTCTTTGACATGATGTCACTTCTTCTAGTTGCAACATTGTATCAAAGAGGGGAAATGTAGATGCCCCAAATTTACCTCACCAATTTCCCACAATTATTCCCAAATTAACCACTTTATGCTATTTAATCCCATTTCCCATAATTAATTAATACAACTAATTTAATGTCATAATTAATTAATTCTGCGCTCATATCATAATTAATGTGACTAACCTAATTCAATTAATTCCATACCCATTGCAATTAACCCCCTTTGTCATCCCTAGTTTAATTAAATACACATAATTAATTAACCTTAGCCCAAATTATTCCTCCAACTTAATCAATTAATTAATCCATGAATAGTTAATTAATTAAGACAAATTAATCCCCCTAACATATCTTCTAATTTAATAATCACCCTAAATCCTTATCCTTTTAGTCCTAACCATCTAATCCTTCTACATGGATTGAGATCTAAACCGTCCATCATCTAACATGTGTCCATACCCCCTTGTACTCACACATGTGTGAGCATGATAATCCATCTCACTCCTTCCTTACACATTTGTGAGCTTGCTAACTTGGAGGCCTGGTAGCCCTCTAGTTCAACCCACCTGATGCTTCCACATGTGTGAGCATGTTTGACTAATTCCACTTCTTCCTCACACATGTGTGAGCATTCCAACTTGGGATAATCTTTGACTTCCACCTCATCCCTTAGCCTTGATTCATCCCCCACTCCTTGTTCACACATGTGTGAGCATGGTGTCCACACATCTGTGAGTATACTCGATCTTTCACCTCATCAATCCATGTTCAAAAAAATCTCAACCATTGATTTAATCCTTACATCATATCCATCCATTTCTTATCCAAAAAATCTATTTAAGAGAGGTCTACCCCTCTTATTCCATCAACTATTCATGCACTATCACCATGTTGTTATTTTCTCAAGCAATCATCCACCAACCTATCGTTATGCTATCAATTTGAGTAGCATTCTAGCAAGGAGCATCCACATCAACATCATTTTGGAGCAGATTGCCACATCATGGAAGGTATAAATTTGTTTTTAACTTTGTATTGGTCTTTTTTACCTTTCATTTATGCTCTAATCGGGAGTAGGAGGTTAGCTATATAATTTTGTATTTTGCATTAGTAGCTATATTTTACCGTCTACACTAGTTATAGTGCAAGTTCATTTCTAAATTCCTAGCATGCTAGTTTACAAATGTTAGGTATGTCAACTAATGCAAAACAATCCTTATCCACCCATTGTTCCTGGATAAATCTTCATACATATAAGTATCTTGATAGAACTTACTTATAACATCTTGATATTCTTTCTCTCTTAGTCTTAACTTTAACCCATATGATAGGGCCATACAATGATTAGCCCATTTCAACCATATGGTTACATCAATAAGAATTAAGGTAGCTACAAAATTCCCTATGTACGTTTGAGATCTATCACTAAAACAACCATCTTATAATATAAGATTAGCAAGCAATCACTTGAAAATCTGGATCATATAATTTCATATTTCTATCCCCTTCAATTTTATTACCTATCCCTTGTTCACTCCCACTTAACATTCATATCCTCTTTATTATTTAGGTATACTATATTACCTCCAATTATTTCACCACTTCCTTTACTTAAGACTTTACCATTTACTTTATCTTGTATCTAAATAACTTTACTCCCCTATCCATTTATATTCCTTATTAGTTTTAATAAATCCCACCTCTTTGCATCAATGTTTAGCATCCATTTCTTACTCACTACTTCTAGATTTAATTTTATATATGCAACACCTTTAATTTTTATTTCATTATCTACTAATTGTTCATTTCCTTTAAACTATAATGTGAATATACTTTACTTCTATTTGCATATCAACACTAACTTGAACTTTATGCTATAATTTTGTGTTAGGAAAGGTGTCTCAACCTTGCAACTACAAAAGGTTAGTATTCTTCTCAGTTTTGGTCTTTTCTAATACCCTTTATCTTGAAGAATGGCTCGGAACTTTCAAAGTTTCCAAAAGGGATAAAAATGGTAGGGATTACTATTTTTGGTAACTCTAAATTTAAGCTGAGATGGACCCAAATTTTTTCCAAAAGGTGCGGAAATACCAAGTAAACATCTCGGGTGAGTTTCGACTCAAGATCATACCTGGATTGCAAGATATTAAAGTTTCCATTTTTTGAAACTCCCAAAAAAGTTTTGAACTCATATTTGAGGCACTTAGAGGTCCCTAAACACCTCTAAAGTTGTCATAACCAAAGAAGCGGGTTATAACTTTATAGATCTCTTCACGAGCTTTCTGACACATCAAATAGTTTGTCAATCAAACACCCAAATCAAAAGTTATGACCTCTGGAAGTTGGACCTCCTATTTTGGGAAATGTGAAAATATGTTGGACACTTAAAATATATGTAAAGGGGAGAGTTACACATGTTGTTGTGTGATTTGGCACATCACAAGGAATCTTTGATTGGAGATAATTTAGGCCCCACTTTTGGGTGGTTTTGGTTCATGGTTTTGTAACTACCATTGACGGTTTACTGTATTATATCTCCTATATATCAGGAGCTTGAGATGGAGATTGTATCTAAGAGTCTTATAAATGTTGAGTTGCCTCTGGGTACCTAGTTGGTTATACTCTTGCGAAAGCTTGCTCTGCAAGTATATTGTAATCTTGATTCCTGAATAATATATTGGGTGGCTTTGGAGTGTGGGGTTTTTCTCCTGAAAGGGTTTCCCCATGTAATTATTATGTTGTGGTATGATTGCCTATTGTGTTTATTTCTGTAACTGTTGTAAAGATCTAAATTTTTTTTGCATATCTCTCTCCTCAAGGTTAGTGTAGGAAGCGGTTCCGCTACCTTAGCTTCCTTACAAGTGGTATCAGAGCTTAATCACCTTTGTTTTCAGTTGTGGGTTGTTAGATTTTTTGAACTGAGTGGGAGCTTGTGTAGAAGACACTTTGTGATATTGTTGCAGGGATTTTCATATGGCGAGCATATCAAGGAGAATAGAGGTAGAAATTTTTTTCTAGTAACAATTTTGAGATGT
This sequence comes from Cunninghamia lanceolata, assembly GCA_027924645.1. Classification (NCBI taxonomy): domain Eukaryota; kingdom Viridiplantae; phylum Streptophyta; class Pinopsida; order Cupressales; family Cupressaceae; genus Cunninghamia; species Cunninghamia lanceolata. The sequence continues at coordinate 2,340,320 of BSBN01000429.1, read as the reverse complement.
GGAAGCTAAAGATGGATCATTTGTTAATTGATCGAGATCTGTGGAATGCTATTGATGAGAAAGTTTCAAGGACCACAAATGCTACTTTGGCTGTTGAATATAATGTTATGGACCTTAAAGCCAAGGGTCTAATTAGATTGTGCCTAACACTCTATTTTAATCAATGTCCATGAAGAGCTCTCTGCAAAGAAACTATGGAAGAAACTTGGTGAAATATGTCAATCCAAATCTTTAGTGCACAAGATTTTCTTGAGGAAGAAATTATATTCCTTGAGATTGGAAGAGGCTGGACATATTTTAGACCACCTAGAAGCATTCAATATGTTGGTGGCTCAATTGGCATCAGTTGGTGTAAAAATGAATGAGGAGGAGAGATGTCAGATCTTGCTTTGTTCTTTGCCTAATTCATGGGATTCTCTTGTTATGGATATTGGGAGTACTTCCGTTATCTTGAAAGTTGAAGATGTCATGGGTTCTTTGCTTTCTAAAGAAATGAGGAAGGTATCCATCAGTGCCAAAGAAGCCCTAAGTGTTCATGGAAGACCTAAAGAAAAAGGCAAGAAGAGTGAGAAGCGTGACAAATCCAAGTCTAAGGGGAGATCCAAATCTCCTAGAAAGTCCAAAGTTTTTTGCTTGAATTGCAGTAAGCATGGACACTTCCGTAAAGAGTGTAAAGAAGAAAAGAAGAAGAAAAAAATAAATTTGATTCTGATTTTGATGCATGGTTATTTGACTCAGGTGAATCTTTCCATATGACCCCTAATAGAGATTGGTTTTTTGAATATGAAGAATTCGATGGAGGTAAGGTGTACTTGGGTGTGATTCTCATTTAAATATTGTTGGCCGTGGTAAAGTTAAAACCAAATTTCCTAATGGTAGAACAAAAAGGATTAATGGTGTGTTGCATATCCCTAGATTAACATGGAATTTATTATTTGTGAGCAAACTAATAGATGCAGGTGTGCATGTAGTCTTTTCTAATACATGATGCAAGATGGTTAGAGGTGCTATAGTAATCGCTAGAGGTGTTAGACTTGGCACACTGTATATGTTTGATGCATGCATTGTTGAGTGCAATAGTATTTTTGTGAAAAGCAAATATGTGACTACTTCATTGGGAAAGGAGAGGGTTTCATTTTCAATGGATGATTGTGGCTTGTGGGTACCTAAGGGTGCTCTTTCTTCTGAATCAAAATCACTTGAAGAGAAGACTATGTTATGGCATCAAAGATTAGGCCACATAGGAGAAAATGGTCTAAGGACCTTAAAAAATAAATACCTTGTTGAAGAGTTGACTAATTGTAATCTTGATTTTGATTTTTGTGAGCATTGCATTTATGGTAAATAAAGCCGTGTTCAGTTTTACTCGAGTTCTTATAAATCTTGTGGTGTATTGGATATTATTCATTACGATGTGTTTGGTCCTATAGATGTTCCTTCCATTGAAAATTTCACATATTATGGTTTGAAACATTTATTAATGATTACAACAGAAGGACATGGGTAAATTTTCTAAAGAGTAAATATGAAGTTTTTAGTCAATTTAAAGAATTTAAAGAAATGGTTGAGTTGCAGATTGGAAAGAAAATAAAATGTTTGAGGACTAACAATGGTGGTGAATTTTGCTCTAATTATTTTGATAGATTCTATAAATATTGTGGCATTTAGAGATAAGAAAACTTTGTATTCTCCATAGAAGAATGGAGTTGCAGAAAGAATGAATAGGACATTGGTGGAGAAGAGTAGGAGTATGCTTAGTGGTGTTGGTCTAGAACAAAGGTTTTGGGCTGAAGTTGTTGCCACTTCCTGCTACTTGATTAATAGGTCTCCTACATTAGCTCTTGTTGATAAAACACCCATGGAGGCATGGTTGGGGCACAAGCTTTCACTTTAATACGTCTTAGAGTTTTTGGTTATGAGGCATATGCACATGTGCCAAAGGAGAAGCAAACAGAGTTGGAGAAAAAGGATGTGAAATGTATCTTCATCAGGTATAGTTATGGTGTGAAAGGATACAATCTTTGGGACCCTATTGTTGGCAAGAGACACTATATGGATTCATGGTTGTTGTCATTGATGGCAACAAAGGTCATCCCACATATCTGCAAGTTATGGTGTGTCTCTACCGGAAGTAAGAATGAAGATTGTTGTGGTCCGGTGAACAAGAACAGAGCATGTGGCAAGGTCCGACAGATTGGTTCGGATCTCTCAGAGGAAGTGTCTTGGTGCAGTGCGGATTTGGGGAAGTCAAGAGGACTACCTTGAGTAGTATATTCCAAGGATTTAGCCTCCGGTGATGAACAAAGAAAAAGATATGAATAGTTGAGTACCAGATTCCTGAGAGACAGTGAGAGCAGAGGAAGAACTGACTGACAGAGTATCAGACTATTTTCCGGATGTGTTACTGTTGATGGTAAAGGTTGTGAAGGCATGAATCATGTTTGGCCGACATGATTAATGATATCTACAAGTATATGCTTGATCCGCATTGCTTGGTGAGCAAGGATTCAGCTGACAGAACAGAGTTTGTAAGAAACTAGACTGTTCCGGATGCTGACTAGAAAGGTGATGAAATTACTTGTGCGGATATATATAGAGGATGGATTTAGTTGAGAAGTGAGTAATCGTGTGATGGTGTATGCGAATAAGTGCAGAACAGAGCAGAAGTAGTAAGAAAGATCCGGTATGTGAAAGGATAGCAGAATAAAGAACAGAGGAAAGATGAAGTGCAGCAGATCAGTATACTGAGCCTAACCGGAACTAAACTCTAGCATATATAGATGCTTCCAATCAGTTCAAGACTGTGATTCTTATCACTTTGTAGATAGTGTGTCTCCTTGTAGGCAGTGGGCCTCTTTGTGAGCAGTGTGCTCGGGCAGTGAGCCCTAATTGGCAAGTGCCATTTTGTAATTTCTTATTCTTCTAACAGAGAATAATCTTTGGGTTAATCACCCCGTGGTTTTCTCCCTTAACAGGGTTTCCACGTCAAAAACTGTGTCATGTGTTTTTCATTTCATGGTAATGTTTGTTTGTTTGATTCAATGCTGCATTGATTAATAAGAAAGTTCAAAAGAAGAAATAATTAGGATAACTGATTCACCCCCCTCTCAGTTATCAACAATTGGTATCAGAGCAAGGTTCCTCCTAATAGAGCCTAACAGCTTGAGGAAGATCTGGGAGTTCAAATGGATGCATATGGTTTAAGGGAGCAACTCAAGACTGCCCTTGAGGATCTTGAACAGTCAAATTCTGAAGTCAATGAATTAAAGGAAAGACTCAAACAGGCTGATGAATTCATGAGAGAATTAAAGGACAAATTAAGTCTCTCTATGAAAAAGAGAAAGGAGCTGCTCCAACAATTGGCAAGACAAAGTGAAGAAAGCAATACAGATGAAGAATTGACTGAGAAAACCAAGTTATGTGAAAAGTTATCAAAAGGAGTCATTATGTTAAGACATGAAATGGAATCAGGAACTATAAAGTTTACTCAAGAGATTGAAGAAAAAAGAAAAGCTGAAGACAATCTAAGACAATCTCTTAAAGAGAAATCAGAAGAATGCCACCAGATGGACAAGATTATCAGACATCTTGAATCTGATCTTGAAGATGCCAAAGATAATGAAGAAAAACTTGAGGATCAAATTGTCTCTCTCAAAAGAGATCTTCAAACAACAAATGAATATAAAGAAAAATTCAAGATAAGTTCTGCCCAACTTGAAGTACTTCTTGGAAGTCAAAAGAGGACAGATGACAAGTATGGTTTGGGATATGAGAAAGGAGAAAGCTCCGGATCCGGTCAAAAGAATTTTAGATCAGAAAATCCAAGGAATAGGCCTAGAAGACCTCCGGTAAGACAACCCAATGCTCAAAGATATCCATCTTTCAATGGATACTGCCACAGCTGCAATCACTTTGGTCACAAAGCTAATCAGTGCAGAAAAAGGATGAATCAAACTAGTCCATCCTTCTCCGGACAGTGCTTTAACTGCAAAAGGTATGGACACAAGTCTCATGAATGCAGAAATATGCAACTAAATAAATCATTCAATGGCAGATGTTTTACATGCAATAGAGTAGGTCATATGGCTAATCAATGCAGATCAAGAGGTTATCAGTCAAATATGCAAAGAAATGTTATTTGCCAAATCTGTAATAGGTCCGGTCATAGTGCAAAAGTCTGCAGAAGCAAGAATCAGGACAAAAGAGGTCCAGTATACAATTAGAATCAAGACAAGGGTAAACAAAAGATGAATGTGGATGAAGTTAGGAACCAGATGAACAAGATTTGGGCGAAGAAAAGTTCAGAGAATGTAGAGGTTGGATCCGCACTAGACTCTGGTGCTGATATTTCTTTCAGAAATTAAAAAGTGAGCTCTGGCTCAGGGGGAGACTCAAAGAAAATCCTGTTCCCCCAGCCAATCAAGTGGTGCTGAATGTGACACAAGATGCGGAGTAAAGGGTTTGAAGATACCAGTCCTGAGATGATCCAGACAAGATTTCAGAGGTCCGCATGAAGATATAAAGAAGTTGTGATCGATCAAGTAAAGACCTGTTCCGGGAGATGCTCCGGAATGACAGAGGACTACAAAAGGGTCCAGAGAGATCCGGAAGTACATTATTTTACTCTGCGGACTGGACAGAATGTTTGGGATGTTCTTGTAATGTGTCATCTCGATTTATCCATGATTGAAAGATCCGCATGATGTTCATAGATCAGGACTAATCCGGGATACTCCAAGCTATCCGGACAAGGCAAACCAGAATAATATAGGTGAAGCATTTATTGCAAATAGATATTAGGGTTTGCGAAATGATATAAGGGATTTCTCATAAATCATTTTCTCATTATGCACTCAAGAAGAAGCGAAAAGTGGAGCTCTGCAATAAGACTCATCAAGCACACCGAAGATCTCCTGCCGAAGTCATTACATACAGAAATCAATCCAGCTACTCCGTGCAACCGAAGATGCAAAAGGTATTTTCCACTTTCGATATCTTGCTACAAATCTTTTGAAGAAATGGCTACTCCAAATATAGTAAAAATCTCAGATAGGCCCCGACCTGAATTTAAGAAACATCCATACAAGTCATTGGAAGTAGATCCCTTAGGAGCATTTTCCAGTGTTCCTCACGGAGTCTTACACACAGAAGACATTAGGGTTTACATACATGCAAGCATTGAGGAATTTGGGGAATTCAAATTGAGAGATCTCTATCACAAACAACTGATAGACAATGCTTTTGAGCTTAAACCAGAGTATAAGGGTATCCAGAAGAAACAATTTGATCAATTCATTCATTTCCCCTGCTTTGAAGAAGATGAATGGGTCCGGTATGTACTGAGCAGGATGCATGACAACTTCCTATGGCTGGATAGACCCTGCAAGATCACAAAAGAGACAATTAGAGCAGTAACTGGTCTATACTCTTTCGGAGGGATACCTATCCTCAAATCTGTCAAAAATAACATCGTAACTGAGGCCACCGGATCAAAATTTGATAAGAGGGCAATGACCATTGAAGATATTTCTGATCCGGATATCAAGTATGCGTCCATGATAATAGGATACAAGATCTATCACTCCAGCAGGGAGAATTCTGTATCTGGAACTACAGTATATACTGCCTATGAAATGCTAAGGAAGAATGCAGAATATGATCTCTGCGAACTGCTCTTAAGCCAATTAATGGAAAATATATAGAAAATCAAGAAGGACAAGAAAAATTCCTTTAAGTATGGTACTCTTATATTATGTCTATTCTTCTACTTCATGAATGAGCTACCCGGATCAAGTGGATGGGCATGGCAGAATGACAAACCTGTTGCAGTCCAAATAAGAGACTTGGGGATGCCAAAGCAAGAAATACAGCCCTATGGGGATACTTCAAAAACTTCCAAAGCATGATGCAAGCAAGAGAAAGAATTCCCCAGTCTCTTGTTGAAAAATACAAAGACTCAGTGTGCTTTATGGTGGACACTGATCAGTGCCTAATGGAGGCAGTGGAGCCAAGGACTGTCTGGATCATGCCCATGGGGTATGAAGTGGATGAACAGATAGTGGAGCTGCATGTTCAACACATGCTAAGTCAGCCCAAAGATCCAAAGGCAGAAAGGTTTGGAACCTTTGAGGAGCTGAGTGTAAAGATCCATATAGAACTCAGGGAACCTGAGATAAAGAGGAAGGTGAGAAAAGAAGTAGAGCACATTGCTCAAGGCCTAGGCATCTCAAAAGAGGCACTTGATGCCAGCCAAGAAAAGAGAAGAAAATCTGAGGAAGAAAAGAAAGAGGCAGAAAAGAAAAGAAAAGAAAGTGTTCCGGTTGAAACTTCCACCCGGACCAGATCATCAAAAAGATCTGCACCTCCCACAACCAAAAGTTCAAAACCGGAAGTCCAGGCATCCGGTAAAAGATCTAAGACAAAAGCCACAAGGGCTTATGAAAGCCAAAAGGATGAAGAGGAAACTGAGTCAGATGAGGGAGTAAAAGAAATAAAGAAGCAGAAGAAGAAAGGATCCGGGAAACCCTCCACAGGCCAAGATAAGGAAGAAATGACAGAAGAATTTGCTGAAAAGCCCACTCTATCCCTAGACAGTGTAGTCAAATCAGTCACTGTGGATGGGAACCTTCAACTGGTGGCTGAATTTTATGATGACTACAACGAGGCAGATCAAAAGATCCTGCAAGAAGCTATAATAAGGTACTTGAACATCTACAATAAAGCTTTTATTGAGATTATCTCTGAAATCCCTAAAAGCCTAGAAAAGGAATTAGAATTAAGGAAGAATAATGCTCAGGCAAAAGATCTTGAGATCCGGGAGCAGATAGCTATTCAGCTATATCCTCAAATTGATCCCAAGACAATGAACATAATATTCAAAGACTGAAAAGATGAGTTCAGAAGTAAAGCCAGGATGAATCAACTCATGCTTGGTGAGACTGACAAGGTGGCCAAAGAGACAGAAGAGATCCTCCGGAAGGCCTTCAAAAGGTTCAATCTTCCTGTTGTAGAGGACTTAGGTGCAGAAACAGCTATAGTCTTGGAACCCTCTGCTCCAGAAGAAGTGGCCTATGAACAGGCTAGCATCTCTCCTCCGGTTTCCCCTACAGTCTCTGGATCCAAAGAAAAAGAGAAATTACAGGAGAAGGAAGCAGTGGTGAAAGAGAAAGAGGTTGACAGTACCAAGGGTGCAGAGAAAGAGAAGACTCCATCAGAGAAGACCATGACTGATAGTGGTAAGAATGTGGAAGGAGAGAAAATCCCAAAGGACAGTTCCAAGACTGCAGAAGAAAAGAAACATCTGTCTCCGGCAAGAGACACTGCACAAACTGTTCAACAATTTTTGAGCAAAGAAACAATAGAGATCGATGAACCGGAGCTACTACAAGGCCCATTCAACTTTGATTCCCTCTCTTCGGTGCAGACAATGAAGATAGCCTCATTTGCAAATGCTAAGGCAAATGAAAAGCTCCTAAAGTCTCATATGGAAGACTGTGAGTTGATAGAGGTTGCTTCCGGAGTGCTTGAGAAGATTATGCCATCGGTCCAGATAGATCCGGCAGCCTCCTCTTCCGGTAATCTCAAAACCTTAGTCAGCAGTGTTAATACACATTTTGAATCTTTAGAAAAATCAGCTGAAGAAAAGGTCCGGAAGGAGTTTTTGGATAAAAGGTTCTCCGAGGTTCAGGGTTTGATCATTAATGATAGGAGAAACATGAACATTGGGATAAAGAGCTTAGAAAATGCTCTTAAGGATGGCGGTGAAATATACAAATTTTGTATCTCCTGGTCCAAGGTAACAGTGGACATTGAGAAGAAAATAAAAGCGCAAGAGGACACACTACTAAGCTTGTCTCAAAGTTTTGATCCTCTTTCTTCCTCTATAACAAATCAAGAATGTCAGATTATTGCAGTCTTGAGTGAAATCAAGAAATTGGAGAAGGAAAGGAAAAATAGAATAAGCAGGTTGAGTGAGCTCAGGGGGTTAATTGTCCCTAAGCTAGAGGCCATGCATGAGGCCATAGCAGAAGCTCAAATCACAACCCAGACAAGTGATCCGAAAGATCTAAAAAGGGCAGATGCATTTGCATTTTTGTTGAGTGGTCACATTTCAATTTTGGATAGAATGAAGCAAAGTTGGGCTACAGAACTGATCCAACTGAAGACATCTTTTGCAGACATTCTTCAGTATATGTGAGTATGTAAATATGCGGCTATGTATAGAAAATTTTTGAAAATTTTGGTGTGCGGACCCTACCCTTTGCCATTGATGTCAAAGGGGGAGTGAGGAGCAGTGAAAAATGAGGAATCCAACTAAGGGGGAGTTCCGGAAATTATATATAGAGCATCAGCCAAGGGCGAGCGCAGTATAAACACTTAGTCATTTTTCACTAAGTGTTGCCATCAATGCCAAAGGGGGAGATTGTTGGCAAGAGACACTATATGGATTCATGGTTGTTGTCATTGATGGCAACAAAGGTCATCCCACATATCCGCAAGTTATGGTGTGTCTCTACCGGAAGTAAGAATGAAGATTGTTGTGGTCCGGTGAACAAGAACAGAGCATGTGGCAAGGTCCGACAGATTGGTCCAGATCTCTCAGAGGAAGTGTCTTGGTGCAGTGCGGATTTGGGGAAGTCAAGAGGACTACCTTGAGTAGTATATTCCAAGGATTTAGCCTCCGGTGATGAACAAAGAAAAAGATATGAATAGTTGAGTACCGGATTCCTGAGAGACAGTGAGAGCAGAGGAAGAACTGACTAACAGAGTATCAGACTATTTTCCAGATGTGTTACTGTTGATGGTAAAGGTTGTGAAGGCATGAATCATGTTTGGCCGACATGATTAATGATATCTACAAGTATATGCTTGATCCGCATTGCTTGGTGAGCAAGGATTCAGCCGACAGAACAGAGTTTGTAAGAAACTAGACTGTTCCGGATGCCGACTAGAAAGGTGATGAATTTACTTGTGCGGATATATATAGAGGATGGATTTAGTTGAGAAGTGAGTAATCGTGTGATGGTGTATGCGAATAAGTGCAGAACAGAGCAGAAGTAGTAAGAAAGATCCGGTATGTGAAAGGATAGCAGAATAAAGAACAGAGGAAAGATGAAGTGCAGCAGATCAGTATACTGAGCCTAACCGAAACTGAACTCCAGCATATATAGATGCTTCCAATCAGTTCAAGACTGTGATTCTTATCACTTTGTAGATAGTGTGTCTCCTTGTAGGCAGTGGGCCTCTTTGTGAGCAGTGTGCTCGGGCAGTGAGCCCTAATTGGCAAGTGCCATTTTGTAATTCCTTATTCTTCTAACAGAGAATAATCTTTGGGTTAATCACCCCGTGGTTTTCTCCCTTAACAGGGTTTCCATGTCAAAAACTGTGTCATGTGTTTTTCATTTCATGGTAATGTTTGTTTGTTTGATTCAATGCTGCATTGATTAATAAGAAAGTTCAAAAGAAGAAATAATTAGGATAACTGATTCACCCCCCCTCTCAGTTATCAACACCTATTGCAGAGAAGGTAATATATAGTAGTGTTAGATTTTGAAATGGAAACAGAAACCCAAAATCTAGAAAGCTAAAGGTAAGCACACAGAAGATCAAAATGGAGGAAACAAAGAGATCATATCAAAATGGTCTGAATAGATTGCTCACAAATATAATGGGATGGAATACCAAATACAAGATATGTAGTGAGTTTATATAGACTAGGAAGAGGGTGGAGGTGGAAAAGCCAACCAATAGAGCGAGGTGAGCATCTTCCCAAGATAGCAAATGCACCTCCCTTGTAGGGTGGAAACACCTCAACACACTCCCACCTAATTAAGCTCATTTTATTAACCTAATCAAGATTAATAATATGTGTAGGAAAAACCTTATGAAAAGGAATAAAAAACCTACAACAACACCCCCCTTAAGTGTAGCTTAGGTGGGTGAAAATATGGGTCCTGACAAATGAAGCCTGATGAGGTACCTATGTACAAAGATGTCCCCCCAAAAGAGTAGAAGCCCCCTACAAATAGAGAGAGAATACCCCCCAAAATAAAGAGAGAAAAGAGAAGGATGAAGAAGCCCCCTGAAAGTAAGTAGTTAGGCCAATGTTTGATGCTCAAAACTAGATGTAGAATATGGTCCACGATCGTCGAACAACATTTCTCCCCTTGGGAAGAAACAAAGAAAAAGGTGTTTGTAGAATGTCTTCCCATTCCTAAAAGGAATATGAGGGAAGAAAGCGCAAGATGTATGAAATCTCTAAAAATTGCTCATGTGTCTGCATGTCGATGCTAAAAGATGCCACGACCAAATTAGGAGTCCCAGGCCTAACTAATGAAAGTGACAAACTGAAACCAAGTGGAAAATGAAATAGAACTAATGCAAGAGCATCCAGTGGTGTAAGGGAAATCTTGTATCACCCATAAAATGATGATTTGTTTTTTTTGTTCTTTTCAATTTTTGTGTTTTTAGATACCCATTTGCTTGAATAATGATTCAGAACCTTCAAAGTTTCCAAAAAAGCTAATAATACTAGGACTTACTATTTTTAATAACCCTATATTGGATGAGTGATTGTTGGAAAGAGACACTATGTGGCATCATAAGTGTTGTCATTGATGGCAACAAAGTCTATTCTACACATCTGCAGTACATAATATGCCCATACCGGAAATTAGAGTAAAGATTGTTTTGGTCTGGTGGACAAAAACAGAGTATGCAACATGGTCTGACAATCAGGTCCGGATCTCTCAGATGGTGTAACATAGTAAGTTGAGGACTTGGACAAGTCAAGAAGGGTATCATGACAACTGTATTCTAGAGATTTAGCCTCCGGTGATAAAGCATGAAAGAGATATGAGTTTCTGTGTATTAGGTTCCAATCAGACAGAGCAGACAGAGGAAGAACTGACAGACAAAGTACCAGACTTCAATCCAGATGTATAAAAGGTATTGATCAAGAAATGTGTGGCATTATATGATTTTGGCCAACATAGGTAATGAATTCTATGCCTAAGTTTTTAGTATGCATCATCAATCAAGTATGGATTCAGCAGACTGAACAATAACTTGTAAATATCCTAAGTGTTCTTGTTGCCGACTAGAAAGTTGTTGGAAATCCTTGATGCGGATATATATACCTGATGGATTCAAGCTTGTGAGTGTGTGTAAGTGATAGGATGAATGATTAAGTGTGAAGAAAAGTAGAGAAAAGTGCGAATGCAGTAATCTAAGCCCAGAATGTGATAGAAAAGTGATATTGAGTAGAAGAAGAATGAAATGTGCTAGATCAGTATACAGTGCCTAACTGGAACTGAATTCTTGCATGTATGGATGCTGTTCATCAGTTCAAACACCTTGGTATCATCTATAAGCATTTGTAGATAGTGAGTCTCTTGTAGGCAGTGGGCCTCTTGTGAGCAGTGTGCTTGGGCAATGAGCCCTAATTGGCAAGTGCCATTTTGTACTCTTCTATTCTTTTAACAGAGAATACAATCTTGGGTTAGTCACCCTGTGGTTTTTACCTTAACAGGGTTTCCACGTAAAAATCCTTGTGTTGTGTGTTAATTTCATTTCTGTTCTTATGGTTTCTTAAGCTTTCATGTTTTGATATATCATTGAATATTGAGATAAGAAAAGAATGTAAAATTTAAGGATAACTGATTCACCCCCCCTCTCAGTTCTCTACCTTGTTTCCAACAATTGGTATCAGAGCTAAGTTCCTCTGATCAAGCCTAACAGCTTGAGGAAGATCTAGGAATCTCAATGGATGCATATGGTATGAAAGAACAACTCCAGTCTGCCCTAGATGATCTTGAACAATCCCACTCTGAAGTTAATAATTTGAGAGAAAGAATCAAGCAAGCTGATGATTTCATAAATGAGCTGAAAGAAAAACTTAGTAATTCTGTGAAAAAGAGAAAGGAACTACTCCAGAAATTAGCAAATCAGAATGAAGTCAATAATACTGATGAGGATCTAAATGAGAAAAATAAGCTATGTGAGAAGCTGTCAAAAGAAGTCATTATGATAAGGCATGAAATGGAATTAGGGGTTATGAAATTCACCCAAGAAATTGAAGAAAAGAGAAAGATTGAAGATAATCTAAAACAATCCCTCAAGGAGAAAATAGAGGACTGCCACAAAATGGACAGAATAATCAGGCATCTTGAATCTGATCTTGAAGAAGCTAGAGACAATGAAGAACAACTTGAGAACCAGATAGACACTCTTAAACAAGATCTTCAATCTACAAATGAATACAAAGAAAAATTCAAGATAAGCTCAACCCAACTTGAAGTTCTTCTTGAAATTCAAAAGAGGGTAGATGATAAGCGTGGCTTGGGATATGAGAAAGGTGAAAGCTCTGGATCTGGTCAGAAGAACTTTGGATCAGGAAATCAAAGAAATAGACCTAGAAGACCTCCGGTAAGGCAACCAAATGCTCAAAGATATCCATATTTCAATGGATACTGCTTCAATTGCAACAAATTCGGTCATAAAGCAACTCAGTGTAGGAACAAAATGAATCAGAACAATTCATCCTTCTCCGTTCAATTGTTTAGTTGCAAAAGGTATGGTCACAAATCTCATGAATGCAAAAATATGCAAATGAATAATTCTTTTAATGGTAAATGCTTTGTATGCAACAGAATTGGACATATGGCTAATAAATGCAGATCAAGAGGATATCATTCAAATAAGCAAAGAAATATTGTGTGTTACAATTGCAATGGATCCGGTCATATCAGCAAATTCTACAAAAGTAGAAATCAAAATAGAAAAGGTTTGGTGGAACATGATCAGAAACAAGATAAAGGCAAAGGTAAAGTAAATGAGGATGAAGTTCAAAAGGAGATGAGAAAGATTTGGGTAAAAAGGAGTACAATGAGTATTAGAGATGGATCCGCACCAGAATCCAGTGCTAATAATCCTTCTGAAAACTAAAAGGTGAGCTCTGGCTCAGGGGGATCTACAGAGAAAATCTTTTTCCCCCAGCCAGCTGGTAAGTGCCTGAATTCGGCACATTGAGTAAACATCTGATGTTGCGGATTAAAGGGTTCCTATAAAATCCCCCAAAGAACTTTCAGCCAAAATGTGAGAGGTCCGCATGAAGTTTCACAAGGTTTATGACCACTTGAGTAGATCTAGTTCCGGCAACCATCCAGTATTAACTGAGCAATACAAATTGATCTGGTATGATCTAAAAATAGAATACTTTTATCTACGGATCCAGAGGAAAGTCTTTAAAGCACCTGGGTGTTATTAACACACTAAGGTACTAGTTTGAAGATCCACAAGACGATTCATGAAAAGTTCACTTAAGAAGCAGGGTGACCGAATGACTTAAAAGTTTGTACATTTATTACAAAAGGGAATTAGGTTTTGTGCAAGGATAAAAAGGTTTTTTCACTCATTATTTACACACTTGCACTCATGAAGAAAAAAGAAGAGATCTGAGAAGAGATCCTACTGGTTACTCAAGTTCAGGCTGAAGATTGAATTCAAATAGAAAATCGCTCTGACATCTGCTTCAAACCCTAAGGCGTAAAAACGTATTTCCCTTCTACAAATTCTCTCTTATTTTCTTTGCTAGAATGGCTACTCCAATGGTTGTTAATATCTCTGAAAGGCTGAGACCAAAATTCAAGAAACACCCTTACAAGTCACTAGAAGTTGATCCCTTGGGAGCGTTTTCTAGTGTTCCGCATGGTGTCTTGCATCTAGAAGATATTAGAGTTTATATCCATGCAAACATCAAAGATTTTGGAGACTCAAAATTGTCTGACATCTATCAAAAATAGTTAATATATGAGAATTTTGAACTCAGACCTAAATTCAAGACCCTAAGGGACAAACACTTCGAACATTGCATACATTTCCCATCTTTTGCATAAGATGATTGGGTCTAGAATGTGCTAAGTAGGATGCCTGATAATTTTATGTGGCTAATGAGGCCATTCAAGATAACCAAAGATGCCATTAGGGCTGTGATCGGACTGCATTCAACCGGTGGGTTACTCACACTCAAATCTATGAAGAACCAAACGATAACTGAAGCCACAGGATCAAAATTTGACAAAAGAGCAATGACTATAGATGACATCACAGATCCGGATGTCAAGTTTGCTTCAATGATAATTGGCTACAAAATCTACCACTCGAGCAGGGAGAATTCTGTGTCTGGTACAACAATCTATTCTGCATATCAAATGTTAAAGGAAGATGCAGATTATGATCTATGTGAGCTTCTACTGAGTCAACTGATGGAAAACTTGCAGAGGATCAAGAAAGATAAGAAAAACTCTTTCAAATATGGTAGTCTAATACTGTGTCTATTTTTCTACTATATGAATGAGCTACCTGGATCAAAGGGTTGGGTATGGCAAAATGATAAACCTGTTGCAATTCAAATCAGAGATTACATGTATGGACTTGGTGATGCTCAAGCCCAAAACTCAGCTCTCTAGGGTTACTTCAAAAAATTTCAAAGCATGATGCATACCAGAGAGAGAATACCACAATCAATAGTTGAGAAGTACAAAGACACAGTTTGCTTCATGGTTGACACTGATCAATGCCTAATGGAGGCAGTTGAGCTAAGAACTGTGTGGATAATGGCCATGGGATATGAGGTCGATGAAAACATTTTGGAGGTACATATTCAACACCTACTGAGCCAACCTAAGGACACTGAAGCAGAAAAGGTTAGGCACCTTTGAAGAGCTAAGCATAAAAATACATGTTGAATTAAGGCAGCCTGAGATAAAAATAAAACTAAGAAAGGAAGTTGAAGAACTTGCCAAAAGATTTAGCATATCAAAGGAGGCAGTAGATGCCAATAGAGAGAAAATGGAGAGGACAGAAAAATAAAGACAAGAAGCAAAGAAAGAAAGCATTCTGGTGCAAGCCTCCTCTTGGACTAGATCTTCAAAGAGTTCTGTTCTTGTCACTCCTAAAAACTCAAAGACTACCAAACTGGAAGTAAAGCCATTCGGGAAAGGAGAAAAGAGAATGAAGACTAAAGCCACAAGGACATATATGAGCCAAAAGGAT
Source organism: Cunninghamia lanceolata (assembly GCA_027924645.1). Lineage (NCBI taxonomy): Eukaryota > Viridiplantae > Streptophyta > Pinopsida > Cupressales > Cupressaceae > Cunninghamia > Cunninghamia lanceolata. Next base: position 2,325,266 of record BSBN01000429.1, on the reverse strand, counting down.
GACAAAGAGACAGAATCAGATGAGGAAATCAAGAAAATGAAGAAGAAAAGAACATCCGAGAAATTCTCTGATAGCATAAATGAGGAAGAGAAATAAGAGGAATTTGGTGAAAAACCCACTCTATCAATTGAGGACATCATCAAAGCCATCATTGTAGATGGAAACCTGCAATCGATGATAGAATTTTATGATGAATACAATGATGCATATAAGAGAATTCTTGAAGAGGCAACTATCAGGTATTTGAACATCTACAACAAAGCCTTCATTGAAATAATTTCATTAATTCCTAAGAGCCTAGAAGAAGAACTAGAACTGAGAAAAGAGAATGCCAAGGCAAAAGACTTGGAGATCTGGGAGCAGATAGTGATACAACTATGTCCTATCACTGCAAAGCAAATGAACATGGTTTTTAAGGATAGTAAAGATGAGTTCTAGAGCAAGGCAAGAATGAATAAGCTCATGCTTGGAGAATCTGATCAAATAGAAAGTGAAACAAAAGAAATTCTCTAAAATTCCTTAAAGCGTTTTAATCTTCCTATTATAGAGGAAACAGATAAAGAGCCTTCTACCATAGATGTTGAAGGATTAAAGGAAATCAATGAAGAATTCTCTGACAAGGATGTCAAAGGATTAAAGAAAATAGATGAAGAGAAATCTGAGGACTTAGACTCCTCTGTTCTGAAAGAGGAAGCTCACAAAGCGGTAAACCCTGGTAATGTCACTCCTCCGGATCCCACAGTTGTCAAGACAAATCTTTCGGGCACTGGAGAAGAAGGAGAAGGAAGAAAAGAAGAGAAAAAGATTCAAGGGAAGAGGATAAGGTAAAAGAAAAAGAACAAGCAGAAAAGGTTGGTGATGACTTATCCAAACTAGTCAGTCTTGATATCTCTAAAGAAAAGAAGTCTGAATCACCAGCAAGAGACACTACAGAAATAGTACAGAATTTCCTGGACAAAGAAATGATGGAGTTGGATGAACCTAAGTTGATTCAAGGGCCACTGAACTTCGACTCTCTCTCTGGTTCAGATAATGAAAGTAATATCTTTTGCTCAGGCTAAAGCAAAAGAGAAACTTCTAAAATCACACATGGAGGACAATGAACTGTTGAATATTGCATCCGGTGTACTAGAGAAGATCATGCTTACATATCAAAAGGATGCATCTGCCTCTCCATCCGAAAACTTGAAAAACTTGGTTAATTCTGTCAATTCTCACTTTGAATCTCTTGAAAAATTGGTAGAAACTAAGGTCCATAAAGATTTCTCTGAAAAAAAAGTGAGGTACAAGGACTAATTAACAATGACAGAAGAACCTTAGACATTGGAATAAAGAGCATTGAAAATGCTCTTAAGGATGGAGGAGATATATATAAATTTTGTTTATCTTGGCCTAAAGTTTCAAAGGACATCGAAAAGAAGATGAAAGAACAAGAAGAAAAGTTGCTAAGCCTGTCTCAGAATTTTGATCCTCTTACCATTTCTTTGGTAAATCAAGAATGTGAAGTAGTTGTAATCATAAATGAGATAAAGAAACTGGCTAAGGAGAAGAGGCATCTGATGGACAGAATGGCTAAACTTAGGAGAATAATCCTTCCCAAGTTAGAAGTATTGCATGATGCTTTAACAGATGCTCAAAGTACAGCCCGAACTAGTAATCCGACAGATCTGAAGAGGGCAGAAGCATATGCATTTTTGTTAAGTGGACACATCTCCATTTTGGACAGAATGAAGAGGAGTTGGGCCATATAAATTATATAGCTAAAGACAACCTTTGCAGATATATTTAAGTATATGTAAGTATAATGTATGACTTGTAAATACATATGCGGCCATGTATATAATAATTTTTGCAAAATTTTGGTATGTGAATACCACCCTTTGCCATTGATGTCAAAGGGGGAGTGAAGAGTAGTGAAAAATGAGGAATTTAGCAAAGGGAGAACTCCGGTAAAATAGTGCAAAGAGACAGAGCAAAGCAAAGGGGGAGTTATTGTGACACTTAGCCATTTTTCACTATGTGTTGCCATCAATACACCAAAGGGGGAGATTGTTGGCAAGAGACACTGTGTGGCTTCATAAGTGTTGTCATTGATGGCAACAAAGTCTATTCTACACATCCGCAGTACATAATATGCCCATACCGGAAGTCAGAGTAAAGATTGTTTTGGTCCGGTGGACAAAAATAGAGTATGCAACATGGTCTGACAATTAGGTCCGGATCTCTCAGATGGTGTAACACAGTAAGTTACGGACTTGGACAAGTCAAGAAGGGTATCATGACTACTATATTCTAGAGATTTAGCCTCCGGTGATAAAGCATGAAAGAGATATGAGTTTCTGTGTATTGGGTTCCAGTCAGATAGAGCAGCCAGAGGAAGAACTGACAGACAAAGTACCAGACTTCAATCCGGATGCATAAAAGTTATTGATCAAGAAATGTGTGGCATTATATGATTTTGGCCGACATAGGTAATGACTTCTATGCCTAAGTTTTTAGTACGCATCATCAATCAAGTATGGATTCAGCCAACTGAACAATAACTTGCAAATATCCTAAGTGTTCTTGTTGCCGACTAGAAAGTTGTTGGAAATCCTTGATGCGAATATATATACCTAATGGATTCAATCTTGTGAGTGTGTGTAAGTGATAGGATGAATGATTAAGTGTGAAGAAAAATAGAGACAAGTGCGAATTCAATCATCCAAGCTCAGAATGTGATAGAAAAGTGATATTGAGCAGAAGAAGAATGAAATGTGCCAGATCAGTATACAGTGCCTAACCAGAACTAAATTCTTACATGTATGGATGTTGTTCATTAGTTCAAACACCTTGGTATCATCTATAAGCATTTGTAGACAGTGAGTCTCTTGTAGGCAGTGGGCCTCTTGTGAGTAGTGTGCTCGGGCAGTGAGCCCTAATTGGCAAGTGCCATTTTGTACTCTTCTATTCTTTTAATAGAGAATACAATCTTGGGTTAGTCACCCCATGGTTTTTCCCTTAATAGGGTTTCCACATAAAAATCCTTGTGTTGTGTGTGTTAATTTCATTTATGTTCTTATGGTTGCTTATGCTTTCATGTTTTGATATATCATTGAATATTGAGACAAGAAAAGAAAGTAAAATTTAAGGATAACTGATTCACCCCCCGTCTCAGTTATCTGCCTTGTTTCCAATAGTGATTAGGCCTAAATTTTTTTCCAAAGCTTTGTAATAGTCAAATAAACATTCTTGGTAAATTTCAACCCAAGCTCATGTCTGGATTGGAAGATATTAAAGTTTCCATTTTTTAGGTTTTTGAAAAAAAATTAGAATCCAATTTGAAGCACTTAGACATCCCCAAATGACCCTAAATTTGTCATAACTAGAAAAATGGGTTATAGATTGATATATCTCTTCATGAGCTTTCCAACACATCAAACGGTTCATCAGTCGGACAACTAGTTCAAAAATTATGGCTCCCGGAAGTTGTTCTACCTAGTTTCTCAAATTTAAAATTTGAAAATAATTTCTTGGATAGGAAAAAAGGGACACTTGGGTTCAATTTGGTGCCCAAATGGGAGTTACACATTTCAAATCAAGTTGACATTGGGAAAATTACACTAAGTGGTGTTGATGCGTATTTATAGCCCATTTTTGATAGTTCCAGAGGAGTGGTAGGAGGGAGTTATTGGCAAGTCCTATTCATAAGGATAAGGAGGTCAGGTAGAAATCAAAAAGGCTATGTAAGTTAGATATTTATATTCTAAGACATCCTTATTGCTGTAATAAGCATGCATATGACCTTGGAAATTGTAATTCAGATTTGTAGCCTTTTACAAACAAGTTTAATGAAGCAATTTTGAAACAATTGCAATTTGCTTAACTAATATTTCTTGAGATATTGTTCTTGTCTATTTGAAATCTATAAATTATTGTTGTGTGTGTTTTGGGTGGAATCCAACCTCATCATGTGGTATCAGAGCAAGGGTTCCTGAGTGTGTAGATAGATCACCAATCGTGAGACAGTTTACACCAGGACCTGAGGTTGTAGGTTTGCTGTAGAGATCAAAATGCCTCCATGAAGAAACCATGGTGGGAGAAATTCTTTGACAAAAGAGAGTTTTAGAGCCCTATAGAGGTAAATCGATGAATTGCAAGAGGAGCTGCGAAGAGGGTTTGAGCCAAGAATAAGAGAAGAACACGAAGATGAAGTTGAAGAGGAAGAGTTATTTGAGGAAGAACAAGATGATGTAGGAGATCCTGCACAAGTTAAGTTTTTGAGGGCCATTTTGAAGATCAGAAAGAGGCCTAGGATCAAAGTTTCTACCTATTCTGGAGATCTAAATCCAGAAGAGCTTATTGATTGGATAAACGATATGGAGGAATATTTTGAATATGAAGATGTGGAGGATCCAGAATAGGTCAAGTTCACAAAAACAAAGTTGAACCTGACCATGCCAATATTTGGTGGAAGGAGGTCCAGTTAGAGAGAAATAGAAGAGGAAAATGAAAGATTACTAGATGGGATCGGATGGTGGAAAAACTAAAGAAGCAGTTCATTCCTATGGACTATAAGTTGGAGTTGTTGAAGAAGCTGCAAGGATTGAAGCAAGGTAACAAGTTTGTGAAGGAGTATATAGAAGAGATTTATAAGATTATTATTAGAACAAGCCATGCAGAGGCCAAAAAGTAGAAGGTAGCCCATTATATTAATGGGTTGAGGTGAAGTATTCAAGAGGAGATGAGCCTGGTCAGAATGACCACCATAGCAGATGCGTACCAGTTTTCCTCGAAGGTGGAAGAGAAGATGAATAAATGCTTCGAAAGAAAGCAAAGAGGAAGAGGTCATGGCAGAAGAACTGGTGGAAGATCCTATGGAGGCTGAAATGAAGATCAAAAGAAAAGTGAAGAAGCAGGTACCAATCGAAATCAGAAAGGAGATAATGCCTATCGCCCTCATGACCAAAATAATGGTGAACAAAGAGGAAGAGGAAGACCTGGGCAAGGACTTGGAATAGGAGGTTTCAGAGGAACCTGTTTCCAATGTGGAGAAGAAGGACATCAAGTCTACGAGTGTCACCAACATCAAGGAAGGACAAATAGAAGACCTGAAGGTAATGCACGAGTTGCACATGTAGATGAAGATGTGGAGTTTGAGCATTTTGAAGATGCTAAAAGGGGGGAAACCCTAGTTGTCAGAAGAAATCTAACAAGTAGGGAAGATTGCCATGCTTTAATAGGTCTACAAAAAATTCATAAGACTACCTACATGCATGGGTGTCCGCTGCATTGAAGAGGGAAGGTCTAAAATCCTTCCATGGTACTTGCAAATTCATTTTGTCCCTCATTGGTACTAGTGCATTGAATAATTACACTATGTAAACCACCTGCACTTGGCCTTGACCTGCAACATTGAATTTGTTGCAAATATGTGCCTAAGCGGTGTTGTCATTGATGTCAACATATCCTTGTTGCCATTGGTGTCAACTGTAACCTATTTTGTTGCCTGTTTAGAAGACTAGAATGTTAAGGATATTGAGAAAATTAATGAGTATCAATGTATGCAGACCATATGGCTAAGTAGAGGATCAAGTCTGAAGAAGCTCTAGTTAAGATTTGAAGGGTTCACATGAAGATTTGAAGAAGCTATGGCCATCTAATAGAACCAGTTTTGCAGTGTTCAGAAGAGACAGAGTGACAAGAAAGAGGTCCAGATTGTTCCAGAAATGTAAAATGATGATCTATGAATCTAGAGACATGTTTGGGAAGTCAGTGTGTATCATCCATTCAAGTGGTTCGTGGTTTGGAGGTCCCAAAGCAATCTTTCTACTGTAACAGTCATGGCAGACAATGTTCTTGAGGTTCTGGATGAAGAGGCAAGTGATTCTGATGATTTGGAGGAGTGCAGATGTTTTTGTTAAATTCAATGTGCTTATGGAGATCTCTGGATTGTGTGGCTATTGTGTTGGAGGTTCGCATTCAAGTTTGAGCCTGTTATTGAAGATTTCCCTCTTGGTGTTTCTATTCTTCCCAGTCTTGGCTGACCGGACGATTCAAGCATGTTGCGAATGATCTAAGAGCATTTTTGTGAAGCGTGGTGTGTTGTTGGAGGTAGATTCAAGTCTTAGATATGTTTGGCCGATAGTATAGTGATCCACATTAAGTCAAGCCAACCTTGATGTTTATTCTAAGGTTGATGAAGCTTATAAAGGCATGTAGTTGAGGTGTGGAAAATCATCCTTGTGTGAAAATAGTAAAATTTGAAGAAAGGATCAAAGGCGGAGCAGAGAAGCAGAAGAACAAGAGTTGTTTAGGATGAAGAGTTAGAGAAGAAGTATTTGGGGTAGAGCAGAAGTTTTATGAGCATTCAATGAAACTGAACCTGGCATGAAGAAGATGCTATTTATCAGTTAATTATTTTCTGTGTCAAACATAAATTCTGTAGGCAGTGAGCCTCTTTTGAGCAGTGAGCTCTGGGTAGTCCGCCTGAAGGCATGTGCCTTCTCTTTTCTTCTAAGTACTTTTAACAGGGTACAAATCTTGTGGGTTAACCCCCACCATGGTTTTCCCTTAACTAGGTTTCCACGTTAAAATCTTGGTGTCAAGTGTGTTAATTGTGTTTCTGCTCATGAGTTATTGTTTCATGCTTTAATGTTTACATCGTTAATCTATTTGTAAGTTGAGGAAGAAGATTAAAAGGAAGGAGAGATTAAGTTTGTGGGACAACTGATTCACCCCCCCTCTCAGTTATCTGGCCTAATTCCAACAATTGGTATTAGAGCCAGATTCTCTAAAAGAAGCTTGACCGCTTGAGGAGATCCAAGATGTCGACTTATAAGAAGGAAAGTCCAAGATTTGATGGAACAAATTACTCCCTTTGGAAGGTACACATGTAGTGTCATTTGGAATGTATGGGTGATGCCTTTTGGTCGATAACAAAGAATGAGTATAAGATTCTGAAGAATGGCCCTACTACTCTAGATGAACTCAAGGAAGCTAAATGCAATGTTCGAGCCAAAGAAGCATTATTGAGTGCCCTGACTGATATAGAATTGGCAAATGTCCTTGATTTGAAAACTGCCCATGAAATATGGAAAAAGTTGGAAAATCTGTATGAAGGTGACAAATATGTCAAATGTGCCAAGCTATAGAGCCTGAAGGGTAAATACGAAAGATTGGTACTGAGTGAAGATGAAAACATTACTTCCTACATGCAGAAAATGAATGAACTTGTGACCGGTATCAGAAATGCTAGTGGAGTATTGGAAGATTCAAAGATTGTTGCCAAAGTGCTCAGATCCTTACCTGCAGCATACAAGCATAAAGTTGTCGCCATTGAAGGGATCAGAATAGTGACCACTGTTACAAGGGATCAATTAGTTGGTAAGCTCTCAGCATTTGAAATGAGTGAGTTTGGTGATTCTCTTCCTAAGTCTAAATCTGCATTTAAGGCCAATATATATGGAAAACAAAGATATGATCCAGGTGAGAGATCTTCAGGAAGATCAAACATATTTGCTAAGGCAAGGAAGGATCTTGAAGATGATGAAATTGAGTCTGCAGAACTTGAAGCTCTTATTGCCAAAAGAATGCCAAGAGGATCCAATAAGTATGAAGGAAAGTTTGCATTCAAATGTTTTGCTTGTAATAAGATTGGTCATTTTGCCTCAAGATGTTCGGAGAAATTTTCAAAGCCAAACCCTAACAGATATAAAGGTCAAAAGAAATGTTACTATGTCCAAGAAGATGGAGAGGGAGTCACAAATGATGAATATGATCATGGAGGTTCCACTAAAGATGATTGGGTGTTCATTGCTATCAAAGAAGAAGATCTGGTGTCTATTGAATCTGCAAGTTGTGTAAATGTGGAAAGTGCCTTGGCTACTCAGGTTGTTGAAAAGGATAAATGGGTGATTGATAGTGGATGTTCTCATCATATGACTGGTGATAAAAGTAAGTTTATAAGCTTTGAAAAATATGAAGGTGGAATTGTGACATTTGGAGACAACTCAGATGGTAGAATCTGTGGCAGAGGATCCATCTCTTTTGATGGTAAGAATACCACCAATGATGTTCTGTATGTGGAAGGACTGAAGCATAATCTTCTCAGTTTTGGACAGTTGGTTGACAAGGGTTATGATCTCTGATTCAAGGATGGAAAATGTAGAATCTTGGAAAGCTCTAGAACTAAAATTGCATCCGGTACTCAAACTAGAGGTAACATATTTCATTTAAGTAGTTTTGGTAAAAGTTGTTTGATTGCTCAGACAGATCAAAGTTGGTTATCGCATAGGAGGATGTGTCATGTGAATTTTGATAATATTGTCAAGATAAGTTCTACTCAAGCTGTGAGAGATCTTCCAAAACTTGTGAAACCTAATAACATGTGTAGAGAATGTCAATTGGCTAAATAGAACAAAACTTCATTCAAAGGTAAAGAACAATTTTCAAGTGGACAGTTGGAACTTGTGCATACTGATTTATGTGGTCCTACTAGAATTAGGAGTGTGCAAGGAGACAGATATTTTATGTTGTTGATTGATGATTACTCTCGGATGATGTGGGTAACTTTCTTAAAAGAAAAATCAGAAGCTCTTGACAAATTCAATGTGTTCAAGGTTATGGTGGAAAATGAGATTGGTATGAAGATAAAGTGTCTAAGATCCAATAGAGGTGGAGAGTTTACCTCCGGTGAGTTTGATACATTTTGTAAAAAGCATGGAATAAAAAGACAGTTATCTGCTCCTAGGACTCCTCAGCAAAATGGAGTTGTGGAAAGAAAAAACCAAACCATTCAAGAAGCTGCCAGGACCCTGATGTTGGAAGCAAATGTTCCTCAAGTCTATTGGAGAGAAGATGTGAGTACTACAGATCAAGGACAATTATGGTAAGACACCTTATGAACTATGGTTTGGTTATCCTCCTACTGTGAGATATTTTAGAGTTTTTGGTAGTAAATGCTATATCAAAAGAGATGAGGATCTAGGCAAGTTTGAAGCAAGAAGTGATGAAGGAATATTTTTGGTTACTCTACTCAAAGTAAGGCATACTGATGCTTTAACAAAAGATTGAAAAAGATTGTTGAAAGTGCAAATGTTAGAGTTGATGAGAGCAAAGAAGGACATACTAGGTCTTGCGGATATGATTCAGATGATTAAGATGAAAATCCAAGTCAAGAGAGGCAAATGCAAACTCAGATTCAGATCCAGATTGATCCGGAAAATCCTGTGACTCAAGAGGATAATGCATAAGTTGAGGAATAAGTTCAAGAAATAGAAGTTCAAGCAAATCCCAAAACTCCCAGGTATGTAAAGATGAATCATCCTGAAAATCAGATCATAGGAGATAGAAATAAAGGTGTTCGAACTAGCAGAAGAATTGATGAAGATCAAGAAGAGATTTGTTTGATTTCAAAGATTGAACCAAAATCAGTAAGTGAAGCCTGCAATTTTGAAAACTGGGTAAAGCCAATGGAAGAAGAATTAATGCAAATTGAAAAGAATCACACTTGGGATCTTGTTTCTAGACCCGAGGACAAAAATGTGATTGGAACTAAATGGGTCTTCCGAAACAAACTAAATGAATATGGTGAAGTTGTAAGAAACAAAGAAAGATTGGTATGCAAAGGATATTCTCAAGTGGAAGGAATTGATTTTGAAGAAACTTTTTCTCCGGTGGCAAGAATAGAGATAGTTAGATTATTTCTTGCATTTGCTGCTTATAAAGATTTCAAGGTCTATCAGATGGATGTCAAATCAACATTCCTAAATGGAGAGTTAGAAGAAGTCTACATTGAGCAACCAGAAGGATTTCAGTTGTCTGATCAGAGAGATATGGTCTACAAGTTGAGGAAAGCATTGTATGGACTCAAACAAGCCCCAAGAGCCTAGTATGCAACATTAGATATGTATTTGCTAAAGCTAGGTTATAGCAAAGGCACTACTAATAGTAATCTTTACTTCAAGATTGATCATGAGAATATTCTGATTGTTGAGGTATTTATTGATGGTATCATTTTTGGTGGAAATGAGAGCGTGTACAAAACATTTTCTGATTAGATGCAAAGTGAATTTGAGATCTCCATGTTTGGTGAGATGCATTTCTTCTTAGTCTGCAAATCACTCAGTCAGATAAAGGTATCTTCATATCTCAGTCTAAGTATGTGAGAGAATTGTTGAAGAAGTTTGGAATGGAAGATTCAAAGCCAGTAGGTATGCCTATGGTAATCGGATGTAAGTTGAGTGAAGATGATGACTCCCCTAAGGCAAATCAGAAAAGGTATAGATCAATGATTGGAGGACTGCTCTATCTGACTCAGACCAGACCTGATATCATGAATGCAATTGGGCTTGTTGCTAGATTTCAAGCTGATCCTAAAGAATCCCATGTTGTAGCAGTCAAAAGAATCTTCAGATATCTCAAAGGAACACTTGATTATGGCTTGTGGTATCCAAAAGACAATGAATTCACTCTTCATGCATATATAGATGCTGATTGGGTAGGAGATGTGGATGATAGGAAAAGTATTAGTGGTGGTGCATTTTTCTTGGGAAGGAGATTGGTTTCTTGGACGAGCAAAAAGCAAGAGGCAATATCTTTGTCTACTGCAGAGGCAAAGTATATAGTAGCAGCAGGAAATTACACTCAAGTCTTGTGGATGAAGCAAATGCTAAAGGATATCAGAATTGTGTTTGAAGAGCCTGTTACAATTTTCTATGATAATTCAAGTGCAATAAACATCTCAAAGAATCCGGTGTTGCATTCAAAGACAAAGCACATATCCATCAAGTTTCATTTCTTGAGAGAGAAGGTAAATGAAAATGAAGTCAAGTTGGAGTTTGTGTCTTCAAAGGATCAGATTGTAGATATATTCACTAAGCCTCTTCCCAAGGATACTTTTGAGTATCTTAGAGAGAAGTTAGGGGTTATTACCCCTCCTGATCAGAACTAAGATGCACTAGGGTGCATCAATCCGGTGGAATTCATAGTCACATCTTGTGATTCAGATTGATGTTAAGGAAATACTACTCAGGGGGAGTAGTCAGTATGCACTTTTGAGATTAGTCTAAAACAAAAAGGGGGAGAAAAAGATTGAAAATATGTGCCCTTTGCCATTGATATCAAAGGGGGAGAGAAGTCATGTGAAAAACTAATTATTGATGAAAGGGGGAGCAGTGAAGAAAGTGATTGCAGAAGTGAAAAGAAAAAGGGGGAGAAGGTCTTGTCTTGATGGTCGAATCAATTTTTCAAATCATATGTTGCCATCAATGACAAAGGGGGAGATTGTTGCAAATATGTGTCTAAGCAGTGTTGTCATTGATGTCAACATATCCTTGTTGCCATTGGTGTCAACTGTAACCTATTTTATTGCCTGTTTAGAAGACTAGAATGTTGAGGATATTGAGAAAATTAATGAGTATCAATGTATGCAGACCATATGGTTGAGTAGAGGATTGTCTGAAGAACAACCGGTTAAGATTTGAATGAAGATTTGAAGAAGCTATGGCCATCTGAGTAGAATTAGTTTTGTAGTGTTCAGAAGAGACAGAGTGACAGGAAAAAAGGTATGGATTGTTCCAGAAATGTAAAATGATGATCTATGGATCTAGAGGCATGTTTGGGAAGTTAGTGTGTATCATCCATTCAAGTGGTTCATGGTTTGGAGGTCCGAAAGCAATCTTTCTGGTGTAACAGTCATGGCAGACAGTGTTCTTGAGGTTCTTGATGAAGATGCAAGTGATTCTGATGATTTGGAGGACTGTGGATGTTTTTGTTGAATTCAATGTGTTTATGGAGATCTCTGGATCGTGTGGTTGCTGTGTTGGAGGTCCACATTGAAGTTTGAGCCCATTATTGAAGATTTCTCTCTAGGTGTTGCTATTCTTACCAGTCTTGGTTGACCAGATGATTCAAGCATGTTGCAAATGATCTAAGATCAATTCTCTGAAGCATGGCGTGTTGTTGGAGGTAGATTCAAGTCTTAGATATGTTTGGCCAATAGTATAGTGATCTGCGTTAAGTCAAACCGACCTTGATGTTTATTCCAAGGTTGATGAAGCATATAAAGGTGTGTAGTTGAGGTGTGGAAAATCATCCTTGTGCAAAAATAGTGAAATATGAAGAAAGGATCAAAGGCAGAGCAGAGCAGAGAAGAAGCAGAAGAACAAGAGTTGTTTAGGATGAAGAGTTAGAGAAGAAGTATTTGGGGTAGAGCAGAAGTTTTGTGAGCATTCAATGAAACTGAACCAGGCATGAAGAAGATGCTATTTATCAGTCAATTTTTTTCTGTGTTAAACATAAATTTTGTAGGCGGTGAGCCTCTTTTGAGCAGTGAGCTCTAGGCAGTGCACTCGAAGGCATGTGCCTTCTCTTTTCTTCTAAGTACTTTTAATAGGGTACAAATCTTGTGGGTTAACCCCCACCGTGGTTTTCCCTCAACCAATTTTCCACATTAAAATCTTGGTGTCAAGTGTGTTAATTGTGTTTCTGCTCATGAGTTATTATTTCATGCTTTAATGTTTACATCATTAATCTATTTGTAAGTTGAGGAAGAAGATTAAAAGGAAGGAAAGATTAATTTTATGGGACAACTGATTCACCCCCCCTCTTAGTTGTCTGGCCTAATTCCAATAGAATTATGGGTACCTTCTCATCCTATAATAATGGCGTGATTATAGGGATACAGTAAATCGTGTCCTGTAGAAGCTTTTACAACACTTTGAAAGTGTTTATCCTTTTAATTCTTCCTCTAGCACATTTGAATTTTCCTCTATCAGTGAATTCGCCCTCTAGCGAACTCCTTATTCTTAGCCTATCCACATTATCTATCTGTTGCCTCTATTGGTGAAATTGCCCCATGCCAAACTCTTCAATTGTGCTCTGTTACTTTTTCTTTATCAACGAATTGCCCTATCGACAAACTCGAGAAATCATGAACTGATCTTTCCTTTGCACTTTCATCAATTTCCCAATTTGTCACTCATTTTGTCTTTGGCTTGCTTTGTCTCTTCCTTTCCTTGGTCACTTTTCTACCTTTGGCTCCTTTAGTCAACAAATCACCTTATTGACAAACTTGAGAAACTTCGAACTGATCGGTGAGTTTGTGATTTTGTTGATTTCTTGATTTCTCCTTTCTTTGTTCTATCTTTTGCCTTACTTTTCACCTTATCGACAAATTTACATTTCTGTGAACCAAAATCCTTCTTTTCTTTATTTTCTTTCTTTGTTCCTCAGTCGACAAAATTCCTTTGCTGTGAACCTTGCCTTGTCTCCTTGTTTGTCACCTTGTTAGTCCTTTAGTTTGCTTTGTCTTTGGCTGACTATCTTCTTTCTTATTTTCCCTTGTCTTACTCTTTTCCCTATCGATGAACTTTCCATTTGGTGAACCATCTATCTCGTCGATGACCTATGTTTTTGCCTTTGGCTCCCTTTGTTGGAAAATCAGCAAATCGGGGAAAAGGTGAACCAATGAACTTTGTCAGCGAAATTGACAGTTTGTGAACTACCCGATTTGCCAAAAAAAGACCTAGTTTATCTTTTTACCTTTGTTTCCTTAGAAACATTTTCCTTTCCCTTGTCAGGAACTTTTCCCCGAGGCTCACACTTTTCTTTGTCTCTTTCATGCCTTAGAGAAATTTACCTTCCGTGACTGCTTTCACTTCTTTCAAAACCTGTCTTTTGCTTCTTGGTCACCTTATCGACGAATCAACGAAAACAAAAAACCACATGCTCGGTTGGTGAAGTTGGTAGTTTGTGAACTAGCCAATTTGTCAACAAAGGCTACAAAGATCAACTTTTTCTCAATCATTTTGCTCTGCCCTTTGCATTTTTCTTCTTTTGAAAATCCTCCACCTCATCGCTTTATCGGCAAACCAGAGAAAATACAAATGCCCAAACTTAATCGGTGAAACTGTTGATTCGTGATTTTGCTAATTAGCTAACAAAGGATTCCTTAGAAACTTTTCCAAAGAAGGCAATTTTTTTTCAAACTTCCCTTTTCTGCCTCTTTGTTAGTAAATTAGAAAACCAACGAAATCACGAACCCACTAACCTAGTCGACAAGTTCGTCAGTTCATGATTTTATCGATTTGCTGACAAAAGCCTTAGATGAACCAAAATTTTGCAAGGAAAAATAATGACAAGGGGAACATTATACTTAGAAATTATGAAAGAAAAACCCATATAAATTGTTTCATATTAGATCTAAATACTTAGAAATTTTAGGATTTTTGAAAGGAGACTTTCTTCCATTTAAGCTTTCTGAGATCATATATTTCTGATGGAAGAAAGGTGAGATTTTTAGGCTATTTTGGCCTGGGCAAAAATAGGACAACAATAATCTTGTTGCATGAATTTTTAGATGGTGAGCCCATAAGGGAGAATAGAGGTAGAGAAATTTTCTGGTAACAATTTTGAGATGCGGAAGCTGAAGATGGAGGATTTGTTAATTGATCAAGATTTGTGTGATGATATTGATGAGAATGTTTAAAGGCCTATAGATTCTACTTTGGCTACTCGATATGATTTTATGGACCATAAAACTAAGGGTCTAATCAGATTGTGTCTGACAGACTTTGGTCTAATTAATGTCCATAAAGAGTCCTCTACAAAGAAGCTATGGAAGAAACTTGGTGAGATATATCAAGCCAAATCTTTAGTGAACAAGATTTTCTTGAGGAAGAAATTGTATTCCTTGAGAATTGAAGAGGGTGGATGAATTGCAAACCACTTCGAAGCATTCAATATGTCAATGACTCAATTGGCATTAGTTGGTGTAAAAATGGATGAGGAGTAGAGATGTCATATCCTACTTTGTTCTTTGTCTGATTCATTGGATTCTATTATTATGGCTATTGGGAGTACTTCTATTGTCTTGAAAGTTGAAGATGTTGTGGGTTCTTTACTTTCTAAAGAGATGAGGAGGAAAGTGTCCATTAGTACCAAAGAGGCCCTAAACATTCATGGAAAACCTAAAGAAAAAGGTAAGGAGAATGATAAGTGTGACAAATCCAAATCAAAAGGGAGATCCAAATCTCCTAAAAAGTCCAAAGTTATTTGCTGGAACTGTAGTATGCCTAGACACTTCCATAAGGAGTTTAAAGAAGAAAATAAGAAGAAAAAGAAGAAATTTGGTTTTGATTCTGAGTCTGAGATGGAAGATGGTGATGCGTTCATTGCAACTTTGGCCACTCATGCAAGTAATGATGCATGGTTAATTGACTCAGGTGTATCTTTCCATATGACTCCTAATAGAGATTGGTTTTCTGGATATCAAGAATTTGATGGAGTTAAGGTGTTCTTGGGTTATGATTCTCATTTAAATATTGTTGGTCTTAGTAAAGTTAAAATTAGATTTCCTGATGGTAGAGTAAAAAGGATTAAATGTATGTTGCATATCCCTGGATTAGTATAAAATTTATTATCTATGAGGAAACTAATAGATGCAAGTGTGCAGGTAGTCTTTTCTAATACAGGATGTAAGATGGTCAGAGGTGTTATGGTGATTGCTAGAGGTAATAGATTTGGTGTACATTGTATAAGATTGATGCATGCACTAGTGAGTGCAATAGTACTTCTGTGAAAAGCAAGTCTATGACTACTTCATTGGAAAAGGAGCGGGTTTCATTTTTAGTGGATGGTCATAGCTTCTGGGTACCTAAGGGTGCTCTTTCTTCTAAATCAAAATTGCTTGTAGAGAAGACTATGTTAGGTGCTCGAGATGTAGGCTGTGTGTGAGAGTCTTATAGATGTTGAGTTGCCTCCAGATCTTGGGTTGGTGATACCTTTATGAAAGCTTGCTTGCAAGTTTATTGTAATCTTGTTGATTTCTGAATAATATATTGGGCAGATTTTGGAGTACGGGGTTTTTCTCTCGAAAGGGTTTCTCCACGTAATTACTATGTTGTGGTATGATTGTTATTTATGTTTATTTCTATATAATTTTTGTAATTGTTATAAAGATCTGAAAAGTTTTGTATATCCCTCCTCTCAAGATTAGTGTAGGAAGTTGGTCGACTACCTTAGCTTCCTTACAGGAGGAAAGGAATTAATTTGAGTCCAATACATGCATCTATCAAACTAGAGACCAACATTGTCCATGCCATCAACCAACTACTACCTTCCTGATACACATGCTAAATTATGATGTGTTTAAAGATTTTTAAAGAACTCTCGGTATCCTTTATGTAATCTTTAACTTTCCAAGGGAGTCCTTATAATTTTGAATAAGGCCTATAACCACTTTTGAGTCCCCTCAAATCTCAATGTTTTGAAACTTGTAGTGCTCTAACCTATTAATACTCCACCACATGGCGATGAACTTCGCCTCATTGTTGGTCTTGCGGCCAATATTCTTAGTAAATCCTTCTATTACATTACCTTTACTAGCATTAATAATTCCCTTGAAATGACTCTTCCCAGATTACCCTTAGAACAACCATCAAAGTTTAGTTTAACCCATCCCTATTAGGGACCCTTCCATTTAGTATGTTTCCTAACCAAATATTTCTAGATGTCAACATTAGTCATATCCTTCATTATTCCTGAGTTTTTACAAAATTTTGACCTCCAAGGCAGTAGACATTTTTTTAGGTTTATCCAGATTAGCAACATTAACACTTTCCTATTTAAATAGCATAATTTTTTTTGGAACACCTTAGTGGACTCCTGATTATTATCCCTAAAAATCTTGTCATTTCTCTCTTTCCATATCCCCCAAGCAATGTGGAGGGGGATTTGGTTCCACACTTCTTTGGTGATCAGATGATAAAAGGGGAAATTCTCGTCTAGCCAATAACAAAGTTCAAGAGGTCCTCTAGCATGATCCACTGGAGTTCTAGGTTGGGGAGAACCATTCCCCAAATTTATTAGCAAAGCTACAATGAAAGAACAAGTGATTTATAGATTCTTCTTTGCAACAACATAAAGGACTTCTGCTGGGGTGGTGAAAACCCCTTTTAAGTAGGTTATCTTGTGTGAGGACTTTATTATGGTTTGTAGTCCACCTAAACATATTCACCTTGGGGACAATTCTGTATTCCAAACAAGATTCTTGTCAAAGAGTGTAGAAGGGGAATTAGACATCATGGTATAGGTTGAAGCAATTGTGTAGTTTCCAAAGGGATGGGGAAACCAAATGATATCATCCTCTTTGTTGGATTTAGAAAGTAGAAACCACCAAGGACTTGGTCTAGAATTCAACAATTAGCCCTTCCAAACCTCCCAGCTATTCCCTTAGGTTCTAAAAAGAATTCCAAGCCAAGACATTGCTGGTAGGGGCTAAATAGTCATAGAGAGTTGAACGAAATAGTCTTTTGCAGGGCTACATAAATCTGCTAAATTACGATTGAGAGGAGATAGGTGGAACATTGTGAGGACCGCCCTTTTTACTTCTATTGTTATGACTATTTACATTACTGTTATTGTTATTTTTATATTTGTGGGATAGCAGTTCCCGGAATTGTCAAACTATTAAACTTTATTATGATTTCGGAAAAACTAATTGGGTGATGTTTGGATAAGTTTACATTTCAGAAAAACATTAATTAGGTGATGATGGAAAATTGTAATATGATTTCATTTATGTTAATTAGTACTATGTCATGATAATGCATGTTTTTAGTTGCTTCGGCTATGATGATTTTATGTGGTTACTGATCTTGTAATTTAGTGTGCAGGAATTACTAATCGAACCACAGAATTCGGAGATCATTCCGCACCTTGTTATTTGTTATTCCCTGTTAAGCCGATCTGATTCCACGAGGAACCAAGATCTCTTTGTGTTTGATGTAATGATGTAATGTGGTCTTTCGTATGGTCGAGTGGGTTAGGTTACCCTCATGTAACATTATTTTATAATTTGTGTTGTAAAAAGGATTGAAATTGAATTTCCTTATTTAATTTAAATTTATGAGGCCTTTTCTTGTGCTTTACCTTGACCAGGGGTGTCTTGTATGGGTTAAAGTTGACCCTGGGTTATACCCCATGGGTCCAGGGGCCCATTTGGCATGGGTAACCCTTGAGTAACCTCCATCTAGTCATCTTAACTTCCCCCTGAAGTTAAGTGACGAAAATTGGGGTATGGAGGGGACATGATGGGTTGTACCAACACCCAACCCATCCCCTCTACAATCCCCAAGGTAAGAGATGACTACAAGCCCATCCATTATTGAAGGATTGACTTGAAGTCACCCCCTCCATTAGTGAGATTCCCCCATGTGCTGTGGGGACACCCATGTGAAGGAGGGAAGAAGGGGCATGGGTCACCTGTCTTTTACTCCTTTAACTCCTTTTATTTCTCCCATGCGAAAGAGAAATGGCAGGAGGAAAGGGATAAGGAGTACTCTAGGGATGGGTGAGTGACATAAGCCACCAGGACAGAATAGTGGTTTTGGGGAAGGGTGAGGAGGTGACAAGTGTCACCTCCCCATTCCTCGAAACTGAAAAGAAATGGGGTTATTTGTTTCCAATTTTGAGAGGAGAGGAAGTTAGTTGAATTTTGGGGAAACTTTCATTTTGCCTTACCAAAAAAAAATAGAAAAGTTAGCTTGTAGGAGAGAGAAGGGAGAGGGAGTTGGTGGCTAAGGTTGGGAGAGAACTCTGTGGGCTCAGCAACAGCTTCATTCCAGGAGGGCTTTGCAAGGTTGGTTTGAATTTTACCTTTGTTTCGTATAGCTAAATGTGTATGTAAAGTGTGTGAATTTGTGTTTAGTTTGGTTTTCTGTGGGGTTTGTTGTCGGGTTGTTTGACAGAGCTTCTCCCACTTGGGAGAAATGCTCATCAAGTTTGGGGTAGGGGAGGAGAGATCCTCCTCGGGTGCATACCTGTTTCCATCTTTTGGGATGTTGAAAGCCTTGAGGGCATGTATCTGTGTCTGTATCTTTGACTTGAGAGTCATATACAGATTTCTTAAAAATTTGTGATCAAACTTGGTTTGAGACCAAGAGAAATTGTATTGGTTAACTTATCTGTCAGGGTGACACTCTGGAGTCGAGTGTGTCCACTCTCCTGCCCCTTATGAAACTCACTGTAGTTGAGTTTCCGTGTTGTGTAAATGACCCACGGGTGTTTGTGTGCTTTGGGATTGTTGTTGTTACTATTGTGAAGTGGAGTGTTTGAGTTACCCAGGTGTGAGTATGGTCTCCCTAGCTCGGGGGTGACCCACTTGCGGGTCTACGGAAGGGAGGAGAGCTAGATGAGTGGTGTTTTCTTCTTTGTTTGTCTTTGATACGCAGGTTTTCTCTTGGAGCTTCTGGTTGGATATTTATGAAGAAACAACTTATTCTTCTTTGTCATGAGAATTAGGCCTGGTTCATTTCATAAGAGTTGAAGAGGGAGCACCTCTCTTGTTATTGCTGTCATTTATTGTTACCCTGGGAGTGAAGGAAATCACCTCCCTGATCTTGTTATTGATGGACTTTTACTTGGTTGTCACAAGCTATCAGTTGTATATTGTTTGGGAGAAGGAAGTTCATATCTGGGAAGTTAGTTGTTTGTATCCATGGTTTAAAATTATCTCTTGCTTTATGTAGTGGAAGAGTTATCTTTTCTGGAATATGAATGTGGTTTTCAAGTTATGTTGTTTTGGAAACCTTTTTAAAAATTGTGTTTAATGTGTTAATGAAAGGAAGGGTTCATTTCTTATTTGCAATCAATTCTGAGTTTGTTTATGTTATAGTTCATTGCTATAATGGAAAAGCCAGTTTTAAATGTTTAAGTTTAGTCTCCATAATTAGTGATTTCAGTTAAATTGTGAAGATTAGAGAAAATCTATCATGTATGTACTTCTGTTTGTCAATGTGAGAAAAATTATGTGAATTATGAAAATAGAATATATATATATATATATATATATATATATATATATATATATATATGTATATGTGTGAGTATATTAGTTGTCGTTTATTTACCATTTTTACCGAATATGAGAAACTAACTATTGTTGTAATGGAGACATTTGCATGGTAAGATAAAAATGAAATATAAATATATACATCAATATATATATATATATATATATATATATATATATATATATATATATATATATATATATATATATATATATATATATATATATATATATATATATATATAGATGTTGTTAATTAATTAAACAGAATTATGAGATATTGAATATATTGCTGTATTTGTGCAATTTGAAGTCTATTTATATATATATATACATACATATATATATATACATATATATATATTTGAGTTGTTAAATTGAGTGAGATCATGCTAATGTTTTATATATATATATATATATATATTTCCATATATAAATGACCACTGGAAAATTGTATTAAAATGACAGAGATTTTAAATGAAATAAAAATTTAAATCGCTGTGTATTTCACGCTGTGTATTTCGCACCACACAGCATGTAAATAAATGACATTTGAAGTGGTGGTGGGAGGGGTTTAACCCCCCACCACCCCATCGGTTCGCAGTTTGGGTGTGGGGAGGGGCGGAGCCCCCACCCACACCCCACGTAGTGGGATGTGGGTGGGGGCTCCGCCCCTCCCCACACCCCCTTTTGATACCACAGTCCGCGGTGGAGTCCGCGGACTCCACATTCACCACCGCCGCAGCTCTGTGGCCACCCACTGCGTATTGTCCACCGCGGTGGAAACTCTGCTCCACCGCCGTCCATTCCTCCGTCCTCTGTGCGGCCCGACCCCTACCGCCATTTCTCTACTTCACAGCCAAACATAAAATGTTAAGCATTAAAAAAAAAATGTTAGGGCTGTTTAGCCCTAACATATATGCCTTGGGTCATTTAAATAACAAAAAAAAAAGAATATAATTTGTTTGTGGATATTCCACTAGGATGGCATAAGATATGTCATTTATATATATATATATCATATGTATATATATATATACACAATATGTTTTGAATGGGAATTGGCATAATATATGTGATATATATATATATCATATATATATATATATATAGATATATATATACATATTATGTTTTTGAAAGGAATTTGTAAATATAGATATATTTATATAAATAGTTCTATATGTATATATATTACATATATATATTTATATATATATGGTATATATATACATAGAAGAGGTTTCATGGACCATTTATGAGGTCCTCTCTATCATTCATAACAAGGAGATGTGCAAAATTAATTAAAAGCAAAATATATTTTCACAGTTAGGTTTATTTAAGTGTTGAACACAACAACCAAAGAATTTATGTTTCCATGATCAGGGTTTTATAAAGTGGAGAGCCTCCTACATCTATTAACAATGGTATACGATTCACAATAAGAGTATTAATATTAATTATTAGTAATAATAACAACAGTAAATATAAATAAGAGAAAATAAAATGATAATTAAAGAGAGCATAAAGGAATATACTGTATTACTCCGGAAAGAGTTTCTCGGAAGTTTCCACTATCAACGCGATTCAATACCAGGAAAATGAAGAGGAAAATTACACGCCACCTTACTTAAAGAAACACTGGAAATAAACTTAAGAAGCCATCACAGACATTCCATGTGAGGCCATTTTAATCCCAACTGTAGTAAACGACCTCATAAGTAAACCTGTAAGAGAGTCCGAAGAAGAAAAACTAACATTGGAAAACACAGAGGAGAAAATGCGCGACATTTCCCACATGGGATAAGAGAACTAAGTTGATGGACCCTTCCGCTAAAATTTACATACGTAGAGGAGGAACCTAGATCGGAGAAGATTAGGAGACCAAGTCCAGCGAAGTAGTAAACCAGCCTATGTGACCTAGACCATCCGGAAGTTAGGTTTAATATCAACAATAGCTGCAGTGATAACCCTGATTGATGTAAATCATGAAGAAAGGCCTAGATATACATAAAGAAAGCATAGAAAACGAAAGAGAGAGAGACCGAAATATAAGCAAACTAAATTATCAGAGAAATAGTTAAGGTAAGTGCGATAAAAAGACAATCAAAATTAAGACCCAGAGAAAAGGGAAGAGAGAGCAAACAAACCGCCTCGTTGAGAATGCTAAGTCATAGGAGGAGTATGTTTCAGGAAGCAAGAGAGGAGACAGACAACCGTGTCTTGCTGAAAATTGACTAAATAGGGAGATCACTAGTCGGTTTAGTCGGAACAAGGCGTCGTGGGAAGTTGTTAATCTATCAGCGAACCACGTGCGTAAATGAGTGCTGCGTAATTCCCACTAACGCCGTAAGGCGTTATGCTGCCAGAAATTGCCGAGGTTTAGATTTAGGAACTTTGGTAATCTCACTCTTGCAATGACGTTAGCGGCATCGTAGAGATCCTCTTGTTGGTCTGCTTGCGTCTGGTTGCACGCAATTGTACTTATATCCCGCTGAAAGCTATAGTATTTTCGCCATGAGAGAACACCGCCGAGCATGCTTACGCATGCGAGGGGGTTTGTAGGATAGTGTGAGAAAAGTTTTTCATATCTCGTGTCATAACCACATAACAGATGTGGCTATGACACGTGTGATGTGTGTTGTGACCACAAGGAAAATGTGGGCATGACAAACATCCCACCAAGCGTCCTCCTAGAAATAAATTCTTTTACCATTTCTTACTCTCCACTTGATGCCTTGTTTGATGTTACCTCTTGTTTTCTTCATCCCATTCTAAATGATCGAGCCTTTGGGCAAGTGAGAATCCTTAAGGAATCAGATTTGGTCCCTATTCTAGAGGTATTTAGCCCTAATCATAATAGACTAGTCTTTGTCATCAGCGATAAGGTTCCACCCAATTTTTGGAGCCCCATTCCTCTTGCTTTTACACAGCTTCCTAGTTAACTAAGGCAATTCTTTTCTTTTCCTTCATTCTAGTCTAGAGGAATTTCTTTTAGATCTGTTCAACTTTATCCACCATGTTTCTAGGCATTTTGAAGAGAGATAAGTAATAGACAAGGGGACTTTGCAACGAGGCTTTTAGAATTTGATGCTTACCAGCTTGACTGAGGAGCTTGCTCTTCCACCCTGCCATCTTTTTTTTATTCTCTCAATGACACCAAACTAGAAGTTGTTGAATATTTCCTCGTGGTGAGAGGAAGTCCAAGGTATGTCGCTGGGAGACTATCCTTATTGCACCCCAAAATCCTGTTGATCTTATTTTGAAGAACTTCTTCAGTATTGAAGAAATAGATAACACTTTTTTCATAATTTATTTGTTGTCCTAATACTATGGCATAGTGGCCTTGTAAAACTTTCCAGTTTCATGCTTCCATAGTAGAAGATGAACCAAAAAAATGGTGTCATCTACAAGTTTCTGGTGGGAATGAGGAAGAGAAGAAGTGTCATTAACTCCTGTGATTTTTTACGAAAGGATAAGCTTGGACATGTTCCTCCTAAGAACTTCAACAATGAGAATAAAGAGATAAGGGGATATGGGGTCACCTTGCCTCAGCCCCCTACCACTATTGAAGAACCCCATAGGGATGCCATTAACAAGAATTGAAAAACTTAGGGGTAGTCACACAACTCTTTATAATTTGAAGAATTCTGCCATTAAACCCAAATCTTTGAAGAACCATGAAGAGGAACGACCAAGAAACCCTATCATAAGCCTTCAAAACACCTATCTTAAGGACCATTCCCACTTTCTTATTGTTATCCATAGAGTGGATTATCTCGTGGGTAGCAAGAATAACATCAAGGATTTATCTCTTCGGAACAAATCCTTTTGCTGATGGGATACCAGGCAGTGAAGAATGGGTTTTATTCTGAGAACAATCAACTTAGAGAAGACCTTGTAACTAGTGTTACATAGACTAATTGGTATATAATCACTTATGGAAGTAGCATCTCCTTTTTTAGGCAACTAAATAATAAAAGTAGTGTTGATATGTTTCAAAAGTTTAGTAGTTTTAAAGAATTCACAAGCAACCAAAGTCAAATCACTTCCCACGATGTCCCAGAACTCTTGGAAGAAGGAGGGAGGGAAACTATTGGGGCTAGGGGATTTATAAGGTCCAAAGGAGAAAACAATAGCATGCACCTCTTCCTTGGTAATAATTTAACACATCTCTTCATTGTCAGCTTTAGAGAGCTTGGTAGATATGACTTGAAGCATATCACTCAAGAGATCTGAAATAGACTCATTTTCCTTTAACATATTTATGAAGAAGTTAGTGGCTTCCTCCCCAATTTTATCCTCAGAAGTTATTGTATTCCCTTCTCCATCCACTAGTTTAGATATGTTGTTTCTTTTTCTATGTTTGAGAGTAGATTAGTGGAAATATTTGGTGTTTCTATCCCCTTCCATGAGCCATTGGATTTGGGATTTTTGCTTCTAGAAGTCTTCCCTTAACACCAGCTGGTGCCATTCCTCCCTAAAATCTTTTTCCTATTTACAAGTCTCCTCATCATTATGACCCTTTTCCATTTTTTTCATATTAAGAGAGAGTTGCTCCTTACGGACAAGAACATTGCCAAAAGTCATTTTATTCTATCCCCTAACTTTGTTCTTAACATGCTTGATTTTTTAGGTCAAGCAATACATAGGGGAGCCTTTAAAAGGGGTATTCCACCAATTTTTCACCTGTGCATGGAATTTAGGGCAAGAGTTCCACATTATTTCATACCTAAAAGGATAGCAACCCTTTTTGAGCCTATTAGTCCATTCCAGAAGAAGAGGATTATGGTTTGAGCCAAATCTAGGAAGAGTTGACAAATTAAGATTGACCAGGATATTCTAGGAATTAAAAATCAAGATTATGTCAAGTTTGACTTGGATTAGGTCCTATTACCTATGCGTCTATTTCACCAAGTGAAGTTAGTGCCATTCAAATCCACATCTATGAGACTAGTATCAGTAAGAAAATCTAAGAGATTCGCCATACTATCTGAGTAGTCTTCTGGCCCCCCACATTTTCAAAGGGAAAAAGGGGGTATTGAAGTCCCCAACCAACATCCAGTGATCTTGAGGCATACTTCCAACAACATCCCCCACATGATTCTAGAGCTATTTTCTAGTTTCTTTGGCATTGGGAGCATAAACATTAACCATCATCCAATTCTCCTTGGTGCTCATATGAGAAAAAGAGACCACCATGTAGTTTTTTCTCCCCTCAATCTTCCTTCCCATGAGACGTGAAGGGTTCCACATGGTTATAATCCCACCAGAAGCTCCTTCAACAAGGCTGATACAGTATTCAGAACTAGGCAAGATATGATTAGCAATAGGGGAAAAGTCTTCTGTCATCTTAGCTTCTTGAATTAACATAATATCAATTTTGTTGTCTATAATGTAAATTTTTAGGAGAAACTATTTTTTGGGACTATTGAGTCCCCAAATATTCTTGGAAAACATTCTCATTTAGAACTATTGTCTTTGAGTTGTGCTCCACCAACTTTACCTTTATAATTTTAGCTTTTTCCAACTCCCATCTCTTCCTATTTTGCTTAGGGGTAGATCTAGTAATAGTTTTACTCTCAACATAGCCCACATGCTACTTCGAGGTTCTTAATGACCCTTGGATCTAAAGGTCAACAATAATTTGCATGATTTGCTGGGGTATGTGAGCTCCATAGTTTTCTATTTCCCATTTTCTATATCCTTAGTAGCCTCTCTTAGCCTTGTTCCCCTCTGAGAAGGTCTACCAACTTTATTCTTTGAGCCTACATCCACATAATTTAGACTATTCTCCCTCTTTTGGTTTTTTTTCCTCTACCTATCGACATCCAATCTAGCCCCTCAGGAGACTCATCCTCTAGAATTGACTAGTCAAACCTTTGGTTAGAAGACGACATTTCCTCTTCAGAGGCAATAAGGTCATTGAAATGATTCCCATTTCATTCTATGATTTCCCCTTCTTCCCCATTGGGTTGAGCACCTAGGTAGGGGTTTTTCCATTGCTTTTCTTTGGGTTGTTGCTCTTTAGGAGTTTTGTTCTCCTCAACATCAACCCTTTGGCATTTTTTCTCTAACCTTCTACACAGTCCTTAGGAATGCCCCCTATTCCGTTTTGGTGGGCCAGTGGCCTTCCCTTACTTCATCTTCGAGAAAGTTTGATACCTGAAGTTCCATAGTTTGTTGTTCCCTAAATTTTTCACTAATCTTAAATGATTCTTCATCAGAAGGGTTCTTGCTGGGTGCCCCAATAAACTTCTCATGTTTGGATTCTTTCTTCTATGAGGGTTTCTAACACTTACTTATCAGGTGACTGAATCTTCCACAGTTTTGGCAGAAGGGTCCTAAGTTTCCATGGAGAAATGGACTGCGCCCACTTTCCAAACTTGGAATGCAGGACAATCTGATTAGGAAGGGCATTAGTCATTCAAACATTGACAGAAAATCTAGCGACCACAAGTCTACTGTTTTGTTCCATGACCTTGTCAATAGTAAGAAATTGACCAAAAGAGTTCTCTATGCTTTCAATGATTCACTAGTTCCAGAATTCAAGTGGGAGCCCTGGAAGTCTAACCTAGGTGGGCGCTATCGTGCAAAGGTCTACTTCAGGATCTAGGCCAGGTTTCCATTTACATAGAGATAGATTATTGTGGTCGCCTCGGTCAAAAAACCAAGGTCCTCCTGCCAACACTGACATCATATCCTCTGAAGCAAAGAAATGAAAGAGAAACAAACCATCAACCATAGCACTGATTGAAACAGACCTTTTTAACAACCATACATGATTAACCCATTTTCAAACAACGTCCACGTTAGGTCAAAAGGCAAAGAACCTACCTACTAAAGTGGAGTCCATATCAGCAATGACTTCATCCATTATATCATTTGGGAGATTCACCTCCAAACCCTCCTCTATCAAAAGGACACTTGGGTCTTCACCACATTTGTCCTTGAAAGTTCTGCCAGGGCTTTTGACTAAATCTACCCTAGCTTTTCAACTTGAGGTCAGTAATGGGGACTATTGTCACATAGAATTGCACCCACCCTGGCGAGAGTCCACGCATTCTAATGACACAATGTGAATGATCTCAAGGTGTGGGACCTTGCAAGTTGAGATCAGACCTCCAGAGAAGGTTGGTTCCTCATTCTAAGCCTAATTCTTAGAGAAAACTATCTAAACCTAGTGCTAATACTTGCACCTGGGAAAAGGGTTAGAAGGAAACATGAATGGAAATAAAGGTGATGCACCAGATTTAATGTGATTGGCTGCAATCGAATCAACACAGTAATAATCTCACAACTGCAAGGATTCACACAGACTAAATTAATTTCAATAGAGGCTAGAACAGATAAGTAGATGAATGAAAGGGACTATTTTATCCACAATACATAACTCAAACCAATCCAAAGAATAGACACAGTGCTAAAATCAAAAGAGAGAGGCAAAATAAAAGCTTATATTGATTATAGAGGTCAAATAACTATTATAGAAGAGAGAATAATGCAAGAGATAGACACAAAATAATCAATTACATTCATTGTTGAACAAAACTAGAGACATGAGAGGCTTACTAGAAGAGCACAATCCATCACATCTAGTTGTTCTTGCAATTGCATTACAGAGCTTTGATTACAAAAATTCTCTATCCTATAGTAGTCTAGAAGAACAACCAACCCTGAATATGTCTTTAGACATGTATATATAGAATTTCTACACTCTACTGTAGTAGCCATGGCAAGACAAGGAGCAGTCAATGAGAAATGACATCAACCATGCTACGTTAAATTCTTCTTAGAAAAACCCTTGCAAATTAGGGCAGAGTCCATACCCTGTCAGACCTGCAAATAGGTTGCTTGTGTGAAAGAATGACAGGCACATTGATGAGGAGATGTAGAAAGTCTTTATCTTTTACTTCTGAATTGACCTTGTATCTACATTTGTACCCTAGCATTGAAGGGTTCACCATTTCATCTACCCTCATCGGCCTGAGCTATAGAAATTGAATGTTGAGTTGGTAGGGGGGGCAACTTTTACAACACTTTAAATTTTTAACCCCTTGAGTCTCTGCAAAACCCACCAACTCGGTTGAATGCTTTGGCACCACCAGGAAGTTCAAAAGATCTTGAGTTTGAATTGGGACGTTGGATGAAGGAATGGTTCAAAGATCAATGGCCCCGTGAGCTCCGCAACACACACTTACCTTTTACTATTCACCAAGGCCTAAGATTCGACATACGTGGCGCAATCTAAACGGGAAAGTCTTCTTCTTTTAATAGCCACCATCAGATAAGGGCTCACTGAAGACACTAAAGATAGAGCGTGAGCCCTCTGCGTGTTAACATCTCCCAGCCGCGCGGAGAATCTTCCTTGCTGGCAAGATTCATCCGTGATAGTGTGCGACCATTGATGAAGTCAGAGATCTTCAATGCTAACTTCTTTCTTTAACAGTTGGCACTATCTCCTTGACTTGATGGAATCATCGATCCTATGGCCATGGGCCCCCGATATGATTGACACGTGTCATCATTAGAGAGGTTCTGGGGTGTCCTTCCAAAAATTTGTTTCCTTTGAGCTCTGCCACCCAGAAAGCTGCTGTGTGTCCCCCTTTCATATACCTTTACTCTTACCTTTGAAGCTAGACACATGTCGTGATCTTGCGGAGGATCTTTCCCTTTGCTAGGATTCTTCTGCGCCTATGCACTGTCATTGGGTCCTCAAAGCTGGGGTCCCACCAAACTTAATTATAGCTGTCTGTATTTCACAACCCTGTAAAAGGTATGTGACGTCATCATAGATGGTCTGCGGGCTCGTGAAATATTGCCACGTGGCACCGCGAGCCTTGGGGAGTAGTGAGCATGTGTAGTCGACAAGTCGAGGCTTTGTGGAACTCTTGAACTATAATTCAGGAGTTCAGAAGTTTAGGAAATTCTCAACCTCACGACAACAAAGGCTTCCTTTAAAACAAAGGTGAAGGCAATGAAAGGGGCTAGTCAGGAAGTCAGGCGGTTCGCAAACTTTCGAACCCACCGACTTAGGTTCTAAAACTCAAAGATCCCCTGACAACAAGGAAAACAAAGGGTTCGAAACCAGTGACCTTGACAGATGGGGTCGGTGACTTGATGACATAAAGGACTTAGAGTTATAACTTAAGTGATCGACGCCCTGGGTTAGACGGTCAACTATGAATTAGAAAAAAGGCATGATCTAACCGTAGAACCTTAGGGTTTAAGGGGAAAACAATGGAAACCCTAAGATTTTGAAGGGTTTGAACAATTGGCCTACTTGACAAAGAAGGAAAACACTAAATTTAAAGATTCTTATGCTATTTGGCCAAGAAGGCAAAATAGGATAACAGGGCTCAAAGACAAGATGTCTGCACCTAACTTTGAGTAGTGGGGATCCCCTCAGGACCCCCCTGAGTTGTCTCCCATGAACCCAAAAACCACAGTTAGCACAGAAAAACCTTAAACCCTAGCAGAGCTCAAAAAAACTGATCATAAATTACCTAGCTTATTGTTTTAGTTATGTTACCTATAGAATTAAATATTGTGTACTCATTAAGAAGTATTATTTAGAATTTATATTATTATAATAAGTCATGTAATGATACTCACCGACAAATATGTATCAAAGATAATATATTCAAGTGAACCTTCTAGATGTTGAACGTATATACTAATAGGACGTTCAGACTTGAGCTAATTAGATTAATGGAATTTTTGTTAATTGTCACAATAGCATAAATGGTACTTACATCTTGATCAAACCTATAGTTGAGACAAGATATAGACTCAACTGGTTTTAACATGGAGTTGACATTGGGTCCTGTATACACCTAAAAATGACATGACTTTGTCTAAATAAATATTTTTAATATTTATTTCATCTTTAATTCCTCTATCAATAAATAAACAAATCAATTTATTTATCTGATTCACATTCCTCCACAAAATTAAATAAAATCATTTATTTAAATAAATCCTTCATATTCCTCCAAATTAAATAAATTCATTTATTTAATTAAAACCCTTCAAGTTCTTCTAAATTAAATAAAATCATTTATTTAATTAATTCTTCCAAAATTCCTCTAAATTAAATAATATCAAATTATTTAATTACCTCTTCTAAATTCTAAAGTCATTCTAAATTAAATAATGTCCAATTATTTAATTAGTTCTAAACTTAACATCCTCTATATTTAAATAAATCAAAACATTTATTTAAATTATTCTATTTCCTCTTAAAAATGAATTAACACCAAAATTAATTCATGCAAATCCATATGCACACTTAATTAAATATTTTAATATTTAATTAGTTGTTCCCTCACCCACATGTCCTATTTCTCCTCCACTTCAAATCAGTTAACTAATCAATCAATTCACTTAACTGATTAGTCTATTATGTTAACTGATCAGTCCACTCAGTTAACTCCTCAATCTATTCTGTTAACTCCTCTAATGCATGAAGGAGCAGGACACTTGTCCTCTTCCTATTCACGTACATCTCTCAACCTTCCTCAACCGTTGATCTTCTTATTCGTTCTCAACAGTTGATCTTCCCTCTCTCAAACCTATAAATACAACCCCCATTCCTCCATTTCAATCATCCAAGCTTTTAGTAAACTTACTCTGTAGAATTCATAGCGCGCCTTTAGCACCCAATGCCATTCCATAGCTTGTGATCACCATTTTTATTGTATTGAAGATCCTCTTCATTACAAGAAGTATCATAGCCGTTTCTCTATTGTCATCTTGAAGGAAAAAGCAAGGAAGTGCACTTTCTGAGGGCTTCATTCACATGAAAGATCAATTTGAGATTAGGCGACCAATGGAAGCCGTGAAGTAATAAGGTTTGCAAGGTATCTTTCTTTGTGTTTGAATCTTGATTATTACAATTTCTATTGAGTTATTGGGTTATTATTAATCATTGATATTATCTCCACATTTTCCTACGTGAAAATGTGGAGATAATATCAATGATTAATAATAACCCAGTAACTCAATAGAAATTGTAATAATCAAGATTCAAACACAAAGAAAGATACCTTGCAAACCTTATTACTTCGCAGCTTCCATTGGTCACCTAATCTCAAATTGATCTTTCGTGTGAATGAACCCCTCAAAAAGCGCACTTCCTTGCTTTCTTCTTCAAGATGACAATAGAGAAACGGCTATGATAGTTCTTGTAATGAAGAGGATCTTCAATACAATAAAAATGGTGATTGCAAGCTATGGAATGGTGTTGGGTGCCAAAGGCGCGTTGTGAATTCTGCAGAGTAATTTTACTAAAAGCTTGGATGATTGAAATGGAGGAATGAGGGTTGTATTTATAGGTTTGAGAGAGGGAAGATCAACAGTTGAGAACGAATAAGAAGATCAATGGTTGAGGAAGGTTGAGAGATGTGGGCGAATAGGAAGAGGACAAGTGTCCTGCTCCTTCATGCATTAGAGGAGTTAATAGAATAGATTGAGGAGTTAACTGAGTGGACTGATCAGTAAACAGAATAGACTAATAAGTTAAGTGAATGGATTGATTAGTTAACTGATTTGAAGTGGAGGAGAAATAGGACATGTGGGTAAGGGAACAACTAATTAAATATTAAAATATTTAATTAGGTGTGCACATGGATTTGCATGGATTAATTTTGGTGTTAATCCATTTTTAAGAGGAAATAGAATAATTTAAATAAATGTTTTGATTTATTTAATATAGAGGATGTTAAGTTTAGAAGAACTAATTAAATAATTGGACATTATTTAATTTAGAATGTCTTTAGAATTTAGAAGAGGTAATTAAATAATTTGATATTATTTAATTTAGAGGAATTTTGGAAGAATTAATTAAATAAATGATTTTATTTAATTTTGTGGAGGAATGTGAATCAGATAAATAAATTGATTTGTTTATTTATTGATTGAGGAATTAAAGATGAAATAAATATTAAAAATATTTATTTAGATAGAGTCGTGTCATTTTTAGGTGTATACATATTGCCCCTCTTTGATGTAATGTGTTTTATCACGTTGTTTCAAAGAAATAGATTTTTCTAGTAATGATACATGCCCCAATTTGCCCCTGGTTCAGGTTACAACAACAGGATGCCCCCTCGAGAGATTGGACGGGAAGAAAAATTCAGGGGCATGAGATAGACAATCTCACGATGAAGAAGGTGAACAGTTAGGTTAGGGTGAAGAAAACAGGGTGCGACTTGAGAAAATGGCAGAGAAAGGGCGTGGAGAGCAGGCAAGGTCACCCCACAGCTAGGTAGGTTTACATGTCTATATATAGAAGCAGGGTCCACAATCCTAGTCATTTGCACACTTGTCATTTGGTGAGAGCTTATAGGAGAGTTTGCAGTGTATAGGAGCTAGAGCAGTCAGTAGAGATATGGATATTCCACATGAGGAGCACCTATTTGAGAGGGTCTGATGGTTCAAACGACCAGCAGAGGTAGGACCCCCAGTGTGTACTTCAAAATTTCTAGCCTAGGGTCATTTATTAGGGTAATAAATGCTAGGAAACGTTGCTTGAATGAATGCATTGTTCTGTGTTTCGACGCATTTGTTCTCTGAAACTGCGCTTTTATTCTGCTGTTGCACATTTATTAGGTCTTCCTACCCATTTGTTGTTTAGGCGCATTAATGATATGTGACTGCGCATATGCCGCGCAACTGTGCATTTACCACCTGTAGTGGTGCATACGCGACTTATGCGCATACATTATGTTCTACTACGCATTTGTCATGAAGTTGCGCATATGCTCAATGATTCAACACATATGTCCTGGATCGGCGTATTTGCTCTGATACGACACATTTGCCACCTGAAATGGTTCATTTGCCTTAGGATAGTCAGTTACTTAGCGAAATTGACTCGATTGACATCTTGATCAATGCGACAATTGGTAAGCGATCTCCGAGATTGATAGAATCTAGAGAAGAGATGATTTGCTTGTTTTGATCAATTTGATATGCTAAGTGAGTTTAATAGGCTTGATAGTTGAGCAGGTTTGCTTTGATGCAATTATGGTTGACGCATTGGTTTGTTGATTGAAGGAGGATAATTCTGATACACTGATGTCGCGGGAGCAGTTCCCCATGACATTGTTGCGATGATATATGTTGACAAAGGTAGATCAGATAGTGCTCAGTGCTCTCAGTTTGGATTATGTGTGTTTCACACTTGAGGTTTGGGCGAACCTCAGATTGCTGACTACTTTGGTGGAGTGCTTCCATAGTGAGGACGGGACTTTCCACCTCCCTACTGGCAAGATGATAGTTACCTTGGAGGATGTGTACAGGATACTGCACCTACCGATAGTAGGTGAGCTTGTGGAGTACGACTCTCTACGTGACGCCAGATTGGCTAAGTGCAGATAGGTATTTGATGATCTCAAGCTTCAGGCACCAGTGATCTCTTAGCAGGACATGTATGATTATTATGACTACTTTCCAGGGATTATGGCTGGGTTGATCGGGGGTGTTGTATGCCCCGATAGGCGATCTCATGGGTTCCCGATTGGCTGGGGATGGACACTTGAGAAGATGCTCACTAAGGGCACCTAATTTGCTTGGGGTGTTTGCGTTCTTGCACACCTTTATCATGACATGCACCAGGTGGTTTACCATGGAGCCGCCAGCTTGTCTGTAGGGGTTTCATTGCTTCAGTTCTAGGCATGGGAGCACATTGTGGTTACACGACCCATTTGTACTTTTTCTAGACAACCAGGAGAGCCCTACTCGTATGGATATGCAGGTGTAGTTTCCCATCACATGTTGGGGAAGCTAGAGTACTGGTGATATTAGCTGGATAATGTGGATGCAGTGGTTTGGCAACCTTACATAGATTGTGAGGTCTGGGACAATGAGGCCGATGAGCTGCCTTATGTTTTTTAGACGCGGTGGTTGATCGGTAGGGTACCACACATTTTGGAGAGAAACATAGTCACTCGAGTGCTGAGGCAGTTTTTGAGGACTCAGGGTATGCCACAGGGGCGGGCCTTGTTTGCGAGGACCTATGCAGAGCGGTGGCGGTGGGAACCTGTGGCTTCCTATGAGGAGGCTAGGACAACCTTTCTGTAGATACCTTATTAGGCATGGCCGATGAGGAGGGAGATAGTGGACATAGGCATGACTCGAGATCACGAGGACTGGTTTACCGCACACCCGTTCCCCAGATATTTAGGACCGGGAGAGTTAGCTCCTCATTTAGAGGAGGTGGAGTCAGAGGAGGAGGGTGATGGAGGTAGATGGAGGGGGAGGGGGAGGAGGAGGAGAGGACGAGATAGCAGAGATGGTGGTGGAGGAGGTGGAGGAGGTGGTGGAGGTGACAACAGACAGAGGTAGTGATAGAGAGTGGGGGAGGCCCCACCCTAGAAGGAGGCACAACATGTGCTACAACAGGTTCCACTTCATCAGGTGGTATAGCAGTAGGTTCCACCTCAACAGGTTCCATAGGTAGCGGCCCCATAGGGACCGTAGGTTCAACAGGTGGTGGCCTCATAGGGACCGCAGGTTTAGGTGCAACCTGACCCACAGTAGCAGGCACAGGGATATGCAGTGAGTGTGCTTCAAGGGTAGGTGAGATAGTTTAGAGCACAATTGAGAGCTGTAGAGGCTCGAAGAGATGGAGACGCAGGAGTTATTGCCGACATCACTGCAGAGCGGGTGTTGCCCTGGCTAGGGTACGGGGATTGATAGGGGAGAGAGACGCAACACTGGCTAGGGTGTAGGCCTTGACAGTAGAGAGGGTTATAGCTATAGCTGCCCTGGGTACAAATGTGGCCACAACATTTCTGGTTACACAGGTGACATAGGCCCAGGCCTAGGTTACACGGGTGTCAGGAGAGCTAGCTAGAGCTCAGGTGCAAACACAGTATTATAGTGGTTTATATCATGGGGCGGTGCCGGCAGATCAGTGGGCACCGAGTTACAGGATTCAGTTACTGGCTTCATAGAGGGCTGGTGGATCACGCTCGGGAGCGTCAGTGATGGGCCCACAACAGTCTGGGTCAGGCCACGGTGGAGGAGGAGGAGGAGACAGCACTGGGAGTAGTGCCCCATGACAGTAGGGGTAACTATGATCTTTCATACATTTTTGTACTTGTACATACATTTTTGATGGCTCATGGATACCCTGTTATATGTATATACCACTATTATTTTTGTGCAGTTATCGAGACATTGTATCATTATCATTTTGCATGTATGTATAGACCTTTTTATTGATGTGACTCATGGATGACAGATTGATATTGTACGCTTGGACACTTTTATTGTTTATATAATGATGCAACTTATGACCTACATGTATGTTGTTTATGCGATGGTCATGGATGCATTTTACTTGTTATGCTTATATGCTATGTTTTTGATATTCTTCTGATGGGATATTATGTATGCATTTATGTTATAATGATACAAATGTAGATGGATGTTTTAAATGCACCTATATGTATGCCTCTATATGCTCACATTTTATGATGATCTAATGTAGACAATTTGTGATTATAGCTATGTTTTTGATGTTTTCTAGTTAAATGCAATGATATGTTGACTTATGCAGCAATATGTATGTATGCAAATGATTTAATCAAGTTAATGATTAACTCACCTAATATGAAATGCAAAATGATTACACATGGATGGCTTAATGCACTTACATGAATGCAAATGATCTAATCAAATTAATGACTATTTCACTTAATGCAAAAAAAATTATATGTTTTTGATATGTCCTAGTGTACTTAATCAATATAGACGAGACTTGATGAAAGACACAAATGATAGATAGAAATTTGGTTGATAGAAGAATTACTCGACTGAAGGGCTCACAAGCTTTTGTAAACTCTGACACTGCGAACAAGATTTTTATTGATGGATGGTATATGGAATGCAATTTGATATGGATGGATGCGGATATTTGTCATTATTGCCAGTTTTTTGAAGTGCTTGTTTCATCATTAGGTGCTTTTTGTTTCTTTTCTCTTTTTGAAATGTTGTAAGAAAATACAAGCATCCAAGTAAAATTGAACCGAGATGACCTGAGTATTACTTACATGGATTTTGATATAGCAAGTTGATACAAGCATCTAGTCAAAATTGAATCTAGATGACCTGAGACTTCTTGCGTTTCAACAGACAAGGATTGCCCCTTTTAATGTTTAGACCTTTGAAGTCCATGATGATCTTTTGTTGATCATGTCATTAGACA
This sequence comes from Cunninghamia lanceolata, assembly GCA_027924645.1. Taxonomy (NCBI): domain Eukaryota; kingdom Viridiplantae; phylum Streptophyta; class Pinopsida; order Cupressales; family Cupressaceae; genus Cunninghamia; species Cunninghamia lanceolata. The sequence continues at coordinate 2,289,216 of BSBN01000429.1, read as the reverse complement.
AAAGTCATCACATTACTAAAGATTGATCCACAAACAAAAGACAAAGAAAAATGATTATGCCCCCATCATAGCTTCTCTAGTTTTTGACATCCTTAAGTAGCATAGAAAGACATAATAACAAAAATCAAGACTCTGAAGCGTAACCTGCTCACAAACACAAAACATTCTTGCATTAGATGTGTCTTCTTACCATAATTTAGATAAAATTATTTTGAGTGTATAGGTACTTGTTTTGTTTTTCTTTGGATAGGTTGATGTCTTGTGTCAAGATTTTTGTTTGGAAGTGTGCTTTGTTGCATGTGTTTGTCTTAGTGAAAGGTATCATGATTCTTATTGGCGTCCTCTTAGAACATGTGGTATTCAAGAATCTAATTTTGTAACCAGGTCAAGGAGTTGCCCCCAGTCAGATAAAGGATCGACTTATTATGGATGAACTGACAAACAGATATGAAGAAACGGGCCCTAAGGGACTGACCTATTGCCTCAGGGGCTCATTGCTAAATGGCCTTGCCTACGTGATGACACAGAGGCAATGTAGTTCGGGGTGATGGACCTTTGTGAACCTAGGATCTAGGTGATGGGAATTGGTGTGGATGCAGATGGACCAGTGGACGGGTGAAAAGGGGTATGGAATGGATGGGAAAGGAGCCTCGGGGACACATCGATGATGGCCTTGCCTACGCGATAGCTTAGAGGCAACGTAGTTCGACAATGGTTTAATGTATTGGCTCAGAACGGATGACATGATGGACACAAATTAGGATGAACAAGGAACGAGTTTGAAATAGATGGAGGAAATAGTTTGTCACAGATAGCACCTGTTTCTGAGTTTTCACCACTTGCTTTTATTTGCACAATAGCTAAAATACACATGATGCCTGTTTGCCAGGATTTCATCATGGTATCTATCCAAGGCGCTTGTTTGCCAGGTTTTTACCAAAGGATGATTTTTTTGTTGTTTTTCTATTTTTTGATTTTTTTTGTTATTTTTGAATTTTTTTGAATTTTTTGTTGTTTTTGACTCCCTTGCATTGGGGTTTAGGTGTAGAACTTGTAAAGATTCATGCTGTTGATGGGATCATCAAACAGTTCACCTTTGGATGTAGCCAATTGATAAGCACTTGGCCCATAGGCAGTAATGATGACATAGGGACCAAGCCAGTTGGGTTCAAACTTTCCTTTCTTTTCCCAATCTTGCTGATTGCAGGGATTTTCTTTAAGCACCAGATCACCAGCTTGAAATACCTGTGGTTTTACTCTATGGTTGTAACTTCTGGACATCCTTTGTTGATAAGCCTTGATATGGTTAAAGGCCTGTTGCCTTCTTTCCTCTAGCAGCTCTAACTCTTGAAGTCTGGACACTTTGTATTCTTCATCAGATATGAGGCCTTTTAATAAAACTTGCAAGGATGGGATCTCAACTTCAATGGGCAAGATGGCTTTAGATCTGTAGACCAGGGAGTATGGTGTTGCACCTATGGGTGTGTGGATACTTGTGAGGTAGGCCCATAGCGCGGGATTCAATTGGATATGCCAGTCACGACCGGCATCATTGATAATCCTTTTCAGGATTTTTAAGACGGTTTTATTTGATGCCTCTGCCTGGCTATTTCCTTAGGGGTAATACAGGGTGGAAAAGCGGTGTTGGATGTGGAATTTGTCACACAGTTCTTTGACATCTGGGTTTTTGAATGGTCGTCCATTAACAGTGATAATGGATAAAGGGATACCATAGCGGCAAATGTAGTTCAGGATGAAAGAGGAAATTTGTTTGCCTGTGACATTGGGGAGGGGTACAGCTTCAATCCACTTCGTTAAGTACTCGGTGGCAGTGATTATGAATCTATGGCCGTTGGCTGATGGAGGGTGGATCTTGCCCACTAAGTTGAGTCCCCATTGAAAGAAAGGCCAAGGAGTCGTTAAAGGCTACAACTCCTATGCTGGTGCATGTATCAGGTTCCCATGGATTTGGTATTTCGTGCACCTCTTTATAAAATGATAGGAATCTTTTTCCATGGTTGTGTTGGTACCTGCATCATTTGTCAAGTTCCAGGTTTTTTGCTTGCAGGCACCTTCCCAGGATTTCATGAAATTTCTAAGTCTTGGACCCTCTCAGTGTTTTCAGCATCATCATGATATTTTGAAGGAGGGGGTCATCGTCATCATCATCATGTTCCCAGACATCCCCCTGATGTTTCTTGCAAGGGTCATTTATCATCATGTCTGGATATCCTATGGAGGTCATCATATTCTATCCGCTCGACCTTTGCCTTCATTTTTTCTTTGCAGGATGATATTCTTATTATCGGATGATATTCAAATATCGGGTCATCTTCTGAATATCACCTTGCTCCAGATATGACGATGGCATCATCAGGATGTTCAATTATCAGGGTGATATCCTTCAGGTGATATGCTGCTGACGTCATGCCTATTCGACGGAGTCATACTACAAGTTTTCAATCTGACCCGACATTGTAATGTGATGATGATGTCATCAGGACATTTGCGGATATGATGATGAGGTTTGTTATCAGGGTGATATCCGCCTGTTGGCTTCATCATATTCTGAAGGAGGGGGGCGATATTTTCAAGTATCAGTCATATTCAAACATCACCCCGATGTTTCATTAGAGCTACAGTGCATCATGATATTTTGTGCGGGAGGTGATATTTCTAAATATCTGGTGATCTTCTGAATATCACCACAGTGCAGATAGGACAATGACATCATCTGGATGTGTAGAAGTATGTGGTATGCAGATATGACGGTGACGTCATCAGGATGTTTGTTGACATGCAGGATTTTCATCGGCTAGACATTTGGTATCGGCAAGGCAGGAGGATCTTTCTCCGACACATCAGGTTGTGCCGATGAAGGCAATTATCATGCAGGCGATTTTTCATAATAAGGCAAGGTTGGTCATCAGGCTGATATTTTCTGCAAGGTGAATATCAGGGTGACATGAATTATCTGGATGAGCTCGGCGGGTGATGCTGACGTAAGGGTGATGTTTTGTGCATCTGGATATCATGCTGCTGGAGGATGATGATGAAGGTCTAGGCTGGTGCCATCAGGAACAAAAGCATCAACATCATATATGTTAACGGCCCAGTACATAAAGTGTTGAAAAGGTTGCTGCGGGGTGCATGTGGGATATTTTGATCCCGCATATTTTCAAATATCATGATGAGGTGTCTTGGCGGGAAACGGTTGCGATGCACTGTTTGATGTTTTTCCCGAAGGCCGCAAAGTAGGTGGACATTAATGGCGGATGTTACTGGGTATGGGCGATGGCGTGAATGGATTTAGTACCTGACTGAAGATGTGAATCCCCAAGTGGTGGCGCATGGCTCGAGAACCTCTCCTGTCCCCTCTTCCACCTACTGCATTGAATGTTTAAGCGCCATTTCCTCAGAATGAACTGTATCTGGTGGATTTTTGACTTTTGCCATGTAATTAATGCTGAGGACCTTCCTATTATATATAGCAGGTTGTGTTGCTCATTTGTTGTTGTTGAAAACTGGACATATCTGGCTCTGTAATAAGATACAACTGGTTTTGGTTTCTCTGTGCAGGTGACCTTGTGAGTTTATGTATCTCTTGTTGTATGTCTCATGCATGAATTTACTGATTTCATGATTGGTTTTATATGAGTAATGCTGTATTTATATGTGTTTTGTTAATTCTGTCTCCAATATTGCATGTGTCCTTCTTCTGAGTCTAGATATCTAAGGGGTGTCTGGTATTCTAGAATATAGAATTCCTGTATTGAATGCTTGATCTTTCAACTTCTGCTCAAGGGGTAGATTAAAGTGTTTTCAGATTAAGTGTTGGGAAGGATATACTGCAATAGGGATGCCATAAGTAGAGATAACTTAACATTCTGTATCGGGAGGTATCTGTAAGGCAGATACCACAACATCCCCTTGAAATCCAGTTTTATTGTGTTCATGCTGATAATTCACAGGTGTATGTCTACTGACTCCAAGCCCTAGATAGGCACCAATCTAGCTCTGCATTGAGATTACACACCAGGTCCAGGTTTGCATCCAAACATAAATCAAACTCATACTTCCAAATCAAACCATTAGGACCTTAGAAGTAGTTTAGGACCAAGATCCTCTGATTCACAACTGAACATAAACCCAAAGCTAGCCCCTTTGCACTTATCCTACAGTTTTGGTCTATTTACAAGAGGATTTATCTGCTTTGTATCAACATCCCAAGCCAACCCACAAGCATATTCTCATGGGTGTTAAATAGGGAATACCCCCCTAGGTTTTGTAGAGCCTAAAGAAGAAGAGGAGATAAAATAGAGTCTATCTCCTATACTGTTGGCCCCTAGCCCAGAGATCATGTTGATCACTGATGGCTACCTTGTAGGGAAATCTAGGAGAAAGTATCCAGTTAGGGAAAAAACCAACAGAAATTGGCGACTCTACTGGGGATTATGCAGTAAAAAAAAAAAATGTCTTTTCATCCCTGGTAAAATAATTCCTAGTAATAGGTGGCAACTCCGAACCAATCTCCCAACCGGTCAAAGTGAAATTTATATGCAGGGGAGAAGATCCCAGCGTAATCCTCTATCTGAAGAATTACCCATAAGAATGATGTATAGGAAAAAGGGGATTACTCAAGCTAGTCAAGAGGGTTCTCCCAGAAGTGATAATGTTCAAAACAATCCAGGATCTTTAGAGAGGACAATACCTTATTTTTCAAACACTGAGGCTGAAATCCAGAATGTATATGAAAGACAGCAGGGTGCTAGTCTGAAAAATAAGGTCAGAAGTGTTCCAAGAACGACCTTTCTTGGATCCCAGTGATAGATTTGAGGAGACTGAATCCCCAAGGGATGATGAAGATGATGATCAGAATGGTATGAGACCATCTACCTCCATGCCTAGAGAAGAATAGTTAGCTGAGGAAATCAAAAGCCTAAGAGCAGAATTAGAATATTTACAAGCAGTGAAAATCAGAGATGACATGAGACAGAGAGTACAAGCTCTGAGGACTGCTCAACAGGATGCAGTCCCTACCCTTGATAATGTAGATGCCTTGAGGAACCAGCATAGAAATGAGGTACAGTATCAACAGAATAATACTAGACATGATGCAAACAATGCTAGAGTACCATTAAATAATGTGAGAAATCAGAATGTAAACAGAAATATTAATGCTAACCAGTTTGATAGACAACCCATGCAGTTGGATAGATTCAGACAATTGGTTTTTGATGGTATTCCTGGTTATCCTAACCCCATTGACAAGCATGTGAGGCTGCAAGTGCCTAAATTTTCAGGAAATAATACTGTGTCTGGGGAGGATCATTTAAAGGCTTTTCAAAATGTCATGGACAACTTTGAGGTTGAGCATGAGGATGTCTTTATGAAGTCATTCATGCAATCTTTGGTCGATGAGGCTAGAGAATGGTACAAAAATCTGCCTGATCAGAGCATTTCATCATGGGATGATTTCAAAAGGATGTTTAAGGAGCAATATGGTGACAAAATTGACCCTAGCTTTTTTGTAAATGAGTTCACTAATATCACTAAAGGGTCAAATGAGTAGGTTGCAGATTTTAATGCAAGATTTACTAAAGTGTTGAACAAATTGCCACATCACATGAGGCCAAATGAACCTATGTGCATAATATTATATATAAATGCTTTTGATGCCAAAATAGCATATGGGTTAAGAGATAAAGGTCCTGCTACTCTCAGGGATGCTTCCAAGATAGCAATAAATATTGAGAATAATAGGAAAGCATCAGGCAAGACAAACAGAAGGGATGATGTGAGAATTCTACAGAATCCAAACAAACCTCAGAACACTCAAGATAATGCATCTGCCCCTGAAAACAAAATTGATAAACTGGCAAATGTTGTTAAGGACCTAAGCTATAGACTGGCTAGAAGTGAAAAAGGGATAGGTCCTGATAGGCAAGTTTACCAAAGACAGGAAAAAAGGCCATCATTGCATGATATGCCATATAATACCAATTGGCATAATGGTAAACCTGTATTTCCACATAACAACACAAATTAGAGAGCTCAACATACCAAGGAAACTCCTAATCCTTTGAAGAAAGCTGTAAATATTGCTAATGATACTCCATGGTGCATAATCTGTCAAATGCCACATTCACAGTCACAATGCATGATTGCTCAATCTTTGTATGACAATGTTGTTTCTTGTAATGAATGCAATGAGCCACATTATGTACATGATGATGATGTTAATATGCTATCCATAAGCAGGGAGCATCATTCTCATGATGTAGATGAGAGTACAGATGTTGAAATCCAGGCCTATCAGCAGGTTTTCCATGATGAAGATAATGAAGATAACTATGTGTATGCTCAGGGCTCACACAGTTTTTTGAGTAACCTAAGGAGACCTTTTGATGAAGAGATTAGAGCTCTCACAGCTGCTGCAGTTGCCTAGGTCAAGAGCAACTATAACCTCAGAGGTAAAGCTCAGATAAGTAGCCCATATGAGCCAGAAAGCATTTCTGCAGGTCAGCCAGTGCATAGTCATAAAGGGATTCAACCACAAAAAAGGCAGTGGGGTAACAACAAGCAAAATTTTAAGCAGAAAATAGGTCATGATTCTCATGGACCAGAAAATAGAATCCCCCGAGTTGAGGATCAAAGCAAAAGTTCCCAAAACAAGAATGATGATCAAGGAGCTATGAAGATTAAAGTTGGCTCATCTCAAGATAAAAACAAAGCCACAACACAATCTACAACTGTAGTACAAAATTATGCTCCCTTTGATATAACTCACGTCCTCTCTCAGGTAAAGGTTTCTGTCCCATTGAGGGAACTTATGAAGGTTGAAGAAATCAAGAATAGGACAGTATCCCTAATTTCAGGAGTACCTTGTCAAGCTAAGAAAAATGATGGGATTCAAGGTAAGAAGCATGCTATATGCAATGAAGAAGATGAAGTCCCTGAGGTGTATTTAGGGGTGACCATGACAAAGTGCCCTTCACAAGTGGAGCCATTTTATGTATCCTTGGTTATAAATGGAAAAGTAATTAGAAATTGCATGCTTGATTCTGGAGCATCCACAAATATCATGCCTTTAGCCATCATGCAACAAGCTGGATTGAAAATAGACAAGGCATGTGGAAAATGTTATGCTATGGATGCCAGAGAGGTACCAGTTATTGGAATCATGAAGGATGTAGATTTCAGACTGGCAACATATCCTGAAAGGACATACAAGATGAACATAACAGTGGTTGACATCAAGCCACAGTATGGTATGCTGCTGTCAAGAAGGTGGGCAGCACTTATTGGGGGAAGTATGCAGTTGGACCTGTCATATGCTATGATCCCTATGAATGGAAGAGACGTCAAACTGATTAGAGAAGAAAGATCACCAGAGACAGTGGAGAATCAAGAATCAGAGGAGCATGTATGCTTTGTGAACACTGACTGTGATAATTTCAGGGTTGTCTCAGATGATAAAAAGGATAAAGAAAAAGATATTTGCATTCAAGAGCTAGACCAGCAGGGTCTATGGACCATATATTTTGATGGAGCTTGTGCAAAGGAAGGCTCTGGAGCTGGAGTTGTATTCCTATCCCCAACTGGTAAAACTTATAAAATTCTCCTTCTTGCTAAGATTTGCTTGCACAAACAACATTGCAGAGTATGAAGCCCTACTCTTAGGTTTAAATATGGCTCTCAAACATGGAATTAAAATGCTGAGAGTATTTGGGGATTCTGAGTTAATTGTGTCCCAAGTTAGAGATAAGTATGCCTCAAAAAATAAAAAATTAAAACAATACAAGCATGCTGTCTGGGATACAGTTGAATTATTTGATGCATTTTCAATAGGCTGGATAGAGAGATCAAAAAATGTCATGGCTGATTTCTTAGCCAATGTAGCAATAAGGCTAGATGATATCACTCTATCAGATGTTACAAATGTTGAAGTTAAAGTCAGACCTGCAGTACCAGAAAACATATGCAATTGGCAAGTGTTTGATGATGACAACGACTTGTTAAGATTTTTGCACTGCATAGATGAGTATGAGAACCAAGAAATTGATTTTCAAAATCTTGTAGAAATTATAGATGGAAAAGAAACTCTTATGGGGAAAGAAGTAATTCAGTTGAAGACTAACAAAATCCCTAGAGGGTTGGTAGCTTTGGAAAGAGCTTTTGACAATAGACTAATTGGCCACAAAGACATCTCCCACAAATAAAGATGACTTAGAGGAGATAAATTTAGGGACACCTCAGGCCCCCAAGAAGGTATACATTGGCAAACAGCTCAAACCACACATCAGGAGCATGCTGATTGCATTACTGAAAAGATATAAGCATGTTTTTGCCTGGTCATATGAAGACCTTAAAGCTTACAGAGAGGACCTATTCTAGCATGAGATCCCATTGAAGCCTGGAGCTAAGCCATTTAGACAAAAGCAAAGGCCTATTAATCCTACCTTAGCTCCAAAAATGCAAGAAGAACTCAAGAAGCTTAGGGAGGTTGGAATAATTGTGCCAATTAGACATTCAACCTGGGTGTCTAACCTTGTCCCAGTCAGAAAAAAGAATTGTGATATTAGGCTTTGTGTTGACTTTAGAAATTTAAATGTATCCTCCTTAAAGGATAATTACCCATTGCCAAATATGGAAGCTATGTTGCAGAAAGTGACTGGTTGTGAACTCCTATCCATGATGGATGGATTCTCAGGTTACAATCAGGTGAAGGTAAAGGAATCAGAACAATACAAGACTGCCTTCACCACTCCATGGGGAACTTATGTATATGTGAGAATGCCATTTGGACTGATGAATGCAGGTGCTACATTTCAAAGAGCAATGGATGTTGCTTTTGCAGGGTTGATTGACTCAATCCTAGTCATTTATCAGGATGATCTTACTGTTTATTCAAAGAAGGAAGAGCAGCATTGTATGCACTTAGAGCAGATTTTCATTAGAGCACTAGAGTATGGCATTTCTCTAAATCCAAAGAAGTGTGCTTTTGGGGTAGTTGAAGGAAAGCTCCTGGGGCACATTGTTTCCAAGGGTGGAGTTAGGATTGATCCTGAGAGAGTAGCTGCAATTGACAGGATCCAGATGCCAAAAATAGTAAAAGGAATCCAGTCCTTCTTTGGACAAATAAATTTTGTTAGAAGATTTGTTCCCAACTTCGCAGAAACCACAAGGAACATTTCTAAAATGCTGAAGAAGGGTGAGACTGTCAGTTGGGAGGGTGAAGCAATTGAATCATTTTAGAGCATCAAAGAAGTAATAAAGATGGCTCCTGTGCTAAAGTCTCCTGATTTTTCTAAGCCATTTCAGTTGTTTTCATTTGCTTCTTTCCACACTGTTGCTGCTTGTTTACTACAGAAAAATGATGATGGTTTTGAGCAGCCCATTGCTTTCTTCAGTATGTCCTTATAGGCTTTTGAATTGAAGTATGATATCATGGAGAAACAGGCATATGCACTAGTTAGAGCAGTCAAGAGTTTCAGGCCATATCTGGTAGGATCCCAGATAGTTGCATATGTGCCTCATGCAGCGGTCAAGGACATCTTCACTCAGCAGGAGGTGACTGGAAGAAGGTGCAGATAGATAAATAAACTGCAAGAATTTAACATAGAGATACAAATTACCAAGTTGGTAAGGGGACAAGGGTTAGCCAAGATGATGGCACGGTCAAACTTGGAAGCATGCCAAGTCAATGCAGTCCAGAATGAGAATGTCAATGTATCAAAATTTGAATGGTATAAGGATATCATATACTATTTGCAAAATCTAAATTGTTCTTCCCATCTCAGTGACAGTCAAAAGAGGGCTTTGAAACTACATGCAATCAGGTATGTTATTGTTCAAGGTGAGCTGTACTGGAAGAACCCTAATGGTGTGTTGCTGAAATGTGTGGATGAAGATGAAGCTAACATTATTTTGAATGACATGCATAAAGGGGTGTGTGGTGGACATTATACTGCCCAAACAATAGCTCATAAGATCCTTAGAGCAGGATATTGGTGGCCCACTCTCTTTTCTGATGCACAAAGGCTGGTAAGGAAATGTGATCCTTGCCAAAGGTTCTCAGGAAAGTTAAGATATGAAGGTGCATTGCCCCTTAGAACTGTAACTGTGGATACTCCATTTTAGCAATGGGGAATTGACTTCATAGGGGAGATTGTAGAAAAGTCAAGTGGGGGACATAGTTGGATTTTGGTAGCTACTGACTACTTTACCAAATGGATTGAGGCTATTCCAACTAAAAGAGCTGCAAGTAAGGTGGTGATGGATTTCATACTGGAGAATATCATCATCAGGTTTGGAGTACTAGTCAAGTTGGTCACAGATAATGCTATGTGCTTCAGATCTGGAGATTTTGTTAATTTTTGCAACAAATATAGGATAAATTTATCATATGCATCACCATATCACCCACAAGGAAATGGTCAGGCAGAGTCAAGCAATAAGAGCCTCATGAAGATCATCAAGAGGATAGTGGATAAGAACAAGAGAGCTTGGGATTCAAAGTTAAAGTTGGCATTATGGGCTAACATGGTGACAGTAAAAAAGGCTATTGGAAGGTCACCTTTTGAGTTGGTATATGGTGCATCAGCTAGGCTACCTATAAACAATCTCCTGCCAGTTTACAAATTCATCCAAGAGAATGGTGAGGAGGTTGAAGACTCCATAACAGAAAGAATAAACCAGCTGGTTGCACTGGATGAAAGTAGAAGGGAGGCCCACCAAATCAATCTCAAGAAACAACAAAATGTGAAATATCTGTTTGACAAGAGAGCTGTAAAAAGGAAGTTCCAGATAAATGACTAGGTGCTCATCTGGAATACAAGAAGTCAAGATAAGGGCAAACATGGTAAGTTTGAACCCTTATGGATGGGCCCATATCAGTGTTGATAACTGAGAGGGGGGGTGAATCAGTTATCCTAATTATTTCTTCTTTTGAACTTTCTTATTAATCAAAGCAGCATTGAATTAAACAAACAAACATTATCATGAAATGAGAAACACATGACATGGTATTTTTGACGTGGAAATCCGGTTAAGGGAGAAAACCACGGGGTGATTAACCCAAAGATTATTCTCTGTTAGAAGAATAAGGAATTACAAAATGGCACTTGCCAATTAGGGCTCACTGCCCGAGCACACTGCTCACAAAGAGGCCCACTGCCTACAAGGAGACACACTGTCTACAAAGAATGTTATACAATACTTGAACTGATTGGAAGCACCTACATATGCTAGGGTTCAGTTCCGGTTAAGCTCAGTACACTGATCTGCTGCACTTCATCTTTCCTCTGTTCTTTATTCTGCTATCTTTTCACATACCGGATCTTTCTTACTACTTCTGCTCTGCTCTGTACTTGTTCGCATGCACCATCATACAATCACACTTTTCACAACTAAATCCATCCTCTATATATATCCGCACAAGTAATTTCATCACCTTTCTAGTCGGCATTCGGAACAGTCTAGTTTCTTACAAACTCTGTTCTGTCGGCTGAATCCTTGCTCACCAAGCAATGCAGATCAAGCATATACTTGTAGATATCATTAATCATGTCGGCCAAACATGATTCATGCCTTCACAACCTTTACCATCAACAGTAACACATCCAGAAAATATTCTGATGCTCAGTCAGTCAGTTCTTCCTCTGTTTTCACTGTCTTTCAGGAATCCGATACTCAGCTATTCATATCTTTTTCTTTGTCCATCACCGGAGGCTAAATCCTTGGAATATACTACTCAAGGTAGTCCTCTTGACTTCCCCAAATCTGCACTGCACCAAGACACTTCCTCTGAGAGGTCCGGACCAATCTGTCGGACCTTGCCACATGCTCTGTTCTTGTTCACCGGACCACAACAGTTCTTCATTCTGACTTCCGGTAGAGGCACACCATGACTTGCAGATAAGTGGGATGACCTTTGTTGCCATCAATGACAACAACCATGAATCCATATAGTGTCTCTTGCCAACAATCTCCCCCTTTGGCATTGATGGCAACACTTAGTGAAAAATGACTAAGTGTTTACACTATGCTCCCCCTTTGCTGATGCTCTATCTTTATATACAATTTCCGGAACTCCCCCTTAGTTGGATTCCTCATTTTTCACTGCTCCTCACTCCCCCTTTGACATCAATGGCAAAGGGTAGGGTCCACACACTAAAATTTTCAAAAATTTTCTCTATATAGCCGCATATTTACATACTCACATAAACTGAAGAATGTCTGCAAAAGATGTCTTCAGTTGGATCAATTCTGTAGCCCAACTTTGCTTCATTCTATCCAAAATTGAAATGTGACCACTCAACAAAAATGCAAAAGATTCTGCCCTCTTGAGATCTGTCGGATCATTTGTTTGGGCGGTAGTCTGAGCATCACTGATGGCCTCATGCATAGTTTCTAACTTAGGGATTATAATCCTTCTAAGTTCTCCCATCCGGTTAGTGATATTCTTCCTTTCCTTCTCAAAGTTCTTTATTGCATTTGTGATTGCAATAGTTTGACATTCTTGATTTACTATGGAGGAAGAGAGAGGATCAAAACTTTGAGACAAACTTTGTAGTTTGTCCTGTTCCGCTTTTATCTTCTTATCAATTTCTACTGTTGCCTTTGACCAGGAGATACAAAATTTGTAAATATCACCACCATCCTTAAGAGCATTTTCTAAGCTCTTTATTCCAGTACTCATATTTCGCCTATCATTAGAGATTAATCCTAATACTTCTGAAAATCATTTATCCAAAAATTCCTTCCAGACCTTTTCTTCAGCTGATTTTTCTAGAGAATCAAAATGTGTATCAACACTGCTGACTAAGGTTTTGAGATTACCGGAAGAGGAGGCTGTCGGATCTATCTGGATTGATGGCATAATCTTTTCAAGCACTCCGGAAGCAGCCTCTATCAACTCACAGTCTTCCATATGAGACTTTAGGAGTTTTTCATTTGCCTTAGCATTTGCAAATGAAGCTATCTTCATTGTCTGTACCGGAGAGAGAGAGTCAAAGTCAAATGGGCCTTTTAGAAGCTCCGGTTCATCAATCTCTAAAGTTTCTTGGCTTAGAAACTTTTGAACAGTTTGTGCAGTGTCTCTTGCCGGAGACAGATGTTTCTTTTCTTCTGCAGTTTTGTCCTTAGGAGTCTTATCTCCTTCCACATTTTTACCACTTGCAGTCGTGGTTTTCTCTGTTGGATTTTTCTCTTTCTCTGCATCCTTGGTGCAGTCAGCCTCTTTTTCCTTTTCTGCTGCTTCTTTCTCCTGTGATTTCTCTTCTTCTTGGGATCCGAAGATTATAGGAGAAGCTGGAGAAGAGATGTTAGTCTGTTCTAGTGGCACTTCTTCCGGAGCAGATGATTCCAAGTCCGTAGCTGTTTCTGCACCTAAGTCCTCTGTAACAGGAATATTGAACCTTTTGAATGTATTCCGGAGGATCTCTTCAGTGTCCTTGGCTACTTTGTCGGTCTCACCAAGCATAAGCTGATTCATCCTTGCTTTGCTTCTGAATTCATCCTTGCAGTCCTTGAATATCATGTTCATTGTTTTGTGATCAATTGAAGGATATAGCTGAATAGCTATTTGTTCCCTGATCTCAAGGTCTTTTGCCATGGCATTGTTCTTTCTTATTTCTAGTTCCATTTCTAGACTCTTTGGAATTTCAGAGATGATCTCAATAAAAGCTTTATTGTAGATGTTCAGGTACCTAATTATAGCTTCTTGCAGGATCTTTTGATCTGCCTCATTGTAGTCATCATAGAATTTAGCCACCGGTTGAAGGTTCCCATCCACAGTGACTGATTTGACTACATTGTCTAGAGACAGGGTGGGCTTTTCAGAAAATTCTTCTGTCATTTCTTCCTTGTCTCAGCCAGAAGAGGGTTTACCGGATCCTTTCTTTTTCTGTTTCTTTATTTCTTTCACTCCCTCATCTGACTCAGTTTCTTCTTCATCCTTTTGGCTTTGATAAGCTCTCGAGGCTTTTGTCTTGGATCTCTTACCGGATCCCTGGACTTCTGGTTTTGAGCTTTTGGTTTTGATAGGTGTGGATCCTTTAGATGATCTGGTCCGGGTTGAGGATTCCATCGAAGCACTTTTCTTGCCTTTCTTTTCTGCCTCTTTCTTTTCTTCCTCAGATTTTCTTCTCTTTTCCCGGCTGGCATCAAGTGCCTCTTTTGAGATGCCTAGGCCTTGAGCAATATGCTCTACTTCTTTTCTCACCTTCCTCTTTATCTCAGGTTCCTTGAGTTCTACATGGATCTTTACACTCAGCTCCTCAAAGGTTCCAAACCTTTCTGCCTTTGGATCTTTGGGCTGACTTAGCATGTGTTGAACATGCAGCTCCACTATCTGTTCATCCACTTCATACCCCATGGGCATGATCCAGACAGTCCTTGGCTCCACTGCCTCCATTAGGCACTGATCAGTGTCCACCATAAAGCACACCGAGTCTTTGTATTTTTCAACAAGAGACTGGGGAATTCTTTCTCTTGCTTGCATCGTGCTTTGGAAGTTTTTAAAGTATCCCCATAGGGCTGTATTTCTTGCTTTGGCATCCCTAAGCCCATGTAGATAATCTCTTATCTGGACTGCAACAGGTTTGTCATTCTGCCATGCCCATCCACTTGATCCGGGCAGCTCATTCATGAAGTAGAAAAACAGACATAATATAAGAGTACCATACTTAAAGGAATTCTTTTTGTCCTTCTTGATTTTCTATATATTTTCCATTAATTGGCTTAGGAGCAGTTCGCAGAGATCATAATCTGCATTCTTCCTTAGCATTTCATAGGCAGTATATACTGCAGTTCTGGATACAGAATTCTCCCTGCTGGAGTGATAGATCTTGTATCCTATTATCATGGATGCATACTTGATATCCGGATCCGAAATATCTTCAATGGTCATTGCCCTCTTGTCAAATTTTGATCCGGTGGCCTCAGTTACAATGTTGTTTTTGACAGATTTGAGGATAGGTATCCCTCCGGAAGAGTATAGACCAGTTACTGCCCTAATTGCCTCTTTTGTGATTTTGCAAGGTCTATCCAGCCATAGGAAGTTGTCATGCATTCTGCTCAATACATACCGGACCCATTCTTCTTCTTCAAAGCAGGGGAAATGAATGAATTGATCAAACTGTTTCTTCTGGATACCCTTGTACTCTGGTTTAAGCTCAAAATCATTGTCTATCAGTTGTTTGTGATAGAGATCTCTTAATTTGAATTCCCCGAATTCCTCAATGCTTGCATGTATGTAAACCCTAATGTCTTCTGTGTGTAAAACTCCAGGAGGAACACAGGAAAATGCTCCTAAGGGATCTACCTCCAATGACTTGTATGGATGTTTCTTAAATTCAGGTCGGGGCCTATCTGAGATTTTTACTATATTTGGGGTAGCCATTTCTTCAAAAGATTTGTAGCAAGATATCAAAAGTGGAAAATACCTTTTGCGTCTTCGGTTACACAGAGTGGCTGGATTGATTTCTGTATGTAATGACTTTGGTAGGAGATCTTCGGTGAACTTGATGAATTTCGTTGCAGAGCTCCGCTTTTCGCTTCTTCTTGGATGTGGAATGATCAAGTGATTATTGAGAAATCCCTTATATCGTTTCGCAAACCCTAATATCTATTTGCAATAAATGCTCCACCTGCATTATTCCGGTTTGCCTTATCCGAATAGCTTGGAGTATCCCAGATCAGTCCTGATCTATGAACATCATGCGGATCTTTTAATCATGAACAAATCAAGATGACACATTACAAGAACATCCCAAACACTCTGTCCAATCCGTAGAGTGAAATAATGCACTTCCGGATCTCTCCGGACCCTTTTGTAATCTTCTGTCATTCCGGAGCATCTCCCGGAATAGGTCTTACTTGATCGATCACAACATCTTTATATATTCATGCGGACCTCTGAAATCTTATCTGGATTATCTCAAGACTTATCTCTTCAAACCCTTTACTCTGCATCTTGTGCCATATTCGGCACCACTTGATTGGCTGGGGGAACAGGATTTTCTTTGAGTCTCCCCCTGAGCCAGAGCTTACTTTTTAATTTTTGGAAGGAATATCAGCACCAGAGTCTGGTGCGGATCCAGTTTCTGTATTATCTAAACTTTTCTTTACCCAAATCTTGCTCATCTGATTCCTAACTTCATCCGCATTCATCTTTTGTTTACCCTTGTCTTGATTCTGATTATACACCGGACCTCTTTTGTCCTGATTCTTGCTTCTGTAGACTTTAGCATTATGACCGGACCTATTACAGTTTTGGCAAATAACATTTCTCTGCATATTTGACTGATAACCTCTTGATCTGCATTGATTAGCCATATGACCTACTCTATTGCATGTAAAGCATCTACCATTGAATGATTTGTTTACTTGCATATTTCTGCATTCATGAGACTTGTGTCCATACCTTTTGCAGTTAAAGCACTGTCCGAAGAAGGATGGATTAGTTTGATTCATTCTTTTTCTGCACTGATTAGCTTTGTGACCAAAGTGATTGCAGCTGTGGCAGTATCCATTGAAAGATGGATATCTTTGAGCATTGGGCTGTCTTACCGGAGGTCTTCTAGGCATATTCCTTGGATTTTCTGATCCAAATTTCTTTTGACCAGATCCGGAGCTTTCTCCTTTCTCATATCCCAAACCGTACTTGTCATCTGTCTTCTTTTGACTTCCAAGAAGTACTTCAAGTTGGGCAGAACTTATCTTGAATTTTTCTTTATATTCATTTGCTGTTTGAAGATCTCTTTTGAGAGAGACAATTTGATCCTCAAGTTTTTCTTCATTATCTTTGGCATCTTCAAGATCAGATTCAAGATGTCTAATAATCCTATCCATCTGGTGGCATTCTTCTGATTTCTCTTTAAGAGATTGTCTTAGATTGTCTTCAGCTTTTCTTTTTTCTTCAATCTCTTGAGTAAACTTTATAGTTCCTGATTCCATTTCATGTCTTAACATAATGACTTCTTTTGATAACTTTTCACATAACTTGGTTTTCTCAGTCAATTCTTCATTTGTATTGCTTTCTTCAGTTTGGCTTGCCAATTGTTGGAGCAGCTCCTTTCTCTTTTTCATAGAGAGACTTAATTTGTCTTTTAGTTCTCTCATGAATTCATCAGCCTGTTTGAGTCTTTCCTTTAATTCATTGACTTCAGAATTTGACTGTTCAAGATCCTCAAGGGCAGTCTTGAGTTGCTCCCTTAAACCATATGCATCCATTTGAACTCCCAGATCTTCCTCAAGCTGTTAGGCTCTATTAAGAGGAACCTCGCTCTGATACCAATTGTTGATAACTGAGAGGGGGGGTGAATCAGTTATCCTAATTATTTCTTCTTTTGAACTTTCTTATTAATCAAAGCAGCATTGAATTAAACAAACAAACATTATCATGAAATGAGAAACACATGACACAGTATTTTTGACGTGGAAACCTGGTTAAGGGAGAAAACCACGAGGTGATTAACCCAAAGATTATTCTCTGTTAGAAGAATAAGGAATTACAAAATGGCACTTGCCAATTAGGGCTCACTGCCCGAGCACACTGCTCACAAAGAGGCCCACTGCCTACAAGGAGACACACTGTCTACAAAGAATGTTATACAATACTTGAACTGATTGGAAGCACCTACATATGCTAGGGTTCAGTTCCGGTTAAGCTCAGTACACTGATCTGCTGCACTTCATCTTTCCTCTGTTCTTTATTCTGCTATCTTTTCACATACTGGAGCTTTCTTACTACTTCTGCTCTGCTCTGTACTTGTTCGCATGCACCATCATACAATCACACTTTTCACAACTAAATCCATCCTCTATATATATCCGCACAAGTAATTTCATCACCTTTCTAGTCGGCATCCGGAACAGTCTAGTTTCTTACAAACTCTGTTCTGTCGGCTGAATCCTTGCTCACCAAGCAATGCGGATCAAGCATATACTTGTAGATATCATTAATCATGTCGGCCAAACATGATTCATGCCTTCACAACCTTTACCATCAACAGTAACACATCCAGAAAATATTCTGATGCTCAGTCAGTCAGTTCTTCCTCTATTTTCACTGTCTTTCAGGAATCTGATACTCAGCTATTCATATCTTTTTCTTTGTCCATCACCGGAGGCTACATCCTTGGAATATACTACTCAAGGTAGTCCTCTTGACTTCCCCAAATCCGCAATGCACCAAGACACTTCCTCTGAGAGGTCCGGACCAATCTGTCGGACCTTGCCACATGCTCTGTTCTTGTTCACCGGACCACAACAATTCTTCATTCTGACTTCCGGTAGAGGCACACCATGACTTGCAGATAAGTGGGATGACCTTTGTTGCCATCAATGACAACAACCATGAATCCATATAGTGTCTCTTGCCAACAATCAGGTTTGCAATACTCATGGGGAGGATTCTTATATCCTCCAGGCCCTAGATGGTGAGATGCTAGAATTGCCTGTGCATGGTCAGTTCCTCAAATTTTATTTTGCATAAGTGATCTACCTCTGTGCATATTTGTAAAAGTATGTGTATATTGTAAATATCTTGTACAGTTGGTGCTTTTTTGTGTTTTGTCTAGTCTGCCCGGAGGTCTGGTTCTCACTGTAGCCTTGTGCCTGCACGTCCCCAATCGGAGCCACTGTTGGTACCTGCATCATTTGTCAGGTTCCAAGTTTTTGCTTGCAGGCACCTTCCCAGGATTTCATGAAATTTCTAAGTCTTGGACCCTCTCAATGTTTTCAACATCATCATGATATTTTGAAGGAGGGGGTCATCGTCATCATCATCATGTTCCCAGACATCCCCCTGATGTTTCTTGCAAGGGTCATTTATCATCATGTCTGGATATCCTATGGAGGTCATCATATTCTATCCGCTCGACCTTTGCCTTCATTTTTTCTTTGCAGGATGATATTCTTATTATCGGATGATATTCAAATATCGGGTCATCTTCTGAATATCACCCTTGCTCTAGATATGACGATGGCATCATCAGGATGTTCAATTATCAGGGTGATATCCTTCAGGTGATACGCTGCTGACGTCATGCATATTCGACGGAGTCATACTACAAGTTTTCAATCTAACCTGACATTGTAATGTGATGATGATGTCATCAGGACATTTGCGGATATGATGATGAGATTTGTTATCAGGGTGATATCAGCCTATTGGCTTCATCATATTCCGAAGGAGGGGGGTGATATTTTCAAGTATCAGTCATATTCAAACATCACCTCGATGTTTCATTAGAGCTACAGTGCATCATGATATTTTGTGCGGGGGGTGATATTTCTAAATATCCGGTGATCTTCCGAATATCACCACGGCGCAGATAGGACGATGACGTCATCTGGATGTGCGGAAGTGTGCGGTATGCAGATATGACAGTGACGTCATTAGGATGTTTGTGGACATGCAGGATTTTCATCAGCTAGACATTTGGTATCGGCAAGGCAGGAGGATCTTTCTCCGACGCATCAGGTTGTGTCGAGGAAGGCAATTATCATGCAGGCAATTTTTCATATGAAGGTAAGGTTGGTCATCAGGCTGATATTTTCTGCAAGGTGAATATTAGGGTGACATGAATTATCCAGATGAGCTCAGCGGGTGATGCTGACGTAAGGGTGATGTTTTGTGCATCCAGATATCATGTTGTTGGAGGATGATGATGAAGGTCTAGGATGGTGCCGTCGGGAGCAAAAGCACCGACATCATATATGTTAACGGCCCAGTACATAAAGTGTTGAAAAGGTTGCTGCGGGGTGCATGTGGGATATTTTGATCCTGCATATTTTCAAATATCATGATGAGGTGTCTTGGCGGGAAATGGTTGCGATGCACTGTTTGATGTTTTTCCCGAAGGCCGCAAAGTAGGTGGACATTAATGGCGGATGTTACTGGGTATGGGCGATGGCGTGAATGGATTTAGTACCCAACTGAAGATGTGAATCCCCAGGTGGCGGCGCATGGCTCGAGAACCTCTCCTGTCCCCTCTTCCACCTGCTGCATTGAATGTTTGAGCGCCATTTCCTCAGAATGAACTATATCTGGCAAATTTTTAACTTTTACCATGTAATTAATGCTGAGGACCTTCCTGTTATATATAGCAGGTTGTGTTGCTCATTTGTTGTTGTTGAAAACTGGACATATCTGGCTCTGTAATAAGATACAACCAGTTTTGGTTGCTCTATGCAGGTGACCTTGTGAGTTTATGTATCTCTTGTTGTATGTCTCATGCATGAATTTATTGATTTCATGATTGGTTTTATATGAGTAATGCTGTATTTGCATGTGTTTTGTTAATTATGTCTCCAATATTGCATATGTCCTTCTTCTGAGTCTAGATATCTAAGGGGTGTCTAGTATTCTAGAATATAGAATTCCTGTATTGAATGCTTGATCTTTCAACTTCTGCTCAAGGGGTAGATTAAAGTGTTTTCAGATTAAGTGTTGGGAAGGATATACTACAATAGGGATGCCATAAGTAGAGATAACTTAACATTCTATATCGGGAGGTATCTATAAGGCAGATACCACAACATCCCCTTGAAATCTAATTTTATTGTGTTCATGCTGATCATTCACAGGTGTATGTCTACTAACTCCAAGCCCTGGAAAGGCACCAATCTATCTCTGCATTGAGATTACACACCAGGTCCGGGTTTGCATCCAAACATAAATTAAACTCATACTTCCAAATCAAACCATTAGGACCTTAGAAGTAGTTTAGGACCAAGATCCTCTGATTCACAACTGAACATAAGCCCAAAGCTAGCCCCTTTGCACTTATCCTACAGTTTTGGTCTATTTACAGGAGGATTTATCTGCTTTGTATCAACATCCCAAGCCAACCCACAAGCATATTCTCATGGGTGTTGAATAGGGAATACCCCCCTAGGTTTTGCAGAGCCTGAAGAAGAAGAGGAGATAAAAATAGAGTTTATCTCCTATACTGTTGGCCCCTGGTCCAGAGATCCTATTAATCATTGATGGCTACCTTGTAGGGAAATCTAGGAGAAAGTATCCAGTCAGGGAAAAAACCAACAGGTTGGCCAGTAGTATCCCATGCGTATGAGTTTCTTAGCTAGGGTAGGACCACTAGAGTGGGTCCCACATATACCATCATGTACTTCGCTCAGGGCGGTTTGATATTCCTCACTATCGAGACACCTAAGGAGAGTACCATCGAGACCTCATCGTTATAAGGCGTTGATGATAATGGCATAACAGGATGCTTGTTGGATGAAGGTTAGCTTTTGGTTATTTGAGAGATCAGGTGGTAGGGTATTCTCTTTAAGATAGGCAAATACTTTTCTGTATAGGGGAGAATCATATCCTACAATGTGGCAAATGATGTGGGATTCAGGAATGTCATATGTAGGATGGGACATTGGATCTATCAAGAACTCATAGAATGATTGGTTGTTAGGGATGTCAAGGAGAGATGCAATCATTACCATGGCGTATGTTGCTTTGTTCTCTATCCTTGGTATCTTCTCAAAAGAGATCTCAACAAAGTGTTC
Organism: Cunninghamia lanceolata; assembly: GCA_027924645.1. Lineage (NCBI taxonomy): Eukaryota > Viridiplantae > Streptophyta > Pinopsida > Cupressales > Cupressaceae > Cunninghamia > Cunninghamia lanceolata. The sequence goes on along the minus strand of BSBN01000429.1, from coordinate 2,267,682 downwards.
TTTGAAGTCGTCTACCATCCATTTGTATGGTATTAACTTCTCATCCTTTGTTTGGTAGTCGTCGTTCACTTGGTTGATGACCAGTTGTGAGTCATCATACACCTGAAGTTCTTTGATGTTCCATTCAACTGCTAGTTTAATGCCAATGACTAGGGCTTCATACTCCGCCACATTGTTGGTGCAAGGAAAGAGTAGTTTGTATGATTTTGGAATGGTGTCACCACTAGGTGTGATCAACAAGATACCTGCCCCGGACCCATGCTAAGTGTATGAGCCATCGAAGTAGAGTTTCCTAGTTGTTGTTGTTATGTGAAAGATGGACTCGTCTAGAAATTTGAAGCTCAAAGGGTTATCATCTATTAAAGGTGCATCTGCCAGCTGATCTACAAGTACTTGACCCTTTATTGCGTGCCTGTCTACATACTCGATGTCAAACTCACTGAGAAGCATGACCCATCTAGACAATATACCTGCAAGGGCAGTTTTGTTGAGCAAATACTTTAGTGGATCAATTTTTGCTACTAGTTTGATGGAATACAATAGCATGTAATGTCTCCATTTTTGCGAAGTGAAGACCACAGCGAGGCATGCTCTTTCAATTGGCATGTATTGTAGCTCATAACCAACCAATTTTCTACTGATGTAATAAATTGCTTGTTCTTTTCCTTCATGATTTTGTTGTGCAAGGAGAGCTCCCAGAGCTGTCGGTGTGGCGGAGATATAAAGTAGCAGAGGCTTACCCTAGATCGGTGGCATCAATACAGGTGGTTTCATGAGATACTCTTTTAACTATTGAAATGCCTATTCACATGAATCATTCCATTTGAAAGGAATGTTCTTATGTAGGAGGTGCGTGAACGAGTGGCACTTGTCTGCCAATTGAGAAATGAACCTTTTGATAGATTGCAGTTTTCTCTGTAGAGACCTTAGTTGGCTGAGATTTTTGGGAGGCAGCATTTCTATGATGGATTTCACCTTAGTCAGGTCTACTTCAATTCCATTGGTGGACACGATGTATCTGAGAAGCTTGCCGGATGTGACTCCGAATACACACTTCTTTGGGTTGAGGCGCACATTGAATTGTTCTTGGAATCTTGTGAAGATCTTGTCTAATACTATCAGGTGTCCTCTTGTGAGTGATTTCACTAAGATGTCATCTACATAATCTTCCATTATGGTGTGCATCATGTCATGGAAGATTATGGTCATAGCTCTCTGATATGTTGCCCCTGTATTTTTCAATCCAAATGGCATGACACACCAACAATAGGTGCCCCATGGACATGTAAATGCGGTCTTGTGTTGATCTTCAAGTGCAATTTTGATTTGGTTGTATCCATAGAAACCATCCATTAGCGACAACATAGTGTGCCCTGTCGTGAGATCTACAATAATGTCAATGTTTAGAAAAGGGAAATCATCTTTTGGACAAGTTTTATTTAGATCCCTGAAGTCATTACACAATTGAACTCTTCCAATTGGTTTGGCGACTGGCACTATATTTGAAATCCACTTAGGATAGTCCATTGGTCTAATGAACCCGATATCTAGCAGTTTCTTCAGTTCTTCTTTTACCATGAGGGCGACATGCGGGTACACCTTCCTGAGTTTTTACTTAACTGGCTTAGCTCCTAGAGCTAAGGACAAGTGATGCATTATGAGATTTGGATCTAGCCCTGGCATATCCGCATATGACCAAGAAAAGTTGATTTATTTCTGTTTGAAGAATTCAATGAACTCTGGATTTTCTTGTGCAGTTAAAGATTGTGCCATATGGATTATCCTTGGAGTGTCACCTGTGCTGACGTTGATTTGTTCTGATGGTTCTATCAAGATTGAGGATCTCTCCTAATGTGTTAGATTGGGAAGAGGGTCAAGCCTTTCATCCTTCGGCGCCTCAGAGAGGTTTTCACCATTGGATACGTCTTTCATATTTTTACTATTTTCATGATCTACACTGCCGCAGAGTGGTTTTCACCATTAGATCTTTGTTTCATTTTTACATTTTTGAGACTAAAAGGCTTGGCACTCTCTCCAAAATAAGCCATGTCATTGAGTTCTATGGCATAGACAGCCCTGTGATCCCCTGTGGGTATATGGTCCCTAAGCTCTAGAAAGTCTATGATGGCTTCACCATTTTGAAAAGTATCAAGCTCAGGGGGAGTGTCTTGTAGGTCCCAATCTATGAGTTCAAGATACACTAGTGGTAGAGGGTCATTGGGTTGGTCTGGTTCAAGGACATTGATGGTCAAGATGGAGGAGTTAAGGTGGTCATTATAAGCATTGACAATGCCTGTGATGGTACTCTTGACAATTTGATCTGTCAAGTGCGGTATCATTCTTTCCTCACGAATCTCACTATCGTTATTATGCGAGTCAAACTCTAAAGGTCTAGCCCTTGGACTTTGTCCCTCATTAGTTGCATGGTAGGGTCATACTCATGGACCACATCAATATCTTTTTCATCACAAGATAGTTCAGAGAGACTATCCCCATTCATATTCATTAGAGTCAGTCTCACTCCATCCTTGTAGTCTGTGAATTTGATCTATTAGGTTAGTAGCAGATGTTTCTGGTTGTTGGCATTTATGCTTTCCTGGTCCCTTGGTTTTTGCTTTGCCGGTGTAGCCCAGCCCTGTAGTGTCTTGGGCTATTCATGTATGAGGTTGGATAGGTTCAGTGATACCTTCCTTTCTCAATCCGATGGGTCCATGACCTTCATACCCCATTCTTTGTAATATTGAGAATCCTTGACCATACTGTTTAGTTTGCACTATGGAGTGATGGTCTTGTTGCTTGGATAGACTGTCTTCATCTTTATATAACCATTGTAGGATGTCTTTTTCATCACTCTCATCTTCAAGGCTTCCCCATTTGACAAACAGACCTTTAGTAGTTGCTAATACCTTGGGTTTGCTCATGGAAGGCTTTCCATAGGATCTGGGGGAGATAGGGAGCTATGATAAGCAAAAGGATCGTGTAATTGTGTATTCACTAAGACTGTTGTCTTTGACCTTGAGGTTAGATTGGGGTGCCTTTGATGTTGAAGGGAGTGAAGTTGGGTCAACATGGGATGAAGATGAAGTAGAGGCTCGATTATGAGGAATCATAACTTTAGGTTTAGATTGTACGGAGTTGCAATATTGAAATGGATTGGGATCACCTTGTATGGTGATTTCTTGGCCTTCATGGGGGAATTTTATACACTGGTGATAGATTGATGGTACTACTTTCATAGCATGTATCCAAGGTCTCCCAAGGAGAATGTTATATGCAAGCTCCATATCAAGGACTTGGCACACTACATCCTCTACTATAGGTCCTACTCTGATAGGCAAAACAACAGTTCCCTTTGAAGTTCTTTCCTCTTCATCATAAGCTTTGATGGTGATTTTCTTTTTAGGATCGATAGCATTCTTTGAAAACCCCAATGTAAGGATTAGCTTTAAGGTGCAAATATTCAAACCGGCTCCTCCATCGATTAGAACCCTTTTTATTTTGTGCTTGTGGATGAAAACTTCTATGTGGAGAGACGCATTATGAGGTTGAGTGATTGACATATCATCCTTTTCAGTGAATGATAGGACATGAGGTGTGGTAATATGACCTACCATAGTCTGAAACTGTTCTGAATAGCGAGGTTTGTTGGAATGACAACCTAGCTTTTGAAAGAGCTTGGTCAAGTATGGCTCTGTGAGACGGGGACAAATGCAAAAGTTCCACGATGGAGATGTGTGCGGGTGTCTTGTGAAGTTGGTCTAGGACATTGTACTGGTTGGATGGAGAGGATGGCTTGGACGGGACTCCCTTAAGAGTAACCTTTCCACCGCAAGTGGTCACATTACAATCTGGGGTTTTATTTATAGTGATTACATTGATATGTGAATCACTCTCTGAAATGTGGTTAACAACATAGTCAAATGATACGTTTGTATAATTGGCGTTGTTAGCTCCACTATTGTTTTGATTTGACAGCCCTCCCTACCCATAGTTAGGGAGCGGATTCTTGAATGCTAAGTGATCATCATTAGAGGCATGCCCATCAAGTGATACCTTTTTCTAGTCCAACAAGTCTTGAATGGTGTGTTTGAGTGCTATACAGTCATTGGTTTTGTGTCCCTTGTTTCGGTGATATTCACAAAAGTCATTGTCATTCCACCAAGGAGGTTTGACCTTTGGTTCATAATCCCACACCATTGGAAGTGTTATGAGCTTATTTGATATTATCTTCCATAGGGTGGATTCTGATGTTTCACTAGAGTTGTGAATTTTCTCCTAGGCAGATAGTTTGTAAACCGTGATTCGGTGTTTCGTGGTTTGTTTTGTGGGCTTGTTAAATTGAAAATTGGTTGCTTTGGCGCCACATTTTTGGCATCAACCACCCCATCATTCATGATGTTCTTATTCTTAGTCCAAAATCATGGTTTATTTGTGTTGACATTTGCACTAGGAGGGTCTTGTAAAGTTTGATTTGACCTTTCACTATCAACGCCTTTTCAATGATTAAACCCATCTCAACGACCTTGCTAAAAGAAGCAGGGCATTGGATTTGAATCTAGTAGCTTAGGTTAGCGTGTAGGTTGTGGATAAATATTTCAAGCATTTGTTTTTCTGGTATTTGATGCAGACATTTACTTGCCAATTTTCTCCATCTTTGTAAGAAAGAGGCGAAGGATTCTCCACCCTTTTGTTTAGTGTTACAAAGATCTAAAAGCGAGATGCCATGCTCAATGTTATAGGAGAAGTGTATGACAAACTTATACACTAGTTCATTGAAGGTTCGAATGCCAGGAGGTAGTCGAGAGAACCACTCCATAGCTTGTCCTCCCAAGCTCCTTGGGAATAGTCGCATGAGGTAGGTGTCATTTTGGGTGACTTCAAGACATGTTGCACTAAATTCTCTGATGTGATCTCTTGGATCACCCTTTCCGCGATATTTGTCAAATTCTGGTACCTCAAATTTTGAGGGGAAAGGTATCATGATCAAGGTCTTTTCAAAAGGATATGGTGAGATATCCTCTAGAGAATAGTGTTTTTTTGATGCTCCGGTTTAAATGTCTACGAGCTGTTGCTGCAAGGCTTGAATTTGTTGAGTCAATAAGCCTAGAGGGTTTGTAGAGTCAATGGTCACCTTGCCTTTGTCTATGGTTCTTTCCTCTCGTGTGCTATTCTCGTGGAATATTTCTTCTTTAGTTTCCTTTAACATGTTGATGTCAAAGTCTTTGGGGAGCTTAAGTCCTTGGCTTGCTAGGTGAAGAAAGAATTTGCTAGGGTTTTGGTTGAGCACTTTGTCCATCATGCGTTGGAACTTTCGGTCTTGTTGAGCTTTTAGAATGTCCTCAAGAGAAGTCTCCTCATCACTGTCGTGAGGAGATGGGGTAATTTTGTTAGATGTGCCCACCATTTCAAGTTGTTTTTGTTTTTGGGATTTGGTTAGGACCATGCAATGCGATTCAGGATGGGGTGGTGTGAGATTGGAAGTTTTGACAAGGTGTGCTTGGAGGTTGTGGTGAAGGGGATACTTGTGGTGACGAGGTTCGAACAAGGGTTTCCTTAGACTAATGGTGTCAAACAAGTTGGTTGATACAAAATGGTAGCCAAAAGTAAGGATGATTGGAATCTGATTACTTGGTATAGACTAGTTTTACACAAGCCTCTAGTTAAGTTTCGAGAGAGAAGGAAGATATATCTTTGATAGTGGAGACTTACTAGGGTTGTTTGAGGTTGATATGATCTAGAATTGCTTTGCACTAACCTGGTTTTGATACTTGGTTTGTTTTTGGGAAGATTGGTGAAGTGTTTTGGCGAGATGCCCAACGGAAAAGAGGGTATGATGTGAAAAGTGGACGGGAGAAGCGGCTGCACGATTAATCTGATCTGGGAAACTGAAACAAAGATGAAATGGGTGCTCAAAAAGATAATTGTTTTTCTCAGAAAATGTATAGAATAACTCACTGTGATAGATGCGCAGTGACAAATGCGCAGGAACAAAGGGTAAATGCGCAACATCAGAGGATAAATGTGCAGATCTGGTGAAAATTGCATGCATAGGAACAGAGTTTAAATGTGCAGCTCTGGTAAAAGATGTATGCATAGCAGAACTGGTCAAAAGCACGGCAGAATTGAATGGATGCGCAGCTCTGTGTTTTTGGTTGATTTTTTGACTGATTTTTCAATGTTTTTGGTTTTTTTTGGCTGAAAGTTGGTCTCTTTGATTTGATTTTTCAACTATGGAAAGAAGACACAACAAACACAAAGAATATTTTTATGATTTATGATTTTTTTTAGATTTTTGACTCTTTTGACTAAAAACAAGTACAAATCCTAGGATGGTAGGGGCAATATAAACTGAATTCTCATTTGGTTTTTACACTAGCTACGCTATTCAAAGCGGATAACTTAGGAACTTGGGACATGAGCTCCCCCTTACAAGTGTACAAACTTCTCTGGTACACCAAGTTCCAGGTTTCCAAGGCTCGCAAACCTTAGGATTTTCCTGTTATCTCTACTATTGAATCGTAAGAACGTGAGTTGTCTTAGGAAGATGATAATCACTCTTTCCGGCATCGATTTATAGGGGATTTTGGCTTCTAAAACAATAAATAAGTAGTAAGGGCAACCGTTCGAGTGGTTATACGTGCGGCAATGCCACTCTGTTATGGAGTCTCCCAGCCTTCAAGGGTTGCGCCTTAGAGGGTTTTGGGGGAGGTTGGTTGTTAGTATAACTAATCAACACTCGTTGCATGAAGCTTTCGCCTCAAGTATAATTTATTTATAGTGGCTAGGTAGAGCTTGGATTTAGGTTGTTACCACTTAAGGTCATTCCCACTTGGATGGAAGGATATCCAAGGGCAGGCCTCTCTAAAGATTAAACATGCAAAATGATAGGTTTGACATTCTGGTCACCCAAGAAAGGGGAGAGCATAGGCCTACTATCATTCTGAAAACACGGAGAACAATGGTTCTTTTCCCCTAGTTAAAATGAAAAAGACTAAATGAGTTACGCTACTTGGGCACACATAAGATTTGTTAACTTTGAAAGAAGCAAGATAGCAATGGTTCAATTTTATATCCTTCTAGTAGGGACTATGTTTGAGTTGTTGATCCAACAAGATCAAATTACAATCCTCCTAGTTAGATCTAAATGAGATTTGCATGAACAATCCAATTACTTTCCTTGCTAATTAGATCTATGATGTGACTTAGCAATGCAACTAGATGTCTAACCAACCCCTAACCTGCAAGTAGACCTAAGAATATTTCTGCGAAAGATGTTAGCGTTAGTAAAATCACAAGAAAAAACTCAAAATCACTGTCAAAACAAATGCGCAGTTACAGAGCATATATGTGTAGATACAGAGTACAAATGCGCATATATATATGCACAATTTTAGAGAACAAAAGCACAGAATCAGAGAATGTATGCACAGTTAGAATAAATGTGCTGTTAAAGGACACATAAGTGCAATTTCAGTGAACAGATGCACTGAATTTTCAAATGCATTGAAACAGAGCTCAGATGCGTGTTAGGAATGAACAGATGCGTAGAATCTTCCTGTGTACGTAACCTAACGCACAAAAACTCACCTTAACTGTTCACCTTTTTCATCATGAGATTGTCCGTCTCATGCCCTCAAATTTTTCTTCTCATCCAATCTCCTGAGGGGGCATCCTGTCATCGTAACCTGAACCATGGGCAAACTGGGGCATGTATCATTACCATAAAAATCTACTTCTTTGAAACAACATGATAAAACACATTGTATCAAAGATGGGCAAAATGTATACACCTAAAAATAACACGACTTTGTCTAAATAAATATTTTTAATATTTATTTCATCTTTAATTTCTCTATCAATAAATAAACAAATCAATTTATTTATTTGATTCACATTCCTCCACAAAATTAAATAAAATCATTTATTTAATTAAATCCTTCATATTCCTCCAAATTAAATAAATTCATTTATTTAATTAAAATCCTCCAAGTTCTTCTAAATTAAATAAAATCATTTATTTATTTAATTCTTCCAAAATTCCTCTAAATTAAATAATATCAAATTATTTAATTATCTCTTCTAAATTCTAAAGGCATTCTAAATTAAATAATATCCAATTATTTAATTAGTTCTTCTAAACTTAACATCCTCTATATTTAAATAAATCAAAACATTTATTTAAATTATTCTATTTCCTCTTAAAAATGGATTAACACCAAAATTAATCCATGTGAATCCATGTGCACACTTAATTACATATTTTAATATTTAATTAGTTGTTCCCTCACCCACATGCCCTATTTCTCCTCCACTTCAAATCAATTAACTAATCAATCAATTCACTTAACTGATTAGTCTATTCTGTTAACTAATCAGTCCACTCAGTTAACTCCTCAATCTATTCTGTTAACTCCTTTAATGCATGATGGAGCAGGACACTTATCCTCTTCCTATTCGCGCACATCTCTCAACCTTCCTCAACCGTTGATCTTCTTATTCGTTCTCAACAGTTGATCTTCCCTCTCTCAAACCTATAAATACAACCCCCATTCCTCCATTTCAATCATCCAAGCTTTTAGTAAACTTACTCTACATAATTCACAGCGCGCCTTTGGCACCCAACACCATTCCATAGCTTGCAATCACCATTTTCATTGTATTGAAGATCCTCTTCATTACAAGAACTATCATAGCCGTTTCTATATTGTCATCTTGAAGAAAAAAACAAGGAAGTGCGCTTTCTGAGGGTTTCATTCACACGAAAGATCAATTTGAGATTAAGCGACCAATGGAAGCCGCAAAGTAATAAGGTTTGCAAGGTATCTTTCTTTGTGTTTGAATCTTGATTATTGCAATTTCTATTGAGTTATTGGGTTATTATTAATCATTGATATTATCTCCACATTTTCCCGTAACAGGTCCTTTCCTCTTTGACAAAGTTGTTGAATCTACATCCCCATTCAATATCATCATAACAAAATCAAAATATCACAATGCAAGTTATAAAGACATGGTTAGCAAACATCCTATTCAATTACATTTACTTCAAAATAATAATTAAGACTTATTTACAACAAGTTAAAATTGAGTGTCTTCAAGGGATGCAACAAGAATTTAGTTCTTTACCTTGTAATATAGGGTGAAGTATAAAGATTGCCATGTAGTGGCAAGAACTTGTTTTTGTTTTTTTTTATAGTGAAGAATAGAATAGTTATTGACGAGCAAGTTCTCTTTGAATTGATTGCCTTTGATTATTTGTTATTGTGATTGAATATTTTAAAAATGTTTGAAGTATTTGGTAATGAATGAAATGACAAGATTTGATAAATAAATTGAATTGAAATGTCAATAACAAAAATTCAAGGATTTTTTCATATTATTGTTATGGATAGAAAGTGTTGTTTGATTTTAGTGACTAAAAACTATTTCAATAAATGTATGTGATTTGTATCAAACAAATGGAAATCAAAATTTATAATAGTTCAGTCATAGCTCCTAAAACATAATATTTTGATGATGGGATGAAAAAAAACATAACTTTGTAATGTGTAAGAAGACAATCCAAAGAAATTATAACTAATTTAACATAAAAATTAGTTAAGTCATATGTTGTTGTTTGTAATTTTTAAGAAATGTTTATAAAAAAAGTTTGTACTTTATATACGTTTATAACAATCTAATAACTTAATTTTATGCATTAAAAAAATTGGTTTTGTGTTAATCAGCCTAAAACGATTCTATATTAAAATTTCTCCCTAACTTGAAAAAAAACACTTCAGTTTGAACATTATAAAACAAGATATTATATGATAGCGTAGAAAAAATGTTGCATCCAGTGTGAAAGATAGGTATATGATCTGCAGAGAAGTTTTCTTTGTGTTGACGGACTTAAAAAATTATTTAAATTCCGTCGTAAGTTGAACTATTCACAATGCTCTTGATAAACACAATGACCGACTTAATTTCGGCGTGTAAGGGAGAATGAGTTGTTATGAGAAAGACTGGCATTAATCTCTGTACAACAAGTCTTCCTTTAAATGTTGACCTGTGTTTTCCCCCTGCAGATAAACAGTTGTATCAACACAATGACCGACTTAATTTCGGCGTGTAAGGGAGAATGAGTTGTTATGAGAAAGACTGGCATTAATCTCTGTACAACAAGTCTTCCTTTAAATGTTGACCTGTGTTTTCCCCCTGGAGATAAACAGTTGTATCAACACAATGACCGACTTAATTTCGGCGTGTAAGGGAGAATGAGTTGTTATGAGAAAGACTGGCATTAATCTCTGTACAACAAGTCTTCCTTTAAATGTTGACCTGTGTTTTCCCCCTGCAGATAAACAGTTGTTGGTAATTTGAAATTCGGTGCCATTGAAGTGACTTAAATCCTTGACTCCGACAAGTTCATGTGCATAATTTGATGGTTAGGTGAAAACCAGCTGCGATATGGATGGGCAATGAATGCAAACAAGCTTTTGAATAGGATTGTCATTTGATTTTTTAATAATTTAATTATTACTTATTAGTACCTGCTTTGGCCAGTACTATTGCAAATTTCTTTAATCTAGTGGTTAATTTATGGAGAGTAAACCAATTAAAAGAGATTATTATTTTTTATATTGTACAAATTTTAATTTTTAGTAAGTTTATTTGAAGAAATTTTAACAAAAAAAATATTCAGAAAATTATTTGGATTTTGTGGAAATACTATTTGATTATTAAACAAATAATATTTTTTAATGTTTATTTTATTTTATTCGTAAGCGTGCCCATCAACATATCCAACATAGAAACTACATATCCATCATGAGAACCTTTGGCCTTTGCCATTCAAGCACAACCCGTTCACAATATTTTTTAATGTTAAACAAATAATATTTAAGCCATTAATAAGTAGAACTTATCAATGTTTGCCACACAATTTTACTTTCCCTTATCTCTTAATATGAATAATCTTAACCAAAAAAGGAATTTTACACTGGGACATACTTTTATTCTCACACTATGTACTTTTACTGGGACATGATATGTTTTAGGTCATTATAAATTTATTAAAGTCATTTGTAAATGTAGAATGTGCACGATTAAATATGATTATTTCATTTAATATAGTGAAGGCAATGAATAATAAGATCATTTTCTAATACATTTAAGATTTTATTTTTAATTTTTAATTTTTATTTACATGTTCACACAACAATATTTCCAAATTAATATCTATACTACTTTAGGATCTTTATATTAGCGATTTTATAATTTTTATACAAAATTACACTAAATATATTTAATTTAATGTTTTTATAAAAAATCATATTAATAAACAATTTTTTAATTTAAAATTAATACTATTTTCACATACAATAGGAGTCTTTATGGAGAGTTTTATTATCTTTTTAACTTTAAGGTTTCTTTAAAACATATTAAAAGATTAAATATTAAAAAATGATAAATAATCTTTTATATAATTTATAATATTAGTTATTATTATTATTATTATTTTAAAAGTAGATTTCAAATATTTAAAATAAATTCCTCCCTTTAGTTTTATATTGATATTTGAAACAAAGTGATGCAATCAACCATTGACATGTACTTAATTGAATATTATAATTTTACCTACATATAGTGAAATAATTTTATTTATTCATGTGCTAATTTCCCTTTAGAATCACATTTCTTTTGTTTTTTTATAAAACAAAACATGTTTTCCTCACATTAATGTAAATTTGGCAAATATCACAACCAATGGAGTTTGCATTAGTGTTAAAAGCTTTATTTTATTATTATTTTTAAATTGGATTTTTAATTTATTATCAAACTTCATTTTTTTCCTTTTTAATTTTCAAAATTAATTATATCTAAAAAAATATGAATTTTTTGAAATTTTTATTTCTTTTTTTTTCTTTTACAATTATTTATTTTATTTTACTTGAAATACATTTATTTTATTTTTTAATGTAATTTTCAATTTTACTTTTATAAATGTAGTGAATAATATATACTCTTATTTATGCATGCCTTTATGGGATATTCTTATATTAGTTCGTGCCTTTACTTTCAAGCAAGAAGGATTGCTTGATTGTTTTTCCTCCTCAATCAATTATAAGCTATAATTTTTTACCTTTGATTTACATTATTTTATAAATTTCGCTTGAAAATTACTTACATTAATTAAAAGCCTCGACACAACTTTGTTACCCGGATTTGTCATCTTTGTGCACTAGTAGCTAATTATACCCTATTGACGAGCTTCAACTTGGAGGTCAAACTTCACCCTAACAATTAAAATCTTCTCTGGATCACTTCGTAACTCAACAATCACTTTGTAATAGCTCATCCTTCCATAGCTAAACAGTTGTGGTTATTGTTAATTTATATATTTTAAATATTTTAAATTAAGCATCAAAGTTCTTGTATTTAAAGACAAAATTTTAGTAATTTAATATTATATTTTACTTAAGAGAGTCTACAACTTAAGTGTAATATTGTATTTATTTTATTAAAATTGTATTTCGAATAATAGGATCTTTCTTTTTATTCATCTAAGTAGGTAATAATGGCACATGTGGCTCTTGATTTATTGCAATTAGATGGCAACTCTATCTAATCAAGTGTCACCTTTATCTCGTTTGAATAAGTTAATTCATCTCTTGATTGGGAGTTAATTCATGATCTCTTGGCAATAGGTCATCCTGACTCATTCATCTAAGAGATCTATATATGTATACATTACTCTTTATATTATTGCTCAAATTAATCAATGTTATGAATAAAATAATATTATTTTATTGTAGCTAATTCATAGACATTAGGTCTTAGGTATACTTTATTTGTCACAAAATATAATATGGTATCAAGGCTAAGTGAAAGCACATAAGTGAATCCCATTTTTGGACTAAAATTAAAAAATACCAATTCAAATCAATGCCCAAAATCGCATACGTTCAATCAAACCTAGGCAACACACTTGTGTCATTATGTGGCATGCAATAGGGGGATAAGGTTTAATCAAAGATGGTTTGATCAAAGCACTATCATTGAAGCCCCTTCAAGGTTTTCCTATAATAAATGGGGTTGGCCAATTGTTTTCATGCTTTTTCCTACAAACCAAATGAAAAATGTCCTTGTGCATTAAGAAATTTGGTGCATAAGACTCGGTGGTAGAAGTTGTGTGCTCAAAGGCAAAGTTCAATCACATTAGAAATTTTACCCCAACAATATATCATTTTCACTAGTTAGTTGGTTGTAAAATTTCAATTTGATTCATAATCCTTCATTAGTAACAAGTGTGTGCAAGATAATGGATCCACTTTTTGGCCAAAAAGTGACAACTTTTATCTTGAAATTAGAGTTCATTATAGTTGGGATAAAGATTTGAAGCACTTCTAAATAGAATATCAACATAGTGTAAGAATATGAAATTATGTAACATTTTGTTTCTGGTTTTCAAATATGTAATTTATTCTAATACTCATATGATTAAAGTTGATTAAGTGAAGAATGCACAAAAGTTTCAAAATCCTTTTGTGAATAGGTGCATATGATGTTGTTGAAGTTTGGCTTGAATTTTAGGCACATAAAATTTGACCTAAAATAAATGTAACATGAACTTTTTTGTGTGTGTAGAGAATGATGTCTAGATTGATCACATATATATTTTTAAAAAATAATAATAATAAGTTATTAAAAATAGTAATATATGTCCTTTTAAGTTTATGAGACTTTATATTTAAAAATTAATAAATAAATAGTAATATAGGTTAGAAATTATAAAAATTACACATTTGAAAACTAGACATTAATCTATATTGGGTTTTAATCTTGTCAAAATTATTTAAAATAAAGTCATCAACCATATTGTTGAAGTCAATTTTACTAGTAGATGTTATCATAACATTGTACTTGCAGGTCCAAGGCTTAGGGTTAGATTTTCAAGCCTAAAACCAAGGCAAAAGTGTGGGTGGAGGAGATTTGAATTTAAACAAAATTGTTACCTACTATAAATTGATACCCTTTAATTATTATATAGAGTACCCATTATATAAATGGGTACCTATTAGCAATAGGTGTCTATTACTAATGGGTACTCATTTATATGATAGGTACTCACTTCTAATATATCCATTAGGCATATTTATTTAGCTAAGTATAGTATGGAAAATTTATTTTACTTTTTCTTTATAACAAATCGACAACAATTGTGTATTAAAAAAAATATTCTCATGTCTCTTGCAATCTCTTTCATGAATTAATATATTAATTTTTTGTAAGTTTTTTCTTCAACACCATTGGAAGAAGGAGTATTGAAGCATGGATGATCACTTTTAAAAATGATTCAATCATAAGCACCATTTTTTAAAGAGGAATCAAGCACACAAACCATATTTGAAAGGAATCAAGCACAAGCATTGTTTTCAAAAGGGATCTTCAAGAAGAATTTGTAAAAGGAATATTCAAGTACAAACACCATTTTAGAGATCTCAAGGAGTGGATCTATTTTAAAGATCTTTTGTTAATTTTATCAAAATTATTTAGTAATTATGGGATAAAATAGATGTCAACAAAAAAAGGAAGGTCTTGACACTTGAAGAAATGGAAGCACATTGAGAGGAGGTAAAACATCAAAGAGATAGAAGAGAGAGGATTCAACAAATGGTGAATGTAGAAGATGAGAATATGACAAGGGTAATTATGGAAATAAATCAAGGTAAGCCTTCAAATGCAATCAATGTTGAAATTAACACTAGTATTTTAAAGGAATATGAATATAATAAGGTTGAAGTAAAAAATACTAAAAATAACACAAGAGATCTTAATAGCATAAACAATGATTTGAACATGAACGTAGAGAACGTTAAACATGTAGACCACAATTTAAACATTAATGTAGAAAAATATGTCAAACCTATTGATATTGAAACCCCTAATACAATGAGTAAAAATGAAAATATTTTTATTATAATTGAAAGAGATGTATTAGATAATCTTCATGGTAAGAAATTGTTGATTGTTTAAATTTATATTCTTGTGCAAACCTGCACTAACATGGGAATCCTACAAGCATGGGATGCAATTTTCAAAACAATCTCTAAAAGTTTAGAAGCTGACTCTTCATAATATCTTCAATAAGTTCCTTCAAACCAAAAATGTGGAGAAAAGGGAGAAAAAACTAAAGAAAAATAATCTAATGCTAATCTAAATGAACAGTTGGAAATTATTCATTGCACAAGATTTTAACATTTTCCAACTACAAACTTTGCACAACAACGAATTAAGAAATTACTTTAAACATTCACAAAATGAGTAAAAGGCTACCAAATAGACAAAAGAAGAGGATAAAATGATTGTGGCTTCTTATATTTATCAATTGGCACTACACTGTTACAAATTCATAAAATACTAAAATAAGCCCCAGAACATGAAGGCTACTATAATTAATAAATGATTTGAGAAAATAATAAGTTTATAGAGCTCTTATGGCATGAGAATCCCTAATTTCTCCTCCTTTAAATGAGCATAAAGCTCTTATTTGTATCCTATAGGCCTAGAAAAAGCCAAAATAGTTGTACCAAAAAATTAAAATCAACTATTCTTGCATGGATGACCCTTACATTGCATGATCACACCAAAATTTTAAATTCAAATGAATGTCATTCTCAAAGTTTGGCATGTTCTACAATCTTTTAGAAGTGGAAATATTCATTATTCTAAGCAAGAAATCTGAAAAAGTGGCATGGTTTTACTTGTGATAGATTTGATTTTTCCTTAAGTTGCTTCATTTGTCAGATGAAGGATTCCTATAAAAAATTGAATGGTTTGGGAGGAGTCCATCTATTGTTTCCTTCTCATTTTTTCCACCAATGGTGTAACAAAAAAAACTATAAAACTAAAAATTACAAAATTGAGCACAAAACTACCAAGTTCCTTGTCATATTGTTGGTAATAAAACTCCTTTAATTTTTATTTCGTAGTTTGAGAGAGAGAGAGAGAGAGTGAGGAAGAGAGAGAGTTAGGGAGAGGGAGAGAGGGAGATAGAGAGTTAGGGAGATAGATGAAGTGAGGAAGAGAGGAAGAGAGAGGGAGGGAGTTAGGGAGAGATGAAGTGAGGGAGAGAGAGAGATCCAACACATATAGATATATGGGTTATTGGTATTGGAGGTGTCTGTTAAGAGAACTAAGACTAGAGAAGTGACAAACTTTGGCATGACTATTCTCTCAAATTTTGGCACCTGTCTCATTTGAACTTATAGGCGAACTTGAGGTCCACCAACAAATATGTATCTCAATTTTTGTCAACTTCCCATGGTGGCAATGAACACAGTGCTCCAAAATGTTTTAGTTTCATTCAGTGAAAGGGTGCTAGGATTGATATTTTACATTCTGCACCTCATGGCATTGAACTAACACTAACATGTCTGATTTAATAATTTACTACTACTAGAGGTGTCTTTTTAGTCACCAAGTGTCTTGATCCTTACAGGCTACATTGGATCAAGAAATTCTCTTAAAATCTCTAAGACCAAAAAAGTTCCAAACTTTGGCATGACTATTCCCTCAACCCATGGCACCTAACAATGTCTTGTTTAAACTTATAGGTGGATGTGAAGTCCATCTAAAAATAAGACTTATTAAAGAAAGGGCCTTCTTCAATGAACTAAAAAGAATTCTTGAGCATGAGGTTGAGATAAAACCAACAAAGCTGATAAAAGGAAGGGGCCTATGTCAGCATCTTGTAGAAGATGTTTTGATGAATCCACCCATTTTCAAGTGAAGGACACAAATTTATATTAATGGCCACAAACTATTTCACCAAATGGACATAATCCATCCTAGTGAAAGATTCCATTAAACTAATAGTCATCAATTTCCTAGAAGGGTTAATAACTAGATTTGGTATTCTAGAGATTGTTATCATAGAAAATGTCAAAGCATTCACAAGAGTAGGCATAACCCAACTAGCTTTTTAAAATATGGTATATACATCAAAGCACCATCTAACTACTATCCATAGAGGAATGGATTAGCCAATTCAACTAATAGGAGTCTACTAAGAACAAGTTACAATGATTGGTTCAAGTCAAAAAAGGAAATGACATTTACACTTGAAGAAGGCCCTCTAGGAGAACATAATTACACCTAAACATGCTATTGGAACTTATCCATATGTCCTTAGATATGGGAGAGAAGCAATAATGCCTATTTCTATTGAACTTTTTCAATATTGTGCAATAGATGGAAATAGATGAAAATGGGCCCATGACCAATAGTGAAATTGGTTCACATTCTCTAATGCAATTGAATATAGTTGTAAACTTTTCAGGGAATCTTGATGTAATGTAAGAGCTCCCCTTGAATTATAAAAGGGTGATGCTTGTTGGTTTGGGTGGGTGGAAAATTTCTGGGATATTTGTTGCATTTGTTTATTATCATAGGAGTAGGGACTGGACATTTTCTTATGTCATTTTATCAGGAGCATGTACTCTCTGGTTTGGAGGATATAAATAGAGTTCTTGTTTGTCTAAATTTTGTCTCCAATATATGTTATAGAAAATATTTAAATAAAATAACTAATAGTTGTTTTATCCTCATTTGCACATTTGTTGTGAAGCGTTTGCTTCTTATATTAGTTTCTGTTCAGGTAGCAGAATAAATCTTTTTAGGAAGTAAATGATGTCTGCAATGACATAATACGATAACTAAGTATGAGAGTTGCATAGAGAAGGATTTTGAATAGTTGACATCAAGATATTGATTGTTTAGAGAATCACTAGAATCAAACAATATGTGGATAAAGACATAGCGTATGACTCTGTTTTGCTAATGATAAGCACCGATCCTCATAATACCTAGTTTCCCAACCACATATATATTGAAACAATATACTTACTATGCTATTTAAATTATTCCTTGCTATCTGACACTTTCATTTTGACAACCTAAGTTTAACAGAGAATACATAAACGAGAATAGAATCAGTGTGTTAGCGTAATACATTAGTATTACATTGTTAACTAATTAGTCTTACATTGTTTTAAACTACCGGTTATGGGTAGTTTTCCAGTTATGGATAGTTCTGGTTGGTGTTTGATTTTATATAACCAACTCCCTCTCATATAACTGCATACTCTCACATAATATATATGTATCTACATTTGAAATCATAATTATCAAATAAAACTATCTACTATCTTCTCTAATTTTATTCATATGATATCAGAGTGTCTAACTGGTCTTGTGCAATTTGAGGCTTGTGGAAGCTTGCATTGGAAGAACTGTGGTCTTGAAGAAGGCAGATATGCCTGCAACATAGAGAGAAGTATCTGCTATCTTAATTTTCTACGTGGAAATCATTTGTTGTTCATGTTGTGATTAACTTGTTCCTAACTGTTTGAAGGAATTGAAATTTGTTTTTCTATATCAAGTATAAAATGGCGTGAGAGGAGAAGTCGTGGTTTATTGTGGATATTACATGTTGTCATAGCATTCAAATGATTGGTTTCTTTCTTTTTGAGCCATTAACGATGGAAGACTAATTGTTGTATGAGGTTTGCTGTTGATCAATGGTCCATATATGCCTAAATAATTATTTTATGGGACATGCCTTTTTTAAGCGCACCATTCTCCACATTCTCAAGCCGCAAATAGTAACTTGTGTAGTACGGGATATTGAGGAAGGAGTGAAGACTAAATGCAAAAGAGGATTATTTGTGTGCCACTGAGTGAATAAAGGAAGTTGCATCCAAATTTGGTACTCAATGAATAGTATTTGATCTGCTACATTTGGCATTGGACCAGAGGAGAACCAGCCATGCAGGCATTTCAGATTCAATAAAACTAGTCACAAACTTGCGTATCACTATTAGAAGACCATTTACCAATTTGGGGGAATCGGCCAGACTTTTGGTTTGTAGAAGAAAGAAACTACCGATCTTCATGGTCATCTACTATTAGAGCTGTAGATTCAAATCTAAATTTATTTGAAAGAAGAAGATATAAGAGGTTATAGGTAACCATTTTTTTATGTCAATTTTTTTTTAAGTGTTGCTTTATATCCTAAGAAGTGTCATAGAAGTTTGGTTGTATAAGGGAACCTCTTATATTATTAGAGGTGAATGGTTCTACACTTGCAAAGATCCTTATATATTCTTTTGCTTGGAGATAAGCAAGATACAAGGGAATTTTTTTTTGTGAAGGTACAAACATTCTCAGATATTATTTTTACTTTTGGAGTAATAAGGTGGAAAACATTGGAGTTATAAGGATATAGTTGTGTTCACACTATATTGTAAAAGGTGCACTTTTGGTGGAATCCGACACCTTGTTCATTTTATTTCATCATGGCTACATCAAACATTGCTTGTGCTCTTAGGGCCATTTATACTACACCTGATGAGGCCTCCAAAGACTCATCCAAGACATCAGTTGGTTAAAGTGTAACAGGGTCATACTGGAGGCAGGTGGCATCGGAGGATGGAGGATTTTCCATCATCTCAAGTTAACTTCTTGCTTTGAGATGATGCTTTGCATGAGAAGTGTTTTTGGTTTTGGTTGTTTTTCTTTTCTTTTTTGATGCTGACAGATTTGAAGAATGTATGTTTTGTGAAGATTTAATATTGGAGACATGTTTGGAATTTGGTGTTGAGCTCAATATGGATTATTGTCCAGCGAGCTTCAAAGAGTATATGATCAAGAATTATACCCTTTTGCAGTCACTAGACAATGGCAGAGATCTATCATATCTCTTAGGGTTCATTGTTGAATAATTCAAGACTCTATGATTTGAGAGTTTGGGACTAAAGAGCTCAAGAACACAGCTCGAAGCTACGCCTTTCTGATGGTAGACGAGACAGCATGATGGAGCCCCGCTTGGTTCAGGATTTGTTCTTTGGGAGAAGATCTATAAAATATGTATTCATATTATGTAATCAGCTTTGTTGAATATTTTAGCATTAAGGGGGGGTCCCTTGGTACTATTGCAGGAACAATGTAATAAAGGGGGAATGTTAGCGTAATACATTAGTATTACATTGTTAACTAATTAGTCTTACATTGTTAACTACCGGTTATGGGTAGTTTTCCAGTTATGGGTAGTTCTGGTTGGTGTTTGGTTTTATATAACCAACTCCCTCTCATATAACTGCATACTCCCACATAATATATATGTATCTACATTTGAAATCATAATTATCGAATAAAACTATCTTCTCTGATTTTCTTCACAGTGATCTATTTTTTGTAAGTCTTGTAGTGAAAGTTGATTTGTTATTTATAGAAACTTTGATTATTTACAGGTCTATATTTTGTAAGTGTCTATCAAAGGGGAACCCACCTAGGCTTTGTAGAGCCTGAAGTACAAAGGAGATTGTTAGGATGACAACATCTCCTATTTGTTTGCCCATTTGCTATTGATTTGTCCTTAGCTTGAAAATATTACAGAGGGATCAATAGGGTACATTTTGGAGGACCAACATACTTCATGGTTATTGCATGGAGGCTGGTCAAAAACCATCCACCACCTATCAAAAAAGTTCTTTATTTTCTTGTAGTTTAACTAGTGGATTAGAAATCTTTTCCAACTTGTTTCTAATGGTGTATTAGTGTTTATGTTGGTAAATAATGCAAATAATTTGTCTTTGGTAATTTTTTTGTCCTTGACCATATCATAAAACAATTTTGTGGTGTAAAATTGATGATAATTTTCTCTATGGATTTCCCATGTGTTTGTTTGTCCACTCACAAAATCTATATGAGATATCAAATATTCATTTAAATATACAAGAGATTGGTGGTGAGTGCTTGTAGCATTAAAACTTTTTATTGTTTTATATCAACACTTCAAGCTCAATTTTATTATTTTTAATTTGCCCTAAAATATTTTAATGTGTTTTAGGAGGATGCACGGGTATTTCAAGAAGAGTTTGAGGGGGATTTTGTACATCATACTATTTGACCTCATTCTATTCATGCATTTCATCATGTGGAGGGTTTGAGGTGGAGGGGGACTTTGATTAATTGAAAAGAAAAATTCATCAAATCAAAATGAATGCAAGAAAAGATAATTTAATCTTAACTCAAAATATCAAAAAAAATATAACATACCTCTTGCATGCCAAGGCATTGTTGATAAGGTGGAGATGGCTTGAATTCAACATGCAAACATAGTCACACTATTCTTTGCTCAAGTTTTGCTGCCAATGGAGAAAACATAATGAAAAAAAGGTAGCTCTTGGCTACTATTTATTTTTGTTTAATGACATTTATAACGTACTCTCATTTATAATGTAACCAAACCTTAAGGAACTCATGTTATAATGTGAACACATTAAGTTTTTTATAATGCAAAATTACATTATCTTATATTTCACCTCGAAAATATTTTTTGGCCACTTTTTTCGTCCTGATCTATGTGCACATCCCCAATGCTCTATTAATTAGGTATAATCTAAACTCACTAATCAATAGAATGCTAATATCTATGTGTGTATAATTAGCAAGTAAGAATGACTTCACACATGTAAGGACTCATTAGTAGACCCATCATAATCATCATGCAAGATTTCTTTGCTAAGGCTTATGATGTCATCATGCAATGTAGCATAAGGCAATGAAGCATTAATAAAGTCTACATGAGAAGTTAATAAATGATCATCACGACATAAGCTATCATCATGTAAAGAAAGGCTATGCAAAAGATAAGTATATGTAGATTCAACATGAGATGTAAAAGATTGATCCTCATGTACCACAACATCATGCATGATAGGAGATATTTTATCTAAAAGGCATGACTCTATAGATGTAAGATAATCATGACATGTGGAGGAAAAAATCATCATGAGATGAAACAATGCAATGAGTAGGTAAAGGAGGTAAAACCGTTTCATCTATGCTCATACTACAAGGTGTATCACAAGGTGGATCATTACTAGGTATGTTCTCATCACTATCACAATCCATATAATCATCATTAGGCTTGTGGATAAACGACATAAGTGAATAGATAAAATGCATGGATAAGTACTAATCAACTCCATGAAGAAAGGAAAAGATGAGACATGATAGAACAAAATCTCCATAAAAGACATAATTTCATTCTTAGTAAAACGTGTCATGGGAATATCATGGATGGGAGGATGATGTGTAATGAAAAATGAGAATCTATCCACTTTTGAAATGTATGCATGAATATTAGCCGAGGAACAAACTCTAAGAGGTGCTATGATGACCAAATAATGTAGGGTGGAAGTGTGGAAGAAAAGATAAATCACAATTTATAGTACCAAATTTCTAAGTAAAAGATTTAAACATATGAAATCCAAATCCTAGAAAAATCTAAAAATATATAAAAAAATTAATATAATATCATATTTAAAAATGTTATTTTAAAATTCAAGAGGAAAAATAGGTTATATAAGATTGATTGGATTCACCAAAAATGTAAAGGAAAATAAACTTTCCTTAATCATAATCTAGACTAGGTATATACATAAACACACTTACTTAGCTAGGACTAATAGGTCTCAATAATTATAGTCAACAAGAAAGTGATATACGTTTCTATCAAAATTTAAATCCATTCTATCTAATTAGACAAACATCCCATCTTCTTTTTCTACTTTCCTACTTTATAATGCATGGCTGCTGTTCAACAGAGCCTCTAGGTATTGACCCTAAAGTAATGAGAAAAGTATGCAAAACATAACGCATGACCCGGCTGTTTCGCAACAACATAGCCTTTGTTCACCCCAGTCAACACCTCTCGTTCATTATAAATTGTTGCCCTCTCTAACAATCTCATTACCCTGCTAAATCCCAAGTTGATACACCCAAACTCATTCTCCCATGGCCAAGCTATATTTGTTTTCTATTATTACACTGTCTCTTCTCTGCTTCTGCTGCGGATGTATTGAGGGGGAAGCCCATGATCTTCTTCTCTTCAAAGCCGCCTTATATTACTCTTCTGATAACACCATTATGAGTTCGTGGGAGAATGGAACAAATTGCTGCCTCTGGGGCGGCATTTCCTGTGATATCACCACCAATCACGTAGTGGCTGTTGATATCAGTGGACTTGAAGGAGGCGTCATATCTGAGAGCTTGTGCAGACTCACTTCTCTTACACGCATAAGCATCACTTTCAGCGGACTAACAGGTACTCTTCCTCCCTGTGTGGGAAACCTGTCTTCTCTCACTGAACTGTCTTTAGCTGTGAATAGATTGAGTGGGAACATTCCATTCTCCTTTGCAAACATGTCTTCTCTTGCTATCCTTGATTTAGGTTTAAACAGTTTGCAAGGTGAAACCGCCCTCAATACTCTTTGTAGTCTCACCAACATTATTAAGGTAGATCTTGCTAGAAACCAGCTAAATGGAATCTTACCTTCCTGTCTGGGTAGTCTCTCTTCTTTAAGTCAGCTATATCTTACTAGTAATCAGTTCACAGGAAGCATTCCCCCTTCTCTGTCCAATCTCTATTCTTTGACTGAATTACTTCTTGGTGGGAATTACTTGAGTGGTAATATCCCATATTCTTTAGGCAACATGTCGTCACTGAAATCTATGCATCTGTCTGGTAACGCTTTAAATGGTAGTATCCCAGATAACTTGGGCAATCTCTTTGCACTGCACATAATGGATCTGTCGGAAAATGCTTTAAGTGGTAGTATCCCAGATTCCTTGGTCAATCTCTCTTCACTGACTGATATGGATCTGTCTTATAATGCTTTAAGTGGTAGTATCCCAGATTTCTTGGGCAATCTATCTTCACTGAGACGGATGGGTTTGTCTTATAATGAGTTAAGTGGTAGTATCCCAGATTCCTTGGTCAATCTCTCTTCACTGAAAGTAATGCGTCTGTCTTACAACCAGCTGAATGGAACTCTTCCCTCCTCATTTTCAAGACTCTCTTCCCTTACTTATTTGGATGCCTACGGGAATGCATTCGAGCAGATTATTGCTTCCTCAGCGCTACCCTCTTCACTTACAGATCTCTCTATCTCACTAAATGGCCATCAGATTATTTCAGATGTTTTCTTTCAAAACCTTACCAAATTACAGGCACTTTCCTTATCCAAATGCATACTTAATATCAGCACCACCTGGATTCCCTCATTCCAGTTAAGAGGCTTAGAATTGACATCATGTAATATGGAAGGTCAAATTCCCTTGTGGATTTCTACTCAGTTCTCACTTAAAGAGTTGAAATTAGTTGATAGCAATCTTGTTGGAGAAATTCCCTCTTGGCTACTGGATATGAGTCTTTCCCACATCAATCTCACAGAAAATCATCTGCAAGGTCGCCTTTTGCTAAATACTTCAGCTTGGAAGGGAATGGTGACCTTGGATGTGTCTAGCAATGCACTATGCGGTCAGATACCATCAATTTGGCCTCCTGATATAGTAGTATTGTTGCTCAATGACAATTTGCTGATGGGAAGTATTCCTCCAAACTTGCAATTTAGCTCTTTATTGCGTGTGTTAAATTTGGCAAATAACAGTTTGAATGGAACCATCCCTCCAAGCTTAGCAAATTGTTCCCAGCTTCAAATGTTGAATTTGGGGGATAATAATTTGGGAGGTATGATCCCGTCTGAGTTTGGTGTGTTAAGTCAACTGCAGTCACTAGTGTTAAAGAATAACCAGCTGAGTGGAGCATTCCCTCCCTCAATATCAAACTGCACAATATTAGCTTTTCTGGATATCGGGCAAAACCTATTGAAAGGCTGGATTCCAAAGTCAATAGGAAACCTTTCAAAGCTGCAAGTGTTAACAATGAGGAACAATAATTTTGAAGGTAGTATTCCTGCAGAAATTGGAGAGTTGAAGCACCTCCAAATCTTGGACCTTTCTTCAAATCGCCTATCAGGGTTTATACCACATAGCATTTTCAATTTACAAGCAATGATGGTAGAATCACAACAGGGATTTATCATGATTCAATATTTTCTAGGAGCTGGTATTTTACCATTCAGATATCAAAGTGAATTGAATATGTATTCAAAAGGCAGAAATGAGCACTACACATATATTTTCCCCACCATGATAGCCATAGACCTCTCAAACAATCAATTGAATGGGGATGTTTCTTCTGATTTGAGAAATTTGAAGGGGTTGAAAGTGCTCAACCTTTCCATGAACAATCTCAATGGTATTATTCCAGATAGTATTGTACAATTGAGTTGGCTGGAATCATTAGACCTTTCTACAAATCATTTTTTGGGACAAATTCCAGGAGAACTTGGATCTTTAAGTTATTTGGGGGTCCTCAACTTTTCCAACAACAACCTTTCAGGCAGCATACCACAAGGAGGACACATGGCAACATTTACAAAATTATCATATTCAGGAAATCCAAATTTATGGGGATGTCCACTTCCAAAGAACTGCTCTTGGCCAGAATTTGCTCCCTCCCCTCCTCCCATTTCAACATCTACCGATGATGAAGAGGAGAACGAGGAAAGTGTGTGGTATGAGATTGGAGTGGGACTGTCTTATGGAGTGGGTTTTGCAGCTGTGGTGGCGTTTATTGTAATAAGAAAGAAGTGGGGACGCAAATTCTTTGAAGGAGTTGATTTGGTATTGAAATTTTTATTTCCATGGCTGCGCAATTTGACAATATGAAGGGTTGTTTCTTCTAATAAAGTGAGCCATATTGTAACTGCTACATTGCTTGCTTTAAATTTATTATTTTTTGGGTTGGAAAGTTCATTTAATTTGTTATTTAATAAAAAATTTGAAATTCTATTTTGTTTTTATTTGTGTTATGTAGATTTTGGAGTTATTGTAAATTTTTTCCATTTCTAGTAATACATCAATAAATGTTCATTATTCATTATTATTATTGTGAAATTTCTATTGTAATTAATTAATTGTATTCATAGTTTTGGTTTGAAATACTTGTTATTAAATGAAATTAGAAATGTTAAATATTTTTGTGACCTTTAATTTATATCAATTTATATTTTTTGTTTAAATTTAAATCTTTTCTATTTCTATAAATGTATTGTATTAAAAATTTAAACTTTATTAGTTATATCTAAAAATATATTTTTAAAGGAAATTTTTTTTTTCTAAGTTTAATTTAAGGATAATTAAATAATATGCATCCATATAAGTATAAATGAACCTAAATTAAGTAATTGTGAGTTTTGGATATATATAATTCTAAATTAAATGTTTTTCTAGGAAATTCAATGTGATAGATAGGGATACTTAGCTAGATGATTGAGGATGAAATGCTTCAATGAAGACTCTAGAATCTAGACTAGCCAATGGGGAATTCACTAATTAATGGCTACCATACCACATGCTTTCATAAAGAGGGTTTAATAATCACTCAAAATCACAAGACTTATATCAAGAGGTCAAGGGCATAAAGTAATAAGGATGTAAGGTTGGATATTGTTGGTGGTCTACATGGATGGTAAAGAGGAGAGTGGATCATAAACATTGTTGGTGGTCTACATGGATGGTAAAGAGGAGAGTGGATCATAAACATGAACAAAATTATCGTTCATGTTTGGTTGCATAAAGGAACTTCTACAAACTAATCACTAGATTGAACACCTACAACACTAGATATATATGTTACTCTCTATGGAGTCTGTTATTTGAAAACTTATAGAAATTCTTGTTGCAGAACTATTTGCATACACCCACACTAGAATTGTAACTTCTACAAACTAATCACTAGATTGAACACCTACAACACTAGATATATATGTTACTCTCTATGGAGTCTCTTATTTGAAAACTTATAGAAATTCTTGTTGCATAACTATTTGCATAAACCCACACTAGAATTATAATATGTATAGATTTTATTTCTTTTGTATGCATTGTTAGAGTTTTGATTTTTTTGTTTTGTGGTAATGTGAGAGTTATAAAACTTCCACATGGCCATGATTGTAGTGAGATGTAAAAACATGGGCATTTCATTATCAATTATGTTGATAAGTAAATTAAATTTTGGTGTTTTTGCCCATGACAACAATGATAATGGGCTTAGTATTTTGTAGATAGTTCAAAATATAGTTATTTTGTTTATAAATAATATTGTGAAAATGTGTAAAATAGGTAAAAATAAAAAGGGGTATAAAAATGTCACAAAAAAATGGGTAATTTGGATATGTGGTAAAATATGGGTTATTTTAAAATTGGAAAGGTATATAGGGAGGGGTGTGAATAATAGAATATTGGGAGGTAGAAATGAAAATAGAGTTATTATTTAGTACCTTGTGAATGAACATGATAGGTCATAGGTATACATGGTGAATACCCCATCAACTACCCCTGATCTAGAAATGATACCTCTCTATTTGTGTAACTTCTCAGATTTTGTGCAAGAGTTGTGCTCTATCCTAGGTCAAGTCCACAAGTTTGGGTCTTTTCTACATCCAAAAATCTACCCTCATGGGTTCTTGGCTCTTGCTCTCTGGTTCATTAAATCCACTACTCTCTACTCTGATATGAGGAATAGTGCTATTTATAAATGCCTTTAGAGGGTTTTCGACTCACTGGGGAACAAGTTCTCCTAGGTCAAACCCAAGAAAAGGATAAAATATTTAAAGTCCCATCAATGATAAAAAAATAGTAGGCTTCAACTGTGAAAATGCTCAAGTAGGATGAGTATGTAAATCTAGATTCATTTTATTTCACCAATGAAATGTTCCTTGCCCGCACCTTATTAAATGTGAATAATATTTTTACTTGATGTTCTATGATGATCAATGAATGCAATCTAATGCCTTTAAATTTGGAAGTACATAGCAATTAATTGCTCAAACATATGCTTAGTCAGCTCTAAGTGAGAAAATAATGGGTGAGGGATAAAATTTGAATTTAAATTTTAAAAAGAGAGGCATCTAATCTGCAAGTGTAGGATTGATCCTCCACCCCTCGATTTGGTCCCTAATATGGGAATGGTGAGATTAGGGTGGATAACAAATATATGGAAATGAGTGCATATATATGTCTAAGAAATGCCTAGTATGGGCAAATATATCAGTTCTATGTGTCTCCATGTACATAAGGTGGGAGATAAATGTGTAGGAATGTTTGCATGATGTCCCACTTTTATAGAAAGTACTAATAAATGTATGTAAAGTATAATGCATGACTTATGGTTGTTTCACAACCATGTAGCCTATGCTAACACCTCTTCTCCTTTATAATTTTTTTTTATTCTCATTGTCCTGCCAAATCACAAGTTGATACACCCAAATTCTAATGGACAAGCTATTCTTATTTTTGTATCCAACTATTTCTTCTTCACTTCTTCTATAGATGTATTGAGGAGGAAGCCTTGAATCTTCTTCTCTTCAAAGATCACTTAAATGATTCCTATCACTATTCATGTTTATGGGAGAAGGGAAGAGTTTGTTACCTCTTTCCTAGATTAAAAAATCCTACAATCAATGTTCATATCACTTAGCCACATCATATCTCATAGCTTGCAAAAATTGAAGTTTCTTATAAGTATAGACCTCTCTTACAACATATTAATATGTACCCTTCCTCCCTACTTGAGTAAACCATTTTCACACAACTATCATGCTTAGGTGGGAATAGGTTGAGTGGAACATTCCACTTTCTCCAACATGTCTTTTCTCTCTTTGATATATGAGAAAATAATTTGGAAGGTGAAACCATTCTCAACACTATTTGTATGTTCAATAGTCTCACCAACCTTAGTGAAGTTTAACTTGCTTACAACCAATTGAATGGAAGATGTATACGCCTAAAAATGGCACGATTCATTCTAAATAAATATCCGTAATATTTATTCCCTTCTTATTTTCTTCTATCAATCAAATAAATATTCTAAATTTATTTAATCGGTTCACTATTCCATAATTAAATAAAATCAATTTATTTAATTAAAATTCCCTAAATTCTTCTAAATGCCTCACATAATTAAATAATCCTAAATTATTTAATTGTTCATAAATCCCTCTATCCTAAGTTCTAATTCCAAAAATCCACCTCACACTTACACCTCACTTTTCCACCTCACCTTGTCCACCTCACCGGGTTGCACATGTAATTAAATATATTAAATATTTAATTACCTTATTTTCCCTCACCCACATGGCCTATTTCTTCTCAAATCAGAAGTTAGTTAACTAATCAATCAAAAGTGTTAACTAACCTGTCAATTGAGTTAATCCCTCAATCAATTCAGTCAATCCCTCAATCCATTCTCCTAACTGATCAATCAAGTTTGTTAACTGTTCAGTCAATGGAGTTAACTCTCCAATCAATTTTGTCAAATCCCCTCTTTCATGATGGAGCTGAGACACTTGTCATATTCCTACTGGTTGCACATTCCTCAACCATCCTCATCCGTTGATCCTCATATCTCCTCTCAACCGCTGATTCCCATTCTTCCAAGTCTATAAAAGAAGCTTCATCCCTCCATTCTATTCATCCAGGTTATTTGTATTGTTACTCTGCAGAATTCTACCCGTGTGCCTTTGGCACCCCCCAATACAATCTACTTGAGATCACACATTTGCTTTGGAGCTCCTCTTCATTGCACGTTTATCAACACAGCCATTTACTATCGACATCCTACAACACAACTAAAAGAGTGCACTCTCTGAGGGCCTACTTCATCAGCAAAGGATGGTTGTAATAGGCAAACAACAGAAGCTTTGAAATAGGGAAGGTTTGCATTGTGTTATTCATTGCTTCATTTCATTCAATCTTTCTTATTTCATTATTCTGTTGGTGTTTGGGTTTGATATTATTCATTTGATTAATCCACATTTTACCCTTACAGAAGCATACTCTCCTATTTGGGTAGTCTCTCTTCTCTAACTGTACTAGCTTTTTTTTAATACTCAAACTCAAACTCACAAGAAGCATCCCCTCTTCTCTCTCTAATATCTCTTCTTTAAATTGGCTAGATCTTTCTATGAATCAACTCATAGGGAGTATTCCCTCTTCTTTACGCAATGTGTCCTTGCTCAAATATTTTGATGTTTCATACAATTTTTAAGTGAAAAGGTTCAATTTGGGGGGGGGGGGGTGATACTGTCTAAATTTGGTAAGATAAGTTAGAAAAGGGTTACTATATTGATAAAGAATAACTATATGAATGGATCATTCCCTTCCTCTATATCAAATTGCACATGATTATCTTTTTTCGATATAGAGAAAAACTTATATAAATATAAATGCTACATTCTCATGTTAATAGGAAACCTTACAAAGCTATGAGTGTTAGCAATAAGGAAGAATAATTTTGAAGGTAGCATTCTTTTAGAAATTGTATAGCTAAATCACCTCCAAATCTTGGACCTTGTCATCAAATCGCCTATCAAGGTTTTGCCCAACATTTTTACTATACAATCAATGTTTGTAGAAACACAAGGATTTATCATGGTTTAAATATATTCAGTATATGGTACTAAAGAGTTCATGTATATGGAGAATATTATATTACCCAGTCAATAATTTGTCCATTTGAAATGGATTTGGAGAAGATTGTATTATCCATCCAACCGCTTCATAGAACTACAATGATGTGTCCATTTGCAATGGATTGCATGAGATGTTTTCCATTTGGCTTTGGGATGGTGTGCCTTAATAAGGGTTCCTTTAACAATAAAATTCTCTTTTGGAATCCTTACATGCTTTGTTAATACAATTATTCTTTGTGCATTATGATGTAATTTTGCAACTTCATGTGCTCTTTGATTCACAAATGGTATTAGAATGGGCATATTGAAATAATGGAATAAATCACTTGAGAAAGTTCATGCTAATGGTTTTGAAGTTAATGTTTTTTAATAGTTTGCAAGTAATCTTTCCTTTCTTTGTTATCTCACTTCCACTAAAATCTAGTTTTATTTATTTTTATATGTGCCCTATTATATGAGGTGTTGTCTAATTTTTTTTGGGTAGTGCCCATTGGTTTTGTTGCTAATAAATGGAGGTGATCAACTTTTTTTTCTAGAGGCGTACAACTTCAGAAGGCTAATTAGTAGTTATTTTTCATTCAATGTAAATCACAATCAATGGGTCATGTACACCATGTCCAAGCAGAAGCCTATTTCACGTATCCAACAAGAATTGCATATATGATATATACAACATATATTTGTTATCAAATCAAACAATGATTATGTACTTAGGCACATTTTTAATCCTTTCACATTGAGTCTTATTTGTTATCATATTATCTTACTTCATGTGGCTCACTATAACTCCATTCCTTCCTTGACAGGCTAGACCTTATGCAATATTCACTGAAGAGATTAAAGATGTTCCAGCAATAGTAGATGTTTTGTTTGTAGAGGTTGGTGGTGGGCATGGTGGTGGTTTGGACAACTTAACTTTATAGGCTTAGAAATCATTCCATAATCAATCATAAGAGGCCTTGAAATAAATTCAATTATTTTCTCTAAAAAAGAAAAAGAAAAAGAAAAAATTTATTGTCTTCTATGTTCTTAGAAATTTGTATGTCATATTAGAAAAGATACAATAACAAACAGGTACAAGAAAGCATGTGTTTTGGCAAAGCAGAAGTTTGGTATAAAGAAAAAGAAATCTATATATAGAGGTGTTCCCACAAAAACTGTATATGGTGTTTAGGCAAGTTCGTGATTGCATGTTGAATAGTTCATTTTGTTAGGGTCATAAATTCAAAACCTATCAATTGCTTATTTTTCTTAAAGTCCAAAAAAATGCATTTTAAATGCTTATAGCTATCAATTTTAAATCGTGTTTTCACTTTTGGTTGAGAATAGGCATATGAGCAGGGTATATGCACAAATATGAGGGACCAAAAAGTTGCCACATGACTTTTTGGTCCCATATAAGTCATAACACAAGCACGTTATAACACGCTCACGTTATGGCTCTGTGTTAAGGGTTTCATTTTTAATTTCTTTTGTTAGTGTATCCATTTTTTGTCAAAAACCAATGTCTAGTATTTTTGACCTTTTTTTAAAACCGTCCATTGAAATTTGAAATAAGTTACATTTTTAGAAACTAGACTCCATTCTACACGTATTAAAAAAAATTGGATTTTCAATTAGTTTTCAAAAATTTTAGGGGGGAGCACGCTCAATTTTCTATTTTTCAGGATGTGTCCACTTTGAAAATTACTAAAAAATCAATTATTCATGAAAAAATTATCAGAAAAATTAGGGATAAACTACATGGTGTTAGCTAATTTCTCACTGAAGTGATTGTTGAAATACTAAAAAAAAGTTAACATTTTAGGGGGAGCACACCGAATGTTGTGTTATGTTTTTTTGAGAAAAATAGGACCAATTTGTGTGCTCCCCCTTTTTGAATACCTTAATCTCAACCATTTTTAGAAAAAAATAGTAGTTTATAAACTAGATTTAGAGCACTACGACTCTTATTTTTGTTCCATCTTCAAATTTTGAGTGTAGCTATCTTCAATTTCTCATCCAACATCAATATTTCCTAATTTCAGAAAAAAGGTGACATCATAAGACCCCATTTTGGTCCCTCATCTTTATGCACTTACCCTATAGTGCATATACAACATATATACAATGCATATACAACAATAAAAATTATAGCATATATAGTGCATACATAGAAATTACAACATAAACAACATATACAATGCATATATAGTGCATATGCATATAAATTATAGTATATACAGTGCATATATAACATATACATCATATATATATGTTGTATATGCTGTATGTTATCAAGCACATACAATAGACACAATAAATATATGTATATCCTCTAATATATATACATCATATACACACTCTTTAGCCAAATGATCAATGGAAACAAGTTCTTTAGCCATGAAAATGCTCTTAGAATTCTCAAGTAGATGATGCATTCCTTTTAGTTCACCAATTGAAGTGTAAACATGCTAATGGTATGTCTATAATCTATATCAAATTATAAGCCCTAAAATTACAAGACTTTTGAAGGATACATTATATGCAAGCCACTAGACAACATGGCTACATGAACAAACCATTCAAATACCTAAAGTTGACATGAAATTTAAACTAGTTTTAAATTTTGATCTCTACTAGTGAACTTAACTTTTACTACTTTTTGACTTCTACTTTTTCATTCACTATGTTTTAATATCTATTTATTCTCACAAATTTAAACTAGTTTTAAATTTTATTTTCAAGTTTGTCCTTAACAATGAAAGTGAATCCCTTCTAGGTGAAATAGTTACTTGTACAATTACATGTTGATTTAATGACTAGACAAATGATCAATGGAAACACTCTTTATCCATGAAAAGGCTCCTAGAATTCTCAAGTAGATGATGCATTCCTTTTAGTACTCCAATTGAAGTGTAAACATGCCAATGGTATGTATATAATCTATTTCAAATTATAAGCCCTAAAATTAGAAGAATTTTGAAGGATACATTAGATGCAAGCCACTAGACAACATGGCTACATGAACAAACCATTCGAATACCTAAAGTTGAACATGAAGAAGCCTAAGCTCTACTATGAGGGGGTAGCATTGGGGAGACTTGGTTACCCAAAGGCATTTTGGGTTAAGCTATGTTGTTGTCTACATTTATCAAATTGTTTTGTAGATAATTGCAACATAGCTTAACACCAAAAATGTTTTACCATTATTAAGTTTTTGAACA
The DNA here is from genome assembly GCA_027924645.1 of Cunninghamia lanceolata. Classification (NCBI taxonomy): domain Eukaryota; kingdom Viridiplantae; phylum Streptophyta; class Pinopsida; order Cupressales; family Cupressaceae; genus Cunninghamia; species Cunninghamia lanceolata. Next base: position 2,234,051 of record BSBN01000429.1, on the reverse strand, counting down.
ATCTCAAACTTCATATGAGCATTAGTTAAGTCTTCAGTGGCTTCGTCCACATATACTATTCATGTCATGCAAATTTGACTTGATTATCTTGAGTCAAGTTATATTTTCCTTCTTGACACAAGTTATTGTTTCTACTTTTACACAATGAAATATGGATTAGTGTAACTACTTCCCTTATGAATTATTGTTTTTAAGTCAACCTTTTAATTGAAAGTTCTTGTGACCGAACTACGAAGCCTCTGTGTTGTGTGTATGTAGGCAATGCCATCACGGATGATCCCTCGAGGCATTAGGTTTGGCCCTTAGGTCAGGTTTCCTTTCTACATGGTAACTGGTACCTTTGTAAAGTTTGATCTAAGATGCTTGATAAGATAGGATATGATAGGATATGCTCATGTAATTGAGGTAATGTGGGATAATGATGAAAATGCTTTGTGGCCATGAAAATGCTCCTAGAATTCCAAGGTTAAAAACTATGACCTTAGAAATTTGAGGTTAAAATTTTAGTTGTGTGAGAAATTGTAATCAAAATCAAAGTTCACCAAATCATAGTCACAAATCAATAACAAGTTACAAAACCAATTTAAATCATAGTGAGAAACTATTTATAAACTTTAATCAATACTTCATCTAGGTAGCTGTTGTCACCAAATAATGCACCATTACTGAGTTGCAAAACTCAGCCTATTGGTAAAACATGGGATAACTCCCCTGATTGTGGGCTTAAGTTGTGGGAGTTAACCTCCATAGTGAATTGGCTCTCATGGTTCTATCACCTAGTCTAACCTATTTTAAACTACTACTTTTTGATAAGGAATGATATATGAATGACATGGAAATGAAAAATTAAGATCTAAGGTGATGCACCAAATGACTTTTGACCCGCACTTGTTTAAATGAACACAATATGATCAACAACTTAAACTTTAACATACACAACCCAAAATTTCATGACTCTTGCATAAGTATTTCATGGCCAGGTTTGATATCTAGGACAACATTTAGAAGGAAGTAGATATGTTTTCACAACTTAAACTTTTCCTTTAGCTGGTTAAACACAAGCAATGACCTGCAAAAATACATATTTCTACATAAAGGCAATGAAAATGGGACAAAAATCAAGGGGAAGAAGCATCACCACAAGATTACATTAACCATTTTGAAGCTTGCACAATGAATCACTTTGAGAAGGTAAAAACAACTTGCCTTTATTGATCACAATGTTCATAAAAAACATACAGATCTAAAAATAAGTTGCCATGTCTATTCTTTGCTAAAAAGAACCTTCATAGGTTACAATATACAGCTCCAAAATGAGCAAGGAAAACTAATTTTCTAAGTTACAATCTCTGGTTGTTTGCCTCTTACAGCTCAAAACATGAAAGAACTGTCTTGAAAATGATGCCCAAGGATCCTATATGGCATCATAGACCTAGGAGAGTATCTAGGACCTAAAATTGACCAAGTTACAAGGCCTTAAAAAGTGCTAACCTACTTTGCACGCCTAGCTGATTCCAAGTTTGACTTGGTCTTCTTCTTTGAAGTTTGATAACTTCTTCCAACTCCTTGAAGTGCTCTAGCTATTGGAAAGTCTCCTAGATGCTTGGGAGGAGGTTGAACTTCCTCCTATATTCTTTTAACTACCCCTGAAGAGTCTTTACTGGCTGTCATTGTTGTCCAAACTACTCAAACTACTCCATGAATGCATTAACACCTTGCAAACTGCCCATACTTGCTCATTACTTCTTCATTTTCCACTTTGCTGATGTATAGGACATGTGTCCCTGTTGTTTTGATGTCATTAAGACTTCTTGAGGGTGTCTAAGGCAAGAAATCCACCTTTTTGGGCTCTAAACTGCCCCAAACTACCTCTAAAGGATTGCAGACACTTGTTGCTTCATTAATGATCGCTGTTGGGTCTTTTTGAGGATTAAAATTGCCTCTATGTGCCCCTCTCAAACTTCTATGTTTGATGTGAAGGCATTATTGTCTTTCATTATCTCACCATCTTGACAATCTCTAATAGGTCTATGGCTAAGAACAGACCCGCAACTCCTTATTGTGACTAGGATCTCTTCGTTGAATAGGTTGCAGAAGCCTGGCAAACTTATGGGACCTTCCTACAAGCCCCTTTTACTATCCAAACACTATTATTCCTTTAGATCTTTTATCTGCACTTCTTTGGTGTGGGCTCTCTGGCATGCTTTCTGAGAGTCACTGTCATCTCAAGACTGTGATTGATTTATAGACTGTCCTTATTGACTGTTACAACTGCAATCAAGGTCTCTTTTCTTTGGTATCTCTTTGTCATTAATGTGTCTTCGAAACTCACATAGCAGACCTCATAGTATATGGAACTATTAAACCCATTGTGACTCTTCATAGTCACATATCACATGCCCCTTACCACTGCTGCTCCTACTTGGTCTTCATGCTGACATCACACTATCATTCTTACAATGGTTTGATAACTGTGGTTTGGAGGTTTTGGAGCTTATACAACCCACAGACTTATACAAAACTTGACAGACTTCTATGTGACTGCCACATGGAAGAAAACCTTATGGACAAGAGTATAGATGCTAGTTATAGTGTTTAAGACTTTTAAAGCATACATTAGGTCCTGCAGCTATTGCACATGCCTCTACATAAAACCCTGTATCTTTCTTCATTCTCACACTATTTTTCACTCTAAACTTCCATGACCACTGTATTATGCTGACCTTGGAAAAGAGATCTTCTTTGTGGGGATCTTCTGCTAACACAATAGTATCTCCATTGTCTTCATCATCATGCTTTTGTGATTGCTTTTGATCTCTTTACAAGCCCTTTCTATCTTAGCCTTTATTATTACAGCCGTGTGACTGTTGCTTTATCTGTTGTTCCCTTCAAGGAAGTACAGGGCATGCATGTCATTCTTGTGAAAATATTCTTATACCACTCTCTTCTACTGTCATACGTGGATTGTCCCTTGTTACCTTGAGTGTTGTTTACACTGCATAGGACTATCTCTTAGGATCAAACATCTCTAACATGAAACTCTACTCAACCTTAAAGCTTGTGTCTCAGTTATTTGTGACTTGGACCTTATGTTGTCTTTCAATGTCTCTTTTAGGGTTTTACTACATCCTTAGACTGCTCACAAAACATTCTGATAGATCATTTTAAGTTTAACAAAGACCCAAGTCTTTTTACCACCGTTTGACATATGCACCTATAACTCTTGATGGCAATGCATACTACTCATTATCTAATATCAATATAAAGGAGGACTGCTATGCAGTCAACATGACTGTAAATACAATCTTTTAGTTGGAAAGTTTGTCAATACAGTCAATGTATGACTATCAGGATCTCTTCCTTCTTTGCATACTAAAACCTTCACAACTGTATCATGAAACCCTTCATTGAATCTCTACAGAGTAAACCTATTATCCATGCATTTTTGTCTATGAACTTGAAACGTTATCAAACCTTTTATTTAGTCTCCAAGTACCCATGACAGAACCAAGGATTATGCCAATGGTTTCTTTGATAGAAATATGATTAGATCCTTGATATGAGACCTATACTAAGGGTTTGTAACTTACATTTCATGACATATTTAGACAATGACCACTGCATCTTTGCTTTGCTTTGAAACTTAAACAATGATCTAAAGAGATCACTACCTTTACCTCTATTCTTGCTTGCATTTGGTTGTTGTCTTTTCTCATTGTTAGGACTGCATGTTCTTGTACATTGACTGCTATGATTCTTCACATTCTCAATGCTACTCCTTTTATGTCTTTGCCACTGTTCTTGACTATCCCTTAGTAATATAAATGTTGTCCTTTATTATTCACGACTACTAACAAAATTCAGAGTAACAACTATAATTGATGTCCTTTGTTGTCACTGCTGCTATCACATGATTCTGAGTCTATTGGCAGTTCTAAGAACTGTAGGACTGTTCTGAAGTTTGCTAATTGTTCCATATCTTTTTTTGCTATTGTTCCTCTCTATTTTGGTTCTCAGTGGTTGCTGACCCTCTAGAAACTGTTCTAGGCGCTACATATGAGTCTCAAGACTATCCTCTGTCTCTTCATACAACTGCCTCACAAAAACATTGTCCTCTGTGGCAATTTTCATCTTCTATTGACTACTGTTATAGCTTCTTGTTGTCCCTTATCACTATTAACACTTAATTTGTGTTTGAGACCTTAAAAATAATCATAGAGATATATATATTTATGCAGACCCATTTTGACTGTCTGAAACTTTGGGACAAATATAAACTCTTAAAACATTGTACTACACTCTACAACCCCTAGAAGGGTTTGTATTTATGTTTATAGGACTTCAAAACCTTATGGGCTTGTTCTTTCATGCTTCCCAAACTCCTTTCCTTAAACTCTGTCTCAGGGCATAAAGACTGTCAAAATGATCCTCCTTTGTCTTTAGACCCTTTTCTCCAAGTTGTTTTTTGATTTTGATAGAGTTTAAATGACATACACTAGTAGAGAAATAACAATATGTGACTGAAAAAACTACTAAAAACTGCTTATAAATGACCAAACATGGTCTCGTGACCATTAGTAGTTTATTGCCAGTCATTTATAACATGACCAAATTGACGAGTAAACTAGTTTTTGTCATTTATTGGTTGTTTTGATTGATCGATTTGGTAGTATATTTAGTTGTTGATTTAGTCATTGATTGCTGTAATATGGTAACTTATTTAGTCATTTTTTTTCACTGATATAGTTGGTCACATATTTAGTCATTTTTATTCAGTAATTTCTATCCATTGGTAGTGTATTTAGTCATTAATTTTAATCATCATTTTGATCAATTTGGTAGTATATTTAGTCATTTTTATTCACTGATTTAACACTAGTCATATATTTAGTCGTATTTATTCACTATTCACTGATTTCTATCAATTGCTAGTATATTTAGTCAATTTAATTATTAATTGACATTAATTAGTACTATATTTAGTCATTTTGAAGCTTGCATTTAGTCATTAGTATATTTAGTAGTATATTTTAAAGCTTGCACAATGAAAAAACTTTGAGAAGGTAAAAACAACTTGTTTTATTGATAAATAATGCTTACAAACAACATACAGATCTGAAAATAAGTTACAATACTTTCTCTTTGCTAAAAAACCTTCATGGTTACAATACATAGCTCAAAGAATGATCAAGAAACTAATTTTCTGAGTATCACTGAGCATAGAAGCACAAAGACATTCATAGATGTCTTCTTCACAAATCCATGACTATCCTATGAAGCTCACTGTCCTAGTTCAAGATCACACTATCATCTCTATAGAGATCATGTCTCATGCACCCAACTTGCTCTAGTTCATAAGCTGCCACTGTGAATTGTTACCTGTAGCAATAAACTGTCCTTATCTCTAATATAGAAATCAACATCCCATTATGATACTGATGTTGCAAAATATATGTGTCTTGGTAGATAGCTCATGATAACCCTCAACCGTGTTTTTGCTCATTTGTACCAACTCTATGGTACTGTCCTAGGTGTTCATGCATCTAACATGAAGACTCTTGACTATATTTGAGTGATGCTCAGGCTCAAATGACTATCGCTGCCTTTTGAGAAGGTCCTCTTATTCTTTTATAGTCATATCACTATCATAATCATTCCTTATGGGTGAAACAATGATACGAAGGATTATTACAAACAACAAAGAGAGGATCTGCAAAGCAAAAATATAGTTTTCAGTACTCGATCAATGATTTTTTTAAAGTTTTCCTATTTGGACCATAATGAAAAATCTATAGAACATTATCAATAAAAAACTAACAATTGCTGGACTTGATAGACAAGAACATAAAAAAAGATAAGCTAAACTAACCATAGACCAAAAACTATAGACAAGTTATACAATATGCACACTATATAAGATTCACTAACAGGGGTTTTGCATAAATGAAAATGATTATGTGCCTATGTTTTTGACTCAAATACATACACTAGACTATTAACAACCATGCCTTACAAATGAGATTTTTAGATATTGAAGGAAAGAAACACACAAATGACACTTTTGAGTTTGCTAAAATAGAGACCAGCTATTCAATGCAAACAAAGATTGAATGAATGTAAGACACAATTTCAAGAAATAAAACAATAATTGGAAGTCCATGCAACATACCTCTAGCCATGATAGGTGCATTATTTAGTTGGGCTTGTTTTTTATCTGAGGAGTTATCTAAATCTGATGTTGCATTATTAGTTGTGGAGGATGTTTTATGGTAGACATGTATGCAAAATGTGAAAGCATAGAAAAAACTTGTGAACTGTTTGACAGAATGCCTCAAAGAGATGTAATCTCATGGAATACAATAATTGTAGGATATTCATAAAATGGATTTGTTGAAAGGGCTTTCAAAACTTTCAAGCAAATGCAATTGGCAATTCTAAAGACAAATTCTACAACCTTTTCCAACATCCTCCCATCCTATGAGAAAATGGGAGCTTTGCAACAGGGTATAGAAATCCATCAGAGCATAAATGATAGAGAAATTTTGTCAGATGTTGTAGTGGCAACTGCCCTAGTAGACATGTATGCAAAATGTGGAAAGATAGACAAAGCACGTGAACACATAGACAAAGAAATGTGGTCTCATGGACTACAATGATTGTAGGATATGTACAAATTGAAATTTTTTAGAAGACTTTAGAAACTTTCAAGCAAATGCAATTGGTAGGTGTAAATCTAGACTCCACAACCTTTGACAGCATCCTCCCTACCTATGCCAAAATGGGAGCTTTGGAACAGGGTATGGACATCCATCAAAGCATGAAGGATAGAGGAAATTTGTCAGATGTTGTAGTTTCAACTGCCTTGGTAGACATGTATGTAAAATGTGGAACCATGGACAAGGCACATGAACTGTTTGATAGAATGCCTCAAAAAAAATGTGGTCTCATGGACTACAATGATTGTAGGATATGCATGGACAGGCTCTTCCTACATTACTGCGGGAGCTATCAAGAGTTAGTGTTGGAGTGCGGAAAGCTTCCCACACTCCCGCACTGACTCTTGATAGCTCCCGCGGTGATGTGGGAAGAGCTTGGACTGCATCTCTAGGAAGGATAGAGGAATTTTGTCATTTGTTGTAGTGGCAACTGCCCTGGTAGACATTAATGCAAAATGTGGAACAATGGACAAGGCACATGAACTGTTTGATAGAATGTCTCAAAAAATATGTGGTCTCATGGACTGCAATGATTGTAGAATACGCATGGACAAGCTCTTCTTGCATCACTGCGGGAGCTATCAAGAGTTAGTGCGGGAGTATGGGAAGCTTCCCGCACTCCCGCAATGACTCTTGATATCTCCCGCGGTGATGCAGGAAGACCTTGGACTGTATCTCCAGGAAGGATAGAGGAATTTTGTCATTTGTTGTAGTGGCAACTACCTTGGTAGACATGTATACAAAATGTGGAAGCATTGAAAAGGCATGTGAACTGTTTGGCAGAATGCCTCAAAGATATGTCATCTCATGGAATGCAATGGTTGTGGGATATGCAAAAAATAGATTTTTTGAAAAGGCTTTAGAAACTTTCAAGTAAATGCAATTAGCAGGTGTAAATCCAAATTTGACAACCTTTGCCATGCCATCAAAAAGATGTAATATGTGAAGCGTATTCCAATAGAAAATGGAATGCCGCAACCCTTTGAGATGGAAGAAGGAATTCCATAAGTAAAAGGTCAACAAACTCTAAAGTGGCTTCATGTTGCTGGTGTTTTAGATGCAAAATTTCCATGGGAAGGTCAATTATCAGGTATAAGGATATGGTGTGTTCATTAGGCCATGGAATGTATTGACACAACATGTGAACTATTCAACAAAATGCCTCAAAGAAATGTACAGTCTGGAATGACTAAAGTTGTTGCCTGTTTGATATAAAATTGCAAATGTAATTGGTAAATGGACAACCGGAGGTTTTAAACTGCTGCTAGCATCTTCCATGGAGTAAACCTTGTCAGCATAAGAAATAATAAAAGGTAGCTGAAAATCAATGAGATGAACCTCCTCATCACTTGAAAAGTATAAATAAGTTCCTTTCAAAGCTTTGTTACTACTCTGTTGAATTTCATATATATGGATTGCAATGTATCCTACAAAGGAAGAATTTGACTACAACAACAGTAAGACATTAGTGGAATTTTCAAAAAAATTTATCCAGAACAACAAACCTATAACCTAACTTATCGTGGAATAGTAGATGAGTAGTCCAATTAGAGAAGAATTTCTCTAGGAATTATCAAGCTCCTTCAAGGGTGTAACACACAAGAAACAAGGTCTAGGAAAAATTAGGAATCCACATTGCTCTCTAACACAAGTTGTTGAGCATAGCATGAGAGTTAATGCCTAACAACATAACTTAGATTGATGTCAAACTAACCTTAAAACCCTATTTGAATTCATAAGGTTCAGAGAATTCATAATAGTGAAAAAATATTTTTCAAGAGAAAAGAAGACAGTGCAACATGTGCTTTCTTGATGGCTTCAAGGATAACTTTCTCCAAAGAATGATGAAAGTACATGATGATAGAAAAGGTTTTCACACAAACACCAAAGGGATCAGGCAATTGTTCCATAGCTTTATGTTTCAAATAGCTCAGGTAGCTTCGCAAAAAACTTCACAACATAGGAGAGAGCCTTTTAAGGTTTGTCCTAATATATAGGGTCTAAACACACTAGTTTATAGCATCACCATGAAGTAGCAAAGGGTTAAATATAATTGCTTCAGAATTGTCAAGAAAACTTGTGAATTGTTAAGAAAAGACAAGTTGTTAATGGCCACAGAAGAAATTATTGCAAATAATAAAATTATAGAAATGATGGATAATTTATTGAACTGAACCCAAAAGGAAGCTACAAGGATGATAATGAGATTAATTCTAAGTATTTTAATCCTCAAATTGGGTCCATGCCACATGGTGAACACAATGGTAGCAGATTGCTATTATGAGTTTACCAAGTGTAACAACTTATGGTAGTGCCCTGGATCATAGTAAATAATGGAATGGGCAAGAATATGAAATTGGGAGATTGTCTTCTCAAGGATAATTCCAAAAAAAATTGAGACAGAACAGAGAAGCACTACACCTCAAACATGCCATATTGACTTGAGTTTCATATAAGGTCTCAAGCAAAGTCAGGTCACTATTCTTCAATGCCATAGAAAGAAAGTATGTAAGTGGGCATTTAGCCAGTCCAATAAAGATTCACAGATCTATTAAACATGCCTGCCTAACTGTTAGGAATGTATTCCAATAGTTGCTATAGAAAGGATACAAGGTAGCATGTTGACCAAGGGCAGTGTTTTCTAACTATTTTGTAGATAACTCCATATTGTCTCTGACTAGGGTATGGACATTCATCAAAACATAAAGAATAGAGGAATTTGTTAGATGTTGTAGTTGCAACTACCCTGTTAGACATGTAGTGGAAGCATAGATAAGACATGTGAACTGTTTGACAGAATGCCTCAAAGAAATGTCGTCTCATGGACTGCAATGAATGGATTTGTTGAAAAGGCTTTAGAAATTTTAAAGCAAATGCAATTGGCTGGTGTAAAGCCAAATTTCACAACCTTTGCCAGCATCCTCCCTGCTTGTGTCAAAATGGAAGCTTTGGAATAGGGTATGGACATCCATCAAAACATAAAGGATAGAGGAATTTTGTTAGATGTTGTAGTTGCAACTGCCTTGTTAGACATGTATGCAAAATGTGGAAGCATAGACAAGGCACATGAACTGTTTGACAGAATGCCTCAAAGAAATATGGTCTCATGGACTGCAATGATTGCAGGATATGCACAAAATGGATTTGTTGAAAAGGCTTTAGAAATTCCACAACCTTTCCCAGCATCCTCCCTGCCTATGTCAAAATGGGAGATTTGGAATAGGGTATCGACATCCATCAAAACATAAAGGATAGAGGAATTTTGTCAGATGTTGTAGTTGCAATTGCCCTGTTAGACATGTATGCAAAATGTGGAAGCATAGACAAGGCATGTGAACTATTTGACATAATGCCTCAAAGAAATGTGGTCTCATGGACTGCAATGATTGCAGGATATGCACAAAATGGATTTGTTGAAAAGATTTTAGAAATTTTAAAGCAAATGCAATTGGCTGGTGTAAGGCCAAATTCCACAACCTTTGCCAGCATCCTCCCTGCCTATGTCAAAATGGGAGCTTTAGAATAGGGTATGGACATCCATCCAAACATAAAGGATAGAGGAATTTTGTTAGATGTTGTAGTTGCAACTGCCCTGTTAGACATGTGTGCAAAATGTGGAAGCATAGACAAGGAACATGAACTGTTTGACATAATGCCTCAAAGAAATGTGGTCTCATGGACTGCAATGATTGTAGGATATGCACAAAATGGATTTGTTGAAAAGGCTTTAGAAATTATAAAGCAAATGTAATTGGCTAGTGTAAAGCCAAATTCCACAACCTTTGCCAGCATCCTCCCTACTTGTGTCAAAATGGGAGCTTTTGAATAGGGTATGGACATCCATCAAAACATAAAGGATAGAGGAATTTTGTTAGATGTTGTAGTTGCAACTGCCTTGTTAGACATGTATGCAAAATGTGGAAGCATAGACAAGGCACGTGAATTGTTTGACAGAATGCCTCAAAGAAATGTGGTCTCATGGACTGCAATGATTGCAGGATATGCATAAAATGGATTTGTTGAAAAGGCTTTAGAAATTTTAAAGAAAATGCAATTGGCTGGTATAAAGCCAAATTCCACAACCTTTGCCAGCATCCTCCCTCCTGTGTCAAAATGGGAGATTTGGAATAGGGTATGGACATCCATCAAAACATAAAGGATAGAGGAATTTTGTCAGATGTTGTAGTTGAACTGCCCTATTAGACATGTATGCAAAATGTGGAAGCATAGACAAGGCACGTGAACTATTTGACATAATGCCTCAAAGAAATGTGGTCTCATGGACTGCAATGATTGTAGGATATGCACAAAATGGATTTGTTGAAAAGGCTTTAGAAATTTTAAAGCAAATGTAATTGGCTGGTGTAAAGCCAAATTCCACAACCTTTGCCAGCATCCTCCCTACCTGTGTCAAAATGGGAGCTCTAGAATAGGGTATGGACATCCATCCAAACATAAAGGATAGAGGAATTTTGTCAGATGTTGTAGTTGCAATTGCCTTGTTAGACATGTGTGCAAAATGTGGAAGCATAGACAAGGAGCATGAACCGTTTGACAGAATGCCTCAAAGAAATGTGGTCTCATGGATTGCAATGATTGCAGGATATGCACAAAATGGATTTGTTGAAAAGGCTTTAGAAATTTTAAAGCAAATGCAATTGGCTGGTGTAAAGCCAAATTCCACAACCTTTGCTAGCATCTTCCCTCCCTATGTCAAAATGGGAGCTTTAGAATAGGGTATGGACATCCATTAAAACATAAAGGATAGAGGAATTTTGTTAGATGTTGTAGTTGCAACTGCCTTGTTAGACATGTATGCAAAATGTGGAAGCATAGACAAGGCACGTTAATTGTTTGACAGAAAGCCTCAAAGAAATGTGGTCTCATGGACTGCAATGATTGCAGGATATGCACAAAATGGATTTGTTGAAAAGTCTTTAGAAATTTTAAAGCAAATGCAATTGGCTAGTGTAAAGCCAAATTCCACAACCTTTGCCAGTATCCTCCCTGCCTATGTCAAAACGAGAGCTTTGGAATAGGGTATGGACATCCATCAAAACATAAAGGATAGAGGAATTTTGTCAGATGTTGTAGTTGCAACTGCCCTGTTAGACATGTATGCAAAATGTGGAAGCATAGACAAGGCATGTGAACTATTTGACAGAATGCCTCAAAGAAATGTGGTCTCATGGACTGTAATGATTGCAGGATATGCACAAAATGGATTTGTTGAAAAGGCTTTAGAAATTTTAAAGCAAATGCAATTGGTTGGTGTAAAGCCAAATTCCACAACCTTTGCCAGCTTCCTCCCTGCCTGTGTCAAAATGGGAGCTTTGGAATAGGGTATGGACATCCATCAAAACATAAAGGATAGAGGAATTTTGTTAGATGTTGTAGTTACAACTGCCCTATTAGACATGTATGGAAAATGTGGAAGCATAAACAAGGCACGTGAACTTTTTGACAGAATGCCTCAAAGAAATGTGGTCTCATGGATTGCAATGATTGCAGGATATGCACAAAATGGATTCTTTGAAAAGGCTTTAGAAATTTTAAAGCAAATGCAATTGGCTGGTGTAAAGCCAAATTCCACAACCTTTGCCAGCATCCTCCCTGCCTGTGTCAATATGGGAGATTTGGAATAGGGTATGGACATCCATCAAAACATAATGGAAGGGGGATTTTTTTTTAGATATTATAGTTGGAAATGCTCTGGTAGACATGAATACAACTTCATCTCGATTTCACAAAGATAAATGATTTCATTTATTATTGGTCATTTTGTCGGTCATTTCGTCCAAAGTACTCATCAACAAATTACAAATGCCTCAATAACTAACAATAGAAAATTGGAAACAAAACCAATAGACTTAGTAAAAAGTATGTTTGTCCTTAAAATAACACACTTGGAAGTCAAACAACCATGCACAAGGCAGCCAACAAACCTCTAATAGATACTATTCTGAGAAAAAATTGTAGAATTACAAGTAATATCAGCTCTTCATATTTCATTAAACACTTGCCTTGAATGTCAAGCATCCCCTGATCCTTTAGTCACATTCCCAGTCTGGCATAACAACTTAATAAAGGCATTAAATACATCCATCTACAACAGAATTAACAAGAAGTTGAAATAATAAAATACAAGAAAATGGCATCATTCATCTAAAACTTAAATATAAGCAAACTATTAATACTTTAACATTTTCCTCTCGCTCTTTGAACCTTTCTATTAGCCTTGGACAAGCCTGCAAATTAGATTCCATGCAAACTTAGATCTCAAATGACAAGAATAAATTGTGATTCCAATGAAATATTTCACTTATCAAATATGAATATTAATCTCTAAGAGTAACTAATGAATGAAAAAGATACTATCTTAAAACTGTGATCATACTTACCAAGGTATTTAGTGTCTAGTAATTAAAGTAATTAAATAATGATAATTTTTTTTCGTTGATCTAAAGATGATTGTCTTAACTGCATAAAGAAAGATGTGGAAGTTCAAAAGCTCCAAGCACCGTGTAGGTTATACTTGACAATAGCATAAGTGAATCAATTTGTTTGTAGGATATGTTGCAGACAATATAATCTTATTATTTTTACAAAATCAATACACAAATGAAGCTCATGACCGTAACTTGCATGTGTCAATATGTGGACTTTCTATAGGGAACATATTATTGTCTTGAGAACTAATGTCATGCATTGCCAAACCCTCTTCCATTCTACTAATTGCCCAACTATTATACTACCCTCTTACCCTTCCACTTATTGTTATCTGATCTTTTATTTCTTTGAAGGACTGTCATTCTTTTGACAGTCATAACATGGCTGCCTTTGCATGTGGATTGTCCCTTTATTCCATGAGCACTCTATACTTTTATGAGTTCTATCATACTTCATGGCACCAAATGATAACAAAGACTCTTGAAAAATGGTTTAAAAGACTCAGTTAGGACTGTTATATGACTCTCCCTAGCTCAATATCATTGAAAATGCTCACAATGTCATTTGATGTGGACTATGAACTGACTTAGTATAACCTTGGTACCCTCCTTAAGGACTATGAAATGGTGTGATGAACCACACAATGGGATACCTAAAACAACTTCATGCTCTAGGTAACAGGGGTCCAAGAGTGTGATGATGTTTATCTACTTAAACAACCATTATAAAATTTTTGAGTTAAAATCTTATAAACTAACATTCTATAATTATAAAAGATTTTAACTTAGTAATTTTGTAATTTTAAGAGATTTTAAAGTTATGGAATAAAATATTAAGAACATACAGAGAAGATCCATGCCCAATAGGTGTAAAAAGATTATGGTATAATACCATTGACATGCAGAAGAATTAAAGTATGGATTTGAAGCCACTGTCATGTAGAGGCAAATTAATGAGTGGATGGCAGAGATATTTGATTCTATGCAAAATAGCTCCCAGAATAATACCGTAAATAAATTCTTAACCAGAGATATGACATATCCAAAGAACCATTGGAAACATTACCATCTAAATATTATACAATACCAAGAAATTCAGATTAAATTCACTTACCTGAGTCTCCAGTCATTCCTCATGATTCCTTCAACCTAGATACTCGGCTACCTACCCCTGTTATCACCATCTAATCCTCCCATGAAAGTATTCATATTCACAAGAAGAAGAGAGAAAAATAGAGCAAAACAAATGAATGGAATCAAAACCCCTTCCTTCTCAAATCTTTTAGGTATTTCCATTTATGAAAAGCGATCCCCCAATAGAGAAAAAAGAAAAGTCCAAACAACTTCATGCTCTGGGTAATAGGGGTCCGGAAGTGTGTGAACATAACTTTTCTCTGTGAATCGACAAGCAAATTATTGGAGAAATCATCATCATAATGGTTGTGAATCGACAAGCTACATAGGAACCTATCAACGCAAACCATGTTTAGTTCTTTGCATGCATTGGAAGTATCCTAGAAAACAACAGAACATGCAAAATGTAGAATGTACAATGAAAATACAGTGACGAATAAAGGGAACACACTGATGAAACAATATTTTAAACCATTACCTATTCAAATCTGTGACATGATGCTTGGATAGACTGGGATCTTCATGAAAGAATATCAATGCCATTTGAAAATAAGCTATTTAAACCATCTTCTTTGAATGCCTCCATGAAGATAAATGTTCGCCACATATGTATCCTAACATGCAAAACACACATTCCTATCTGCAAAAAGCAACATAATAGGAATTTAGGTTTTGCCCATATTCCCTCCATGAAAAATGCGAGCGAAATCAAAACCTTACGTTTTGTCCATTTTCCCTCCATAAAAAATGCCTCAAAAATAAAAACTTACCCACTTTAATATCATATTGTGACTAATTATTTAGTCATTTTTATTTGTGTGACTAAATAATTTATTTAGTCCTTTATTTTTGTGACTAAATTTATTTGTGTGATGATCAAATTAGTCATTTATTTAGTCATTTATAGCTGTGTTGTAAAAAATTAGTAGAATTTAGTCATTTTTAGTTGTCATGACTAAAAGTTTTAAAGTCATGTAGTCATTTATTTGCCAAAATTCTACTAGTGATACTAGGGATTATTACAAGATTTCATGGACTCTAATGATCCTACGTGGACCCTGGGGAGTTGTGACGGACTCTAGAAACATTCATTTTCATTTTGGATGACTTCCAAAACTGTTATATACTTCTGACTACTAACAATGACCTTCAAAGTCCCAAAGATCTTTATTAGCTTAAAAGGAACCTTGACATGGATCTATCAACCTCTGTATTGTATTATTTCTATCTACATGGTCTTAGAACCCTTCTTTTACTTGTTGATAAGGCTTTATCAATGTAGGAAAGACCCTGGATAGATTGCTTGATAGATCTTGGAGGTGATGGTGTAGACCCTAACTGACACCTTTGTAGTAGGCTCATCTTCATGCTTTCAACATGCATTTGGGATTAAACACCGTGCCATGATGCATTTTGGCACCCCCTTTTCAATAAGGCTGGTTCTCATGCCAAAAGGCACCCCTGAAACCTCTTTTGTTATGGGTACCATAAGACCACAAGAAGTCTATCACTTTCAAAAACTTAATGAATCTCAAAGAGCTTTGGGCAGGCTTACCTCCTTGACATAGCTTGTTATCTATTACCTCTACATATATTGTCACACTTGTGCCACTATGAAGATCTCCTCTTGACTGAGCTCCCTATATCTCCTTGCTTCTCTTAGGATGAGTAGACCCTAGACTGTTTCTCAAAGGCATCCATGTACGTGTTGTCTATACAAGTCTCCATGGCTTCTCATATGTAATTTATATTATTTGTGTTAACTTCCAACTCAGAGTCTCATTCCACGTATATGATCCTGCATGAAGACAAATTTTCCATCTGCATGCCTTGTGGAAACACGTACCTTTGGTATGCTTTTGTCTGTGAACTAAGGCATCTTCCAGGTTAGTAAAGAAACCCTAAACTTTTGACCCAACCTAAATTCCTAAAACAAGACTTAAATCTAAGGGCTAGACTTTCGCTCAAAATTAGACTCCCTCCAAGGAATGTACGAGAGATTTTGGAGAAATAAGGTTAATTTGAGCCTTTTACACACTTGACAATACTAGATAAAGGGCATTTGATACATATTTTACATTTAAAAGACCTCTTAAGATCATTTGAAGATGAAACACAAGGAAAACCTTTTGAGACCTCTAAAAATGTAAGCGTGATTTAGCTTGTGTTAAAACTCAAAACTCAATGCGTCCAAAATTATGATTAAAAGACTTAACCTTTACATAGAAAGAGACCTTGAAAAGAATTTAAAGACCACCATACTAAATATTTGGGCCAAGAAACCACAAATAGGCAACATTTTTGGCGACTTCTACAGGAGTTTTCCTGCTAAAACTTGCATGACCAGTTGCCTTCACATTCCATTGGGCTATAGAGTCAATAGAGGACCTGAAACAAACTCAGAACATACTTGACCAATAGCTGCTAGTACCTTCCAAACAACAAGATAAGAACTAAGACAATACAAAACTACCTATAAACGACTACTTGTGCATCTGCACTTCGAGGAAAAAGACTAGTAAAACAACCTATACTAACCTAAACTAACTAAAATAAAGATCACACAAACAAAACCATTGACTGGTTTTTCAAAATAGCTACCTTTCTTGAGTAAATTGAAGTGTTCCTCATGCTTTTGGACAACCAAAATGAGATGGACAAAGGATGGGCTTTGAACAAACTGCTGAAACATCTTTCCAAAGATGAGAACAAATCTACTTACCCACTCAAGTTTACTGAAAGAATGGCTGTCATGAGGTGGATGGACAAGCTGATCTTGTTGCCCCTATTGCTCAACTTCATGCTTTGAAACAAACATGACAGGTAATGGTTTCTCCTTGTTGGTCTTCAATTGTGCTAGGTGCCTAATAGGACATCCCTTTGTCAAGCCAAATCTTGAGAAATCAATGCTAATTTTCTTCTCATTATCTAATGATACATCATGCTGCTGATCAAAATCTTTTGAAGAAATAACATCCTCATTTTGTTCATGTTGTTCATGAACCTTTTTATAAGAAGATGTTGGTTTGGTATCCAATGTTGAACAAAAAACTTCTAGTTCATCCCAAAAAGAGTCTTCTTCAACATCTTCTTTACTTTTCTAAATAGAGGGATTGATTATGTTTTCTTCATCATGAGTTAGGATTTCAAAATTAGGTTTTCCTTTACAAGCCAGCAGCTCACTAAGAACTCCAACCTCTTCATGTTGCTTCATAACTTCCTCCTTATCAACAAAACAAGGTAGCTAGTCAAACAAGTAGACCAACTCTTCCTCCTCATTACCATCCACTTGCTTTACACACTACTACTCAAACTGTTGTCCCAACTGATCATGATTTGTTGACATATACATTGATACATTTTCTTCATATCCAACAAAATAAGAGAGCTCATCAAATAAATCAATCAAAAGTTCATGTTCAATACCTCTTACTTGCTTTTCACCCTGTTGTCCCAGTTGATCATGCTCATCATCCTCTTGCAACAAGTCTGATTTTTATCTCTTCTAGCTCACATGATGATTCTTGAACAGCAGTTAGTTCCTCTTTTGCTTCAAAAGATTCTTTCTCTTGTCTATCAAACTGTTGTCTAAGCTGATCATGCTCATCATCTTGTTGCAACATGTTTGATTTTTCCGATTTAATGTCACAAAAGGGGCTCCAAATAGTTATTCCTTCATCATCTTCACTTGGAATATTCTCCTCTTCACCTACATAGCCTTCATTTGCTCTCCAAATAATGGGTCCACCTTTGAAAAGGGAGATGGTGGGAGGGCAAAAGGGTTCAGCAGATGGAGTGAGGTTAACATATTCATTGCTAAGATGGATATGAGGCATTATAGACTACTCTTGGTTAAGAATCAGTTGTTGGGTTGAAGGAGCACTCCTAAAACTTGGAATTTTGACACAAGGAGGCTTACTTGAGGATTCAAGAGGCTTTTCTTGTTTAAAACTAGGAAATTTGGACTTGGCAACCTCTTCATTCAAAGGATGATTCATCATTATAGGAAGGGTCGAACAGAAGCTAGGAATGAAAAGGGCTGATTAGGTTTCATACCTCTGTATTTGAGCCACCAATTACTTTATCTGTTCTTCTTTGGCTACAACTTGTCTAGCAAAAATCTCTTCCTCATTTCTCCTTTGTACCTCTTCCTCATGCTGGTGCAAATAAGCTTGATATGCAAGCTCTTCCTGCTGCCAATCATACTCTTGCTCATTTTTAATAGCATCTAATTGCATTCAAAAATTTAGCATGATATCTCTTATATCTTGCATGCTCATGTTTTCATCATCTAGAAGCTGGCTAGGAGAATAGGCATGTTGGTTATGGGAAAGATGGTCTTCTTGGGACTGATTATAGGGATGGGAAAGTTGTCAAGAAGGCTGAGCATGGGTGGGTGGGTGGCAAGCATGATGCACATGTTGGTATCCTGGTGTGACAAAGTTATTTGGGATAAAACCAGCAGGGCTCTCAATCTAATATAGCTGGTAAGAAGGTATACAAATAGTAGTTTGGTAAAATGAAGGAGAAAAAATAGTCTCCATGGTAGTTGGTCATGCTAAATCATTAAAATGAGCTAGAAAATCATAGAATATTATTTGAAAATAAGAAATCCAGGTCTGATTTTTTGGAAAATAAGCACATACCAGCAGATTTTTAGGTGATTTTGAAGCTTCCCACGAAGGAAAAAACCAAGATATCACAAAAAAACTAATATTTGATATACTTTGAGCATTTGGACTATTTGAACCGTTGATTCTTCACTTGTAGAGTCACCAGGTGTGTGAATATTGCCCCCAAAGGCTGATGTTGACATACACACCAAAAATCAACAATGAGTAGAGGACTTGTAGACTATGATAGTCCAATCTATCCCACCAGGCATGCCAAAAACTATTGTCACCAAATAGTGCACCCTTACTGAGTTGCAAAACTTAGCCTATTGGTAAAACATGGGATAAGTCCCCTGATTGTGGCCTAAAGTTTATGGGAGTTAACCTCCAGAGTTAGCTGGCTCTCATGGTTCTATCACCTAGGCTAACCTATTTTAAACTACTTCTTTTCGATAAGGAGTGAGATAGGAATGACATGGAAATGAAAACCTAAGATCTAAGGTAATACACCAAATGACTATTGACCTGCACTTGTTTAAATGAACACAATATGATCAACAACTTAAACATTAACATACATAACCCAAAATTTCATGACTCTTGCATAAGTATTTCATGGCCAAGTTTGATATCTAAGACAACATTTAGAAGGAAGTAGAAATGTTTTCACAACTTAAACTTTTCCCTTAGCTTGTTAAATAGAAGCAATGACCTACAAAAGTACATATTTCTACATAAAGGCAATGAAAACGGGACAAAAATCAAGGGGAAGAAGCATCACCACAAGATTACATCAACCATTTTGAAGCTTGCACAATGAATCAACTTTGAGAAGGTAAAAATAGCTTGTCTTTATTGATCACAATGTGCATAAACAACATATAGATCTGAAAATAAGTTGCCATGCCTATTCTTTGTTGAAAATAACCTTCTTAGGTTACAATATATAGCTCCAAAATGAGCAAGGAAAACTAACTTTCTAAGTTACAATCTCTTGTTTTTTGCCTCTTACAGCTCAAAACATGAAAGAACTATCTTGAAAATGATGCCCAAGGATCCTATATGGCATCATAGACCTAGGAGAGTATCTAGGACCTAAAATTGACCAAGTTACTATTGCAAATATGTGCCTAAGCAGTGTTGTCATTGATGTCAACATATCCTTGTTGCCATTGGTGTCAACTGTATATTGTTTTGTTGCCTATTTAGAAGACTGGAATGTTGAGGATATTGAGAAAATTAATCGGTATCAAAGTATGTGGACCATATGGCTGAGTAGAGGATTGTCTGAAGAAGCTCTAGTTAAGATTTGAAGGCTTCACATGAAGATTTGAAGAAGCTTTGACCATCTAAGTAGAATTGGTTTCACAGTGTTCAGAAGAGACAGAGTGACAGGAAAGAGGTCTGGATTGTTCTGGATATGTAAAATGATGATCTGCGGATCTAGTGGCATGTTTGGGAAGTCAGTGTGTATCATCCATTCAAGTGGTTTGGGGTTTAGAGATCCATAAGCAATCTCTCTAGTGTGACAGTCATGACAGACAATGTTCTTAAGGTTCCGGATGAAGATGCAAGTAATTCTGATGATTTGGAGGAGTATGGATGTTTTTTTTGAATTCAATGTGCTTGTGAAGTTCTTTGGATCATGTGACTACCATGTTGGAGGTCCGCATTGAAGATCGAGCTCATTGTCAAAGATTTCTTTCTTTGTGTTGATGTTCTTCCCAGTTCCTAGCCGACCGAATGATTCAACTATGTTGTAGATGATCCAAGAACAATTCTCTGGAGCATAGCATGTTGTTGGAGGAAGATTCAAGTCTCAGCTATGTTTGGCCGACAGTGTAATGATCCACGTCAAGTTTAGCTAACCTTGATGTTCATTCCAAGGTTGATGAAGCATATAAATACTTGTTAATGAGTTGTAGAATGTGTGTGTGTGAAAATGATAAAATCCTAAGAGAAGTACAGAAGCAGAGCAGAGAGAAAGAAGTGCAGAGGATCAAGAGCAATAAGGATGAAGATATAACTGACAAGTGGTTGAAGAGTAGAGAAGAAATTGTGAGCTTTCAAAGGGACTGAACTAGGCATGAAATAGATGCTATTTCTTAGTTCATTATCTCTGTGATAAACTTAATTCTTGTAGGCAGTGAGCCTCCTATAGGCAGTGAGCCTCTTTTGAGCAGTGAGCTCTGGGTAGTGCGCCCGAAGGCATGTGTGCCTTCTATTTTTCTAAAGTACTTTTAACAGGGTATTAATCTTTGTGGGTTAACCCCCACCATGGTTTTCCCTTAACCGGGTTTCCATGTAAAAATCTTGGTGTTATGTGTTCATTTGTCTCGGCTCATGTGTTGATGATTCATGCTTTAAGTGTTTATATCATTAATCAGTTTTGTGTGGTAAAGAAATAGTTGCAAGTGTTAAAGATTTGGGACAACTGATTCACCCCCCCTCTCAGTTGTCTAGCCTAATTCCAACAGTGACAAGGCCTTAAAAAGTGCTAACCTACTTTACACACCTAACTGATTCCAAGTTTGACTTGGTTTTCTTCTTTGAAGTTTGATGACTTCTTCCAGCTCCTTGAAGTGCTCTAGCCATTGGAAAGTCTCCTAGATGCTTTGGAGGAGGTTGAACTTCCCCCTATATTCTTGTAATTGCCCCTGAAGAGTCTTTACTGACTGTCCTTGCTATCCAAACTACTCCATGAATGCATTAACACCTTGCAAACTACCCTTACTTGCTCATTACTTCTTCACTTTCCACTTTTTTGATGTATAAGACATGTGCCCCTACTGTTTTGATGTCATTAGGACTCCTTGAGGGCATCTAAGGCAATAAATCCACCTTTTTTGGGCTCCAAACTACCCCAAACTGCCTCTTAAAGGCTTGAAGACACCTGTTGCTTCATTAATGACCCCTGCTGGGTCTTTTTGAGGATTAAAATTGCCTCTGTGTGCCCCTCTTAGACCTCTATGTTTGATGTGAAGGCATTATTGTCTTTCATTATCTCACCATCTTAACAATCTCTAAAAGGTCCAGGGCTGAGAATAGACATGTGACTCCTTATTGTGACTAGGATCTCTTCATTGAATAGGTTGCAGAAGCTTGGCAGACTTATGGGACCTTCCTACAAGCCCCTTTTACTATCCAAACACTATTATTCCTTTAGGTCTTTTATCTGCACTTCTTTTGTGTGGGCTCTTTGGCATGCTTTCTGAGAGTCACTGTCCTCTCAAGACTGCTGCTCGGTTTATAGGCTGTCCCTATTGACTGTTATGACTGCAATCAAGGTCTCTTTTCTTTGGTATCTCTTTGTCATTGATGTGTCTTAGAAACTCACATAGCAGACCTCATAGTATATGGAACTATTAAACCCATTGTAGCCTCTTCATAGTCACATATCACATGCCCCTAACCACTGCTGCTCCTGCTTGGTCTTCATGCTGACATCACACTGTCATTCCTACAATGGTTTGATAACTATGGTTTGGAGGTTTTGGAGCTTATATAGCCCATAAAATTATACAAAACTTGACAGACTTCTATGTGACTGCCACATGGAAGAAAATGTTATGGACAAGAGTATAGATGATGGTTATAGTGTCTAAAACTTTTAAGGCATACACTAGGTCATGCATTTGTCCCACAGGCCTCTGTAAAACCCTGCATCTTTCTTCATTCTCACACTATTTTTCATTTTAAACTTCCATGACCACTGTATTATGCTGACCTTGGAAAATAGATCTTCTTTGTGGGGATCTTCTGCTAACATAGTGGCATCTCCATTGTCTTCATCATCATGCTTTTGTGACTGCTTTTGATCTCTTTACAAGCCCTTTCTATCTTAGCCTTTGTTATTATAGTCATGTGACTGTCCCTTTATCTGTTGTTCCCTTCAAGGAAGTACAGGGCATGCATGTCATTCTTGTGCAATTATTCTTATACCACTCTCTTCTACTGTCATACATGGATTGTCCCTTATTACCTTGACTTCTCTTTACACTGCATAGGACTGTCTCTTAGGATCAAACATCTCTAACATGAAACTCTGCTCAACATTAAAGCTTGTGTCTCAGTTATTTGTGACTTGGACCTTATGTTGTCCTTCAATGTCTCTTTTAGGGCTTTACTACATCCTTATACTACTCACAAAATATTATGACAGATCATTTGAAGTTTAACAAAGACCCAAGTCTTCTTACCACTGTTTGACATATGCACCTATAACTCCTGATGGTAATGCATACTACTCATTATTTAAGATCAATATAAAGGAGGACTGCTATGCAGTCAACATGACTATAAATACAATCTTTTAGTTGGAAAGTTTGTCAATACAGTCAATGTATGACGGTCAAGATCTCTTCCTTCTTTGCATACTAAACCCTTCACAACTGTATCATGAAACCCTTCATAGAATCTCTATAGAGCAAACCCATTATCCATGCATTTTTGTCTATGAAATTGAAATGTTATCAAACCTTTCATTTAGTCTCCAAGTGACCATGACAGAACCAATGATTAGGACAGTGGTTTCTTTGATAGAAATATTATTAGATCCTTGATATGAGACCTATACTAAGGGTTTGTAACTTACATTTCTTGACATATTTAGACAATGAACACCACATCTTTGCTTTTCTTTGAAACTTAAACAATGATCTGAAAAGATCACTACCTTTACCTCTGTTCTCTCTTGCATTTGGTTGCTATCTTTTCTCACTGTCAGGACTACATAATCTTGTACATTGACTGCTATGATTCTTCACTTTCTCAATGTTGCTCCTTTTCTATCTTTACCACTGTTCTTGACTGTCCCTTAGTAATATAAATGTTGTCCTTTATTATTCATGACTGCTAATAAAATTTAGAGTAACAGCTGTAACTGCTGTCCTTTGTTGTCACTGCTACTATCACATGATTCCAAGTCTGCCGGTAGTTCTAAGAACTGTAGGACTATTCTCAAGTTTTCTAGCTGTTCCATATCTTTTTTTTTCTGTTGTTCCTCTCTATTTTGGTTCTCAGTGGTTGCTGATCCTCTAGAAATTGTTCTTGGCACTACCTATGAGCTTCAAGACTATCCTTTGTCTCTTTGTACTACTGCCTCAAGAAAACATTGTCCTCTGTGGCAGTTTTCCTCTTCTATTGATTGTTGTTATAGCTTCTTGTTGTCCCTTATCACTGTTAACACTTAATTTGTGTCTGAGACCTTAAAAACAATTAGAGACCTATATATATATTTATGTAGACCCATTCTGACTGTCTGAAGCTTTGGGACATATATAAACTCTTAAAACATTGTACTGCACTCTAAAACCCCTAGCAGGGTTTGTATTTATGTTTATAGGACTTCAAAACCTTATGGGCTTGTTCTTTCATGCTTCCCAAATTCCTTTCCTTAAACTCTATCTTAGGGCATAAAGACTGTCAAAATGATCCTCCCTCTGTCTTTAGACCCTTTTCTCCAAGTTGTTTTTTGATTTTGATAGAGTTTAAATGACATACTAGGGTTTATTACAAGATTTCGTGGACTCTAATGATCCTATGCGGACCCTGGGGAGTTGTGACAGACTCTAGAAACATTCATTTTCATTTTGGATGACTTCCAAAACTGTTATATACTTTTGACTGCTAACAATGACCTTCAAAGTCCCAAAGATTTTCATTAGCTTGAAAGAAACCTTGACATGCATCTATCAACCTCTGTATTGTATTATTTCTATCTGCATGGTATTAGTGTTGGCAAGAGACACTATGTGGTTTCATGAGTGTTGTCATTGATGGCAACAAAGTCCATCCCACACATCTGTAGGACATGGTGTGTCTCTACCAGAAGTCAGATTGAAAAGTATTTTGGTTCGGTGACCAAGAACAGAGCATGCAACAAGGTCTGACAATCAGGTCTGGATCTCTCAGAGGAAATATCTCAGTAAAGTGCAAACTTGGGGAAGTTAAGAGGAGTACCTTGACTGATAGATTCTAGGGATTGAGCCTCCAATGATGAAAGAGTGAAGAGATACGAGCACCTAAGTATTGGGTTCCTGTTTGGCAGAGTAGACTGAGAAAGAACTAACCGGCAGAGCATCAGACCTTAATCCGGATGAGATATTGATGGTGATCAAGGTTATTAAGGTATCATTCATGATTGGCCGACATGATTGATGACTTCTATAACCATCTTTTTGATACGCATCACTTAGTAAGCATGGATTCAGTCGACAGACCAGAGTTTGGAAATATCTTGAGTTTTTCGGATGCCGACTAGAAAGATGATTGAAATGATTGATGCAGATATATATACCAGATTGATTTCGATATGAGGTGTGTGTGGTGTATTGTGAAGTGCGAAGAAGAGCAAAGAATAGTGTGGAAATAGAGATAGAGGTTTGGTATGTGACAGAACAGTAGCACTAAGGTAGAGGAAGAATGAAGTGCAGTAGATCAGTATATTGAGCTTAACCGGAACTGAACCTAAGCATATGTGGATGATTCTCATCAGTTCAAGTACCTAGTTTTCTTCTATAAACTATTTTAGGTAGTGAGCCTCTTGTGAGCAGTGTGCTCAAGCAATAAGCCCTAATTGGCAAGTGCCATTTTGTACTACCTTATTCTTTTAACAGAGAATACAATCTTGGGTTAATCACCCTGTGGTTTTTTCCCTTAACAGGGTTTTCCACATCAAAAATATTGTGTCATGTGTGTTGAGTTTATTTCTAATTCCATGGTTATGTATGCTTATATGATTTGATATTGCACTAATTGAAGATAACTGATTCACCCCCCCTCTCAGTTATTAACAATTGGTATCAGAGCTAAGTTCCTCTAGACAGAGCCTAACAACTTGAGGAAGATTTGGGAATCTCAATGGATATGTATGGTATGAGGGAACAGCTTCAATCTTCTCTAGATGATCTTGATGTCACTCTGAAGTCAATGAGCTGAGGGAAAGACTCAAACAAGCTGATGATTTCATAAATGAACTCAAAGAAAAACTAAGTATCTCAATAAAGAAAAGAAAGGAACTTCTTCAACAATTAGCAAGTCAAAATGAAGCCAATGATACTAATGAAGATCTAAATGAGAAAACCAAATTATGTGAGAAGTTATCAAAAGAGGTCATTATGGTAAGACATGTAATGGAATCAGGAGTTATGAAATTCACCCAAGAAATTGAAGAGAAAAGAAAGACTGAAGATAATCTAAAACAATCTCTCAAGGAAAAATCAGAAGACTGCCACAAAATGGATAGAATAATCAGGCATTTGGAATCTGATCTTAAAGAAGCTAGAGATAATGAAGAACAACTTGAGAATTAGATTGACACTCTAAAAAGGGATCTTCAAACAGCAAATGAATACAAAGAGAAATTCAAGATAAGCTCTGCTCAACTTGAAGTTCTTCTTGAATGCCAAAAGAGGGTAGATGACAAGCAAGGCTTGGGGTATGAGAAAGGTGAAAGCTCCAGATCTGGTTAGAAGAACTCTGGATCAGGAAATCTAAGGAATGGGCCTAGAAGACCTCTGGTAAGACAACCAAATGCTCAAAGATATCCATCCTTCAATGGATACTGCCACAATTGCAATAACTTTGGTCATAAAGCAAATCAGTGCAGAAGAAGAATGAATCAGACTAATTCATCCTTCTCCGGGCAGTGTTTTAATTGCAAAAGGTATGGTCACAAATCTCATGAGTGTAGAAATATGCAAATGAACAATTCATTCAATGGTAGATGCTTTGCATGCAATAGAATGGGACATATGGCTAATTAGTGCAGATCAAGAGGATATCAGTCAAATATGCAAAGAAATGTTGTTTGCTACAATTGCAATAGATCCGGTCATATTGCCAAATTCTGCAGAAGCAAGAATCAGGACAAAAGGGGTCCGGTGCATCATAATCAAAACCAAGACAAAGGAAAAGGAAAAGTGAATGCAGATGAGATTCAAA
Organism: Cunninghamia lanceolata; assembly: GCA_027924645.1. Taxonomy (NCBI): domain Eukaryota; kingdom Viridiplantae; phylum Streptophyta; class Pinopsida; order Cupressales; family Cupressaceae; genus Cunninghamia; species Cunninghamia lanceolata. Next base: position 2,207,195 of record BSBN01000429.1, on the reverse strand, counting down.
GGGAGATGAACAAGATTTGGGTGAAGAGGAGTACAGAATTTAGTGCTGATATTCCTTCCGGAAACTAAATAGATGAGCTCTGGCTCAGGGGAGTCTCAAAAGAAAACAAGTTCCCCCAGCCAGTCAATTGGTGCCTGAAATTGGCACATGGAAAGTTGCGGATTAAAGGGTTCTCAGAGAAACATCTAAATGAGCCTTGGTAAAGATATGGAAGATCCACAAGAAGTTTAGAAGAGGTTAATCTTCCTAGATTGATCTGGTTTAACAGTCATCTGGTAAGAACAGGATTCTCACAGTTAGATCTGGTATGACTAAAATTTGAGGTATCTTGATCAATGGATAAGTGGAATGATTGGGGAAAGGTAGATAGATAGCTAATAGTGCATACCATTGATCCAGGAAGATCTCTCTCAGAACAAGGAAAACAAGGCAATCGGAATAACTAAGGTTGTGCATTTATTGCAAAATGCAATTAGGGTTTGCACATAAATAAAAGGGTTCTTTGGTTCATCATTTGCACATTTGCATTCAAAAGGAAGAGAGAAGGAGCTCTATAAAAAGTTATCTCAAACCTCTCAAAGATCAACTGCAGAAGTCGATTCATCCAAGCAGCTCGATCCAGCTCATATCGTGGACCCTAGAAGCGTAAAAAGGTATTTTCCACTCTTGAAATCTCTTTCTAAATCTCTGAAAGATGGCTACTCTAAATGTTGTGAAGATCACTGATAGGCCGCGCCTTAAATTCAAGAAACATCCCTATAAATCCCTAGAAGTTGATCCCCTAGGCACATTTTCTAGCATTCCACATGGAGTTCTACATGTAGAATATATTAGGGTTTACATACACGCAAATATTGAAGAATTTGGGGAATCCAAGCTAATGGATATCTACCACAAGGAACTGATAGATGATTCATTTGATCTCAAACCCCAATACAAGGCCATCAGGGATAAGCATTTCAGTCAGTGCATCCATTTCCCCTATTTTGCAGAAGATGAATGGGTCCGATATGTTCTGAGTAGAATGCATGACAACTTTATGTGGTTAATGAGGCCATTCAAGATAACCAAGGATGCCATTAGGGAAGATACGGGATTGCACTCATCTGGTGGGTTACCTACTCTCAAATCCCTTAAGAATCAGACAATGAGTGAGGCAACAGGATCAAAATTTGATAAGAGAGCAATGACAATTGAAGATATCACTGATCCGGATTGTTGGTGCCTAAATTGACTATCAGTTTCTGAGAAATTTTTCATGTAGGCACCTTCCCAAAAAATCCAAAAAGTTTTGAGTTTTGGCACCCCTTCAGTGTTTTGCAGCATCTGCATCATCTTTCCTGAGGAAGGGGTCATCATGTTTTGTCCATTGGCGAAAGTTTTGTTTTTTGAGTGCTCCGATTGTGTCTTTGAACTTTCAGTTTGAACCTCGCTGGCGAACCTCAGTGTCGAACCTCCCCATTGAACCATCGGGTTGAACCGATTCAACGGTTCAGGGGCTTTGGTTCCATATTTTCACTAAGTGAATCCTTTGCTCATCTTTTTGATCCAATCGGTGTGGTTGAACCTCCCGCTTGAACCCTTTTCTTCAAGGTTCAACGGTTTGGTTCAATGGTTCAAAGCTTTAGTCTTCTTGTTCATCGGCGTAACATGTGCGATCGGTGGAGGACTTCTAGGTTGTGCCGACAATGGGAGGTTTGGCCGATGGGGACTCGTCGGTGTGTGTCTGGCCAATGGAGGAATAGAGTGTAGCTCGTTGGTGCATCGATGAGACTATTGTGATCGGCTGGGGAGATTTTGGTTGCTCCGACGGTGTAAGTCACACCGACGGAGGTGGTAATCGGTATGACGGTGTGTGTCGGCAGGAGGATTTTCAGCTGGGCTGATGGTGGTCGTTTTGCCGAAGGGGATATGTTTTGTTTGGCCATCGGAGTGATTTGCACTATTGGATGGATGGTGGAGAGCTAACCCGACAGTTCACCTCTGGCCGATGGAGGGTTAGCGGTTTGTAAGGCTAGCCATCGGGGTGACTTATACCATCGGCCAAGGAATTTCTTGTTGTTCCGAGGGATGGTGGTCTTGCCGAAAACCTTGGATGTTGTGTTCATCGGCATAACATGTGCGATCGGCAGATGATTTCTAGGTTGGGCTGACAGTTAGGGGTTTTGCCGATGAAGAGTCATCAGCATATGTCTTGCCGATGACCCAGATTTGAGTAGGTGTCAGCGTAACATTTGAGATCGGCGGGGAAGCTTTTGGGTTGGCCGATAGACTATCTCTGGCTGATACAGGGGAATGTGATGGTGCAGTCGGTGAGACTTTTGATGTCGAGGTGAGTTTTTTGGGGTGAGCCGATGGTGTTAGTCTTGGTGATGGGCTTTTGGAGAAGGCTTGTGCATCGAGCGTGGCAAAAGGCGCTCGACATTTGTTATACATGCGGCTATGTTTTTAAAGTGCTAAAGTGGTCTTCTCACTATGCATGTGGGATTAATCTCCCTACATTATTTTGAACCTGCAAAGAAGCGCTTCTTGGCGGGAAGCTCCATTTTGAACAGTGCGACAGTTTCCAAGTAGGCCGCGGGTGGTTGAGCCATCAATGGCGATTGTAGTAGGGGTATGGGCAATGGTACACATGATCAAGTTGCTCGATTTCTGGATGAAGACTCCCGGATGGTGGCTCGAGGCCTCCCCTATCAACTTTCCTGCCTACTGCATTGATAACTTCTGAGCGCCATTCCTTCTGAGGACTGTATCTGGCAGTTTTTTGTTAAAAGCATGTAATTAATTGCTAGAGGTACACTTTCTGGCCGATATAGGTAGACTGTGTTACCATTGTTTTGGTTGTTGAAAACTAGACATTTGGCTCTGTAATAAGATACAACTCATTTTGGTTGCTCTGTACAGGAGGTCTTGTGAGTTTATGTATCACTTGTTGTATGTCTCATGCATGAATCTACTGATTTCATGGTTAATTTTATATGAGAAATGCTATGTTAGCATGTGTTTTGTTAATTCTGTCTCCAGTATTACATGTATCTTTCTTTTGAGTCTGGATATTTAAGGAATGTTTGAGACTCTACAACATAGAATTCCTGTGTTGAATGTCTGATCTCTTTACTTCTGCTCAAGGGGTAGATTAAATTATTCTCAGATTGAACATTGGGAAGGGTATACTACAGTAGGGATGCCATAAGTATAGATAGCTTAACACTTTGTATTGGGAGATATCTGTAAGGCAGATATCACATGTGTCCCCCTGAAATCTAGTTTTAGTTGTTCATGCCGATCATTCACAGGTGTATGTCTACTGACTCCAAGCCCTGGATAGGCACTGATCTAGCTTTGTGTTTGTGTTATATACCATGTCCAGCTTTGCATCCAAATATAAAATCATAATCAAAACTCCAAAACAACCATTAGGACAGTAGAATTAGTTTTAGGATCCAAGTCCTCTGCCTACAACTGCCAATAGGCCCAAAGCTAGCCCCTTTACTCTTATCTTACAGTTTTGGTCTACTTATAGGAGGACTTATCTGCTTTCTATCAGCATCCCAGCCTTTATATGCATATCCTCATAGATGTTGAGTAGGGAATACCCCCCTAGGTTTTGCAGAGCCTGAAGAAGAAGAGGAGATAAAATATAGAGTCTATCTCCTACACTGTTGGCCCCTGGCCCAGAGATCCTGTTGATCATTGATGGCTACCTTGTAGGGAAATCTGGGAGTAAGCATCCAGTCTGGGAAAAAACCAACAAAATGGTGACTCTGCTGGGGAGTCTTTCATGTGAATGATGATGCTCTACTGGTGGAATGAACTCAGAAAAATATGTGTTGAGCTTTCAGCTGTTGAAAATTTTGTCCTCTCTGGATAGGTGGCAACTCTGCAAAAGATTCAAGTGCACATGAAAAGTTGATGTGTGTGTTGTGACAAAAAATGTGCTGTTCAGATTTCAGCATCTGTATAAGAAAAGGTACCTTGCTCCTTCCTACTTGTAATTGTTGTTTTATTGCATAGGTTAGATGCCAGGGGAGGCTATAGGTCTTAGGAATGCAAAGGATGTCTGAAAATAGAAGTTTCATGAATCCAAATATGTTTTATCCCATACTCAGTCAAAAGGGGGATGACTTGTTGGATAAAAGAATAGAAGAGATGAAAAATAGGTTGATATTCTTAGAGGCTAGGCAGGCCCAGTTAAATTATGATAACCTTGTTGTGTCTTCCAATCAGAAAGCTAAACCTCCTATCATCCCTTTTGATCCTTTGTATGACTAGTTAGATTTGTCATGGGTCGATTATAAAGTAGAAAATATGCCTGCTAGGATATACTGTCAGATGCCTAGATTTGGTGGTTATAGTGTATGTGATGGGAATGCACATATCCAAAATTTTCATGAGTTCATGGGAAAACATTCATTCAGAGATGAGGATATGTGGATGAGGTTTTTTGTTAGGTCCCTTGATGCAAAAGCAAAAGACTGGTATTTGAGCTTTCCAAAGAGATTTTTTGCCTATTGGGATGAGCTTATTGACTGTTTCAAAAAGGAATTTGCAAAAGAACCTGCTGATCTTGTTGTAGAATTGATGAAAATAAAAAAACAAGATAAAGAGCTATGTATTGATTTCAGTCATAGGTTTGCAGTAGCCCTTTCACAGATCCCAGAAATCTTCAGACCTGACACTTCAGCCTGTGTTGGCATATTCTTTGAGGCTTTTGAGGAGGGTTCTAGTGCATTACTGAGGGATTTCAAGGTGACAAGCATGCAAATGGCATACATTTTTTTAGAAAATATAGAAAAAATAAAAAATGAGCACCTGCTGAAATCCCTGTCCCCAGGCTTTGGTGTGAATAATGGTTGTGAAGCTGCAAATGACCAATTGATTAAGGCATCATGCGAAGATGAACAGATAAATATTGAGGATGCCAAGGAAAGGACTAGTGAGGACTCCCATTGCAATGATGAGGCAGCTGGCCATGAAAACAATAATAAGGTTGTGGACAGCAATGAACAACTTTTGGAATGGAGCTGTGGAGATAATTGTGAGTATTGTACTCAAGATAGAGAAGATATAAGCAAACAGAGAAACAGTCCCATGTGTGACCCATTGCCTTCCTTTCAAACACATGGCAATCATGAAGAGCAGTCAGGGATTGAAACAAGTGCTAGTATAGAGCATGGTTGTTTTTCATTTGATGGTTGTTTTGCTTATGACACACAGGCTAATACTCCTCCACAAAGGGAATCCATTGGTGATGAAGATGCATGCTCTGTTGCCCATGAACAAATGGCATATTATGATCAAGCTGATGTACTTGGATCACCCATCTTTGACACATATAGTGATGAGGATCTGTCTGAGTATGGCGAAGGTTTAGACACTATTTTTGACTTGGATTCTGTTTCTCATCCTGATGAAAGGGGAAACAACATACATCAGGTAAGTGACTGTGAAAATGTGCCTGATTTGAAAGAGATGCCAGAGCCTGATCTTTTCTAGTTTGATGCTGCTATTGGTTGTGTGCATGATGTGCACAATTGTGAATTTGAAAGCTTTTCTTTTGATGTGCCAGCAAATGAAGAGAGCCCTATTTTTCCTAGTTGCATGGTGGACTTTGAGTGTTTTCAGTTTTTAGTCCAGCTAGGAAATCATTTTGCAATGCATAGTGATGATAACTTGTGTTCTATGCCATATGAATATGCATTGCTTGATACATTCTACACCCACATGTCACATGATGCTGAAGGTTGTCTGCATAGGGGTGACAATGACAAGCCAAATTAGAGGGTTGAATATGCAGATGACAAGGTTTGTTTGTGGGTGGATCTTTGCAGTATCTCCAAGCTTGACCCAGTGCATGCAGATGAAAACAAGATATTTGACAAAGGGAGATACATGTTTTTCTTTTCTTGGTGGCCTTAGTCCATCAAGAGTGTTTGGTGATGCAGATCATTATATTTTCATGACTCTGTGCCCAATGGATAGGGGACTGGTCTGCATCCCAGAGATCCGGGGTTCTCGCTACAGTCTTGCACCTGCACGTCCCCAATCAGAGCCACTGTTGGTGCCTAAATTGATTGTCAGTTTCTGAGCAATTTTTCATGCAGGTACCTTCCCAAAATCCAAAAAGTTCTGAGTTTTGGCACCCCTTCAGTGTTTTGCAGCATCCGCATCATCTTTCCTGAGGAAGGGGTCATCATGTTTTGTCCATCGGTGAAAGTTTTGTTTTTTGAGTGCTCCGATTGTGTCTTTGAACTTTCAATTTGAACCTCGCCGACAAACCTCAGTGTTAAACCTCCCCATTGAACCATCAGGTTGAACCGATTCAACAGTTCAACAGTTCAGGGGCTTTGGTTCCATATTTTCACTAAGTGAATCCTTTGCTCGTCTTTTTGATCCAATCGGTGTGGTTAAACCTCCCACTTGAACCCTTTTCTTCAAGGTTCAACGGTTCGGTTCAATGGTTCAAAGCTTTAGTCTTCTTGTTCATCGGTGTAACATGTGCGATCGGCAGAGGACTTCTAGGTTGTGCCGACGATGAGAGGTTTGGCCGATGGGGAGTCGTCAGTGTGTGTCTGGCCGATGGAGGAACAGAGTGTATCTCGTTGGTGCATCGGCGAGACTATTGTGATCGGCTGGGGAGATTTTGGTTGCTCCGACGGTGTAAGTCACATTGACGGAGGTGGTAATCGGTATGACAGTGTGTGTCGGCAGGAGGATTTTTGGCTGGGCCGATGGTGGTTGTTTTGCCAAAGGGGATATGTTTTGTTCAGCCATTAGAGTGATTTGCACTAGCAGATGGATGGTGGAGAGCTAACCCGATGGTTCACCTCTAGCCTAGCAGTTTGTAAGGTTGGCCATCAGAGTGACTTATACTATCGGCCAGGGAATTTCTTGTTGTTCTGAGGGATGGTGGTCTCACCGAAGACCTTGGATGTTGTGTTCATCGGCGTAACATGTGTGATCGGCGGATGATTTCTAGGTTGGGCCGACAGTTAGGGGTTTTACCGATGAAGAGTCATCGGTGTATGTCTTGCCGATGACCCAGATTTGAGTAGGCGTCGGCGTAACATTTGAGATCAGCGGGGAAGCTTTTGGGTTGGCTGATAGACTATCTCTGGCCGATACAGGAGAATGTGATGGTGCAGTCGGCGAGACTTTTGATGTCGGGGTGAGTTTTTTGGGGTGAGCCGATGGTGTTAGTCTTGGCGATGGGCTTTTAGAGAAGGTTTGTGTGTCGAGCGTGGCAAAAGGCGCTCGACATTTGTTATACATGCGGCTATGTTTTTAAAGTGCTAAAGTGGTCTTCTCACTATGCATGTGGGATTAATCTCCCTACATTATTTTGAACCTGCGAAGAAGCGCTTCTTGGCAGGAAGCTCCATTTTGAACAGTGCGACGGTTTCCAAGTAGGCTGCGGGTGGTTGAGCCATCAATGGCGATTGTAGCAGGGGTATGGGCGATGGTACACATGATCAGGTTGCTCAATTTCTGGATGAAGACTCTCAGATGGTGGCACAAGGCTCGAGGCCTCCCCTGTTAACTCTCCTGCCTACTGCATTGATAACTTCTAAGCGCCATTCCTTCTGAGGACTGTATCTGGCGGTTTTTTGTCAAAAGCATGTAATTAATTGCTAGAGGTACACTTTCTGGCTGATATAGGCAGACTGTGTTACCATTGTTTTGGTTGAAAAATGGACATTTTGGCTCTGTAATAAGATACAACTCGTTTTGGTTGCTCTGTACAGGAGGTCTTGTGAGTTTATGTATCACTTGTTGTATGTCTCATGCATGAATCTACTGATTTCATGATTGGTTTTATATGAGTAATGCTATATTTGCATGTGTTATGTTAATTCTGTCTCCAGTATTGCATGTGTTCTTCTTCTGAATCTAGATATCTAAGGGGTGTCTGGTATTCTAGAATATAGAATTCCTGTATTGAATGCTTGATCTTTCAACTTCTGCTCAAGGGGTAGATTAAAGTATTTTTAGATTAAGTATTGGGAAGGGTATACTGCAATAGGGATGCCATAAGTAGAGATAACTTAACACTCTGTATTGGGAGATATCTGTAAGGCAGATATCATATGTGTCCCCCTGAAATCTAGTTTTAGTTGTTCATGCTGATCATTCATAGGTGTATGTCTACTGACTCCAAGCCCTGGATAGGCACCAATCTAGCTCTGTGTTGAGGTTATACACCAGGTCCAGGTTTGCATCCAAACATCAAATCAACTCATTTCATATCTTCCACCTGTTAGTTGTAGGAGTAGGATTAGGAACCCTCTGCATGCTCTCATACCCAACCAGACATATATGTCCAAGAATGTTGCCCACCTTGTGATCTATCATGCAGATCTTGGTCCATACATGAGAGTATTCTGCCTATTGTCAAGTTAGATCTTTCTATCTTTGAGCTAGTCAAGGTTACATCTTGAGTTATAGGGACACCCCCTTGGTGCGATAGAACTAGAAGTGAAGGGGAGGCAGCGCACGCAACCTCCTGTATTAGTTGGCTGAATCTGCCTGTGCATTAGATGTGGCAAATCTTAATGCTGATTCAGAAGAAAAAACCAACACGGATATCAAGTTTGCCTCCATGATAATTAGTTACAAGATATACGACTCCAGCAGGGAAAATTCAGTACCCGAAACTACAATTTACACTACTTATCAGATGTTAAGGGAGAATACAGATTATGATCTTTGTGAGCTTCTTCTAAGCCAACTGTTGGAAAACCTACAAAAGATCAAGAAGGACAAGAAAAACTCATTCAAGTATGGTGGGCTAATACTGTGTTTGTTCTTTTACTTTATGAATGAGCTTCCCGGATCCAGTGGTTGGATGTGGCAAAATGACAGACCAATAGTCGTACAAATCAGAGATTATTTGCATGGAATTGGTGATGCCAAGGCACAAATATAGCACTCTGGGGCTACTTCAAGAACTTTCAGAGTATGATGCAAGCCAGAGAGAGAATTCCCCAATCACTAGTTGAAAAGTATAAGGATACAGTATGCTTTATGGTAGAAACTGATCAATGCCTAATGGAGGCAGTGGAACCAAGGATAGTCTGGATCATGCCAATGGGGTATGAAGTTGATGAGAAAATTCTAGAGCTGCATATCCAACATCTGCTAAGTCAGCCCAAGGATCCTAAGGCAGAAAGGTTTGGAACATACCAAGAGCTGAGTGTAAAAGTTCATGTTGAACTTAGATAGCCAGAGGTCAAGAAGAAGAGGTGAAGGGAAGAAAAGAAGGTCAAACAGAGAATACCACAAGTGACAGTGCTGAGGCTGTAGAAGGGAAGAAAACTCTGTCTCTGGCAAGAGACATTGCAGAAGCAGTCAAAGACTTCCTAACAAAAGAAATGATGGAATTAGATGAACCGGAGCTACTTCAAGGACCATTCAATTTTGATTCCCTCTCCCTGGTTCAGACTATGAAGATAGCATCCTTTGCCCATGCAAACACAAAAGAAAAACTTTTGAAGTCTCACATGGAAGACTGTGAGCTAATAGAAATTGCATCCGGTGCATTGGAGAAAATAACGCCATCCTTCTAGAAGGATCTTTCGGCCTCTTCATCCGGTAACTTAAAATCACTTGTCAATTCAATTAGCACACATTTTGATTCTTTGGAAAAGTCAGCTGAAGATAAAGTCTGAAAAGAATTTTTGGGAAAGAGACTCTCTGAGGTGCAGGGTCTAATAACAAATGATAGGAGAGTTATGGATATTGGGATAAAGAGCTTAGAAAGTGCTCTTAAAGATGGCAGAGAAATATATAAATTTTGTTTATCCTGGTCTAAAGTGACAATGGATATTGAGAAGAAAGTGGAAGAACAAGAGGATAAACTGTCAAGTTTATCCCAGAATTTGGATCCTCTTACCTCCTCCATAATAAATCAAGAGTGCTAGACTATTGTAGTCATAAATGAAATTAAGAAGCTTGAGAAAGAGAAGAAAAATAGAATAAATAGGTTAAGTGAACTCAAAGGGATAATTATCCCTAAGTTAGAGGCCATGCATGAGGCCCTAACTGATGCTCAGACCATAGCCCAGACTAGTGATCCGACGGATATAAAAAGGATAGAAGATTTTGCATTCTTGCTGAGTGGTCACATCTTAATTTTGGACAGGATGAAGAAGAGTTGGGCGACAGAAGTGGTATAGTTGAAGACCACCTTTGTAGATATACTTCAATAGATGTAAGTATAACATGTATATATACCTATGCGGCTAAGTATAGTTAAATTTTTGAAAATTTTGGTATGCGGATCCTACCCTTTGCCATTGATGTCAAAGGGGGAGTGTGGAGAAGTGAAAAATGTGGAATCTAGTAGAGGGGGAGCTTCGAAAAAGTGTACATTAGAATAGAGCATCAGCTAAGGGGGAGTATAGTGTGACACTTAGTCATTTTTCACTAAGTGTTGCCATCAATGCCAAAGGGGGAGATTGTTGGCAAGAGACACTATGTGGTTTCATGAGTGTTGTCATTGATGGCAACAAAGTCCATCCCACACATCCGCAGGACATGGTGTGTCTCTACCGGAAGTTAGATTGAAGAGTATTTTGGTTCGGTGACCAATAACAGAGCATGTAGCAAGGTTCGACAATCAGGTCCAGATCTCTCAGAGGAAGTATCTTCGTAAAGTGTGGACATGGGTAAGTCAAGAGGAGTACCTTGATTGATAGATTCTAGGGATTGAGCCTCCGGTGATGAAAGAGTGAAGAGATATGAGCACCTAAGTATTGGGTTCCTGTTCGGCAGAGTAGACTGAGAAAGAACTGACCGGTAGATCATCAGACCTTAATCCAGATGAGATATTGATGGTGATCAAGGTTATTAAGGTATCATTCATGATTGGCCAACATGATTGATGACTTCTATAACCATCTTTTTGATACTCATCACTTAGTAAGCATGGATTCATCCGATAGACTAGAGTTTGGAAATATCTTAAGTTTTCTGGATGCCGACTAGAAAGATGATTGAAATGATTAATGCAGATATATATACCAGATTGATTTTGGTATGAGTGTGTGTGTGGTGTATTGTGAAGTATGAAGAAGAGCAGAGAACAGTGTGGAAATAGAGATAGAGGTCCGGTATGTGACAGAACAGCAACACTAAGGCAGAGGAAGAATGAAGTGCAGTAGATCAGTATATTGAGCTTAACCAGAACTGAACCTAAGCATATGGGGATGCTTCTCATCAGTTCAAGTACCTGGTTTTTTTATATAAACTATTGTAGGTAGTGACCCTCTTGTGAGCAGTGTGCTCGGGCAGTGAGCCCTAATTGGCAAGTGCCATTTTGTACTACCTTATTCTTTTAACAGAGAATACAATCTTGGGTTAATCGCCCTGTGGTTTTTTCCCTTAACAAGGTTTTCCACGTCAAAAATATTGTGTCATGTGTGTTGAGTTTATTTCTGCTTCCATGGTTATGTATGCTTATATGATTTGATATTGCACTAATTGTTAAAGAAGAGAAGAAAGTCACTAATTGAAGATAACTGATTCACCCCCCCTCTCAGTTATTAACAATTAGAACCCTTCTTTTACTTGTTGATAAGGCTTTATCAATGTAGGAAAGACCCTGGACAGATTGCTTGATAGATATCGAAGGTGATGGTGCATACCCTAACTGACACCTTTGTAGTAGGCTCGTCTTCATGCTTTCAACATGCATTTTGGATTAAACACCGTGCCATGAAGCATTTTGGTACCCCCTTTTCAATAAGGCTGGTTCTCATGCCAAAAGGCTCCCCTGAAACCTCTTTTGTTATGGGTACCATCAGACCACAAGAAGGTCTATCACTTTCAAAAACTTAATGAATCTCAAAGAGCTTTGGGCAAGCTTACCTCCTTGACACAACTTGTTATCTATTACCTCTGTATATATTGTCACACTTGTGCCACTATGAAGATCTCCTCTTGACTGAGCTCCCTATATCTCCTTGCTCCTCTTACGATGAGCAGACCCTAGACTACTTCTCAGAGGCATCCATGTGTGTGTTGTCCATATAGTTCTCCATGGCTTCTCATATGTAATTCATATTATTTGTGTTAACTTCCAACTTAGAGTCTCATTCCACGTATATGACCCTACATGAAGACAAAGTTTCCATCTGCAGGCCTTATGGAAACACGTACCTCTAGTATGCTTTTGTCTGTGAACTAAGACATCTTCCAGGGTAGTAAAGAAACCCTAAACTTTTGACCCAACCTAAATTCCTGAAACAAGACTTAAACCTAAGGGCTGGACTTTCGCTCAAAATTGGACTCCCTTGGAGAAATAAATTTAATTTGAGCCTTTTACACACTTGACAACACCAAATAAAGGGCATTTGATACATATTTTACATTTAAAAGATCTCTTAAGATCATTTGAAGATGAAACACAAGGAAAACCTTTTGAGACCTCTAAAAATGTAAGCCTGATTTAACTTGTGTTAAAACTCAAAACTCAATGTGTCCAAAATTATGATTAAAAGACTTAACCTTTACATATAAAGAGACATTGAAAAGAGTTTAAAGACCACCATACTAAATATTTGGGCCAAGAAAGCAAAAATAGTCAACAGTAGAAATTTAAACTTTGATTACAATATTTCAAAATATACAAATTATTTCAGTATGGATATGTCATAAGATGTGAAGTATCATATAGTTATGTCAAAATTTGAACCAAATGAATGTATCTTAGCCAAGGAACAAACCATAATAGGTGTAATGAATGTAGGGTAAAATAGGTTGGGAGGGTAGGCTAACATATACTAACTTAAACTATGAATAAAAAATATAATCAAATGAAGAATAAACCATAGACACATCTAAAATAATTAATAAGGTCAACTTAATTATATTGGATTTTCAGAAAACCCTATGTTTTATAAATATAAACTAATTTACTTGTATGAAAACTAGGTTGTGTGGCGTACAATTAGGTTCACTAAAAATATGATGGAAAAAGAATAAGTTAGCCTATATAGTTTTAAATTTAGGTTAATCCAATGGAATATGTAAATGCATAAAAATGACTACACGAACTTGATCTCTACTAGTGAACAAACCATTTGAATACCTAAAGTTGAACATGAAGAAACCTAAGCTCTACTATGAGGTGGTAGCATTGGGGAGACTTGGTTACCCAAAGGCATTTTCGGTTGAGCTATGTTGCTACCTACATATCAAATTGATTTGTAGATAACTATGACCTAGCTCAACACTAAAAATGCTTTACCATTATCATGTTTTCGAACAATGTCCAACTTCATACGTGAGCTCATTAGTTAAGTCTAGAACTATTGTTTTCCTTGAAAGTCCTTGTGACCAAACTACAAAGCCTCTGCGTTGTGTGTACATAGGCAAGGCCATCATCGATGATCCCTCGAGGCATTAGGTCTGGCCCTTAGGTCAGGTTTCCTAAATCTACATAGTAAAATAACTTTGTAAAGTTTGATCTAAGATAAGATAATTGATCTAGGATATGATAGGATAATGCTCATGTAATTGAGGTAATGTGGGATAATGATGAGATGCCCCTAGTGAGAAGCTAATGATGTGAACATAAGAGAATCTATGCCTTCAAGGGAAGAATAGATAATCGAGCTCCCCCTAAGGGGAAGAGAATCTATATATTAAATAGTAATTAAAGGATCAACTATGAGCATGCAAGAAGAGGTCTTCCTATATTCTAATCTACTAGATAAGACTAGAACTATTGTTTCCCTTGAAAGTTCTTGTGACCGAACTATGAAGCCTCTGCGGTGCACATATGTAGGCAAGGCTATCATCGATGAGCCCTCAAGGCATTAGTTCTAGTCCTTAGGTTAGGTTTCCTAAATCTACATGGTAAAATAAATTTGTAAAGTTTGATCTAAGATAAGATAATCGATCTAGGATATGATAGGATAATGCTCATGTAATTGAGGTAATGTGGGATAATGATGAGATGCCCCTAGTGAGAAGCTAATGATGTGAACATAAGAGAATCTATGCCTTCAAGGGAAGAATAGATAATCAAACTCTCCCCAAGGGGAAGAGCATCTATATATGAAATAGTAATTAAAGGATCAACCATGAGCATGCAAGAAGAGGTCTTCCTATATTCTAATCTATTGGATAAGACTAGAACTATTGTTTCCCTTGAAAGTTCTTGTGACCGAACTACGAAGCCTCTGCACTGCATGTACGTAGGTAAGGCCAGGGCAGGGCTTGAGACATAGCGAGGCTTAATCCATTTGCCGAGATCTATCTAGACATTTATGAGTTGTTAAATTACATGAGTTGAACATGTATATTTGTACATTATGAGTATATTTTAGAGACATTGTTATGAGTCGCATGCATGTTTTATATTTATATTTGGACATTATAAGTATATATTTGGACATCATGCTCATTTCCAGACATTATGAGTATGTTTTATATTTACATTATATATATACATACATATTTATGTTTTATATCTAGAGATGAACTCTTAAATTATGAGTCATGTACGTGTTTTATATTTTAGTTTTATATCTTGGACATTTGGACATTATTGATTTATGATAGAAATTTATTTATGATGAAATTTACAAAGATACATGTATGCATTGCAATATTAATATAATAAAATTATTTAATATAATAAAATTATTTAATTAAATAAAATTATTTAATTAATTATTTATGATGAAATTTGTAATGTATAGATTTTTCTTAGGAAAGTTATTTATTTAAATAAAATTAGTTAATTAATTATTTATGATGAAATTTGTAATGTATAGATTTTTCTTAGAAAAGTTATTTAATTGAATAAAATTATTTAATTAATTATTTATGATGAAATTTGTAATGTATAGATTTTTCTTAGAAAAAATATTTAATTAAAATAAAATTATTTAATTAATTATTTATGATGAAATTTGTACATCTAGAGACGTTCTTAAATTATGAGTTGAATATATATGTTTTATATTAAATAGTTAAATTAAATATCTTGGACATTTGGACATTATTGATATAATAATACATATTATAATTAATTATTAATAATAATTATTTAATTGAGATATAATTTGTTATAATTTCATAACTTTATACTAACATACATGGATGTGCCTATGGATAACTATCTTCTTGGAAGTAACAATTCAAAGGTATACGGGTAAGTGCAAGAAGATGGGGGGCCAAAAAGGAGTCTTAAGTGGCCACTTTTTTTTTCTAAAATCAGGAAATGCTGGCCTTGGACGAGAAATTGAGCATAGTTACACTCAAAATTTGGAGATGCAACCAAAACAATGTTCATAGTGCTCCGAGTCTACTTTCTAAACTACTAATTTTTTTTGAAAGTGGTATAGATTAAGGGGTTCAAAAGAGGCAGCCACAAAAATTGGTGTTGTTTCTGTCAAAAAAAATAACATAGCATGTTTTGTGGCTCCCTCAAAAGGTTAACTTTTTTTTGGTATTTTTAAAATCGCTTTAGTGAGAAATTAGCTAACAACATGTAGTTTATGCCCAATTTTTTTGATAATTTTTTGATGAATATTTATTTTTTTACTAATTTTCAAAGTGGACACATCCTAAAAAATAGAATTTTGGCTGTGCTACCCCTATAAATTTTGAAAACTAATTGAAAATTATTTTTTCTTTTTTCTAATATGTGTAGAATGGAGTCTAGTTTCTAAATATGTAATTTTTTTGAAATTTCAATGAATGGTTAATTTACAATGAAAAAAAGACCAAATAGTGGTTTTTGCCCAAAACCAGACACACAAACAAAAGAAATTAAAGATGAAAGGCTTAACATTGTCAAAATGTGAAAAAAATTACATCGTTAAATAGCTAAGAGAAAGCCTAACATTACCCAGGTATTCGATTTGTTTGACCTTGAAACACGTGCAAATCTGAGGGTTAACACAAACAAAATTATGTGAAATCTTGAAGAATCTGCAAAAACACGTCTGTGGATGTTGAAAAGGCACTCCAAGCCTTTGGGTTGGAAATCCAAAGCAAATCCCAAGCCCAAGGCTTTGGATTCCCAAAGCACAACATAACACAAGTGCGTTATGTTATGCTTTTTTGCTTTTTTGCATGTTTGCCGGTGTTTTCCCAGTTCGACATAACGCGGGCGCATTATAACGTGCTTGTGTTATGTCTTCCTTTGAATGAGATATGTTCAAATTTCATAAGTATGTTTCATGGATGTTTATATCTATTCTTGTAGGTATGTATGCATGTACATGTATGCATGCTTGTATGCTTGTATGAATGTAAATGTGTGCATGCTTGTATGTATGCATCTTTGTATGTATGTATGTTTGTATGTATGCATGTATGTAAGTGTTTTGGGTTTAGTGTATATAAGGACCCGAGCCTATATAGTTTTGAGGGTTGAGGGTTGAGGGATTAGGTCTTAAGTAATAGGTAGAGGGTAGAGGGTTGAGGGTTACAGTTGAAGGTTAATATTCAGGTTGTTGAGTGTATAAGATTAAGTGTGTAAGGTGCGGGGATTAGGGTTTAGGGTTTACGATATGGATTGAGGGTATATAAGGCATAGGGTGACTTGGGTTGAGAGCACGTATGGTTTAGGTTTAATTTAAGTATAGGGTTGAGGCACAATATTTGAGGTTTAGGATATAAGGGTGAGGTTATATGGTCTAGGGATGAGGGTTTGAGGGTGTAGGCTTCAGGTTTAAGGTATAGGGTTAATGATTGAGGTATTAGGGCTTAAGTATATTGTTGAGGGTATAGGGTTGAGGGTTTAGGGATAGGTTTTAGGGATTAAGGTTTAAGGGTTAAGGGTTGAGGGATAGTGTTTAAGGTTTAGGGGTAAGGGATTAGGGTTTAAGGTATAGTGTCTTGGGTTGAGGGTTTAGGAATAGGGATAGCATTTAGAGTTTAGGGACGATGGATTAGGGTTGAGGGTTGAGGGTTGAGGGATTAAGGTTTAAGGTATAACTTGTTGAGGGTTGAGTGTTTAAGGATAGGGTTTAGGGTTTAGGGTTGAGGAATTAGTGTTTAGAGTTGAGGGATTAGGGTTTAAGGAATAATGTTGAGGGTTGAGGGTTTAGGGATAGGGTTTAGGGTTGAGGGATTATGGTTTAGGGTTGATGGAATAGGGTTTAAGGAATATTGTTGAGGGTTGATGGTTTACGATTAGGGTTGAGGGATTAGGGTTTAGGGTTGACGGATTAGGGTTTAATGTTGAGATTTGAGGGTTGAGGGTTTAGGGATAGGGTTGATGGTCAAGGGATTAGGGTTAAAGTAGAGTGTTGAGGGTAGAGGGATTGGGGATAGGGTTTAGGGTTTAAGGTTTAATGATTGAGGGTTGAGACTTTAGGGCTGAGGGTTAAGGGATTGGGGTTTAAAATATAGTGTTGAGCATCGAGGGTTTATGGATAGGTTTTAGGGTTTAAGTTTTAAGGGTTAAGGGTTGAGGGATAGGGTTTAGGGTTTAGGGATAAGGGATTAGGGTTTAAGGTATAGTGTCAAGGGTTGAGGGTTTAGGAATAGGGATAGCGTTTAGGGTTTAAGGTATAGTGTCGAGGGTTGATGGTTTATTGATAGTGTTTAGGGTTGAGGGTTGAGGGATTAGGTTTTAGAGTTGATGGATTAGGGTTTAAGGTATAGTGTTGAGCGTTGAGGGTTTAGGGATAGGGTTTAGGGTTGACGAATTAGGGTTTAGGGTTGACAAATTAGAGTTTAGGGTTGATGGATTAGCGTTTAATGTCGAGGTTAGGGTTAGAGTGTCAAGGGTAGAGGGATTAGGGATGGGGTTTAGGGTTGAAGGTTTAAGGATTGAGGGTTGAGGCTTTAGGGATGAGGGTTTAAGGCTTAAGATATAGTGTCGAGTGTTGAGGGTGTAGGGATAGGGTTTAAGTTTTAAGGGTTAAGGGTTGAGGGATAGGGAATAGGGTTTAAGGTATAGTATTGAGCTCATTGAGGGTTTAGGAATAGGGATAGCATTTAGGGTTTAGGGATGAGGGATTAGAGTTGAGGGTTGAGGGATTAGGGTTAAGGGTTGAGGGATTAGGGTTTAGGGATAAGATTTAGGGTTGAGGGTTGAGGGATTAGGGTTTAAGGTATAGTGTTGAGGGTTTAGGGATAGGGTTTAGGGTTGAGGGATTAGAGTGAAGGATTGAGGGATTAGGATTTGACATTGAGGGTTGAGGGTTGAGGGTTTAGGGTTTAGGGTTTAGGGATAGGGTTGAGGGTCGAGGGATTAGAGTTAGGGGTTGAGGGATTAGGGTTTGACATTGAGGGTTGAGGGTTGAGGGTTGAGGGTTGAGTTTTGAGGGTCGAGGGTTTAGGGATAGGGTTGAGGGTCGAGGGATTAGGGTTAAAGTCGAGTATCGAGGGTATAAGTATTAGGGATAGGGTTCGAGGGTTTAGGGATAAGGGATTAGGGTTTAAGGGGTAGTATTGAGCCCATTGAGGGTTTAGGAATAGGGATAGTGTTTAGGGTTTAGGGATAGGGTTTAGGGTTGAGGGATTAGAGTTAAGGGTTGAGGGATTAGGGTTTGACGTTGAGTGTTGAGGGTTGAGGTTTTAGGGTTGAGGGTTTAGGGATAGGGTTGAGGGTCGACAGATCAGAGTTAAGGGTTGAGGGATTAGGGTTTGACATTGAGGGTTGAGTACATTGAGGTTCGAGGGTTGAGGGTTTTGGGATAGGGTTGAGGGTCGAGGGATTAGGGTTAAAGTAGAGTGTCGAGGGTATAAGGATTAGGGATAGGGTTGGAGAGTTTAGGGATAAGGGATTAGGGTTTAAGGTATAGTATCGAGTCCATTGAGAGTTTAGGAATAGGGATAGCATTTAGGGTTTAGGGATGAGGGATTAGAGTTGAGGGTTGAGGGATTAGGGTTGAGGGTTGAGGGATTAGGGTTTAGGGATAAGGTTTAGGGTTGAGGGTTGATGGATTAGGGTTTAAGGTATAGTGTTGAGGGTTTAGGGTTGAGGGGTTAGAGTGAAGGGTTGAGGGATTAGGATTTGACATTGAGGGTTGGGGCTATAGGGTTTAGGATTTAGGGATAGGGTTGAGGGTTGAGGGATTAGAGTTAAGGGTCGAGGGATTAGGATTTGATGTTGAGGGTTGAGGGTTGAGGGTTACGGTTCGAGGGTCGAGGGTTTAGGGATAGGGTTGAGGGTTGAGGGATTAGGGTTAAAGTAGAGTGTCGAGGGTATAAGGATTAGGGATAGGGTTGGAGGGTTTAGGGATAAGGGATTAGGGTTTAAGGTATAGTATCGAGCCCATTGAAGGTTTAGGAATAGGGATAGTGTTGAGGGTTTAGGGTTGAGGGATTAGAGTTAAGGGTTGAGGGATTAGGGTTTGATGTTGAGTGTTGAGGGTTGAGGTTTTAGGGTTGAGGGTTGAGGGTTGAGGGATCAGAGTTAAGGGTTGAGGGATTAGGCTTTGACATTGAGGGTTGAGTACATTGAGGTTCGAGGGTTGAGGGTTGAGGGATAGGGTTGAGGGTCAAGGGATTAGGGTTAAAGTAGAGTGTCGAGGGTATAAGGATTAAGAATAGGGTTGGAGGGTTTAGGGATAAGGGATTAGGGTTTAATGTATAGTATCGAGCCCATTGAGGGTTTAGGAATAGGGATAGCATTTAGGATTGAGGGTTGAGGGATTAGGGTTGAGGGTTGAGGGATTAGGGTTTAGGGTTGAGGGTTGAGGGATTAGGGTTTAAGGTATAGTGTTGAGGGATTAGAGTGAAGGGTTGAGGGATTAGGATTTGATGTTGAGGGTTGAGGGTTGAGGCTTTAGGGTTTAGGGATTAGGGATAGGGTTGAGGGTCAAGGGATTAGAGTCAAGGGTTGAGGGATTAGGGTTTGATGTTAAGGGTTGAGGGTTGAGGGTCGAGGGATTAGGGTTAAAGTAGAGTGTCGAGGGTATAAGGATTAGGGATAGGGTTGGAGGGATAAGAGATTAGGGTTTAAGGTATAATATTGAGCCCATTAGAATAGGGATAGTGTTTAGGATTTACGGGTAGGGTTTAGGGTTGAGCGATTAGAGTTAAGGGTTGAGGGATTAGAGTTTGACGTTGAGTGTTGAGGGTTGAAGTTTTAGGGTTGAGGGTTTAGGGATAGGGTTGAGGGATTAGGGTTTGACATTGAGGGTTTCAGGATAGGGTTGAGGGTCGAGGGATTAGGGTTAAAGTAGAGTGTCGAGGGTATAAGGATTAGGGATAGGGTTAGAGGGTTTAGGGATAAGGGATTAGGGTTTAAGGTATAGTATCGAGCCTGTTGAGGGTTTAGGAATAGGGATAGTGTTTAGGGTTTAAGGATGGGGGATTAGAGTTGAGGGTTGATGGATTAGGGTTGAGTGTTGAGGGATTAGGGTTTAGGGATAAGGTTTAGGGTTTAGGGTTGAGGGATTAGGGTTTAAGGTATAGTGTTGAGGGTTTAGGGATAGGGTTTAGGGTTGAGGGATTAGAGTGAAGGGCTGAGGGATTAGGATTTGACGTTGAGGGTTGAGGGTTAAGGCTTTAGGGTTTAGGGTTTAGGGATAGGGTTGAGGGTCAAGGGATTAGAGTTAAGGGTTGAGGGATTAGGGTTTGACGTTGAGGGTTGAGGGTTGAGGTTCAAGGGTCGACGGTTTAGGGATAGGGTTGAGGGTCGAGGGATTAGGGTTAAAGTAGAGTGTCGAGGGTATAAGGATTAGGGATAGGGTTAGAGGGTTTAGGGATAAGGCATTAGGGTTTAAGGTATAGTATCAAGCCCATTGAGGGTTTAGGAATAGGGATAGTGTTTAGGATTTAGGGATAGGGTTTAGGGTTGAGGGATTAGAGTTAAGGGTTAAGGGATTAGGGTTTGACGTTGAGTGTTGAGGGTTGAGGTTTTAGGGTTGAGGGTTTAGGGATAGGTTTGAGGGTTGAGGGATCAGAGTTAAGGGTTGAGGGATTAGGGTTTGACATTGAGGGTTGAGTACATTGAGGCTCGAGGGTTGAGGGTTTCAGAATAGGGTTGAGGGTCGAGGGATTAGGGTTAAAGTAGAGTGTTGAGGGTATAAGGATTAGGGATAGGGCTGGAGGGTTTAGGGATAAGGGATTAAGGTTTAAGGTATAGTAGCGATCCCATTGAGGGTTTAGGAATAGGGATAGCATTTAGGGTTTAGGGATGAGGGATTAGAGTTGAGGGTTGAGGGATTAGGTTTGAGGGTTGAGGGATTAGGGTTAGGGTTTAGGGTTGAGGTAGACAAGGAGTGACTGAGAGACATAGAGAGGGGAGAGGTAGAGAGGTGAGGGGGAGAGATAAGTGAGATATAGAACATGAGCTAATGGAACTAGAGGTGAGATATTGTAAAGGTGCTATCAAAGGTGAGATAGGCACAAATATTTATGGATCAATCTATAATAGGACAAAATGTGAGCACGTAATAATGCAAGCGCGTTATAATGCGCTCATGTTTTGTCCTGCTAGAGAAACGGTAAAAAAGTGTTGACCCCTGTGATCCAGGCCCACATGCCCTATTTTCATGTTGATTATGCGTGTGTTCCGACAAAAAGAAGTGCTTTCATGCTGTTGGGAAGTTCACATGCACATTTTACACATTCTACCACCTTTGCATGATCTTTCCACCACCTTTTCTACTTTGCCAACTTGAGAAGGAGGAAATAACATAGTTTTCACACCAAGTTTGATATATATCTATTCAAGTTTCAATTTTTGTAGTGTTGCAATGTTAATTGTGATTCAATTTTAGGAATTTAACATTATAGATTAGTTAATAGTATTGTTGTTAGTAATTATATTTGAGTGTTATTCAATTTAATATTGAAAAGGAAGCAAGTGGTGAAAAACTCAAATTGTTGAGGAGTTTGATGCAAGAAGATAAAAACACTACATAATTGGGTACTCTCTCCATTCGAATCTTCATTTTTTAGGTATGTCAAGTGTTTACATGCATGTTCTTTACATTTTCCTTAATTATATTTGAATTACTTTATCATACTTTATCATACATGTTTAAAATAGACACATTCCCAATCAAGAAAGTAGCCTACAATCTCACATGATGCCATGTATATTTTCTACACTTGGGCTCTTTAAAAATTATGTGTAATAAACAGACCTTAACATACCATGATGTCAAACTATACAAGAATAAATCCTTACAACATAATAAAAATACAATCCCACTATTATCTTGTCATATTAACAAGTTAAAATACAAATGAACAGGTGCTAAGATCATACAAGTATGCACATGACATTATGATTTGTATGCACATATCTTGGGCTAGAACATTCCTTATGCACCTATTCATGATGATTTGTACATGCACATGACACAACAATTGTTGTCTATTCCTTCACAATCCACCCAAATCCTAGTATCCCTAGTACCAACAAAACACTTTCTCAATTCCAAATCCTAGTAGCCCTAATAACAACACACATGTCAAACTG
This sequence comes from Cunninghamia lanceolata, assembly GCA_027924645.1. Lineage (NCBI taxonomy): Eukaryota > Viridiplantae > Streptophyta > Pinopsida > Cupressales > Cupressaceae > Cunninghamia > Cunninghamia lanceolata. Next base: position 2,184,787 of record BSBN01000429.1, on the reverse strand, counting down.
GGTCTGCCTCAACCTTTTCAAGCATGAAGTCCCATGTACTCTTTTCATGGCTGCAATAATTTGCTTTGTATGCTTTGTACCTATTTTGATTGAGTGACATTTACTCTTTTACATGATGATTGTATGTACATTTACTATGAAGGGTTGATTGACATATATTTTAGTTATTTGTATGGATTCATCTCTTAGGAACTAATATTGGTCTCTTTATCATGCTACAGACAAATTCTCCGTCATGCCGAGGAAACGATCAAGAATTAAACCAACACAGGAAGAGATAGAAGCTAAGAATGCAAAGAAAGTAGTGGCTATGAGGGAACTTCGTGAGAAGAGGAAATTGGACACGATAAATGAAGACATGCCAATTGAAGAGGAACCACAACCATCACAAAGAGATATGGTATTGGCAACACAAAGAGAACAAATGCAAAAACTTCGTGCTATGAGAGATTTGAATACCATAGTTGGAGACACGTCCTCTACCTCAAGTCAACATGTAGGGACACCATCTACCGCATCTCAAGTTGAGAGTACATCATCACTCACATGTGATGAAGGAGGTACGCCATCGTTCCCACCTTAACCTCAAGGTATGTCATCTATTCCATCTTCGATCGAAGGTATGTCATCTAGCCCATCTCATTTAAATATTGATGAAATTCCTAATGTTGAGATGAATTTACGTAACTTAACACCACCTAGAATTTTGCATAGAAAGCCAAAGTATTTGATTAATATTGATGAGAATATTTTGCAGCCAATGGAAGGTAAGATTCCAAAACACACTTGTAGAAGATATGCTCATAAGATTTGGAGATTGTTCTTTGAAAAATTAAATGAGACTGCAAGATGTCAACTATTCGTTGAAATGATGCGAAGTATAAAGTATAGGTCCATCATGAAGATTCTGGGGTTGAGAACATCAGAGGCTTCAAGTGAAAAATCTATTGTCAAGAATCTAATGAGTGCATATGAGAGTGTGCGTAACACCTCACGCACAAAAGATAGTAATGCAACACGGCGTGTGATTACATCAACTGTAGTAAGTAGTCAAACAAGGAAAGCTCGTCTCATTAGAAAGATGAGTCAAGAATTAAGAATTAATAGGAAAACTTTATCAAGAGCCATTGGAAGATGCCAAAGAATTGAGGACACTAATGCCAATGAATTATGGGCGTTCTCGGGGAGACTACCACGAAAAGATAAACCAATTGTTGAAGCATTGAGATCACTAATTGAAGACTTTTGGAAGAATTACACAAGGGTATCTCTAAATCAAAGTGATGTGGTAAGAAGGAGAATCGGTAGTCAGAATCGTGAGCCACATCCAAAGCATTTTTTGGATGAGACTCAAACACAATTTTATGGTAAATTTCTAGAGAAGTATCCTCAAATTAAAATTTGTCAAATATATTTTGAAATACTAAAACCTTTCTATGTCAAGATAAATCACACACGCACTACTTGTTGTTGTAGACTACATATTGAATTTTCTAACCATTTTGATGTTTATAGGTCTATATGTTTAGATATGCATACTAACAATGTTTTGCAGGGTTGTGCCATACCTACCCCACCAACATCTTCAAGAGACTTCATATCAAGAATTTTATGTGAAAGAGAGGAAGGTCAAATATTCTACAAGAAATTATGCTTGGATGACACATGTCATCATTGCGGTGGCTTGCAACGTTTGCCAATATGTGAACATATGAAAGAACACATGCGGTTGGAAACGAACTAGTAGAGTTTGGCAAGTATAAAATAGTGGCATACAATACAAAAGATAGTAAATAAGCAAAGAAGTGTGAATTAGTTATTGAAAATATTCCAATGTATTAGTTTATGCCTATATTTTGTGACAGCATAGTGTATGAGTATGCAAGACATGCCCATAGAGCTCGATGGTTGGACTTGCAATTCAAGTTATGCAAGGACACATTTCCAGTTGGTAGCATTGTTTCATTCGTCGACTTTGTAGAGAACTACAGTCTACAGCTACAGTGTGAGGTGCAATCACAGTATTACAACTCCACACATGTTTCTATATTTGTGCACATTACATTCATTCATGCAAATTATAGTATAGAGGATGACAGAAAGATCATAAGGGAGTATAATTTCTATATTAGTGATGATCGCACGCATTCTACGGAGTTCTTGCAGGGTTGGTTTCAGGTGTTCTACAATGATTTGGCTAGAAGGGGCATATCGTTCAGTCAACATATCATGTGGTCAGATAACTGTGTGTCACAATTCAAGAACTCGCAGAATTTCTATTAATTAAGTAGGAAGCATAATTTTATAGGTATTCAACATATTTGGAACTTTTGTGAGGCCGGGCATGGAAAGGGGGAGCATGATGGTGCAGGAGCATGTATTAAAAGAGCCATAGCACGAGAAGAGTTAAAGTATAAAGGCAATGCAAAGTTGACAGATACAAAATTGATTGTCGAGTGGTGTAATGCTTCCATGGGTCCAGGTAATGAAGGTAAGTCTTCAGTTCATAGATTTTTTTGGTTGATAAATGATACTAACATTGCACCATATGAGGACTATTCTACACTGATAGGATCAAGTGAGATGCACTCTTTCAGAAGCTCAATTGCAGGTTCATGGAATATCCATATGCGAAAGATGTCATGCTTTTGTTCTTCCTGTACAATTCAAGCCTGGGATGAGTGCGAGTGAAAGGAGTGGGTTGACGTATGGCAGTTAAGTTATCTTAGCCCACTTGACATGTATCGACCCCTGACGGCACTAGAACTAACACAAATGGAATCATTAGTTGACTTTGACCATATATTAGATCTAGTTCAACCAGGTAATATATCTATTTACATAGTTTTTGAAATTCGTAATGTCATCTTACTTTGTAGTGTTTTTGTAATGTTGACTAATTTCATCTAATTTGCTACACATATCAATGTAGGGCACGTATATGCAGTTATTGCAGATGAAGATAATGAAGAGGGAACAGAATATTACTTATGTCATTGTGTTGAGGCCAAAAAGAAATTGGAGGCCCCAGTTATAGATGGAGAAAACATCGAATACCCTACAGGCTCAGTGGTTATTACTAGAACATGGCTTAGTAGGTACCCACATAAGAGTGTTAATGTTTGGCTGTTTTAGGACTTTGACATGCATCGAAAGATTCTTGATTACTTGAACCTTGTCATGGCATCCAATGTTCATTTGATATAGTATCGGGGTAGACCTTTGAACAAAAGCTTGGGAAGGTGCGTGAGTCTGACCATGAAGCAATACTTGACACAATAAAGAGTAGAGCAGACCCAGATGGTTCATTGGATTAATTTGTAAGTATTCACATTGATTTTGTAAAGTCATGTTACATTGAGTTCTAAGTATGCACATTAATTTGTAAGGTTTTTCTTTTTTATTTCCTGCTGCATTTTTACACATATACACATTTTTACATCATCATGTTATGCTTCATGGGGTTAGACCTAAGTGATGGATGAAGTTGATCCTGAGAATAATGTATAAAATCTAGGTAATGTATAAAATATAGGTGTCTCTAGGTGTCTTGGTTTCTAACTAGATAATAGGTCTCTCTAATTGTGTCTTAGATATATATGATATGTCAACTAGGTAGATAGAGACTAGAAAATATGTGTCTTAGGTGTCCTGCGTCTACTAGACTACATGTGTCTTAGGTCTTAGGTGAGGCCACATGAATTTCCACCTTCACGTGGTTGGCCTTGTCAGTATAGAATATTTATATTTCTTGAAGCTAAGGGAAGCTCAAACTTTCTTAATAGGAAAACTTTATCGACTTCAGTTGAACTAATGGTGCAGGGGCATGTAGGTTGTCATGCCTCCAAGAGGGGTCAAAAAATAAAATTTTGTTTTGATTGAGTCAATTGTATGTAATAAGGTCTTCTAAGACCATTTCATTTATTTTTAAGTCACTTTGAGTCATTTGGGGTTAGTTTGAGTCTTTGAGTCCTATTACAAAAAAATGTCAATGTTGTCAAGTTGCACAAAGCAACTTTTGCATTTTTAGTGTTCTACTCCTGATGCGACCAAATTGATAGTTCCAACACATCTAGATGGGTACATTTAGGCTAGGCATGGTTCTATTTTTTACCCAAACATGTCGAAACAGTCTGAGCTACATTGTACCGATGATATCCCTGATGAGTCCAAAGTGTAAAAAGGAAGCAATCTTTGACAAGATGTTACTCAAAAATCGTGTCACTTAGAAATATTTTGTCTAAGGAAATGTGATCATGTAGAGTGCCTCTACAATAACCTCTCTCAGTTTTTTATATCTCTGAGGCATTTGCCCGTGGTGAAAGGTTTTCTGTTGCCCCAAAAATCGTCAGAAGGAGGCAGTGTAAAGTTGCAAAGGGGTGTAACTTTCATCCTACTCCTGATGCGACCAAACTGACTATTCCAACACATCTGAATGGGTACATTTACGCTAGGCATGGTCCTATTTTTCACCCAAACATGTCAAAACAATCCGAGCTACATTGTACTGACGATATCCCTGAAGAGTCCAAAGTGTAAAAAGGTAGCAATCTTTGAAAAGATGTTACTCAAAAATTGTGTCACTTAGAAACATTATGTCTGAGGCAACGTGATCATCTAGAGTGCCTCTACAATAACCTCTCTCAGTTTTTATATCTCTGAGACATTTTCCTGTGGTGAAAGGTTTTCTGTTGCCCCAAAAATTGTTAGGAGGCAGTGTAAAATTGTAAAGAGGTGTAACTTTCGTCCTACTCCTGATACGACCAAACTGACTATTCCAATGTGTTCAGATGGGTACATTTACACTAGGCATGGTTTTTTTTTTCACCCAAACATGTTGAAATAGTCCAAGCTACATTGTACCGATGATATCCCTAAATAGTCCAAAGTGCAAAAAGGTAGCAATCTTTGATGAGATGTTACTTGAAAATTGTGTCACTTAGAAACATTCTATCTGAGGCAACGTGATCATGTAGGGTTCCTCTACAATAATCTCTCTCATATTTTTATATCTCTGAGGCATTTGCCCATGGTGAAAGGTTTTCTGCTACCCCAAAAATTGTCAGAAGGAGGTAGTGTAAAGTTGCAAAGGGGTGTAACTTTCATCCTGCTCCTGATGCAACCAAACTGACTATTCCAACATGTCTAGACAGGTACATTTATACTCGGCATGGTCCTATTTTTCACCCAAACATGCCGAAACAGTCTGAGCTACATTGTACCGATGATATCCCTGAAGAGTCCAAAGTGTAAAAAGGTAGCAATCTTTGATGAGATGTTACTCAAAAATTGTGTCACTTGGAAACATTTCATCTAAGGAAACATGATCACATAGAGTCCCTCTACAATAGCCTCTCTCAAGTTTTTATATCTTTGAGGCGTTTTCCCGTGGTGAAAGGTTTTCTGCTGCCCCAAAAATCATCAGAAGGAGGTAATGTAAAGTTGCAAAGGGGTGTAACTTTTGTCTTGCTCCTGATGCAACCAAACTGACTATTCCAAAGCATCTGGATGGGTACATTTACACTAGGCATGGTCCTATTTTTCACTCAAACATGTCGAAACAGTCTGAGCTACATTGTACTGACGATATCCCTGAAGAGTCCAAAGTGCAAAAAGGCAGCAATCTTTGACGAGATGTTACTCAAAAATTGTGTCACTTAGAAACATTCTATCTAAGGCAACATGATAATGTAGAGTCCCTCTACAATAACCTCTCTCAGTTTTTTATATATCTGAGGCGTTTTCCCGTGGTGAAAGGTTTTCTGCTGCCCCAAAAATCATCAGAAGGAGGCAGTGTAAAGTTGCAAAGGGGTGTAACTTTTGTTCTTCTCCTCGTGTGGCCAAATTGATAGTTCCAACGTGTCTGGATGGGTACGTTTAGGCTAGGCATGGTTCTATTTTACACCCAAACATGCCAAAATAGTCTGAGCTACATTGTACCGGCGATATCCCTGAAGAGTCCAAAGTGCAAAAATGTAGCAATATTTGATGAGCTGTTATTCAGAAACTGTGTCACTTAGATACATTCTGTCTGAGTAAAAGTGATCATGTAGGGTCCCTCTACAATAACCTCTCTCAATTTTTAATATCTCTAAGGTGTTTACCCGTGGTGAAAGGTTTTCTGCTACCCCAAAAATCGTCATAAGGAGGCAGTGTAAAGTTGCAAAGGGGTGTAACTTTTGTTCTTCTCCTCATGTGGCCAAACTGACAGTTCCAACGTGTCTAGATGGGTACGTTTAGGCTAGGCATGGTCCTTTTTTGCATCCAAACATGCCGAAACAGTCTGAGCTACATTGTACCAGTGATATCCCTGAAGAGTCCAAAGTGCAAAAAGGCAGCAATCTTTGACAAGTTGTTACTCCAAAACCGTGTCACTTAGATACATTCTGTCTAAGGCAACGCGATCACGTAGAGTCCCTCTACAATAACCTCTCTCAGTTTTTTATATCTCTAAGGCGTTTGCCTATGGTGAAAGTTTTTGTACTGCCCCAAAAATCATCAAAAGGAGGCAGTGTAAAGTTGCAAAGGGGTGTAACTTTTGTTCTTCTCCTCGTGCGGCCAAACTGATAATTCCAATGCATCTAGATAGGTACGTTTAGGCTAGGCATGGTCCTATTTCGCACCCAAACATGCCGAAACAGTCCGAGCTACAAACACTAAGTAGTCTTCAATCTTCAAACACTACAAATACCATGATATCCTGCATAAAGCTGTCTTTTAGCCTTTTATAAAGGCATGCCCATCAAATTCAACCACATAGAGATGATTGTTTGTATTCTAAATTCCTTTTAAATACTAACCTTCCAATCTTTTTTCCCGCCCTCATATCAATTAAATATGACCTTCAATTATGATATGGCACTCGAGCTTATGAGAGTTTACCAGAGACGTCGGCTGAGTTAGGTTGAAGGGCCAGTGAACTAATGACTTAAAGACCCTTTAGTAGGTTGATTTAAGTGATAGTAACTTCTGATTATAAGTCAATATTAAATTAAAACAAAATTGCACTTTACACACGACAAGCAATTGAGGGTTTTAAAGTCTTAATAAAAGTAGATTCTTTTAGGGTTTAATGCCCAATATGCAAACCCTAACTATCAATAAGATTATGATTATGAAAGATTGTGTCTTCTCTAACTTCTTATTGCAAGAACAAAACCACATCCACCATGAATATGAACCTTGCATCATATCAACCTTTCAAGATAGACCTTATCATGAAAACCATATTCGCAACAAAACCTTGCATGAACAAAACCACATCCACCATGAACATGAACCTTGCATCATATGAACTATGTTTATCTTGTGCCGCATCAACATGAACTGAGAGACCTTATCATGAAAACCATATTCACAACATCATGCACCTCATGACCATCACCTAACTTCAATTACCGTATCACCTTATCAACATCATGGCATCAACCTTGACATCAATGCCAAACAACCTTGACCCTTTGACTTTAATGACAACCTTGAACCTTGATTGTTGATGACTTATGGAAGCCTATAGCCCCAATGTTATGTTGCATACTAAAATTAGGTAAGACTCAATGTAATCTCATAACCTCACCTTATATGCAAGAGGAATTACATTGAATAACCACAATGGTCATCAGGTGCTCATAAGCATATGATTTTGACTATTTTATTCAAAACAACAAACATACTCTTTGCATCCCAATATGGTATAATAACAAGAAATTAAAAAATATTTTCAATTGACCAACTCATAAAGAATATGGATCAGCATACTCATTTGAATATTTTCAATTGAGCAACTCATAAAGAATATGAATATTTTCTGTTCAACATGATGATTCATTTTTATTTTAAATACAACTTTTATCTTTTAGTTCCAAAATGAGGTTTAGGTGATACTTGAATAACAATAGCTAGCTTATTGGATCAACAAACATCCTATGTAATATAATTGGACTTTAAATATTTGAAGTAGCCATCTATAAATATTCATTCAAACGTGGATTTATAATGCAAGTATGGATGCCATCAATAAAAAAGATTTGTATTAACCAAATATCCATATAGGCATACATCAATATCTCTCGATATAAGTATAACATATATACAAAATAGCCATATAGGCTTACAAGAATGCCATATAGGCATACAACAAAGGAACACAATAAAAATTCATTCCCCTCTGGTTGGCGAAGAGAATAGATCACGGGCAACCTTTGATCTTCTAGGGGATGGAGACGTGTATGTGGGTGGGCTACTATGAACCCGAGGGTTGCTCCTCCTATTTAGTTCTTCCTGCATCTTTAGCTATTACAATAAAAAGTATAGACATTAATATATAGAAATTACATGTTATAAAAAATGAAACATTTAACAAAATAATCACTTACCGCTACCATATAATCTGTCTCCTCACTTGCCTTAGTAGCAGGAATAGGCGGTGGTGATGTCATGTCCTATAGAAACCATCCAGATAGAAATTAAACTTTAAATAAATAATCTTTTAATTTTTTAAAAATAAACAACTATAAAAATGAATGTAAATTGAAATTTACTAATCTGCCTCATACCCATGTCAATGGCATGGAGCTATGAATCACAGAGGTCACACCATGCTCCATTGCCTTATGAACATCGGGAGGTGTCTCCGCAGCCTGCATCATCTAGAAATAAAACAACATTATTCAATTAGTAAAACTATAATAGTGATGCAAATCATGGCTCTTAACATACACACACGTTCATCTAAACATGGAAGTACACACAATAAAGCACACAAGTCACATACAAAAATCTAGTAAGTACAATTCATTCATTAAACTATTTATTTTATTACCTCCGTGAAGCTTTGAAGTCCACCACCACTGGCAGGTGTTGCCGTGAAATCTCCAATATTAACCTATTCAACATCTAAAATTAGATATTAGAATACCATTCATATAACAATGCTATTCGCATGTAATATTTATAATTGTTTACTAGTTACATACCCCGACAGTAGATGATGTAGTGTAATATGCAGGTGGAGAACCACTGAAAACTGCATCAACGCTATGACCCTGAAATTCATTAAAATCATCAAACTAAGTTAGTTAATCTTGCATTTCAAAAATAAAATTTAATAAATTAAATTCAATAAACTTGCTAATATTTACCTGAGTATCAAGGCTGAAAGTCTCACTCAGGAGGGTATCTGTCATCACCATCTGCTCAGCTACAGATGTAGCCTATGCACCCGCGTCCTGACTATCCATGGGGTCATAACCACAGGCTGACCCACAAGTTTGACAAGCATGGGGTGGGACCCTACTCCTCACACTATCTCTCAACCCACGCTATGCTACAAGACTGGCATGCTCTATGATGTTCTGGGTCAAGAAACTAATGGACTGAAGTGTATCGACCTCAACACTCTCCTTCACAATGGAAGGGATAGAAACATGCTCATGGGCTGGTCTGCTGATTACTCGTCTCACTGGATGCTGTGGGTCAACACGTGCCCTTGGTCTATCTTGTGCTAACCCCCCACCTCTACCCTGGAAGTCCCGCATATCAAAATAGTTTGGCACTTTATTGAAGACAAACTCGCAGTAGAGTTTCCTCAAAAAGTATTGCGGGACCTCATTATTATTGCATGGAGGATGGTCAAAAACCATCCACCACCTTTGCCCAAAATTATCCCTTATCACTTGGTTGTTGCACCAATGGATAGGGAACCTCTTGCATGTAATGGGTGGAGGTTGATTTGTTTGTGGGTTTGTAAAAATGGAACACAAGTCTAATTTTGTAATTTGTAACTTTTTCACATCTTCATATGATAGCTTGTCTGCATAATACTCTCTAAACTCTCTCCTCTTATCCGACCAACTAGATATTTACTTGCTAATTGAATCTACATTTGATAACATAGATTCAAGAGATTGAGCAAGCGTGGACCTATGCAAGGTTGAAGTTGAAGGATCTTTCAACCTTGCAATTATGTCTTCAATTTCTTTTTTATTGTTTTCAATTTGCCCCATTAGATTTTCTTGTATTCCAGGGGCATGTTGAGGAGTTTGTTGTTCAGGTTGTTCTTCGGCAGGTATTTCCTCTTCAGGATTTTGTGGATTTTAAGGAGGAGGAGGTGCATTAACATTTCCTGACAATTAAGGAAATTTACATCAAAAATCAACTCAAACCTACATATTTAGAAACAAATTCAAACAAAAAAACAAATAAAACTCACTCCTTTGGCCTACTCGACGTCGTGGCGGCATTTTGGCGATGAATCGGTAAGATTTTGGTGTTGAATTGAGTCTTCAAAAATGTGAGTGTGCTTCTTAGGGTTTGCAGGTCGCGGGTGTAGAGGAAGATAAAGAAATGAAATGAGCAGAAATGCTCTTTTTTTTATATATATAATTAGTCATAACGCGCTCACGTTATAATGCGAGTGCGTTATGGTTTGGTTTTGTTGAGCCTTAGGCTCGTCATTACCAAACCATAACGCAAGCGCATTATAACGCGCTCGCGTTATGTATTAATTTTTTTTGAAAAAATTTTGGCCACTTTTTGGCCCCCCAACTTTTTGCACTTACCCATACATTGAAAGCCACCATCAAGAATATTATTTAATAATTGATATATAATTTGTTATAATTTCATTTAACTTTGTACTAACATGTGGAAGTGCCTGATGGGTCTCTTTGGATAACTATCTTCTTGGAAGTAACTTTATAACTGTCAATTCTGATCAATAACCATGGCCATTTCTTATTCCTAAAGAAATGGACGAAGTAGTATAGATAAACTTTATGGTTGTAAAGAAAATGCAAGAAGATATCTTAGCATTTGCTTTACAACCATAAAGTTTATCTATACTACTTCATCCATTTCTTTATAAACAATAAGTGGCCATGATTGTTGTTTAGAGTTGACAGTTATAAAGTTACTTCCAAGAAGATAGTTATCCAGAGAGACCTATCGAACACATCCACAGGTTAGTACAAAGTTATGAAATTATAACATTATATATCAATTCTTAAATAATATTCTTGATGGTGGCTTTCAATGTACATCTTTGAATTGTTCAAATCTTCTTAGCACATCCATGTATATTAAATGAACTATGTAAATTATGAACTAAATAGATATCTAATGTAGGCCCTTGTTAAGTTGAGGCCCCTAAATGATAATGATACAAAAAAGTTTAAAAAGAACTCAATTGATAAATTTACATATAATGATATACCAAACTAACATGATTAAATAACATAAATTTAAAAGGTCATGGCGTAAGTAGCTCATTTGAACATGTAAAAATTATGAACTCTAGATATCTATACAAAAAAAAGAGCTTCCCTTAGCTTCGAGAAATATTTAAATTCTATACTGACAAGGCTAACCACGTGAAGGTGGAAGCTCATTTGGCCTCACCTAAGACCTAAGACACCTAAGATGTAGTGCCTCCCTAGTCCTAGCCTAATCGAGGTATGAAATTTAAGATGTATATGATGTTGTGTTACTGACATTTGTTATGTTAGATTTCATATTGAGATTGGGTGTACATGTGGAGAGGATGACACCTTGACATTGGCATACTATGCGAATGATCACGGATGTTGAAATCCTCCAATGTGGGCTATTCATGCTTCGGCTATTATATGTTATGTATATGAAGGTGTTATAATGTGCCTTGAGTGGTGTAGGTACCAGGCATCAACTCCACCTGGCTTCATAGGTCTGAGCGTGCCTAATGCCCCAGTGGTGGTGAGTTGGAGATGACACTGGCCATACACCCTAGCTTAGTCACTGTCTTTGTTCGAGGATGAGTTATCCGATGTGGCATTATTTCCCTCAGACACCTTCTAGTTATCATCTAATTACCCCATCCTTGGTGAGTCTGACCCATGTGGTTATGGTGATAGTTAGTCTTTGTGGGTTGCCGTCAAGTGTTTTGATTATTTTGTAATTTTATTTCAGCATGGCAATAGAAAATTTGTCCTTGTCCTTAGTTCTGTATAGTTTTCTTGAGAAGGTCTTCATAAGCTAAAAATACTTCATGTGTGGCCCTTGTTGACTTTAGGGAAAAAAAATTATATACCTTTCCTTTATGTTTTTTTAGGGGGTGGGGGTGGGGGTGGGGGAATTTATCATGCAGATGCTTTTATTTTTTTTCCCATTATTTTTTTCACACTTTTCACGAGAAGGTTCTAGAAATAGGGGAAAGAGAGGAAGAAGTGAGGGTTTTGGGACGTGGAAGGAAAAAGAGCAGCTGACTACACTCCATTCTCTACAATTATTTTATAGTTTCCAGGTAAGTGGGTATCTTCTCTTAACCCACAGATACCAGGGCAGATTACATCTGTTGATATATTATCATTTGTTCTTACTCTAGGGCTCATTTGATGGATGCCCTTGCTCTATTCAAGCCAATGGCATTTGCTTAAAAATTTCTAAAGCCTTTTAACAATTCTTTTCTGAGCGTAATCCTGCAATTATTGTAGTCCATGAGACTGTATTTCTTCTAGGCATTTTATGAACTGTTCACTTGCCTTGCCTATTCTTTTATCATACGTATACATGTTTACCAGGGCAATTGCAGTTACAATTGCTTAAAAGTTCTCAAGCCTCTTAAACAAATTCATTTTTAGCAGATCCTATGACCATTGCAGTCCATGTGACCTTACTTCTCTGAGACATTCTGTCACATAGTGCGTGTGCCTTGTCTTGGCATTAGTTTGCATACTTTTCTATTAGTGCTCTTGCAGCTACAATATCTGACAAATTTTCCCTTCCATTATACTTGCTGGACGTCCATACCCTGCATGAAGGATACCTTTAGGAGCAAGCAGGGACGATGCTTTCACAGGTTCTGGGATTTGGCCTTATATCAGCCAGTTGTATTTGCTTGAAAATTTCTATAGACTCTTCTTCAAATTCATTGGTACAAATCCTATTATCAGTGCATTCCATGAGATAACATCTCCTTGTGGCATTCTGTCAAATAGTTCTTGTGTTGTCCTTACGCTGCCCTCTTGGTGCAGGCATGGAGGATGCAGCAAAGGTGGTGGAACTTGGCTTACATTTGCCAATTACTTTGCTTGAAATTTTCTAAAGTCTTTTCAACAAATCCATTTTGTGCATTTCCTATAAATGTTGCATTCCTTAAGATGTCACCCCTATGCGGCATTCTCTCAAACAACTCACATGTCTCTTCTATTCTTCCATGCCATGTGCACTAGTTCACCAGCACAGCTGCAAATGTCGACTTGCAATTATATTTTGGACTTTATCCATTCACAAAGGTTTTTCTAGACGTATAAAATCATTTTATAGCATTTGCTACTAATTTTGTGTGAGGCACAACAACCATGTAGAAAGGGCCATTGTGAGAATTACCTAGAAATGGAAGAAATGGTTCACTTGAGATAAAAGAGATATTGGATAGCCGTGTGGGAAGAAGTACTCGGAATAGGCAATATGAAGAATATCTGGTGAAATGGAAAGGAAGGCCTATTGAAGATTCTTCTTGGTTGTCTAAGGTAGAGGTTGACCATTTGGGTTTTCCTCAAACAAACCCCTGAGACATGACAGGGTCACTTCTCAAATTACCCTGGGTGTCTGATGTAGGAGCATCCAGTGGTGTAAGGGTGATCTTGCATCACCCAAAAAGATGTTGCTTCAAAATCATTACAGTTGTTTTCAATTCTTTCCATAATTAGTATTTCTGGTTCCATAATCTCTTGAATAATGATGTAGGACTTTCAGTTTTTCCAAAACTGCTAAAAATAGCAAACTGCTAGTTTTGGAAAGTTTACCTGCCATTTTAGGAAAGTTTGCGTTTGGACATGGATTGAAGCAATAACTTACAGAAAGCTTCATAACATAAATATAAGAACTTTGGCAAAGGAATTAGGCAAAGATCATTTGTGAGCTGAAAGATATTAAAGTTTTTGTTTTCAAAAAGCCCTTGAAATTTTTTGAAACGAGATATGAGGCACTAAAACATCCCATAACATCCCAAAAATTTGACAAAAATCCATTTACAAATTTTTGGCATGATAGTTCACATCGCGATCTTTCTGACACTTAAAACGGTTCGTCAATCGGACACCCGGATCAAAAGTTATGCTTCCTGGAAGTTGACCTACTTTTGGAGGGAGTTACAAATTTTGAAATTTAGTTGGAGGCAACCAAAAAGTGCTATTTATGACTATTCTGGGAACCCTGGGAAGTAGTAGAGTTAAAAGGGAAAGTGTAGAGTCAAGAATAGGTGGGAAAATAGAAACCCTAGCAGATTTGGGGTTACAGATGGCAGATGATACTAGAGTCTTGTGAGAGGAAGCTGTAATGTGTTGCATCCTGTGGAGGGTTGATTCCTCTAATTTTATTTGAGCTTTTGTAATGTAATAAGTTGTCCAAATCAATAAAGAAAGTTCTATTTTCTATGTGTCATTTTTGTTGTTGTGTGTTTTATGATTTACCCCCCTCATCAAGATTGTGACTTTATCTTAATGATAATATTGACTTTGAATCTCAGTTTGAGGACCAAATGTGTAGTTCTTAGAGAAATCTACAATAGAAAGAATACAACCTAGTGAAAAATAATTCTTTGAGTCACAAAATTACTTAGCCTAGACCATCTTGCACCGTGACAATGTTGGATATGCAGATATGATGTTATGAAATTTAGAGTCCATAAACTCATTGTAGGGCAATTCACTCTCTCTCAAAACAATTTTTTTGGACTCAACTCCTGACTTCATTGAGTATTTCTCATATTCAAATCTCTTCCAAACAATTGGCATTGAATGATAAATATTCTCAAATGGTATTAAAAGTTTCCTCAAATTTCCACAATCTATACATGCATTTTTTATACACTGTACATTGAATTCATTTGAATCTTCTGATATTTCACATAAGATAGACTTCATAAATTATGTTGTACTTCTAGGGATGACTACATTTGGATTAACTATTGACATAACTTTTTTATATGACTGTAGGTGTAGATGAAATTCAACATGATTTCGATAGAAAAAAGTTTCATGTACTTTATTTATACATACGAAACATGGTCATAAACTCTCAAACATCCTTTAACAAATCTTCATCTATGGTTCAATTATTGCTTGAATGCTTCAAAAAGTTCACTTTGAGTTGTATCTATAAAATGTTTTGGATGAAATTTTTTTTTACCATCTTCACATTTTATTTGTATAGTGTGCCTTCTATTGGAAGAAACACGAGAGTGGTTGGTCCAATATCCAATCATATTTTCTTTTACATCTTTTGAAATTCTATCTTTCTGAGGGAGTTGACAAATATTTACCCAATTACTTTCAATGTTTTCATCTAATCTGTTTCTCTTCTTGATATATCTTTGAACAGTTCTCCTAGATACATTTACTACATTGGAAATTACTTGAACTTGTCTTCTATGTGATAATTTTTTATTAGAAATTACAATCATCAATGCTCTACATGCAACACTTAAATTAGTAGCTCAACTTTTGGTTTTAATAGAATCCAATGCTTCTTGCAAGTTTTCAACTACTGTATGATTTAATAAATCTAAAGATTTTTTCTTATTATCAACTCCTAACAACTCCAAAATAGGAGTCATTTCTTTTCGCCTAAATAATTTTGCGAATAATTGTGCTCTTCCAATTAGAGATTTATCTTCAAAAAATTCATCCACAATTCTTTTAGAGTGAAGTTTTATTGTGCTTTCAGGTAACATATGTTCAGGTGAAATTGTCTTGAAAAGAGAATCCTCATCCATTTCCATAAGATTTTTCATTCCATACAAAAAGTTTGTATCACTAGTACCAATTTCTTCTTGTACTTGTTCATTACCATGCTCTTCAACTTGTGCATCAATAATTTGAATGGTTTGTTCTTGACTAGATGATCCTAAAGTCAAATTCTCCCTATTTAGTTCGTTTTCATCTCTTTTTCGGTCATACAACCTTGATCTAGTTCTTTTATTCCCCATCACAAATTGCTTGTTTTAATTCACCTACACACATACACATGCATGTACATCCCAATAAATTTAAGTCATGGAGTTCAATTTCTACATGATTTTAATTTATCATTCAAGACTAGTATATACGAACAATAAATACACTCATAACCTTTTAAAATTAATCAATGACAAGTTGAGAATTATTGTACCTTAAAAATTTGTAGCCTCTCTTGCCAAAAAAACTCCTTTTGTGTGCTTTCTCGAAATGTTTGTATTGAAAAAATAATTTGTAGCCTCTATTGCAAAAAAAAAAAATGCTTCTTGTACTTTCTCTTAATGTTTGAATTGAAAAAAATAAGCAAAAATGATTCTATATTTATATGAAGTTGTTTCAATTTGGAAAAACAAAATCCAACCGACCAAATGGGGGGCCGACTGGAAAAGTTTAGATTCGAGCGAATCGAACTTGCCTGAGTTAAACTTGCCGAGTTTGATTCACTCGAGTTAAACTTGACCAAGTTCAACTCGACTGAGTTTGATTTGCCTAAAACTATCTATGTGGCATCCTACTTGGCAACCACCTCCTCTATTTTTAGAATTTTCTGAAACTTTCAACTTGGATTGAATATTTCTTCAGTTAGAATGAATTATTTCAAAAAACTAAAAATACACTTTTTTAGAGCTCCGAGTGTACAATCCAAGTATATTTGTTTTGATATTTTGATTAGTTTTAATATGTTTTTGTTTTAAATTATTCCAAGTATGTTGTTATAATCAAAGATGACACTGATTAGAAAAATAAAAAATATATAAAACCACATCAAATTCGTTTGAAAATTATATGGTGCATTGGAGGAAAGAGTCCTCTCCAAAAGGATATAATTGGTTTTTTAAAAATGAAAAAAAACTTATACAAAAGTTGACGTGGAATGAAAACTTTCAAATTCTGGTAAGTTTGACTTTAAACTGTTATTACGAAGAAAATATGCATTGAAAACTATTTTTTTTCCATGCACTAGATACTGAACTAATCTATTTGAGTAAAACAAAATTAGGGAAAAATAAAATTGTTTTTTTGTGATGTGGACTCGACGTCACTTTTTCCTGAAAATTTTAGTAATTCAAAATCTACTCTTAAATTTATAAAAAAGTATCAACTGTTATTAAATATGCATTGAAAACTATTTTTTTTCCATGCACTAGATACTGAACTAATCTATTTGAGAAAAAAAATTAGGGAAAAATAAGATTGTTTTTTTTTGTGATGTGGACTCGACGTCACTTTTTCTTGAAAATTTTAGTAATTCAAAATCTGCTCTTAAATTCATAAAAAAAAGTATCAAAATAATTTTTTAAATGGTTTGAAAAATTACAAGCATAAAATTCATCATGAGTTCAACATTTCATTAGTTTACATCATTTTGAAATTCAAAACATAATTACCACTTTTATGAGGTCGAAGTTGATTTTTTTTGTGTTGGTCGATTCTTTTATAAAAGTGTGACACAGGTTTGTGATTTTACCCTTAGATTAAGTAAAAGCATTTGAAAACAATGTGTTTAATTTATTTGCATCAACATTTTGGATCACACTGCTCCTGCTTCCACTTCTGCTTCCATATGACATGATGTCGTCTCCCACTCCTGCTTCCACTTCTAGGTCACAATCTCTCACTCTCGCTAATGGATCACAAACCCTTTTGTGAGATCCTAGCTCTAATTCCCTTATAGAGGAGGTAGTTCCACCTCTACCTGCCCCTGGAGCCTCTGTCTCTACACCTGTTACCAAGCCATTTGCAGAGGATGAACCTATTTTTATCTTTTATATATAATATGTTCATAAACATTTTGGGCCATACACACCAACGAACAAATTCTTATTTAATATAAACCTTCAAATGTACTTTTAGAACAATTTTTGTTTGTGTACATGAGATTTTCACAATCCATTAGATCAAGTAAAAGCATTAGATTGGGCCATTAGATTAAGTAAAATGTGTGTAATTTATTTGCATCAACATTTTGGATCACACTACTCCCACTTCCACTTCCGTGTGACGTGATGTTGTCCCCTACTCCCTTTTCTACTTCTAGGTTGCAGTCTCTCGCTCCTGCTAATGGATTGCAAACCCTTTTGCAAGATCCTGGCTCTGATGCCCTTGCAGAGGAGGTGGTTCCCCCACTACTTGGCCCTGGAGCCTCCATCTCTATGCTTGTTACCAAGCTGTCTGTGGAGGATGTGGCTATTTTTATCTTTTATGTATAATATGTTCATAAACATTTTGGGCCATACACACCAACCAACAAATTTTTATTAAATATAAACCTTCAAATGTACTTTTAAAACAGTTTTTGCTTGTGTACATGAGATTTTCACAATCCATTAGATTATGTAAAAGCATTTGAAAAACTGTTTGTAATTTATTTGCATCAACATTTTTATCACATTACTCCTACTTCTACTTCCTTTTCCATGTGACACGATGCTATCTCCCACTCTCGCTTCTGCTTCTAGGTTGCAGTTTCTCATTCCTACTAATGGCTCACAAACCTTTTTGTGAGATCCTGGCTCTGATGACCTTACATAGGAGGTAGTTCCGCCACTTCTTAGCCTTGGAGTCTCCATCTTTGCGCTTGTTACCAAGCCATCTATGGAGGATGAACATCTGGGTGCTATGTAGCTTGTCGTTTCTAGTGCCTCCTTTTTAGCCCCTAGTGTGGTAGGGAATTCCTATGACAACATTGCAAGGAATGGGTCGAATGCTACCCTAGGCACGACAAGTACTGCTCGCCCCTTTATGCAAAGGAAACTACAGCCTATGACATGTGTTTCTTCCTCCCCAACCATCATCTGTGGGTAGGATGTTGTGGATAATGAAGACTCTTTCAAACATTGGGCTCTCATGTGCAGGTTTAATCATTTTTGGCCCTCCCTTCTAGATTTGAAAAAACGGGCTCTGGAAGCTTGGAGGCCTCTTTCTAATGGCAAGATAGAACTATATCCCTATGCAAGAGGGTTTTTCATTACTTCTTTTCAATTTGAAGATGATAGAGAGTGTGTGCTGGAAGGTGGGGTTTGGATGTGGGGGATCATTCCCTCTCACTCAAACCATGGTTTCCTACCTTCAACCCTATGACTAAATCTTTGTATATTGTTCCTGTTTGGATCATATTACCCAATCTCCCTCTCCAATTTTGGGAAGTTTCCTGTTTTGAATCTATTGGTAATGCTCTCAATCATTTCCTACTGGAAGATGGAGCATCATCAATCTATAGCCATACAATCTTTTCTCGTATTCTCATGGACATTGACACATCTAAGGAGCTACCTAGGAACATTGTCCTACTTGTTGGGGATAGACCTTGGACTTAGACTATTGATTATGAGGGTCTTCCTTTTTGATGTAGAAGATGTTTCAGCACTAGACACCTCGCTTTGGATTGGCCTTGCCTGCACTGCAAGAAGGGTGAGGCGACTTGGTGGAGGAATACCCTCCACAATCATTTAACTGTTGGTAATTTTGATGTTGATGATGAGGAGTCCTTGGATCCTACTGAGTCAGTTCCCTCTAGGGCTACTAAGACTTCAGAAACTTCTCATGTTGGGACATCTCTTGAACCATTACTAGCAACCACACCTTTGGACCTCGTGCCATTGACTGTTGGGTCTGTGAGTCCTACTTCTTTTGTGGCTTCAATTTAGCACTCACCTCCTCTTTTAGCCCTTGCGAGGGCTCATACTTCAGTGGAGGCTAGTCGTCCCCTCTCTGCTCATTCTGAGTCCTTGGAGGATGATGTCTCATGGATGGTTGTTCAAAGAAGGAAGATAGGTCTTCCAAAGCAGGTGTGTGTTTCCCACACCTGATTCAATGGTGTTTGGATTGCTAGATCGAAGCCTGGGGTTTTGTAGATGGCTTCCCTAGGTTAGTTGTGGTTGGCAGCTCAACTGTTGTTTCATGGTTTTTTATGTTGGGGTTTGGCTGATATTTTTTCAAGCTATTGTACATGGTTTTGGGGCCCCTTCAAAACCTATTTACCTCTAATAAAAAATATTTTGGATCACACTCCATGATCCAGTTAAAAAGATGAGCAATAGGCAAATTCAAAGTATATAGACAATAACACAATATGACATTATAATATATTGATGTGTCTTAATTACAAAATGGTTCATCTCTTTATATAGAGTTTGAGATATGTAATTGATAATAACTTAATAACTACCGTTTATAACACACCACGAAGTCACTAGGGTGACTTTATTAGAAAAGGTAAGCCTTATATTCTAAGACCCCTTCATAAGGTTTGCAATATGCAAACAAATTGATATGTTTCACAATGTATGGGGTACCACTTATAATATATTGAATTCTTTCTGATAAAAATATGCTTATTTAAATAGTGATTTTGAAATTCACATTTAATAACTTTTCTAAATAAAAAAAATATTTTATTCCAATATCCTCACACTATTAAACCCCACTCAACTACTATTCCTCTCCCCTAATAAATAACATAAAATAAACAAGCTTTGCTTTAAAAGTCATAGATGATAATAACCAATTAAAAATACTAGCAAATATTAGTTGTTATAGTTATCCTCCTACAATGGGAATAATAACTTTTCTACTAAACAAAAAGTTAACTAGTTGATTTGCTTAAGTTAAATGTGAAGAGGGAAATTTTCATATTTTTAAATATATGTTGTAATTGTTCATATACAATTTTCTAAGACTTTAGCTAGGGTAATTACCAAATTGCTCAAACTAAACATTGCACTTATATAGGATAATAATTAAATATTATCTAATTATGTGATATATATATAATTAGATAGATTTGTAAATAGCATATTATTAATATATATTAAAATTATTATGAAATATATAAATAGTAGATAATAGTCATTTCATATTTTAAATATATGTTGTAGTTGTTCATATAATTTTCTTAGACTTTAGTTAGGGTAATTGTCAAATTACTTAGACTAAATATTACACTTATAAGCAATAACTATAAAATATTTTTTTTTTTTGAAAGGAGGCTCTTTCTCCCATTCCCACTCGCATGCATTCTTCTATCTTGGATTGATTACTAGATGTTGTGCCTCCAAGGTCTCTCTCTCTCTCTCAGTGCCCTACTTAGATGTATTCTATAGGTCCCTATTGAGGGTATTAGCTCTTAATTTTCCATGCTTGTTTTTAGCATTGGAAATGGAAGTGTTTCAATGTTGGATCTCCTGGCTTGATTGATGCCTTCCTTTACAGGCCTAGTTTCAGGCCCCTACACCCTCCTTGGTTGTGGCATCTAGGTCATTTTTGGCATGCATTCATTGGTCTCTACTATGGAAGGAGTTCCCTCTCCTGTAACTATGTTTCTATCCTTTGCCCTCACTAGTGGTAAGACTATTGGCTTAGGCATTGTCTCACCATCCCATCTTACTTTTGGCATTGGTCACATCACTTTAGGGTTTGCTACTGTTGGTGCTAAGGTTCTTGTTGCTACATAGGGGTCTTCTTGTGGCTCCCCTTCCTATGTAGCCATGGTAGGCTTGGGGTCCCCTATTTGGACTCCTCTATGTAACAAGAAAAGACCTCTACCTTGCTACCAAACCCCCCTTACAGTGGTTTGTGGTTAGGAGGTTGTTGACAATGAAGATTTTTACAATTTCGTTGAGGCATTATTGGAAGATTTAACAAATTTGTGGCTCTCTCTTCTAGACTTGAACAAATGGGTTTCAAAGTTATGGCTCCCTCTAGTTGAGTGCTAGATCAATCTTTATTCTTTGCTCAAGGATTTTTCATTGTGACCTTTGACTCCTTGGATGATATGGATTTGGTGTTGGATGGTAGGGTACGACTATTGGATGAGCACTCCCTCTTGTTCAAGCTATGTTCCCCTTCATTCAACCCACTTTCTGAACATCTCTATATTTGGCTAGTATAGGTTAGGCTTCCCAATATTCCTCTCCAGTTTTGGGAAGAATCCTATTATGAGGCCATTAGTAATGCCATTGGTTGTTATCTCAAGATGAACTCTTCAACTTTTGCCATGGGGCTCACCATGCTTGTCTGTATTTTGGTAGATATTGATTTATGCAAATCTCTCCATGGGGAAATTATTCTTATAGTGGGGGATAGGCCTTGGACACAATTAATCAATTATGAGGGTCTCCCCTTCCACTATAGATGATTTTTTTCCATCAGTCACCTAGCTTCTAATTATTCTCATTCTTTCCATTAGGTTGGCATGGCTTCATGGTGGCAGGATATCCATTCAGACCACTTAATGATTATTGGTCCTAACTCTTAGGATGATACTTCTCTTCTAGTTGATTAGGATGTCAGGTCTTCTTTTTCCATCCCTCCATTTCTGAAGGGGGTTTCTATGGTGGTTGGTGTGGCTCTTGTGTCTTCTTTGACTTTTGTAGTGACCTCTTCTTCTAACCTAGCATGACTTGCTTCCTCTATGGGTTCCTCACCCCCTTGTTGCACCGTAATGGAATTCATTCTCTTAGCACTTTGATGAATTTTATACAGCATAAGACTTCTTCTAACAACATAACTCCCTCTCTATGTAAGAGATATCTCAGGTGGTGGTGATGGTAGAGGACTCCCCTCTCCTCTCCCCTTACTTCGATAATTTTAAAAATGGTGTATCCTGGATGATTGTCCAAAGATAGAAGATGGGTCTTCACAAATCTGTCTTGACTTCTCACACTTAGATTAAGGGTGTATGCATTGAGAGGTTAGGGTCCAACATTTTGTAGGTTGCTAACCCTAGGTTTTTTAGTTGTTTGTGTGTTGTTTATAGGTGTAGTCCCCTTGTGGGGACCTGCTTTGCCTTATCCTTTTGGCTCTTCTAAGGGTAGGGTCCCTTGTTAACCCTTTTATATATAATTTAAAAAATAATCAAACATTATCTAATTATGTGATATACATAATTAGACAGATTTGTAAATAGAAGATTATTAATATATATTAAAATTATTATGAAATATATAAATAATAGATAATATTTATTAATATAATATTTGTAGTATACATAATTATTAAAGGATGTTGACATTACACAAAATTTTATTTAAATTTAGAACAATAAAAAGGTGGGCTAATAATAAATACTTTAGGCACTTGTCAATTATAACAAATAAGAGATAATAGTAAGTAATATAATATTTAAATTGTGATGGGGCTTCTCATGAGTCACATCACCATGACATTGATTATAACCATTCGAGACACTTATAATTTTTATATTGTATTTAAAATGTTACTATAAGAATTTAACTTTTTGATTGAATAGTCTTTGAGATAAATGATATTAGTCATTTCTCATAAAAAAATGTACATGTTTTACTTTGTCAACAATAAGAAAATAAAAAAAGAATCAACACAACTAGCAACAACACTCAAAGGTCATATCAAATCACCGATAAACATGACTTTTATAGTCATGTCAACCAGACATTGCACATTTATATTTTTTAAATTATTCTATGTAGTGCTTGACCAATAGGGTGATAATAAATTTTATAGTCATGTGAACCAAACATTTCATATTTATAATTTTCAAGTTATTCTATGTAACGCTTGAGAAACAGGGTGATAAATATTGATGTCAATTATTGATTTGATCGTATCTTTAGGTGCTATTACTATTTTTCAAGAATTTCATAGATGTGATAATTTAAGAGTTTTTCAATGATTTTATAAGAAAGAAGCAACTTCAAAGTTATCTTCATTTATTAACGTTGATGATCATTTTCAAAGGTATTCAACAATGGCACACTAAGTATTAAACATAATAAGGACTAATTATAGTTTTCTTTTTCTTTCCATTACAACTATAGTTGTTTAGAATACATTATGTAATTGAAGCCACATTAAAAGTGCATTATTTTTAGAAATTAAAAGAAATAGAAAATTGTCTATTTTTTGTTATACACATTGCTAGATGCATTGAATCACTTATTGAATACATTTGAATGCTTAATGTTTATTATCACAATCATTTTTTATACAATTGCAATGTGTTGTGTCAATACAAACATTGGATACATAAAGGTTAACCAAGACATCCAAATAAATAGAAAAATATGTATATAAGGAATGGAAATACATGAATACTCTGACCATACATTATGGAGATCATATTAAGAAATCATACTATAGTTAGTTCTATCAACATAATTTATTATATTAATACTATTTTTCATACAATTAAAATTACATGGACATAATTGAAAAATAAAATTTAAGGTTACAATATATGAACTGGTGCAAAGATTGTTGTAAGACATTGAAATTGGTAATTGGTATAATTTATGAACTGGTGCAAACACTGTTGTAAGACATTGAAAATGGTAATTTGGTATAAAGACATCACAGACACTATAGGGACAATGATGAAACTGCACCAAGATTGTATTAACATCTTAGATGAAAATTCTTGCTGTGTGCCTTTTTTAATCGAACCACCTTCCTAATTACATTATTTTGACACTATCATTGTGGGTCTTATTTTGTATTAACATAGGCCAAAATGTGACAATGTGCTTCTATTGAATGAAATAAATGCAATCATTCAAAACATAGCTTTTTATTATAATTGATTATAGATGAATAGTGAGTGTACTTAATATTTTTCTTTGCACTTTTCTATTGTTACATGCATAAAAAATATTTCTTGTAGACACCTTGATGTACTCGTCAAATATATTTAATGTTTCTAATGTCTTTAATGACATGGAAAAATATGCCCACAAAAAATTAATTCAAACATGAGAGGACAAATCCTATAAAAAATTGAACTTAACCATAGAAGTTGATGAATATAGTGTTCATCTAGTTGAGCCACATAGAATATGTTATATTAACACCTTACTAGGAGTATAATATGAATTGAATGTCATGAAGACAAATATTTAGACGCAAAATGTATGAATAGTTTGTAATCATGCAAAATTTAGCAAAAAAAAATATAGAGAAAGTAGAAAGTTTGATTTGTAAGTCTGGATAAAAATAATTGAAAAACATGAAAAGGAAATACATATTATGCACAAACTCAACAACAAATCTTGTACTTATAGATGATATAAAAAACCATTGAAAAGTTTAGGAAAATAAAAGACAACACATCTATAAAGAGGGAAATAGCTCGGTCGATTCCCTTGCCAACTATGGTACCCATTCTGAAGGTTTCATTAGTTGGAATGATTTAACATCACTTCCAGGTCTTATGGATTCCATCATAAAAAATGAATCTCCTCTCAATAATTAATCAGATGCATCAGGGTGTCCTCGGGATATCGATACACGAGTGCTAGAATTCGTTGGAAGAAGGACCATATTGGCAAGGAAGGATTTCCGTCACCGACCATTATCTACATTTTGTTGATTATAATTTATTCCTAATAGCATAGCATGCATTACTATCTGTCTCTCCTTTTCTCCTATCTTCTTCACCATGGGAGGGAACCTTACTCAGACTGCGCCTACCAGCTATGACAACCTTAAGATAGACACTGATCTTTGGAGTATCTTTCAGAGGGGTCACCTATCCTCCTACTGTGACGCACTGAATGGTTTGACACCATGATTTGAAGAGAATTCACCAGCTCCTAGAAGGCAGGGGTTGTCTGTGTTCATGGCATTTCGTTCAGGGTTTCTGAAGAGCTGATTGCCGTTACTACAGGCCTAAAGATGGAGGGGACTCGACTTCCTAAAATGGTGAAAGGTAATTACCAAGAGGCTATGCAGAATTCCCTGAAGAGGAGAGGGAATGTTAGCAGGTTGTAGAGCGGTTTCAACAGAGAGGATCTCCAAGGCATTTGGAAGTGAGTGGCAGAGGCTCTCATGAGGTACATAACTCTTGAGGGCCGTTACAAATGGTTCCATGCTTACTTATTCCCTATGTTAAATCATTTCTACCACAATATTACTTTGAATTTTGCTTTCTGGTTGTTCACTTGCCTTGAGGAGTCGGTTTACAAAGTCCTTATTGGTGATAGAGATCAACCATCGCACCAATGGTTTCTTTACACTCTCTATCAATTTGAGATTACTCTTACCCCAACCCTCCCTTTTCAACCCCGCATTTACAACCCCTCTCTCATGGAACATCATTCTTATGAGGAACCCCTACTAAGAAATCTAATTTGAGGAAGCCTTCTTCTTTTGTCATTCAAGACCCTCATGTTGCTGCTGCCAAGATTTCCCCCATCTCTCCAAAGGGAAGAAGAAGAACAAGGTCACTTTCAATGACCCTCTGTTTGATATCCCTGGTTCTATTGATGTCTATCATACCTTGACTGATATTGTGCATACCCTTGATTACTCTAGTTCCACCCTTCCCTAGGTCAAAGGTAAGGCCAAGGTGTAGTAGAAACCCTCAGTGCCAACCACTTCTTTCTAGCCTAGGTCCTCCCTACCTGAGCCTATTGACCCTTCAGCCAATTTCAGAGTGAACCTATCTCTCCCCCTAGCAGCAGTTCCCTCAGCGGTGTTCGCTTAGTGGTCATTCCCTTATTCAGCAGAGTATCCCCTAGGGAACTAACAGATGCAACTCCTGCCACCACTTGGAGGAGAAAGTTGTCACTTTATACAAAGCCATGGACCTTCAAAATTAGGTCCTGAAGTGGCAGTTGGCCCAACTATATAATACCAAAAAGAAAATACAATGCTTGGAGATTATGGGTCATTTTGAGGCTTCCAAGTGGCCAAATGAGAATGTACCCTAGGACTTGTGGAAGGAAGTTGAAATTTTTGCAAATATTTTTAAGAAATGGGAGTATTTGGAACAAGAAATGGACAATATGAACAAAACACATGATGGCATCAAAAGAAACATGGAGGAAATCATTGCTTTTAGTAGAAAGGCAGTGAAGAACTCTACCACGACCCTATATGTGTTTCATTTTGAGCTAGAAAATAGAAGGAAACTAAACATCAGAGTTCTAGTACTCCTATTTTTGGCCATACCAATCAACAGATCGCTCAATTTGGACCTACAAACAGAACCAGGGATAAAAGTCAAATAGCCAAAGATAAGGTTGTTGATGATGGAGATATAGCTAGAACTCAAGTTAACAACCTAATGGAGACTTCTTTTAATGGAAGAGGTTCAAAACAAACCAAATCTTGTTGTTTAATACAGTCTACAAACTCTGTTTGCAATTATTTTTAAGGACAGTGAAGTTACAAAGAACAAAACATGTTTATAATTGTAATACTCCTTGTGGATAGAGGCATACACAAGCCCATTGGTGATTATAATCTTGCAACACTAATAGAAACCTGAATGAATTCCAACAAATAACGACACAGCTAGAAATGTACACCAATTTTTATTTATTACTGTAACAAAGCATTGTTTTGTCTGAAACTAGACATTTATTCTCCAGAACACTAAACATGCATTTATTCTTCAAAAGGACAAAAAAGACTATATTTCAATTACAGTTTTATGCCTTAAAATAGAGGCATCAATGACTTATACACTGCTATCCTCCTAGAGTTCTCAAAAATGAGTGTTCAAGCATCGAACAATTGTAAATGACACCTTTTTGTCCACATTTTCAAAACTCGAGCCTACTGTCACGCCTTTTTTTCATACCAAAGAAGATTATTTCATCCTCATTCATATTGTTTTCCTTGCTTTTGAACTACTTTGATCTCCTACTGAGCATTGAGTTAACTATCTGTTACTTTCACAGCATAGACTTTCCTTCCCTTTATAACTGTCATGTTCCTCTGGCACAAAAACCTTCTAATAAACTGACTCCCAAAATGTTTTTTGCTTTGAATCATCTTCCATAGAAGTGCCAAGACCATGGAATTTGTTTCATATGTTCTTCCTCTTAAAAACTGTCCTTTGGCCAGAAATTTGAGCCTCCAAAACTACTGTTCACCATCTACACTTGTATCTTTTAAATCTCAGTGGTTTCCTGAGGCTTTTCTCTTTTTTTCTCCAAGATTGTTGTTCTAGACTGTATTTTAACCTTCCCAAATGCCTTTCCTTTTCCTGATATGTGCTTCCTATGCTTTCTTCGCTAAAACTCCAACCTCCCTCCCTTCTAACTATCCATTCTTTTCCAAGAACCCGTGGAAAAATACTTCCCGAGTCTTGCATAACTGAATTCTCCCCTTTTTCACTTGGTGGGAATGTAATGTTATTCATTCCAACCAATTTGAAGTCATAGAAGCCATAACAAGACCAACTAAACATTACAAGGTAGGATAGTACATCCTAAAATACCTCAATCAATTTGAATTTTCAAATGTGAGTCTTGGTGGGAAACATAGCTACAAGCCTCAAAAGGCTTCAAGGTCCACAACATGAAACCAAACCTCAAATCCAACTCAACACCAAACCAAAATTGGTCCAATGACCCAACAAACACGACAAAACGAAAGCATGAAAAACTCAAAACTGCGAGGAAGAGCGATGCTCCTACATCATCTTATGAATACTTTAAGCTGGAATTCTTGAACCATGAATGGCAGGCCATAAGTGGCCTTAAGCATCTCTTAGAGTAGTAGTTTCTTTTGTGTTAGTCCTCTACTAGTTTCTCTATTCTGTGTTGCTCTTTTCTATTTAGGTTGTTTTAGCTCCTTTTTTGGTTGTTCTCAGTTTCACTGCTTGTGAAACTTGTTTTGTTTTCCTTCATGACTTCTATGTATGGGTTTAGGACCTTCCCGTTCTTATATTAATCAAAACAAATCTTGTCCTTATACCCAACATCTCATTACCTCATTGTTTTAAATGCAACATGGTATATAAAAGAATTTGTAAACATATAGTAGACACTCACTAATATGGACTCTAAAAATTTAGTACTCCTTAACACCATATGAAACTTAGTCGCTTATAAAAATGTGACCACTTAATTTTCATTATATCCATGATACATGCATTCACACAACAACACTAACTTACAAACAATATATACAAAAAGGAACAATCATGTATAAAATAATTGTCATCATTATTATAGACAAATGAAGGATATTTAGAGAAATACTTCACATCAATAAATGAAATATACAAAGTTTATAAAAAATTAATGACATGAGAAAGCCCTATAGGAACTTATACCAATATCATGAAAAAATTGCATGGATTAAATGTTCCCTCAAGAGTCGACTTAGAGATAGGGATTGCAACCATCACCCAAGCACATAGTTGTGACATATCACCTAGGACAATATTTTTTTTTACAAACCATTGAGATCTCTAATTAGTTAACTTAAGAAGAGTAGCAATGGACCACCTTGATCATCATAATGTGAAGAGTTAAATTCAAAATTATAAAAATGAATCGACAGAGCTTGCAAAGAAACTACTAATGCTTAGAACCTATAGGGGATCATCCAATAGATATAAAAAGATAACCAATGCCTTGATAAAAAACAATAAAAGAGATCTGAAAAATATCCTCCAAATCCAAATATGGATGGGTCAAAAAGAAATGAAGCTCCAAAACAAGACATCATAAGACACAAGAAGCCATTGTATTACCAAAGAGTCCAAAGAAGCATCAATAATGTGACCTCAAATATCTACAATACCTAGGTCCAAAGAAATAAAAACAATGTGAAGTTCAACCCAATATTAGAAAGCTCCATCCTTCCAAAGATAGAATCAGAGTGCATCATTAACCACAATCATTGTAGTATGTGCAATCATTGTAGCCACAAGCACAGGCCTAGAGTTTATATTTCAGAATTTCCTTCCCATGATCCTTCTCAAACCATATTCACTTTTGCAACACATGAGAAACTCAAAAATTCCGTCCACTCTACTTCATTTATCTATAGCTAAAAATCCTAAAGTAGAATAGTTAAGAGTCAAGATTACTACTTAATTATTTTTTGTTTATCATTGATTACTATTTTTACGCGTTTGGTTGAATGTTTTTTTCTAAATAAAAGCTTATCTTTTCTTGCAATTTTTTAGTGTTTACAAAGAGTTGTGCAAAGATTTGGAGAAATAGGAAGAGATTATTAATGTGGGACAAAATCCCATTTTATCGATATGTCAATATACAAATAATATATGCAAAGACTTATGTCAATTTTCTTAAAAGATTGAATAAAACAAAACTCTTACTAGCTGCAAAATTCTAGTTAGACTTGTTGTAATTATAATTTAGTATTTTGAAATATGGTGTTGGCAGAATAGGAAGGTGAAATATAATATCATTGGAATTTTTAGAATGGGTGGATTTAGGATGACAACCCTAGTCTAAGAATTATTCAATAGAAATAATTCACGATACACTATATCAAGCTTTTTGGTTTGATGTGTTAAGCATTTTTTATTATAATGTGCTCGCATTATGTCGAGCTTATTTGGCTTTATACATGCCAATTGCATTTGCTTGAAAGTTTCTAAAGCCTTTTCAACAAATCCATGTTTTGCATATCTTGCAATCATTGCATTCCATTACAAAACATCTCTTTGAGGTGTTAGGTCAAACAATTGACATGCCTTGTCTATGCTTCCACACTTTACATACATGTCTACAAGGGTAGCTGTAGTTCCTACTGTCTCTCTCTCTCTCTACTTCCCTCCCCTCTCTCTGAGTCTTTGCTTCCCTCCCCTCTCTACCTCCTACCTTCTCTTTCACTCTCTTCTTCCCTCCCCTATCTACCTCCTACCCTCTCTCTCACTCTCTACTTCCCTCCCCTATCTACCTCCTACCCTCTTTCTGAGTCTCTTCTTCCCTCGCCTCTCTACCTCCTACCTTCTCTCTCACTCTCTTCTCCCCCCTCTCTACTTCCTACCCTCTCTCTCACTCTCTACTTTCCTCCCCTCTCTACCTCCTACCTTCTCTCTCACTCTCTTCTTCCATCTCCTCTCTACCTCCTACCCTCTCTCTCACTCTCTACTTCCCTCCCCTCTCTACCTCATACCCTGTTTCTGAGTCTCTACTTCCCTCACCTCTCTATCTCCCACCTTATCTCTCACTCTCTTCTCCCCCCTCTCTACCTCCTACCCTCTCTCTCACTCTATACTTCCCTCCCCTCTCTACCTCCTATCCTCTCTCACTCTCTACTTCCCTCCCCTCTCTACCTCCTACCCTCTCTCTGACTCTCTTCTTCCCTCCCTTCTCTACCTCCTACTCTCTCTCCTACTCTCTACTTCCCTCCCTCTCTACCTCGTACCCTTTCTCACTCTCTACTTCCCTCCCCTCTCTACCTCCTACCCTCTCTCTCACTCTCTTCTTCCTTCCCCTGTCTACCTCCTACCCTCTCTCACTCTCTTCTTCCTTCCCCTGTCTACCTCCTACCCTCTCTCACTCTCTACTTCCCTCCCATCTCTACCTCCTACCCTCTCTCTCACTCTCTAATTCCCTCCCCTCTCTACCTCTCCTCATCATTCTTGAACCCATCCAATGAAATTTCATAAATTATCTTGTTTCCATTTCATCATCCCTCTTTGCATGTCCTAGTTTTCTTGTTTCCATGTTCTTTGTCAACAAGGGAGAGGGAGAGGGAGGAAGAGGGAGAGAGAGAGAGGGGAGAGATACCTGATGATAGGGGGGGAGAGAGAGAGAGAGTCCTAGTTTTCTTGTTTTGGAGAGAGAGAGGGTTGGTCGGGTTTATGAGTTTAAGGTTGCTTAAGTTTAGGGTTTAGGGGAATTATTTAGGGTTTCAGGTTGCTCAAGTTTATGGTTTATGGTTTAGGGGTTAGGATTTAGGGGCATTATTTAGGGTTTAGGGGTTTTGGGAGAGAGAGAGAGGTTTAGGGTTTCTTAGGTTTAGGGGAATTATTTAGGGTTGCTCAGAAATTTAGGGGCATTATTTAGGGTTTATGAGTTTAGGGGTACTAAAGTTTAGGGTTTAGGGGTTAGGGTTAAAGGGGAATTATTTATGGTTTAGGGGTTTATTGAGGTTTATGAGTTTAGGGTTTAGGGGAATTATTTAGGGTTTAGGGGTTTAGAGTTGCTCAGGTTTATGGTTTAGGGTTTAGAAGTTAGGGTTTAGGGGTTAGGGATTTAGGGTTGCTCAGGTTTAGGGTTTAGGGGTCAAGGTTTAGGGTTTAGAGAGAGTGAGGGGATCGATAGATATTGGGAGAGACAGGGAGATAGAGGTTTAGGGTTGCTTCCAGGGTTTATGGTTTAGGGGTTTGGGGTTTAGGGTTGCTTGGTTTTAGGGTTTAAGAGTTAGGGGTTAGGGTTTAGGGGCATTATTTAGGGTAACTTAGGGTTTAGGGTTTAGGGGTTAAGGTTTAGAGGTTTAGGTTACAGTTTAGAGAGAGAGGACCGATAGGGAGATATAGAGGAGACCGAGGGAAGAGATAGGGAGATAGAGGGTGAGGGACATGGCCAAAGACATATGCAGAGAGATTGAGAGGTAGAGGGATGATAAAGACAAGGAGATCAGGTTTAGGGTTAGTTGGGTTTAGGGTTTAGAGGTTAGGAATTTAGAGAAGGAGAGATAGGGAGATAGAGGGTGAGGGACATGGCTAGAGACATAGGCAAAGAGATTGAGAGGTAGAGGGATGATAGAGATAAGGAGATAGGGGTTTAGGGTTGATAGGGTTTAGGGTTTAGGTGTTGGGAGTTTAGAGAGGGAGAGTTAAGGAGATAGAGTGTGAGGGACATGGCCAGAGACATAAGCAGAGAGATTGAGAGGTAGAGGGATGATAGAGACAAGGAGATAGGGGTTTAGGGTTGATCAGGTTTAGGGTTGATAGGGTTTGGGGTTTAGGGGTTAGGAGTTAAGAGAGGGAGAGATAGGGAGATAGAGGGTGAGGGACATGGCCAGAGACATAGGCAGAGAGATTGAGAGTAGAGGGATGATAGAGACAAGGAGATAGGGGTTTAGGGTTGATCAGGTTTAGGGTTTAGGATTGGTACATATGATGTATAGAATGGTGCAAATGACTAACATATTGGAGCTTATGATGTTTTGATGGCTCCTATGGCTGGCAGAGGGTAGAATGACACATGTGAGTGGCTAGGTGTAGAATGACGCTTGTGATTGATAGGTAGGTGCTAATAAGGAGTAGATTTGCACATATGATATACAAAATGATGCAAATAACCGATAGATTGGCACTTATGATGTTCTAATGGCTCCCAGTGAGGTATTTGTTTGATTTTGATTATTTTTGGGATGGTTTGAGATGGAGCTTAGATTGATTTGGGATGGAGTTGGGATGAAATGGATTGTTTTAGGGATGATGAGAGGTGAAATTGACTAGATTAAGAATGATTTGGGAATCATTAGAATGGTTTTAGGGATGGTGTGAAGTGGTTTAGGGCTGATTAGGGAATGATTAGAATGATTTAGGGATAGTTTAGCGATGGTATTTGAGATGAAATCCAAGTTGATTTGAAAATGATTAGGGATGAAGTTAAATTGATTTGAATGTGATTTGGGATGGTGTGAATTGGTTTAGGGATGACTAGAAGTGGTTTAGGGATGATTAGAAGTGGTTTAGGGATGATTAGAGATGAAATTGAATGGATTAGGGATGATTTGGGATTGATTAGGAATGAATTTGGTTGGAATGAAAGCTTAATGTTTCATGCTTCCCAGAATGTGCCCGCATTATGGGAAGCAAACAAAATGAGAAATAACCATGTTGGATACGTGATTCAGACCTACATGTCTATTATTCACTACTTTTCATGCATGCTATTAGACAAGAAAACACTTTTTCATATTTTTTGAGATATTAAGAATCATTTTTTGATCAATCCGCCATCTTTTTTGTTTTTTCTTCATAGAAGAACTGATTTTGCATGTTTTTGGACAAAATTTGATTATTTAAACTAAAAGTTTCATGTTTCATAGTGTTTCAAAGCTAACTACCATTGATATAGATTGAATTTGAAGATATATGTTTGTTTTTTCCATAAATTTCACTAATCCTATTCTAGAGTTATAAAGAATTCATAATCGAACTTGCGAAAAAGAACAATTTGAGGATTTTGAAGCCAAAATTTGGAGGATTGGTCAATTGGAATATCAAATTCTAAGGTATGTTCTTTATGTCCAATTTAATTCACTTTATGTTCTTTAGAACACACACAATCACTAAATGTGGAACTATCTAGGTTAAAAGAGTCATCATTATGTGTATTAATAGAATTAGAATCATTAAAATATGATATATATATGATTTTGTTGTATCTTGAATCACTAATAGAATTTGTTGTATCTTGAATTTGAACTATGTCATTGAATTTGTTGTATCTTGTGCTATTGATGCTTCAAATCTGATATATATTTGGTTCTCATATAGTAATGAGTTGTCGCTATCACCCTCTTGGCCATTCAACTTACAAACTATGATTGTCTTCTCCCAAAGTGCCAATACCTTTGCATTTGACGTAGTAATCTTTCATGTGAATAGGGTAGTGAGAGCCTATTGCATATTTTGAATATTTGACCTTAATAGTGATCTAGAGTTTCGTGATAGTCTTCTATGTTTATGATGTGACAGTCTATGTGGTTGATTGTAATAGTCATGTAGTGCAATTTGACTCTCAATGCATTGTTACCACATAGGCTTCTATCACTATCTTACCAAGTTATGTTCAAACTCTTCAAAAAGATCTTGAACAATCCACAAATTTCTTAGCATGTAACAAGTTCAAGTCCTTAAAGGTCAATTGACCATACTAACCACATGACAGTTCCAATTATCCTTAAGATCCATGACAACCTCCCTACCCTTTTCTTCTAATGACAAGAAATTATAATGGTTTAACCCTAATAATCCTTATGCATAATGTCACATAGCATGGGTATCATTGTCATAATAGTTAAGAGAGGTTTTAGCATTGATTATTCTTTTGTTGATAAGACTGCCCTTTAACTATCCAAACATTTAGTGCCTATAACAGTCCTAAGTTTGTCCCAAACAACATTTCATCCTACACAACTCCCTTTATGATAATGCCTCCAATGATTATGACAATCATAGCTCATAAATGACAACAAACCTCCTTCGCCAACTTGGTCATGCATTCTTCTACAATCATAATCTAGTCATTTTAACACAATTTTTAGAAGTTGCATGAAGGCTTCAAGGGTACTTACTATTGTAACAATCAAGGACTATCATGTTCATGAGAAATTACATTAGTAACAGTAGTGAGGGATGCCATGACAATCAAGTGGGTTATGGATGTTGTCATCATTATAGAATCCTAGGGTTTATTATTTTGTTATTCAAATATTGAAGATTCCATGCTGAAACCCTAGGGTATTGTTTGAGATTATTATCCATTTTGAAAATGTTGTCGTATGCATGTGTGTGACTATCAAGATGGTGTAAATTTGAGTATTGTCTATATGGAATATGGATTAGAGCATTCGATTGAAGTTTTTAGGCTATCCTAACAATCTTATTAGTGTAAGGAAGTACCAATCTATCATTCAAGAATGCAAACATGTCACATACATGATGGACTATACAACTACTAAGAAGATTTTCCTTCAAGTCTTCCATATGGAAAATCGGTTACCATATGATTATTATGCCCAACAGTATAGTCATTAGTGACTGGCCATATTATGCTAGGGTCATATTTTAGGTTGTTAGACAAGTTTTGAAGTACTGTCTTGATGTTATTAAAGTTACAAACTGTGGTCATCAGTGCAAATTTGGTTATATGCCTTTGAAATTGTCATTTCTCAATGCTGATCAGTTATTTATGACTGTTATAAATAGTACAGTCATGATTTCAAATTAAAAATCATATGCTATAGATCTAGGGGATTGTCATCATGGGGGTTTTAGCATCTTCATGGGATTGATTATTGATCCAATGCTTGAGAATTTTCCCAATAAGACCTAACGTGCATGTTTCTTTCTATGACAATGGAAGAGGGTTTGGCACTCAGTAAGAACACACATCATTCATTTTACAAAAGGACTATTATACAAAAGAGTTACCCAACCACCTTGTGACAGTCATGTTACTAATTAGTTATAGTAGTCATACCATAGAAAATGGTCCAAGGGCCTATCATTGAGTTGAAGAAGCTATCCTTGTGCAAACTTTAAAGGTGCTGCCATGCAAATGTTGCATAAGACTGTCATAGATAGGACTATCATAAAAATGGTTATACATTTGTTTGACCTCATGTTTTGCTATATTATTATCATTTATTGTTTGGGAATTGTTCATACACCTAACTCATGGTCCTCTCATCACAAGAATAGTCTTGATAGCCAAATTAGTATGTAAAATACCATGTAGACTGCCCTAGAAGACTGTCACAAATAAATCAACAATAGGACTATCATAAGTTTGGAGGCATCCATGGCATCATTTCCATCTTGAAACCTTCATTAATGTTGTCCTAGATCCCACATTATGATGAATAAGTCCTTTGGTGATGCATTACTAGGATAATGATATAATCTTGTGCCAAAATGTCACCTTGTTGTCCTAGGAAGTCTGCCATGCCCAGCTAGTCATGGACAACCATTGAACATGAAGAGTTATGCACATATTTGAGATGTTATAAGGTATGTTTTTAAAGTTGAAGTCAAGAACACCTTGCCCTAAAACTTAGCCACATCATTGTCTTGGTCAGGAGAATT
This sequence comes from Cunninghamia lanceolata, assembly GCA_027924645.1. Classification (NCBI taxonomy): domain Eukaryota; kingdom Viridiplantae; phylum Streptophyta; class Pinopsida; order Cupressales; family Cupressaceae; genus Cunninghamia; species Cunninghamia lanceolata. The sequence continues at coordinate 2,148,277 of BSBN01000429.1, read as the reverse complement.
GGTTGTCGAAACCTTGCAAGTAGCCTCTACTTTACTATAACTTCTACCCTAAATTTCTGCACCTTGTTATTCTGCCTTGAATTTCTATACCTTCTTATTCTGCCCTAACCCTAACTCTACTGAAAATAAGAAGTTTGTAGAACCATGTACCAAGACAGTTGATAAATCATTGTGACCATTATTAATTTTGAAAATTAGAAGTTTGTAGAACCTTGTTATTCATTGTCATTATAAAAGTTCTAATTATCATTGTCTTATTCATCATGCTTGTAGAAATCATCATCATGCCAAGGAAATGAGAAAAGACTCTGACACCAGAGGAGCATGAAGCTAAGAGTGAGAGGAAAAGAGAAAGAATGAGGCGAATTTGGGAAAGTAGGATATTGTCAACCATACAAGAAGACATTCCACCATTGCCAATTGAAGAGGACTATGACACATCTAATGAAGCTAAGAGAGAGATAGAATTGGAGGCACAAAGGGAATGAATGCAAAACCTCCATTCAATGAGGAAAGTGAATCTCCAATTTGGAGGCACTCCATCGTCCACAGGTCAAGTTGAAGGACCACCATTATTATTTTCTTGAATTGGAGACACTCCATCTTTCATAGGTGAAGTATAAGTCTTTTATAAGGAAAAGGGGAATGATGGAATGTGGTTGTTTTAGTTTGAATCCTCCTTTCCACAAAACATTCCAAGGGCTTTTCAACCGAGTGCTTCTCCTATCGAGAGGAGAGTCATTTATCAGATTGGGTTGCCACTTAGTTTTCCGCTAGGAAATTCAAAAGTTATCACACAATGTTGCTAATTAATGCTTTCATGCTCTTGAAACCCTAATTTAAGAAAAACAATAATTAAATATGTGAATTACGACAAATGCTACCAGAATTAGACAAAGGGCAGAGAACCTTAACTCAATGTTTTTCGCAGTCCAGAAAATAGAAATGTCGAGGACAATGGTGATGGCACTCTAGTCCAAGGTACAACTTTTTCTATAGATTCTCGATCTCCTTCTGGCACTGATCTCTTATGTATCTTTAGTTTCTAGTGATGTGATAGTGGAGGACAATGTTGATGGCACCCTTGTCTCAAAATCCCGCATAGTGTCTGATTCTTTTCGAATCTTGAATCTTCAATGTTTCCCCATCTTCCCTGCAACTCCATTTTCTCCAGATCTGATACTTGTAACCTACAATCAAAAGGAGTGTGGGAGGGGGTTGTGGTGTTTAGAGGCTTGCCTTAGTCAAGCCCCAGAGAGACATTCAAGTCTTCCAAACACTATTTTTAGAGAGAGAGTGTGTATCCTTGTGGGATAGGGGCAAAAATCCAAATGATAATGATGATAAAACACAATAAATGTCACCTTGATGATGAAGCTCTCATGGAAGGAAGATGCTCTTCAATGCCATGAGGAGAAGATGTAATCCAACCTGTAAAAACAAACACAATAATAATGCTATGCTCTGCAACACAATGATATCACAAAAATATCAAGTATGCATAAAGTTCACAATCATCTTCTAGTTTCTAAATGATAACCTACACATGCTTATATATGCAACTACAAAGATTTCTGCCAAGAATTTCGTAATTAAAACTTATGATGTCAGCTTGGGACCTAAATAACAGTCACAAACTTGACATTTGAATTTAGGGCAGACCCAAAATAGGGCTGGACTAGGGCACTAGTGCGCAAGTCCACCCCTTGTCTTTGTTCTAAGATCATCAAAATAGTCCCCCTTAGGTCCCATTTGTCACAAGGCCTAAGGGTTTTCTCATCGGGAGTCTGAATTATCATGCAAGATGCTCTAAATGCAATCTAAAGACTCGGGAGCTAAACCTTAAAGGAAAAAGCCCTCAAGGGTGCATTTTTCCAACATAACATTTAGCCCCCACTTTAATGTATGTATTAAACAGAAGGCTAATACATGCATTAAAGTAAGGTTAACAAACACAGAAAACATGCCAAGCATAGAGAAGACATGCCAAACACATTGAAGACAATAACAAGCACACAAAACATAGAAAAGACAATTACAGTCACGCAAAACATGGAGAATACAACATTGAAGACACGCATAGCACAGAGAATACAATAAATGTAGTGATTATTTTCTTTTTGATTTTCCCATATGAAATGCAAAATGCATGTACAAGGAAAGTAAACAAACAAATCCCAAAAAGTGTAGAGGAGTTGTTCACCACCGGTCTTGCACATTTTGAGAACAGACATGCCAAACAAAAATCCCAAGGTGTAGAGGAGCTATTCACCACCGGTCTTGCACCTTGAGAAAAAACATGCCAAAAAAATCTTAAAGTGTAGAGGAACTCATCGCCACCAGTCTTGCACCTTGAGAACAAACATGCCAAACAAATTCCAAAGTGTAGAGGAGCTCATCGCCACCAGTCTTGCACTTTGAGAACAAACACGCTATACACACACACACTGAAGACATAGAGAAAACATGGCAGACAAGCAATGGAGTGAAACTATTGCTAGGTTCGTCACCATATCAGGCACATTACAGACACACACCAATAATTGGGCTTCGCCACAACAACCATCAAAAACATGCTTAAGGGTTGAGTTAGTCATAGAATCGCTCCCTGCCTCACGATGAGGACTTTTAAAAATGACAGGATAATGCAATCTTCTCTGAGAAATACATCATCCCCACCTCATGATGAGGGCTTAAGATAAAAGTATATGCTTGATATCCTGCCTCTGTAGAGGGCTTAAATGACTGTGATTGATTTTCAGATTGTTCAAACACGCTTTACTATGATCTAAAGTAGACAACTTACCTTATATATGCCAACACCTTAAGGTGGTTAATATCGCGTACCGATATCAAACACGTTAAGGTAGGAAGAAAACACACAAGGGAACACAAGCTCTCACAAAGCCTATACCCCCCAAAGGTGACATGTACTTTTACGATCACTGAATGTTCCCACAAACATATCCCTACAAAAAAGTGTTAGCATCCAAATAATTATGATAAACAACAATGGATATGATCAACTACATGAAAGAGCCACACAAGGCGATAAACAAAGTGTACGGAGCAACAATATTGTTAAAGTGTTGTTAGCAAGATAAGATAACATCAACATCAACATCAAGATAGAGAAATCACAGAGTGATTCCATTAGCCAAGCGTCGAATAATATGTTACAACCTCGTCATCATATATGGACTAGGTCCATTTTTTGATTACTCGCGAAAGGGACACTAGGTCCGCATCAGTATAATATGTTTTTCATCATTCGCCAGCTAGATGGAAACACTAGAGGAAGGTAAGCAATCAATTAGAGAGGAGAACAAGTGCCTTAGGGATAGTCACGTAGGAGGGTGCCCTGAAATCACCAACCGCAATGCTATGTCCGTAAGACACAACACACAACAATGAAATTAGAGGAGAGAAGATATAGAAGAATGATGATACAAATAGAAGAAATTTACAATAGAGGTGGTTTCCTAGTATCCTTGACCTTACAAGAGAATCAAGGGTCATCCTAGGAGGCCTAACAACACATAATACATCACGGGGGAAGCACATCATGAGAGATAAAGGGTTAGATATACTTACTTGTTAGTGAAATTACGCTAAATTTTGGAACTTACGAACCTCTTGGAGAGGTATTCAATCAAGTTTTGTGAAAAGCTTGAGTGGTTTTTATTAGGTTGTTGCTTGTTATCATAAAGTCCATGCGGTACATTCTCAACACTTCCTTGTTTATGTGAAATCTTTTGTTGCTTGTGAGGAGGAGAACCACTATTATTTCCAATTGATGATAATCGTCTTATTCATTTCCAACTTGGTTCTGTCTATCATAATGACAAGGACTATCTTGTATGGTTTCAACCTTTTCTATTGTCATAACCTCTTGTTTTAGTTTTTCCATTTGTCTTTTTGGTATATGTTGATTTTCTCCCAATCCTTGAAGGGATAACAAAAGAGGAACTTCAGAGTAGATACCTCTTCTTCATGAATGAGATGATACTTGAGTATTTTCCTTATCCGCTTCAATTGTAGCAATTATCTCATCATAATCTAAATAGTCCTCTTCTACTTGTAGTGTATTTTGTTCCATCAAATGGTAATTTGTATGCTTAGGGAAAGGATTAGTGAAGATCTATAAATTCTGATTCAGTGGAGCAACCAACTTATTCTCATTATCATTCACACCAGATACATGTATAACATTCGAGTTGATGAGGTCTTGTATTTCATGTTTAAGATGCATACATCATTCAGTATCATGTCGTTGTGTCTAATGATAGTGACAAAAGGTATTAGCATCAAAATAAGGTCCTTACATTCTGTTAGGATCCACTTGTTTAATCGGGGGAAGCTTCAAGAGATTATTACTCAGAGCTTGATTCATGATAGAATGATAGGACTCAAATATCAGAGTGAACTTTCTTTTTTGATACGATGCCTTCTTCAGATTAGTGATAGTAGACACTTGAGAAAAGTTATTCGGTCCATTAACCTTGATGAAACTCTTATTATTCCTCTTAAAGTTATTTTGTGATGATCTACCCTCGGATTGACCAACTTGAGCCAATGAGTTTTGATTTTCATACTGACTAGAAGAAATTCGGTAGTCATGAAGGGTGGTGTAGTCATGAAGGGTGGTGCATAGATGTTGAAAAGAGTTATACTTCATCAAGAGGATCTTATCATGGATGTTAGGTTTCAAATTTGTTATAAATATCTTCTAAACATCGTCATCTTTCATCTGATATTGAATTTGTGTATAAAGTCCTTGACACCGGCTAATAAACTCGGTCAACTTCTCTTTCAGACCTTGCTTGCAATGAACCAAATCAATTAGAGAGACTTGGGGTTTGATGTTTGCTTGAAAATGCTGTAGAAACTGATCAATTAATTGCAAAAAGAAATGTATTGAATTCGGAGGCAAAGAGCAAAACCATTCCAAAGAAGTATCTTTGAGAGATCATGGGAAAAGCTTTGCTAACAAATCTTCTTCAAAGTAAAAATCACTACACATAGCTGTGAACGCCACCAAATGAGTATTAGGATCACCTTTTCCACCATATTTTTCAAAGTGAGGAGTTTCAAACTTCTCAGGCATAGGAGTTCTCAAGATTGTATAGGATAAGGGATTACGAGCATGGTAAGTCGGTATATTAGGTTGTGAAGCATTTGACAAGCTTGTCACTTTTTGTTGTAAAGAGGTCATGCCTTGTAAAAGTTGATTTAGAATGGTGTCATTAGGAGATGTAGCTTGTGGTGAGGAATTGGAACCAAAGTGTGGAGGAGATTGAGCATGGATAGTGACAAGTGAAGGTTGTGAAAAATTGGGTGGTGGTTGGACGTAGCAATAGGTGGAAAATGGTTGAGAAAAAGTAGACTGAATGGGTGGTTGAGAGTGATATGAAGACACCTTAGGGGCAAGGTTTTGATAGTTGAATCTGACAGCTCTGTAATTTTGTGAATTAGTGCCATTAGATACTCCAATACTAGTGGTGACGTTACTACAAGCATTTGCATTAGTTGTCAAAATATTTGATGTAAATGTAGATATTCTCGTGGTTGGTATAGGTGTTGATACTTGCGTATGAGATGGTGACAAAGTGTTATTTATCACTTTTGCACATTCAGTGACTGGCATAATATTGGTTTGTACAATATGTGCTAAACCATAGATTGCATTAACACCATATTTTCCTTCTTTTATTAATTCTCTTATGCTATGAATTACAGGAAGAGCTTCTTCAGCTATCCTCTCATTTTCTGTAAAAGCTTGGAATTCGGCTAACTCTTTATCAAGTTTATCTATTTGTTCATCAGATATGTGTCCTAACACCTCAATAGTATCATCAAAATCATGAAAAATTCTCTTCCATTGTACTTGTGATAGGTATAGTATCTTGTAACATTTGTGTCTCTCCTTTTGTAAAGAAGGTGTTCAGTGTACCAATTTCTTCAAGAGCACTAGATTCCACGAGTCTTATGCTTCTTCTTAATGGGATATTTCTATTAGGATAGCGAGTTATAATACTCATGCAACAACATTCACAAACTAATAGAATAAACCCTAGAAGCAATATATGTTTAAAGGTAAAAATCTTGATTTTTCAACTTTTTCACAGTGTAAACAAGTGAAAGAAGAGGTGTTGTCAAGATTTTCAAGAGGGAAAAAAAATGATGTGCCTAATAACAGTCTACTAATATAAGAATACCTTTCACAACATGCTTTTGAAGCAACTCTAGAAAGTCGATAAGCCAAAACCTAGTGAAAATAGGCCAAAATATATGATTTTTCACCAAATATCCATGTAAAAGAGTAGGGCAACGAGTGTTGTAAGGAAAATGATGATGAAAAAAACTTATAACAATAAAAACAACCACCTAATTCCAAAAAATATGTTACAACACGCCTATAGTGCCACTCTAGATCAACTTTAGTGCAAAAATAGCAAAAATATGCAAATTTTCACAAAATTTCAATGTGAAAGCCCAAAAGAAAGGGTGTTGTAAGGAAATTCAGAAGGGGAACCAAATAATAACACTAATAACATCAAATTAGTGCAGAAAAATCCCTCACAACACACTTGGAGTGCAAGTCTGGTGCAGGAGCACCTTGCTAGCTTTAAGCCTCCATGAGGCAACTTTTAGTTTTGATCTAGTTTTGGTGTTTTAATGATGTAATAAGGTCATGAATTGACTATTGGAAATGTATTAGAGGCATTTGATTAGGTTCTAGTTGGATTTGAAGTTATTTTGTAAAGGATTGCAAAAATTGTAAAATTGTCAATATTGGAAAAAAATGCAAAAAAGGGCAAACAAAAGATGAATATGGAGGGTCATAGGGAGTTTAAAAGGTAGTTTCTCACATTGAAGGAGTTTTATTTTATTATTCTTGTAATAAAGGTCTATGTAAGACCACTCTTATGTATTTAGAGGTCATTTGGTAGTGGAGCTTTAAGTTTGCTCAAGTTTAGTGTTTTCTAAGTTGAGTAGTGTTAGTGGTTTGGCTATTTTTAGCCTCTTCTTTTTGCATGTAAAAGAGAGTGGATTGATGGAACAATGGATATGGATGTAAATAAAATATTTATGCCTTGAAATTTCATGTAAGAGGTAGAGATGAAGGAGAGATGAAGTTTAGAGAAGAGAAATGAAATAAAAGTTCACTTTTCTGTATTTTTTTACTATTTTTTCGCTGTTCCTGAGGCTGGTACGGCCATGTATAGAATCCAAATGGCATAAAATTAGATTTTTTGGAAATATCTCAGAGTCTTCTTTCTTTTGGCATTAGTTTCATCAATTTTTATTATGTTTGGTGAAATTTATGATGAATTTAGTGATTAACACTTCCAGTTTTGTTTATTATAATAGTCATCTTGTTTGGAATGGTACGGATTGTACGGATCAAGTACATGTTTGAAACTTGGAAAAAGATGGGGATATGAGTCTAGTTTCATATTATTTTGGTTTGGGAAATTTTCATGAAGAATTGAGTGAGTTATGCCATTTTCGTCTGCAATGTACTAGGGTCTCCATCTCTATAACAGTCCATTTTTGAAGCATACTTTCAAAAACAACCTATGTTGCATGTGAGATATGTTGTGTAAGAGGATAATGGGTATCCAAATCAGTTTTTCGATTATGAGTTTGAGTTGTATTTTAAAAATTATGTCAAATTTACCTTATTTGCTGCTCTCATCAAAGCATAGTGGGAGTTTGTGAGTTTGGGTGAATCCTCCATGTCTCTGCATCAAATTGGTATCAAAGCTTAGAAGGTCTGGGAAAGAGAGATTTTAGTTTGTGTGTTTGTGTTTGTGCAGGTTGAAGAGAGAACTTGGTTGCCAAAAGACTATGTAGAGAAAAAAAGAAGAGACCTAGGTTAAGCAAAGATAAAGAGAAGTAAGGAGAGACTTGCTAGAAGAAAGATGGATTTGTTTAGAAGGTACTTGCAGGTTGGGGGTTCACAAAAGAAGAAGTAAGAAGAAAAAGAGAGGAAGAGGAAAGAGGAAAATATGAGACAAATAGAGGTTGAGAAAGAGATAAGAGAACTGAGGCAAGCTATGGAAGAGATGAGCAGAAGGATGGAAGGTGAGATGGAGCAGTTGCTCAAAAGAGCACTGAGTTAGCACTTGACAATCAAAAAGAAGGTATCATGGTCTATTAAGAAGATAGTTCAAAGAAGAAAACAAAGAATAGTTATAGAAGAGGAAGTTGCAGCAATAGGACAAATTGAATGCAGCCCTGAAGTGCAACAACAAGAGACTGATCAAATCCTTTGGAAGGAGATGACAAGTTTGGACAAAGAGGAATACTACTTTGTATATGAAAGTCCTAAGTAATTAATAACTATGATGGAGGAATTATAAGATGTTGTTCATCAAAGGAAACCCATGGAGGACAAGGTTGAAGTAGAGTGCATGGTGCAAGGAAGCAAGGAGGAGACCTCAAGGTCTCAATATTTTATTTTTAATATTTCATTGGATTATGTATGTGCAAGTTATAAAGAACAAGAAGTACCTACAATGTATGAAGATGATGGTGAAGAAGATGTTGCCAAAACACTTAAGGAAATAATTTCCTTTTCATATGAATATGCTACTAGTGAAGACATAGATGATATTACTAAGGCATATACACAAGAAATGGAATTTTGGAGCCTAGAAGTTGAGAGAATGCTGAATAAGATGACATAAGAAAAAGAAGAAGAAGAAGGACCCAGGGATAGTTGCAAAGATGAAGGACATGTTGCAGAAGAATTGGAGAACTAGGAAGAAAGAGTTGACTTGCATTCAAGAGGACTTGAATTTTATTTTCTCTAGGAATATGGTGCAAGAGCACCTTGTTGGCTTTAAGCCTCCATGAGGCAACTTTTGGTTTTGATCTAGTTTTGGTGTTTTAATGATGTAATAAGGTCATGAATTGACTATTGGAAATGTATTAGAGGCCTTTGATTAGGTTCTAGTGGGATTTGAAGTTATTTTGTAAAGGATTGCAAAAATTGTAAAATTATCAATATTGCAAAAAAATGCAAAAAAGAGCAAACAAAAGATGAATATGAAGGGTCATAGGGAGTTTAAAAGGTAGTTTCTCACATTGGAGGAGTTTTATTTTATTATTTTTGTAATAAAGGTCTATGTAAGACGACTCTTATGTATTTAGAAGTCATTTGGTAGTGGAGCTTTAAGTTTTCTCAAGTTTAGTACTTTCTAAGTTGAGTAGTGTTAGTCGTTTGGCTATTCTTAGCCTTTTCTTTTTGCATGTAAAAGAGAGTGGATTGGTGGAACAATGGAGATGGATGTAAAGAAAATATTTATGCCTTAAAATTTTGTGCAAGAGGCAGAAATGAAAGAGAGTTGAAGTTTAGAGAAGAGAAATGAAATAAAAGTTTAATTTTCTACATTTTTTTTACTATTTTTTACTGTTCCTGAGGCTGGTACAGCCATGTACGGAATCCAAATGGCATAAAATTAGATTTTTTGGAAAGATATCAGAGTCTTGTTTCTTTTGGAGTTGGTTTCATCAATTTTTATTATGTTTTGTGAAATTTATGATGAATTTAGTGATTGACACTTCTAGTTCTATTTACTGTAACAGACATCTTATTTGGAATGGTACGGATTGTACGGATCAAGTACAGGTTTGAAACCAATGGGAAAAGATCGGGATATGAGTCTAGTTTCATATTATTTTGGTTTGGAAAATTTTTATGAAGAATTGAGTGAGTTATGCCATTTTTGGTGATGGCAGGTCTACAATCTACTAGGGTCTCCATCTCTATAACAGTCCATTTTTTAAGCATACTTTCAAAAACAACCTATGTTGCATGTGAGATATGTTGTGTAAGAGGATAATGGATATCTAAATCAGTTTTTTAGATCATGAGTTTGAGTTGTATTTTAAAAATTATGTCAAATTTACCTTATTTGCCGCTCTCATCAAAGCATAGTGGAAGTTTGTGAGTTTGGGTGAATCCTCTATGTCTCTGCATCAAAGTCTAGCAAGATGATATGGCCAAATCTAGTGAAAAATGTAAGTTTTCAAGCCTTAGACATTAAATTTTGCAAGAAGGTCACTATGATGCAACACTACAATTAGAAATCAGTCCCAAAGATTGTTTGAACAAGGTAGTAAAATATGAAACAAGATTTTGACAACCCTAGGTCATGCAAAACTAGGTTTTCATGAAAAATACAAAATTTCAAGCAATTTCTAACAAATAAAGCATGAAAATGCAATGCAAATGAATTGTAAATGATGAATTTCTATATTTTAGATCAGATCTAATGAAAATAATAGAAATTAGTTGAAATTAGATGCCAATTAATTCAAATTTTACAAAAATGCAAGCCTAATATGCCAATTTTTGCAAATTTTCTAATTTTTTTGTAATTTTTCAAATGCAATATTGAAAATAAGGAATTGAATGATAATGAATTTTAGATCTGATATAAAAATTAGAGAATTAATGAAATACAATTGTATGAATGCAAACTATGTCAAAAATCAAACCCTAGAATGCAATTTTTAAAATTTTTTCAAATGTATCAATTTGTTTGTAAATTTTTGAATACAATAGAAATCAATGAATGTAAATCTATGAAACAACACTCAGCAAGGTGCCAAAAAGTTCAAAACTCAGGTTCACCAAAATGTTTTATATGGAAAGAGGGATGATGGAATGTGGTTGTTTTAGTTTGAATCCTCCTTTCCACAAAATATTTGAAGGGCTTTTCAATCGAATGCTTCTCCTATTGAGAGGAGAGTCATCTATTAGATTGGGTTGCCACTTGGTTTTCTACTAGGAAATTTAGAATTTATCACACAATGTTGCTAATTAATGCTTTCATGCTCTTGAAACCCTAATTTAAGCAAAACAATAATTAAATTTGTGAATTACAACAAATGCTACCAGAATTAGACAAAGGGCAGAGAACCTTAACTCACTATTTTTCACAGTCTGAAAAATAGAAATGTCAGGGACAATGGTGATGACGCCCTAGTCCAAGGTATAACTTTTTTTGTAGATTCGTGATCTCCTTATGGTACTGATCTCTATTGTATCTTCAATTTTTGGTGATGTGATAAATGGAGGACAATGTTGATGGTGCCCTTGTCTCAAAATCCCGCACAGTGTCCACTTCTTTTCAAATCCTGAATCTTCAATGTTTCCCTTTCTTCCCTGCAACTCCACTTTCTCCAGATCTGATACTTCTAACCTAGAATCAAAAGGAGTGTGGAAGGGGATTGTGGTGTTTAGAGGCTTGCCTCAGTCAAGCCCCGAAGAGACATTCAAGTCTTCCAAACACCGTTGTCAGAGAGAGTGCGTATCCTTGTGGGATAGAGGCAAAAATCCAAATGATAATGATGATAAAACACAATAAATGTCACCTTGATGATGAAGCTCTCATGGAAGGAAGATGCTCTTCAATGCCATGAGGAGAAGATGTAATCCAACCTGCAAAAATAAACATAATAATAATGCTATGCTCTGCAACACAATGATATCACAAAAATCTCAAGTATGCATATAGTTCACAATCATCTTCTAGTTTCTAAATTATAACCTACACATGCTTATATATGCAACTACAAAGATTCCTGCCAAGAATTTCATAATTAAAACTTATGATGTTGGCCTGGGACCCAAATAATGGACATAAACCCGACATTTGAATTTAGGGCAGACCCAAAATAGGGCTAGACTAGGGTGCTAGCATCCAAGTCCACCCCCTGTCTTTGTTCTGAGATTATCAAAATAGTCCCCCTTAGGTCCCATTTGTCACAAGGCCTAAGGGTTTTCTCATCGGGAGTCTGAATTATCATGCAAGATGCTCTAAATGCAATCTAAAGACCCAGAAGCTAAACCTTCAAGGAAAAAGCCCCCAAGGGTGCATTTTTCTGACATAACAAGAAGGTACATATTCATTTTCTTCTCAAGTTGGTGGCACACAATCATTCACATGTCAAGTTGAAGGTACACCATCTTCTCCATCTCAACTTCAATCCTTTTCATCTTTTTCACCTCTAATTGAAGGTACACCATCTATCCCATCTCAAGTAAATAATGAAGAAATTCCTAATGTTGAGTCAACTTTACCAATGAAAATGCCTCCTAGAATTTTGCATAGGAAGCCTAAGTTTCTAATTGATATTGATGAGAATGTGTTGAAGCCCATGCAAGATAAGATTCCCATGCACACTTGCCAAAGATATGTGAATAAGATATGGAAATTATTTTTTGAGAATTTAAATAAAACTGGAAGATGTCAACTATTTGTTGAATTGATGAGAAATCTAAAATTTAGGCCCACTATGAAGATTCTTGGCCTAAAAACATTGAATGCCTCAAGTGAAAAATCAATTGTGAAGAATCTAATGAGTGCATATGAGAGTGTGGGTTCCACCTCACGCACCAAGGATAGTAATGCCATAGGATGTGTCATTACATCAACAATAGTAAGCCAACAAACAAACAAAACTCGCCCCATTAGAAAGACAAGTCAAGCATTGAAAATAAGTAGAAACACTTTAATGAGAGCCGTTGGAAGATGTGAGAGAGTTGAGGACCCAAACACCAATGAATTGTGGGCATTCTTTGGGATACTCCCACGGAAAGACAAAGTTGTTGTTGAAGCTTTGAGACCCATCATTGAATATTTTTGAAAAAATAACACAAGGGTATCTCCTAATGCAAGAGATGTTGTGAGAAGGAGAATTGGTTGTCAAAACCGCGAGCCACATCCAAAGCAATTTTTGGATGTGACCCAAGCACAAATTTTCAAGAAATTTCAAGAGATGTATCCTCAAATTAAAATTTGTCAAAGATATTTTGAAATGCTAAAACCTTTATATGTCAAAATAAATCACACACGCACCACTTGTTGTAGATTACATATTGAATTTTCTAACCATTTTGATGTTTATCGGTCTATATGCTTAGATTTGCATACTAACAATGTTTTGCAAGATTGTGGCATATGTGCCCCACCAACTACTTCAAGAGACTTCATATCAACAATTTTATGTGAAAGAGAGGAAGGTCAAATATTCTACAGGAAATTATGCTTGGATGACACATGTCAGCATTGCAATGGCTTGCAATGTATGCCAATTGTCAACATATGGAAAGCACACATGCGGTTGGAAACAAACCAGTAGAGTTTGGCAAGTATAAAATAGTGGCCTACAATACAAAAGATGGTAAAGAATCAAAGAGGTGTGATTTGGTTATTCAAAATATTCCAATGTATTAGTTTATGTCTACATTTCGTGGTAGTATAGTGTACGAGTATGCAAGGCATACCCATAGAGCTTGATGGTTGGACTTGCAATTCAAGCTATGCAAGGACATGTTTCCACTTGGTACCATCATTTCAACTGTTGACTTTGCATAGAACTACACATTACAGCTCTAGAATGAGGTGCAATCATAGTATTACAACTCTACGCAGGTTTCTATATTTGTGCAAATAGCATTCGTTCATGTAGAAGATAGTATAGAGGATGATAAGATCTTGAGGGAATATCATTTTTATATTAGTGATGATTGTACACATTCTACGGAGTTTGTGCAAGGTTGCTTTTAAATGTTCTACCGTGATTTAGCAAGTAGGAACATATCATTTTGTCATCATATAATATGGTGAGATAATTGTGCATCATAATTCAAGAATGCACAGATGTTCCTTTGGTTGAGTAGGATGCATACGGTGAATGGTGTTCAACATATGTGGAATTTTTGTGAGGTTGGGCATGGAAAGGGGGAGCATGAAGGTGCAGGAGCATGTATCAAAAAAGCATTGGCACAAGAAGAGTTGAAGTACAAAGACAATGAAAAGTTGACAGATGTGAGATCTATTGTCGAATGGTGTAACACTACAATGGGTCCAGGTAATGAAGGTAAGTCTACAGTTCATAGATATTTTTGGTTGGTTGATGATACTAACATTGCAAAATATGAGGACTATTGTACATTGACAGGATCAAGTAAGCTACACTCTTTTAGAATCTCTAATGTAGGTTCATGGACTATTCATACATGACATATGGCATGCTTTTATTCTTCATGTACATATGAAGCTTGGTATGATTGCGAGTCAAAGGAGTGGGTTGATGATTGGTGTACAAGAGGCCTATGCCCGATTAACCATTATCGACTATCGACAACACTACAAATGACAAAGATTGAATCATTGGTTAATTTTGACCATGTTTCAGATCTAGTTCAACTAGGTATTATCAACATTCTAATTTAATAAAATTTAGTATGCCATCTTATTTTGCATTTTTTCTTGTATTGTTGACTATAGTCATCGAACTGAATGCACGTATCAATGCAGGGCATGTTTATGCAATTATTGCAGCTGAAGACAATGAAGAAGAAATAGATTATTATTTGTGTCATTGTGTTGAGGCAAAAAAGAAATTAGATTCCCTTGTTATAGATAGAGAAAACACTAAGTACCTTATAGGATCAGTGGTTATTACTGGAACATGGCTTAGAAGGTACCCACTGAAGAAGTCTGATGTGTGGGTGTTCGAGGACTTTGAGCCACATAGGAAGATTATTCATTATTGTCACATCTAAGACTTTGATGCATTTGGAACTTACTATATGTGGAATTATTTTATGGATAAATGTGTGTCGTTGAATGGATATTATTTTATTTTGAAAGATAAAATAAGTGGATATTATTATTTCATTTGAAAAGATGAAATGTAATTAATATTATTTTATTTCAAAATGATGCAATATAGAAAATATTATTTTGGAATGATAAATTATAGTGCTTCGGCTATTTGGACACTAACCTATTAATGGGAAATCTGAGTTTTCATGAGTTGCAGGTTGTCGAAGACAAGGGTGTGGTTAAGGTAGAGGAGGTTAGCCACTTGGTAGGGTTAGGATGGAGTGGTCTCTCTTTCGCACACCGACACTTAGATGCGTATAGTTGCATTAGAATTGCATTAATTAATCATATTATATTGCTTCTTATTTTATTATGTTATAGTTGGTTATTTAATTAATTTGTAGTTAATATTAAATGCTCATAGAAAAATAAAAAGTAGTTTAAAATTACTTATTGATTTTTTTATTCAAAGTTAGAATATTATTATTTATTATTTTAGAAATAATTATGTTGCAAAATTTAGTTAATAAAATTAAATTAGTTATTAAATATGAGTTTTTGAAAATAGAAATATGTGTTTTATTTGATAAATTAGAAATAAAACCTAGAAAAAGAAAACAAACTTAGAAAACAAAACAAAGGATAGAAACAATTCAATAATAGAAAAATAGACCTAAATTTAGAAAAAAAACACAAAAACAAAGCTAAAATTTAAAAAAAACCGAAAAAGAAAGAAAGAAGAGAAGAAAAGAAAATAATAAAAAGAGAAAACCCCTCATTCTCACAACACACAAGACTCATTCACAATATTCATTCTGAAGAGTTCAGAACAGAGACAAGAGGAATTGAAGATTAGCAAAGGAAGCAAAGAGGAATGGTGGAAAAGTGAGGAGAACACAACAGATCACAGAATACTAGTAGCAACAGAAAGAAAAATGAGAAGTGATCATCCACAAAAAAGGGAAGCAACAACTGCAAGGAGGAGACCAACAGATGCAAGAAGCAAAAGAGTAGTCTTGAGGATTGTGATGATCCATCAGGTACCTTATTTACTGGTTTATATCTCTGATTGAATTTGTATATAGGCTTGCATGCTAATTTGATCTGCATGATCTATCTTAATGTTTTCATCTGGAACGTGTTATTTCATCTCTGATAAAATAGTCCGTTGCATCACCCATAACTTTCATTTTACGAACTAGGTTTCTTTGAGATTTTTATATAAGGTGTGTCCCTTAGTTATTTATAACATATCCAAAAATCAGCCTTACCCAGTTTGTCCTTTTTGAGATATGTAAAAATTAGTGACTGTATATATCTTACAAATTTCATCTCTCTCAAAACCGTCTATTGTGTCACCAATAACTTTAGATTTAGGAACTGGGTTTCTCTGCAATTTTAATATAAGGTGCGCCACTTAGTTTTATAAATCATATAAAAAGTGTAGCCATACCCAGTTTGTCAATTTGGAGATATAATAATTAGTGACTGTTATTCCTATTATAGTTTAGTCATTTTCTATCACAACAGGCATTATTCTTATAGACGTATATCACTTTTCCTGTAGCAGAGTGTTATCTTATAGCAATAGAGTGTATTCCTATAACCTGTTATTTCTGCCTCTGTAATATTTGATTGGCTTTATTAGATGTTCTTGTCTCAACTTTCTTTCTTTCAGTAGTTGTGTTCTTTCTTCAATTTCTGATTTATGTAGCCTACTGTATCTCCTGTAGCAGATAGTTGGGCTTCGTAGTAATTAATGAGTCACCTATAAGCTGAATGTAACTGACTTATCTACTTGTGATACATTAAGGAGTGTTTTCTATTAAAAAGTATGAACCTAAAATTAACTAAAAATGTGAATCCCTAATTCTTCTCATTCATAAATTTGATCATTATAGCATTATAAACCAACCTTGCTTGCTGATATAAATGCATAGATCTAGTTATTTTTGTTAAAATTATGACTGCAATATAATGACCTATTTATACATACAATATATATGTTTATCTGTGTGAATACTTTCATGATCAATTATGACATTAGTTCATTATTTAAATAGAGAAACTCTTGATTGATGTATAGTATGCTTATACTATGATAATTTTCATTCTTGTTAAGTAAAAGTAGACTCACACTATCTTTTGCAAGAAAATAACTAGTAAAATGCATGTGCTATTATGAATTGATTGTGCAATAGATTTGACTTGTTTTTCTATGTGTATGTTGAGCTTACCTTTCGGGATAGGATTGTATAATTCGAAGTAATAGAAAAACTAGCAGACAGACATTATTTCAAACAATTATCTTACATCACAAGACTCGAAAAGTGACCTTTTTTGAAAGATTATTACAAATCACTGAAATGGTAACTTAGTATCTGGGCAAATTATGCAAACCAGAATAATGAAATTTTCAGTAAATTCTAAATTTCTAAAAGAAAACATGTTAGCAAATGTTTGAAACTTGAACAAATTTATTCTTTTGAGATATGAGAAATGTTATATTTATTCTTTTTGTGTAATTACTTCCGGGACATGATGCCGAATGTGGGCTCCCAGATACAGTAATTTACTTTTTCTAAATTACCACTTGTTTATTATTGCTTTGGCCAAAGCTACTGTACTATTGAAATAGATGGGTTAGAAAAGCCTAGAAAATATGTTATATGTCTTTGCCACATCATGTATGCAAGAATTATGTCATTCTAGTTTAGGAATGCATATAGGCATCAGGCACGCATCGAGAGATTCCCTCCTGCCTTTACCGTTCCAAGTTGCTAGGCTCCTCGTGTAGGGTCAGTGCTTTCTTCGAGTTAGGAAGAAGCCCGGGGAAGTCCAGTACTTCGTGGTTGGGTGGAAAAAGTGCCTTAACCACACTCTTGGCCTCGACTTGTGGAAGACCATTGGGGTCATGGTGGTTGAGGATAGAGCATTTTATATTATATGATTCATGATGTATATATGTTCCTTTGTATTATTCTTGGTATGGCTTGCATAGCCAATCTAAAAATTGTAAGAATACTTTCATTGAAGTAACTGAAGTAATTGATGTAACATTTTGTACTTGTAACATTGAAACATATGTAATGTAACACCCTATGTGGTGTATGTAAATGTAACACTTTTTTAGTGTATGAAATTGTATTTCTTTATTAGAAACTTGCCATTATTGTGCAACTATAAATATTTTGATTAATAAATGAATCAATTTTCTTATTTGGAAAGAGCATTGCTTTTTGGAATACTATTTTTAGTATGTGATATTTCCACACCTTACAATTATTCTAACCTTGTTGTGGCTTCAAATGTTCATTTGATCAAATATGGGGTAGACCATTAAACAAGACGTTGTGGAAGGTTTATGAGTTTGATCACGAGGCAATACTCAACACATTAAAGAGTAGACCAGACCCTGATGGTTCATTGGATTGAATTAGTGAAATGACAAAAAGGTATGTTATTTTTCTTTGCTATCTTGATTTCACCTTGTATATTTTAACTACTCATTTTAGCTAAATAGTGCAATTACATTTGCATGTAGGATTTTAGTATGATCGAGGTAGGCATAATCCTGATGAAGTTGCCTTTGGAAGCAAAGTAAGGTAGGTTTTCATGATTATTTCATGATGATATGTCCTTTACTTTCTATTTCATAATGAGTTTTAATGATGTTACTATGAGTTCTAATTCCTTTTAATGATGTTACTATTTCATAATGAGTGTTAATGAGTTTTAATGACAAATAATTGCTAGCAGAAATAAGGGCAACTCAATTGATGCCCTACAAAAAATTGGATCAAGTGAGAACACCTTTATAGTATTGAATTTCCAATTACCAAAAAGGTATTATGACTAAATTTTTAGGATAGGCATCTCCTGGGGCCAAACAGGTGGCACTAACGCATCTGGGTGGGTGGGTAAATGCTAGAGGGGATGTCTTTTCAATCGTAAAGCCTCATGGTCATTCTTGGCTATATCGAACATAGACAATCTCTCAAGAGCCCTAAGAAAAAAATGTGACAAACTTTGCATCGACTGTTCCATCAAATTGTGACACCTAGGAACATTTTCTTTGCATATATAGGTGGATGTTAGGTCCACCTACAAACACCTACCTCAATTTTTTCTAAATCAATTTTGTTTGCCTATGGTGGCAAGGAACGCATTCTTGCAAAATGCTTCAATTTCATGCAGTGGAAAGGTGCTAGGAATGACATTTTGCATTCCATAGGTCGTGGGGCTGGATGGACTTTGCCAACATGTTGGGGTGGGTGTGTAAATGTCAGGGGAGGTCTCGTTTCATGTGCCAAGTGCCCCAGTCGTTCGGTGCGGCAGGCTACGAGCAAAGTCCCTTAAGATCCCTAAGACACAAAAACTACCAAACTTTGACAAAGTAGTTCTCAGAATTCATGGCAGTTAGGAATGTTCCCTTTGGACCTACAAGTGAACATGAGGTCTGCCCACAATAACCTCTCTTAGTTTCGGTCAACTCTAGTTCGTTTGACTGTGTCGAAAATAAACACATTCTTGCAAAATGCTTTAGTTTCATGTAGTGGAAAGGTGTTAGGAGTGACATTTTGAATTCCATATCTCTTGGGGCCAAATGGACTTAACTAATGGATCGGGGTGGGTGGGTAAATGCCAGGGGAGGTCTCGTTTCGTGTGCCAAGCATCCCAGTCATTCCGGGTTGTAAGCTACCGACAAAGTAGAAAGTTGCTAACATTGAAATTTTGCATTCCATAGGTCTTAGGGGTGAAATGATTGTGCCAACATGTCTGGGTGAGCAGGTAAATGCTATGGGAGGTCTTGTTTCATGTGCCAAGTGCCTCAATCATTTTAGGCTGCAAGCTATTGGCAAACTCGAAAGGTGCTAGGAGTGACATTTTTCATTCCATAGGTCATGGGGCCGAACGGACTTTGCTAGCACATCAGGATGGGTGGATAAATGCCAGGGGAGGCCTTGTTTCATGTGCCAAGCACCCCAGTCATTCGGGGTGGTAGGCTACCGACAAAGTCCCTTAAGACCCTAACACGCAAAAACTACCAAACTTTGACGAAGCAGTTCTTGGAATTCATGGTAGCTGGGAATGTTCTATTTGGACCTACAGGTGCATGTGGGGTCCATCTAAAATAACCTCTCTCATTTTTAGTCAACTACAGTCCATTTGACCTGCCAAAATCAGCTTTAGTTTCATGCAGTGGAAAGATGCTAGGAGTAACATTTTGCATTCCATAGGTCATGAGATCGAACAGACTTCACCAAAACATTAGGGTGGGCATGTAAATTCCAAGGGAGATCTCATTTCGTTTGTCAAGCTCCCCAGTCCTTCGGGGCAGCAGGCTACCTGCAAAGTCCCTTAAGATCCTTAAGATGCAAAAATTGACAAACTTTGACAGAGCAGTTCTCAAAATTTGTGGTAGCTAGGAACATTTAATTTGGACCTATAGGTGCATGTGGGGTTTTTCCACAATAACCTCTTTTGGTTTCAGTCAACTCCAGTTTGTTTGACCGTGCCGAAATCAAATGCATTCTTGCAAAATGCCTTAGTTTCATGCAGCACAACCTTGTCAGGTGTCTTATTTTTAGATATGCTCATCGTGAGGTTGAATCGATTGTGCCAACATGTTAGGGTGGGTGGGTAGATGTCAGGGAAGGTCTTGTTTCATGTGCCAAGCATCTCAGTTGTTCTGGTCTGCAAGCTACTGGCAAAGTGACTTTGTCGATAGCTTACAACTTAGAATGATTGGGACCCTTGGCACACAAAATGAGACCTCCCCTGGTATTTACCTACCCACTTCGATGGATTGACGAAGTCCGTTCAACCTTACGAGCTATGAAATGTAAAATGTCACTCCTAGCACCTTTCAAGTTTGCAGGTAGCTTGTAGCCTGAAACGACTGAGACACTTGACGCATGAAACGGGATCTCCCATAGCATTTACCCACCCACCTAAATGTGTTGGCACAGTTGGTTTGACCCCACTATATATTAAAAATTTGGATTAGCTAAAATGATAAAATAAATGCATACATTACCAAACCCAAATCCTTAATATACTTCGAATGCTATGCACAAGATGACGGCAAGATGGATGCAAGAGAGATGTAAGATGCAAGATGGAGATGGAGATGGATGCAAGGAAGAGATTGATGGATATGGTTGAATGTTGGTTGCTTAAGATTTTGGCAGCATAATAGTATGAAATTAGATTGCATCCCCCCAAATGGCTTAGAGGAGGCTAGGTTTATAGGAAATACCTTGTTAGAATGGATGGACAAGATCAATTAGGGTTTGGAAGACATGGATGGCCAGGATTGATTAGGTTTCCTTACACATCAAGAAAGTGTAGTCATGCGAGAAGTGTGCGAAGGATAATGAAAGGAATCTAATTCAAATATTTTATTTGAATTAGCTTACACATGTGACTTGTATTAAATGTAAGATGTACTACCCCACATGGGACAAATAGGGAAGTGGACAAGTGTTGTCCTGTGATGAAAGGTGAGGGAAATAATTCAAATATTTAATTTGAATTATGGAAAAATGTGAAAGGGAATAATTTAAATAAATATTTTATTTAATTAAATTAGAGGAAAGGAGGAATTAATTAAATAAATGGGATTTATTTAATTAATTGGGATTATGATTAAGTTGGACAAATGGAATTAAGATGGAATAAACTAGGACCTAGGGATAAATGGGATTAAGTGGGATGAGCTTAGATGAACTGGGATGAACTAGGACTTAGGGGAACACATACAAGTTCATGTCGACAATGTGTTGTGTAACCAGGACCTAGGGCAAAGACATACAAGGTCATGTGTAAACAAGACCTAGACAATTTTCAGTGTCTACATTTGCCCCTCTTTGAGATGATGTTGTGAGATGATAAGATTTATGTTGAGTAACATCATTTCAAAGAAGCTAACGAAATAGATAGAAGAAAATGATAGGGTGATGATGCCCCCTCAAGAGGATAGGCAAGTTGGACAAACACGGGTATGCTCTCAAAATGAAAGGAATGGCAAAAGATAAAGGAATGGATAGAAGAAGGGATGGATGCGTTATGTTGCAATGAAGGTGAGCAACCATGATGTTTGATACAGCATGAGACATTATGCACCAAGGTATAAGGACCAAGGTGACGATGTGTCTCATGCCCCAACATAATACAACCTTGTCTAGATACAAGATATGAATATTCACTGGGTTCGATTCAGATTAGAAACAAATGCAAGGAAAAATGATAACACACACAAGCAAGTAAGCAAGCATGCACAAATGATACAAAAACAAACAAGGTATTACCCCTGTCAAGCTGTAAACCAATGATTGAGTGATTGATTGACTGATGATTTGATAAAGATAGTGTTGTCATGGTGGGGAATGATATATCCCTAGATCAACACAAGGATGTGGGAATGATATACCCCATTGATGATGATGATGATGATTGATTGATTTGTCTTACGACAAGATTAGGATCAAGACCATAGATTGCAATTGGATAATTTGACTTGATTGATTAACTTGATTGGTATAGATAAATGATGACTTGCATTTGGATCATTGTTTGGAATGTTGATTTGAAGAATTGGAAGATTGGATTTGATGGAGATTGATTTGATGAAGTGGTTGAAGAATTGATTAATGAAGTGATGAAGATAGATGATAGAAGAATGATGAATAGAGAAAGAAGAATATTGTTTGTGCTTGAATCTAGGCACCTCCTTCGTATCCTAGATTGCCTACATACCCTGTATCCACAGGATCAAGGCACGTAACGATAGAGATGAGATGTAGTTCTGATTTTGTGTTTTATTGATGGTATGATATGGATTGGATTGATCAAGTTATGGATTGATTGAATGATGTTTGATGATGTTATTTGATTTGATTTTGATTGTTTGATAGATTGGATGGTTGATAGATTGGCTTGATTTGATGATGTGATTGGACTTTTTTTGATTTTGATGATGTGATGAATTTGATGATTGGGATTGATTTGATTGGAAGAATGTGATTTTGATGATTTGATGTGGAATGGTTTTATTGCTTGGATTTTGTTGGATTTTTAAATTTTTTTACATATTTTGATTTTTTTGTCTTTTTGGGAATATTTGATTCTTTTTTTTTGACATGTTTTGATTTTTTGAATTTTTGTATTTTTAAATGTCAATGGATTTACAATTTGAGTAGCTTATATGCTAGATACCAATGACAAGGGGAACCAAGTCTAGGTGCAAGGGAATGAATGGGATTGGACAAAAGGATGGATGAAAGGATCATGATAAATGGATAGGATAAAAGGATAGGCTATGGAATGGAATGGATGTATGTGTAAGAGAGCAAGGATGTGATCTCCAAGGACTATGTCCCATAGGAATAACATGCCCTAGTCTAGGTGGTAGACTTAGGATTTTTCATGACCATGCTTAGGACAATGGGATGATAGGATGGATTGGATAAGATGGATAAATGGGTAATGAATAGAGGATAATGATATGATTGGATTGGAAAGGACCATAGGATAATGCCAAGATAAGGTATGTCAAGAGATACCCAAAACATGTTTCAACATTTTGCCCCCATGTCTTTATTAAAATCAAAAGGAGGAAGGGAGGATGGATGGACTCAATATGATAGGAATGTGTATGGACAAGGATGGTAAGATGGTATGGAAAATGATGGGAAGTGGTACGAAAAGAAATGATGGGATGAACGTGATATGCTGGATGAGACAAGGTGCCCCCAATTGTAGGTGACATAGAAGATCAACTTACACATGACGCCTCTTTGCCAGGTTTTCATCATGGTACTTATCCAAGGTGCCTGTTTACTAGGTTTTCACCATTGGATGAAGGGATTTCTCTTTACTTTTTTTTTAAATTTTTCTCTTTTTTGATTTTGTTTTTTTTTTTTGACTTTTTTTTTTGGATGAGATAGGTAGATATGGACATGAGGGACTCAAGTGTCTAGTGCCATGAAAGGTGATAGTCCCATTGGAGAGGAATGTTGCATGGACCATGTCAAATGTGCTATCGATGCTGGTAGGGAGATGGCATGAAAGTGAGATGGATCAGGTAGATAGTGGATTATGAAGGGATCAAAAGTGGATTATGATGTGGAGTATGTAGGGGTGAAAGTGGATTATTATGTGGATTATGGAGGAATCAAAAGTGGATTATGATGTGGAGTGTGTAGGGGTGAAAGTGGATTATCATGTGGATTATAATGGAGTTATGTAAAAGCATGGACCATAGGAAGGTGATGGGGGAGATATGTAGGATAATGAGTGAATGATGAAGTGATGGAGGTGTGAAAAGGAATCATGACCAATGGTTGCACACATCGTGATAAACATGGAAGCTTTTGAGTGGATGGAGGTGTAGGAAGCAATGACGATGTTTGCTTAGTGGATGGATGATGTAAGCATTTAGGGACTCACATAGACTTAGTATTTTTATGGTTTTTACTTTGCATGTGGGATGGAGGAATTTGAAACTTTGGAATGGAATGGCATTTTTGAATGGAAGAGGATGGTTGGGATTTTCGGGATGTGGATACCTCATTTGATTTGCTTGATTTTTGCTTAGGTACCCATACCATTTTGCTTTTGGACTTTGCTTTTGGAGGTATGGGTTTGGATGAATTTTTGAATGTACCTTGCTTTGAATTTTTGGATTGATTTCCTAAGGCATTAGGACCCTTAGGATTGTTGGTAAGACTTTTGGTTTTATAGGTAGAGGCATTCAAATTTTTTCTTTTGAATCCCATGGGTTTAATGGAAGTTGGGTTGGTGGAATGAGTGGAAGCTTTATGTTTAGACAATGTGTGCATTTGTTGGTCATGATTAGGATTGTCAGGGTACTTATGGATAAATGGATAATTAGGTGTTGGTAGAAGTGGAGGCAAAGTAGATGGAGGTAAAGTGGATGGTGGAAGGTGAATGATCACATGCTTTTGACATTTGTAGGATGAGGGAGGTTGAATGGCAACATATGATTTAGGAATATGATGGGGTTTATGATGGAAGGAAGTGGATTTAGGAAGTGTGGAGGAAGTACCAACATCGTTAGATTGTTGACCTTGAGGTGTGTATCCAAGGCCAAATGAGCAAGGAGGGACCTTGACATGGATTGGCTCCAAAATGGCTTGTTCATGTAGGCCTAAACCTTTGCCTTGGTAGTTCATGTTTTGGAGCATGCGATTGACTATAGGACTAGGTGTAGTTTGGACACTAGACTTGAGTTGATTATTGGATGGAGAAGGTAAAGTGGATAATGGTTGTTGGTGTTCTAAGGAGGAACAATCATGAATGAATGTGGATAGACTAGTAGGATATGGTGGATTTTAAATGGGATCAATGATGGATGTGGAAGGATCATTAGGATCTATCTTATGTTCATTGGGATCCAAATTATTTGTTTGATCTTCTATGTTTTCTTTGGAGGCACATGTCTCATTGTGACAAGTGGAAGGTGTAGGATCATGGATTGGGCTAGATGGAGGATGACTAGGAGAAATTTGGATGTCTTGCTCATGGATTATAGGATTATGGATAGGATCAAGGTGCTCATGGATAGCTTCTTCATAGGTATCATCTTGATCATAAAGAAGGTACATGTTATGGATAGATTGGATGGGGATGATTTGATCTTGATTAGATTTAGGGGCTATTGTTTCTTCATGCTTAGGATCATGCTCTTGACATAACTCTTGGTTTTCTTGAATGGAAGTGGAAGGCTCTTTAATAAGCTTGATAGCTTCTAGATCACATGATGGGGTTAGAAGACTAGACAAAGTGTTTAAGTACTCATGGGGAGGCTCAAGAATAGGTGTTTTATGACATGGCAATGTTTTATTCCTTTCTAGTAGCCAATGGATCACATCCTGTGCAAGGGTATGGGTGAATGGACAATATAGGGGGTGGATGATAATAGTGGAAGTTGAAGGCTTAGGATTAGGATTTGTTGGATGGATAATAGGATTAGGATTTGGGCTAGATGGAACGATAATGGAATTAGAGGGATTGGTTTTATCCAAAACAATCTTACCACCATCTTCTAGGTTCTTGACTAATCTTTGAAATCAGACACAAGTGGATATGGTATGGCCTTTATACCTATGGTATGCACAATAATGGTTTTCATTATACCCTCTAGGTTTAATCATAAATGGAGAATATGCTTTGAACGGGTATAGCTCAATCAAATTTGCTTGGACCAATTTCTCTAAAAGTATCTCCATGGAATCTTTTAATGAAGGATTAGTGGAACATGGGGATGAAGGTGATGAAGGTGATGAAGGGCTTGATAAAGGTGCTGGGATAGGACTAGTTGGCTTATGTGTTGGCATATGATTGGATGGTGAAGGTGACTCAAAGGAGGCACTTGCTAGGTTGATTTCTCCCTTGTCAAAGAATTTTAGGTCTTGCATAAGATAACTTGGACTTTCTTGATTTATGTACATAGGGCCATTTGGACTTGCATGTTGTTCTTGTAAGGACATTTGATTGCCATGTGGATAGGTTTGGTGATGAGGTGGCATGATAGGAGTTGTAGGTGAAAGATTGTGTTGTGGACATTGGTTGATGTTGGAAGTTTGTTGAGAAAGCAGTTGTGATATGATGGCAATGGAGTTAGGATCGTTAGATGGTAGGCTTATAGAAGTACTTGCGTTTGGGGTGTTGGTAGGAAAAGGGAGGGTGATTTATGGTATGGATGTGGCGGCATTAGTGTTTGGATTATGTGCTTGTTGGGCTTGTGATGGAATGTGGGAGCGCTGATATTGGCCTATGACATGATGTTGTAGGAATTGTTGATGTTGTGGTGACACAAGGTCTTCTTTCTTTCTATATAACCACCTAAGGTGACTAAGTTGATTAAGCATTATTTTGGTGCCATAAGGATCATTCTCATAGCTGTTGTTTAGAAATGCTCTATCCATGTTTACAAGTGATAGATGTGGAGAATTGATTGGATGAAGATTTGATGATGTGTAATGGCCAAAAATGATTAGGGGTTTACTTGCATGATGAGGACTATGGTGATAATGATTAGGATGTCGAAGATGAATAAGATGATGAGATTGGATGACTTGAAGGAATTAGGATGAATGATGGTGGAATTATTAGGTTAGGTGTGTAGGATGATTTAGGATAATGGTAAGGGTGATGTGGGATAACAAGGTGGGATGACTTGGATTGGGGTGATTAGGATGAATGGATTGGTATGAAAGTGGTTTAAATAAGAAATGTAGGTAATGATATGGAGTGATTGGGATCAAATTTCAAGACCTTAGGATGATTTGATTTGTTTTGTTTTTTGATGGATGGCTCTCTATACTTAAGGTAGACTAATGACACTTAAGTAATAGAGGATTGATTGGATTAATTCTCTATACTTAAGGTAGACTAATGACACTTAAGTAATAGAGGGTTGATTGGATTGATTCAATTGGATGACTTACTTAAGATAGACTAATGATATCAAGTAAGTTTGGATAACGGTTGATGATGATCAACTATGGTCTTGATTTTTGATTGGGTTGATTTGGATTTGGATTGGGATGAAAGTAGTTGGGATGTGATTTGGATTGGAATGATTGGATGATGTGTAACGATTAGGATGACTACTAGGATGATTAGGATTATTTTTATTTGTTGGGATGATGACTTGGATCTAACTAGGGTTTGATATGGAATTATTATAGATGATTAGGATGGATTTGAATGTGTTGGCATAATGAGTTGAATGACTTGTCTTTATGTGTTTGGTATTTAGCTTGATTTAGCAATGTTCAATCAAATGATCACACATGTACAAACATGATTCACTCACGCAAGACACAAGCAATTTTGGATTTTGAAAATGAAATGTAATGATGATTAAACAAGCACACATGGAAGACACATCAATGAGCCCTATGACTAGTCAAGTGGGGTATGGCCAATTAGGTCTTAGGCTATGTTTACATGAGGTTGACTAAGGAATTGAAAATGAAATCCTGCCACACAACTAGGAGAAAGGGGTAACCCACCCTTCACCTTCACTTCCTAAAGGTATAAAGTTCTTTGGGGCTTAGCCAAGAGTGATAGGATTCTAACTCCCAATGAGGGTGTCTTTCAATTCATCATCGATTGAGATTGTCCCTAGGGGTGATGAAATCCCCTAGCAGGCCTCCTAGGAAAGGGTAAACAAAAGCAAATCAAGTGAGATGTTTTTGATCTCCAAGATCACCTTGCGGTGTGAGGAGAGAGAATACACACACACTTGACTCACACTCGCAGTTGTAAATTAACCCTTAGAAAATGAAATGTGTGTGTAAAAATTGAATGAATAAGAGGTGTTTTTGATTCTCAAGATCACACGAAGTGGATGAGAAGAGCATACACACCCCTTGTTGACTTTTTCCCAGACTGGATGCTTATTCCCAGATTTCCCTACAAGGTAGCCATCAGTGATCAACAGGATCTCTGGGCCAGGGGGTCAACAGTGTAGGAGATAGACTCTATATTTTATCTCCTCTTCTTCTTCAGGCTCTGCAAGACCTAGGGGGGTATTCCCTACTCAACATCCATGAGGATATGCATACAAGGCTGGGATGTTGACAGAAAGCAGATGAGTCCTCCTGTAAGTAGACCAAAACTGAAAGATAAGAGCAAAGGGGCTAGCTTTGGGCCTATTTGCAGTTGTAGACAGAGGACTGAGGTTCCTAAAACTAACTCTAATGTCCTAATGTTTGTTTTAGATTTTGATTTGGAGTTTAAGCTTGGATGCAAAGCTGGATATGGTTATAACACAAAACAAAGCATGATTGGTGCCTATCCAGGGCCTGGAGTCAGTAGACATACACCTGTGAATGATCAGCATGAACAGCTAAAACTGGATTTCAAGGGGATATATGTGATACCTGCCTTACAGGTATCTCCCAATACAGAGTGTTAGGTTATCTCTACTTATGGTATCCCTACTGCAGTATACCCTTCCCCATGTTCAACCTGAAAACAGTTTAATCTACCCCTTGAGTAGAAGTTAAAAGATCAGACAGTCAACATAGGAATTCTATGCTCTAGAATCTAAACATTACCAAACATCCAGATTCAGAAGAAGAACACATGCAGTACTGGAGACAGAATTAACACAACACATGCTAAACAGCATTTCTCATATAAGTTTAATCATGAAATCAGTGGGTTCATGCCAAAAACAAACAACAAGAGATACATAAACTCACAGGTAAGCTGTACAGAGCAACCAGATCAGCTTGTTATGCATTACAGAGCCAAAATCATCAACTTTCAACAACCACAAATGAGCAACACAACCTGCTTATAACAGCCAGGTAAGTGCTCAGCAATTAATTACATGGTTGACCAAAAATCTCGCCAGATACACAGTACCAGGAAAATGGCGCTCAAACACAACCGGATTGGCGCCCAAACTTGAATGCAGCAGGTAGGGGAGGAGACAGGAAGATTTCTCGAGCCCTGCGCTACTGTCCGCTGATGTACACCTTCAGTCGGGTACAGGATCCATCCACGCCATCACCCATACCTCTGCAACAATCGCCATTAATGGCGTACCAACCCGCGGCCTTGGGAAGAACATCAATTCTGCATCGCAACCTTTTCCCGCCGAGATTCATCATCATGATATTTGAAAATGCAGGATATCAATATCCCACATGCACCCCGCGATGACCTCAATAACATTTTATATACTAGGTCATGAGCATATATCATGTCGGTGCTTTTGCTCCTGACGACACTAGTATAGACCTCATCATCATCATCCTTCAGCAGCATGATATCCTGTTGTTCGAAATATCACCCTGACGTCATCATGATATTTGAAATATAACCTGCATGATAATCGGCACAACCTGATCCATCGGAGGAACATCCTCCTGCTGAGCTTAAACCAAAAGTCTGGCCGATGAACATCCTGATGACATCATCATCATATCCTGCTGACGTCATCATCATATCTGCCTACTGCGCACCTCCTCATATCCGGATGACGTCATCATCATGTTTGCAAATATCAGGAGGTCTCTTCAAGATGATCAGTGTTAGAAATATGACCCCCCCCGGGACCTTGATGACGTCATCATCATATTAACATCATCATGATATTCGGAAGACAACCGGATATTTGGAAATATCCTCCTGATGCACAAATATCAGGTTGCACTGTAGCTCCTCTATAAGATCGGGGCGATAGACAAATATGATGATGCTCGAAAAGATCACCCCCACTAGATAATGCGCGAAGCCAGCAGGCGGATATCTCCTTGATATCAGCATCATCATGATGCTCGAACAAACATATATCTGGGTGATATGAAAATATCACCCCCTCCTTCGGAAATATCATGATGCAGATAGGCAGAGAAAAAGATATCACCCTGATATAAGGATGACGTCAGCATCATCAGGATGACAAAACAACGAACAAGAAGTGATACAACATCATCAGGATGATATTGACTAAGATCATCCTGACGTTCAAAAAATGATGACCCTAGTGAATATCGGGTCGCACTTAGAACTCTTCAACAACATCATCAGGATGATCATAACCAAGATCACCCGATGATAAAAATATCACCCCGGCAAAATATCATGAAGGCAGAAAATATGATGACCTCCGCAAGCAGCAGGATGATAACTGGAAATATCATGATGATGACGACGACCCTTAAGAAAAAACAAGTTAGGTCGAACAACTTAGAGAATAACCCCTTCAGGATATCGGGCAACATCATCATCATGTTTGGGCAAGGTGATATTCGGAAGATCACCGGATACTTGAAAAATCACCCCCGCAAGCAACTGAGGGCGCACTGTAGCTCATCAGCATCATCAGGATAATAACCAAACATCACCCGATAGCGAAATATGATGATGACGATGAGAAACCAGTCGACGAAGAACATGATGATGCAGACCATCATCGAATACAAGATGATGATGATGACCTCCTCCTCAGGAAAATATGATGCTGCAGCTGAAAAATGCTGAGGAGGTCCAACACTTAGAAAAAATGGGCAAGAAGATGAAGGCTTCAAATGAAGAAACCTCCTGATCATGACAAATCAACCCCAGGTCAAAATGAGTGCTAACACCCCTAATTGCATGAAAATTCACCAAACAATTCAAGCCCTAGTTCTTTTTAAACCCAAATCCAAATGTGTGATATAAACAAGATTGATTGATCAAATGAAAGAGATGAATGATGAAATGGATACACCTAATTGTTTCACTATCCTAAGCTACTATAGATACTGATGTGAATGCTGCTCCAGCTCCTTAAGATCACCTGCAAGCCATCAAATTAAAAATGAGCATGAAAGTGCCTAGAGATCCGTTATGTGCAAAATCAAGAAACTAATAAAATCTTCTGTAGATGAACTGATATGGGAAAATGAATTAGATGAAAAGATTATACATGAAATTCTATGCATTTTTAAAAAAAAATTTGTGAAAATTCGATCAAAAATACAAAAGATATGAGCATTTGAAGTTTATGTGCAAGTTTGACTTTGACTGATAAAAAAATGCAGGAAAATGGTATAGTCACTTGATGAAAGTTGCATCCTTGCGAAGTTCTCTGAATCCTCTGTTAGATTTAGGATAGACAACTGAGAGGGGGGGTTGAATCAGTTGTCCCAAAACTTTCTTCCTATTAATCACTTAAATC
Organism: Cunninghamia lanceolata; assembly: GCA_027924645.1. NCBI lineage: Eukaryota > Viridiplantae > Streptophyta > Pinopsida > Cupressales > Cupressaceae > Cunninghamia > Cunninghamia lanceolata. The sequence goes on along the minus strand of BSBN01000429.1, from coordinate 2,116,933 downwards.
TTCTTTGTAATTCAACATCATAATAATAAATCAATCATGGAAACATAATGCAACAATTCAAGAGCAAAAACACATTAACATATATGACACAAAGATTTTAACATGGAAAACCTGGTTAAGGGAAAAACCACGGGGTGACTAACCCAAGATTGTATTCTCTGTTAAAAGAATAAGAAGAACAAAATGGCACATGCCAATTAGGGCTCACTACCTGAGCACACTGCTCACAAGAGGCCCACTGCCTATAGGAGACACACTGTCTACAGAGTGATAAATATTACATACTTGAACTAAAGAATAGCATCTTCACCATGTTTGAGTTAGTTCCATTTAAGCCCAATACTTCTGCTCTGCCTTTCGCTTCTCTGCTCTCTACCACACTCTCATCGCTGCCAAGATGCATTTGAAATGACTTCACAACTTCTTATTTATACAAGACATTTGACTTTGGGATAATCATCCAAGTTGGCATACATTATAGAGAAAATACAACTTGACTAATTACAAAAGACTTCATGCAGATCAACACACTATTGGCTACACAGATCTGGGACTTCAGTCTTGTTTTAGGAACATGCCATGCTTCACAAAACATCTTCAAGATCATCCACAGGATGTGTAACTCATCTGGTCAGCCAGACTTAGGAAGAACATCATCATCTGGAAGTAATTCTTCAAGTACGAGCTCAATCTTCAATGTGGACCACCAACACGAATTGGACACAATCCAAAGACCTCCACAAGCTTGCCTAAATCACCAAGAACATCCACACTACTTCTTACTGAAATCATTCTCTCCTTCATCTGAAACCTCAAGAACATAGTCTGTCATCACTGTCATATTGGAATAGATGCTTGTGGACCTCTAGACCATGAACCAATTGAGTTGTCAATTCACATTGACTTCCTAAACACTCCACCAAACCTGCAGAACAAGATATTGCATCTCTGGATCTCACCGGACCTATCTGTGTCACTCTGTCACCTTTGAACATCTGCCAGAACTGGTTTTACTCAAGTGGCCATAACTTCTTCAAATCTCCATGCGGACCTCACAAATCTTTACTGGATCATCTTAAGACACATAGCTACAAACCCTTTGATGTGCATCCTCTGATCTTCATCTTAGCTGGGACCTTTACCTTATTGTCTTCATTGTTCTTCTCTGTTTCTGATAGGACTAATTTTCTCAATATCCTCAGCATACAACTCATCTAATCCTTATCATCAATGCAATAGGAATATGTTGACATCAATGACAACACCAGTTAGGCCCATACTTGCAACAATCTCCCCCTTTGTCATTGATGGCAACATATGATGTGAAAAACTGTTTTAACCATCAAGACAAGGACTTCTCCTCACTGACATAACTCCCCCTATCAACAACAACCATTCACATGTCTTCTCTCCCCCTTTGACATCAATGGCAAAGGGCACATACTTGCATCACTTCAGAATCATACTAGCTGCTCCCCCTGAGTAGCAACTTCATATCATCAATCCAGACCATAAGATATGATTGTGAGATCCACTAGACTGAAGCACATCAGTGCACCTTAATTCAGAACCAGAGGGGTAATAACTCCTAACTTCTCCCTGAGATACTCAAAAGAGTCCTTAGGTAGAGGTTTAGTAAAAATATCTGCAATCTAATCCTTGTAAGGCACAAACTCCAATCTGACTTCATTCTTGTTCACTTGCTCTCTCAAAAAGTGAAACTTGATGGATATATGTTTTGTCTTTGAATGTAACACGGGATTTTTTGATATATTTATTGCACTTGAATTATCATAGAAGATTGTGATAGGTTCCTCATACTCCACTCTGATGTCTCTTAATATTTGCTTCATCCATAATACTTGAGTGCAACTACCTGCTGCTGCAATATATTCTACTTCTGCAGTGGATAGAGATATTGCCTCTTGTTTCTTGCTCAGCCAAGAAACCAATCTTGTGAGGACCACCCTTTTTACTTCTGTTGTTATGACTATTTACATTTTAGTTATTGTTACTTTTTATATTTGTGGGATAGCAGTTCCCGGAATTGTCAAACTATTAAACTTTATTATGATTACGGAAAAACTAATTGGGTGATGTTTGGATAAGTTTACATTTTAGAAAAGTTAATTAGGTGATGATGAAAAATTGTAATATGATTTCATTTATGCTAATTAAAATCTATGTCATGATAATGCATGTTTTTAAGTTGCTTCGGCTATGATGATTATATGTGGACACTGATCTTGTAATTTAGTGTGCAGGATTTACTAATTGAACCACAGATTTCGGAGATCATTCCGCACCTTGTCATTTGTTATTCCCTGTTAAGCCGATCTGGTTCCACGAGGAACCAAGATCTCTCTGTGTTTGATGTGATGTTGTAATGTGGTCTTTCGTATGGTCGAGTGGGTTAGGTTACCCTCATGTGACACTATTTTATGATTTGTGTTGTAAAAAGATTGAATTTGAATTTCTTTATTTTATTTAAATCTATGAGGCTTTTTCTTGTGCTTTACCTTGACCAGGGGTGTCTTGTATGGGTTAAAGTTGACCCTGGGTTATACCCCATGGGTCCAGGGGCCCATTTGGCATGGGTAACCCTTGAGTAACCTCCATCTAGTCATCTTAACTTCCCCCTGAAGTTAAGTGGCGAAAATTGGGGTATGGGGGGGGACATGATGGGATTGTACCAACACCCAACCCATCCCTCTTCAATCCCCAAGGTAAGAGATGACTACAAACCCATCCATTATTGAAGGATTGACTTGAAGTCACCCTCTCCATTAGTGAGATTCCCCCATGTGTTGTGAGGCCATCCATGTGAAGGAGGGAAGAAGAGGCATGGGTCACCTGTCTTTTCCTCCTTTAACTCCTTTTATTTCTCCCATGCGTAAGAGAAATGACATGAGGAGAGGGATAAGGAGTACTCTAGGAATGGGTGAGTGACATAAGCCACCAGGACAGAATAGTGGTTTTGGGAAGGGTGAGGAGGTGACAAGTGTCACCTCCCCATTCCTCTAAACTGAAAAGAATTTGGGTTATTTGTTTTCAATTTTGGGATGAGAGGGAGTTAGTTGAATTTTGGGGAGAGTTTTTATTATTGCCAAAAAAATAGGAAAGTTAGCTTGGAGGTGAGGAAAGGGAGAGGGAGTTGTTGGCTAAGGTTGGAAGAGAACTCAGTGGAGCTCTGCAACAGTTTCATTCCAGGAGGGCTTTGTAAGGTTGGTTTGATTTTTACCTTTCTTTCGTATATCTGAATGTGTATGTAAAGTGTGTGAAAGATGATTATTTGTTTGTGTTTTAGATGTGTTTTCTATGGGGTTTGTTGTCGGGTTGTTTGACAGAGCTTCTCCCACTTGGGAGAAATGCTCATCAAGTTTGGGGTAGGGGAGGAGAGATCCTCCTCGGGTGCATACCTGTTTCCTTCTTTTGGGATGTTGAAAGCCTTGAGGGCATGTATCTGTGACTGTATCTTTGACTTGAGAGTCAAATACAGATTTCTTAAAAAAATTTGTGATCAAACTTGGTTTGAGGCCAAGAGAAATTGTGTTGGTTAAAATATCTGTAAGGGTGACACTCTGGAGTCGAGTGTGTCCACTCTCCTGCCCCTTATGAAACTCACTGTAGTTGAGTTTCCGTGTTTTGTAATTTACCCACGGGTGTTTGTGTGCTTTGGGTTTGTTGTTGTCCCTGTTGTGAAGTGGAGTGCTTGAGTTACCTAGGTGTGAGTATGGTCTGCCTAGCTCGGGGGTGACCCTCTTGCGGGTCTACGGAAGGGAGGAGAGCTAGATGAGTGGTGTTTTCTTCTTTGTTTGTCTTTGATACGCAGGTTTCCTCTTGGAGCTTCTGGTTGGATTTGGAGAAGTTCTATTCATGAAGAAACAGATTCTTCTTCTTTGTCTTGAGAATTAGTTCATGATTTTTTTGTAAAGAGTGTAAAAGAGAGCACCTCTCTTGATATTTTTTGTAAATTATTGTCACCCTGAGAGTGAAGGAAATAACCTCCCTGATCTTGTTATTGGGAGTAACTGTTACTTAGTTGTTACATAACTTCTTTTGTATGTTGGTTGGGAGAAGGAAAGCCTTATCTTTCATCTTGTTAAGGGTAGTGAAAGAGTTGATTCTTCCTGTATTGTGTATGATGTAATTGTTTACCTTGAATTTCATATGGAAAGGTTGAAATTAAATAGAAAGTCTTACTGTATTAAATGTGTTAGTGAAAGGAAGAGATCATTACTTATTTGCATTCAAATCTGAGCTTGTTATGTAATTATAAGAATAGATTTGCTTAACTAGTTGAAAGGTCAGTTTTATAGTTCATTGTTATAATGGAAAAGACAGTTTAAAATGATTAAGTTTCTTCTTCATAAATAATGGTTTCTGTTATTTTATAAAGTTTAGAGGTAATCTATTGTGCATTTACTTCTGTTTGTCCAAGAGTTGAAATGGACATTTATTAAGTGCAGAAATAAACAGGTTAAAACTTCATTTATTGAATTTCTTACTTAATCATTTTAACAGAATAAGAGAAATCGAATAAATTGTTTAATTTACGAAAAATAAAGTGGTATTATGAAAATGAAAATATATATATATATATATATATATATATATATATATATAAATGTTATTTAGTTATCTTTTTAATTGAATGGTATTATGAAAATGATATATATATATTTGAGTTGTTTAATTATTTATTTATTTATTTAACGAAATTGTGAAACTGAATATATTGTTGAGAAGATTTAGTGGTAGTAACAAAAAAAAAAAGAATAAATATATATATATATATTAATTGATATTTATTTATCATTAAATGGTAATGAATGCGAATTAAACTTTATGTATTTCGAAATAATAACAGTATGGAGCGAATTTGAAATTTGCTGTGTGTACAACACAGGCCATAGAATAAAACTCATGGTGGGCGGTGGGGTTGAAAAGCCCACTGCAGTCCCTTGTATATTTCTGAGGTGTGGGGAGGGGCAGAGCCCCACCCACACCCCACATCGTGGGATGTGGGTGGGGCTCCGCCCCTCCCCACATCCCCTTGCCCTTTTTAACCCCCGCGGAGCTACGCTCCGCCACCATTATGTCCGCCATTGTATAACCGCGCGGCCTTTGATCCACGGCGGACCTCCCTCTGCACGTCCGACCTCCACCCACCCCACACTCCGCTCCCTCTATGTGCTCTGCGCGGCCTTCTCCCGCCCGCGACCCCCGTTCGGCTCTGCAACCTTCGTGCCCCACGCGAAGCTTTAACCTCCTCCCTGCCATTTCGGCCTCCACCGCCGTGCCTTCCCCTTCATTGCCTGCAAGGGAAGAGAGAGCAAACGAACCGCCTTGTTGAGAATGCTAAGTCGAAGGAGGAGTATATTTCAGGAAACAAGAGAGGAGACAGACAACCGTGCCTTGTTGAAAAATGATTAAATAAGGAGATCACGAGTCGGTTTAGTCGGAACAAGGCGTCATGGGAAGTTGTGAATCTATCAGTGAACCACGTGCGTAATATAGTGTTGAGTAATTCCCACTTACGCCGTAAGGCGTTATGCTGCCAGAATTCTGTCGAGATTTAGGTGTAGGAACCTGGAGATTATAAACTTTGTAGCGTCATTAACGGCATCGTAGAGACCCCCTTGTTGGTCTGCTTGTGTCTGGTTGCACATAATTGTACTTGTACCCCGTCGACAACTGTAGTGTTTTCGCCTTGAGTGAACACCACCGAGCATGCTTACGCATGCGAGGGGGTTTTTAGGGAAGCATGAGAAATTTTTTTGATATTTCATGCCATAACCACATGACAAATGTGGCTATGACACGTGTGATGTGTGTTGTGACCACATGGAAAATGTGGTCATGACATTTGGTATCAGAGCCAAGTTTAAACACTGGGCGTATTTGGGCACGTTATTATTCCGCAACTTTGGCTAATTAGTTTCTACCTTGTTTTGTAGGATGCCTCCCTGTGTTCGACGAGCGCGGTCATGCCACACAGCGTCTGTCGAGGTGCACACTGATTCCTCAGCCGAGGGACTAGCACCCGTAGTTACAACAGCACCACTTGCACAACCTGAACCACAAGCACCACTAGTACCACAGGCGACACCAGTATTGGATATAGGTCCACAGATCTTACAGGCACTACAGGCTATGTTAGACAGGTTACCGCCAGTGATTCCTGAGCCACGTGTAGAGCCTCGTGTTGATCCGCGAGAGGAGCCACGTAGGGAACCACATGCCGAGTCACGTATTGAGCCACGTGGGGAGCCCCGTGTTGATCCACTAGAGGTGCCACGTGTGGAGCCTTTCGTTGAGATTCCCGACACACAGTAGAGGAGGTAGGGTCAGCTTTCTGTGCACGGAGCAGGAGTCCTCCGAGACCTTTGAGACGAGATGAGAACCAGAGGGCAGAACAGGTTCATCATGGATTGTATGAGGATGGTGTGGAAGAGCTAGTTGTGAGACTTAGAGACAGAGGGGACCCCATCAGAGATCTACTTAGGCTCAACCCACCCACTTTCGCAGGTGCTACAGAGGGAGCTGTGGCTGAGGCTTGGCTGATTAGTTTAGACAGGTGTTTCGCATTGCGACCATATGGAAGCAACACGAAAGCACGAGTGGCAGTCCACCTTCTGAGGGATGCCACAGCTACCTGGTGGCGCACAGAGGAGTGCAAGCGCCGACTTTCCGTAGAGACACTCACTTGGGAAATCTTCATAGAGCGCTTTAATGCGCGATATTTGTCAGAACATTACAGACAGCGCAGGATCGATGAGTTCCATGATTTACAGCAGAGGGGACTCACTGTTACTCAGTATGAGAGTCGATTCATTGAGCTTTCACGTTACGCGGAATACCTCCACGACAAGAAAATCTTAATACACAAATTCATCAGAGGGCTGAATCACGGGATAGCAGGACCAGTTCGTATGGCAAATCCCCAGACCATGAGCGAGGTTGTTGAAAAGGCCCTTATATCAGAGGAAATTCAGGGACGAGGACAAAATTCACGCCTGCAGTATCAGGATCGTAATCCCCAATAACAACAGAACTTTCGAAGGCCTCAAAACACAACACAGAGAGGAGGATATAACCCTTCCTCATTATCTCCTAGGCCTCCACAGCAGCAGCAACATCAGCAAAAATCTAAATTCCAACAGAGGGGTCAGGGAGGACAGAACCGTGGATGGCAGCAGTAGGGTACACGCAAAGATCAGAGACAGCAGGGTTCATCGGCAGGACCCGCGAGGTCCCAACAGTCTTACAGAGGCTCACAGGGATCCACTGGACAGACTGGGCAACAACAGTCGGGTAGAACACAGTCAGGGCAGTTACAGGCTAGAGGACCATGTTATGTGTGTGGTGGGGCAGGGCATCTGGCTAGAGAGTGCCCGCAGGGATTTACTGCAGGGGGACAGCCCCGATCAGGAGGATCTGAGCAGACCGTAGGTGACGTGGGCAGATCCCACCACATATTTGCAGCGGTTGATAACCGCCAGGCCGATTTCCAGGCTTCCGTCATCGAGGCAGCAGGTACGATTAGAGACTTCCCCATCTCGATCCTTTTTGACTCAGGAGCTACTGACTCCTTTTTGTCTACTACGTTAGTGGAGCGTTGCAGGCTGGTGGCTTCTAGGCAAGACATTAGGTGGGAAGTTGAGTTGGCCTCAGGGGCCAGGATGTCAGTAGATACCTTGGTTAAAGACTGTGAGATCACATTGGGATCATTCACCACAACATGTGACCTTAGGATTATGCCGTTAGGATCTTACGGTGTAGTTCTGGGTATGGATTGGCTTGCGGCACATAGAGCCAAGCTAGATTATCGTCAGAGGACGATTAGCTGTTTAGACGATCATGGTTCGTCGGTTGAGATAGTGGGCATTCAAAAGCCCACAGCTGTTCGTATGATATCCGCTCAGCAACTTAAGCGCTGTATGCGGAAGGGATGTCAATTGTTTGCCATCACGGTCAGTGATAGAGCAGAGGATGAACCTGAGGCTACTTTAGATGATCACCCTGTCCTTAGAGAGTTTTCTGATGTATTTCTGCCAGAATTACCAGGTATGCCTCCATGCAGAGAAGTGGACTTCCACATCGACTTAGTGCCGGGTGCAGAACCGATATCCCGTGCACCCTATAGGATGACTACACACGAACTCACCGAACTTAAACTGTAGTTAGAGGAATTACTTGAGAAGGGGCACATCTGACCTAGCGTTTCGCCATGGGGCACACCGGTTATCTTCGTGAAGAAGAAGGATGGGTCTCTTCGTTTATGTATGGACTACAGGTAGTTGAACAAGGTGATGGTGAAGAACCATTATCCTCTGCCTAGGATTGACGACCTTTTTGATCAGATGCAGGGAGCCAGAGTGTTCTCGAAAATCAATCTAAAATCTGGGTATCACCAATTGCGCATCACGGAGGCAGATATTCATAAAACTACTTTTCGAACCAGATATGGCCATTATGAATTCACAGTGGTACCCTTCGGGTTGATGAACGCTCCTACAGTGTTCATGAGTCTCATGAACGGGGTGTTCCGTACTTACCTAGATCGGTTCGTGATCATATTTCTAGATGACATTTTGATTTATTCACGGACTGAGGAGGAGCACGTGGAGCAATTGCGTCAAGTTTTGCAGCAATTACGAGAGCAGCAGCTTTATGGCAACTTGGCGAAGTGTGCCTTCTTCAGGACAGAGGTGCAGTATTTGGGACACATTTTATCAGGCGATGGCATCTCCGTAGATCCATCTAAAATCAGAGCAATTTAAGACTGGCCGGCACCCACCAACGTGACAGAGGTCAGAAGCTTTATGGGGTTAGCCAGGTGTTATCGTCGGTTTGTCGAGGGCTTCTCCAGGATAGCACATCCCATTACTTCCCTTCAGCGAAAAGGGAAGGGTTTCATGTGGACCGAGCAGTGTGAGAAGGCCTTTGGAGTCCTCAAGGAGCGTCTTACCAGTGCTCCTATTTTAGCGGTCCCAGATCCTACAGAGGAGTTTGTAGTTTGCACAGATGCATCATTAGAAGGTTTGGGAGCCATGCTTATGCAGGGTGGTCGAGCGATCGCATATGAATTACAGAAACTAAAGACACATGAGTTAAACTATCCTACTCACGACTTAGAGTTCACAGCAATTGTTCATGCTTTGGTCCGCTGGAGACACTTTCTCCTAGGTCGACGCTTTGAACTCCATTCGGATCATCATAGTTTGCGGTATATTTTTACACAGCCAAATTTGAATGCCCGCCAACAGCATTGGATGGAATTCCTATGCGAATACGACTTGGATGTCCACTACATCAAAGGGAAGGAGAACGTGGTCGCTGATGCTTTGAGTCGAAGGTGCCACGAGATCCTGACCCTAACCTTGAAGGTGGACTTGAAAGATCGCATCTTACAGCATCTACCGGAAGACGAGTGGTTTCTTGAGGTGCAGCAGGCAATACTAAATCGGAAGGCCCTTGAGGGTAAATTTATAGGATATACCCTTGAGTCTGATGGTATGCTTCGACATTGGCAGCGCATCTATGTACCCCATGTGGGTAATCTTTGTACAGTAATCCTATCAGAGGCTCATAGAGCACCCTATGCAGCACACCCAGGAGTGAAGAAGATGCATGTTGACTTACGACAACTTTATCATTGGGCTGGGATGAGGCGTGACATTGCTGATTTTGTTGCTCGTTGCCTGGAATGTCAGAGGGTCAAGGCCAAACATCAGCATCCAGCGGGACTGTTGTACCCTCACGAGATACCTGAATGGAAATGGGACACCATTTCTATGGATTTTATCGTTGGTCTACCTATGTCATCACGTCACCATGATGCTATTATGGTGACAGTTGACAAGCTGACCAAAGTGGCGCATTTTTCACCAATATGCACAACATACAATGCACCATCAGTGGCAAAGGTGTTTCTTGATTAGATTGTTAGATTTCATGGGGTACCTCGCCGCATTATATCTGACAGAGACTCCGTATTTACGTCTTCGTTCTAGAGAGCCTTACATCAGGCGTTGGGCACACAGCTCAACTTTAGTTCAGCCTATCATCCGGAAACCGACAGACAAACAGAGAGAGTTAACCAGGTGTTAGAAGACATGCTTCGCATGTATGTGATGGAGCATCAGTCTAGATGGGAGGAGTACCTATATCTAGTTGAGTTCGCCTACAATAATGGGCATCATAGCTCGTTGGGTATGCCTCCTTTCCAGGCATTATATGGCAGACCATGCAGAACACCTTTGAGTTGGGATCGGATAGAGGATAGAACGGTCATCGGTCCAGAGATAGTTCAGAATATGGAACAGTAGGTCAGACAGATTAGACAGAGACTTCAGGAAGCACAGGACAGGCAGAAGAAGTATGCCGATGCTAAGAGGACAGACCGAAGCTTCTCTGTGGGGGAAAGAGTATTTTTGAGAGTGCGACCGCACAAGAGTCCAATCCGTTACGGGAAGGGCTCTAAGCTCGCACCTCGATTTGTAGGACCTTTCGAAATCTTGGAGCGGATAGGACCAGTAGCCTATCGTCTAGCCTTGCCACCTAGCCTGTCACATATCCACGATGTATTTCATGTATCAGTTTTACGTCAATATATTTCTGACTTATCTCACGTGTTGGATTGGAGTGCTCTTCAGGTAGAGGCAGACGGACAGCTGGCGCTGGAGCTAATTCCCGGAGGAAGACCCTTTATCCTCACCTTTTTGACGACTTCCAGGAGGAAGTACAGTCTTAGGGGGAGAGGATGTGAGGACCACCCTTTTTACTTCTGTTGTTATGACTATTTACATTTTGGTTATTGTTACTTTTTATATTTGTGGGATAGCAGTTCCCGGAATTGTCAAACTATTAAACTTTATTATGATTATGGAAAAACTAATTGGGTGATGTTTGGATAAGTTTACATTTCAGAAAAGTTAATTAGGTGATGATGAAAAATTGTAATATGATTTCATTTATGCTAATTAAAATCTATGTCATGATAATGCATGTTTTTAAGTTGCTTCGGCTATGACGATTATATGTGGACACTGATCTTGTAATTTAGTGTGCAGGACTTACTAATCGAACCACAGATTTCAGAGATCATTCCGCACCTTGTCATTTGTTATTCCCTGTTAAACCGATCTGGTTCCACGAGGAACCAAGATCTCTCTGTGTTTGATGTGATGTTGTAATGTGGTCTTTCGTATGGTCGAGTGGGTTAGGTTACCCTCATGTGACACTATTTTATGATTTGTGTTGTAAAAAGATTGAATTTGAATTTCTTTATTTTATTTAAATCTATGAGGCTTTTTCTTGTGCTTTACCTTGACCAGGGGTGTCTTGTATGGGTTAAAGTTGACCCTGGGTTATACCCCATGGGTCTAGGGGCCCATTTGGCATGGGTAACCCTTGAGTAACCTCCATCTAGTCATCTTAACTTCCCCCTGAAGTTAAGTGGCGAAAATTGGGGTATGGGGGGGACATGATGGGATTGTACCAACACCCAACCCATCCCTCTTCAATCCCCAAGGTAAGAGATGACTACAAACCCATCCATTATTGAAGGATTGACTTGAAGTCACCCTCTCCATTAGTGAGATTCCCCCATGTGTTGTGGGGCCATCCATGTGAAGGAGGGAAGAAGAGGCATGGGTCACCTGTCTTTTCCTCCTTTAACTCCTTTTATTTCTCCCATGCGTAAGAGAAATGACATGAGGAGAGGGATAAGGAGTACTCTAGGAATGGGTGAGTGACATAAGCCACCAGGATAGAATAGTGGTTTTGGGAAGGGTGAGGAGGTGACAAGTGTCACCTCCCCATTCCTCTAAACTGAAAAGAATTTGGGTTATTTGTTTTCAATTTTGGGATGAGAGGGAGTTAGTTGAATTTTGGGGAGAGTTTTTATTATTGCCAAAAAAATAGGAAAGTTAGCTTGGAGGTGAGGAAAGGGAGAGGGAGTTGTTGGCTAAGGTTGGAAGAGAACTCAGTGGAGCTCTGCAACAGTTTCATTCCAGGAGGGCTTTGTAAGGTTGGTTTGATTTTTACCTTTCTTTCGTATATCTGAATGTGTATGTAAAGTGTGTGAAAGATGATTATTTGTTTGTGTTTTAGATGTGTTTTCTGTGGGGTTTGTTGTCAGATTGTTTGACAGAGCTTCTCCCACTTGGGAGAAATGCTCATCAAGTTTGGGGTAGGGGAGGAGAGATCCTCCTCGGGTGCATACCTGTTTCCTTCTTTTGGGATGTTGAAAGCCTTGAGGGCATGTATCTGTGACTGTATCTTTGACTTGAGAGTCAAATACAGATTTCTTAAAAAAATTTGTGATCAAACTTGGTTTGAGGCCAAGAGAAATTGTGTTGGTTAAAATATCTGTAAGGGTGACACTCTGGAGTTGAGTGTGTCCACTCTCCTGCCCCTTATGAAACTCACTGTAGTTGAGTTTTTGTGTTGTGTAATTTACCCACGGGTGTTTGTGTGCTTTAGGTTTGTTGTTGTCCCTGTTGTGAAGTGGAGTGCTTGAGTTACCCAGGTGTGAGTATGGTCTCCCTAGCTCGGGGGTGACCCTTTTGCGGGTCTACGGAAGGGAGGAGAGCTAGATGAGTGGTGTTTTCTTCTTTGTTTGTCTTTGATACGCAGGTTTCCTCTTGGAGCTTCTGGTTGGATTTGGAGAAGTTCTATTCATGAAGAAACAGATTCTTCTTCTTTGTCTTGAGAATTAGTTCATGATTTTTTTGTAAAGAGTGTAAAAGAGAGCACCTCTCTTGATATTTTTTGTAAATTATTGTCACCCTGGGAGTGAAGGAAATAACCTCCCTGATCTTGTTATTGGGAGTAACTGTTACTTAGTTGTTACATAACTTCTTTTGTATGTTGGTTGGGAGAAGGAAAGCCTTATCTTTCATCTTGTTAAGGGTAGTGAAAGAGTTGATTCTTCTTGTATTGTGTATGATGTAATTGTTTACCTTGAATTTCATATGGAAAGGTTGAAATTAAATAGAAAGTCTTACTGTATTAAATGTGTTAGTGAAAGGAAGAGATCATTACTTATTTGCATTCAAATCTGAGCTTGTTATGTAATTATAAGAATAGATTTGCTTAACTAGTTGAAAGGTCAGTTTTATAGTTCATTGTTATAATGGAAAAGACAGTTTAAAATGATTAAGTTTCTTCTTCATAAATAATGGTTTCTGTTATTTTATAAAGTTTAGAGGTAATCTATTGTGCATTTACTTCTGTTTGTCCAAGAGTTGAAATGGACATTTATTAAGTGCAGAAATAAACAGGTTAAAACTTCATTTATTGAATTTCTTACTTGATCATTTTAACAGAATAAGAGAAACCGAATAAATTGTTTAATTTGCGAAAAATAAAATGGTATTATGAAAATGAAAAAATATATATATATATATATATATATATATATAAATGTTATTTAGTTATCTTTTTAATTGAATGGTATTATGAAAATGATATATATATATATTTGAGTTGTTTAATTAATTATTTATTTATTTAACGAAATTGTGAAACTGAATATATTGTTGAGAAGATTTAGTGGTAGTAACAAAAAAAAAAAGAATAAATATATATATATATATAGATATATATATATATATTAATTGATATTTATTTATCATTAAATGGTAATGAATGCGAATTAAACTTTATGTATTTCGAAATAATAACAGTATGGAGCGAATTTGAAATTTGCTGTGTGTACAACACAGGCCATAGAATAAAACTCATGGTGGGCGGTGGGGTTGAAAACCCCACCGCAGTCCCTTGTATATTTCTGAGGTGTGGGGAGGGGCGGAGCCCCACCCACACCCCACATCGTGGGATGTGGGTGGGGCTCCGCCCCTCCCCACATCCCCCTGCCCCTTTTAACCCCCGCGGAGCTACGCTCCACCACCATTGTGCCCGCCATTGTATAATCGCGCGGCCTTTGATCCACGGCGGACCTCCCTCTGCACGTCCGACCTCCGCCCACCCCACACTCCGCTCCCTCTGTGTGCTCTGCGCGGCCTTCTCCCGCCTGCGACCCCCGTTCGGCTCTGCAACCTTCGTGCCCCACGCAAAGCTTTAACCTCCTCTCTGCCATTTCGGCCTCCGCCACCGTGCCTTCCCCTTCATTGCCTGCAATGTAAACTTCTTTATCAATAAGAAATTTTAGGGTTTTAAAAAAAAAAACTCTATTAAAATAATATATATTTGTTATAGAAAACTCTTTATATATGATAAATATATATCTCTATATATACATATATTTGTATATATAAAGATATCTATTTATTTATATATATATAGATATTAAATTATAAATATATATTTATATATACATATCTTTGTATATATAGATATCTATTTATATTGTGATTTAAATTTTAAAAATATATATATATATATATATATATATATATATATATATATACACTTTCCCATTTCCCTGGTTTCTTTCGACATTGATATAAAGGAAAGGTTCCACGGATTTAATTAACGAGGTGTTTCTATGTTTGCATTCTATTTTATAAAGAGGAGAGCCGCTTATCAAGAATAGAAATAGTATAAGAGAGAAATAAATTATTACGCTAACTTTACAATTGCAATAATAGTAATTATAATAAACAATAGTAATAATAACAACAGTAAATGTAACATGAGTAATATAATTGAATATATGTGTTTATATATATATATAATCTTATATATATATACATATAAATATATCGTTACATACTTATATTTTTTTAATGACTATGCCTTTCAGAGAGGCCGTTTTCTCCTAACAATAATAAGAGAAAATAAAATTATAATTTAACGGGAGCATAAAGAAATATACTGTATTACTCCGGAAAGAGTTTCTCGGAAGTTTCAACTATCAACGTGATTCAATAATCAGAAAATAAAGAGGAAAATTACACGTCACCTTGCTTAAAAGATCACTGGAAATAAACTTAAGAAGCCATCACAGACATTCCATGTGAGGCCATTTTAATCTCAACTGTAGTAAATGTCCATATAAGTAAACCTGTAAGAGAGTCAGAAGAAGAAAAAGTAACATTGGAAAACACAGAGGAGAAAATGCGCGGCATTTCCCACATGGGATAAGAGAACTAAGTTGATGGACCCTCCTGCCAAAATTTGCTTAGGAACAAGTTTAATTAATACATACAAGAGGAGAAACCTAGATCGGAGAAGACTAGGAGACCGAGTCTAGTGAAGTAGTAAACCAGCCTATGTGACCTGGATCATCTGGAAGTTAGGTTTAATGTCAACAATAGATATAGTGATAACCCTGATTGATGTCCAATATGAAGAAAGGACCAGATAAACATAAAGAAAGCATAGAAAATGAAAGAGAGAGAGACCAAAATATAAACAAACTAAATTATCAGAGAAATAGTTAAGGTGAGCGCGATAAAAATACAATCAAAATTAAGACCCAGAGAAAAGGGAAGAGAGAGCAAACGAACCGCCTTGTTGAGAATGCTAAGTCGAAGGAGGAGTATATTTCAGGAAACAAGAGAGGAGACAGACAACCGTGCCTTGTTGAAAAATGATTAAATAGGGAGATCACAAGTCGGTTTAGTCGGAACAAGGCGTTGTGGGAAGTTGTTAATCTATCAGTGAACCACGTGCATAATATAGTGTTGAGTAATTCCCACTTACGCCGTAAGGTGTTATGCTGCCGGAATTCTGTCAAGATTTAGGTGTAGGAACCTGGAGATTATAAACTTTGTAGCATCGTTAACGGCATCGTAGAGACCCCCTTGTTGGTCTGCTTGCGTCTGGTTGCACGTAATTGTACTTGTACCCCGCCGACAACTGTAGTGTTTTCACCTTGAGCGAACACCACCAAGCATGCTTACGCATGCGAGGGGGTTTTTAGGGAAGCATGAGAATTTTTTTTGATATTTCGTGCCATAACCACATGACAAATGTGGCTATGACACGTGTGATGTGTGTTGTGACCACATGGAAAATGTGGGCATGACAAATCTCTTCCCCAAACAGAATGCTGCACCACTGGTACTCTTCCGGTCATCCACATCTCCTACCCAATCTGCATCTGTATATGCATGAAGAGAGAAATTATGATCTCTAGGATACCATAAACCATACTCAACTGTCCCTTTTAGATATCTAAGAATCCTCTTGATTGCCATGACATGAGATTCTCTAGGATCATATTGGAATCTAACAACAGGACCAACAACATTCATAATGTCAGGTCTAGTTTGAGTGAGATACAATAATCCTCCAATCATTAACCTATACTTTTTCTGATCAGTGTTAGGAGAGTCATAATCTTTGCTGAATTTACATCCGGTTGCCATGGGAGTACTCATTGGTTTTGAGTCTTCCATCCCAAATTTCTTCAACAATTCTTTCACATATTTGGTCTGTGAACTGAAGATTCCTTTCTTTGTTTGAATGATTTGCAGACCCAAGAAGAAATTCATTTCCCTAAACATGGACATCTCAAATTCACTTTTCATTTGATTTGTAAAATTTTTGCACATACTATCTCTTCCTCCAAAAATGATATCATCAACAAACACTTCAATAATTAAGATATTTTCATGATCAATTTTGAAGTACAAATTACTGTCAGCAGTACCTTTGTTGAAACCAATCTTCAAAAGATGCTTATCCAGGCTTTCATACTAGGATCTTGGGGCTTGTTTGAGTCCATATAGTGCTTTCTTCAATTTGCAGACCATATTACCATGATTAGACAATTGAAATCCATTTGGTTGCTCAATGTAAACTTCTTCTTCCAAGTCACCATTCAGGAAGGCAGACTTGACATCCATTTGATATACTTTGAAGTCCTTGAAGCCAACAAAGGCAAGAAATAATCTGACTGCTTCAATTCTTGCCAGTGAAGCAAAAGTTTCTTCAAAATCAACTCCTTCTACTTGAGAGTAACCCTTGCAAACCAATCTGGCTTTGTTTCTGACTACTTCACCATCTTCATTTAGTTTATTCTGGAAGACCCATTTGGTTCCAATCACATTCTTATTTCTAGGTCTGGGAACAAGATCCCAAGTGTGATTTTTTTCAATTTGCATCAGCTCTTCCTCCATTGCTTTAGTCCAGCTTTCATCATTGCATGCTTCATTCACTGACTTTGGTTCAATCTTTGAAATCAGACAATACTCTTAGAGTCTTGAGCAATCTTTCTTCTTGTTTGAACACCTTTGCTTTTATCACCTATGATCTGATCTTCAGAGTGATTTAGTCTTATATACCTGGGAATTTTGGGAATTTCTTGCACTTCTATTTCTTGAACAAGTTCATTCATTCAAACTTATCTCTTCTTCCTGATTCACCGGATCAGTCTGGATCTGAATCTTAGAAGGGGTTGGACTTCTTGGACCAGAACATCATTTTGATCATATTCATAAAACCTTGAGGGTTTTTCAATACCTTCATCAACCTTCACATTTGTACTATCTATAATCTTTCTCAATCTCTTGTTATAACACCGGTATGCTTTGCTTTGAGTAGAATAACCCAAGAATATTCCTTCATCACTTCTAGCATCAAATTTGCCTAGATCTTCATCTCTTTTAATGTAACATTTGCTACCAAAGACTCTGAAATATCTCACAGTGGGAGTGATGTCAAACCAGAGTTCATAAGGAGTCTTACCAGTATTGCTTCTGATTTGTACTCGATTAAGAGTATAGATAGCAGTGCTTACAACTTTTCTCTAGTAGATCTAAGGAACATTTGCTTCCATCATCATGGTTCTAGATGCTTCCTAGATGGTCCAGTTCTTTCTCTCCACTACTCCATTCTATTGTGGAGTCCTTGGAGTAGACAATTGTCTTTTTATCCCATGTTTCTCACATAATTCTATGAACTCCCCAGATGTGAATTCTCCACCTCTGTCAGACCTAAGACATTTTATGTTCAATCCGGTTTCATTCTCTACCATAGCCTTGAATATTTTGAATTTCTCAAGAGCCTCAGATTTCTCTTTCAAAAAAGTCACCCACATCATCTGGGAGTGGTCATCAATTAATAACATGAAGTATCTATCACCTTGCACACTCCTGATTGTTGCCGGACCACATAGATCAGTATGAACTAAGTCCAATAATCCGGTAGAAGACTATTCCTTACTTTTGAATGTGACCCTGCTTTTCTTACCCAACTGACATTCTTTGTACAAACTATTAGTAGGTTTCACCAGTCTTGGAAGATCTCTTACAGCCTGAGTGTTGCTTATCTTGATGATATTATCAAATTCACATGACACATTCTCCTATGCCACAACCGACTCTAATCAATTTGAACAAATAAACAACTTTTACCAGTACCAACCAAGTAGAAGATATTACCTTTTGTTTGAGTATCGGATGCAATCTCTATTCCAGAACTTTCAAAGATCTTGCATTGTCCATTTTTGAATTGGAGATCATAGCCTTTGTCCACCAACTATCCAACACTAAGAAGATTATGCTTCACACCTTCAACATACAGTACATTACTAGTTTTGTTCTTTCTATCAAAAGAAATGGTTCCTCTACCTCTGATTCTGCCAGCAGAATTATCACCAAATTTTACCACTCCTCCTTCATATCTTTCCAAATCTATGAACTTATTTTTGTCACCTGTCATATGGTGGGAGCATCCATTGTCAATGACCCAATCATCCTTTTCTTCAACTTGGGTAGCCAGAGCTCTTTCTACCATTTTATGATTGACAAATTCAGAGGGCATTGGATCTTCTTCCTTGATGGCAATAAACACCCAGTCACTTCCAAATTTATTTCGTGTCTCTGATTCATCATCTGTTACTCCTTCATCATCATCATCTTCATGAACATAGTAACATTTCTTTTGGAATCTTGATCTGTTTGGATTTGCCCTTGAAAATCTTTCTAGACACCTTGAGGCAAAATGACCAATCTTATTGCAGTTAAAACATTTGAAGGGCAATTTTCCTTCATACTTACCGGATCCTCTTGGCAGTCTTTTAGCAATAAGGGCTTCAAATTGAGCAGCGTTTGCTTCATCTTCTTCTAGATCTTTTCTTTCTTTTTCATACCATGATAGTTTCTTTGAAGAGTTCTCTCCTGGATCAAACTTTTGTTTTCCTTTTACAGAGGCACTAGCTTTGAAAGCATATTCAGTCTTGGGGGGAGCATCTCCAAACTTGGCCAATTCAAATGCAACTAATTTACCAACCAATTGATCTCTTGTGATATTTGAAAAAGATTTGAATTCTTCAATAGCGGCAATGTTGTACTTGTAAGAATCAGGAAGGGATCTGAGAACTTTGGCAACAATCTCATCTTCATCCAAGATTCCACCAGCACATCTATTGCCACAAACAAGCTCATTTACTCTTGGCATAAATGTAGTGATATTTTCATCTTCTCTCATCTTCAGATTTTCAAATTTTCCTTTCAGACTTTGTAGCTTGGCACATTTAACATACTTGTCTCCTTCATGCAGAAGTTCTAGTTTTTGCCAAATCTCATATACAGTTTTTAGATCAATAACATTTGTCAGTTCTGAATCAGACAAGGCACTTAGTAGAGCTTCTTTAGCCCAAAGATTGTTTTTAGCGTCTCTGATTTCATCTACGGTACTCAGACCATTCTATGGAGGAACATACTTCTTTGAAGCCATGATCCAATATTGCATTCCCATACATTACAAGTGACATTCCATGTGACTTTTCCAAAGAGTAAAATTGGTTCCATCAAACCTTGGACTATCCTTCTTGTAGGATGACATTTTGGATCTCCTCAAGCAGTTAAGCTCTTGTAGAGGAACTTAGCTCTGATACCAATTGTTAGATTCAGGACAAACAACTGAGAGGGGGGGTGAATCAGTTGTCCCAAAACTTTCTTCCTATTAATCACTTAAATCTTCTTTGTAATTCAGCAGCATAATAATAAATCAATCATGGAAACATAATGCACCAATTCAAGAGTAGAAACATATTAACACATATGACACCAAGATTTTAACGTAGAAAACCCGATTAAGGGAAAAACCACGGGGTGACTAACCCAAGATTGTATTCTCTATTAAAAGAATAAGAAGAACAAAATGGCACATGCCAATTAGGGCTCACTGCTTGAGCACACTGTTCACAAGAGGCCCACTGCCTACAGGAGACATAGTGTCTATAGAATGATAAATATTACATACTTGAACTGAAGAATAGCATCTTCACCATGCTTGAGTTAGTTCCATTTAAGCCCAATACTTTTTCTCTGCCTTTCGCTTCTCTGCTCTCTACCACACTCTCATCGCTGCCAAGATGCATTTGAAATGACTTCACAACTTCTTATTTATACAAGACATTTGAATTTGGGATAATCATCCAAGTCAACATACATTACAAAGCAAATACAACTTGACTAATTAAAAAAAACTTCATGTGGATCAACACACTATTGGCTACATAGATTTGGGACTTTAGTCTTCTTTTAGGAACACGCCATTCTTCACAAGACATCTTCAAGATCATCCGCAGGATGTGTAACTCATCCAGTCAACCAGACTTAGGAAGAAAATCATCATTTGGAAGTAATTCTTCAATTACGAGCTCAATCTTCAATGCAGACCACCAACACAAACTGGACACAATCCAAAGACCTCCACAAGCTTGCTTGAATCACCAAGAACATCCACACTACTTCTTCTTACTAAAATCATTCTCTTCTTCATCTGAAACCTCAAGAACACAGTCTGTCATCACTACTATATTGGAATAGATGCTTGCAGACCTCCAGACCATGAACTAATTGAGTTGTCAATTCACATTGACTTCCTAAACACTCCACCAATTCTACAGAATAAGATATTGCATCTCCGGATCTCACTGGACCTATCTATGTCACTCTATCACCTCTGAACATCTGCCAGAACAAGTTTTACTCAAGTGGCCATAAATTCTTAAAATCTCTATGTGGACCTCACAAATATTTACTGGATCATCTTAAGACACATATCTACAAATCCTTTGATGCGTATCCTCTGATCTTCATCTTAGCTGGGATCTTTACCTTACTGTCTTCACCGTTCTTCTCTATTTCTGATAGGACTAATTTTCTCAATATCCTTAGCATACAACTCATCCAATCCTTATCATCAATGCAATAGGAATATGTTGACATCAATGACAACACCAGTTAGGCCCATACTTGCAACATCCTCTTTCCGACGAGTCCTTGTTTGTGCGATTTTGCCTATGTATGTGAAAGTTATGAAATTTTGAAAAAAATAGCCTGCTTTAGGGTATGTAGAGGTCATGAGGTTAACTGATAGTTTGCATTAACTATTAATTACTAAGGATACTGTGGTCACATAGGGTGGTTAGATTTATCAGTTAAGTCTGATGGTTAAAGAAAAATAGGCCCCTAGTCGCTGATATGACCAAGGGCTTAACCCTTTGAAAAAAAGACAATATAAGGGGCTTTTAAGAGCCCCTACCTCCTTTCTCTCGTGGTCGTTGCTGTGACCAAGATTTAAAACTTAAAAGGAGGGATTAAAGCTTGATGAGACCAACTAGTTTAGGGTTTTTTTATTGTCTAAAGACTGAGCGCCGAGAGCTTTAGAGCAAGGGGCTGAAAGGAACATCATAGCGGTCGGTGGAGGAAATGGGGACCGACAGGGTTATAATGTATGGCAGAAATGGATGGGAGGTGACCACATTTTCATGGACATTGATGAAGAGGATTTTAGTAGTGGAGGTGCAGTGAGAAAGTGATTTGGAGTGGCGACCATTTTATGAAAATGAATGGAGTAGCGGTGGGGTGTAAAATGACAATGGCGACGGGTTTTAAGGAATGGTGATCGACAGAGGAATTTAGGAGGAGTCAACGACTTCTGAGTAGAAGCAAATGGTAAGTTGTAGGAAGCAGTGGAGCCAAGGCCGACCTTAGGGTTTCCTGAGCGGCATAACAGTGGAAAGGAAGTGGCGACCAGGTGTCTAGCAGGGGGCGACTTAGGGGAAATGGGGTCTGTTAGGGCTCGGTTGATAGAGACTAAAATGGGTGGTGGTTAGGCTTCTAGCTGCTACGGTGTATATTGGAGGTGATAGGGACATTTTGACTATGAGGTTTGAACGTTGTCGATACACTTTCCATCAGTGATGGTGTAAAACAACAAACGACATTAAAACCCATGTATGCAAACTGAAACCTGCAACTACAAGAAAACTGGCGATGACAGAAAATAGACATTAAACCTACAACATATAGGATTAGCCTCTTGTGACATAAAATAGAAATGATCGATTTGCACAGAGAAACTTTACGTAGGTTGTACAGCTCCGTACGGTACGACCTGCAAACTAAAATTTTTTCAAATTTTTTCAAAAATTTCAGTCACCAAACCTAGGCATATTTATAGTCAAAATTTATGGAATCGGCCTCTTGATCGCAACAGTGTAGTCTATTGTTGCCCAGGAGGTCACCTGGAACAAGTCACTTCAAAAACTCAAGAAAAAATTTTAAAACCTTGCAAATTTGATCACACAAAACCTGCAAAAACGAGGGTTACAACCGTGGGTGTGCCAAAATGTATATTAAAAATTTGGATTAGCTGAAATGATGAAACGAATGCATACATTACCAAACCCAAATCCTCAATATACTTCAAATGATATGGGCAAGATGACGGCAAGATGGATGCAAAAGAGATGCAAGATGCAAGATGGAGATAGAGATGGATGCAAGGAAGAGATTGATGGATATGGTTGAATGTTGGTTGCTCAAGATTTTGGTAGCATAATAGTATGAAATTAGATTGCATCCCCCCAAATGGCTTAGAGGAGGCTAGGTTTATAGGCAAGACGTAGTTAGAATGGATGGACAAGATCGATTAGGGTTTGGAAGACATGGATGGCTAGGATTGATTAGGTTTCCTTACACATCAAGAAAGCGTAGTCATGCAACAAGTGGGCGAAGGATAATGAAAGGAATATAATTCAAATATTTCATTTGAATTAGCTTGCACATGTGACTTGTATTAAATGCAAGATGTACTACCCCACATGGGACAAATAGGGAAGTGGACAAGTGTTGTCATGTGATGAAAGGTGAGGGAAATAATTTAAATATTTAATTTGAATTATGGAAACATGTGAAAGGGAATAATTTAAATAAATATTTTATTTATTTAAATTAGAGGAAAGGGGGAATTAATTAAATAAATGGGATTTATTTAATTAATTGGGATTATGATTAAGTTGGACAAATGGAATTAAGATGGAGTAAACTAGGACCTAGGGATAAATGGGATTAAGTGGGATGAGGTTAGATGAACTGGGATAAACTAAGACCTAGGGGAACACATACAAGTTCATGTCGACAATGTGTTGTGTAACCAGGACCTAGGGCAAAGACATACAAGGTCATATGTAAACAAGACCTAGACAATTTTCAGTGTCTACACCCACAACCTGTGGAATGCAAAATTTTAGTCTTAGTAACTTTCTAGTTTGTTGGTAGCTTACAGCTTGTAACAACTAGGATGCTTGGCACACGAAACAAGACCTCCCCTGACATTTACCTACCCACCCCAACATGTTGGTGCGATTAGTTTGGCCCCACGATGACTAGAACAAAAAATATGGCACTTGGCAACATTGTGCTCCATGAAACTGAAGCATTTTGTAAAAATGCAAATTATTTTGGCACGGTCAAATGGACTGGAGTTGACCAAAACTGAGAGAGGTTATTATGGATGGACCCCACGTGCACCTTTAGGTCCAAACATAATGTTCCTAGATTTGATGAATTCTAAGAACTGCTTCGTCAAAGTTTGGTAATTTTTGCGTCTTAGGAATCTTAAGGGACTTTACCGGTAGCCTGCTGCCCTAATTGACTGGGGCCCTTGGCACATAAAATGAGACCTCCCTTGGCATTTACTCACCTGCCCTAATGCATTGGTGAAGTTCATTTGGCCCCATGACCTATGGATTGTAAAATGTCACTCCTAGCACCTTTCCACTGCATGAAACTAAAGCATTTTGCAAGAATGCGTTTGATTTCAGAACAATCAAATGGACTGGAGTTGACCAAAACTAAGAGAGATTATTGTGGATAGACCCTACGTGCACCTATAGGTGTAAACAAAACATTCCCAACTGCCATAAATTTTGAGAACTGCTCCGTCAAAGTTTGGTAGTTTTTTCATGTTAGAGATCTTAAGGGACTTTGCCGGTAGCCTACTACCTCGAATGACTGGGGCACTTGGCACATGAAATGAGACCTCCACTGGCATTTACCTGCCCATCTCGATGCATTGGCAAAGTCCATTCAGCCCCACAACCTATGGAATCCAAAATGTCACTCCTAGCCCCGAGGATTCAATCAAGTAGTCCTTATGTTGATATGACCATTCTAAGCTTGACATATGACTACTACCATTTGCATATAACTATACATTTATAAAATGAGTGTTCTAAGATCTTTATAACAACCTTCTTTATTTTATTGGGACAACACTATCCTAATATGTGTCGACAGTGCTGAAATATGGATAATGGTATAATGATTAGTAAATACTCTTAAGACCTTGATGACTGTCCTAGCAATCATATGACTAGTTTTTTAGTTACTAGATCCCCCCAAATGGAATCTTTTCTCATCAAATGGATATATGGTTGTCCATATATTGCATTCTAATTCATGATTGCATGCTTGCACATAAGTGTATTGTGTCATAGTTGGTCTATTGGCCTTGCTAGGGTTGCCTTTATGTGGGAAGGACATGATTGACTTGATGGGGCTATCTTCCCTTATTAATTTAGGATTTCTATTCTTTGATTACCAACACAACTGTCTCTTCATTATGATAGTCCTCTTCTTTCTCTCTTCTACACTCCCTACTTGTAGACTTCACATTCATAATGCTAGAGTATAAGTATCCTCTAGGAAGACAATAATGCCTTTGATACATGATAGTCAACCTAGGGTTGTCTTTGATCTCTGTATGACAAACATCTAATTAATTCTAACTACTTGTAGTACCTCTAAGCATCTCCTATAATGTCACCAAGTTCATGACTATTTTATGCATACATTGCCATCGGTGGAGGACATGTTTCAATTCCTAAAACCTTAATCTATGCCTGCACATGTGTGAACAACATTCAGAGATGTATGTTATTCATTCTACCTAACTACAACCCATATTTCATAAGGTTTTCTGGGTAAAATACAAAGAGATAATGGACTAATCCATTGTTGTATTGACTGTGACAGCCATGATTAGAGGTCAAAATACATTGCATTTACATAATTTCATGCTATTTACATGGTGATTAACCTATTTGTGTGATTAACCCTAGTGTCCATGATAGATCAATGATAGATCAAATAGATAATGGTGAATAAGGGATAGATCAATGATAGGTCAAATAGATAAGGGGAGGGAGCATGATGTCTCCCAATATGGACATAGGATCAAAGAATGATATAACCAATAAGGATCAATACTAAACTCTCAAAATAAGATAAAAACGTGTTGGATGATAAAATGTATACTCTATAAAGTACATATTAAAAGATGAGATTATAAGACAAGATATAGTAATATGAGATCATGATATTTAAGATATACCAATGTAATATCATAAGGCATGGTATATAAGATATAAAATGTAGGTTCAATGATGTAAATTCTCTAATTAATAGAAAAATATGTCAATATTTGATCATAAATACTCATAATAGCTAGGTAGAAACAATGATAAGAGATGGGCCATAGACAAGATGCTCAATATAATGATAGACCATGAATGTTCTAAGAAGCTAGAACCTCACTCAATGTGAGTATATTGGATAATGCTTTAAGAAGTTAGATCAAATAGTATAAGAACATATGTAAAGCAAAGAGCCATTAGTATCATTGGATACAAAACCAAGGATCAAAATATAAGATGTAAAGGATTAAGAGAAAGGACCAAAGAAAAAACATAATTAAGTAGACAAGACAAGATAAGACAATGTATAGATGACATATGAAAGACAAAGATCATGAGATAAAAATGTAAGCCATCCATAAAACCATCATAAGCATTGCATAATAACTCCTCACTAAGACTTCTAATATGATAAGTTGCTAATGTATCATCATAAAAGCATAAGAAATCATGTGAAGCAATAGAATAATCATGATGAGGCTCATCATCATCATGTATAACGTGAGGTAGCACATTTAGGGAATCATCATGATATATAGAGAATCATCATTATATATAGGAAGAATATGAAAAAGGTAATAAACACAATTTTTAACACTACAGAAATAATCATAAATATGTAGTACCAAAAAAACATGCATATCTCTAATCTTGGAAGATGGTACATAATGAATAATATCATCATGGCATGTGAGAGGAGTATCATTATAAAATACAAGAATGTCATTAGTAGGAGGTAAGATTATGTCATCAATGCATGTCCTACAAGGTGCATCACAAGGTCTAGATCATTAGTATGTATGTACTCACCACTATCTATATGATCATAATTAGGCTTACTATATGAAAAATGGAATATGAAGAAGAATAAACAATATTAAAATTACAATGAACTATTTCATCATCTATAGGTATATCATGCAAAGAAGGTGTGCTCAAAGGTAATAGTTCATTAGAAACAGGCACAACACAATCACTCTTCATAGATGAAGGATGCAAGCTATGATAATCATGAAGAAGTGAATTAAAACTATGTAACAAAGAAGGAAACATAATAAGCAAATCCTTAAAGTTACAGAATAAGCATAAATGATCATTTAATGCTTCTATCTTCAATGTGTTTCCATCAATATGATAAAATTCTATAAATTACTCAAGAACAATATGACCACATATTGCCACCAGTGGACATGTTTTAATGCCTAAAACCTTAATCTATGCCTACACATGTGTGAACAACTTTCAGAGATGTATGTTATTCATTCTACCTAACTAGAGCCCATATTTCATAAGGTTTTATGGGCAAAATACAAAGAGATAATGGACTGATCCATTGTTGTCTTGACTGTGATAGCCATGATTATAGGTCAAAATACCAAAATTCCACAACCTTTGTCAGCATCCTCCCTATATGTACACAAAAATAGGATGTTTGGAACAGCGTATGGACATCAATCAAAGCATAAAGGATATAGGAAATTTGTCACATGTTGTAATTGCAGCTGCCCTTGTAGACATGTATGCAAAGTGTGGAAGCATAAACAAGGCATATGAACTATTTGGCATGATGCCCCAAAGAAATGTCGCCTCATGGAATGCAATGATTGCAAGATATGAACAAAATGGATTTTTTGATAAGGCTTTAGAAACGTTCAAGAAAATACAATTGGTGGGTGTAAAGCCAAATTCCAAAACCTTCGAAATGGTATCTTTGGAACACAATATAGACATCCATCAAAGCATACAATGGATTTTTTGATAAGGCTTTAGAAACTTTCAAGAAAATACAATTGGTGGGTGTAAAGCCAAATTCCAAAACCTTCAAAATGGTATCTTTGGAACACAGTATAGACATCCATCAAAAGTTGTAGTTGCAGCTACCCTGCGAGACATGTATGCAAAGTGTGGAAGCATAGACAAAGCACATGGACTATTTGATACAACACCACAAAGAGATGTCCTCTCATGGGATGCAATGATTGCAAGATATGCAAAAAATGGATTTGTTGAAAATATTTTAGAAACTTTCAAGTAAATGTAATTGGCACGTGTAAAGCCAAATTCCACAACCTTTGCTAGTATCCTCCCTATTTGTACACCAAAATAGGATGTTTAGAATAGCGTATGGACAGCCATCAAAGCATAAAGGATATAGGAAATTTGTCACATGCTATAATTGCATTTGCCCTTGTAGACATGTATGCAAAGTGTGGAAGCATAGATAAGGCACATGAATTGTTTGACATGATGCCCGAAAGAAATGTCGCCTCATGCAATGCAATCATTGCAAGATATGAACACAATGGATTTTTTGATAAGCCTTTAGAAACTTTCAAGAAAATGCAATTGGTGGGTGTAAAGACAAATTCCAAAACCTTCAAAATGGTAACTTTGGAACACAGTATAGACATCCATCACAACATATTTAGGATATATGGCAATTTTGGCAAAAGTTGTAGTTGCAACAACCCTTCGAGACATGCATGTAAAGTGTGGAAGCATAGACAAGGCACGTGGACTATTTGATACAACACCACAAAGAGATGTCCTCTCATGGGATGCAATGATTGCAAGATATGCAAAAAATGGATTTGTTGAAAAGACTTTAGAAACTTTCAAGTTAATGCAATTGGCACATGTAAAGCCAAATTCCACAGCCTTTGCTAGAATCCTCCCTATCTGTACACCAAAATAGGATGTTTGGAATAGTGTATGGATAGCATCAAAGCATAAATGATATAGGAAATTTGTCACATGCTGTAATTATAGCTGCCCTTGTAGACATGTATGCAAAGTGTGGAAGCATAAACAAGGCATGTGAACTATTTGGCATGATGCGCCAAAGAAATGTCACCTCATGGAATGCAATGATTGCAAGATATGAACAAAAAAAATATTTTTTTGACAAGGCTTTATAAACTTTCAAGAAAATATGAATGGCGGGTGTAAAGAAAAATTCTACAACCTTAGCCAATATCCTCCTTGCCTATGCCAAAATGGACATCCATCAAAGGATAAAAGATATGGGAATTTTGTTAGATGTTGTAGTTGCAACCACCCTTAGAGACATGTATGCAAAGTGTGGAAGCATAGACAAGGCACGTGAATTGTTTGGTATGATGCCTCAAAGAAATGTTTCCTCATAGAATGCAATGATTGCAAGATATGAACAAAATGAATTTTTGGATAAGCCTTTAGAAAGTTTCAAGAAAATGCAATTGGTGAGTGTAAAGCCAAATTCCAAAGCCTTAGAAATGATATATTTGGAACACGGTATAGATATCCATCAAAGCATAAAGGATATAGGAATTTTGTCAAATGTTGTAGTTGTAAGTACCTTGCAAGACATGTATGCAAAGTGTGGAAGCATATACAATGAACGTGAACTGTTTGACATGATGCCTCAAAGAAATGTTGTGTCATGGAATGCAATGATTGAAAGATATGCACAAAATGGATTTTTCATAAGGCTTTAAAAGCTCTCAAGCAAATTCACAAAAGTAAATTTCAACCAAATGCAAATTTTGGCATGTGTCTAAAACCAAATTGCACAACCTTATCTAACTTCCTCCTTGCCTATGCTAGAATGGGATCTAGGGAACATGGTGTGGACAACCATCAAAGCATAAATGATATAGGAATTTTGTCACATGTATTGTATTTGTAGCTGTCCTTGTAGACATGTATGAAAAGTGTGGAAGCATAGATAAGACACGTAAACTATTTGAAATGATGCCTCAAAGAAATGCACAGTCCCACATAATGCAGTGATTACAAGATATGCACAAAATGGATTATTTGAAAATGATTTATAAACTTTGAAGCAAATGCAATTGACACGTGTAAAACTAAATTCATGTAACAATAATTGATCATCATATTAAATATTTAATATAAACTGTCATATACCTAATGTCATGAACATAACATCTAGTTTATATACAAAGCCATATAGGCATGTCCAAACAAAGCCATACAGGCATATATACAAAAATATACATCGGTAAAATACAAAAGTATGTATACAAAGCCATCTAGGCATACAAAAAATGTCCCAAAAACTAGTTTCCTATGGAACTTTATGAAATAATTGGTGGCCCTTGATTGACCATGAAGATGGAGAGCCAATCAGTGACTCATCCTTTCTCTGTCATTGAGTAGACCTCTTCGACAGAAGTTCATCTAGCTCCACTTATTAATACAATCAAACAATATGCACATTAATATAGAAAATGTATGAAATATATAACATCACATATGTAATCGATCACTTACCACCATCCGATGATCACTTTCCATCATCTTCTCTCTCTCTTCATTCGTAGTTGGACAGGCTAGAGTTGTGACCACCTGTGAGAAACATCAAGAAGCAAATTTGACTAAACATAAATATCATTTATGTACATCAAATGACATGAGATAAAAAAAGAAATAAAAAATTATGACATTTTCATGTTATTGGCTCATACCTCGGTCAAAGGATTTGAATACATCATGGCTGCAACAATGCCTACCTATGCTGACTCACGAAAATGAGGATGAGTCTCCATATTCAGCATCTGAATATCTAGTTCAAAATTATTTGACTAAAATAAATACATAAAATTATTTTAAAAATGTATAATGATTAGAAATGGTTAAATTTATCTCCGTATAAGTGGTGGATTTGTGTCCAGGAGACCAAGGAAACTGTGGAGGTGCTGGTGACTGTTGAAATCATCAAATTGTCACAAAATAATTTTACCATTAATATATCTACAATAATTATGATCATGTGAAAAATTACATACCTTCTGACTTGACATCCTCTCATAACCCACCAATGGATGGTTAATGGAGGCAGGATGAAGACTCTGACCCTAGAATTTCATTGTGCAGATAATTACATGCATTATTTTTGACTTATAATATAGATAGTCATATAAAATTAATTACAAATTTCAAATAAAAAATATATTAAATCAAGATGAAACTTGTAAAAAATTACCTGAGAGTCAATACCAAATGTCTATTGTAAGACATCATTGGTGAGAACAATCTCATCTAATATGGATGTCTCCAACATTGGATGCTGCCCCTGCGTCACATCATCTTGCTGAGAGTCTTGCCGTGCGATGGGTGAATATTTTGTCTTCAACTAACTAAAGGCAAAATAGTTATATCAACCACAGTGTAATGAGATAAATCTCTCCTCTTAGCAAGGGGAGGTTCCCTATCAACTATCACAAACTTATTTACACTAAATACTAACTTAGGGGTGAGACCATATCATCCATTTCTCTTTTTTCAAAAATGATGTTTACAAAATGAAAGAGCACTTTCTTAATACAAATTTGAATAACCAAGAAACCCACGAGAGCAGAAAGTCTATCATTGCTCCTTTTACTAAATTATAATTTAGAACTAAGTAGGATAAGATGTAGCTCAAAGTCTTCACCGAATGCTACGATAAAATATATGATCACAAAAGATAATAGCAGCTCAAAGTCTTTCCAATATCTTTTACTTCAAAACACAAAATCACAAACTAAAGATAATTGTTGTAGCACAAAGTCTCCACAATCAGCTTTAGAACATCTCCCAGATTATTCACACTCACACTACAATTTGATCAAGCAGATAAGATAGTATTAGGAAAAGGACATAAGAACAATTTCCAATATGCCACAAGTTATTCCAACACAAAGATTGAAAGATCACTTGCTTTTCTATTCACTTGATAGAATTTGATTTATAATTTGAACACAAAGTCTCAAAATGCTCTTCAATTTGCCAGAGTTTCGCTTCAATAACTAAAAGATAATATTTACAATGGGAGTCCTTTCTATTTATAAGAGAAACCAAGAGCAAAAATAGGAAAATCCTAACTACTTTGACTTATTCAAACAGAAGAGTCCTATTTGACTTAGGACTTCCTTTACCTCACATGTAATTACATTTGAGAAAATTACATATGAATATGTCCACAACAAAATTCAAATTACATGTACAAGAATAAAATAAACTAAGGTATCAGCTTCCTCCATCATTCTTCTTTAGAAAATTTTGGTACATGGCCTGTATAGCTGCCATTTCACATGCATCTAGTTTAGCTGTATTTTCTGAGATAGTGCGGGCTTGAAGAATTGCATCTTTCACTGCCTTTATTGCCTTCTCATGTTTGTCAAGATTGTCCTTCAGGTTCTCAAAAGTCGAATGCTGATCATAAAGATTATCCATGGAAAGTACTGAGGGCACTTCATCTTCAAATTTCCTTTGAACCATCTTTTTGAAGGAGCTTATAATCTCATCTACTAAAAGGAACTTATGATCTTCACCTGTGAGGGTACATGGGAGTTCTTCTAGCCTGTGTAGAAGCATGACATCACTGTCTTCACTGGTTTCACGAGCTTGACATAAATCTTCAAGTAAACCTTTTATTATGTGGATACGATGAACCAGAGACTCCTTAGTTTTAAGATATGATTCCCTATTTACAATGACCCCAATGGTGAAAACTACAAAAAGGCCATGATCTTGCAGTTAGGGGAAAAATGGGTAAACTGGGATAATCAAGATTCAATGATCATGAACATGAAAGCATGCGTTGAAGGGCTTGAGTGCACACAAATCGAGGTAAAGGGTGAAAGCGGGTTAACAAGTCTTGAATGGTGAATTTTCCCAGTGTTAGGCAAAATTTAGGAAAATGTGTACAAGCGGTCAAAATGACTGCTCTTGCATGAGGGGCTATTAACATATGTGAAGTCAGTCATTTTGACCGCCATTACATGTGTTTAAGAAGTGTTTATAACTCTCATGCAAAGTCGGTGAAAAATACCGCCTTTACATGTCTTTAGGAAGAATATAAGTTTAGATGTAGGGGCGGTCACAATGACCACCCTTACATCAGGGTAACATTTGAGTCTTTGCAACACATGCGAAGTTGGCAGAATGGACCACCCATGCATGTAGTCTGAAAAGTTGTGTATGGTCGGCGAAATAGACCGCCACTGCATGTGTTTTGGAAACTCCAAGTTATGGGTGCAGAAGTGGGAGTTTTGACCGCTATCGTATGTTGGAAAGATTGCATAAGGGTTATGTAAGGGTGGCGGTTTTAACTGCCCTTACATGTGGGAAAGACTTGACACCTGAAGGATGCGACGATGGGGGAAAGCCCCACCAATGCATGAAGGTTGAAACATATTAGGTTCAGGTGAGCGGCAAAAGATACCACCAATGCATGTAGGAAAATACAACTAAAGTTTTAACAATACAGTGAAGTAGGGCATGATGATTCTACTGCTACTCGAACAAAGAAAGGATGAGAACACACAAACATTCAATGTAAGGTTTCAAACGACGTTCAAACATATGAAACGATGACCCAAAGCAAAAACATTTACATAAATATCAACTAAAAAATGTTAAATAAACCCTAACAGAAAAGCAAGAAAAAAAATCAAATGAAGACTTACCTTTAAACAAGAAACCAAAATCTAAATGCGAGCTGAATGAGTGAAGTTCGCGATAAATCCAAATCCACAATTTTTCGTGGGAGGAGAGATCTCAAGGAGGTTTCAACAATGGAAAATACCTAATCAAAATGACTAAAGCACGTTTAAAAAGGTTAAAACACGAAGCCATTAATGCCACACACGAGTGGCATTAATGTCACCATAGTTCCAAGATTCGGTGAGATTTGTCAAGGTGGTGAAAAAGCCCGCTCATACATGTGAAGGTTTGATGTGCATAAGCGGTAAGAACAACTGCCTTTATAGGTTGAACTTTGTTAGGGAATGTGCATGGGTGGCGGTTAGGACCGCTTATGCAGGTTAAAAAGAAACTTTAAAAAAAATATGTAAAAGCGGCCAAAAGAGCCATCATTACATATAAAATAATAAAGCACATGTAATAGTGGTTATTTGGACTGCTTTTGTGTGTGAATACAAAAACTTTTCTAACACCTCAAAATATTCAATAATTAATATTTTGGCGAGCTTATGACCAAAACAAGCTTCATGATTTTTGAGAAATCATCATAAGGAAATGTCGCAAAATCTTCTAGGATGTTAGATGACTTCACACGAGATCAAGAGTACTTGTCTCATTTTGTGAACTTAGAGTGCATGGTATGAGACAGATAAGTTTCGTAGGGGTTGTCTACAAAAACAACGTAGCTAAATTTGAGAACAACATCTGGCTCTAACTGGGGAACTTCCATCGATCAAACTTTGAAACAATCGAAGGGAGAAGAATCCAGTCTCTAAGTGCCTTTATCCATGCCATTGGGCCATAGAGTCAAGATACCAAAAAAGAAAAAGACACAAAAGACTAAACAAAAACACAAAACTATACAAATGTACAGATGAACTTATTTTATACTTCAAGGATTGAAGTGCTTCAGATGTTGTCCACTATGAGGTAGCAAGAATGGTGTTCCATCCAGATACTCCAGCAAGAAGCTATTTTCACCACAAAGTTGATGAATGATGAACGGGACTCTCCATAGGGAATCAAACTTCCCATGCATTCCTTTTGGTTCTCTCCTCTTGTCCCATAACAAGACTTGATCTCCAATTTGAAACTCACGAGCCCTTGCTTTCTTGTCAAAGAGTTTCTTCACCTAACTTTGATGTTCAGTGATACGATCTACTACCATAGCTCGCTTCTCTTCAAGTTCAGTTAGGTACATGATTCTTTTGTCAATAGAGCTTTCAAAAGTTCTATCTTCTACTACCTTTGCCAACTTCAGTGCTGGCAACTCTAAAGTAATAGGTATCTCTGCATTTAGACCATACAGTAGCTGAAATGGTGACATACCTATCACCCTTTTAGGGGTAATCCTGTCTGCCCATAAAGCATCGAACAACACTTTATGCCAAGTTCTCTGATTATCTTCCACCAGTTTCCTGATAATAGTAACCAGATTTTTGTTACTTGATTCTGCCTGACCATTTCCTTGTAGATAATAGTCTAAAGAGTGGGAAAGAATGATCCCATGCTCATACCAAAAGCCAGTAATCTCGTTGGAAGAGAAACAAGTAGCATTATCCGCTACAACTTTGTTTGGGACTCCAAACCAGGAAATAATGTTTTCCTTAAGGAAATTACACACCACCTCAGAAGTAGCATGTTTCATTGGGATGGATTCCACCCACTTGGTAAAATAATCAGTTGCGGTGAGAACAATGTTGTGTCCTACACTTGATGGTGGGTTCACAACACCAATGAAGTCAATGCCCCATTATTGAAAAGGTTCCTCAATTACAACTGGCTTGAGAGGTAGTGCAGCCAACTTAGGCTTTCCAACAAACTGTTGACACAACTCACACCTACGTACCCAATTGTACGCATCCTAAAATAGTGTGGGCCAATAGTACTTAGCCTGCAGAATCTTATGAGCCATCACAGGTGTAGAAAAATGTCCTCCACATGCCAAATTGTGGAAAGACTCTAGAAGTCTACTTTGTTGCACTTTATCCACGCAACGGAGAAATACTCCATCAAGATTTATTTTGTACAAACCATTGTCCCATAGGACATAGTTGGCAACCTTCAATTTGATAGTTCTTTTCTCCTTATAAGATAGATGAGAAGGACACTCACCATAGGTAAGAAAATGAGAAATATTTGAATACCACTCATCTGTAGTAGTGACAAAAAGAACAGTTGGCATATCTTCAACTCCTTCATCCCTTGTCTCCTTTGGTACATTGTCAACAATCAATTGACACAAACCTCTGCCATGCACAAGATTGGTAGGTTTGATATCAAGATCAAACTCTTGGATCTTAGCAATCCAATTGCCTCTTTTGGTTCTGAACTCCTGTTGAGTCAGAATTGACTTTACTATTGTATTAGGCACCAAAACAACAGTATGTGAATTTAGAATATAGAACCAGAAATGCTTTACCGCCTTGACCATGGCATAAACATGTTTCTCCATATTTGAATATTTCAATTCATGAACCTTCAGAGGACAACTCATAAATGAAAT
This sequence comes from Cunninghamia lanceolata, assembly GCA_027924645.1. Lineage (NCBI taxonomy): Eukaryota > Viridiplantae > Streptophyta > Pinopsida > Cupressales > Cupressaceae > Cunninghamia > Cunninghamia lanceolata. The sequence goes on along the minus strand of BSBN01000429.1, from coordinate 2,081,264 downwards.
GGGAGATTCAACACCTTCTTCATTCTGCTGAACAAGAATGGCCGAAAGTGTATGTTTAGAAGCGTAGCTGTATACTACAAAATCTTTGGTATAGTTAGGACAAACAAGGACCAGAGCATGAGCTATAGCCTTCTTGATATCCTCAAATGCTGCTTTACCTTCCACACTCCAATGGAAAGTAGCTTTACCCTTCATCATGTTTACAATGTGACAGGTTTTCTTCGCAAATTCTGGAATGAATCTCCATAGAAAATTCACCTTTCTGAAGAAAGAGTGAACTGCAGTCTTACTAGCAGGCAAAGTAAGACTTTGGATGGATTTGAATATTTCTGAGTCAATTTTAGTGCCTTCTTGGGACACAATGTGACTGAGAAGTTTACCCTTTGTAACCCTAAAAATTGATTTCTTAGGGTTGAGAGAGATACCATTTTGTCGACAGCTTTCCAACACCTGTCGCAAATGATACACATGATCATGACGTTGTTTGGAAAAAATAGTCAAGTCATCAAGATATACCACAATGAACTTCCCCATATCATCTCTGAAAGCGAGGTCCATTGCTCTCTGGAATGTGGCGCCAGCATTGATCAAACCAAAAGGCATCTTGTGATATGCAAATGTACCCCAAGGTGTTGTGAAAGCAGTCTTGTACTAATCTGCTTCGTTGACCTCTACTTGATTATATCCTGAAAAACCATCTAGCATAGACAACATTTCCAAACCAGTTACAGTTTGCAACACTTGGTCCATGATGGGTAGGGGGTAGTTATCCTTTAGAGAAGATTTGTTGAGATTCCTGAAATCAATGTAAATACGGATTTCTCCATTCTTCTTTCTTACAGGAACAATATTCGTGATCCAAGTGGAATGATGAATCAGAAATATTATTCTTGCATTCAACATTTTCTGAATCTCAGAAAGGATAGTACCTAATATTTTGGGATTGTATTGCCTTTGTTTCTACTTGTGAGGCAATGACCCAGCTTTGAGAGGAATTTCATGCCGAATCTCCTTAGGCCTGAAGGATTTTAGATCATCATAAGAATACACCAAGACATCAATGTAATGGTGAAGGAGTGTAATAAATTTGAACTTCACGTCGGCAGTGCAACACTTCCCAATGTTGACCATTTTGGGATCTACCTCAGAACTCAAATTTACTTGCTCAAATTCCATAGAGGAACTTGAATCAAGTTGTTGCTACTATTTAATATATCTGTCATGCTTATCAAATAGCTTTTCCAGGGAAACCAAACCTTTTGGAATCTTATTCCTATTTAGTTGAAGAAAATCTTCACCAGTTTGTGAATCTATTTTGGAAACGTATTCCTGTGGTGGAGATTCACTACCTTCAAAATAGAGCTCATCAAATCTATCCGTCTTTTCCAAGAAAGCTATGATTTGGTTATCACCATTGAACACTTTCCAATGGTTAGCATTATCAAGTACACTTGGTCTGAAGACCAGCTCAATTGTGTACTTGTTTCCTTTGAAGTCTTTATGAGGAACCATGAGGGTAGCGGAGACAACTAATGAATCTGCAAGATCATTAAACTCTCTAAGCACCGCAGAGATATCAAAAGCATCAAAACCTTCAATACAATCCCATACATGATTGTGATAGTGTCTCAACCTTTCATTTTTGGTTTGATACAAATTTCTCACTTGGCAAACAACTAACTCGGCATCTCCTTGAGCATGAAGATTTTTAACACCTTTAACATGAGCGGCCTCCAATCTGAGTAACAATGACTCATATTCAACAGTGTTATTGGTATTGCCAAATTGCAGTTTATATGAGAAAGGAAAGATATCACCTTGTGGAGATATCAAAACAACTCCAGCTCCAGAACCGGTAGAGGAATAGCTGCCATCAAATTCTAAAATCCAAATCTCATTAGAATTTATTTTTTTGGAATTTCTTTGACCAGAAGATTCTTCTTCATCAGTGAGGGAAGAATATGACATTACTATACATTCATCTACAAACTCTTCTGATTCTCCATCTGAATTGTCTGAGCTCTCATCTGATGAACTAGAAGTATCTTTAGTAGACAAGAAATAATTACCCATTCCCAAAGACTTGAACAAAATTTAGGCTTTGGGATTTGCTATTTGGGTAACAATATATTTTGCTTCTTTCTTAGGAAGCAACTTTTGCATGACGCCTTTAATAGGTATCCTTGCTTCAGACAAGTCCATGTTCAGTTCTCCACCTACATCTTTACAAAAATTATGCTCGAGCAAGATACCGTAAGAGGTTGGAACATCAGCCACTTGGATGGTCATCTTAACCCTGTTGTCTGGAAAGGCTGAAAATGCAAATTGGGCATCTTTGATTTGGCCCAACAATGGCACTTGCTTATTTTCCATGGAGAAACATCTCCCAAAGGTCTTGGTTAGAGTGAGACCAAGGGCGTTTGCCACTTTGGTAGGCATAACATTATCAGAGGCCCTAGAATCTATTATGCAATTGCTCAACCTATGACCATTTACCAATAGAGAAACATAGAAAGGTTCTATTTTTCCAGAGGCAACAAGGGGAGTAGTGACAAGATTATTTTGGGTGGATTTGTTCTTTGAGGAATCATGGGCAACTTTGGGAAAATCTTGTCCTGTAGGAACAATCTTGTTTTTGACGTATTTAGCTAACCTATCAAACTATTTGGGATTAGCTTGTAAATACTCAACCTCAGACATTTGGATTTTGGTCTTCCTAGCATGATCTATTATATCAAATAGCTGAAATGAACTAGAGACAGATGAAGGAAATCCATCATTCTGAGTTTTATTAGGAGTAGTACTGGTCTGAGGGACAGAAGTAGAAGATACAAGATTGTTAGATGTACTTACTTGCTTATTGCCCACCGGGTCCTTTGACTGAAATGGCAATGGAGTTCCCCATTTAGCAATTGAGATCACTAGCTGATGTTCTTCTCTTGCCTTTCCCTTATCAACTTGCTAATTTGGCTAATTTTGGGACCTAGTAAAAAACAACATATGCTCCATCATACACTTCTCTTTCTTTTTCGGCTTCATATTGGTGATTCAGAAAGCCAATGGTAGAGTCGCCAACTAATTCTTCTTCTCCTTCTGCAAAAAGATTAGCATCATTCTCCTGGTCCAACTCGGGTTGGAAATAATGATCATCTTCTACTTCATAATAGCCAAATGCTGAGTTGACTGGCACTGCTTCAATAGCAAGCTTCCCCTGTGTGGGTGGAAGATGATTGTGTTGCCCTTGATTTTTGGTAGCATTGCCTTGATATGAATTGTAGGGAAATGTTCTCCTTGGTATATCCTGATAGGAAGGAGGGGTAGACATACCTTGTGACATTTGCCTTTTTAGAGCTAGCAATTCATTTACTAACTTTTGCACCATAGGCTCTGTGGTGCTTGTGGAAGAATTATCAGCAGAAGAAGGACCTCTATTTCTATTAGAATCTCTTCTTATCTTATCCACAAGGATAAGATCATCTTCAACTTCAGTAGCCAAAATTTGAGCTGTAGGAAGATCTACGGGACCAACCCGTCTTAGCAGAAGCTTACCTCAGGAAGTTGAGTATTGATGAAAAAGCATTTGAGATTCTCCACCATTGGTTGAGCGGTTGTAGGAATCCTATTTCTTAGCTTATTGAACTTAGCGATGAAGTCTCGCATGGGTTCATGAGGCTCTTTCTTCATTTGTGTGAGCTGAACCAATAAGGCATGTGCATCTTCTGCAGGTTTGAACCTAGCTTCAAACTTGGTCTTGAGAGTATTCCAACTAGTTATAGTCTGAGCTTAAAGATGGTAAAACTAATCTGCAGCAGCACCTTGCAGTGTTTCCACAAAAAGTCTGACTACTACATCTTCATGCTCGACACCTATTACACCACAAGCTATGTAGAAAGCTGCAATGTGTTCATCTGGGTGGACTTTCCCATCACCATAGAACTTAGGAAAATTCTTCCTTGAACTATGAGGTAGTTCATGCAATGGTGGAGTTAAATTCAAAGGACCAAAAGTGTTACCCCAAGGGCCTTGAGCTACCATGGTGTACTAATTAAAGGGTGGGATAACAAACCTTTGTGGAATATGAACAGAGAAAACTCTGCTAGTACTAGAACTAGAAGCTTCACCTGGTATTGGAGACCTGACATTGGTAGGAGGAAAACTCCTAGTTCGCTAAAGTAGAGGTCGTGAAGGCAAAAGACCAAAGTTATTTTGCTGCATCAACTCAAATACAGGATCAATAATACCTTGAGCTCTCTTGCTTCTTGTATACCATGAATCTGCCAGAATGTAGTGTACTCAGCAAAATTTTGAAAAATATCAAAACAATGGAAAATAACTGTAATGCTTCAACTCGGAGTGTGAGGCTTCAAGTTGCGTGTTCCTTCCCTAGTAGAGTCGCCAAAAAATGTTGGGTGAATATTTTGTCTTCAACTAACTGAAGGCAAAATGGTTATATCAACCACAATGTAATGAGATAAATCTCTCCTCTCAGCAAGGGGAGGTTCTCTATCAACTATCACAAACTTATTTACACTAAATACTAACTTAGGGGCGAGACCATATCATCCATTTCTCTTTTTTTAGAAATGATGTTTACAAAATGAAAGAGCACTTTCTTAATCTAAATTTGAATAACCAAGAAACCCACGAGAGCACAAAGTCTATCATTGCTCCTTTTACTGATTTATAATTTAGAACTAAGTAGGATAAGATGTAGCTCAAAGTCTTCACCGAATGCTATGATAAAACATATGATCACAAAAGATAATAGCAGCTCAAAGTCTTTCCAATATCTTTTACTTCAAAACACAAAATCACAAACTAAAGATAATTGTTGTAGCACAAAGTCTCCACAATCAGATTTAGAATATCTCCCAGATTATTCACACTCACACTACAATTTGATCAAGAAGATAATATAGTATTAGGAAAAGGACATAAGAACAATTTCCAATATGCCACAAGTTATTCCAACACAAAGATTGAACGATCACTTGCTTTTCTATTCACTTGATAAAATTTAATTTACAATTTGAACACAAAGTCTCAAAATGCTCTTCAATTTGCTAGAGTTTCGCTTCAATAACTAAAAGATAATATTTACAATGGGGGTCCTCTCTATTTATAAGAGAAACCGAGAGCAAAAATAGGAAAATCCTAACTACTTTGACTTATTCAAACAGAAGAGTCCTATTTGACTTAGGACTTCCTTTGCCTCACATGTAATTACATTTGAGAAAATTACATATGAATATGTCCACAACAAAATTCAAATTACATATACAAGAATAAAATAAACTAAGGTATCAGCTTCCTCCATCATTCTTCTTTAGAAAATTCTAGTACATGGCCTGTATAGTTGTCATTTCACATGCATCTAATTTAGCTATATTTTCTGAGATAGTGCGGGCCTGAAGAATTGCATCTTTCACTGCCTTTATTGCCTTCTCATGTTTGTCAAGATTGTCCTTCAGGTTCTCAAAAGTCGAATGCTGATCATAAAGATTATCCATGGAAAGTACTGAGGGCACTTCATCTTCAAATTTCCTTTGAACCATCTTTTTAAAGGAGCTTATCATCTCATCTGCTGAAAGGAACTTATGATCTTCACCTATGAGGGTACATGGGAGTTCTTCCAGCCTGTGTAGAAGCATGACATCACTGTCCGAGATTGACATAAATCTTCAAGTAAACCTTTTATTATGTGGATACAATGAACCAAAGACTCCTTAGTTTTAAGATATGATTCCCTATTTGCAATGACACCAATGGTGATTAGATTCTTTATCTTAATCTTTTTCATCTCTATCCATTCCTCCAATCTCTCTTCCTGATCCTGTAGTTCTTGGGAAAGTAAGTCAACCATGTTATCAAGCTTAGCTTTGGCTTTATCCATCTTTTCTTCTCTTTCTACAGTGGTCTTCAGTAGAACTCGCCCTTGAGCTAGCAAATGTTCCACAATATCTCCTACCACTCTTCCTCTGGCCTGAGCTTTTTCAACCTTCTGGATTAGAGGATCTTCTACAGTCACTACCATGGGTTCCACAATCTCAGATGACTTTACTATTTTTTGAAGAACCATAGCAAGTTGTTCTTCTTTAGCCTTATACTATTCTTTTTCCTTTTTGAATTCATCATATTTTTCGAGCAAGGTGCTGGCAGTAGTTTGAAAATCTACTTTTATGCCTTCATGAGTTAGCTTACCTAACTCAACCCTTGAGACAACATAATCATTCATGTCAAAATTGTCAATAGTAGCATCTTTTGGTGGCTTAGCAATCTCTGCATATTTGATCTCTTTTTCATTGATAAGCCTAGAAACAGTCTTAGGTTTCTTCTTTAGATTCTTTGATTTCACAGGTAACAACTTTTCAATATCAATCTCATTTGGCGAAATAGCTTGCTTCTTCCTCTTTGGAGTATATGCAGACAACCATGTGGGAAGCACAAAAGCACTGATAATCGGAGATGAGTCCACTACTTGTTTCGCTGGATCCATATAGGATTGGTGTTGGTAAAAACTACACCTGTATCGACAACCTTCTTCTAAACTATCCAAAAGATTCTCTAAAATAGATTGTTCACCAATGTCAAAAGACGGAGAAGATAAACTTGGGATAGAACCGGAAGAATCAAACATGGTCCTAAAAATGGTTCTTATAGAAGTAGGGGTATTATAAGAAGAAATAATGAAAATAGGTGAAAGAGGAACACTTGAAACTACTAGAAAACTACCAGAAATAGGAGCATGAGGAAGGGGTGTAGAAACTTGTGATTCAGTGGGAAGATCTTTCTTAGGGGATTGATGTGGATCACCAAGTTGTTGTTTTTTTACATTCTCATCTTTGCCTTGTTCAGTTTCATCTTCCTCGTCAGAGTTATCAAACACTTCTATTTGTTGAGCATCCTTAGACTTTTGAATATTTTGCTCTTCAGTCTCAACATCTTCAACCTCCATTTGCTCAACATTTGTATCTTCAGCACCTGATTCAGTGACATTGGAGGTTTTTGCAACTTCTTTCTTCTTCCCTCCCTTGGATACAAACTTAATTTTTGGTTTTCGTATTTTGGAGGAAGAAGGGGTGTCACTCTTATTCTTGGTCCTCTTTTCTACTTTCTTGCCTATTTGTTCTTGTGCTTTAGTCTCTAACCCTATGAGAAATTCCTTCAATTTGATCCCTTTGCTTTCCAGTCATATATTTGTGTTAGCCAAGATCAGCTGAAATCTTTTCCTTATGGATATTTCCTCTTTAACTGACCATTTCACCTCTGGAAGAGGTGATACTTCAACATTCTTAGTGTTATATTTGGGATCTAGAACATCCCCATCATCCTCCATTCCATCTGGAATATTAGCAAGGCCCAGCTCTTCTATCTGACTCAAATGAAGTCTGCAGTAGTCTAATTTCCTGATCTCATTCTGTGTCTTGAGATCAACCCAAATATCTTCCACCATAGGCACATGGAAGGTTGACTTTCTTTTGATCTTATCTTGCACTCTCCTGAAGTCAAAATAGTCCCTTTTCTTGAAAGTTTTCATAGTGACTATCTATAATTCAGAATCAACTATTTTTGCCTTGTTAGTTGATTGAACTGAATACCTTCCAATTTCTACGGGAAACTTTATCCCTGACTTCTTCAGCTCCATTTGTTTATTATGCACTACAATCAGCTATCTACATAATTCCATGAGGACAATACGGTCACTGGGATATCGTGGAAGAATATAAGGGTAGCCAGGATAATACCCTACTCTGAGATATGTGAAGGTGGGGAATTGTAAGAACAAGCAGCCAAAAGAATTCACAACCTCCCAAGCTTCATCTGAGACCCTCTTCTGAACAAGTTCATTGTCCCGTAAACACATGAATACTAAAAAGAAGGCATCATTTACTCTTCGGAAATGATGGATTGATCCCTTCAAAATAATTTAAGGATAATACTCATACACAAGAACCAATCTCCTATCACCAACCTGAGTCAAACTGGGAAAGCTCCTCATGCTAGCAGCAACATATACAAGATATGAGGTCATATAGAATTTGATTGTTGTGTTGACCTTCACCAGTTTTTCATGGAATGCATTACTGATCTACTCTCCCCAGAATATTCTTTGTGTGCCTCGAAGAATTACCTTGATGTATGTGTACATCCATTCTTGAAACTTGGAGGAAGAAGGGAGTCCTTTGATATGACTCAAAAGAGTGATCAAATCACAAACTTCCTCAACAAAGTCACTCCCAGGGAGATCCTTCGGCCATCTGGTTAGATTACTTTGAGGAATTTTCAACCATTTATTGTTTATGTACCTCCTTGCTGCTTCCACATTTGTATCATAGTCTTTTTGTCCTTGAGCAAAAACAATCTGTCCAATGTTTACAATAGGCAGACACATGAAGATTTTATCAAGGAATTTTGCATCCAACCTCATGATCACATTCCCTTGGGAATCTATCACAACCCTAGTGTCCCCATTGTAATGGCTAGCCACCTGAAGAATGAACTCAGGACAATGGGCAGAAACTAGAAATGAGGCAACCAAATGAATGTTGCCGTCAATGATCTTTTGCATGTGTCTGAAAGGGTTTGTTTGTTTAGTTCTATCCACAAATTATGCTATATCCACATGTCCTATTTCTGTATCCCTTATTTCATCAACATTTGACTACACTGAAGTGACAAGGAAGACCTCTTGGTACTTGTACTTCATGATTTTAGCTTTAGATGGAGATGGCTCTGACATCAGCTTCTGGAGAGAAATCTGGAAGAGATATCTACCACGGACATTTGTTGAAAACTACAAAAAGGCCTTGATCTCCCAGTTAGGGGAAAAATGGGTAAATTAGGATAACCAGGATTTGATGATCATGAATAGGAAAGCATGTGTTGAAGGGCTTGAGTGCACACAAATCGAGGTAAAGGGTGAAGGCGGGTTAACAAGTCTTGAATGGCAAATTTTCCCACTGTTAGGAAAAATTTAGGAAAATGTGCATGAGTGGTTAAAATGACCACTCCTGCATGAGGGACTATTAACATATGTAAAGTTGGTCATTTTGACCACTATTACATGTGTTTGGGAAGTGTTTATAACTCTTGTGCAAAGTCAGCGAAAAATACCACCTTTACATGTCTTTAGGAAGAATATAAGTTTAGATGTAGGGGCAGTCAAAATGACCGCCCTTACATCAGGGTAACATTTGTGTCTTCGCAACACATGCAAAGTCAGCGGAATGGACTGCCCATGCATGTAGTCTGAAAAGGTTGTGTATGGTTGGCGAAATAGACCTCCACTGCATGTGTTTTGGAAACTTTGAGTTATGGGTGCAGAAGCGGGAGTTTTGACCGCTATCGCATGTTGGAAAGATTGCATAAGGGTTATGTAAGGGCAGCGGTTTTAACTGCCCTTACATGTGGGAAAGACTTGATACCTGAAGGATGCGACAACGGGGGAAAGCCCCGCTAATGCATGTAGGAAAATACAACTAAAGTTTTAGCAATATAGTGAAGTAGGGCATGATAATTCTGCCACTACTCGAACAAAGAAAGGACAAGAACACACAAACATTCAATGTAGGGTTTCAAACTACGTTCAAACGTATGAAACGATGACCCAAAGCAAAAACATTTACATAAATCTCAACTAAAAAACATTAAATAAACCCTAATAGAAAAGCAAGAAAAAAAATGAAATGAAGACTTACCTTTAAACAAGAAGCCAAAACCTAAACACAAGCTGAATGAGTGAAGTCCGCAATAAATCCAAATCCGTAATTTTTTGTGGGAGGAGAGATCTCAAGGAGGTTTCAACAACTTGTTTAAGGTTTCAACAATGGAAAATAACTAATCAAAATGACTAAAGCACATTTAAAATGGTTAAAACATGAAGCCATTAATGCCAACATGAGTGGCATTAATGTCACCATAGTTCCAAGATTTGGCGAGATCTGTCAAGGCGGTGAAAAAGCCCACTCATACATGTGAAGGTTTTATGTGCATAAGCGGTAAGAACAACTGCCTTTACAGGTTGAACTTTGTTAGGGAACATGCACGGGCGACGGTTAGGACCGCTTATGCAGGTTAAAAAGAAACTTTAACAAAATATGTAAAAGCGACCAAAAGAGTTGTCATTACATATAAAACAATAAAGCACATGTAATAGAGGTTATTTGGACTGCTTTTGCATGTGAATACAAAAAATTTTCTAACACCTCAAAATATTCAATAATTGATATTTTGGTGAGCTTACAACCAAAACAAGCTTCACAATTTTTGAGAAATCGTCATAAGGAAATGTCGCAAACTCTTCTAGGATGTCAGATGACTTCGCATGAGATCAAGAGTACTTGTCTCATTTTGCGAACTTATGAGATAGACAAGTTTCATAGGGGTTGTCTACAAAAATGAGTGTAGCTAATTTTTAGAACAACACCGTGCATCCTACATCCCATAATCACACAGGTTCCCACATGAACTGCACAAATGTGGGGACAAATGACGCCTACTACTCTCACCCTCATCAGCCTGGGTAAGATCATCGGCATGTTGTGCTAGAGTCTACATGAGAGTAGTTAATGTTGAAATGTACCAGACAACTAAGAGGTGGGGTAAATAAGTTGTCTCCAAAACTTTAACCTCTTGTGAACATTAAATCACCAAAGTCTTGATTACTATTATTTAGATTTAACAATGAAAGCATGAATTGAAAAACTTAACTCAACAATACAATCAACACATGAGACACCATATTTTTACATGGAAAACCCTATGAGGGAAAAACCATGGTGGGTGTTAGCCCACATAAATATATAAGCTATAACAATACCAAAAAATAAAGGCTCACTGCCCAAAATGCTTACTACAAATATTGAGGCTCACTGCCAAGATCAGATCACTACCAAGGGGTGGCTCATTGCCAAGATTGGATCACTGCCAAGATTGGTGAATTGATTTAGTAGCATCTACTCCATGCCTAAGTTCAGTTCCACTGAAGTGTAGTATATCTCCTCAGCTCTACTCTTTTACACCTTCACACTTATCTTCTCATTTTTGCACCTCCCTCTTCTTTTTGCAACTACATTACATGTTTTTATACAACTCATTAACCTTGGAATGTACATCAAGGTCAACATTACATTCATCAATTGTTGGAGCAATCTCCAAGGTTGACATTACAAACATAGACAGAAAATAGGTCTGGACCTAATACAAAAAATTAGCTAAGGGAAAGATGCAAAGATGTATGCTGATCACGTCATGCCTTAGCTGGGACTCAAACTTAATCCACCATGCCATGAAATGCTTCTACAATCTTCAAAGCATCTCCATGAATAGTGAAAGCAACCAAGTCGGCCAAGACTGTTGTTCACATTAAGACTTTCAAGAATAGTCTTTATCTTCTATCTAAATTACTCTTTGCAGACCAATCCAAAAGTAGGAACATAATCAGGAGACATCTACAAGCACATTGAAATCATCAGGAACAACTGCACAACCCCTAACCACTCTATCAAAAGGATTCTTCAAACTGGAGCTCATAAACAACACTGCCAGCTACTATCATAAGGAAAAGATCACTTGCGGACTACCAAATCATGAACCATTGGAGCTGAAGGCACATAACATTTTCTTAGACTTAACTCTAGAACAACAAGCAAAAATACTTCAATGCGGACGAATGCAGGGCATAATACTTTCTCCCTGTCACTAGTGAATACTAAAAAAAAGTAGCTTTTACTCTAGTGAACATAACTCACTCAAATCTTCATATCAGATGCTCAAACTTGGAATATAGCATCTTCATACATGCCTATAAATAACTTCCAATCCACAAACAAAGATATTCATTCTATAGGAAAAGTGGAGCAATCTGTTGGACTATTCTTCTGTAGATAAAGATATTCTACAATATACTGTTTCTACTGAATGAGTAAATTTTCTCAATATCCTCAATATCAGGGTTTCCAACACTTACATAGGTAGATACAAAGCATCTAACTCATTACAAGTAACCATGAAAACAAGAGCACAATTGACACCAATGACAACACTGATATGTTGACATCAATGACAACACTGGTTAGGCACATACTTGCAACAATCTCCCCCTTTGTCATTTATGGCAACATATGATGTGAAAATCTGTAAAGACCATCAAGATAAGATTCTCCCCCTTTCACTTTACACATCTGTAGCCTCTCTTCTCTATGTTTTTCACATGATTTCTCTCCCCCTTTGACATTAATGATAAAGGGCAGATACTTGCATTATGCTGCTCTGATTCATTTGAACTTTCATTGCTATCAACACTTTCTATATTAGGAACGCATACCGATATCATCTAGCTACTCCGCCTGAGAGGTAGCCCTCAAAGCATCAATCTAGCTTAATGAATGAAGCTCTAAGCACCACTAGATTGATGCATTCCTATGCATCTTAGTTCAGAATAGGAGGGTAATAACCCCTAACTTTTCTCTGAGATACTCAAAAGTATCCTTAGGTAGAGGTTTAGTGAAAATATCTGCAATCTAATCCTTTGTAGACACATATTCTAATTTTACTTCATTTTCTGTCACTTTTTCTCTTAGAAAGTGATACCTTATAGATATATGCTTTGTTCTTGAGTGCATGACTGGATTCTTTGAAATGTTTATAGCACTTGTATTATCACAAAAGATTGCAACTGGATCTTCATACACAACTCCTATGTCCTTCAATGTGTGCTTCCTCTATAACACTTGAGTATAACAACATGCTGCTGTAATATACTCTGCTTCTATAGTTGACAAAGAGATTGAATCTTACTTCTTGCTCAATCATGAAACCAATCTATTACCCAAAAAGAAAGCACCTCCACTTGTACTCTTTTTGTCATCAATATCTTTGGCCCAATCAACATCTATATAAGCACTGAGAGTGAAATCATTATCCTTTGGATACCATAATCCATGATCTGGTGTGCCTTTTAAATACCTCAAGATTCTCTTTACTGCCATCACATGTGACTCTCTTGGATTTGCTTGAAATCTTGCAACAAGACAAACTACATGCATGATATTAGATCTGGTTTGGGTTAGATAAAGCAATCCTCCAATCATGAATCTATAATTTTTCTGATTAGTCTTGGGTGATTCATCAGTTTTACTCAACTTGCAGCCAATTATCATGGGAGTACATATTGATTTAGAGTCTTCCATCCCAAACTTCTTCAACAACTCTTTCACATTCTTAGACTAAGATATGAAGATTCCTTTATCTGATTGATTAGTTTGCAGACCCAGAAAGAAATTCATTTCACCAAACATAGACATCTCAAACTGATTTTGCATTTCACCTGCAAACTTCATGCACATACCTTCATTTCCTCCAAAGATAATGTCATCAACAAAGACTACAACAATCAGGATCTGATTATCATTGATTTTGAAATACAGATTGTTGTCAGTAGTGCCTTTATTGAACCCTAATTGCAAAAAATATTTGTCTAACCATGCATACCAAGCTCTGGGTGCTTGTTTCAGTCCATACAAGGCCTTCTTGAATCTACACACCATATCACCTTGTTTTGATAATTAAAATCCTTCTGGTTGATCAATGTAGACCTCTTCTTCCAATTCACCATTCAAGAATGCAGACTTAACATCCATTTGATACACTTTGAAGTCTTTGAATGTTGCAAATGCCAAAAACATTCTAATTGCTTTAATTCTTTCCACAGGAGCATAGGTCTCTTCAAAATCTATTCCTTCAACTTGAGAGTATCCTTTGCATACCACTCTTGCTTTGTTTCTTACTACTTCTCCATTCTCATTCAGCTTGTTTCTGAAAACCCATTTAGTTCCAATGACATTCTTATCAGCAGGTCTAGGAACCAATTCCCAAGTTTGATTCTTGTCAATCTGCATCAGTTCTTCTTCCATGGCTTTTACCCAATTTTCATCATTCCAAGCTTCATTCACAGTTTTTGGTTCAACTTTTGAAAGCAAATAGTAATTCACTTGTTCTTCTGCAGCTCTTTTTCTTGTCAGCACACCTTTGGTTTTGTCACGTATAATCTGATCTTTAGAATGATTAATCCTTACATACCTGGGAGTCTTAACATCATTTTTTGCAGGCTCTTCATCATCCTGGCTTCCTTCTTGCTCAACTTTTTCTTCATTTGCTATAATCACATGTTCATCTGGTTCATAGCAACTTAGATATGATATTCTTTCCTTGCCTTCATCTACCTTCACATTATCACTCTTAACAATATTATTCAGTCTCTTATTGTAGCACCAATAAGCCTTACTCTTGGTAGAGTAACCAAGAAAAATTCCTTCATCACATCTAGCATCAAACTTGCCTAGTTCTTCATCTCTTTTGATATAACATTTGCTTACAAAAACTTTGAAATACTTCACTGTAGGGATCCTTTTATACCATAATTCAAAAGGAGTAAACTAGAACTGTTACCTTTCACTTGAACTCTATTTAGGATGTACACAACAGTATGTATGGCTTCTTTCTAGTATATTTTCGGTAAGTTAGCTTCCTTTAACATAGTTCTAGCAGCTTCCTAAACTGTCCTATTTTTCCTTTCAACAACTTCATTTTGCTGAGGAGTCCTAGGTGTAGATAATTGTCTTTTTATCCCTTGTTCTTCACAAAAAATATTGAATTCATTTGATGTGAACTCACCTCCTCTATCAGACCTTAAGCATTTGATTCTGAACTCCAACTCATTCTCAACCATTGCTTTGAAAACTTTGAACTTGTCTAGAGATTTAGATTTTTCTTTTAGAAAGGTGACCCAAGTCATTCTAGAATAGCTATCAATAAGCAACATAAAATACCTATCACCTTGCAGACTTATTGTTCTTGTGGGATCACACAAGTCTCTGTGTACTAGCTCCAACAATCCTGCAAAGAATTGTTCTTTGCTTTTAAAACTTGTTTTTGTTTGTTTCCCAAATTAACACTCCTTGCAAATGGTGTTGGCTGGATTCACAAGTTTAGGAAGATCTCTCATAGCTTGTGCAGAATTTATCTTCACCAAATTGTCAAAATTGATATGACACATCCTTCTATGCCATGGCTAACTCTCATTTGTCTGGGCCAATAAACAATAATCATTAATTCCTCTTAATTGGTAGATGTTACCTCTAGTCTTCTTACCAATAGAAATCATAGTTCCAGAGCTTTCCATGATCTTGCACCCATTGTCTTTGAATCTTAGATCATAACCTTTGTCACGCATCTAACCAACACTCAAAATATTATGCTTCAATCCCTTCACATATAGGACATTATTAGTATTGTGCTTTCCATCAAATGAAATAGATCCCTTTCCACAAATCTTACCAGCTACATTGTCTCCAAACCTAACCAGTCCTCCATCATACTTTTCCAAACTCACATACTTTTGTCACTGGTCATGTGATGTGAGCATCCACTATCAATAAATCATTCATCTTTATCTTTCTCAACCTAAATAGTGAAAGTACTTTCTTCCACTAGTTTTTCTTCCTTCACACAACTAGCAAGATTAGTAGACACAAGTTCTTCTTTAATAGCAATAAACAAGCATTCATTTGCACTAGTACTAGCATCATCAGATTCATCATCAGTCACACCTTCATCATCAAAATCTCTAACATAATAGCATTTCTTTGGATCTCTAGGTCTATTCTCAAATATTTTTCTATTCCTTTCAATTCTTTTAGGACATCTAGAAGCATAATGACCAACTTTACCACATGAAAAACATTTGAAAGGTAATTTTCCTTTGAACTTACCGGAACCTATTTACAATTTGTCAACAAAATTAGCTTTAATTTCATCAAAGTCATCAATAGGCTCCACTTTGTATTTTTCAGCTCTGGAGATCTTTTCAGAAGTACTGGATTTGAAAGTAGTTTCAACTTTTGGTAGAGCATCACCAAATTCTCTCATCTCAAAGGCTGTAAGCTTTCCAAGTAATTGATCCTTGTCGATAGTTTTCGTAGTCATAAATTCTTCAATTATAGCTACCTTGTGACTGTAGGATTTTGGTAGTGATCTAAGAATTTTCATCACAACTTCCTTCTCATCAATAGTTCCTCCCATACCTTTTATTCCATTTACAAGTTCATCAACCTTTTGCATGAAGGTTGTTATGTTTTCATCTTCATTCATCTTTAAACCCTCATATTTCACTTTTAGCCCTGCAACTTGGCTTTTTTTACAGAATGATCTCCTTCATACAGACTTTTCAACTTTACCCAAACTTCATTTGCAGTTTCTAGATCCATGACTTTTATCAACTCAGTGTCAACCAAGGCACTTAACAGGGCATCCCTAGCTTTTGTATTCAACTCATATTCTTTGATTTCATCTTTAGTTGTCAAATCATTTTTAGGTATGGTATATTTTGTCTCTGCATCTTTCCACACTTTATATCCAAGACAACGGAGATGGATTTTCATTCGTACCTTCCATAGAGCATAATTTATCCCATCAAACTGGGAAGCCTCCTTTTTAAAAGACATCTTGTATCTTACTCAAGTTGTTAAGCTTTTTTTCAAGTAACCCACTCTGATACCAATTGTTGAAATGTACCAGACAACTGAGAGGGGGGGATGGATCACTTGTCTCCAAAATGCTAACCTCTTATGAACATTAATTCATCAAACTCTTGATTACTATTATTCAGATTTAATAATGAAAGCATGAATTGAAAAACTTATCTCAACAATACAATCAACACATGAGACACCATATTTTACGTGGAAAACCCTATGAGGGAAAAACCATAGTGGGTGTTAGCCCAAAAAAAAATATAAGTTATAACAATACCGAAAATAGAGGCTCACTGCTAAGAGGTGGCTCACTACCAAGATTGGTGAACTGATTTAGTAGCATCTACTCCATGCCTGAGTTCAGTTCCATTGAAGCATAGTATATATCCTTTGCTCTACTCTTTTACACCTTCACACTTATCTTCTCATTTTTGCACCTCCCTCTTCTTTTCACAACTACATTACATGTTTTTATACAACTCATCAACCTTGGAATGTACATCAAAGTCAGCATTATATTCATCAACCATTGGAGCAATCTCCAAGGTCAGCATTACAAACATACATAGAAACTAGGTCTGGACCTAATACAAAAAATTAGCTAAGGGAAAGATGCAAAGATGTATGCTGATCACATCATGCCCTAGTTGGGACTCAAAATCAATCCACCACACCATGAAAAACTTCTACAATCTTCAAAGCATCTCACAAATAGTGAAAGCAACCAAGTCAGCCAAGACTGGTGTTTAGATTAAGACTTTGAAGAATAGTCTTTATCTTTGATCCAAATTACTCTTTGTGGATCAATCCAAAAGTAGGAACACGATCAAGAGACATCCAAAAGCACATTGAAATCATCAAGAACAACCGCACAACCTCTAACCACTCCTTCAAAAGGATTCTTCAAACCAGAGCTCATAAACAACACTGCTAGCTACTATCATAAGGAAAAGATCACTTGTGGACCACCAAATCATGAACCATTGGAGCTGAAGGCACATAACATCATCTTATACATAACTCTAGAACTGCAGACAAAAATACTTCTATGTGGAGGGATGCAGAGCATAATACTTTCTCTCTATCACCAGTGAATACTCAGAAAAAATAGCTTTTACTCTTCTTCATACTGGAGGCTCAAACTTGGAATATAGCATCTTCAGACATGCCTATAAATAACTTCTAATTCGCAGACAAAGATATTCATTCTACAGGAAATGTGGAGCAATCTGTTGGACTGTTATTCTGTAGACAAAGATATTCTGTAACATACTGTTTCTACCAGATGAGCAATTTTCTCAATATCCTCAATATCAAGATTTCCAACACTTACATAGGCAGATATAAAGCATCTAACTCATTACAAGCAACCATCAAAACAAGAGCACAGTTGACACCAATGACAGCACTGATATGTTGACATCAATGACAACACTGGTTAGGCATATACTTGCAACAATCAATGAATGTAATGTCTCCACCTCAACACTCTCCTTCAAAGTCGAAGGGAGTGACACACATTCTAGCCTCAACAGGGGTCTAGGTACACAGTTTTCATCTCATTGAGCCCCCTCTCTATCTTGGGCAGAGCCACCACCTCTACCCTGGAACTCTCGAATGTCAAAACAATTAGGAATCTTCTTGAGGACGAAATCGCAATATAGTTTTAGGATTAATAAATTGTGCACATAATTGATATTCTGTAATTTTTTCATTCTTCTTTTGTTCATATGACAATTTGTCAGCATAGTATAGCCAACACCTCTCCCTACAGTCTTGAAATTTAGTGATTTGTTTTGTCACCGATTCGGTGTGGGAAATAATCCCCTCTAATGACTTCACAAGTGCTATCCTATGATCGGTGCTTGCACTTGGATTGTTTACCATTTGAATAAGGGTTTGAAGATGTCTTTTGTTTTCTTCTATTTTCCCTAGGTAGTTTTCTTGTGTATCCCTTACATTGTGAGGACGTGAAGGTGGGATTTGAGGGTTTGGAGGGTTTTGGGGGTTGTTTTGACCCTCCTCAGTTGGATTTGGGTTTTTTCTTGCCTTATTAATTGTAAATGCAAATAAAAAACTAATAAAACAATGCAAAAGTTAAAAATTCTTCTCAAAATAACAAAAATTAAACAATCCTTACCTTCTTCGGCTGCTAGGCCCTCTAAATTTGCTTCACGACATCTTTGGCGGCGAGGTGGCATCGTGAAAGTGTCGATTTCTCCCTTGCACTTTCTTGGAGAGACTTTCCTTGAACGCACTCATGCTTTGAACACTACTTTTTCCACAGATTAACTCCTTCTAATTTTTCCACTAATTTTTTACTTTTAAGTGAAGGCAAAATACGAGTGCATTATAATGCACTCGCATTTTGGTTTGTTTTGGACCAAAAAGTCCCATGGTAGCGACTTTTTGGTCCCCCATCTCTTTGCATATACCCTAGTAATGTTGATTAGTTAGATGTTTTATAGTAAAAAATATAAGTCTAGTAGTTTAGGAATTGTGACAACCCATGATGATAGAGAGATCATGCTAGCAAAAATAACTCTTCATTATATTGTGAAAAAATGAAAAGACATTATGGAATCTCACAGATTTGTGAAAGATTTTGGAGGTTAATCATCATCTCAAGTGTCGAACCTTGAAACCAAAAGTCTAAGCCCTCATGTTGTTGGTCTGAAGCCCCTGAAAATAGAAGTTTGAGTGGCAAAAAACATGCGCAAAAGGAAAGTTAGAAGACTAACATAAACCATACATCATACCCTATTACATCCATAAGAAAATATTCATATAGTTTAATTAAAGACATAAATGTAGCAGACTCAAAACACCTAATTGATCCAACCTTGCTTCTATTCCATCCTTATAGAAACCAAAATTTATCTTCCTTGAATAAGAGATTAGTTCTTGTGATAGATTTAGTTGGGTTGGAAAAAAATAGAGAATCCTCTTAAAGCTACAACCATGTACTTCAAGACATTTTTATTATTTAGCAATTACTTATTGAATTGGATCAAGAAAATAACCTCTCAAGATGCAAAAGTGACACACCTAGAATGCATTTTAAATGTACAAGAACATTCTCCTTTCTCTAATTGTCTAAAGAAAATATGGTGGAACTTGAAATGAGTGTTGTGTTTTGGATTAACTTTCCGATTCTTTAAAGGTTGTTACTACCTTCATTCTAGCATGTTCCAACACAAAAAGGATTTGGTTTGGGGTGTCACTACTATAGTAGATAAGAAAATCATGATCAACTAAGTTACTTGAATAAGGAAACAACTATTAGGCATCACCACCAGTCAAAATTTACATGCATCTCATACACTATAAAAGCATTGTCAAAGCATATTAGATTTCAATCCAAAATGCATT
This sequence comes from Cunninghamia lanceolata, assembly GCA_027924645.1. Classification (NCBI taxonomy): domain Eukaryota; kingdom Viridiplantae; phylum Streptophyta; class Pinopsida; order Cupressales; family Cupressaceae; genus Cunninghamia; species Cunninghamia lanceolata. The sequence goes on along the minus strand of BSBN01000429.1, from coordinate 2,061,360 downwards.
GAACTAGGTCTAATGTCACCAAGAGAAACATCACCTATATAGTGCCTTCTTGTAGCTAACATACTTTGAGGATAATAGATTAGATAATTGCATAAGCTCCACTTCCATATGTCTAAAATGATGATACTAACAACACCAATCAATACAATTGCTTAACCTAGAACTTATTTAAAATCTCATCACTTAGGCATGCTCAATCAATGTTCAAATACCCAAACATGAAACCATATTTACAAGAAGTCCATGGTGATGCATTGTTCTTGGATTTTAGATAAAGATGCAAGGTGTTATTTTACCTTTAAGATCCTAGTCACAATGTAATGTAATCCACTCAAATGATGCTATAAATATTGTTGGTTGTTTTAAATTCCCAACTTGATCTCAAGAAAAATAGATCTATAAAATAACCATTTCTAATAACTGATCTGTCTCGAGGGATTGGCCAATGAATAGGAAAGGGGTTTTCAATCCTTTTCATCTGCACTTTAGGCTCTGTAAAACCAAGGAGGGTATTCTTGAATAGTTTATTTTGATTTGGGATTTCTTAAGACTTTCCCGAAACACTATTCTAAACAAATACCTTCTTGCTATATTGCTTAAAGAATTACTGAAATAGTAAAGTAATGGCCTAGATTCTTAAGCTTTATCACAATTATTTGCAGAAGAACATGAAATTAAACTAACACTAACTACCTACAACTAAAATGGAAATTTGTTTTGATATTTTAAAATGAGGATGACAAGAGGGGGTTCCGTACAGTATAACACTTTTGATAGGATCAGTGCTTAATTCAAGGGTCATAAAGTCAAAACTAGATATAAATGCAAAACCTTCTATTATTAGTTTTAGTTTACTATGATGATAAAATAATGCCTTACATTATAATATTTCACTAGTCTCAAAATTAACCATACTTAGTTATCCTTGTAAACAAATATTACATTCAATATCCTCTTATAGCTATTATTTTACTACTTGAGTAAATGCCATAAGAAAAATATGCAAACATAGGAAAGACTATGATGATGAATAAATTGATCATTAACTAGATTGTATTCATAAATGTAACAATGTATACATGTGTAGGAGACAGTAGACTTTGAAACTCAACAACAATTTGTAAAATAAACTAATACTGATTTATAGATAGTTAACAAATACATCAAAATATGAAAAAATAAAGCTTAAATTTTGACAACTAATTCTGTTTTCAAATGCTAAATAAACACAACTCCTCCATGATTAGATTGATCTCATACTTCAGACTAGGTCAGGACAAACATGACCTCAAACCAATCCATTATCAACAAGTCTTGAATTCCCTTTTATAGAACAAGGGAGCAGACACGCTACAAGATTAAAGACAAAAGATGTCACACAATTGAAAATATGAAGTTGTAACAGGATGTAGATGTAACCATCTCTTAACTCATAAGAGATGCCACTGTAACAAAAATATCTCAATCATGCTAAGATATTTGTTATGACTTTGTATGCTCCTTCACTTTGGTAGGGAGTGGGGCTAGGTTATTATTGATGGTTGACACAGTGTCAAATTCTGTTAGAGCTAGGCACTCCTCAAATGCCATCAAACCTCTCAACAGGAGGATTCACTGCTCTGCCTATCTAGGCCGCGTGCTAAAAAGTGAGAAAACCTACAAGGAACAACATTGAAAGGATGCACAAGAAGCATGAATCTCCTTCACTATTTCTAGATTTCTTTGCACAAGTGTGACTCCTTACTTCTAATTAGGAGTTTTCCAACCTCCTCATTCAGACAGAAACTCAAGGAATCCACACAAGGCTAGACATGGCTATGCCATTTACCCAGCCAGAAGTGCAGTAGCAACAACAACAAAAAATCTCTCTACCTCCACATGCTTCATCTGGAGGGGCAACCCTCTTACACCTTGAGTTAACGCTCTGTTAGGAAAATTTGATGTAAGGGAGGGGGAGAGGAATCAATGACACCTCTTTGCCTAAGAAACTAATTTGCCAAATCACAGGAAGTGGAAATTACTATAACATGGAGATTAAAACTTAGGGCCCACATCCGGATGAAAAGACAAGAAGGAGAAAAGATCACAAGAGCTCAATGGATGTTGCTACTTCCCTAGAATCTTTCCAATTCCCCCCATTCTAGAAATGAAAACTCTTTAATCTCTTAATTCTGTAAGGACATATTGCTAACCATGAGAGCATAGAAGAGAATCCCATAGAACAGGGGAACAAAAAGAACATACAAAACCTGGGAGTACCCATACTATCAGTACAAACAAATAGTATATGAGGCAACAACCAGGGACATCTATTTATAGAAATTTTGAAAGATCTCACACACTTTACTACATCCATGGTCAATAAATTCTAGTCATTTCAAGTTATCTTAGCCACAAATGGAAATATTTTGAAGATTATCAGAAATGAACAGATAGATATTATTTCATCATTTTGCATAATTGAAAACATCACTTCCTGCATTGAAGGCACCAGATCAGTTGTCTCAATTTCATCATTTAGCCTAGTCATCCTGCCATAACTCGTCACGAAGTAGGCGAAAGGTCACTTCTGGTAGAAACATGGATTCCCAAGGGTCAACATTGCATTAGGCCAACCTTTCAATTAGTTAATTCCCTCATAGTGGTGGCGATGGATACCTTGCACATGCCTGAGAAATAAATTCTACACTGTTGTATCTTAGATCATGTGCCAACACACCACTCTTTAAGATTTTTGAATATGAGTCATTGATTAGTTCATTAGCTGGCCCAAATCAACAACGCCAAATTAGTCCATTATGTAGAGAAAGACCGCTGTTAGTGCAAAATGAGCTCTGACCAATAATACCCAGCCACTTGGATGACCACCTAACCATGATCCAAAGAAGAAATTTCAAATGGTACCAGCTAGGACACCTTCCGCAGTTCCACACTAAAAAGATCTTGTAGGAGATTTGATTCTTGTAGAATGACAGAAATTGTTAGATTTGCCACATATAATGGGCCAGATCCCAAAACACCTTCAGCTTCACAAAGATCCTGACACATTACACTTTCATCCACCCAGACCTAATCCCATACTCTGGAAGCCACATGTCACTTTTTTGCCTTTCCATAGACATTTGGTGGGACCCCTTGGTGAAGCTCAGAAAAATGGCAGAAGCCATTGAGAAGTCCCTATGTAGCAATCGGGACCCACCAATTCTTCTTGTTGTAGTTGATGAAAGGTCTCTTGCTAGATGGCACCCTTCCGTAGTTTCATAGGTGATTATTTATTCAATATTTTATCATCGGCAGAATGACAGAAATAAATCAACACATGCCACATGTCAAGAGAGTTAGTGGGGCCTGACCCTTAGCATATATCTTTTAAAACAACCTTCGGCTACTAGGAATGAGGGGGCCACGAGACCATTAAGGGGTAGATATGTAAAATATTTTGACATATTTTTAAGAAATATTGGGCATCAACCGGAGGTGGTAAATTGTATGGCATGGGGCTAGTAAATAATGTATCTCAAGACATAACATGCCACTTAACAAACTGAGCAACGAACGATAGGAAGTCAACCTAAAAATAGAACAAAAGTAATTTTCATTACCCATGACTAAGTAACACAAGGGTTTAGGGTTTAAGGGGTATTACGCATAGTCTTTTTAGCAGGACAAAACCCTAGGATAGAGACCACCTTAATATGTCGACACAAGTCTTGGGCCAAACACTAGAACTAGGAAAAATTTTATAGGGTCCCATCAGTGGCTCTAGTTGGGGATGTCTATTCAGCTTGAACAAAGCGAGATCATAGAAGAACTCTAGAGGAGTAGACCAAAACATACCTGAAAAAAAACATACATAATAGCCCCAGGCCATTATGCAAGGGAGAAACAAAACTTGCCTCTGTCAAATATCCTATTTTCTAGTGACCTCATCAGGCTATGCCTAAAATTTCCATCAAAATCCATCTTGTTTCCAACATGGGCATTTAGATAATTCCTAAGAAAATCAAGTCCATTGTCTTCAAAACACCCCATGTCCCTTAGATCATTAAAATCAAATAAAGATGGAAAATAGTCTTATCTAACATAGGGTTAACATATGGTTCCATCATATCCAACCAACTGAAAAAATTATTATTTTTTTGGTTGCTGGACTTCTTTAAATTTACCACATACATTTGGAAAATGAAAACTTTCATACTCCACCTGATAGCTTGTATTGATGACATCCTCATTATTTGTTGAGTTAGTGTCAAATTTGAAACATTCATACTCAACCTTTTCTTGAAGCTCTGATATTTTGAAGCTACTTTCTAGCATAGTACCTGACAATTTAGTCTGATAAGAGGTAGAGAACTGAGAAGCACTTATAGAGAAAACATCTAAATTTTGCTCCATTAATGAAGACCCTATGTCTTCCATTACCTTTTCATTCTGAGTTGACACTAATTTATGCCCTCTCCCTCCAAATGAGCTATTTCCCTTATCTGTGAAAAGTCTACTAACCTTGCTTTCTTGCTTGTTTATTTCTAAGGATTCCTCTTCAAAAATTGGATTAACTCTGCACCCATAAGGTTAAATATTTCTTTCTTCTGACAAATCTAAAGGCTCATTATAAAGTGGATTATGCCTCATATGCATTGTTTCCATACATTCTTCAATATCACTGTCTTGATAGCCTATATCATCATCTAACTCAAAGTTTCCACAACTTTGGAATGAACATTCTGACAACTGCTCATCACTTTCAATATTGTTGGTAGAAACCCATTTCACTTGATATTCAGGTTCAAAACTAGATGACTTCCTAGGAGATGAAACCCTATTATCTGATAATAGATATATCTCCTCACAAACAGGAGAATTATCTTCAAATTATGTCATACATTTATAAGACGAAGAAATTTCTTCATCACATATATAACTGTTAAGATTAACAGACTCATCTTTTGTAAGGATGTGATATATTTCTTCATTTATTGTTTGCCTACATTCCCCATGTGTGTGAATATTATTTACTTCATGAGATATCCTTATAGGATAGGAAACTGGACATATCCATCCATCCTGACTAGGGGAGGCAAACCCTGTATTACTCAAATGTTGAGCCTTTTGTTTTGGCTGGTCGAATAAGGGTTCCCTTAAACTATCCTGACCATTGCATTTATGGCATATAAGAACATTATTTGATTCATTTTTCACAATAGAAATATCGGTTGTGGATTCACAATCTCTTATCCTCATCTATTTTAGATTGTTCTCAATATCCATAGCCAAAGAGTATGCCTTCCTCATAGTAGTGGGGCTTCTATCTCTTAAGAGATAACTATCCTTTTCATTTAATGCACCTAAATATATGATTAAGCACATAGCCTCATTTGGTCTAGTATTTTCAAGGATATCCCTTATTGTTTTGGCAATCCTTAAGTTGAAAGTTGGGACTGATTCTTCCTCTTCCTTTTCAATTTGAATAAACCTTTTAATTAGCAAACTAACATCTATCCTTTCACCAAACTGCTCCATAAAAGCTATCTTTAAATCTTGCCATGAAGAAACAAAATGAGTGGACAAATATGCAAACCAATCCCTAGCTTCTTCTTTTAGGGTTGAACAAACAATTTTATGATAACATCCTCAAGATCTATCTCATAATCTCCCATTAAGTCACAGAAATCTTGTAAATGACTGCTAACTATTTTGGACTTGTCATTATTGAAGTTTCATATCTGATCTCTAATTTTATCTGGAATATGGTTCAGAAAACTACACATATTACTGAAATTTGTAGCTCTATACCTTTCCATGATAAACCCCCTTTGATAACATAAATGTGGTTGTAGAGTACACATTTTAAACCACTAGATTCTTATAGAGATAATATATAGAAAATACAATTTCCTTATGCATATGTAAACCCTTTTCTTTTATCCATTTTGCATATTTATTGTAAAATTTGGAAATTCCTTCAAGCTTTGTAAAATACCTGAGAAGATGTTACTGCTGATGTAAGCCTTGTCTTGATGTGAAAACCAAGAATGCCAAAGTATCCCTTATATTTTTACCAAGCTCTTTCTTCATAGAGCCGCTACTTCTGCACATAGAGGAATAAATTTTGAAAGCATTCTGCCCTCTTAAAACCTACTTTTGTTTTGGACCCTCTCCCACAGTAGAGTCACATAAAACATCCCTATACATAAATCTTATATAGTATGTTTTTTTCTGTTTTAACTTGGAAAGAAAATAGTAGAGTCGCCACCCTTTTGTAGGGAATATAACATGTTGACCTCTGACTCTTAGTAAGACAAACCACTTGTTTTATTTGAAAAGATTCCCTAGTAGAGTTGCCAATCTGTTGGTTGTTTAAAATTCCCAACCTAATCTCAAGAAAAATAGATCTATAAAATAGCCATTTCTAATAACTGATCTATCTTGATGGATTGACCAACGAACAAGAAAAAGGTTTTCAATCCTTTTCCTCTACACTTTAGGCTCTACAAAACTAGGGAGGGTATTCCTAAATAGTGTATTTTGATTTGGGGTTTCTTAAGACTTTCCCGAAACACTGTTCTAAACAGATATGTTCTTGCTATATTACTTAAAGAATTACTGAAATAGTAAAGTAATGGGCTAGATTCTTAAGCTTTATCACAATTCTTTGCAGAAGAACATGAAATTAAACTAACACTAACTACCTAAAATTGAAATGGAAATTTGTTTTGATATTTTAAAATGAGGATGACCAGAGGGGGTTCCGTACAGTATAACACTTATGATAGGATCAATGCCTAATTCAAGGGTCATAGAGTCAAAACTAGATATAAATGAAAAACCCTTTTGTGATTAGTTTTAGTTTACTATGACAATAAAATAATGCCTTACATGATAATATTTCACTAGTTTTAGAATTAACCATACTTAGTTATCCTTGTAAACAAATATTACATTCAATATCCTCTTATAGCTATTATTTTACTACTTGAGTAAATGCCATAAGAAAAATATACAAACACAGGAAAGACTGTGATGATGAATAAATCGATCATTAACTAGATTGTATTCATAAATGTAACAATGTATATATGAGTAGGAGATAGTAGACTTTGAAACTCGACATCAATTTGTAAAATAAATTGATATTGATTTATAGATAATTTAACAAATACATCAAAATATGAACTCAAAATAAAGATTAAATTTTGACAACTAATTCTATTTTCAAATGCTAAATATACACAACTCCTCCATGATTAGATTGATCTCATACTTCAGACTAGGTCTAGACAAATATGACCTTGAACCAATCCATTATCAACAAGCCCTGAATTCTCTTTTATAGAACAAGGGAGCAGATAAGCTACAGGCTTAAAGACAAAAGATGCCACACAATGAAAAAGATGAAGTTGTAATAGGATACAGATGTAACCATCTCGTAACTGATAAGAGATGCCACTGTAACAAAAATATCTCCATCATGATGAGATATTTGTTACGACTTTGTATGCTCCTTCACTTTGGCGGGGAGTGGGGCTAGGTTATTGTTGATGGTTGACATAGTGTCGGATGTTGTTGGAGTCAGGTACTCATCAAATGCCATCAAACTTCTCAACAGGAGGATTTACTGCTCTGCCTATCCAAGCTGTGCACCAAAAAGTGAGAAAACCTGCAAGGAACAACATTGAAAGGAGGCACATGAAGCCTTAATCTCCTTCACTATTTCCAATTTTCTTTGCACAAGTGTGACTCCTTACTTCTTATTAGGAGGTTTCCAACCTCCTCAATCAGATAGAAACTTGAGGAATCCACACAAGGCTAGACATGGCTACGCCATTTATCCAACTAGGAGTGTAGTAGCAACAACAATAAAAAATCTCTTTGCCTCCACATGCTTCATCTGAAGGGGCAACCCTCTTACACCTAGAGTTAATGCTCTGCTAGGAAAATTAGATGTAAGGGAGAGGGAGAGGAAGTAATGATGCCTCTCTGCCTAAGAAACTAATCTGCCAAATAATAGGAAGTGGAAATTACTGTAACATGGAGATTAAAACTTAGGGCCCACATCCAGATGAAAAGTCAGGAAGGAGAAAAGTTCACAAGAGATCAATGGATGCTGCTACTGCCCTAGAATATTTCCAATTCCCCCCATTATAGAAATGAAAACTCTTTAATCTCTTAAATCTATAAGGACAGATTTCTAACCATGAGAACAAAGAAGAGAATCCCATAGAATAGGGGAACGAAAAGAACATACAAAACATGGGAGTACCCATACTGTCAGCATGAACAAATAGTATAGGAGGCAACAACTAGGGGCATCTATTTATAGAAATTTTGAAAGATCTTGCATACTCTACTACATCCATGGTCAATAAATTCCAGTCATTTCAAGTTATCTTAGCCATAAATGGAAATCTTTTGAAGATTATAAAAAATGAACAGATACATAGTATTTCATCATTTTGCATAACTAATTTAATCATCACTTCCTGCATTGAAGGCTCCAGATTGGTTGTCTCAATTTCATCATTTAGCCTAGTCATCTTGCCATAACTCTTCACGAAGCAGGTGAAAAGTCACTTCTGGTAGAAATAGGGATTCCCAAGGGTCAACATTGCATCAGGTCGACCTTTCAGTTAGTTAATTCCCTTGTAGTGGCAATGCTGGAGACCTTGTACATGCCTGAGAAATAAATTATGCACTTTTGTATCTCAGATCACGTACCAACACACCACTCTTCAATATTTTTGAATATGAGCCATTGATCAGTTCATCAGCTGGCCCAAATCAACTGTGTCAGATTATTCCATTATGTAGAGAAAGTCCCCTATTAATGCCAAATGAGCTCCGACCAATAATACCTAGCCACCTGGATGGCCACCTTAACCACGATCCCAAGAAGACCTTTCAAACGGTACTAGCCAGGACACCTTCCGTGATTTCAGAAACAGCAGAAACCATTGGATTTACCACGTACAATGAGGCAGATCCCAAAACACATTCGGCTCTGCAGAGATCCTGCCACATTACACTTTCATGCACCCAGACCTAATCCCGTACTCTAGAAGCCACATGTCACTTTTCTGTGTTTTCACAGATGTTTGGTGGGACCCCTTAGTAAAGCTCGGTGGAATGGTGGAAGCCATTGAGAAGTCTCTACATAGCAGTCAGGACCCACCACTTCTTCATGTTGCAGTTGATGAAAGGTCTCTTGCCAAATGGTGCCCTTCCGTAGTTCCGCGAGTGATTATTTATTCAATATTTTATCATCAGCGGAATGGCGGAAACAAATCAACATGTGCCACTTGTCAAGAGAGTTAGTGGGGCCTGATCCTTGGCATATATCTTTAAAAACAACCAAGGTTCATCTACTAGGAATGAGGGGGCCATGGGACCATTAAGGGGCAGATATGTAAAATATTTTGACATATTTTTAAGAATAACTGGGCATGGGCCAGAGGTGGCAAACTGTATGGCAAGGGGCCGGTAAACAACATATCTCAAGACATAACATGACACTTAAAGAACTGAGCAATGGGTGATAAGCTTGCAACCTAAAAATAAAACAAAAGTAATTTTCTTTACCCATGACCAAATAACACAAGGGTTTAGGGTTTACGAGGTATTACTCATAGTATTTAGCAGGCAAAAATCATAGGCCAGAGACCACCTTAATATGTCAAGACAAGTCTTGGGCCAAACACTAGAACCAGGAAAATTTTTATAGGGTCCCATCAAATATCATATTGAGTTCTACCTTTTAATTAACAACAATGTGATAACAAGATCTCTACAAGGTTTCTTATTTATTTATGACAACAATAATATCTTATTACAATCTCATGTTTTATTAAATTTCAATTGAGTTATTAAATATACAATAAAGAACACTAATTTTCCATATACCCCTATGGTTTTTAAACTTATCTAGTGGGGAAGCAGGCCAAATCATTGTTTTGCAACAAGGATACAAGTTAAACACTACATTGTTTCATAAAAATCAAAATATTCTATTATGCCTATATAGAGTCACAGACACATCTAAACATGCTCAGCCAAAATCATAACTCTCATGGAGCTTCAAGTGTCTTTAGTTGTCAAAAAGAAATAAATGACAATCCATGTACATATATAGAAAGAATATATATATATATATATATAATGGAAAAATATATCATTTATAGTGCAATGTTTTCCCTTCCTTGACCCAAGCTCAAGGATATCCCTTGTACCCATACCCATTTCTCTCATCAAATATATTATTGTTGAAGACACAACACCTAATTGAATAAACCACAACTAGAGTAATGAGCACCACAATATTGATAATAGTAATTTTATACTAGTCATGCTTTATTTTGTTAGAAATGAAAGCAACACTACTTCAATGGAAATCTTATTTGAGATAAATTTCAGCAATCTTTAACTGTGTGCTATTAACAATGGAGATTGTAATAAAACATAAACCCATAATACAAAAATATACCAGAAGCAGAATGAAGCACATAACACAAGTGTTTAATGTGGAGAAAACCCTTACGGGTAAAAAAATCCACCAAGAAAGAGGCACAAGTTTGTATTATCTTCACAAAAGGAGATTACAAATACATTCACTTCCTCTGTCCTCCAACCTTCACTTTGGAAGAACCTGGGTACCTATAAACTGTTATATATTTCTCATCTACTATGCTATGGTTTATATAGAATTTACACAACCTCAAGACATTAAATAACTTCTTACAAGCCCATAACACTTGTTAAGAGTCAACAATACAACCTTGGGCATCCATGGCTAAGAATAGGCTCTTATGAGGTCATAAATGTTGTCATACATGCATCCTACACTTGGAAAATGTGCCCATGCAAGCTTGAATTCCTTGGGGCCAAAAATAGTCACTTACAACATCTTATGATGTGTCATATTCTATTATAAGTGCCATAGACTCTTATGACAACTTACAGTTGTCATAGAATCTCTTACACCTTCTTACAGCATCTATGGTGTGTGTCATAACACTAAAAATAGATTATTCCTCCACATGTGCACCCTACTTTGACCAATTACCATTTACCATAGTAAATGACATCCCGTAACTACCATTGGTAACTTGGGGACTTACTATGCAGTAACTCCGCAATTACCGTGGATAGTAAATAATTTTTACTTCTACCGGTGAAACTTGTACATCCCTTATGGGTAATTACAAATAATAAATGGAATAATACAATAATAGGATTTACAAGGTTAATGGCACATTATCCCAACATTCTCCTACTTGACATTATACATTGTAAATCAACCCATAGGAAATCAAATGAAAAATAATTAGGTACTAGAAACAAGGCCCATGGCCTCTCTGCACCATACAAACTTCTCTGTGCTCACAGGCTTAGACAATGAATTTGCAACATTCTCCTGAGTATCTATCTTCTTCAGATCAATTTCTCCATTTGCAACCAACTCTCAAACAAAGTGATACTAAACATCAACATGCTTAGTCTGAGCATGATACATGGGATTTTTGGCCAAATAGATAGCACTCTAGCTATCATAACCAATCTGAATGTTCCTGCAATCAAAACCAATACCTGGACATAGTCTCCTCAACCGAACTGCCTCCTTAGAGACATGAGTAGCAGCCATATACTCTGCTTTTGTGGTGGACAAAGCAACTATGGGCTGCCTCTTACTCATCCAACTCACTGCACCTCCAAACAAAGTAAACACATAGCCACTAGTGGACCTTTGACTATCCAAATCACCTGCCCAATCTGCATCAACAAAACCCTATATGTCCAAAGATTTGTTAGGACTATCAGTACTAGAATAAACCAAACAATAATTAGGAGTACCTGCAAGATATTTAAACACTTTCTTTGCATAGTTCCAATGTTGTCTACCAGGGTTAGACATAAATCTACTCAAAACTCCCACTGCTTGGGCAATATCTGGTCTAGTGCAAACCATTGCATACATCAAATTCCCTACAACACTAGCATATGGTACATTAGACATATCCTCAATATCATCCTCAGTCTTTGGACACATATCTAATTAAAGCTTAGTATCAATGGGTAAAGGTGTTTAGTGGAAAATTGGATTTGTTAATGTTTTAGTGTTTTGATGTTTTTGATGTTTAGTGGTGTTGGTTTTTTCCCAGACTGGATGCTTACTCCCAAATTTCCCTACAAGGTAGCCATCAATGATCAACAGGATCTCTGGGCCAGGGGCCAACAGTGTAGGAGATAGACTCTATATTTTATCTCCTCTTCTTCTTCAGGCTCTGCAAAACCTAGGGGGGTATTCCCTACTCAACATCCATGAGGATATGCATATAAAGGCTGGGATGCTGACAGAAAGCAGATAAGTCCTCCTATAAGTAGACCAAAACTGCAAGATAAGAGCAAAGGGGCTGGCTTTGGGCCTATTTTCAGTTGTAGACAGAGGACTTAGATCCTAAAACTAATTCTAATGTCCTAAAGGTTGTTTTAGAGTTTGATTTTGATTTTATGTTCGGATGCAAAGCTGAACATGGTTATAACACAAACACAAAGCTAGATCGGTGCCTGTCCAGGGCCTGGAGTCAGTAGACATACACCTGTGAATGATATGCATGAACAACTAAAACTAGATTTCAGGGGGATACATATGATACCTACCTTACAGATATCTCCCAATACAGAGTGTTAAACTATCTATACTTATGGCATCCCTACTACAGTATACCCTTCCCAATGTTCAATCTGAAAATAATTTAATCTACCCCTTGAGCAGAAGTTAAGAGATCAGACATTTAACACAGGAATTCTATGTTCTAGAATCTTAGACATTCCTTGAATACCTAGACTCAGAAGAAAGATACATGCAAAACTAGAGACAGAATTAGCATAACACATACAAACATAGCATTATTCATATAAGATTGACCATGAAATCAGTGGATCCATGCAAAAAACATACAACAGGAGATACATAAACTCACAAGTTTTGCTGCACAGAGCAACCAAATCAGCTGTATTGCATTACAGAGCCAAAAATGTTCAACTTTCAACAACCTAAAATGAGTAACACTTCCAGCTTAAAAAAAAAAGCCAGAGGGAAGCGTACTTAGCATTAATTACATGGTTGACCAAAAATCCCGCCAGATACATAGTACCAGAAAAATGGCGCTCAACGCACTGAATGCAACAGGTGGAAGAGGGGACAGAAGAGGTTATCGAGCCATGAGCCGCCAGTCGTGGCTGTACAACTTCAGTCAGGTACTGGATCCGTCCACGCCATCGCCCATACTTTAGCAACAACTGCCATTAATGTCCATCTACCTCACAGCCATCGGGAAAACATCAAACAGTGTATCACAACCGTTTCCTGCCAAAATACCTCCTCATGATATTTGAAAATATGCAGGATAACAATTATCCCACACACACCCCACAGCGACCTCCTCATCACTTTATATACTAGGCCGTGAGCACATATGATGTCAATATTTTTGCTTCCGACGACATTAGTATAAACCTTCATCATCCTCATCCTCCAGCATGATATCCTGTTGCTCAAAAAATCACCCTGACATCAGCATCATCATCTGCACGACCACCCTCATTGGCACAACCTGATGCATCGGAGGAAGATCCTCCTGCTTAACCGATACCAAATGTCTGGCCGATGAACATCCTGATGATGTTACCGTCATGTCCTGCTGACGTCATCAACATATCTGCCTACTGCACACCTCCTCATATCTGAATGATGTCATCGTCATATTCGCAACATCGGGGGATCTCCACAAGGTGACTAGTGTTAGAAATATGACCCCCCTCGGACCTTAATGATGTCATCACAAATCAGCATCAGGATGATATTCAGAAGATAACCGGATATTTGGAAATATCATCCTGATGCATAAATATTCATGCTGCACTGTAGCTCCACGAAACATCAGGGTGATGTTAGATCATACCTGATATTTGGAAATATCACCCCATCCTTAAAAAATGATGGAGCTGAAGGACATATCGCCCCGACAATTGAAAATCATGCAGCCTAAAATATGATAACCCTCGTGAGCAACATCAGGATGACGTCTGGAAATATGATGATGATGACAACCCACCCCTAGAATATCATGATGATGATGACCTCCTCATCACTTCAGAAAATATGATGCTGCAGCTGAAAAATGCTGAGGATGTCCAACACTTAGGAAATTTTGGATTTTAGAGAGGGGACCATGCCAAAACCTTGAACATAAATTATTACCAACAGGCACCTTGACCTTCTATTGATGACCTTTTTCTCTTTTCATTTTCCTTTATCGCTTTTGTATATGCAAATCCAAATGCATATACAACATACAGAGTGGACGTCAAATGTTATAGAACGAACAGAATTTTGGTTCGGGTCTGGCTTGCATATATTTTCATTGCATATCTGAAAGTATATTTTGTTTGTATGCTGAATATACAAACACAAACATGCAAGCAGGGAATCTAATGAGAATATTCTAGATACATTCCTCCCTTGTATATTGAACATGTACAAACCTGTTTGTATAAGACTGCGGCGGGCCCCACCAAATGTATATCAGCCAATGTATATTTTCCTTTGTATATGACCCGATATACGAAGCGAGAATATTCCCTTCATCGGCCAGACCAACATCGTCGGCCAAACATGAAACTCCCTCGCCGACACAACAACTCCTACCGATGAACTATGGCCTCATCCCTCCGTCGGCCAAACACACGCCGATGATTCTTCATCGGCCAAGCTCCTCACATCGGCAGATCAAAACAATGCTAGCCCGATATACCATCTCACTCCGATGGCACATCACTACCACCAACCTGATCACCAAGAAGCCTGCGAGGTCATGCCGATGGGCAAGAAGATATAGGGTTCAAATGAAGAAACCCTCTAAACATGAAAAATCAACCTCCAGGTCAAAATGAGTACCAACACTGGCTCCGAATGGGGACATGCAGGTGAAAACCTGCAGCGAGAACTAGATCTCCGGGCAGACCAGGCAAAAACCAAAAAGGCACGAACATGTACAAGACATTTACAATATATACATATTTTTTACACATGTGCACAGAGACAATTCATCTATGCAAAATAGAACTTAAGGAATTGGCCATGCACAGGCAATTCCAGAAATTCACCATCTAGGGCCTGGAGGAAATAAGAGTCCTCCCCATGGGTACTACAAATCTGATATGGGCCCATCCATAAGGGTTTGAATTTACCATGTTTACCCTTGTCCTAATTTTTTGCATTCCAGATGAGTACCAGATCATTGACCTGAAACTTCCTTTTTGTAGCTCTCCTATCAAACAGATATCTCACACCTTGTTGTCTCTTGAGATTGATCTGGTGTGCTTTCCTTCTATTCTCATCCAGTGCAACTAGCTAGTTCACTCTTTCTGTCATAGAGTCTTCAATCTCCTCATCATTATCCTGGATAAATTTGTAAACTGGCAGGAGATTGTTTATAGGCAATAACTTTAATTTTGAGTCCCAAGCTCTCTTGTTCTTGTCCAGTATCCTCTTGATAATTTTCATGATGCTTTTATTGCTTGATTCTGCTTGACCATTTCCTTGTGGGTGGTATGGTGATGCATATGATAGATTTATCCCATATTTAGTGCAAAAATCAACAAACTCACCTGATCTGAAGCACATAGCATTATCAGTAACTATCTTGAATAGTACTCCAAACCTGATGATAACATTTTCCATTATGAAATCTGTCACCACCTTACTTGTAGCTCTCTTAGTTGGAATGGCCTCAATCCATTTGGTAAAGTAATCAGTTGCCACCAAAATCCAACTGTGTCCCCCACTTGACTTGTCTGTAATTTCCCCTATGAAGTCAATTCCCCATTGCTGAAATGGAGCATCCACAGTTACAGTCCTGAGGGGTAAAGCACCATCATATCTCAATTTTCCTGAGAATCTCTGGCAAGGGTCACACTTCCTCACTAACCTTTGTGCATTTGAAAAGAGAGTGGGCCACCAATATCCTGCTCTAAGAATCTTATGGGCTGTTGTTTGGGCAGTATAATGTCCACCACACAATCCTTTATGCATGTCATTCAAAACATTGTTAGCTACATCTTCATCCACACACCTCAGCAGCACACCATTAGGGTTTTTCCAGTATAGCTCACCTTGAACAATAACATACCTGATTGCATGTAACTTTAAAGTCCTCTTTTGACTATCACTGAAATGGGAAGGACAATTTAGATTTTGCAAGTAATATATGATATCCTTATACCATCCAGACCTTGATACATTTACATCCTCATTTTGGACTGCATTAACTTGGCACGCTTCCAAGTTTGACTGTGCCATCATCTTGGCTAATCCTTGTCCTCTTACCAACTTGGTAATTTGTATCTCTATGTTGAACTCCTGTAGTTTGTTTATCCATCTACACCTTCTTCCAGTCACCTCCTGTTGAGTGAATATGTCTTTGACTGCTGCATGGGGTACATATGCAATTATATGTGATCCTACCAGGTATGGTCTGAAACTTTTGATGTCTCTAACTAATGCATATGCCTGTTTTTCCATAATATCATATTTCAACTCAGCAGTCTGCAAGGACATACTGAAGAAAGCTATGGGTTGTTCAAAACCATCCTCATTTTTCTGTAGCAAACATGCAGCAACAATGTGAAAGGAAGCAAATGAAAACAATTGGAATGGCCTAGAAAAATTAGGAGATTTAATAACAGGGGCCATTTTGATTGCCTCTTTAATACTCTGAAATGATTCAATTGCTTCACTTTCCCAGTGAACAGTCGCATCCTTCTTCATCATCTTGGAAATGTTCCTTGTGGTTTCTGCAAAGTTGGGAACAAATCTCCTAACAAAATTTATCTGTCCAAAGAAGGACTAAAATCCTTTTACAGTTTTTGGCATTTGAATTCTGTTTGTAGCAGCCACTCTCTCAGGATCTATCCTAACTCCATCCTTGGAAACAATGTGCCCTAGGAGTTTTCCTTCAACTACCCCAAAAGTACACTTCTTTGGGTTGAGAGAAATGCCATACTCTAGTGCTCTAATGAAAATCTGCTCCAAGTGCATACAATGCTGCTCTTCCTTCTTTGAATATGCAGTCAAATCATCTTGATATATAGCCAGGATTGAATCAATCAAACCTGCAAAAGCAACATCCATTGCTCTTTGAAATGTAGCACCTGCATTTGTTAGTCCAAATGGCATTCTAACATACACATAAGTTCCCCATGGAGTGGTGAAGGCAGTCTTATATTGTTCTGATTCCTTTACCTTCACCTGATTATAACCTGAAAATCCATCCATCATGGACAAGAGTTCACAACCAGTCACTCTCTGCAACATAGCCTCCATATTAGGCAGTGGATAGTTATCCTTTAAAGAGGATATATTTAAGTTCCTGAAGTCAACACAAAGCCTAATATCACCATTCTTTTTTCTGACTGGGACAAGGTTAGACACCCAAGTTGAATGCCTGATTGGCACAATTATTCCAGCCTCCCTAAGCTTTTTGAGTTCTCCTTGCATCTTTGGAGCTAAGGTAGGATTAATAGGTCTTTGCCTTTGTCTAAATGGCTTAGCTCCCGGCTTCAATGGGATCTCATGTTGGAATAAATCTTCCCTATAGGCTTTTAGGTCCTCATATGACCAAGCAAAAACATGTTTATATCTTTTCAGTAATGCAATTAGCATACTCTTAATGTGTGGTTTGAGCTGCTTACCAATGCATACATTCTTGGGGACCTGAGATGTTCCCAAATTTATCTCTTCTAAATCCTCCTTGTTTGCGGGAGATGTCTTTGTGACCAATTGGTCTCTACTGTCAAAAGCTCTTTTTAAAGCTACTAACCCTCTAGGGATTTTATTAGTCTTCAACTAAATTATCTCTTTCCCCACAAGAGTTTCTTTTCCATCTATGGTTTCTACAAAAGCTTGGAAATCAATTTCTTGATTCTCATATTCATCTATGTAGTGCAAAAATTTTAACAAGTCCCTATCATCATTAAACACTTGCCAACTGCATATGTTCTCTGGTACTACAGGCCTGATTTTAACTTCTACATTTGTAACATCTGACAGAGTGATGTCATCTGGCCTTATTGCAACATTAGCTAAGAAATCGGCCATAACATTCTTGGATCTCTCTACCCAGCCTAGTGAAAATGCATCAAATAGTTCAATGGTATCCCAAACAACATGTTTGTATTGTTTCAATCTTTTATTTTTTGAAGCATACCTATCTCTAATTTGGGATACAATCAGCTCAGAGTCCCCAAATACCCTTAACATCTTAATTCCATGTTTGAGAGCTATATTTAGGCCTAAGAGTAGAGCCTCATATTCTGCAATGTTGTTTGTGCAAACAAACCTAAGCAAGAAAGAGAATTTGAGGAGCTTACCATTTGGAGACAGGAAAACAACTCTAGCTCCAGAACCTTCTTTTGCACAAGCTCCATCAAAAAACATAGTCCATAAACCTTGCTGGTCCAGCTCCTTGATGCAGACATTTTCTTCTTTATCCTCTCTATCATCTGAGACAACCTTGAAGTTATCACAGTCAGTGTTTACAAAGCATATCTGTTCCTCTGCTTCTTGGTCTTCCACTATCTCTGATGATCTTTGTTCTCTGATTAGCTTAACATCCCTGCCATTCATTGGAATCATGGCATATGACAGGTCCAGCTGCATACTTCCACCAATTAGTGCAGCCCATCTTCTTGACAGCAACATACCATACTGTGGCTTGATGTCAACCACCGTTATATTCATTTTATATCTTTTTTCAAGAAATGCTGCCAGTTTGAAATCTACATCATTCATGATTCCAATAACTGGTACCTCTCTGGCATCCATAGCATAACATTTTCCACATGCCTTGTCAATTTTCAATCCAGCTCATTGCATGATGGCCAAAGGCATGACATTTGTAGATGCTCCAGAATCAAGTATACAATTTCTGATTATTTTTCCGTTTATAACCAGGGATACATAAAATGGTTCCACTTGTGAAGGACACTTTGTCATAGTCACTCCTAAATAGACTTCAGGAGCCTCATCTTCTTCATTACATATGACATGTTTGTCACCCTGGATCTGAACATTTTGTTTAGCTTGAAAAGGCACCCCTAAAATTAGGGATACTGTCCTATTCTTGATTTCTTCCACTCTCATCAGTTCCATAAGTGGAACAGAGACTTTTACCTGGGAGAGGACTTGAGCTATATCAAATGGAGCATAATTTTGTATAACAGTTGTAGCTTGCTCCACAATCTTGTTTTTATCCTGAACTGATTTAGCTTTTACTTTCATAGTTCCCTGATCATCATTCTTGTTTTGGGAACCTTTGCTTTGATCTTCAACTTGGGGGATTCTATTTTCTGGTCCTTGCGATTCATGACCTATTCTTTGTCTAAAATTCTGTTTATTATTAACCCACTGCCCCTTTTGTGATTCAATCCCCTTATGACCATGCAGTGGCTGACCTGCAGAAATACCTTCTGGCTGATGTGGGCTACTTACTTGATTTTTACCTCTGAGATTGTAGTTGCTTTTGACTTGAGCAACTGCTGCGGCTGTGAAGGCCCTAATTTCCTCATCAGAAGGTCGTTGTAAGTTACTCATAAGATTGTGTGAGCTCTGAGCATACACATAGCTTTCTTCATTATCTTCATCATAAGAGTCTTGTTGACAGGCGTGAATTCCATCATCTGCACTCTCATCAGCATCATAAATGGGGTATCCATTGTTTATGGACATCATATTAACATGATCATCTTGCACATAATGTGGCTCATTGCATTCATTACAAGATGTAGCATTATCACACAAGGACTGAGCAATCATACACTGTGACTGTGAATGTGGCATCTGACAAATTATACACCATGGAGTGTCATCAACAATATTTATAGCTTTCTTTAGAGGATCAGGAGTTTCCTTGACATGTTGAGTTCTCTGATTTGTGTTGTTGTGTGGGAATATAGGCTTACCATTATGCCAATTGGTATTATAAGGCATATCATGCAATGATGGCCTTTTTTTGTGCCTTTGATAGGCTTGCCTATCAGGACCTATCCCCTTTTCACTTCTACCTATTCTATAGCTTAGGTCCTTAACAACATTTGCCAATTTGTCTATCTTATCTTCAGGGGCAGACGTATTACCTTGAGTGTTCTGAGGCTTGTTTGGATTCTGTAGAATTTTCACATCATCCCTTCTGTTTGTCTTGCCTGATGCTTTCCTATTGTTCTCAATATTCACTGCAATTCTGAAAGCGTCCCTGATAGTAGCAGGACTTTTATCTCTTAATCCATATGCAGTTTTTGCATCAAAGGCATTGATATACAATATTATGCACATAGATTCATTTGGCCTCATGTGATGTGGCAATTTGTTTAACAGTTTAGTAAATCTTGCATTAAAATCTGCAACCTGCTCATTTGACCCTTTAGTGATACTGGTAAACTCATTTACAAAAAAGCTAGGGTCAGTTTTGTCACCATATTGCTCTTTGAACATCCTTTTAAAATCATCCCATGATGAAATACTCCAGTCAGGTAGATTCTTATACCATTCCTTGGCCTCATCAACCAAAGATTGCATGAATGACTTCATGAAAACATCCTCATGTTCTACCTCAAAGTTATCCATGACATTTCGAAAAGCCTTTAGATGATCTTCTCCTGACACTGTGTTGTTTCCTAAAAATTTAGGCACTTGCAGCCTTAGATGCTTGTCAAGGGGATTAGGATACCCAGGAATACCATCAAATACTAGCTGTCTGAATCTATCTAGTTGCATGGGCTGTCTGTCAAACTGATTAACATTGATGTTTCTATTTGCATTTTGGTTTCTTACACTGTTCAGTGGTATCCTAGCATCATTCACATTTTGTCTTTGATCATTATGTTGATATTGCACTTCATTTCTCTGTTGATGTCTCTGCACATTTGCATTCTGAAGGGTAGGAATTGAATTATTTTGGGCAGTCCTTAAAGCTTGCACTTTCTGCCTCAGGTCATCTCTGATTGTTATTACCTGCTGATATTCAAACTCGGCCCTTAAGCTCCTAATTTCATCAGCTAGTTCTTCCTCGCTAGGCCTAGAGGAGGATGGTTTCACCATATTCTGATCTTCATTATCATCATCCCTTAGGGATTCAACTTCTTCAAATCTGTCAGGAGAATCATGAAAAGGACGCTCCTGAAACACCTCTGACCTTATTCTCAAACCATTACCCTGCTGTCTTTCATACACACTTTGGATTTCAGCCTAATTGTTTGAAAAATAAGGTACTGTCTTGTCTGAAGACCTTGGATTATCCTAAATAAAATCATTTTTCTTGGGGCTAGGAGAACCATCTTGACTGGCTCGAACAGTCCCCTTTTTTCTATACATCATTTTTATGGGTAACTCTTCAAATAAAGGATTTTGTTGGGATCTTCTCCCCTGCATATAAGTTTCACTTTGACCGGTTGGGAGATTGCTTCAGAGTCGCCACCTATTACTAGGAACTATTTTCTTTTGAAAATTAGGGTTCTTTCACAAGTCCCCAGTAGAGTCACCAATTTTTGTTGGTTTTTTCCCAGACTGGATGCTTACTCCCAAATTTCCCTACAAGGTAGCCATCAATGATCAACAGGATCTCTGGGCCAGGGGCCAATAGTGTAGGAGATAGACTCTATATTTTATCTCCTCTTCTTCTTCAGGCTCTGCAAAACCTAGGGGGTATTCCCTACTCAACATCCATGAGGATATGCATATAAAGGTTGGGATGCTGACAGAAAGCAGATAAGTCCTCCTGTAAGTAGACCAAAACTGCAAGATAAGAGCAAAGGGGCTGGCTTTGGGCCTATTTTCAGTTGTAGACAGAGGACTTGGATCATAAAACTAATTCTAATGTCCTAAAGGTTGTTTTAGAGTTTGATTTTGATTTTATGTTCGGATGCAAAGCTGGACATGGTTATAACACAAACGTAAAGCTAGATCAGTGCCTGTCTAGGGCCTGGAGTCAGTAGACATACACCTGTGAATGATATGTATGAACAACTAAAATTGGATTTCAGGGGGATACATATGATACCTACCTTACATATATCTCCCAATACAGAGTGTTAAACTATCTATACTTATGGCATCCATACTGCAGTATACCCTTCCCAATGTTCAATTTGAAAATAATTTAATCTACCCCTTGAGAAGAAGTTAAGAGATCAGACATTTAACACAGGAATTCTATGTTCTAGAATCTTAGACATTCCTTGAATACCTAGACTCAGAAGAAAGATACATGCAAAACTGGAGACAGAATTATCATAACACATGCAAACATAGCATTATTCATATAAGATTGACCATGAAATCAGTGGATCCATGCAAAAAACATACAACAGGAGATACATAAACTCACAAGTTTTGCTGCACAGAGCAACCAAATCAGCTGTATTGCATTACAGAGCTAAAAATGTTCAACTTTCAACAACCTAAAATGAGTAACACTTCCAGCTTAAAAAAAAAAGCCAGAGGGAAGCGTACTTAGCATTAATTACATGGTTGACCAAAAATCCCGCCAGATACATAGTACCAGAAAAATGGCGCTCAACGCACTGAATGTAGCAGGTGGAAGAGGGGACAAAAGAGGTTCTCGAGCCATGAGCCGCCAGTCGTGGCTGTACAACTTCAGTCGGGTATTGGATCCGTCCACGCCATCGTCCATACTTCAGCAACAACTGCCATTAATGTCCATCTACCTCGCAGCCATCAGGAAAACATCAAACAGTGTATCGCAACTGTTTCCCGCCAAAATACCTCCTCATGATATTTGAAAATATGTAGGATAACAATTATCCCACATGCACCCCGCGGCGACCTCCTCATCACTTTATATACTAGGCCGTGAGCACATGATGTCGGTGTTTTTGCTCCCGACGACATTAGTATAAACCTTCATCATCCTCATCCTCCAGCATGATATCCTGTTGCTCAAAAAATCACCCTGACGTCAGCATCATCATCTGCACGACCACCCTCATCGGCACAACCTGATGCATCGGAGGAAGATCCTCTTGCTTAACCGATACCAAATGTCTGGCCGATGAACATCCTGATGACGTTACCGTCATGTCCTGCTGACGTCATCAACATATCTGCCTACTGCACACCTCCTCATATCTGAATGACGTCATCGTCATATTCGCAACATCGGGGGATCTCCACAAGGTGACTAGTGTTAGAAATATGACCCCCCTCGGACCTTAATGATGTCATCACAAATCGGCATCAGGATGATATTCGGAAGATAACCAGATATTTGGAAATATCATCCTGATGCATAAATATTCATGCTGCACTGTAGCTCCACGAAACATCAGGGTGATGTTAGATCATACCTGATATTTGGAAATATCACCCCATCCTTAAAAAATGATGGAGCTGAAGGACATATCGCCCCGACAATTGAAAATCATGCAGCCTAAAATATGATAACCCTCGTGAGCAACATCAGGATGACGTCTGGAAATATGATGATGATGACAACCCACCCCTAGAATATCATGATGATGATGACCTCCTCATCACTTCAGAAAATATGATGTTGCAGCTGAAAAATGCTGAGGATGTCCAACACTTAGGAAATTTTGGATTTTAGAGAGGGGACCATGCCAAAACCTTGAACATAAATTATTACCAACAGGCACCTTGACCTTCTATCGATGACCTTTTTCTCTTTTCATTTTCCTTTATCGCTTTTGTATATGCAAATCCAAATGCATATACAACATACAGAGCGGACGTCAAATGTTATAGAACGAACAGAATTTCTGTTCGGGTCCGGCTTGCATATATTTTCATTGCATATCTGAAAGTATATTTTGTTTGTATGCTGAATATACAAACACAAACATGCAAGCAGGGAATCTAATGAGAATATTCCAGATACATTCCTCCCTTGTATATTGAACATGTACAAACCTGTTTGTATAAGACTGCGGCGGGCCCCACCAAATGTATATCAGCCAATGTATATTTTCCTTTGTATATGACCTGATATACGAAGCGAGAATATTCCCTTCATCGGCCAGACCAACACCGTCGGCCAAACATGAAACTCCCTCGCCGACACAACAACTCCTGCTGATGAACTATGGCCTCATCCCTCCGTCGGCCAAACACACGCTAATGATTCTTCATCGGCCAAGCTCCTCACATCGGCAGATCAAAACAATGCTAGCCTGATATACCATCTCACTCCGATGGCACATCACTACCACCAACCTAATCGCCAAGAAGCCTGCGAGGTCATGCCGATGGGCAAGAAGATATAGGGTTCAAATGAAGAAACCCTCTAAACATGAAAAATCAACCTCCAGGTCAAAATGAGTACCAACAAGTGGAAAAGGAATTGATAATGAAAACACAATATAATGTCACCTTGTCATGAAGATATCATGGGAGGAAGATGCTCTTCATTCCATGATGAAATGGATGCTCAAATTTGCAAACAAACACATAAACCACACAAGTCTACTCTTGCAACACAATGAAAGCCTTGAATCACCTTGAGAACACAATAGATTTCTAGTAATCATCTAGTTTACAAATGATGCCTAAACATGCTTTTATATGCAACTACAAACACTCCTGCCAAGATTTTCGTAATTCAAACTTACCCTGTTGGCAAAGGACCCAAATAACGGTCATAAACCAACACCCAGAAATTGGGGTTGTACCAAAATAAGGAAGGACTAGGGCACGGGCTCCCAAGTCCTCCCCCCTTATTTTGGGTAGAGTACAACTCAAGGGGTCCTCCTAGGTCCCATTTGTCATGTTACCTAGGGCTCATTCCATCAGGATGCCAAATTATGAACTAAGATGTCCTAAATGCATGCAAAAGACCTGGGAGCTAAATCTTATGAGGGAAAAGCCCCCAAAGGGACATTTTCTAACGTTACATTTAGCCCCTACTTTAATGTATGTATAAACGCGAGGCCAATACATGCATTAAAGTAAGGTCACAAACACAACAAACACCAAGCACAAAGAAGACACGCCAATCACATAGAAAACAGTAACAGGCATGCAAAACATAGAAAAGACATTTACAGTCACGTAGAACACAGGGAAGATAGTCGATGCATAGAAGACACATTAATGCATGGAAGATAGGCATGATTCTTTTCTTTTCATTTTCTTTCATATATATGAAATGTAGATG
Organism: Cunninghamia lanceolata; assembly: GCA_027924645.1. Classification (NCBI taxonomy): domain Eukaryota; kingdom Viridiplantae; phylum Streptophyta; class Pinopsida; order Cupressales; family Cupressaceae; genus Cunninghamia; species Cunninghamia lanceolata. The sequence continues at coordinate 2,036,122 of BSBN01000429.1, read as the reverse complement.
CAAGTACTGGAAAGTAAACAAACCTCCCATAATACATGATGCACTCATCATGCAGGTCTTTGTATATATGGGGAAACACACATGCAAGACACACAAAACCTCCCAAAATGTAGGAAGCACAACCCAAAGGCGCTGGTCTTTATTTTGCATATGGGGCAGTAAACACGCCACACAAAACAAGCACACCAAAACACACACACTTGAAGACAAGAAGAAAACATGGCAAACAAGCAATGGAGTGTACCTATTTCTAGGTCCAACACCATCTTAGGCACATTATAGGCACACACCGATGATTGAACTTCACCACAACAACCGCCAAAGACACACTTAAGGGTTGAGTTAGTCACAGAACCACTCCCCACCTCCGTAGAGGACTTTTGAAAATGATAGGATGATGTAATCTGCTTCAAGAAATACACCATCCCTGCCTCCGTAGAAGGCTTAAGAAAAAGGATATGCTTGATATCCCATCTCTGTTGAGGGCTTACATGATTGATTGATTAATTGCAAACAAACTTAGGATGCAGGAAACACAATCTAAGGCACTGGTCTTTAAACTACATCTGAGGACAAGCACATTGCCAACATCTATAATAGACAGCTTACCTTATATATGCCCCCACCTTAAGGTGGTTGATATCAAATATCGATATCAAGCACGTTAAGGTAGGAAGAAAACACACAAGGGAACACCAACTTTCGCAAAGCCCATGCCCCCTAGTGGTGACATGTACTTTACGATCGCCAAATGTTCCCACAAACACATCCCTATAAGAAACATGTTAGTGTCTACAACATCATGATAAACATAAACATTAATGCATATGATTAACCAAAAAAAGAGCCAAGGTTATACAATGAATTCAGAGTTCGAGGATAACTGTGGGGCTATATCACGAAGCTCTCCGAATTGAGTACCACCAAGGCTAGATTCAAAGACAAACAAAGGTGCACATAGTAGTAGTATTGTTAAGGTTTATAAATGCGATAGAAACATCATCAAATTCACTACGCAGAAAGCATGAGTGCTTCCACTAGCCAAGCGTCGGATAAAATATACAACCCATCATCATATTAGGAACTAAGTCCAATTTTTGATTGCTCTCGAAAGGGACACTAGGTCCGCATCAGTATAAATGTTTGTCGTCATCCGCCTGTTAGGTGGAAACACTACAGGAAGGAAAACAATAAATCAGAGAGGAGAAACAAGTGTCTTAGGGAAAGTCATGTAGGAGGGTGCCCCCAGTGTCACCAACTGCGACACTATGTCCGTAAGACACAACACTCAACAATGAAATGAGAGAGAGAGACAATTTAGAAGAATGATGATACAAATAGAAGAAGGTCACAACGGAGGTAGTCTCCTGGTATCCCAAACCTTACAAGAGAATCAAGGGTCATCCCAAGAGGCCTAAACAACACATAACACATCACGGGGAAGCACATCATGAGAGAGATAAAGGGTTAAAGATACTTACCTGTAGGGCCCCTTTCGGGCTAGAAGTTGTCTATAAGCAAATCATCATTGTCATCTTCCCACTCCCTAATGTTGGAGGAAAGTGGGACATAAGGTACCATAGCCAAATTCATGTCTTCTTCTTTATGTTGTTCATTGTTAGGATCGTTATTGTTTGGTTGAATGTTGGGATCAATGTTTTCTTGTTGAGAGGCAAGGTTTATAGCATAAGCTTGTCTTCTTTTCCTTCTTTCTCTTTCTTTTCAATTTCATTTTATTTTACCAATTATCTCTTGTAAGATAGGGCTATCCTCTTTCATAGGCTTGTACAATTTAGAAGATGAAGCACTAGGATCAAACCTCATTTGTCGTGGTGGAACATTTTGTTGTTGATAATGACCTCCCGATCCTTGTAAGGATTTCGAGGGAGGAACCTCAGCATAGGGACCTTGTCCTTTTGGTCTAAAATTCTCTTCACATCCGGGTTGTTTATCTTTTGTCATTTCTTGTATAGAAGGGCTAGGTATTTCAATTTTATCCCAAAAATAATTCAGTTTGTAATGCTTTTTCTTAACCAAAGGTTTATATTTGTTGCGAGGGACGGTTATCATACGTCCATCCAAAGGGGATTTTAGACAATGATGTATTGTTGAAGGGATAGATTTCGTTTCTTTTAGCCAAGGGTGTCCCAATTTAATTTGAAAGAGGTCAAAAATAGGGACAACATCAAACCATTGTTCGACATGTTTTCTAGATAGTGTTACCAACAATGATATCTTACCTAAAGGCTTGATAAAGGTTCCCTTATGTGTCTTAATCATCAAGTTCGAGGGGTCATAGAAACATTGCATTAGTTGATGTGAAAAGAGGAACTCCTCAATGGAAACATTAGTCATGCAATTAAGATCAATAAGAGTTTCATCCACTGGATTTCCCATTATTTTCAAAGTGATGTAAAGAGGTCCATCGGAGTCTCCCATTGTTCTATCATGAGATGTAAACACAATTTCAGGTTCAAGAGCCTTTATTTTCATGTAAGATCTAGGAGGAACATATTATTGTTGTTGTGGTTGGAGGCAATGTTTATATGCTCTCACCAATGCAAAATTAGATTTTTGCAGGCTTTTCAAAATTGGTGCAAAAGACAAGAGCAAAAATAGCCTAAAAAGCTTGATTTTTGTACTTTTTCAATGCCAGTGAATGAAACAAAGAATGTTGTAAGGATTTTGATCAAGGAAAGAAAATTATATGTCTGATATCAGCCCAAAACAACAATATGATCACTCTCAACACACTCTTGATGGAAATCCGAGATAATGCCAAGCCAAAATATAGTGAAAATATGTCGAAATAGGTAATTTTTTCACCAAAACTCAATGCAAAAGAGTATAAAAAGGGGTGTTGTGAGGAAAATTATGATGGAAAGAAAATAATATCAGTAATAATAGCCACTTGGTGCCAAAATACCCAACACAACACACTTTTAGTGCCACTCAGGTAAAACCCTAGTGAAAATATAGCAAAATATGCAATTTTTCACAGTTTTTCAATTCCAAGACCTAGAAAGGGAGGTGTTGTAATGAATCTTAGGAGGTATAGAAAATAATATCAATGATATTAGTCACCTCAATTCATAAAATTGATCACAACACACTTGGAGTGCAAACTAGGTCAAACCCTAGGGCAAAAATAGTTAAAATGTGTAGTTTTTCACCGAATTTTCAATACAAGAGCCCGTTAAAAGGGCGTTGTGAATATTTTTAGGAGGGGAATAAAATTATTACCCTAATAAAAACCAATTAATTCTAAATACCTTTCACAACACGTCTATGGTGCAATTTTATAGAGTCGATAAGTCCAAATTTAGTGAAAATAATTGTTTTTGAAGCCCTAGGTTTGAGATCTTGACACAAAATGCTATGTGAATGTTTTGAAGTCTGATTTATGATGAAAATTAATTAATCTTAGATCTAAAAATTATTTTCAAGATATAATATGCAAAATGCTAATGCAAATTTAATGAAAAATTCATGAAAATTGCTAGTTTTGTTGAAATTTTCTATGCTAAAATGCAAATATTTTAAATCTAAATGCAAATTTACACTAAAATGCAAGACTATGGCCAAATAAAAATTTGAATGAGCCTCTAAAATTAGTATAAAAATCTGAAAGAAGATTTTGCCTACTAACCCTAGATTTTGGAATTACTAGGTTTAATTAAAATTGTCAAAATTTCTACAAAAGCCTAGCAAATTAATGATGAAAATGATTGATTTTTTGTGTTTTTCTATAGTTTATATCAGATCTGATGCAAAAATCATGAATTAGGAAAATTTAGAAAGAATTGATGCAATTTAGTAAGCCAAAGAATGCAATTTTTTGGATTTTTCAAAATTTTCACTTTTAAATTTTTTTTTTCTCAATGCAATAAAATGAATGACTATATGAATGAATAAAATCAATCCAAATCTAAAGACACATACTTTGCAAGTTGCAATTTAAGTCCAAAAGAACGGGTTCACCAAAATGTTTAGTGGAAAATTGGATTTGTTAATGTTTTAGTGTTTTAATGTTTGAATCCGCCTTTCCACTTTACATTCAAGAATTTAGGGTTGAGTGGCAATTCACTATCATACCCTAGATCACTGTGAGATGTAGGGAAACTTGGATTAGGGAATTTAATCACCAATTTATCTTCTCTTATGCTAAATTAACCATTAAAACCCTAATTATACAAATACGACAATAAACTGACGAATAACGGAAAAAGCTCTTGCAGACGGAAGTAAAATAGAAAATCATAGAGTACCTATTTTTAGGGTTCTAAGGCAGAATGGTTGGGGACACCGGTGCAAGAGGCCTAGTCCAAGTTACCAGTTTCTTTGTAGGATCCGGACCTCCTTCTGACACTGATAAGCCCTGTAACTTCTATTTCTAGAAATTTGTCTATGGAGGACACTAGTGTGAGTGCCCAAGTCCTGGAAATGCTCTGGTGTCCTACTTCTCTTCAGATCCTAAATCCTTGATGTCTTCCAATCCTTTCTGTAACTTTAATTTTCCCAAATGCGACACCTGTAACCTGAAATCACAAGACCTTGGGAGGGGTTGTGGTATTTAAAGGTTTGCCTCAGTCACGCCCTAGAGGACACTTAAGTCTCTGAACACCATTGTTAAATAGAGAGTGCGTGCCCTTGTGAGGCAGAGGTAAAAACTAAAGGAATTGATAATGAAAAGACAATATAATGTCACCTTGTAGTGAAGATATCATGGGAGGAAGATGCTCTTCATTCCATGATGAAATGGATGCTCAAATCTACAAACAAACACATAAACCACACAAGTCTGCTCTTGCAACACAATGAAAGCCTTGAATCACCTTGAGAACACAATAGCTTGCTAGTAATCATCTAGTTTACAAATGAATTTCTAAACATGCTTTTATATGCAACTACAAACACTCCCACCAAGATTTTTGTAATTTAAACTTATCGTGTCGACAAAGGACCCAAATAATGGTCATAAACTAATACGTAGAAATTGGCGCTTCCCCAAAATAGGGTAGGACTAGGGCATGAGCGCCCAAGTCCTCCCTCCCTATTTTGGGCAGGGTATAGCTCAAGGGGTCCTCCTAGGTCCCATTTGTCATGTTACCTAAGGCTCATTCCATTGGGATGCCAAATTATGAACTAAGATGTCCTAAATGTATGCAAAAGACCTGGGAGCTAAACCTTATGAGGGAAAAGCCCCCAAGGGGACATTTTCTGGTGTTACAAAAGGAACTCTAATTGGGTTACAGTCTTGCATAGTAAATCGCTGTAAAATAGTATTCACATACTTACTTTGTGACAACCAAAGCTTTCTGTTAACTCTATCCCTCTTGATTTCTATTCCCAAAATATACCTTGCAACACCAAGATCCTTCATCTCAAATGCACCTGAAAGTTGGGCTTTAAGCTCATTGATCATACCCTTAGTATTGCTGAAAAACAACTTGTCATCAACATACAAAGCAATAACCAGTGTAGAATCATCAACACAATAAATGTAAACACAGTGATCCTCCTCACTTCTAACAAAACCCAATTTCAAAACAAATGAGTCAAACTTTTGATACCACATTCTAGGGGATTGTTTTAGACCATAAAGAGACCTCTTTAACCAATAAACCCAATGTTCTTTTCCTTTTACCTCAAAACCTATAGGCTATTGCATATAAATTTCTTCTTCAAGATCTCCATGCAAGAACACAGTCTTAACATCCATTTGCTCAATCTCCCAATTATAAGCTGCAACAATGGATAAGAGAAATTTAATAGAAGTCAATTTAGCAACAGGAGAGAATATCTCACCAAAATCAACTCCCTCTCTTTGGGCGTAGCCCTTGGCTACCAGTCTAGCCTTGTACTTCTCCAATGACCCGTCTGCTCCAAACTTCTTCTTGAAGACCCACTTACATCCTATGGCCTTTCTTCCTTTGGGAAAATGAACAAGACCCCAGTTGTTACAAGAGTCTAAAGCCATCATCTCCTCTTGCATGGCTAACTACCAAGACTCACTATCATCTGTAGAAATAGCTTCCCTGTAGGATCTAGGTTCATTGTTAGTACTCAATAAAACATATACACAACAGAAATCTAGTGGGCTATACATGTCAACTGAATTCCATTATCTTGTGGATCTCCTCAAAGGTGGAGTAAGAGACTTTACTCGTTCTTCTGCATGATCATCTGCACCAACTTCTTCTGTAACAATAGATTTATCTTCATCAAAACTACTTGAATCTTCTTCTTCTTCTTCACCCCCTAATCCATCATTCTGTTCTTCCTGAGGTGCATCTTGCTGCTCTAAATCAAAGTGTACCTTCTTTATCTTTTCATTTTTTTCTTTTGGCTGCTTAGGTTCAAAAATAGCTCAAAGTTCCTTGAAAATAACATCTCTAAAAGATATAATCTTATGGCTTAGTGGATTCCAAAGATTATAACCTTTGACATTATCACCATATCCAATGAATGTACAATTTTTAGCCTTTGGATCTAACTTAGATCGCTTTTCCTTAGGCACATGAACAAAAGCCTCACAACCAGAAACCCTTAAATGTGAAACAGAAGGTTTCTTACCTGTCCACACTTCATAAGGTGTCGAATGAAGAGCCTTACAAGGAGATTTATTTATCAAGTAGCAAGTAGTACACATAGCCTCTGGCCAAAAGTATTTATCCAATTGTGCATCACTAAGCATACTTTTGGCTCCTTCCATAATTTTTCAGTTCATCCTTTCTGCAACACCATTTTGCTATGGTGTATATGAAGTTGTCTTTTGTTTGATTATACCTGCATGCTTGTAAAACTCATCAAATTCCTTAGAGCAATATTCCCCTCCATTATCAGATCTTAATATTTTTATCTTTAAACCTGATTGGTTCTCTACTAAGACTTTGAATTCCTTAAACTTAGTGAAAACTTTAGATTTATGCTTCATAAAATAAATCCATGTAAATCCGGATACATCATCAATGAAGGTTACAAAATAATGAGATTTTTTGATAGATTCATTATCCATAGGTCCAAACACATCCATATGAATAATTTCTAACTTCTCTTTTGCTCTATTGTTTCCTGAAGGAAATGATTTTTTGATTTGTTTACCAAACACACAATGCTCACAGAAATCAAAGTGTTCATCAAAATAGGAGAAACCATCCAACAAATTTTTATTCTTAATAGTTTTTAATACATTATTGCTTGTGTGGCCCAATCTACGGTGCCACAACATACATGTATTTTCAATAGTAGCCTCAAATACATAGGAGGAATTATAAACTATAGTGGCTTCAAGCTTGAACAGGCTTTCGAATCTCTTCTCCTTCGCTACCACCAAGTTCCCTCTCACTAATCTGCAGCCATGCTTGTCAAATGTCACATGCATTCCCAAATCATTGAACTTCCAAACTGAATTTAGATTTCTAGCTAATCTACGAACATGTAAAACACCAAGGAGGGTTTTAGTGCTCCCATCACTGAAACACAACAATACATTTCCTTTCTCGATAGTCAGATATGAAGAGTTGTCACCAAGGTAGATATTACCTCCATCATATTCTTCATATGAGGAGAACCATTCCTTATGTGCCTAGTCATATGAAACAAACATCCTAATTCAACCAACCAATGATCATTAGAAACAAGATTACATGCAAAAAGTAAAACTTCTTCACCTGCATTCGAGGACTTATTCAAAGCACTCTCCCATTGTTTCTTGGGGTTTCTACACTCCTTTTTCACATGTCCCCTTTTACCGCAGTTCCAACACTTAACTCTGTTCTTTTTACCAAGAGTCTTAGACCGGCCCTTGGACTTGTCCTTAGCCCCTTTCTGATCTCCTTTAGGTCCTCTTTCCTTAGACCTTCCCCTAACACTGAGAGCATCCCCTAAACTATCTAAACTCTTTTTTCTCAATTCCTGTGACAGTAGCACTAAAATAAGAGCATCCAACTTCAGATCTGCAAGGTTAGTAGTGATAGCAAGGATAACTTTCTCCCAAGACTTAGGTAAAGAACAAAGAAGTAAGATACATTTATCTTCCTCACTAACCTCAACATCTACTGAATCAAGTTGACTCACTAACAAATTAAAAGAATTTAAATGCTCTACAACTGATTCACCTTCTCACATTTTCATGGAATTTTTTTTTCTTTTTAAATAAAGTTTATTTACCATACTCTTGGCTTGATAGATCTCACCCAACCATTTTCACAACTTGTATGCAGTCTATTCCTTTGCGACATTCAACAGGACAGAGTCTAAAAGACACAACTGGATGGTTCCTCGTGCCTTCTTATCCAGTCTATCCCACTCATCTTGAGAGACATCATCAGGTTTCTTCTCTTTTTGAATAACCAACCATTGGTTTCTTTCTTCCAACAAATCTTCCATTTTTAGCTTCCACAACTCATACCCCGTTCTGTTGAACTTCTCAATGTCCAGTCGAGAGGTTGATGCAATAGTGGATGCAGCCATAATAATAAAACAAGATTTGCAAAACAAACACAACCAAATCTCCCACTGCAGCTACAGCTTCCACACTTCCACCCAAGAGTCAAAGCTAGCCAGACTCTGATACCAAATGTTAGAAATGAAAGCAACACTACTTCATTAGAAATCTGATTTGAGATAAATTTTACTAATCTTTAACTGTGTGTTATTAACAATGTAGATTGCAATAAATCATAAACCCACAATATAGAAATATACCAGATGTAGAATGAAGCACATAACACAAGTGTTTAACATGGAGAAAACCCTTATGGGTAAAAAACTCCACCAGGAAAGAGGCACAAGTTGGTATTATCTTCACAAAAGGAGATTACAAATACATTCACTTCCTCTGTCCTCCAACCTTCACTCCGACAAAACCTGGGTACCTGTAAACTGTTATATATTTCTCATCTACTATGCTATGGTTTATATAGAATTTACACAACCTCAAGACATTAAATGACTTCTTACAAGCCCATAACACTTGTCAAGAGTCAACAATACAACCTTGGGCATCCATGACTAAGAATAGGCTCTTATGGGGTCATAAATGTTGTCATACATGCATCCTACACTTAGGAAAATGTGCCCATGCAAACTTGAACACCTTGGGGCCAAAAATAGCCACTTACAACATCTTACGACGCATTATATGCTATTATAAATGTCATAGATTCTTATGACAACTTACAGTTGTCATAGAATTTCTTACACCTTATAGCATCTATGAGGTGCATCATAACACTAAATATAGATTATTCCTCCACATGTGCACCCTACTTTGACCAATTACCATTTACCATAGTAAATGACATCCCGTAACTACTACTGGTAACTTTGGGACTTACCGTGCAGTAACTCCGTAATTGTCGTGGACAGTAAATAATTTTTACTTCTGCCGGTGAAACTTGTATATCGCTTATGGGTAATCACAAATAATAAATAGAATAATACAATAATGGGATTTACAAGGTTAATGGCACCTTATCCCAACATATTTTGCCTACATGTCCCCTTTGGGAATTAAAGTTGTAACAGTTGATCCACCTACAACAGTCCACCTTTATTGAGTTGCTTGTTGTGAAGAAGTCCAAAAGGTGGTGTTCAATAATGAATCTTAAATATCACTTAGTTCAATGGTCAAAGGTAAATTTTGACCAATGAAATTAGGACAACTATTTGATGCAGGAGCATCCCGGGTGAACAAGCAATCGGCATGACCAAGAAGATTTTTAGTTGTTTCTTTCAGTTTTATTTTTCTTAGATCTGTTGTGGCATCTCTCAACCTTGGGGAACGATTGGCACAATCAGATTTGTAGTTTTCAGCATTCACAATTTTGGGTTTCAATGCACAACAAATAGCCTTCACAAGAACAATTGTTCAGGTGGATCGGTGAAGTTTCTGGGTAAATCCTCTTACGAGGAGATTGTTGACTCCTTTCTAGAATTGATGGTGAAGACTCCGCAATTAGATTCTTCCTAGTTTGGAGATATAATCATTTGGCGATCATCGCTCGCAGTTTGGTGAAGTTTTAAAATTTCAAATTCTGTGAAGTTTGAGACAGAACAGCTTGGTGGGGACCTTAGGAATGATGGAATTCACACCTCTACAAGTTTTTGTGAAATTCTGAGCCTTTGGCAGGAAGTTCTATCAAAAGTTAGTTTCCAGCTTCATGTGGTATTTTAGCAATTTGATCTTTCTTCAGTTTTGGGTCCATTTTTGCCCGTCGATGGTTTTTCTGGGATCACACATAGATCTCCTTTAGTTAGTCAAGCAGTTTCACAAGGAATACATGTAAGTTACAGAGCCATTGGGTGAATTCCATAAAAACCAAAGGGTAGATGCAAGAAGTTGTGTCCACTTAAGGTGGAAGTTTCGGAGTTAGAAAAAATTCCGAAATCGGGGAACAAAAAACGGGATCTCGTTTATATAAAACGGGATCCCGTTTATAGAAAACGCGATCCCGTTTTGCCTCGGGATCCCGAGCCTAGGACCAAAAACGCGATCCCGTTTTTTCCCGGGATCCCGAACCTAGAGGCCATAAATGGGATCCCGTTATATAAAACGGGATCCCGTTATAAACGGGATCCCGTTTTATATAACGGGATCGCGTTATATGAAACGGGATCCCGTTTTATAAAACGGGATCCTGTTTTTGAAAAGTATAAATTTTTTCAAAAAATAGTAGAGACCCCATTTTCAACAGCGACAGGCGCCAGAGGAAAACGAGATCCCGAGTTCTCAAAGCATCCAGCCAGGTAAGTGGATTTTTCCACTTGTAAAAAATACCCATCAATTGTATATGCCTTCCATTGTTTGTAAATTGATGTAAAATACAATGAAAATTTAAATTTTGAATTGTTATTAGGGTTTAGGGTTTATAGAATCAGTAGTGTATTTTTGACAATTTAGATGTAAAATACAATTGAAATTTTGAAAGACTATATCATATAAAATGTTAGAATTTGAACAAACTGTCAAAATTATGTTTAAATTTGAGAATTGAATAGATATATTTAGGCATTTTAGCTGTAAAATACAATTGAAATTTTGAAAATACTGTATCATATGAAAGGAGAGATTTTGAACAAACTATCAAAATTTGAGTTCAATTTGAGTGTTGAATAGTTCTATTTAAGCATTTTAGCTGTAAAATAGAATTGAAATTTTGAAAATACTGTATCATATGAAAGGAGAGATTTTGAACAAACTGTCAAAATTTGAGTTCAATTTGAATGTTGAATAGGTGTATTTAAACATTTTAGCTGCAAAATGCAATTGAAATTTTGAAACGATTGTATCATATGAAAGGAGAGATTTTGAACAAACTGTCAAAAATTATATAGCAAATTGGGATGATATGTATATTTGGTTTTTATAAAATTTACTTATAACAATGTATGTCATTGTATTTTAAAGGCATTATTGAATAGCTAACTATCATGTAAAAAAATTACAACAAACCATAATAAAACCAAGTTATCACATCCTTCATAATCAAACATTTAGAGACAACTAGAACTAATCAAGAATTGAGAAAATTTTATAGTTTTTGTGATAGCCAACTAATTAAGAATGAAATGAAGCCAACATTTATGTAACTTTTGATATACTCAAGTAGCTGTCCTCACTAGCTAGGTTATGCCCCTGGAATGAACATCGTGATGTTAATTGTGATACGAGCTTTAAACCTCATTGGTAATGCTTTCCCTAATCTTAATGACATTGATGTAGGCTCCACTCATGATGCTTACGAAGATCTTTCCACCACTAACCTCTTTCATGATAGGTCACTATCCTCACCATCTCCTTAGACCTAGAATACCTTGAGCTTATCGATTGGGACCAACACGACCCTTTATGATTTGATGTTTTCCAAAATGATGAAGCCATCATGAAACTTATCAAGTGTCAAGACCACATCCCCATTGTAATCATAAGAAAGACTTTTCCACCATACTTAACACCTACATATATGCTTATTTTGGAGAGAAAGAAAGAACCCTTCAGTCCTGAGGCACCCTAGTCTAGGCAGAATAGCAACAATCTATATAAGAAGAAACTTGTGATCGATTAAAATGATATAATAAAAATGGACACTTCCCAAGAGCTCCTCAATTTGACAAACTTCACCTTCCATTAGATACCACTTAGATACAAGACATGACTCCCCTCTCCTTATTGAGGACATGCTATAAACATCAACCTGTGAATAGAAGCTTGGACCCTAAACTCTCTAAGATAGTAGCTCCACTGGACCTTGACATCAAAGAAGGCATATATAACCATGTCACCATGTTAAATATTACGTTGATTTCTTCGTGTGGTCTTATGGTGATATGCCTTGAGACTCCATCTTTAAAGTCATGCATCATCTTGTGGTTCACCTCAATGCCAAACCTATTCAATAAAAGCTACGCAAAATGCACCCCCAAGTAGCCCTCGTGGTCATAGAAGAATTGTATAAACTCTTGGATGTCCAGGGTTCATTCAGACTATTACTTTTCCTAAATGGGTAGATCTAATGTGGTCTTAGTTAACAAGAAAACTAAGGGAATTCATGTTTGCACTAACTTTTGAGACATCAAAAAAGGATCTACCCCAACTTAGATAACTTTTCTCTACCAAACATTGATATGGTCGTGGATCTTGTGCATAGCCATATATATATATAAAATTTTATCATTAATCTGGATATAATATGGACCAAGTTGAAACATTTGAGTTAGACATGGAGACACCTAGATTATGGAGCTCGGTCTATGTAAGAAAACACATGTTATAGACTCAACACAAACTTATCCCTCAACCCTCTAAATTGTGACTTACATCATTTGATTACCCTGGAACACACTATATAGACAACTCTATACAAATTTGGCAAAATATATTTTCTCCTAACAGAAACTTGTATATGTAGAAGTATCTACTACTGCATTAGATTTGATATACTTCTTAAAAGGAAAGAGTTGGGACTAACAACTAAATAGAAAACAATAACTAGTTTTGCATTTTGTAGGAAATAGGAAACAAAATTGAGCTATCTAACCATCTTGACTAATTTATCTATTTCTAGATAGATTGAACCCTAATTCTATATGCAATTCCAACCCTAACCCTAACACTAATTCTAACCCTAATCCTAACCCTAATTCTATATGCAATTCAAACCCTAACCCATATTATAACCCTAATCATAACCCTAACCCTAGCTCTACTTGTAATTGTAATCGTAACTCTAACTCTTGCCCTAACCCTAACCCTAACGAGCTACTTGTAATTGTAATTGTAACCCTAACTCTAGCCATAACCCAAACCATAATTGTAGCTCTAATACTTACCCTAATTTAGCAACCCTTGAATTCTAATTCTAACCCTAACCTCAATTCTAACCCTAAGCCTGATCCTAATTGAAACCCTAACCCTAACTTTAATTAATCACGAGTCATGCTACAGGGATTTCTTCTACATATTTTGTATGCATGTGTTATTCCCTTATTGCATGTGAGTTCACCAATTATTTGGAAACTTCTCCTAACTGGGAGGCAGGCTTGTATTCAAGCCCTATAAATTTTGTGTTTATAGGTGTTATGTTTAAAGCTATATGGAGACTTGTAATAGGAGGTCTTGAATTTGGTACCAATGATTGTGAGTGCCTTGTCTAGAATATGATGAACCTTTTGAACAAGAGAACCTTGTAGACCATGATGCATATCTTGAAATTTAAACTTGAACATTATCGTCATGTGAATGCTTTTAGCCATCCTACAACCTCCTATCACCCTTCATCCTCTTATAGGGATATGCCACACAACCTCTCCAAGTTGACCATGCCAAACCCAAAGTCACAATCGTAAGAGGTAAAGAATCTTTTGGCCCCATTCAAGTCCACTCCCTAATAGGAGTGATACAATGCTAATAGGGTTGTGAAGGTAATTAAGTTCTTGATTAGCATGTTGGGTGTATCTAAGCATAATGATGATATAGTTAGTCTTGATTTCATTAATCTTAAGATCATTGAGCTAGAGTACTTAATATATATGGTATAGTTAGTCTAGGCAGAATAGCAACAATCTATATAAGAAGAAACTTGTGATCGATTAAAATGATATAATAAAAATGGACACTTCCCAAGAGCTCCTCAATTTGACAAACTTCACCTTCCATTAGATACCACTTAGATACAAGACATGACTCCCCTCTCCTTATTGAGGACATGCTATAAACATCAACCTGTGAATAGAAGCTTGGACCCTAAACTCTCTAAGATAGTAGCTCCACTGGACCTTGACATCAAAGAAGGCATATATAACCAGGTCATCATGTTAAATATTATGTTGATTTCTTCATGTGGTCTTATGGTGATATGCCTTGAGACTCCATCTTTAAAGTCATGCATCATCTTGTGGTTCACCTCAATGCCAAACCTATTCAATAAAAGCTACGCAAAATGAACCCCCAAGTAGCCCTCGTGGTCATAGAAGAATTGTATAAACTCTTGGATGTCCAGGGTTCATTCAGACTATTACTTTTCCTAAATGGGTAGATCTAATGTGGTCTTAGTTAACAAGAAAACTAAGGGAATTCATGTTTGCACTAACTTTTGAGACATCAAAAAAGGATCTACCCCAACTTAGATAACTTTTCTCTACCAAACATTGATATGGTCGTGGATCTCAAGTGCATAGCCATATATATATAAAATTTTATCATTAATCTGGATATAATATGGACCAAGTTGAAACATTTGAGTTAGACATGGAGACACCTAGATTATGGAGCTCGGTCTATGTAAGAAAACACCTGTTATAGACTCAACACAAACTTATCCCTCAACCCTCTAAATTGTGACAACCTGATACGGTATAATTTAAAATTTAGATTAGATTTAAATTAAACAATTAAAATATACGTTGTGAACTTAAAGTAAATTTCTTGATATATATATATATATATATATATATATATATGTTGACATGTACATTCCAAATTTTTTTTTCTTAAATTATAGCTCGATACATGTCATGGAGCTAAGCCTGTAGAGACAGGTCCTGGAATAGAGGATTCACAACAAGTTCCTCTTACGGTATAATAATTTTTAAATATGATAGTTCTTATAGATTAAATTCAATTAAATCATTTTTAAAATCGTCAAGTATATCTAATTTCAACTTGAACTTTCTCTTGTATTAAATAGATTGATTCAGAGCATGGAGACACAGGTCCAAGTGCACCAGAGCATGCCTCTCAGCCTCACACGGTAATTTAATTTTATGATATTTAAATTATAAATTTAAAAATTGTCATTAAATTATCTATTTCCTTATCATCTTACATCTAATTTCATATAAATCTTTCTCTTTTGCAGAGTGATTCAGGTCATCTGAGTAGTTCGCATGGTGTGAAGAGGACTCTTGATGATAGAGATAGTATCTGATAGGTTATTTCAAACATAGGCTAGATGTATAATTTGACTATTTCATGGACTATTTGTTATATACTGTTTGTCATGGACTTTATATATATATATTGTTGAACACATGGACTTTATATATTTTTTTGAACATGGACCTGGACTTTATATATTTGACTATTTCATGGACTATTTGTTATATACTGTTTGTCATGGACTTTATATATATATATTGTTGAACACATGGACTTTATATATTTTTTTGAACATGGACCTAGACTTTATATATTTGACTATTTCATGGACTATTTGTTATATACTGTTTGTCATGGACTTTATATATATATTGTTGAACATGTGGACTTTATATATTTTTTGAACATGGACCTGGACTTTATATATATATTGTTGAACCTGGACTATATATTTTTACATGTCACACAATAAATGCAATCTTGTCGTAGTTCAAAATCATACACATGTCAAAGTAATAATCATGTAAAACCATCATGTTAGTTTAGGTGCATCCATATTTATATATATGTTATCCATGCATACATACATTGCATATACATCATAAACTATAAAAGCATAACATCACATACATATGTATATACAAGCATCCCTAAATTTAATCATAAATCAAACACTAATCTAGAACCATTGCATGAAGGAAAAGAAATGTAAACATTTGAGATCAACCATAATAAGATATATAGAATGACATCAATAGAAATAATCAATTGTCATATATAAATCTACAAGTGTCAGATTGTTGATCTAGATTTGCGCTTAATGAAGAAATTGCATTGAAAGAATTTATGTAGTGATGAGGTCGTAATAAAGTTCCTCCATTCATTCACGGTATGCATATTTAGGTCCTGGTCAAATTTTAAGCAATAAAATGGTAAGCAAATCAAAACAAAGCATTAAAAAGTGAGATAAGTTCATGAGGATCTCTTGCCTACTAGGAGGGATCAATCTCTCACATCTTCTCATCTAGAGATCAACTAAGTTAAATATTAAATGATCCTAGCATGGTTATAGTTATATTTATCCAAGTGCCTTGGTGCTTGAACATCTTGTGTTGATCATGTAATTTAAGATGTCTTAAGGGGTCCTAATTTACGATGTCTTAAGTGGACACAACTTCTTCACCAAATGGGTGGAGGAGTGCCTACAAGGATAATTGTTGCTAAAAAAACATGTGAACTATAACTTTGGAACTAGGCCTACAATTTATTAGTGGAGGTGGGAATTTCATTGTAGCATAAATGACACAAATTAGGAATGAAGTTAGTAGAAATCTTCCCCTTTGGTAGCCTACAAAAATTACCTATTTAGAGATCTACAATGATCTCAACTCCCCATAGTTATGAATCATTAGCCTTTCCAAAATCACATGTCTAATAATGACACCCATCTAGCATTTAAATGTATTGAGTCTTTGTTCCCAAATAGTTTGCACATCATAATCATGGCCTCTTTCATTTCACTAGGAAAACTTACAATTGTGTAATCCTCCACATTCCTTAACTTTTTAAATCCACATTAGGACTAGCCCAATCTTTTAACACTTCAATTACATTATACTCTTGAGACCATTACCTTGCAACTATAACATTGTACCTCAAAGTGGGTTCCAGTGAATTCAACATTTATTTGAAAACTACTTCTCTCACCATTATTATAGTCTAATTTTCTACATTATTGATATAGTCTACATTTATGGTACAATGCCTAAAAGTATCTAGCAAGATATCTAAAAAGTTAAACACATCAAATTTTCTATCCAGCCTATGTAAGTAGGATGCTCTAACCTACCAACATTTGTGACTACATCTCCTTTGTCCTCTAGCTAATCTATGAAGAAATATTATATTAAATTAAATCCCAAGGCCTTATGTGGGTATCATGGAGTGTCCTTGCAATCTAGTAACTTAGATTCCATTTATGCTTCTACACAAACTATTTATAGTTGAATAAACTCTCATCACTTTGGTTCTAGTTGACTTCTTATTTTGTTTCACAGTCTTCTCCACAATAAGATTCATATACATGTATTTGAGAAATAATCATGAGAAATCACTTGATTTGATAAGTTGATTAATAAACAAATTAATTTACAAGACAAAAGATTTCATCATAGATTTACTTCATTAATGCAAAGAAAATTGATGGGATATTCCAATATTTTACAAAATGAAACCTTAGTGTAACTTTAATTAGGATTTGTCCATTAGTCCTTTTAATACGATCTTTAGTGTCCATTCTAGGACTCAAGGAAATCTTGTGCTTGACATGTTTCATCCTATGAACACAAACTCAGGATGTGAATCAAATTTTAAAATAAGTTTAGGTCTGCAGGAACTTATAAGATCTTAATACTTTACATTTTTAGACAAAAGGCCCTGGATCTCATCTATAAATTCTCCCCTCCACTTCCTAGCTATGGTCCCATATGGTTCTCCCACAATTTATATTCCTTTGTATCTTCCCTTCCCTCCACTTTGTGAAAGCTAGATTAACTTTAGGATATGATTTATCCCATCCCACTTCCTATCCTATTGTCTAGTTTTACATCATTTCCCCATAACATCGAAACACTCATTTCTTCCTAATTGTAGAAGCCTAACTGCCTTGAAGAAATCATTTCTTTCTTTAATTCATTTCATCCAATTCCCACTTGAAGTTTTGTAACATTTTTTGCAAAAGTTTGCCAAGTTCATATACCCTGTCCCAAGTCAAATTTTTACAAATTCTTCAAAAGATTCCACCCACCCCAAGTACTCCCCTGCATGACTTAGGACCACCATTAATGACTTTCAATGGACATGATATGATGTAATATTTCCTCCAAATTCCTCTTAACATCAGTGGACCCCTCAAAAATATGATGAGTTCAAAATAGAAATAAAGTGAGGAAAAGCACAAGTTAGCACAAAAAATGGGAGTTAAAATGGGTTAAAAATCAAGAAGAAAAGATAAAAATATGAGTTATTTCATGCATTAAAAACCACAAGGTCACCCATTTTAGGAATAAGGTCACCACTTTTACTAATTAAGGTCACTCAAGTAACCTAGAGACACTAGGGGCAACCCTAAGACACAAAGAGGTGACCCTAAGTAGGAAAAATGAAGGGGGCACTAGGTAAAAATGTGAGGTAGGGAAGGTCAATTTGGGGGTTGAAAAAGATGCTCAAGAGGGGGAAGAACACACAGGACATGCCACCAAGAGTGAAACTACTGGTAGGAGTGTAATTCACACCTACATGACTATGATTAGGACTTATTTATCATCATCAAATTGTCATGTAGGCTTGATGTGATTTTACTACTTATAGATACCAAATGTTAGGAGTTTCAAGCCACAAATACTAATTCCACATAACCTTAATGAGAGAAGCTATGCTAACTTTTTGAATGTCTTAAGGGGTCCTAATTTACGATGTCTTAAGGGGACGTCTTAAGTTCTCAAAATTTGGTGAAGTTGCCCAAAGCAACCAAATTGAACAATATAATAAATCAAATTTAAAGTAAATTCTAAGTAGAAAAACATGGACATTTAACAAATAAAATACATAAAATAATAATTTTGATAAATTTAATACTGTAGAGTATAAAATTGTGTACATACACATGTATACAAATTTCTGAACAAAATGTGTAATAATGTAATTGTGTATGTACATATATGCCAACTCAAAATAATGTAAATACAAAATGTCGTTATATGCCATCTCAAGAAAATCCAAAACTTGAGGAGAATGTAGCAGGTCTTCATGCCACCTGATATAAAAATAATACAAGCAATTTATCAATATGTCTGAATCAAAACATGTATTTTAATTTATATAAAACTATCTAGATATACACAATTTGTACCTGTATTTACGAGTGCCTCTCAAGTTTTTGTTTCAAAGTATTTGATGAATTTGTGATGATGGCCTGAGGATATAAAAGGATAAATTAAATCAATTTCAACTAATAACGCACAAGAAATATCAAAACATGTATTTAATACATATTTAAAACAACAATATAAATCTATTTAACTATATTTACCTGTATTTACTTATTCCATTGTACCATCTCCATCCTCTCTTTTTTCCAATGCATCGATGATTGTCTCATGGTCTTCCATAGAAATGTTCCATAACTCTTTATTTGTAGGTTTTCCGCGATACCTCTCCAGTTTTATATTTGTTGCCAACACCAAATGTGAGTAGTGTATAATCTTCTTATGTGTTTCATAATCTTCGAATGCAGGCAAACCATTCTTCCTTATTAGGTATTTCCGTAGCCAAGTGCCAACAACCACCACCGAACCTATTGGATAATGATAGGCATCATCAAAGAAATACTTAAAATTTGCTTAAGGGGATCAAAGAAGTTCTTAAAATATGCTTAAGGGGATGTCTTAAGGGGATCATCAAACCTGTTGGATAAGGAAAGCCATCATCATCTTCTCGAGGTGCTGTTAACTTATGTTTAGTCTCCACACAACGAGCCAACCAATATTCAGTTTCCTCTTCATTATTCTTTGGTGCAACAACAGCATACACATGTCCTGCAAAACAAATTTTGATTCAATAACTTGCACATGTCCATAAAATTTGACCAATCAACATACATGCATTCATATGTACACATAAATAAATAAAAGCACTACAAATTAGTAATCAAAGTGAAATAAAATGAAATGATTTGAATTAAATTACCTTCTTGTACAAGGTCTGAAACACGGTCATAATCGTCTGATACAAACAGTTGATCATTATCTTCAATTGTTGTTTCACTTTGATTATGTGCTTGTGCAAGTGTCAATGGTCTTTGTTTCCACTCTTCAACCCATTCTGTATTCTCACATGCTTCCCAATCTCCTGAAATACAAAACTGACAAAAACATGCAAGCTCCCTTGTCCAGATAGTCCATGTACTTGCATTCGAACTCCTAATGAATGCCATTTAGTAGATCCACTGATTGTTTGGCAATCAAGTCTAGGTAAAATATTTTCTTCTTCAACCAACCAAAAGAATCGACGAACTGTAGAGTACTCGCTTGATCCAGGTGTACATAATCTTGTATTGCACCAATCTACAATCCCACGTGCATCTTTAAATTTTACTGCATCCTCAAATTTTAATTGTTGTCTAGCAAGAATTCTTTTAACACATGCACCAGCTCCATCATGTTCTCCTTTACCATGTCCAGCTTCAAAAAAATTCCACATATGTTGGACATTATTCTCCTTGTGAACCCTACATAACCAATAGAACATTCGAGCATTCTTGAACTGCCCCGTACAATTATCTGACCATATAAGATGTTCAGTCATCTGGATTCCTCTTTCTCTTAAATTTGTATAAAATATATTGAAACAATATTGAACAAACTCTGACGAGTGTAACCGATTGTCACTCAAATAGAAATGATACTCCCTCAAAACTTTTCTATCATTCTCTATGCTATCATCTGCATGTCTATAAACAATATGAACAAACATAGCAACCTGCACTGAATTGTAATATTGTGATTGAATTTCCTCTTGCGGAGCTAAAGTATAGTTTTCTACAAAATCAACCACTGATAGTATAGTACCAACTGGAAATGTGTTTCTACATTCACGAAATTGTCCATCAAGCCATCGAGCTTGTTGAGAGTGCTTGACATATTTTGGTATAATTTTACTTTTAAATTCTGATATGAATGCATGCACACTAACCTTTTCTGTAATTAAATCACAACGCTTTCCAAATTTTCCATCTTTTAAAGAATATTCAACATTCTTAAATCTTTTAACATCCACTAATTGTTGTCCAAAATCATTTTCAACACTTTCATGCATACAAACTCTTAACAAAGAAAGATTGCCACAACTAATGCATTGTCTAGAAATACATGAACTTAAATAAAAACCTTTTTCATTAGATCTTTCACAGAACAAACTTGATATAAACTCTTTTATTGCTTCAGTTGGCATATTAATATCACATTCATGTATAATCATGTTACGATGTAAAGTACAACGTATATATTGAAACACATCATAATAGTAACGAAATTGAACATGCGTTTTACAACAACAAGATATTCGTTCCTTATTAATCTTTACATACCATGGTTTGCATTTTTCAAAAGATCTTTGACTTATTTTAATATTACCAGGTAACACTAATTCATCACAAAATTTTCTATAAAATTCAGTTTGCGTTGTATCTAATAGGTGTTTTGGATGAGGATCGCGAACTTTGGACCCCACTCTTAATTTTAAAACATCTCTAACATTAGACGATATCCTAGTATTATCATGCCAATATTTTTCGATCAAAGATCTGATTTCAACATTTAGTTTCATGTCAGATCTCGGGAGTCGACCACTAAAACTCCAACATTGGTTAATTGGATCATTTTCTATACTTTCTCTTCTTTTTGCCGCTCTTACCAATGTTTTAGGATGTATTTTTAGAATTCCACTAATATTGCTTACCATTCTTCTATTCAAAGTTGTTTTATTCACTATAGCAGTTGTTATAGCTCGTCTTGCTGCATTTTTATCTTTGGATCGACTATTACTTCCAATAGACTCAATGGCACTAGCAACAGTAGACATAGCATGTTTTAGTGATTGATCTTTTTTTCTTGGTTTAACAAAAATGCCTAACATTTTCATTACTTTTCTCATTTTCCACATTCTCATTAATTGCATCATTAGTTGACATTGAAATGATAGTTTTTTACGATAAAAAAATTCCTTATATAATCTATTGGCATGTGTTCTTATTTGTCTCCAAGAAATTTTACCAGGAAGATTATCCAAAACATCTCTTTCAATTTTGAAAAAATATTTCTCATTTTCAACATCACTTCCTAGATTTTCATTTTCATTTTCAACTTCAAAACGATTTTCATTTTCAACAACAAAACGGTTTTCATTTTCATTTTCAACAAAAGGATTTTCGTTTTCATTTTCAACAACAAAACGGTTTTCATTTTCATTTTCAACAACAAAACGGTTTTCATTTTCATTTTCAACAAAAGGATTTTCGTTTTCATTTTCAACAACAAAACGGTTTTCATTTTCAACAACAAAACGGTTTTCATTTTCATTTTCAACAACAAAAGGATTTTCATTTTCATTTTCAACAAAAGGATTTTCATTTTCATTTTCATTTTCAACTACAATTTGTTTCAAATTTTGATCTCTACGAATATTATCAATCTCAACATTGTTATATCCAGCTTGTTTTAAATCTCCTATCAACACTATTTCCATTTCATTCAAAAGTGGATTTGAAGAAGTACCTGGATTTGTGCCCATTGAAACATTCTCCATAGCATTAATAGAGGGATTTGAAGACATACCAGGAGTAGTTTGCATAATCGTATTAGTTTCCACATTCACCTCTTGCAAACTTGCATCATCTATATCCATGGTCTCCTCAATGTTTTTATCTTCAATAGTTGTGGAATTGGATGCTTCAGC
Source organism: Cunninghamia lanceolata (assembly GCA_027924645.1). Lineage (NCBI taxonomy): Eukaryota > Viridiplantae > Streptophyta > Pinopsida > Cupressales > Cupressaceae > Cunninghamia > Cunninghamia lanceolata. Next base: position 2,013,228 of record BSBN01000429.1, on the reverse strand, counting down.
ATTGTTCATTGATTGAATCTTTACTCTTCTATCTCTTTGCCTTTTTGCCTCCTTCACTCTCTTTGCTTCAATTTCTTCAGGGGTTAATAGCTTCCTATCTTTCCTCTTATTACGACTTTGTGATCCCATGATTAAAAAATTTATGAAGCATGTAATGTCAAAAACTTGAATGTGTTTCAAATCCTTCAAACAAGTACCAATTCAACAAAATTTCACTCAAATAACGTCTCCATGATGGCTTCTATCAAAATACCAACAATACTTCAAGTTGATGGACCTGCAAAAGAAAGAAATATGCCAAAGAATGCTGCAAGAGTCGCTGTCGGCCGTACTGTAGGGCAAGTTGCAGAAATGACAGTCATAGTACAGTATTATTAAAAAAACGGGCAAATATAAAACGGGATCCCGTTTACTACGCGATCCCGTTTATTAAACGGGATCCCGTTTTATTCACCACCGATGCAGTAGTAAACGGGATCCCGTTTTATAGAACGGGATCGCGTTCTATAAACGGGATCCCGTTATTCAAAATTTGAATTTTAGGCTCGGGTTTTGCTTTGTAACCCGCTTCGGAAAATGCTTTGGGGACCCGACCCTGACCTCTGGTCCTAGTTTGACCTGCACCTTGAAGGCCCTGTCAATGTTACAACAAAATAGTGACTTTGGGCATATATTTAAAGGCCTATTTTGCAGAATATTTTGACGAAATTAAAACCCATTATAGAGGAGACAATGTAGATTCTAAATATGTAATTTTTTTTACAATTAAATTATTTTTTTTATTTTTTAATCAATTTATGATGAAATAGGTTCATAACCTTGAATTATCAGGGTTTTTTAATATTTTAATAACTTTTTATTAAAATATTTTTTTGTAAAACAAATTGTATGAAAACGTACTTTAGACAATTCTTTTCAATTTAAAAAAAAAAAATTTCAAAAAATGTTAAGTTTAGGTCATCTTATGCGTGACGTACACGATGATTTTTTAAAAGACAAAAAATGACCAATAAAAAATTAATAAAAAAAAATTATTCAATAAAAAATTACAAATAAATATGGAAAACGTGCTTCAGTGAGTTACAAAGCTTTTCCCAAAAGGATTTTGAAAAATATGATTATTTAGGTCAAAATATGGATGACGTACACGTACATGGTATAGTAAAAAAAAAGTGACTTTTAAACAGTGGTTTTTAGAAACGCCTATTCAAAATAAATTTCTATCATCTGGGTATTGAAAAAAATTACATATTTGAAAACTAGACTCTGAGTACTACATTTCATATTTAGTGACTTTTTCCAAGATTCCACCTTTAAGTGCTTCAAATTTTTAGGTCAAATGTGACAAATTCTGAAAATCAGGAAAAACACTTCCACTTTTTGGCCAAAAAGTGGACACAACTTCTTGCACACACCCCAAATGAGATTTAGACTATGGATCTATGTGATCCACGCTAACAAATGAAAGTATAGACCAGGTAAAGAAATGTTTACCATTTGAGCAGGATTGCAGTTTGATGTGAATTATGAAATCAAAAGTGGACATGAATGGTTTGGAGAGAAGTCCAGGTGGGAAATAAAACAAATGCATATTTGATGAGGCACATAAGACATTGGAATTCAACGCCAACTTGGGTAACTGCAGCTTAATCAAATGATAATGTTCATAAAACTTTGTGAAATTTTCATCTTCCACGCGTGGGTTAGAGAAGACCCAAGGATAATGGCTGTTGTATCTAATATAAAACAAAAAGGAATGCCTTTAGAGGCACGGACAGGAAAACCAAGAGATAATTTTTTTAAAAAACTTTTCTTAGCTAAAAACTGTCACCTCACATTCCATGGAAGAACAAAAATGAAATCACCTTGAGTTTGAATGGATGAAGCTACTTTTCTGTGCATCGCCTCAGCTGCCATAGGATGGGGGCATTTCATGCCATCGCCTTCTAATGGTGAGGATACATATTAAAAATTAAAAGAATAATGAATAGTGAGAGAGGGGGGCCACAACCAAGAAGGGAAGAGGAAGGCAGAAGGGGAGTGCTGCCAGAGACGGGAAAGAGGTCAATTACCAGAAAGAAGAAACAGATAAAGAATAATAGAATGTCTGAAGTAAAGAGTGTCTGAAGTAAAGAATAAATACTGCAGTGTCAAGAGGAAAATAGGTACAGCTACAATCAAGGGAAGGAAAGTTTGAAGGAGGTAATGGAAGCTGAGGAGCATAAAGAAATGGTGAGCGCCAGTACAATGTCACAGGGAGAGGTCGAATTGAGAGTAAAGCCGTTGAAGGCCAATTGTATAAGTTTGTTGAGGTCGTTTGAATGAAGTTGATTTAAATAAAATAAATCATCATAATAGTTGCAATCTTTGAATGGTGCGCGAGTTTGTGAATTTGTAACAGCATTGAGTCTCTATTTCATTTTGAGTTTTGTGTGGTATTGGCAAAGAGGGATGGTTTTGTGTTTGCATCACTATTTAAGTAGAGTGGTCATGTTAAATAGACACAAAATTGCACAAGGTTAGAGGCTTGCAGCAATGAGACTGCACAAATCGATTCAAATTTCATGGTCTATTAAAATAGAAATCAGAATATACTATTATTATATGCCATCCTTGGTGACCACAAAAGGGAAGACAATGAAATAAAACAAGTGCATCATGAGAATAAATATGATTGAGCCTGAGTAGCCATGTGACTCCATGATAGGTGTCCACAACAATCGTCAGCACTCCATTTAAACATCATCCACTTTAATGGTCAAGTAGTCAATAGTAAATTTACACCTCATCCATACTAAAAAATGGTAAATATTTATCTTATTTTACTGGCTACAGGTAACATTTAACTGTTGAAATGGATAATATTTAAGAATAGCAGTCAACTATTGAAGAAACTTCTCCCGATCACTGTCCACCTTTGTTGCTAACCATATTTGCTTCACCAAAAATAGGATGGACATCATAATTGTTGTAAAATTAAATAATTTGATAATGATTTGCTTAAACAAACCCTAAACCATTCTGAAATATCTCCCAAGTAAACCTTGAAAAATATACTTCGTATTCAAAGCAATTCCTACCAAGAAAAAAATAGAATTCAAGCAATGCCTTTCTAACAAATAAGATTTTACTATTTGTAGAAATATTGTGGAGTATAAGATTTTACTTCTTCTTAACAAATAAGATGTATGGACTCTTTCATGTTTTCAAATATTTTTATGTTTACTTGCTTGGCCTAGATATTAGTGACTAGATCGTCTGATAAAATTACGTTTCTAGGATCAATGCCTAAAAACAAATCTTTAAATCATACATCAGAATTGGCATATCCAGATTCCACCCACAAGCATCTATTGGTTCTCCCAACATGCATCAGATGCAACTGGGTTATAGCGAAAAATTGCCCAACTGCTTTTATTGAGCTCTAAGGTTTGGTTAAAAACTTAAAACTGAGCAATGTTTGCATGTTCCAGAAAGTATTTGATTCTTTTACAATCAGAAGAAAACTAGCAATTAATATCAGCGAAGTTCATTCAGCTATGAAAAGTAGTTGATTCTTTTACAATCAATATTTGCACATCTAGAAGAAAATTAAACAGAAAACGACAAAAACTCCAATAAGGAACAAAAGTTTTGACGACATGGCTTCTTTCTCTTGTTCTCGAGTCTGCTGGTTAAGAGGCAGAGGAGAAATACAAATACAGAGCTACTGCTGTTGATGAAGGAAGAAAATAAAACAACACAAGTTCTAAATCTGCACATTCCCAGTGTTTTCACATACATAAAAATAGTCCATACTCACCCCTGAAACAGAGCTGCAAACAGAGCATACATGCATCAAGTAAAACTCAGAAAATAGAGCAATATCTTTAGTATTGCTATATTACTTAGACTATTAAAAAGAGTATATATTGTCTTCAAAACAAAGCTGCTGCTCTCATACACCAAAAGGGAACAAAACATACTTAATCTAAAAACTAGATATCCCATGTAGCTGAAAACAAACTCAGTCAAATATGGCAGCAGCAGAGGTATGGGCTGCATTACAGATGACTTGACTGCATTTAAGATTATGGACAAAACTACAATTAAAATTATGGACAAGACTGACTCCTGCATATGCCAGAAAAGGAGGCCATGCCTCTATGACAACAACACTGCAAAGATTAATTGAAAGAACACGGTGGCAGGGGAAAGTAGAAAAGTCAAGAGGAATTATTATCTTCATTAAGTGTGGCAAGTAGTTGGGATACTATTCCAACACTCCGCCTTAATCACAACTACCGCCTTCTTTGATACCCAAGCGATCTCTTTGAAACACAAAACTTTCTTTCCCTAATGCCTTGGTGAAAATATCTGCACACTGATCTTTAGACCTGCAAAAATCCAAAAAGATCTCTCCATTGTTAATCAACTCTCTAATGAAATGATATCTTGTATCTATATGTTTACTCCTCTTGTGAAAAATTGGATTCTTTGACAATGCTATAGCTGAGTTGTTGTCACAATAGATCCTTGTTGCCTCTTTTTGTTCTTGCCTGAGATCTTTTAGCATTCTTCTCATCCAAACTGCTTGACATGATGCACCTGTGGCTACTACATACTCTACTTCAGCAGATGAGAGAGTGACTATTGGTTGTTTCTTTGAAGCCCATGAAACTACACCTGTTCCAAAATGAAAGACAACCAGAAGTGCTCTTCCTATCATCAATGCTTCCTGCACAAAATCAGCTTGAACTCATTTGACTTTGCATACTGAATGCCATAGTTCCTTGTTCCACTCACATAACTGAGAATTCTCTTTCCTGCTTGCCAATGAGAGTCCTTTGGAGACTCCATGAACCTTGAAATGAGACTAACTGCATACATTATGTCAGGCCTTGTGGCTGTTAAATACATGAGGCTACCAACAAGCCTTTTATACAAAGTTGGATCAATGTTGGCTCCTTTGTCATCCTTGCTTAATTTTAGTCCCATGACAAATGGTGTTGGAGCTGATTTACAATTTGTCATATTAAACCTTCTCAAAATGTCATTTGCATATTTAGATTGGGAGATGAAAATACCATTATCATTTTGATTCACCTCAATGCCAAGAAAATACTTCATGAGACCCAAATCAGTCATTTCAAATTCCTTTTTCATAGCTCCTTTGAACAAATCAATTGCCAAATCACCCGTGAATATCAAATCATCAATATACAAGCAAATAATTATGATCTCACCTTGCTCATTCATCTTGGTGTACAATGTAGGCTCACTGCTACACCTATTGAAGCCATTTTGCAAAAGATAAGAGTCAATTCTACTATACCAAGCTCTTGGGGCTTGCTTGAGTCCATAGAGTGCCTTTTTCAGTTTGTAGACTTTATCTTCTTGACCCAAAATCTCATACCTAGGTGGCTGCTCCACATAAAATTTTTCTTCAAGATAACCATTCAAAAAGGCTGATTTCACATCCATTTGGAAAACTGGCCATTTGTTTTGAGCTGCTACTGCAAGTATAGTTCTCATGGTGTCTAAACGTGCTACTGGAGCAAATGTCTCATTGTAATCAACCCTGGGCTGTTGTGAATATCCTTTTGCCACTAGTCTTGCTTTATGTTTTTGTACATCACCATTTGCATCTAATTTGGTTTTGTAAACCCACTTCACTCCTATAACATCCTTGTCTTCTAGAAGACTCACTAACTCCCATGTTTGATTCTTTTCTATTGCATCAATTTCATCATCCATTGCATTTACCCATTTTTCATGCTTGATAGCATCCTCATAATGAATTGGATCTTCTACTTGTGAATAAAATGCAAAAAGAGAAATCAGACCAGCATTGTTCTTACCTTCATTTTGATCATAAATGTCTCTCAAACTTCTAATTTTTTTGTCTCCTCAAGCTTGCCAATGTAGGATTTGATATATCACTTGAACTTGGACTTGTGGAATGTGGACTTGATGGTCCTGCACCTTGATTGCCACTTGTAGATGGTGTTTTTTGTACATTTGAAGTAGTGGATGCTTGAATGCGTGGGGCTGTCCTTACACTTGATGATGGTGTCATTTGATGACCACTTTGTTGAGCCTGAATGGGTGTGGAAGGAGTCACATTTGATGGAGTACCTGCTGGTGTAAAATCTTCTCTATCTTCTTGAGGTAAGTTGGCTGCAATATTGATTGTCTTCTCCAAACTTCCATCCCATTCTTTATTTTCTATGAATTGCACATCTTTGTTGATTATAACTTTCTTGGTTATTGGATTGTATAGTTTGTATGCCTTGGATTCATCACTATAACCAACAAATATACACTTTTCTCCCTTGTTGTCCAATTTTCTTCTCAACTCATCTGGCACATGTGCATATGCCACACATCCAAATACTCTCATGTGAGCAACACTATGTTTTCTTCCTATCCATGCTTCTTCAGGAATCATATTCTTCACACTCTTGGTTGGACACCTATTCATAATATATGTTGCACAAGCTACAGCTTCAGCCCAATATTCATTTGACAAATGCTTTGCTTTCAACATGCTTCTTGCCATTTCTATGATTGTTCTATTTTTCCTTTCCGCTACCCCATTTTGTTGAGGTGTGTACCTGGTTGTGAATTGCTTGTGAATACCATGGTCTTTACAAAAATTTAGAAATTCATTTGAGATGTACTCACCACCTCTATCTGTTCTCAATGCTTTGATGTAGTACCCACTTTGCTTCTCAACAAGTGCCTTGAATTGATGGAAACAATCAAACACTTCCTTCTTTTGTCTTAGGAAGTAGACCCATGTTTTCCTTGAATAGTCATCAATAAAAGTCAAAAAGTAAAATCTTCTACCAATTGAGGGTGTTTGCATTGGCCCACATAAATCTGAATGAACAATCTCTAAAAGTGCCTTTGCTCTAATTGACTTGCCAGTTGGAAATGTCTCTCTATGTTGCTTTCCCAAGATGCATCCTTCACATACTTTTTCTAGTTTCTCTATTAATAGCAAACCATTTACCATACTCTTCCTTTGAAGCAAATTTAGACCTCCAAAGTTGAGATGCCCAAATCTTAGATGCCATAACCAATTTTCATCTTTTATTTCTGCTTGAAAGATGGTTTGTGTAATTGCTGCAACTTTATCTTTATCTTCTTGTGGGTTCATTGTGGGCTGTGCTTGAGCATATTCCACATTCAAATCTAGATTAATATTTAGGGGAAACATTCTATTGTTTGTCATTTGCACTTTAGCAATAAGCTGATTACTTGGAAATTTATCTAGAATAGTGCATTCTTTGTTTTTGAAGAAGACTCTATACCCCTTTTGAACAAGCTATCCAATGCTCATTAGATTGTGTTTTAGACCAGGGACAAAATACACATCTGAAATATACTTCTTCTCCCCCTGTTTAGTTAGAATGTTGATATTTCCTTTGCCCATAACTGAAACTTTGTTTTCATTACCTAATGTGACATCTGATTTTACACTTTCATCTAAACTTGAGAACATTTCTAAGTTCCTTGTCATATGATTACTGCAACCTGAGTCTAAGAACCATACATCCTTCTGATTTTCTTGTGCTCCATTGCATGCTATGAACATATTGCTCTGATTTTGGTTTTCTCTTGTAAAGTTTGCATTTTGTCTGCTGAAATCAGATTATTTTTTCCTACATTCATTTGAATAATGCCCATATTTCTTACAATAATGACATTGGATTTGAGATTTGTCATACCTTTGACCATGTGGTTGATTTTGAGATGGGTTTGGGCTTGAGTTTTGGCTGCTGCCTCTTCCACTTGAACTTGATGGGCTACTTCTTCCACCTCTATAAGAATTCCTTCCTCTACCTCTGAAATTCAATCTTCCTCTGCCTCTACCATGGCTGATTGAAACTTGTGACTTGAATGTATGCTCCAATGAGGTGTTTGTTGACCTGCTTAGCCTATGTTCATGTGAAATGAGAGATGCATGGAGCTCATCAACTAAAAACTGTGAGAGGTTCTTTGTCTCCTCTATGGTCACAACTATGGATTCAAACCTAGTGGGTAAACTCCTTAAAATCTTTTCTACAACTCTTCTATCCTCAAGTGTTTCACCATGAGATCTAATTTGATTGACTAAACCCATCACTTGTGTGAAGAAAGTGTCTATTGAATCTGATTCTTTCATGAAAATTGTTTCAAAATCCCTTCTTAGCATTTGTAGCTTAGTTGTTTTCACTTTTGCCATTCCTTGATAGGCTATTTGAAGTGTATCCCATGCGTGTTTGGACTTAGTTGCTACTGCAATCCTTAGAAAAATACTCTCATGCATAGCTTGGAAGATGTAAAAGAGAGCTTTGGAGTCCTTTTTCCTGTTATCCCTCAACAAATCTTTCTCTACTTGTGTCAATGCATTGTATGCTGCTGCATCAGCTGGCTCTGGAAATCCATTCTCAACAAGCTCCCAAATATCTTGAGAACAAAACAAAGCTTTCATGGTGATTGCCCAATAATCATAGTTCTTCCCATTAAACTGTGGAATCTGAGGGTTTGTTAAACTTGTGCTTGTGCTTGCCATTGTTGACTGTAAAACTTGCTTAAAACCTTTCTTAAAAAAACTTTACCGTTGATAAAACCTTGCTTGAAACCTTTAGCTCATGACCATGGCTCTGATACCACTTTGCTGGTTAAGAGGCAGAGGAGAAATACAAATACAGAGCTACTGCTGTTTATGAAGGAAGAAAATAAAACAACACAAGTTCTAAATCTACACATTCCCAGTGTTTTCACATACATAAAAATAGTCCATACTCACCCCTAAAACAGAGATACAAACAGAGCATACATGCATCAAGTAAAAGTCAAAAAATAGAGCAATATCTTCAGTATTGCTATATTACTTAGACTATTAAAAAGAGTATATATTGTCTTCAAAACAGAGCTGCTGCTCTCATACACCAAAAGGGAACAATACATACTTAATCTAAAAACTAGATATCCCACGTAGCTGAAAACAAACGCAGTCAAATATGGCAGCAGCAGAGGTATGGGCTGCATTACAGATGACTTGACTGCATTTAAGATTATGGACAGAACTACAATTAAAATTATGGACAAGACTGACTCCTGCATACACCAAAAAAGGAGGCCATGCCTCTATGACAACAACACTGCAAAGATTAATTGAAAGAACACAGTGGCAGGGGAAAGTAGAAAAGTCAAGAGGAATTGTTATCTTCATTAAGTGTGGCAAGTAGTTGGGATACTATTCCAACAGAGTCACATGATGCTGCTGAAATCCATGGGGATGACCATGACGGAATGGATTGGAAAGCCCAAACTGAAATCTAGGAGTTGCACCATACCTCTCAGGCTCTGGGAAACTATGCATTTCGATGCCAATGAGAGATGAAAATAGCACAAAACCTGCAGAGAATGTAAAATTCCCAAACGGAGCCGCTCCCATTCGAGTAGGAGCACCTCCCATAAAGTTAGATGACTGATGCTGGTATGGATTAGGGCTTGGAGAAGGAGAAGTTTATGGGCAGTTAGCAGCAGGCCTGCTGGGAATGTTTACAGCAAGTATGATTTTGGATCTTGGATCTAGGGAACCTACTTTACCTCGTCCATACAAGGGAACAATCTTGCTCTCTTCCACCAAAGCCTTACAAACAGGACATTCTTGGCATTTTGAATGTCCGTAAAGCCACTTGTACAGGCAAGGCCAATAGAAAAGGTGACTACACATTGGTATGATTGGGTCTTGTGCCAATTCAAGACAAATATTGCATTCAAAGTTCCCACCATCACTGTTATTGCCTGAGGAAAAAATTGAATTGCCTTGAGATGACGATTGGAAAGAGGATCCCTCATCCATCTCCTAACTGCAGGTAAACCCACAATTTTTCTGTCAAAAAGCCAAAGTCTGAAAGCTGAAAGAGGGAACCCAGAAAAATATATGATTGCAAGCCAATGAAAACAACCAACTACTCAAAGAATATATAAAATTAAAGGATTACATAAATTTTGACTTTCAAAGATACAGAGAGCTTCAGAGAAGATTTGCAAGCCCACAACGAAATCCAGATACCCAGGCACGATTTCCCCACAGAACAAACTAAATAAGATAATATCTATAAGCTTTGGCTCCAAGTTCACTCTATTTAAACATCATCCATTTGAATTGTCAACAATCAAATTCAAATTTGCTTCTATTCTAAAACTCAAAATTTTAAGAAAGTGTTATGGTGGAGATTGGCCAATAGAAATTAAATCATTTTCAAGTTTTTAATTAGATGTATTGAAAAATAATATATAAAATAAATTATATTTGTAAGGGTGAAATTTGTATATTTATGTTATTTTTAATTTAGTTTCGTATCTATTTAATAGTTAGTATATTTTTTTTGAAAATTTAGGTTTCTTGTTTTTGTTATGGGCTTCCCTTAATATATTTTATCAAATGCATTGAATAAGTATAGCAATTACGTCCACAAGCATAACCACAGTGGCATCAAGGGGTGGATTGAAATGGAGTAAATGTGTTAACAAAAATCTCTTAACTTAATTTGACACTCATTCACATGTCAAATTATTAATATTTAGTAATAAACATACTAATAGTGATGTCTTATTGTAGTAAAAGCAATTGGTAACTAGAAGAAAATGTAACTCTTCAAAGTAAATAATGTCTAAAATAAAATAGTTGTTAAGTAAATATTAAAACAAACAGTTTGTCATTAGCTTTGCCATAAAACAAATAGCCCAAGTCTACTAGAGATCTCAGCCATTAACATCAAATTGCAACTATTAGAACTGGAGGAACAACTAAGCAATAGCTGGTCACATAATGGAGTGAAAGCAATTCATGTGAATTGCAATAATTAAACAATGAACAAAAGGAGTACATATAGGTGAGGATAGACAACCACTTACCCACATAATGAGGATAGGAATCCTCACAAGTAGAGTGGTGGCAAGATGCCTCCCACTAAAATAGAGAGAGGTGTCAAATGAAAGATGACACCTCTATGAGACTCCTAACCAACTTGACAAAGTCATATGAACAAGTGTCAAGTTGTGGATGAACAACTAAGTAGGCTTAATAAACCTAAGTGTATGCATATATACACTAACATCCCGCCTTAAGCATAGCTTAGGTGGTCATGGATGAAATGGGTCCCGGTTATTAGCCTAGTGAGGTACCCATGCACAATGCAAACAAAAGAAATGAGTCCCGACCATGTAGCTTGATAAGGTACTCAATACAATGCAATCTCTCAGAAACAGAGAAAGGTAGAAAACCCAGGGAGAAAAAACAACCCTCCAAAAGAGAGAAAAGAGAAGGATTTAAGACCTTCTGAAAAGATGTCCCTTAATGATCGGAACATCATGATGAAGAACTCTGAAGCATGTTAAAGTTGTAAACTCTGTTGATGATGGACTGATGTATGCTAGAATCAATGAATCTCCATGTGATGTAGATCAAGATTTGTGATACAAAATATTGCATGAGTGAACATATGAACACTGCTCAACTAGTGTACACAAAGTAAACCAAAATCTGTGAAGTCGATAATGCAGATAGTATTGTGGTCAGGAGTACTAGAACCTCAAACTATGATCCACTAAATTAATCCCCCATATGAGAGATGAAGATTAGAAGGAAGGTTCATGAGGCCTTCCAAAAAGAAGATTCTACTTCATTGAAAGAAGCATTAGCATAACATCATAGTCCCCCCTTAATGCTAAGAGAAAATGAGCAGACAAACTAAGATTGAGAGTGTGCAAAGAATGTAGAGATGTACAAGGTGTGCTCCAAGAGACAATCACATGAGGTGAGAATCACAAATCTATTTTGTGATGATATACCCCCCAATACACTTTATAATTTAGTGTATGTACAATAATTTATCAAACTCCCTCCCATGTGGAAACACTCATTCAGTTTTGTGCGGCACTTTATGTGAGTGCATTTACAATCATTTTTGCTATTGAGTTCAAAAAAAGATGCATGAATCTGGAAGCTGTTTGTGTACTGATGTCGATGTTGAACTGCGACTGATGACTCCATAGATGCTAGTATCATGAGTATTTAGGTACATTATCTAAATTTGAGATGTGATCTGATGCAAGACTCAAGTTCATTTACCATAGGCTCTCGATGTGAGATGTGAACCGATGAGAATCTGTTGCAAAATTATAGATCATTTACCATAGGCTCTCAAAAAATGTTTGAAGGATTATTCGATCCACCTGTTTTCTCAATAAAGAATCATTCGATCCACTTATTTCTCAACCAAGGATCATTTGGTCCACCTTCTTTTAGTTGCAACCTCATTAAGTTAATTTAGGTGACATAATCCTCTATAGTATTTAGAGTTTAGATTTGATCACACTTATTAAACTATCTAGATGAGTTGTAATTGCAAACTTAAAAGTACGGAAAGAGAAAAATAGAGAAAATAACTCGATGATACCCCCCTTGCTTGTTCCCCCTACTTTACGGTACTTTATAAATTAGTGCATGTCTAACCCTTTTGTTTGATTACCCCAAATTTATGTGACACTTCATAAATTTCTTAGTGCATTAGACAATAATTACCTATTGCCTTTGATGATTAAAAAGGTTAATGTATAGTTATTTGTAAGCTAACAATAATGCTATAATTGCTAACTAACTAACTTTATCATGCAACAAATTATGAATAAAAGTAGCCTTGGCTGATTGAATCCTAAATAGGAGTCTTGCAATGAGAGCCCCATTTGAGGGCATAGAGGCCAGCAAGATTTTGGTGGGTGATGGATAGTGGAGAGGAAGTCAAATCCGCCTATAGACCATAGAAAGAGTCCAAATAGGACTCGAGTAGTGGAAGAAAAGCTTTTCTGGCTGATTTTGACGGCTAAAAGCCAGAGAGGAGGCAGGTACGCTCTGCAGTGAAGAAATTCCACCACCTCGAGTTCTGGAGTGACAACGCCACCAATACTTACAGGCGCTTCTCATGGGGTAGGGCAATCAGTTAGACGCCAAGTCCAACCAAACCACGAACAACCATGAAACCACGAACACAGCAATCTTTGATTGTGTAACAGCAGTTTCAATGAAACCATCAATTTGGCAGGGAGAGACGTTGAGAATCTGCAGACGGCCGAGGCCAAAAATAGCTGAACTCTGTGTAGAAGCCGTCTATTTTTTCACAGTGCTTGATGTAAGAGGAAGCATGTCTCGAATAAAGCTCTCGTTGCTCAAACGCACCATGGCTTGGCGTCATAGCTTCCACCCCCATCGACCTCCTTAGACCTCCCTGGGTAGCACTAGGCGTAGTCTTCCTCCGCTAGGTGGCTAAGATCAAGGATGTGCACTTGGATTAGGTACTCAAATCTGCGTGAGCTGAGGTTCTCTTCCCCAAGGAACTGTGCCACTTTTTGCAAGCTGTGGCATCATTTATAGAGGGTGTGACCCTTCTAAACAAGCGTTCACAACCTTCTAAATTTTTCCTACCGCAGGCTTGGTGTCAGTCCTGAGCAGCCTCCAAAAACCATGAGAACAATGACCAGCAAAGGGCGAGCAGGATTATTGGATGCATCCGTTGATGGATGCAAACACGTGCCTCTGCAAAACCCTCTGATGCCTATGGTCGATCGTCATTTCCTTAACATCGTAATGGCGAAAAGTGGATGCAATTTACATTTGTAGTAGCCATTCTATTCCTCCGTTGTAGATGGCTGCCTGACTCGAGGGACCTCCGCCGCCTCCTTCTCTAGCCAAAATTCTCATGCGAGAAACCATTCGCCTCAGTGCAAACTCGAAGGCATGTATGCCTGAATAAGTATGCCCGTCCTGTGGTTTTAAGAAAAAACTTCACAAAACATAGTCAAGAGAATATCAGGCAGTTGCTCCCTGTCTCTCTCTATCCCGTCCACAAGATGCCTAGAATGGCGCTCATCAAAGGAAGAATATGCTTGTTGCAAAGCACGAGGGGCACATACACAAACCTTTATAACAGCTGAGATTCGTGCCTCCAAACGAACCAGCATCATCATAGTGAGGCTCTGATACCATATTAGAACTGCAGGATCAACTAAACAATAGCTAGTCACATAATGGAGTGAAAGCAATTCATGTGAATTGCAATAATTAAAAAATGAACAAAAGGAGTACATATAGGTGAGGATAGGTAACCACTTACTCACATAACGAGGATAGGACTCCTCACAAGTAGAGTGGTGGCAAGATGCCTCCCACTAAAATAGAGAGAGGTGTCAAATGAAACATGACACCTTTATGAGACTCCTAACCAACTTGACAAAGTCATATGAACAAGTGTCAAGTTGTGGATGAACAACTAAGTAGGCTTCATAAACCTAAGTGTATGCATATATACACTAATAGTAACAATAGTAAGTTGGTCACTTGCCTAGCAAGTTCATGTCTACTCAACAATAAAGCAAGCAACCTATCATGATTTGTGAGGTTTTTTGAGCTATGCTTTTGTATTCAAAGATATCATTGTAGTAATCGAATTCGGTGCATTTTTTGCTGTCAATGAGGTAGACGTAGTGTCGTAACGTCAAAAATTGCATAATCTTGCAATTTTCATGTTATGTTTTGGACTTGCTTTAGTATTTGTACGCCTTAGCTTATTTTTAGGTTCATTTGGCCCTTGCCTCAACCTTTCCCACCCTTGGTGCCAAGGTTATGCTTATGTTTTTCCTTTCAATGGCTCTTTTGTGTACAACTATGGTCTTTCTGCATCTACCTCACTTTTTCTTGGTGTGAAATTTTCAAAACCTTTTTTTTCTTGGATAACAATGCAACACGCAGACATCCATGCGACACACTAATATCCTTCAACATTTTGTCGTATGACAACCATTTTTGAGTATTTTTATCACCTTGCTAGGTGCCCCAGATTTTGTAACTAACCTAAGATGAATCCCAACAGTTGGTTCAGACCTTAGACCTCCTTATTTTTCCCTCCTATTCCATTCTTTGGCCCTCTAAGCATCAATCTATCATTTTTTCTTGGCTCTTGGTATTGTAAAGCTCTCCTCTGAGTGTGAACACCAATATCTACTAGCATGTTCTAAGGTTTTAAGCATTCTACATTTTAGCTAGGGTTTCCTTGACATCTCTACCTTGTTGAGGATATCTTTCTCTTGGTCTTTGTAGATTTTCATCTCTCTACCTTGCATGAGATGATAGTGTTCTACCTCTCTCTTTCATTTTTATTTTATCATTTGTAAAATCCATTCTAGCTTTGGCTTATCTCAAATTGTTATTAATATTTAATAATAAGCACAATATTAATGATGCCTTATTGTGGTTAAAAAAATTGGTAAATGGAAAACAATGTAACCCTTAAAAGTAAATAATATCTAAAATAAAAAATAGTTCTTAAATAAATATTAAAAAAAAAGTTTTTCACTTGCTTAGCCATTAAAATAAATAGCCCAAGTCTACTGGAGATCTTTTCCATTAACATCAAATTGTAACAATAGTAAGTCAGTCAATTGTCTAGCAAGATCCTATCTCATCAGTAGTAACGTGAGCTAGCTATTATGATTTGTGAGAGTTTTTGAGTTATGCTTGTGTATTCAAAGATATCATCATAGTCATCGAAGCCCATGTGGTTTTTCTCATCGATGAAGCAGGCATTCTGTTGTAATATAAAAAATTGCATACCCTTGGAATTTTCATGTTATGTTTTTGGAATTGCTTTAGTATTTGTAGCCCTTATCTTATTTTAAGGGTCATTTGGTCCTTTCCTTAGCCTTTCCCATGCTTGGTGCCAAGGTTATGCTTATGTTTTTACCTTTTGTATAAAACTATGACCTTTCTGCATCTATCTCATTTTTTCCTAGTGTATGAAGTTTTCAAAACCTGATTCTACCTAGATGACAATGCAACACATAGTCACCCATGCGACACGCTAGCATCCTCCAATATTTTGTTCTATGACAATCATTTTTTGAGTGTTTTTGCCACCTTGCTAAGATCCTAGGATTTTGTAACTGACTTGACATGAATCCCAACAATTGGTTCAGACCTTGGACCTGCTTATTTTTCCATCCTATTCCATATTGAACTTCTTCTATATCAATCTCTTCCATTCTTTAGCCCTCTAAGCATCAATCTATCAATTTCTCTTAGCTCTTAGTATTGTAAAGCTCTCATCTAAATGTGAACATCATGAAGGTTGAGGAGAGAATAGTTTACTACAAAAAACAAGAAAACATAATAATTTTATTCAAAAACCTCCACAAATTGATTACACACACCTCCAATAAATACAATTTACAAGCATGTAATATATTGGTTTCAGTTTCACTGTTACAAGCAATAGATCTTACAAAATAGAAATTAAACAAACAAAACTGCTAATGATTGATGGAGAAATTAGTTTCCTCCAACACTCCCTCCTAATTTCTACCACTAATTGTGTCAACATTTACAATGCCCAAATTTTGTCTTAAATATTCAAAAGTCTCCTTTTCTAAAGCCTTGGTAAATATATCTACTAATTGATCTTTGGATCTACAAAACTCCAAATTGATTTCTCCATTGTTCACCAACTCTTTGATAAAATGGTATCTTGTAAAAATGTGCTTGCAGATCCTCTTGTGAAAAACATGGTTTTTTGACAATACAATTGTTGATTTCTTGTCACAGAAGATGGGTGTTGACTCCTCCTATGCTTGGAATAAATTTTTCAATAATCTTCTCATCCAAATAGATTGACATGCTGTTGATGTGGCTACTACATACTCTCCTTTAGTAGATAAAAGTGTCACTATGGGTTTCTTCTTTGATGCACATGAGACTACACTTGTTCCACAATGAAAGACATATCCATAAGTACTCTTCCTATCATCAATACTTACTGCAAAATCATTAGTTGTGGAAAATAAAATTCCATATCCTATTGTTCCTACCACATATCTCAATATTCTCTTTCCAACTTGCCAATGTGAGTCTTTTATAGTGATTCCATGAATCTTGAGATTAGAGTAACTCCATACAATAAATCTAGTCTTGTAGCTATAAGATACATCAAACTTCCAAGTAATCTTTTGGATATTGTAGAATCAACATTAGGTCCTTTATTTTCTTTCCCAATTTTAGTTCTTGTAGCAACTAGTGTAGTTATTGGATTACAATTCAACATTTTAAACCTCCTTAACACATCCTTTACATATTTAGGCTGACAAATGAAAATTCTAAATCAATCCTAAATCTTTCATCTCAAATTTTTTCTTCATTCATATCTTTGATCCAATGGTCCTCCTTAACTGCTTCTTCAAAATATATAGGATCATGTGAGTGAATAAATCAAAATTTGAATGGAAATATAAGTTACCTTCTCTTTCTTCTCCTTGCTCATAAATCTCCTTCGAGCTTCTTGTTTTTCATAATCTTATTGTACATTGATCTCTTAGGTAGGCCAAAGTAGGATCATAATCATCACTTTATGTATTGGGAGAAGAGTTCTCACCTTGTTCAACATTCCTTGGAGTTCTTGTTGGAGTACTTGGTACTAATGCTTGTGTATGTGGACTTGGTTGATTACTTTGCACACCAAGATCTTTAGATTCTTCATCATCTATGGGTATTGATGCTCTAATTGTGATTGTTTTATCAATGTTTCTATCCCATGCTTCTTCCTCTTTAAATTCTACATCTCTACTAACAATCACTTTCTTTGTAATGGGATTAAACAACTTATAAGCTTTTGATTCTTCACTATATCCAATAAAAATATATTTTTTACTTCTATCATCAAGTTTCCTTCTTATTTTTGATGGGACAAGAGAATATGCAAGACAACCAAAAAAATTTAAATGATGTTTCTTACCACTCCAAGATTCTTGTGAAATTTGGTCGTTGACACTTTTTGTTGGACTTTTGTTTAAATTATACACTACACATTCTATTGCTTTTGCCCAATATTCATTTGGCAAATGTTTGGCCTTCAACATGATTCTATCCATCTCCATGATTGTTTTGTTGTTCCTTTCTACTACACCATTTTAGTGTGGTGTGTATCTTTTAGTAAAATACCTTTTGATTCCATAATATCTGCAAAAATATAAATAATCATTAGACATATATTCACCTCCTCCATCTAATCTCAATACCTTGACATAATGGTCACTTTGCTTTTCCACCATAGCTTTGTATTCTTTGAACTTACCAAAGGCTTCAAACTTCTACTTGAGAAAATATATCCATGTCTTCTTGCTGAAATCATCAATCAAGGTTAGAAAATAAATGCTTCCTCCAAGTAATGGAGTTTGCATTGGTCCACACAAATCACTTTGAACTAGCTCCAATAATGCCCTTGCTCTATATGAGACTCCACTTGGGAAACTGTCTCTATATTATTTTGCTAGAATGCATCTCTCACATGAACTATTTGGCTACTCTATTGGTGGAAAACCTTTCACCATATGCTTCTTTTGTAACAAATTCAAACCTCCAAAATATAAATGCCCATACATTAAATGCCATAACCATGATTGGTCTAGATGCACCGTCTTGAAATTTACTCCCTCTTCTCCTTGGGTTCACTAGATTCAGAGGGGGAACATTCTATTCCTTGTCATTTGGAAATATATCCAACATAGTGTAAACATTGTACTTAAAAGATACCCTTAAACCTTTTTGTATTAACTGTTCAACACACATAAGTTTATGTTTTAAACTAGGAACAAAATAAACATAAAAAATGAATCTTCTTTCACCATTCTTTGTCAAAAGATTTATTAATCCTTTACCCTTTATATGTACTTTATTATCATTTCCCAATTTCAGTTTAGATTTAATAGAATCATCAAGACTAGCAAATAATTTCTTATTCCCTATCATATGGTTGTTACACCCACTATTTAAAAACCAAATATCCTTAGAACTTTCTTAAGTAACATGGCAAGTGATAAATAAACTTCCATAATTAGATTCATCTAGGTAATTAGCATTCTATTCACTCACCTCTCCTTGTTTCTTTCTACACTCATATGCATAATGCCCATACTTTTGCAATAAAAACACTATATGTTAGATTTATCAAACCTCTATGAATGTTGCTAGAAATGATTGTTGCCACATCCTCTATTGTTGTAGTACTGATTTGCTTGTTTATTCCTTTCACCTTGATTATTCCTTTCACCCTGGTTTTAATTACTCCTCTGACCTTTGCTACTTCCTCTTCCTTTGAAACTTGCCCTTCCTCTTTCTCTTCCAGATGATACCTGAGACTTGAAAGCATTCTCAAAAGAAGTATTGTTATTTCTATTAATTCTAGACTCATGGGATAACAAAGATCCCATTAAGTCATCTACTGATAATTGTGTCAAATCCTTAGATTCTTCAATTACTACAACTATAGAATCAAATTTTCTAGGCAAAATCTTACGAATTTTTCTATAATCTTCTGATCTAACATTTATTCTCCATTAGATCTTATTTGATTCACAAAATTCATAACCTGACTCATAAATTGGTCTACAGACTTTGAATCATTCATTTGTAAATTTTCAAAATTTCTCCTAAGAGATTGTAATATAGCTACTTTCACCTTTGTGGAACCTTGATAGGTTGTCTCCAAGATCTCCCATGCCCTCTTAAATGTTGTTTTTGCTACAACCCTAGGAAAAATAGAATCCTCCATTACTTGTTGAATTATAAATAAGGCTTTTGCATCTTTTTTCTATGTTGTCTAAGTTCATCCTTTTGTGCTATGGTCAAAGCTTGATATGTTGCCTAATCTTGGGGTTCTACAAATCCATTTCTAACTATTTCCTGAATTTATTGTGAACAAAACAATGTTTTCATCTTAATTGCCCAAAAATCATAATTCTTACAAGTGAGAATATGAATTTGAGGCTACAAAAAAATTGCTGCTTGACACCATGATCCACTACAACAATTAAAAGTCCTCCTTTTGACAACTTCACATGCCTTCTTCTCTCCTTATTTTCTAGTGGTCTCTTCTTGGTCTCCCAAGATCCTCTCACAATGTCCAGCGTCTGACTCTGAGTTTGAGGGTGGCTATATCTTCTTTTTACAGTGGCCACCTCTCATTTAGTCTGCAAGCAAGAATACTCCAAATCTCCACCATCAAGACACTGCGTTCCTTAGGTATGTCATGAACATAGATCTTTAACACTGCACTTTCTTATCACTATCCTCAAACATAAAGGTGCACATGTCTGTACATCTATAATCTCAACAACAACCTCAAACAAAACTACAATTGCTATACATCAATGACAAGGGAGACTAAATATCATCAACAAAACCCTGATCCTTCATAGTCTACATAGCTACAAGGGTTTATTGTCAAGTCTGCCATCATCAACAAGGTCTTCACAACATGACATAACACCATGACAACAAGGTCTGTTACCAAGTCTGCCACCAACAACAAAGTCTTCTACAAGATACAAGATTTGAGATACAAGGTAAGAGCAACTGCACAACAAAACTTCTACCATTGTGAGAGACAAGATAAGAGTACTAAGAGAGAGACAAGGTTAGACAACACTTGTCATCAACAAAACCACTGCATAAAGATTGCAAAATAACTACACCTGCACCTGCCATCCTACCATCAACAACAATAGGACCTGCATAAAATCTACTACCATTAGATGACTGCGACACTCAAGTAAAAGTACCATCCAAGTAATGAAGTTGTAACCATTGAAGAACACCAAAAATGAAGTCATTCTGCATACAACATGCAACAACTCTGATGATAACTGACAAGTGTGAACCTATTCAGTCTTCTCAACTCCTCACTCCTCAACTCATCACAACTCAATACAATCATCAAGAACCCTTAACTCATCAACAATGTCAACATTAGCAGCAAGAAAATTAACACTCCAAACAACCTTTGCATGAACTTGGAATGATGTTCTAATGAGACACACCCCAATCAACCCTATATGCACTTCATTTTCATATATGCATTGTTTGTCAAATCACTGTCACACTGTGATCTTTGCAACAATACAATACTCTACCTACTATTGATCTGTGACATACTCTATCAACCAACCATGACATACAAACCATGACATAGTTTTCTCACCAAGCAATGTACACCTACCTATATCACTTGTCTACTGTCATCCAATCCTACAATCTCAACAAAGGATTGTATCTTTGTCATGTCAAACTGTCAAAGCAACTATTAGACTATCAGAACAATCTCTCCACCACTGTCAGAGAAAACAAGATAGGACCATTGTCATCTAGAATGAACCATTGTCAACTGTCAGACTCACTATCATAGGAATTCATGTCATCACATGAAACTATGTTGGATTTCATGAAAATTGATGAAGCAATTACACTGCCACAAACATTGTCCATTGTCCTTTCTCAATCAAAGTAATAACACCATTAACAATAGCTACAAAGGAATCATCAAAGCATTGTCTTAATGGCATCAAAGCATTGTCTTAATTGCAATAAGGCAGAGATCACTGTCTGATTAGAAGACTGTAAGAATATGACTGCAAAAGACTGTACTATTCATGGAAGCTCCCCTTGTGATTAAAGTATACCTCATGAAGTTACCATATTGTCATATCTACTTAAAACCATAAGTACTATCACATTGATTGATTCACTATCAAAAAATATTGGCACATTGACTGCACATTGACATCCTAACAACAAGTCATTTACAAAATACAACTATACCTATTTCCAAACCATGTCTCTTGAAATATGATGATCCTTAATAAAGTATGACAAGCATCTCTTTCTGTTGATGAAGCATGTCCATTCCTTGAATCATAGATGTTGATGTTGTCACCAAATCAACTAGACTCCCTATCTGTCAATACACCTGCTAAACCTCCTTGGGGTTTAAGAGATAAGACATTGGATAACTCCCCCTAACCTCATGATGCAACTCATGTTATTGATGATGTGTCTTGCGCAACATGCACAAGATTAGGGTTTTCTTCTACTTGACCTTGTTTTCTTTTCCACACCTTCTTAACACATATCCTCTTATGGTGATTGATTGATTTCATTAGATCACTCTTACAAGATCTAGCAATATGTCCAAACCTATGACACTTGAAGCACATGATTTTGTTTCTTCTATTCAACCATTCAAAGGAGTTCTTATTATATCCCATTTCCTTTCATGCATCCTGTTGGTGCTTGCTACAAGTTTGGGTTTCGAGCATTTGAATCTGCAAGTATTTTTCATTCAAACCCATAAAATTTTCTAAGCCTCTCGGCCTTCTGGGTTGTTGTATGTATCTTTGTATGTGCATTGCTATTGTATGTATGTTTGTATGTACAAGTGAAAATGTACATTGGCGGACCCGAAAGTGGAGTTAAATCGGCTCCAAAAAATGAAAAAATAGTTGTATACATCTTTGTATGCATATCGGGTTTATACATGGCATTCAGGTTCATTTCTGAGTGTGAAAAGGTGGTAGTGCATTGCATATTCCATCATAGATTCTGTGCTTGTATGTAAAGATTGCATGTATATTATGTTGTATATTCGATATACAACGGGTAGATGCAAGGGCGATATACAAGAGGAAACATGCAAAAGGGGCGCATACAAAGACAAGATGCAAAGGAGGAGATACAAACAGTGGGGTCCACCATTTGCATGTATATGTGATTGTATCTTTGCACATACAATCGCATATAAAAGGGAATATACATTTTCAAGATGCAAGGCCCGAACCCGAAAAGGTATGCAGTTTAGTTGATAAAGGCAGACATGTTTGTATACATCTTTCACTTGTATATTTACATTGTATGTTTAGACATACAAAGGGTAGATACAAGGGTATATACAATGGTAACATACAAAGGTCAGATGCATGTTTGCAATGTACAAGTGATTGTATATAGTTCTGCTTGTATATTCGCATTGTATATGCGATATACAAGGCCGATATACAAAGGTAAAACATACAAGCCAGACCTATTCCAAAGTCCAATATGGTTGATAATCTTCTAAGTTCCACATTGTATGTATATTTGTGATTGTATGTTTGCATGTACAATCAGATATACAAAGGGTCGCATGCAAAGGATTTCAGTGAGACTTAGTGTATCAGCGACCCCTTTTAAGGTCTTTCTGATAGCCGATGAAGATGCAAATACACAGCGATGGAGAACCAATCAGCTGCTGCCATGTGTCTAAGTAAGTTGTATGTGTATACAACTGCATATACAAAGATTTGAAGTCAAAAAAACCAAAAATGGGCGAAAAGGCAAAATGTATGTTCATGATATGAAAAGTCAAAGGGGTAAAACTGTCTGTGTGGCACTTTTTCATTGGTTGTGGACTTTTCAACGTGATTTGAAGCCACAAATCGATGGCCATCATTCAAACTTTCAGAAAGTGAAGGATTTCCTATGTGTTCACGGTTGCATTTCAAATGGAAAGAAATTTCAGAGCACACAACTGCTGCGTTTCTAGAGGCTACGGGTAGGTTGGCCATTAATGGCAAAATTTGCAGAGGCATGGTCTTGATTGACAAGCCACCTACCATTTTTAATGGAAAATCTCCAGTTGGCTGCATGTTTCCCAAGTTCACCTGCTCTTCCTTCTTCTTCTTCATGTTGCATTGAATGTTTTTGGCACCATTTAGATGGTGCATTGTCTCTGGAAGCATTTTGAAAAGACCATGTAATTAATTGTTGAGTACACGTTCTTGATGTATAAGAGAACTGTGTCACTCATTTTTCTGGTTGTTGAAGACTTGGGCAATTTTTGGAGAAAATAATGAAGAACAGAGCATTTCTTGGCTGTTCTATCTCTTTTTGTGAGTTTATGAGTTGCATTTTGAATGTAGGTTGCACATATGTTTAGTTTCATGTTGTTTTTATATGAAAAATGCTTTATTGCATGTGTTTAGTTGTTTGTCTCCATTTGTTGTATGCATCCCTTTTTTTGAATCTGGTTGCTAAGGGTTACTTAGATTATAGGATATAGATTTCTATATTGCATGCTTAACTTTTGACCTCCATTCAAGGAGTGGATTAAACTATTTTAGGTTAAGTATGAAGAAGATTGTATGGTAGCAGGGGATATTTGTAAGTATAGATAGCTAAATAATCATTCTTGGGTGGTGTTTGTAAGGAAAATACCAATCTGACCCCTTGAAACTTTAATGTCAGTGCAAATCATTTACTTGTATACTTCTAGTTGACTCCTTGCCCTGAGATAGGCACCGGTCTGCCCTTGTGTAGTAGTTATGATCCAAAACACCTATCTTGCATCCAAAACATAAATATAAATCATTCCATATTTCCAACCTGTTAGTTTGTAGGACTAGAAATAGGACCCCTGCATACTCTTATTCCCAACCAGTTAGATATGTCCAAGAACAATGCCAACCTTGTGATTTATCATGCAAATCTTGGTCCTTTCATGAGAGTATTCTGCCTGCTGTTGTAAAGCTAAATCTTTCTATTGGGTGAGTCAAAGTTAAATCTTTAGCTATAGGGATACCCCCCTTGGTGCAGCAGAACCAGAAGTGAAGGGGAGGCAACTCACTCAACCTCCTGTATTTGTTGGCTGAATCTGCCTATGCATTGGAACTGGCAAACCCTTTGCTGATTCAGAGAGAAAGACTCGACAAAGTGGCGACTCTACTGGGGAGAGTCAAATAATTTAAGGGCTGGAAAATCTAGTTTCCAGTGAAGTTGTTGCAGCAATACCAAAGAACGACCATGTGGTGCTCTGCTGGCATGATGAATCCAGAAAATAAAAGTACTTTGTTGATATTCTATCCTCTCTGTGAGAGGTGGTGACTTTGTTGATTGAACCTATCAAAGATGCAACATATTTCCAGGTATTCATCTTTTGATTCAAAAATAATGATTCAAATAGAACAACAGTCCTGGTTGTGCCCTCAAAGAAGACCATTTTTTATTGAAAGATATAAAGCCCTAAATTTCAAAGGAATATATGGTTACCCAAATGTTATTCCCAATAAGATTACAAAATGTTTGTTGAAATATAGTGGATCAAATCCTGAGTCTGCAAACAAACATCTACAATTTTTTTGTAATTTGATAGAAGATTATGAGGTAGAGACTGAAGATGTAGTAATGAGACTCTTTGTTCAGTCATTAGAGGATGATTCTAGGGTCTGGTTTTCAGACCTGCCTGTGTGTTCAGTTTCTTCATGGGTAGATTTAGAAATTGCATTCCTATAGCAGTTTGGTGAAAGATTTGATTTGGCCTCATTGATCATACATTTCATGAATATCCAAAAGGAAGATGAGGACTGGTTCCAGCCTTTAATCTTAGATTTATTAATTTGCTCAAGCAGATCCCTGAATATATGAGACCCAATGATCCTTTGTTCTTGGCAATTTATTTGGCTGCATTTGATGAAGACATGAGTTATTTATTGAGAGATAAAGAACTAGCTACACTTCACCAGGCCTACAAATTTGCTATGGATATTGAAAATAATCAGAAATATGGAATGCCAATAGGTTTCATGACTGCAAGCATTCAAAATAGTTTTCAAAGTGAATATATTTCAGCTTTCCCAGTGTGTTCATTGAGAGATGATTTTGCAAAGGGGAATGTATTTCAAAACAATGGGTGTAGTCATGATGTGATGCATAAACATGAAGAAGATGTTGTAGAAAATGTAGGCACATCCTATAATGGTGAAAACAAATATTGTTATCAGCCTCTAGAAGAGAAGCCTGTAGATGCAAAATGCCCTTCAAGTGATCAAATGAAAGATATACATGAAGTTGTGTCCTACAGCAATAGGCATATACCAGTTATTCATGATTATTTGTATAAGACGGATATGCAAAGCTTCACTCTGAATATAGAAGATGCAGATTCAAGGGATTGCAGTGAATATGTTAGTGATTGTCAGCTTTTAGATGTATATGTGAGCCTTTTAGATGATGAAATATATATGTATGCTGAATATGAGTGTTTCCTTTAAAATTCTGACTACCTTTACAATGCAGACGTTGAAAATTTTTCTTTTGATTATCAGTGCATTGGTGAAGAGGAAACACAGGGTCACTATTCAGATGTGAATGGATGAGTTGCAGATGTTCATGCTGATACAAACGGGGATAGTGTTCGTTGTAGGGGTGACTATGAGGCTTTTAGTGTAGGGTTACACCCTGAGCTATTTATGCCTTCTCTTGAGACATTCTAGGTGGACATTAATGATAAAATTATTGAGAGCAATGATGATGAATATCTGAGTGTTTATAAGGATGAATTTGATTATGAGATGTTGCTTGTGCCTGAATATTGCGCGTTTAATATAGAGGAGCTCTTATTTTTTGAGGAAGGGCAAAATTTTGAGGTGGATTCATTTGTTTCATATGAGTTTGTTATTTTTCCAAGCAACATTGGTGACTCATATGATGATGACATTCTACAGCTGATGATAATGTATGCTGATGAAGCTTGTTGTAGATTTGTTAAAGAAAGAGAAATGGGTAGTAGCACAACCAATTGCAAAGTAGGGTGCTGCAGGTAGTTAAATGTTTTGAGGCTTCATTTGAAGAAATCAGATGAAAACAGGGTATTTGATAAAGGGAAATTCTATTTTTTTCCTTTTTGGTGGCCCTGGGCCACCAAGTATATTTCAAAAGTGTGATTTCTGATGCAGGTTGATGTGGAATTCGACTCTATGGCCCAATGGATATAGCACTTGGTCTACGAAACTAGAAGTTCTAGAGTTCTTGCCATGCATCCCCAGACAGAGCCAATGTTGGTGACTGCTACAAGTTTGGGTTTCGAGCATTTGAATCCGTAGGCATTTTTCATTCAAACCCATAAAATTTTCTAAGTCTCTCAGCCTTTTGGGTTGTTGTATGTATCTTTGTATGTGCATTGCTATTGTATACATGTTTGTATGTACAAGTGTAAATGTACATTGGCAGACCTGAAAGTGGAGTTAAATTGGCTCCAGAAAATGAAAAAATAGTTGTATGCATCTCTGTATGCATATCGGGTTTATACATGGCATTTGGGTTCATTTTCAAGTGTGAAAAGGTGGTAGTGCATTGCATATTCCATCGTAGATTCCATGCTTGTATGTAAAGATTGCATGTATATTGTGTTGTATATTCGATAAACAACAGGTAGATACAAGGGTGATATACAAGAGGAAACATGCAAAAGGGGCGCATACAAAGACAAGATGCAAAGGAGGAGATAAAAATGGTGGGGTCCACCATTTGCATGTATATGCAATTGTATCTTTGCACATACAATCGCATATACAAGGAAATATACATTTCCAAGATGCAAGGCCCAGACTCGAAAAGGTATGCAATTTAGTTGATAAAGGCATACATGTTTGTATACATCTTTCACTTGTATATTTGCATTGTATGTTTAGACATACAAAGGGTAGATACAAGGGAATATACAATGGTAACATACAAAGGTCAGATGCATTTTGCAATGTACAAGTGATTGTATATAGTTCTGCTTGTATATTCACATTGTATATGCGATATACAAGGCCGATATATA
This sequence comes from Cunninghamia lanceolata, assembly GCA_027924645.1. Taxonomy (NCBI): domain Eukaryota; kingdom Viridiplantae; phylum Streptophyta; class Pinopsida; order Cupressales; family Cupressaceae; genus Cunninghamia; species Cunninghamia lanceolata. The sequence goes on along the minus strand of BSBN01000429.1, from coordinate 1,985,731 downwards.
AAGGTAAAACATACAAGCCAGACCTGTTCCAAAGTCCAATATGGCCGATAATCTTCTAAGTTCCACATTGTATGTATATTTGCGATTGTATGTTTGCATGTACAATCAGATATACAAACGGTCGCATGCAAAGGATTTTGATGAGACTTAGTGTATCGGAGGCCCCTTTTAAGGTCTTTCCGACAGCTGATGAAGATACAAATACACAGTGATGGAGAACCAATCAGCTGCTACCATGTGTCCAAGTCAGTTGTATGTATATACAACTACATATATAAAGATTTGAAGGCAGAAAAATAAAAATGGGTGAAAAGGCAAAACGTATGTTCGCGATGTGAAAAGTCAAAGGGGTAAAACTGTCTACGTGGCACTTTTTCATTGGTTGTGGACTTTTCAGCATGATTTGAAGCCGCAGATCTCAATGGGAGGAAATGAATTGACAGGCATCATTCAAACTTTTAGAAAGTGAAGGATTTCCTATGTGTTCACAGTTGCATTTCAAATGGAAAGAATCTTCAGAGCACGCAACTGTTATGTTTCCAGAGGCTGTGGGTAGGTTGGCCACTAATGGCAAAATTTGCAGAGGCATGGTCTTGATTGACAAGCCACCTACCATTTTTAATGGAAAATCTCCAGTCGGCTGCGTGTTTCCTGAGTTCACCTGCTCTTCCTTCTTCTTCTTCATGCTGCATTGAATGTTTTCGGTGCCATTTAGATGGTGTATTGTATCTGGCAACATTTTGAAAAGACCATGTAATTAATTGCCGAGTACACGTTCTTGATGTATAAGAGGACTGTGTCACTCATTTTTCTGGTTGTTGAAGACTTGGGCAATTTTTGGGGAAAATAATGAAGAACAGAGCATTTCTTGGTTGTTCTATCTCTTTTTGTGAGTTTATGAGTTGCATTTTGAATGCAGGTTGTACATATGTTTAGTTTCATTTTGTTTTTATATGAAAAATGCTTTATTGCATGTGTTTAGCTGTTTGTCTCCATTTTTTGTAGGCATCCCTTCTTTTGAATCTGGGTGCTAAGGGTTACTTAGATTATAGGATATAGATTTCTATATTGCATGCTTAACTTTTGACCTCCATTCAAGGAGTGGATTAAACTATTTTAGGTTAAGTATGAAGAAGATTGTATGGCAGCATGGATATTTGTAAGTAGAGATAGCTAAATATTCATTCTTGGGTGGTGTTTGTAAGGCAAATACCAATCTAACCCCTTGAAACTTGAATGCTAGTGCAAATCATTCACTTGTATACGTCTAGTTGACTCCTTGCCCTGAGATAGGCACCGATCTGTCCTTGTGTAGTAGTTATGATCCAAAACCCCCTGTCTTGCATCCAAAACATAAATATAAATCATTCCATATTTCCAACTTGTTAGTTTGGAGGAGTAGAAATAGGACCCCTACATACTCTCATTCCCAACCAGTTAGATATGTCCAAGAATAATGCCAGCCTTGTGATTTATCATGCAAATCTTGGTCCATTCATGAGAGTATTCTGCCTGTTGTTGTAAAGCTAAATCTTTCTATTGGGTGAGTCAAAGTTAAATCTTTAGCTATAGGGATACCCCCTTGGTGCGGTAGAACTAGAAGTGAAGGGGAGGTAGATCACACAACCTCCTGTATTTGTTGGCAGAATCTACCTGTGCATTGGAACTGGCAAACCCTTTGTCGATTCAGAGAGAAAGACCCAACACATCCAACAATCCCTTTCTATGTGACCAGCTTTATTACAATTATAAAAAACATTGTTATAGTCCTGATTTGTCAAATAATAAGAACTCTTATCCTTATTCTATCCAAGACCATTTCTTGAGTGAGTTCTACAATCTCTAGCTCTATGACCATAAACATGACAATAATAGCAATAACCATGAAATCTCATTCAACTCTTGGTAGGTAGAGATCTTGTAGACTTGATTATCATTTCTCCTTGATCTTCTGGAGCAGCAGCATGAAAAATCAAGTCTATCTTCTTTTTTAGATGTCTTTCTTGCCTTAGAAGACTATCCTTCCTCATATCCTAAGCCCGTGGTGTCCTTATAGTGTTTTTGTTTGCCCAACATTTCATGCAACTTGTTTGTGCTTTCTTCAAACTCTTGATATTTATTGGATAGAACCTTGAGACTATAATATTTTCTCAAATTGATAATTTCTGCCTCTAATTTCAGACATTCAATTCTTTTCAACTCGAGATCAGATTTTTTCACATCTATTATTCTTTTGGCTTCCTCAATTTCAGTCTTTAGACTGATAATCAATTTTTCATATTCATCAACATGACTCTTTAAGTCTACAATCTGATTTCTTGCCTCTTCAAAATCTAAAGAAACTTTTGCAAAACATAAACGTACCTTGTCTTTGGAGTCTTTTTCTTGTTGAAGCTAGTCTTCTAATCTTTGATTCTCCTTTCTAAGTTGATTGATTTGATCTAAGGTACACAAGAGTTCACCTTCTAAATCAACTTTACAATCATTTTCATCAAACTCCAATCCATCTTTATTCATAAAGAGGTCTCCTTCTGTGTCATCAATCTCAATAGCAATATCATTTTCTTTATCACACTTTGTGTCAATTTTTAGAGATGGCTCATGCAACAACTCATCAAATGACTTGACTGGGGTTTGATGTATAACCTTTTGCTTGGCATGTTTCTTTTCTCTATTTCTTCTACACTTTCCCATGGACTCCACTTTTAGGACCAACCCAAGCCTGATAGACTTCTATAGGGAACCTATGCTCTGATACCACTTGTTGGAGTATAGGACCACTGAGAGGGGGGTGAATCAGTGGTCTAGAAAATAACTTTTGGCACCTTTTAAACATGAGAAAGACATCACAGATTCAAACGAGCATAATGACTAGTAGAATGAACAAGACCTTTAATCAATCATAAGAGCATTAGGACACATGAACACATGGAGACAAACAAGAAACATAACACCTGATTTGATGAGTGGAAAACCCTCATAGGGATGAAAAACCACTCTAAAAATGCCTCACTGGCTTAATCAAAATCATGCCTCACTAGCTACACAAAATGTCTCACTGACAAGTACAAATACCTCACTAGAAAAATCCTCACTGGATATAAGCCTCACTAGCAAATACAACTGCCTCTCTGGCAATCAAGTGCCTCACTTGCTGATACAAGTGCCTCACTAGCTATCAGATGAACATATGAAAGATGACTCAATTCAGGGGGTTGCCCTGATTCTCTACAATGCACCAAATGACTTGATCCTATTCACCTTACAAAATTATTCATCATTGATTACATACAAATAGAATAATTCAGTGTCTCTTGCATGACATATTAGACTCTTTTACATCCTACTCCATCACCATGTATCTTCTTTTGACTCCAACCAATATACCCTTCATTTACAACCTTCCAAATCACACATACACATTATAACCTTTCACTGATTACATAAAGAAAAATATAATCTCAGCGTGCTCTGAAAACATACAAAAAAAAAAATTCTACAATTCAGTCAATTCTTCCTTGTAAACTAAATCAGATGACCACACCAAATAACTTGACTAGGTTTCCTCTTTGTAACATTATCATGCCAATGATAACAAAAAGAACATCAATCTTCTTTAAAAAAAACTCTTTCTACAGACCTTGCAATACACCATAAAGACATTTCAATACACTTCTAATCATCCAAGCAAAGAAATGCTGAAGCAAAATTTCACTTATACCTCTATCTATAAATTGCAAATGTCCTTCATGTTTCACTTCCTCAAAACACCTATCATTCTCCACTATTTGCTTCAATTTTTATATGGATGTGTAGGTTTGTGTCTCTATTGTCATAAGAATCAAGTTTCCTCCATCATTACATTATGTAGGCTGAGTTATTAAATTTCCTAGCTTTCTCTGTCAATTTCTTAAAGCAGTTTGCAAGACAGTTAGTACTTTATTGGCAAATTGAACGTCAAACTAAAAAGCATAACTGAACTATTGGAATATGAATCACTTTTAAATCTTCACCATTGATTTTGTCCTCACGCTCTAGATAGATTTTAATTAGAGCCTTTGATCTGTCTTTGGTCACCCATTCCATATGTCTTAACCAGTTTTCCCAGTTTCACTAGGTCGAAGGGCCAGTTGAGTGATGTCTTAAAGACCTTTGTTAAGTCACTTTAAGTGACTTTACCTCCAATAGGGAGTCAATGTTAAATTAAAACAAAAGCGATATAAGTTGAATGACTGGCTCCATAATACTCACTTAGGGTAACTTGCTTAGGTATTAGGAGGGTTTTGGGCATTAGGGTTTAGGTCCTCATAAATAATCAAAACCCTAATTTTCTAACTACCTCAGAGATTCCTACAGTGTATCCACCAGGTTCTTTTGCACACAATTTTGAATGAAGATATTCTCAACAACATGAAAGTATCTTGATGAGAAATGTATCACCACCTATCAAATCATTACCATCTTAAAAGCATAATGAACACTAACAAGACATCATTAACTCAAAACAAATAGAGACAAGAGGATATCATCACAACACAAACACCTCCTAATCAAAACTCCTTATGAAGAGTAAACTTCTAATGAAAACCTTGAGAAAACAATGTCTACAATTCTTGTAAACACCACCATCATGAGAGACCTCTTGATGCTCCATCCTAATGTCTTATGCACTCTTGATATAGGACCAAAATCAGCAACAATTAGAACTCCTACATCACATTAGTATGATCATCAAAGCATCCTGATGAGATAAAGTTCAATATGAAATCCTCTTTGAGCCATGAACAACAAGATGATCTAACATGATCAATAAATGTCATCACATGTAAGATGTCTCTACCAAATGTAACATGTTTCTCTGCATGACAAGACAATCACTCATAAGGTCATCCAAGATCATATAAGCAAGATAAACAAGGTGAGCATTCATTGTACCCTTGAACATCTTAACAACACCTTGTTTGCATCAATTAACAACTACAACATCAACACCTTAAAACCATTCAAACAACTACAACCTAAAGCCATGATGAAGGTAAAAACTAAAACCCTAATGAACATAACAACTACACCTCCTGATGAACACATTAACATTCAAACATCATGTGAACCTAACCCTGAGAGACCTTTTGCCTTTTGACATCAATGACAAACCAAAGCCACCAACAATTTGGTGTTATGGTATATTTGTTTATTGCTAATTTTATGTTTAAATGTTGTGTATCATATTTATGTAATTGAAAAATTAAAAATTTGGGCAACACTCTCCTCATTAGATTGGTGTTGGAAGCACTTTACTTCCTTTTCAAAATTCAAATCCAAAAATATTTAATTCTTAAATTCTAATCTTACACTCTGATATTTTGGCCGATAGACCATTCTATATGTGCACACATCTTGTAACTACCAAAAATTTGGTAGTCCTATTTTTTGGTCGTCCAAAAATTTTAAAAAAATTGGTTGTCCATATAAAATAAGTGTTTAAAACAACCAAAAAAATAGAAAATATATATGTAAAAGGAGAAGACCCAAAAATAGTGCAAGAAACGTTGGTTGCAAGTAAATAAATTAGAGAATGAAATGCCATAAGGAATATGTTTCTTCTAAAGACCTAGATAGATATGAGAACAAGAAGAAGGGTCATGGATTATAGGAGCCTCTAAATCATTTATTGATGAGCTCTGCTGCTACCATGGATGATAACAGTTGGGCAGGTCTAAGGATGATGATGACTTGCCACCATCAACTGTCCAACGACATCCTTGGAAGCTGAAACTTCATGGGAAGGTGATTGTTTTGATAAATATGAAAATTTTCTATCTTAAATATGTATTTTTGAGAACGTGAATGTCAAGAAATATTTGAGTCCTAATGACTTAACACCAGTTCCTCGCAAGCTACGAACAGGTTTCCTAAAACTCATCCAACCATAGGTTCCTGTTTGGCAATACTTTTGTTGTTTGGACTTAAATCACCAGCAATTGTTTTTTCCATTGAATTTTCCTCCATAATTGTTAGAATCTGGGTTGTATTCTTTTGCTTTTTGGGGTAGCTTTCTTACCCACAAAATTTATGTTGCAAAGATTTAAGGTGAGTTGTAGGAGAGTGCCAAATAGAAAACAAAAGAATCACATTATTTACATTGTTTTTTTTATCCTTGATTTTTTTAAAACATACAGAACTATTCATCTTAATTTGAGAATTTGCAGAAGGATGAAAATCAATAGAAGTGGGCATAGCTGAAGGAAATTGGAGATGACTGATTAAATTTCAACTTAGAGTGCATATCCATCAAATTCATAGCTAGGAGGAAAGAAAATAACAAGGAATTGTTTGGTATGAGAATAATATTATTTATTTATGGTATAGATGTTATGAGCATGCTTATTATTTAATATCAAACATATTTATCAATATGTAAAAATAATGCTCTAAGATTGGAATGAATTTTCATTACATTGATATAATTTAAAATGATTTCTTAATAAAAATGTAAGTATTTCTCAAATCTTCAACAAGATTTTATTCTGCATTGAGCTACCAGACTCCTCACATGGCCAAGAAACATCAAATTATGTTTCCTCGATGGAAAGCTCCAACATATCTTATCAAAACTTTAGATTTGACAAGATTAAAAAAAAATTATGGAGAAACAGATCATAAAAAAAAATGATTTTATTTTAAACTCTATATGCTCCCTTCATTGTTGAATTCCCTATGACCAAATTCTTCAAATTCTTCTACTTGTACAAAAAAACAAAATGGAGGTTAAGTAATTTGAAAGGAAGAAAATGAGTTGTTTTATTAAGAAAAGCAAACTATTTTATTTCTAAAATTTGAGTTCTATACTTTACTAATTATAAATTGGCTATTTAAGTTCTTATCATGTGCCTTTTTAATTGTAACTCCTTGTTTTATTAATTATTTTTTTATGATGTGTTTTACTTTCTTATTGTAGGCTTTCATTAAATTCTTTATGATTTTAGTTAAATAATGGAAACTAATTATGATTAAAATATTTAATTTATCTTTAGTTTTCTAGATATTAACAATTTAATTTCTTTAATTATTATTTTTCTCGTTATTATAACCATATTCTTTAGAATTAAAATAATATAAACGTAATTGAATTCGATGTTATATTTCAAATATTTACCCTAAACTTATTATTTTAAAAAACAAATCATAAGAAACAAAAAATAAATTATTTTAAAGTTCTTTTTAAATAAACTTTATAAAACAAATCTTAAAAGAATAAAAAAGAATAATATCCCTTACAAATCTTTAAAATGTTAAGGAAAACTACAAAATAAAAACAGAAACATAAATATTTTTTATTTTTAATAAGACAAAAAAATCTACATAGCTTTAACTACATAAAAATAGGAAAATAAAAATTTATAATTAAAAAAGTAATAATAATATATATTTTTTAAAAATATTATAAAAAGAAAACTGAAACTTTAAAATAAAAAGGGAAACATCAATATTTTAATAAGACAAGAAAGAAAAACAACGTTAAAAAAAATAAAGCATCTCAAAAGAGAGTCATAATCTATTTAATTTAATATCAAAAACAAGAAATTACAAATTTGTATTTTTTTTAAATGAAAAAAATGAAAAAAGAATATCCTTAAAAATCTTTAAAAAGCAAGAAAACATGTAGTTATTTATTTTTATAGCTGAGGACATAGACTAACTATTCTTAAGAGATAATCATTTAAATCATTGAAAATGTAAATATTTCAATACAATATTTAATATTAATGAAAAATATGGTGAATCTTTGTCATATAAGTACCATAAATGAGAATACAATATATGTAGCTTTTCCACAACTTTCAACATAACTTATTTTACAAAACTCTCCATAAGAGAAACATGGGACAATCCTAAATTCTTATATCCATCCTAGTGATCATATGTAAGAAAGATCAAATCTATAACTCTCCATTAAAAGACAAAGGTTAAGCTTAGGGTTAAAATAATGTTGTTTAGATGTTACAAATCAAGGTAGGGTTAGGGTTAGGGTGAGGGATAGAATTAGCGTTATGATTACATTTAGAATTAGAGCTAGGGGTTAATAGGGTTAGGGTTAGTATTAGAATTAGGGCCATAATTAGGGTTACAATTATAGTTAGAAATAGGGTTAGGTTAGGGTTACAATTATGATTAGGGTTTTCATTAGAGTTAGGGTTAGTGTTAGTGTTAGGATTAAGGTTAGGGTTATGGTTACAAATATAATTAGGGTTTGGATTAGGGTTAGGGTTAGTATTAGAGTTAGGAAAGACTTACGGTTAGAATTATTATTAGAATAAGGGTAGGTATTAGAGTTTAGTCAATTGAACTTGAATTCAAGGGAACATGGGATGGATTGATTACTATTGTTCAAAGACAAGGTTGGAAGCAATTGTTCACTCGACTGAGCATCAACTATGTAAAGGTCAATGGTAAAATGATATAATTTATTTTGATATTTTTAGGGACACTAATTGTTGAATGTGCTTCAAATATCAGTATCATCCATCCATTTATTTCTATCTATTTTAAGACAATACTCTCCTAGAAGTAAATCCTCATTCAATAAATATATTCAGTATTTCCCTGTCAATGAAATTCCACTAGAATTTTTAAATGGTGAACATGCTTGTTGATGTGACATTCACTAAGACACTTTGAAGTAAATGGATCTACCAATTGCAAATTAAGTTGCTTGTTGGCTATGGTTAAGCCATGATATACGTCTTTAGATTTATTAGTTTTTTGTTTATGAAAGTGGGTAGCAAATGTTTTGGTAGGATTGACATTGAATCTACAGATAATTTGTTATTTGACAGCTTATTCCTATAGTGACAATCAGATTTGCTGCATATGATGGAATGAAATCTTTTCTTGGAATTCCATCTCGAGAAAATGCTCATGATCAAAGTAAAGAATAAGAGACAATGCAAAGTCTGTTGCATTTTGTTAGCTTGACGAGGTCATTATCTTGCTATGTCCAACTTCAATCAGGTTGGAGAAATGGGTTATTGAGAATGGACACATGATAAAAGAAAGGACACACTGATAAATGCAAGGGTACACTAACAAAAATAAGGGTCTTTCTGACAAAAGCAATGGTTTAAATGAAGAAATATCTTAACCATTCAACACTATTCCTTATGTCTTGATATATCTTCATTTTTTTATTCTTTATCCACATGAACCATACATTGTAGGTTTCTTTGTTTAATATTAAAAATATCCTTGAAGGTGATATTATTTATATTCAATTGCAAAAAGATTATTTGATAAAAAAGATTTTAATGCATTTTTTCTTTTACATGTAAAGCAATGTTGTGATTGGCTGGTTAGTACTGTTTAGGATGTTATTTCTTTACTTAATTCATTTTCCTACATGTAATCATCCGAGTTTTCTTCTAGCATGTTTGTTGTTGACTAGTGTTTCTTCATTCTATTGAAAGGAATTTTGAGAATCATCTACTAAACTAATTTTATAAAATAATTGGCATTTAGATTAGAGTGCTCTGTTAAATATCTTTCTATACAAGGAATTGGTAGTTGTCTATTTTCTTGCTTTATCTAGAGAAAAACTTCTCTATTAATCAATAAAATCTCTTACAAATATCTTGAGCCTACAAATCTATAATGTAAGGTTGAAAAGATTTTGCAGTAACCATGTTATCTTGATAATCCTAGTCAAAATTATTTCAATTATTACAAATTGCTGATGTAAACGTTAGTCCTAATATATATAAATTACAAATAAATGTGCAAAACAATTATAGTGTTTTATTATTCCAGAGCAGAACAAAGCTAATATAGAGAAAGAGACTAGATTTAGTTAACTCACTTCATAAGTTTCATAATAAAGTACCTAGACCACTACAAAAAGAAGGATGATGATCCCTTGAATTCCTATGTGTTTATAAAGAAAATTGTAGACATAGAACATGCATGGATTCTCAAACGTGCACGTTCCCTACAAGACTGTACCCCTCATAGTTACACCTTTGTACACAACTGCACCTACTAATGGTGATAATGTCCTAGGAGTTGAGGCACCACAAGATGAAAAAGATAAGGCAGAGCCACCACCAAGAAAAGATAAGGGGAAGCACATTACACACATGCCAATCCCTCCACTTTAGAAGCATCAATCTACTAGTATTTGGATCAAGGATCATTGGGTTTGAACAAACACAAACTTTGCATATGTACATGCACTAGCTTAGGAACCCAAGGCACAACCCACGGTACTTGGAATGCAGACAAAGAATTCATCATCACCTATTCAAATGCCTACAACAACTGATAACATTGTGCCCATAGCACCATGCAGACAAGCAAAATTTAAGCACAGATGCACCTATGGTTACTAGCCTGGATAGTCCACAACCATTGCTCCAGATGCACAACATATTACACTATGTATATTTTCCTACAATTTATCATGCTGACACTTCTCACATTGAGAAATTGTTTTAAGGAAAATTTGTAGGTAGGCATGAATGAAGTAGATATCATGTCTATTCTAGTGCCAAGCATAGGGACTGCAAAAGAAAAAATGCCTGATGAAATCAATGTGGTCACATTGATTCATGATGTCATGACAAATGGAGATATTGTAGTGCTTCAATTGCACACAATGGTAGGCTTACTATGTTGAGATGCAAAAAGAAGCAACCAGGTAATTTAGTGCTCAATGTTTTTAAAAAAGGGGGCTATGTTTAGTTTAGGAGTTTTTGCATTTGGGAAGTTGCTTTAGAGAGTTGAGTCCCCACTACAAAGGCACACACTATTGAAGACTTTTTTTCACTTGGCCCTATTACATATCATTGCAAAATTATAGAATGAATATTGAAGGTTTGTATTTGCTTGATAATCCTTCTATTTAACATGATTCTACAGTTATGGAGGCTTGAAGAAATTTTTTCCACAGACCCACAACGAATTGGATCAAATTGGGTTATTTAAACTAAATTTTTCTCCTTTTCTCTCGATAGCCAACAAATTAATACCATACACTGTAGAAAGGATGAATGTTTCTTGATGCAATAGTGTTAGGAGTTTTGATGCAGATGTGTTGACATAAAAAGCATTCACGATTTCAAAAACATTGACTATGCAAATACTATGCCTTTGACCATACACTATCCAAAAAGCAGACAGTCAGCTACTACAATCTATCAAAATGCAATTCTACAATATTTTGCTGATTTCTTCCAAGAACTCCACACAGTGTCACTTTTTGAAAATAATGCTCAAGCCCACCTCACAACATACCCAACGTCATCACAACTATTGAGAATAAGAAGTTGCTTAGTCCAATTATTGAAGTTAAGTTCAAAGCCACAATCCTTTTCTTTCCAATGCACTAAATCTCTAGGATCAGATGGTTTCGCTATCCTTTTCTATCAAATATTTTGGGACACTATTAACCTTGAATTGTTCGAAGTAGGTGAAGTGTAATGTCCACAATGCATTTGCCTTGTATGCTTTTTGATGTATATGATATATGTTGTATTAAATGTTTCATTAGTGTATTGTGTGATTCATGTGTTATGATCTATTGTATTGAACTTCCTAATGAGGCCTATTATACTATTGAGGTGTTCTAAGGGTGTAATCTAGATGTTTTTGTGCATGGAGCATGATTGAACTTTGGCATATGATTACTTTCTAAAGTGAATTCAATTTTAAACAGACAAAGTAAAACAAATATAAGTCAATGCCAAAGTTCAAATCCATACCTCATAGAAAAAATAAGTATATCAAATTAAAGTGAATGCCAAAGTTGCACTCCATACAAACAATAGATAGATTTCAAAGTGAATCACACTAAATAAACATGTTCAAAATACAACTTATTAATAGTACAACACTAATTATGATAATGTTAATAGATTGCATCGTGGTTGAATGGGAGGCCATAGTTCTTTGATGGTTTCTTTATGATTTAGTTCTCTAACGGTTTTAGTTCATGTGGTTATTCATTTAATAACATTCCATTAATTTTTATTTGCAAAAAAAAAATCAATTTTTTCAAAAAAAATTTCGTCTTGTCCACCAACTACATGTAATGACTTTTCAATAAAAATATAAATATAAAATATTTAACGACTGGCCTATAAATATTTGTGCCTATGGGTCATTTGATAGCACCTTTGGTGCTTTTACTAGTTATATACATCTTAAATGTTAATATCCTTCAAAGTTCGTTAAAAAAAAAATTCCTACCAAAACCTCGTTTACTGTTTTAACGTGAATTCTGGAGAAAGTATCATTCATAATGTCGACATAAATAAATATTTCAGGATGTTTGAGTAGAGATCTCTTGCTATGCCCAAAAAAAGAAAATATTTGCATATCAATATAAAAACCTCTTTGACTGTATTCAGGCGCTTTAAAGATAGATTCACTATAGATCAATTGTACTAAACCTACACCTTCACTACCTATCAGGTCATAGGAATTACAGAAAGTTTAAGAAAGACAGAATTGAACAACATGGGCACAAATAATCCTTTGGTAGGACACGCATGAGAGAACAGGGATGGAATCTAAAGGAACTGTTTGGTGAGACATGTGCAAGGGAAGACAATGCGATGTGGAAGGTGGAAATGATAAGCACCATTTGTTTTAGCTTTTTTAAAAAAATGGGCGAATTGAATTTCTTATTATACCTACAGGGATGGAATCTAAAGGAACTGTTAATTTGTTTGCAGATGTGTGGAGGGAGCATATTGAAGGTTTCAAAGGAATCTATGTCATTTTGATGTTGATATGAAGTATATATTAATAAAGATAGAAAGAGGTTCTTATAACAGATCCATCATCAACACCATTAACAATAGTTGGTCTGTTACAATACTATTATTTATTCAAAACATAAACAATTGTTTTTAATTATTTAGATTATTAAATTAGTTATGTTTTGAATTTTGAAATAGATATTTAAGCGGGTTCAAGATTATGTTTGTATATATTAAAATATTAACAATGTTTGTCAATATGTTACCATCATTAATTAAATTGACAATTTTTTTGTCAAGCCTTGTAAATCATTTGCTATTTGTATGTAAGTAGAAAAATAATACTTTATCTTTTCTCAATTTTGATCATTGTTTAGGTTTTGTTTTGTATGTTTTTTTAATATAAATAAAGGATTTTTTTAGTCAACTGGTTTTGGTTGTATTAAAGAAAATAAGCATCTAGGTATGGATTGAAAAAGTGGCTCTAAAGTTTCAACACCTCCATGACCTTCTCAATCACTAAGGGAGTGTGTCATGCACCATAAACAAAATCCTACTTTCAAAACCTATTGATTAAGTAAAAACATTATATTAAAATAAGTAAACAACTAATTTGAGAATATTATTTATTATATAAATATGTGATAAATACTAATAGTTGATAATATCATACACCTTAATGATATATGTTGCTTGTAATAGATAAGTGGTAAAATAAATGCTTAAATCTAATTAATTAATATTTAGTAATATGTTAGTGAGTACAATGATAAAATATTACTTAAAATAAAATATATATATAAAAATGTGATGTCTGTGTATAGACCCCAAGGACTAGGGACTAAGTTCTTGAGGCTAGGTCTAGGGATGGTTTCCATGCACCCTAGTCATTACAAGTGATTCTCAAGGAGACATTAGAAACATTAGAGATCAATAAATTTCAGTAATAATATCGAATAAGATCAAAGATAATATAAATATTTTATTCTTGACAAAGGATTATTCATTTCCTTCTTGTCATTCATGACCATTCTCTAATATATTCCATAAGTATATTAGGGTGAATATTAAACATATTTTAAGATCCATATCTTCCTCTCTTATTCTTCATCAAGGAAATAGATTTTACATGACTAGGGAGCATGGAAACCATCCTTGGACCCAACTTTGAGAAACTTCATCCCTAGCCCTTGGGGTCTATACACAGAGTCTCAGATTCAGCCTCGGGAAACTTAGTCCCTAACCTTGGTTTCTATACACGAAGTCTCAGATCCAGCCTCAGGAACTATGTCCTAGCCATTGGGATCAATACGAGATCTTTGGACCTAGCATCAGGAACTATATCCTAGCCATTGGGATCAATACGAGATCTCTGGACCTACCATCAGGAACTATATCGTAGCCATTGGGGTCTATACAGTGGATGGAATTACTCTGCCTTTCCCTACATTACCTATCATTCCCTTAAGGATGAAGTGATAGAGGTGATATAATCCCTTATGTTAATATCCCTTGTATTATAGATGACATTATCCTAAATATTTATCATCATAAGCATAGATAGAAACATTCCTATCATCATTTGGAATATCATTGTAAAATATTCTAGTTTATAGAATTGTTCATCATTACTTGATCTTAGATATACACATATATACAAGACATTTCCCTTTGAACTACAATAATTCACATGGATTTGTATCAACTATAAGATGATATTATAATATTCATAGATATACATTTATGCGCATATATATATCCTTACAACTTTACTTAATAATTATAAATTAACATGTTAAATAATTCTTAATACTTACCTTTGTGGATTGCAAACTTCCTTGATCTGCCGACTACTTTTATTAATGACCAATATTGATATTGGCTGCTGCAGACCTTTAAATATCTTTATTCTACTAATATTTGTTCCCTTCAATTGATCACATGCTGAAGCTATCCTTGATCGATGCTCGGTTATCTTTTCCTTTCTACTATTGGTGATTATAATTGCAGAAGTATATGTTTGGATGCTACAATTAATTCCCAATTTCTGTATTGAATGATTGATTTACTTATCTTCTATTTGATTGCTATAGAGGTTTGTAATGCATAATTTTGAAGATTATTGGGTCTCTTCTATGCCTGAGGGGGGGTTTCTTCTACAAACTGACCACATTGGTATTGTTGTTGATAAGGATTTTAGGGCATGAAATATGGATTAGTATGATTCGTGCTTTGGCATCTCAACTCATTTAACTCATGGGTGAAATATTTTAGGAGTTCTTTTACCTCCAACATCTCCTTATGATTTGGCAAATCAGCAGGGAGGGTGCGCAGACTAGAATAGGTATACATTTGGCTACAAGAAAGAACTTGAGATAGGTTATTTGCATGAGGGAATAATGGTTTCAAAGGCATAGGGGATAGTTTACCAGCCACTATGAAGTTGTTTTCATCCCTAATGGCAAGATTATATGATTGGGGTAGGGTTTCACCTCCTAAGGCTTGGATCATCAAAGAGATTTCAGGGTCTAGGGCCTTTAAATAATATGAGAATGCAAAAACTGGAGGAGGCATGATATCTATTGAAAATCTTTTCCATACCTTGTCAAATCTTGAATTGAAATCATACATGCTTTCTCTTGATGGTGATGAGATTCTCGATGAGTGAGCTGACATCTGTCCTCTCCATGAACTGATTGTAGATGAGTCCTCCTAGCTGATCCCATTCAGTGATTGAATCAAGATGCAATTCTCTATACCATTCCCTTGCTTTACCTTTAAGGGGAAATGCCAACAACAAAAAAGCATGATTCTCACCTGTGACATTATGAATGGTGCACAAATTTGCAACATCCTGAATATGATTTGCAGGAAAAACTGAGCCATTTCCCAAAAAGTAAGGCATTGCCTTCCATGCTATCTCAGGAACCTGACCTTGCTGCTGCAAATGAAGAGGGCTTGAACATCTCTTTGTGGCTTCTGTGAAAAATAAAGTTTCTTTCTTTCTTTTTGGGCTGCATATGTTTCTACCTGTATCCATAAGAGTCAAATGAGTCTTAATGAGAGTCTTATTAAATAATAAAGCCTTTCTTTATTTCTCAATATTAAATAATAAAGCCTTGCTTTATTTCTCAGAGGACCTACCACTTAAAAATGTTTCTAAATTAATAAAGACTCTTTATGTTTGATTGACTTTCCCGTAGCCTTTTGAAAGAGACTCTTATTTTATATAAAATAAAACACAGCTCATTAGAGAGGCCCTCCACTATATTTAATAAGAGACTCTTATTAAAATAATAACTCAACTCTCCTTCATGTGACTCTTCTCATTTATGAGTTTTAATAAAAATGAAATAAGATCATTTATCCTCCTCCCGCTTCATCCACATGGTGCTAAAGCACTTGTTTGGGATGAAAAATTCTCCCTCTACCTTCAAAAGAGCACGGTTGTGCCAAGTGGTACCTCTCGAGGCTTCCTTTCTCACTTTTGTCTGAGACGTTAGATCGGGTCTCCATCCAACAGTGACTAAGTGTCCGTTTTCATTTGATTTCTAAGTGCTCCATTTGCAATGCATGAGCTTGTTTTAAACATTGGCTGTGACTTATCTTTTTATAGAAACTGTGTTGTTCTTCTTCAAGGCTGATGCCATTCATGTGTGACCTACACCTATTATTATATAGGTCGATCCACTCTTCATGCTAAGGTCGATTCCTGCATTGGTGTCCCTACGCCAATCATGTGCTATGAGATGTCTTGAGTTTGAGGTTGCCATAGCATATGTTGGAGGAGCCAAGTCTTGAGTGACTTTATCTTCATTGATGCCTTTATTTCTATGCTAGTTGTACTGTGATTTTGTTGACGCCTGAGATGACTGAATGCATTTTAGAGGCCTCTGGGATTTCATAGTAGTTGTGCCATACTTTATATGATGCTGGAGACTTGAGGCTTTGCGCTATGTTCATGAGATGTGTTAATTATTCAATGCTGGTGCTGGAACAATTTTTGACAAATTCGACTATTTGATCCTCATAAACAAATGAAGCTACTATTCTCATGTTTAATACTACTTCGCTTCCCAATCAGCTTATCTCTGCATGGGCTTTAGCTGAATCAGTTGCAAATCCTTTCAATGACCAAGCCTAAATGAGGCCCCCTATAAGATGGCAAAGCATTACAACCCATTCACGATCATAGTGATGATAGTAGCAATCAAAATGGATGATATTCACTGCACTATCACCATCACACAATCAGCTATGATTGGATTCACTAATATTGTGTCCTGTTAGAGGTTGCATGATGGTCATATGAGGTTCATCCTTTGGTTGGAGTGATTGCAAACTGCAACTACAGAATCTCATAAGCAACACCATCTATATTGGCCTTCACATTGAATAGGTAGATGCATATAGATAGCAATATCTATCCTCCAATGCTGTGTCTTCTCCATAATGAGCAATACCTTGCCCTCCACGAAGGATACACTATCTTTGCTGTGCATACCCATTGATACTATGTTAGGAATCACTGCTAGCAATGTGTGTTGTGCCCTTTGATGGTTGCTCCATATTTACCATGTGCTGGGTCTTCTGGTTCATGCCAACTATAATAATGATGGACGGTGTTTGTGTTACCTTGCAGTGCCATCATCATCTTGTGAGCACTATTATTTTGGCATCATGCTCATTTCCTCATAGGGTGCCAATACTGTGTTGATTCTAAACCATCGCTATGATAGGCTAGAGCTCATCTTTACTTGGCTAAGCCCCATGTATTCGATCTGAACTAAATCATGATTTGTATATGGGCTATGACTTATATTTCACATATGGCTATACACTTGCTTGAGCAGTGCCATCTTATCTTATTGTAAGCATTTATTATAACTACCTAGTGCTTTGAATCTGCATCTTATGGGTCTAATGCCTCCATTTAAAACTATGGGATGTGCCTTTATCATGCTGGATGCCATATCTCAAATGATGTTTATGCTTCAATACTGGTGCTCCTTCTACAACAGTCAATTCTCATTATGGCCTGTGTGTCTCATGCTAGCTTGCTATCATTCTGCCGCCACTATAAAACTAGTAGGGCCTTATTTTAAATCATATACCTCACTCTTCATAGGCTGCCAACCTTTATGATGCTTGCACCAAGAATCTCAAAGCTATGAGCTATATCTTATGCTTGTGCATTGCCTTATAGACCTGCATAAACCTTTTGATACTTTAGGTTTGAGGTTGTGCCATTCTACATCTTTGATGTTTTCTTAGACTCCATTTTCTAAAAGATGATGCCAATCCTTATGATGCACCACCTTATAGACCGTGTCATCTTTCGAACCTTAGAATTGTTGGGAGTTAAGGTGTCTCAACCTTTGCAAATTCCTAATGTTGTATTTATTTATCCCATGTTGAGTTGGCATAGTCAGCACCTTGTGTATATGTAGCAGGGTAAATTTTGGTGACTTTGGTAGCCATGGTTTCCCCCTTGAATAATTAACGAGGGTTTGGGGGCAGCGCCCCCAAGACAGGGTCAAGGGGCGTAGCCCCTTGTGGGGTCTAGAGGCAGTGCCCCTGGCGCGCTCCCTATCGCAATACAGGGCGGGGTAAAGGGGCAGTGCCCTCGTGGGGGCTTGGGGGCAATGCCCTCGAAACTTCAAACAATTTTTAATTAATGACAAGTGTCAGTGAGTATATTTGCACAAGAGAAAGGCATCTTTGGGCGGTCAAGGGAGGTTATGACATGTAAGAGGAATATGATATTTTTAGTCAGTGTATGACAGATTCTATGACAGCTGTAAGGTGCGTAAGAGCATCTGTCGTAACCTATCTTGGGACCAGGTGCCCACTTCGGGATGGGATGTTTAACAAGTGTCCTTAGGCGTGGGTTTTGGGGCATGAGTCCAAGATGGATGCCCATCTCTAGAAGGTTCCATATTTGCCTTGTAAACTCTATATAAATAGGTGCTTGGATGGGAGATAGATAACTTTGGTACAAGTATTGTTATGCTGCCAGAATATCTCTAGATTCGACATTTGAAGACTCCTGAAAGAGCATTGGCTCTGAAACTGTATTGTAATCTATTATTGTTTACTGTAATACATTTGAGCTGTGTCTTGGAGTCTGGGGTTTCTCACCCGTAAGGGTTTTCCCCACGTATATCTTGTCTCTCTCTCTCTCTCTTCTATCTTCTTTCTAGTTCTTGTGTTTTGTTGTAATATCTCATGTTAATGGTTTAACATTGCTGTAATAGTTAAGATAAAGTTGAATTTGCATAGCCCTCTTCTCATTAGATTAGTCTAGGAAGTGTTTTCCGCACACCTAGCTTCCTTTCAAGACTTACACCTTAGGCTTAAGGGTGTTGGAAAGAGACACTACTACGCATGATAGGTGTTGTTAGTGATGGAAACTAAGTCTACCTTTCTCATCTGCATTGCATAATCTATTCATACCGGAAGTCAGAGTGAAGATTTGGCTATGTTTGGGTAGTCAGAAATAGAGCATGTGACAGGGTCTGGTATCTTGGTCCAGATCTCTCCCATGGTAATTCATAGTGTACTGTGGATTTGAGGGAGTGATAAGGATTGTCAGGACTATCTAAGTCTAGAGATTTAGCCTCTGATGATAAAGGATTCAAAAGTTTTAAGGATCTAAGTATCAGGTTCTAGTCAGCCAGCATAGTCAGAAGAAGAATAGGGAAACCTAGTATTTGATCTTGGTCCAGATGCAGAAAAGTTGTTGGATAAGCAATTGGTGAAAATCAGTAGTATTGGCTGACATGATTGATGATCTGGAAACACAATGTTTTGGTTTGCATTGCTATTTGTGCATGGATTCAGCTGACAGAGCAGAGTGTTTAATAAATGTTCTAAGTTTTATTGAAGCCAACTATAGTTGATTGAATTTGTTGATGCAGATATATATAACCGATGGATTCGAGTGTTTTGGTGTGTGTGTGGTGTGATAATGGAGTAAGTGCAAAAAAGGCAGATTAAAGTGTGAAAAAGAAGAGATCTAAGGTGTAGATTATGGTAGAGCAGTAAATAGGGCAGAATAAAGATGAAGTGTGTAAGATTAGTATTTTGTGCTTAACTGGAACTAAATTCTTGCATTGGCAGATGCTACTTATCAGCTCAAACAATATGTAGTCCTTTTACAATCATTCTTGTAGGCAGTGAGCCTCTTTTGAACAGTGAGCTCGAAGGCATGTGCCTTCCCCTTTTGTAAATACTTTTAACAGAGTATTATCTTTGTGGGTTAACCCCCACCATGGTTTTTCCTTTAACCTTACACATTAAAAATCTTGGTGTCAAGTGTGTTATTTGTGTTTCTGCTCATGTGTTATTAATTTTTACTTTTCATGGTGGTAAAGAAGAATTAATTGCAGCAAGCATTAAATTTTTAAGACAATTGATTCACCCCCCTTCTCAGTTGTCAGCCCTAATTCTAACAATTGGTATCAGAGTAACATTCCTTGAAAAAAGCCTAACAGCTTGAGGAAGATCTGGGAAGGAGTTTAAATGGGTTCACTCAGAGAACAACTTCAATTGGCTTTAGAAGATCTTGACCAGTCTAAAGCAGAAGTAGATGACCTAAAAATGAACCTAAAGGATGCTGATGATTTCATTGACTTACTAAAAGATAAATTAAAGAAATCAATGAAAAAAAGGAAGGAACTACTTCATTAGCTAGTTAATCTTACTGAAGAAAATGGCATGAATGAGGCTTTGGAAGAAAATAAAAAGGAATGTGAGAAGCTGACAAAAGAAGTTTCTGTTCTAAAACATTAGATGGAATCTGGGGTAATGAGGCTAACCAAAGAAATTGAGCAAAGGAAGCAGACTGAAGAAGACCTGAATCAAACTCTAAAAGAAAGAATTGAAGAATGCTACAGATTGAACAGAATAGCTAGCCATCTAGAGTCTAATCTACAAGAAAGCAGAAACAAATGAGAGAGAACTTGAAAGGAAAATTGTCATTCTCAGACATGACCTAGAAGTTACAAATGAATACAAGGAGAAGTTCAAGATAAGCTCAGCTAAACTTGAAGTAATGCTTGAGAGTCAGAAGAAGGCTGATGACAAGCATGGTCTTGGGTATGAGAAAGGTGAAAGCTTTGGATCCAGACAAAGAAATTCTCAAACAAGGAATGGGAGAAACAAACCTAGAAGACCTTTGGTAAGATAGCCTAATACTCAAAGGTATCCATCTTTTAATGGAAATTATTTCAATTGCAGTAAATTTGGTCATAGAGCTACTCAATGTAGAAGCAGAGTAAATCAAAGTGGTCCATCCTTCTCCAATCAATGCTTCAAGTGTAAGAGATATGATCATAGATCCAATGAATGCATAAGTATGAGAATGAATAACTCTAACAATAGAGGAAATGGAAATTCTTTCAATGGCTACTATTTTGCTTGCAATGGATTTGGACACAAACAAATGCTTCCTCCAAGTAATGGAGTTTGCATTGGTCCACACAAATCACTATGAACTAGCTCCAATAATGCCCTTGCTCTATATGAGACTCCACTTGGGAAACTCTGTCTATATTATTTTGATAAAATGCATCTCACATGAACTATCTGGCTACTTTATTGGTGGAAAACCTTTCACCATATGCTTCTTTTGTAACAAATTCAAACCTCCAAAATATAAATGTCCATACCTCAAATGCCATAACCATGATTGGTCTAGATGCACCGTCTTGAAATTTACTCCCTCTTCTCCTTGGGTGTACTAGATTCAAAGGGGGAACTTTCGATTCCTTGTCATCTCCACTCTTGCAATCAACCTATCATTTGGAAATATATCCAACATAGTGCAAACATTGTACTTAAAAGACACCCTTAAACCTTTTTGTATTAACTGTTCAACACACATAAGATTATGTTTTAAACCAAGCACAAAATAAACATAAAAAATAAATCTTCTTTCACCATTCTTTGTCAAAAGATTTATTAATCCTTTACCCTTTATATGTACTTTATTATCATTTCCCAATTTCAGTTTAGATTTAATAGAATCATCAAGACTAGCAAACAATTCCTTTTTCCCTATCATAGGGTTGTTACACCCACTATTTAAAAACTAGACATCCTTAGCACTTTCTTAAGTAACATGGCAAGTGATAAATAAACTTTCATAATTAGATTCATCTATGTAATTAGCATTCTATTTTCTCACCTCTCCTTGTTTCTTTCTACACTCATATGCATAATGCCAATATTTTTGCAATAAAAACACTATATGTTAGATTTATCAAACCTCTATGAATGTTGTTGGAAATGATTGTTGCCACATTCTCTATTGTTGTAGTATTGATTTGTTTGTTTATTCCTTTCACCTTGATTATTCCTTTCACCCTGGTTTGAATTACTCCTCTGACCTTTGCCACTGCCTCTTCCTTGGAAACTTGCCCTTCCTCTTTCTCTTCTAGATGATACCTGAGACTTGAAAGCATTCTCAAAAGAAGTATTGCTGTTTCTATTAATTCTAGACTCATGTGATAACAAAGATCCCATTAAGTCATCTACTGATAAGTGTGTCAAATCCTTAGATTCTTCAATTGCTACAACTATTGAATCAAATTTTCTAGGCAAATTCCTAAGAATTTTTCTATAATCTTCTGATTTGACAATTATTCTCCATTAGATCTTATCTGATTCACAAAATTCATAACTTGACTCATAAATTGGTCTACAGACTTTGAATCATTCAATTGTAAATTTTCAAAATTTCTCCTAAGAGATTGTAATTTAGCTACTTTCACCTTTCTAGAACCTTGATAGGTTGTCTCCAAGATCTCCCATGCCCTCTTAAATGTAGTTTTTGCTGCAACCCTAGGAAAAATAGAATCCTCCATTACTTGTTGAATTATAAATAAGGCTTTTGCATCTTTTTTCTATTTTCTCTAAATTCATCTTTTTGTGCTATGGTCAAAGCTTGATATGTTGCCTAATCTTGGGGTTCTACAAATCCATTTCCAACTATTTCCCAAATTTCTTGTGAACAAAACAATGTTTTCATCTTAATTGCCCAAAAATCATAATTCTTACAAGTGAGAATATGAATTTGATGCTACAAAAAATTGCTGCTTGACACCATGATCCACTACAACAATTAAAAGTCCTCCTTTCGACAACTTCGCGTGCCTTCTTCTCTCCTTTTTTCCTAGTGGTCTCTTCTTGGTTTCCCAAGATCTTCTTACAATGTCCAGCGTCTGACTCTGAGTTTGAGGGTGGCTATATCTTCTCTTTACAATGACCACCTCTATCTCGTTTGGCATCTATTTTTCAGCAATTTGGATTCTGTCTGATCAACGACCTCCATGGATTAAAAAAACAAAACAATATTTATTTTCTGAATTCAATATGTAGTATTGGGCGCTTTGGCAATTATTTTTGTCTTTAATGACTTCAATGACTCGTACATATGCGATTTGATTTTTAAAAAAAACTAAATTCTTCTTCTCAACAGAAAAACTACGGCTTCTAATCTCCCTTCAGACTTCAAAAGACATATATAGATCTGCAACCTATTCTTTTTTTGCACACTTAAAAACATCGATCCAGATCTTACCCGCTCTGATACGAGTTTGAAGGTTGAGGAGAGAAAGGTTTTCTACAACAAACAAGAAAACATAATAATTTTATTCAACAACCTCCACCAAATGATATTACAGGTTACAAATGGGTAATAAATTGGTTTCAGTTTCACCGTTACAAGTAACATATTACAAAATAGAAACTAAAAAACACTACTAACGAATGGTGAAAAATTAGGTTCCTCCCACACATCAGTATTGACCAACATCTTTAAAGGTTTTAAGCATTCTAAATTTCAGCTGGGGTTTCCTTGACATCTCTACCTTGTTGAAGATATCTTGCTCTTGGGCTTTGTAGATTTTCATCTCTTTACCTTGCATGAGGTGGTAGTGTCCTAGATTTCTCATTCATTTTTGTTTTATCATTTGTAAAATCCATTCTTATACATCCTTGGCAGGTCTATTGAGTTTGTATTTCCTTCTATCTAATCTCTCACACACACTAGTTTATAAATCCTTGTAGATATACTGAGTTTGTATTTCTATCTATCTAATCTCACAAGCACTAGTTTATAAATCCTTGTAGGCATAGGATTTTATATTCATAGCATTTTGTCACCGTTCTTAGTTCCTATATGCACATAGGCTAAGAGCACACACTATTTTAATCTATATTTTACTTAGCTTCCCATGGAGGTTGAAAGACTAAAATAGGGGCTTGATCATTAGTGGCAAGTTCCCAAGGATCCCTAACTATCCTTGTTCTAGGTACAGGTGCTTGAAAGATCACAATCACATGAATGTTTTATTGTTCCTCTTCCCCTCTCTTGTTATTTCATTTCCTTGTCAATATTTCAACATTTATATAATTTTCTAATACTCTTGTTTTCCTTTTCAACTTCTATGTGAAGAAAATATAGAAGGTTGTATGAAAATTTGGATTTTGCTTCACTTTCAGACCACAATGCATGATATAGATGACAACACAACATGTGAACATTTGTGCATCATGTTAGCTCTTGGACAAAAGACTCCAATTTTCAACACCAGGTTCCTCTATCTATAGTTTTCCATTTTGTACTTTATTTTTCATTCTAGTAGATAGTTTCTAAAATCTACAAATATTTTACCATTTTCCACTCTTTCTCTTTCACTTAAAATCTAAGCAGGAAAGGGAAACTTATCTAGATAACATCTTATTTAGCTATCTATTGTAGCTTTAGAGATAAACTTTATCAAAGACAATCTTATCTAGTATAGTGTAGGGAATGTTTCAAAGTTTAAACAAATAGACTAGAAAACCAACTAAAATTGCTCTCACATAATCTTCTGACATTACATTTTGGTGAACCCAATGCGTTTCAATTCTTCTCAAACATTTTAATCCTCTTGATTATTTTGTGTTGTGCATTGTGACACTCTTTACATTTACTTTTTATGATATTCACAACTTAGTCTCTTTTATGATAAGATTGTTTGGAGTTATCGAAACTTGAAAATGTCTCACTCTCGATTATAATTTGCTACTCCTATCCAAACCACTCTTGATTTCTCTAACTTTTCTTATGATCCAAATATCACATCCCTTCTGGAATTACCAAATTCTCCCACTACAACATATCATGATAGAAACATGGGCTTCAATCATGAAGATGTTCTTTTACAAGAACTTAGTCTGAGGTCTACCAATTTTGTAGACATCTTGCAGACTTTCAAAGACACCTTAATGATGATGAGGAAACACATTATGTCATTGGCCCTATTATTGATTTCATACATACTATGTTATGGCATCATCTTGAAGGCCTCAATTTCATATGTGGGATGGCCCTAATAGTCAATAGTGATGTTTCTACATTGGTGGCTACCCACAAGAAAAAATAATATTCCCATTCTAACACTACCCAAAAAGAACTTTCTATGTTCATGCCTACTCTAAGCATGCATATGTCTATCCCTACACATGTTGCTACTTTCATTGTTTAGTTTATTCATGCAGACACTTCCTCCTCTAGGATGGTGAGAAACCCCATTCCTAGTCCTTGCCATTTACTTTTTCCACTAGCCACCTCATTGCTTCACATCCTCACAACCCTTTATGGGAATTCCTAAAATTATTGGTTCTACCACACCCATGCATACCATTGATCTGTTTATAAACCAAATAATGCAAAATATGGGTAACCTACAAGAACAGTATGCTTCCCTTACCACTTCATCATAGCCTCCCATCACACCCTATTACAACTAAAATCCTTTATTTCTTGATTAGCCACACCTCTTCTTGTTAGCTTTGTGGTGCCATGATTTAAGAAATATAATAGCAAGGGGCACCCATAAACACATGTCTCTGCATTTACCACATTGTATAGTGACTCCATCTTTCAAAATAGACTGTTATTGAAACTCTTTCAATAGTTGTTGAAAGACATTGCTTTGGATTGGTTTTTATTTCTATCTAATCATTCTATTGTCTTCTCTGATCATCTTGTAAACCTATTACTTCAACATTTCTAAGCAAACATTAGCCTCCATGTCACCTTCACTAACCTAGTACACTACAGACAAGGGTCCAAGAGAAAGTCACCAATTTCATCTTCTGTTATCAATCTCTTTTCACAAATCTCATATGCACTTCCCAACTTAGACATGGAAAAGGGGTTTCATTGGAAATCATCAACCTCTCATTCAGGAAAAAATTCTATGAAAAACTATGAACATCCCTTTTAGTATCATTCCTACCTCAGATCGCTTTCATGTTTTGTTGGGCCACCCATGGCTCACCACAATGCACGCCATTGAATTTATCACCCACAATTGCCTAAAGTTTCCCAATGATGGTGTGGTACACATTGTAACCCACACTGGATTTCAGCCACTTACCATTTGGGATAGATTTTCACTTCACTAATTTTAGCTTGCACCTTTTGGCCCTATCTAACCATGCATACTATATTTTTAAAATTTACTAGAAGTATAAGGTGAATAAGATTCCTTCCCCATTCCATCTTACTCTCAACTCTTCCCACCTATGGTCCCTTAGCCTAGATCAACTAATTTAGTTCCTACTCCCATCCCTTAAACAAACTGAGGAAATCAACCTATGCCTAAGACCCTCCTTCTTCTAAGTCTCAAGCACACTTTAAATTTAACCAATTGGCTATATTACATAAGAGTTGATGATGTGCTTCTACTCAAACACTCTCCAACCAATCTCCCCCTATTCTCCCAATTTCTATCCCTTTACCATCTAGTGCTTCCCAAGAGCTTAAGGAAGACAAACCAAAAACAATCCAACTAGTCTTGGCTCCTTCCATCAAGCCTCCCTTTATCCTAATCATCCCTCATTTACCTCCATTCTCTTAACTCCTTGATCTACCTAATGTGAGTGTCATATCTAGCACTACCTTATCTTCTCTTGTCCCTTTCACTTTAACCTTCAATCAAACCTTCCTAGAACTTTTCCCTTCTACCTTAGACATTAGCATTCCTCAACCACCACCCAAACATAAACCTTAACATTAACCCAACCCACCTTTCTATAGTTCTAATAATAATCCCATATCATCACATCTAAACCCATCTACATTAGTTCCCCTAGTGTGGAGGTCCTACTTCCAACCTAGTTTGTTGCTCATGTTGCTCCCATACTTGTTACCAACAGTGAGGAGTACCAACTATACCATATCTCTTACACTAATTCATCCACCTATTCTTCAGAAGGATGCATGTTTGAGTTAGTGTCTGATATACCTACATTATCATGAATCTTTACATGATCCTTGACATTTTCTCTACCAATGGATGCTCAAGTGGATGTTGCTCTTCCTGCTACTCCTCCACATCTCATTGCTAGCACTTCAACTCATGTTGTTCTTGTGTTAATCCACTTCCTAGAAGTTGTCCATCCTTACTTGAGCCAAATGGGGAAGAGAATGATTTGATCTGGACCACAAACTCTATGAGAAGAATTTTTATTCCATGTGTTTATATATTTAGTTAGCATGTTGTTTGATTTGCTTGTTTTGAGATTCATATCCACTTGCTTGCTAATTGTTTGTTAGTTTCTCCTAGAGGACCCATGATGCCACCCTTGTAGGTACATGCATATAGGAGGAATAAATTATTTGTGACATTTCCTCTTTGTACCTACATTCTATATATTTTTCATCTACTTTTCTTTCTTAACATTTTGGGGATGATGTAAATTATTGAAGCATTGAGGTATCTTCCATGTTGACCCAAAATTTTTATTTATTTATTTTCTATGTACAATTCCTCCTTTATACTTGTATTTCTACATGCTTGGGGGATAATGACAGATCCATCCTTGTTCCGATATGAATGCACATGAATAAAAAGACTCATAACAATAATTTTCTCAACAAAGGAAATCTAAAACATCTTCATAATAAATATTTTAAATGAATACAAAGATCTTGTATGTTGGTCTTTGAATGGGGGGAAGCTAAAAGGCAACCCTAGATCTTATGTTTAGAATTTTGACACCGATAACAAGTATTAGGTTGGTTCAGATAGAGAACATCTTGAGCATATCTTATTTGTCCAATCTGGATATCTGATCTCTTTTTAATCTTTGAACAAATGTACTTCTACATAGACCCTCTTTTAAGTATGCTTCAAGTAGATCCTTTTTGGTTTGACACATACCATAGTGCCTAGGGAGGAGCCTATTTAGCTCAAAAAATTCTAGCATGGCAAGGGTAATCGAGCAAACTCAACCAAAATAGGGACCTATAGAGCTTTCTCACCAGAGATGTTAAAGTCTCAAGTCCAAGCTTAAAAACAATCAAGGAAGAGTAGACATGCTAGGGGCCACAACTTAGGACAGCCTCATCATGGTTGGCTTTAGGAAAGTAAAAAACAAATAAACCTTTAGTAAGGTTTTGCATGGCTTCAAGGTGAATCCCATGTGGGACCCATGCCTTTTTGACCCATCCTAAATAAGCATAATTTTAGGGGGGGGGTTTACATAAAATATACTATTAAAGTAAGTTCTCTAAAGAATGGTGTGCACTGCCAAATTATGGAATGGGAAGAACAACATGTGGGGGTGTTTCAATGGGTATACCTCACAGAACACCTTGGGAACAAACCTCATGGATAATTTGAGTGGGATGCCATTTTTATGTGCCATACAACCTTCAACTCTAGTAGAAACTACGAAGTTATGGAAGGTTGAGTACATTTAAGAGGGAAGAAAACACCTACAGGTGTGGCAACCTAAAAGGTGCCACAATAAATGTAGAAAAATTAGACCAACTCCTTATTTAGAATTAAGAAGTATGACATCAAGGAGACTTAACTAAGACACCAATAAATCCAAGACAAAAACCCTACTAGCATACAAACATATATGTGTACATATATACATATAAATGTACATGCATACATATTAAAACCTTAAAAATGTAACTTCAAGTATGAGAAGATATATATTTGCATATACAGGTTATAATTTTGTCATTATTAAAGTATACAATTAATTGTTTCATTAGGTGATCAAATTGTGATAATTCTTGTTCATGTCTTAGAGTTTAAATAACACATTGACGCATCTCATAAATTTGCAAGATCTATAGATTCTAGAAGTTTTACATGATATTAGGTCTAATAGGTTTATAATTGATATTTGTCCACATTTTTTATTTGGTTTTAACTTTGTATGTATGATCCTATGTTTATACATGTACATAAGTTATATATACACACATACATACATATGTATGTGTATATATGTACTTGTATATACACATACACACATATTTAATATATATGCATGTATGAATATATGCATATTGTATATACGTACATACATGTACATGTACATGTGTGTATGTGTGCACATATTTATTTATATATATATGTTAAATATGTCATCTTTGTCTGTTTACAAATTGCAGTGCACATATACATTTAATTGTGTTTACAAGTATGAGAAGATATATATTTACATATATAGGTTATAATTTTGTCATATATATGTACATGTATATACATATGATATTCCTCCACTACATATGTATTGATTTTTTTTATAAATTTTGGCTTGCTTATCCAAATTAAAAAAAGTATAGGGTTCTTCTACACTTCATTCTATGCACATTCAACAAAATAAATTACATTTTCAATTACTTTTGTGCAAGTTATGTGACACACATACTTAGTGATGTAATTCTGAAGATGCATCCACTTCAAAGAATCATAGAAAATAAATCTATTTTATAAAAAAATATACAATTTGTAGTACTTACTCTTGGCTATATTTCAACCAAATGGTTTTTTAAAAATAGATACTATAGAAAAAAAGGGGGGCACACACTAGACACTATGTTATATTTTAGTGCGAAAAATAAGAACAATTTTGTGTGCACTCAGTGTTTAACCCCTTAACCTTAACCACTTTTTAAAATATTCAGTAGTTTAGAAACTAGATTCAGAGTACTAATTTTTTTGTTCTTATTATATCTTCAAATTTTGAGTGTACACATCTTGAATTACTTGTCCAAGATCAAGTTTACCTAATTTTAAAAAAAGCCACTTTTGACTCCCTTTATGTCCCCCTTTTTGTCCTCCATTTCCACACACTTACCCATGTGTGTGTGTGTATGTATACATACACAAGTTTAATTGAACTTCAATTTCATCAAATTTATAAACCTACTAGATCTATTCTTACAAACATCAAATATATAAATTTGAAAGATAATTACAATGAAGTAATTACATCAAATTATAAACCTAAGTTCATCATATATATAGAAATTGGAATTGAGAGTTATAATCAAGTTTAAATATATTTTGTGGTGAATTTATATAGATTTGTGCTACTCACCATGTTTAGATTCACTACTCAAATTTATAAACATGTACACAAATGCATGTGCCTATGTGTGTGTGTATGTTTATACAATTTATAGTACTCACTCTTGGCTATATTTCCACCAAATTGTTTTTAAAAATACCTACTATAGCAAAAAACATAGGGGGTGCACACTAGACACTATGTTATATTTTCATGATAAAAATAGGAACACTATTGTGTGCACTTAGTGTTTCACCCCCTTAGCCTTAACCACTTTAAAAAATATTTAGCAGTTTAGAAACTAGATTCAGAGTACTAAAATCTTTTTTTCTTATCATATCTTGAAATTTTGAGTGTACACATCTTGAATTACTCGTCTAAGTTCAAGTTTATCTGATTTTTGAAAAAGTGGTCACTTTTGACCCCCTTTTTGTCCTCCATTTCTACACACACACACACATGCATACATCAAACATTGCACACACACACACACGTGTGTGTGTGTGTGTGTAATGTATGTATATACACACAAATTTAATTGAACTTCAAGTTCATCAATTTTATAAACCTACTAGATCTATTGTTACAAACATCAAATTTATAAATTGCAAAGAGAATTACAATGAAGTAATTACATCGAATTATAAACCTAAGTTCATCAAATATATAGAAATTGGAATTGAGAGTTATAATCAAGTTTAAATATATTTTGTGGTGAATTTATATAGATTTGTGCTGCTCACCATGTTTAGATTCACTACTCACCTTTATATACAAGTATCTATGTGTCTGTATGTATATATGTATGTATGTATACATGCACAAAATTGTTACATTTACATCCACTATAAACCTACTTGAGCTATTGTTACAAATGTATCAAATATATAGATTGCTTCAAGAGAGTTACAATCAAGTAAATAGATTTTTTATTGAATATAGATTCACTACTCACATATACATACATGTATGTTTATGTGTGTGTATATATTTATAAACATACACACACACACAAAATTATTACATTTACCTGTCCATTATAAACCGAGTCTCTAGTGTTACAAGTTTATCAAATATAGATTGGAAAGAGGGTTACAATCAAATTGAAATATATTTTGTATTGAATCTATATAGATTTATGTTACACACTATGTTTAGATTCACTACTCACTCACACACATACATGTATGTATGTATATATGTGTTTGTATATATGTATACACACATGTCATGCCCACTTTTTCCATGTGGTTATAACACGCATTACACACATGTCATGTCCACATGTGTCATGTGGTCATGATACGAATTATCAAAAATTTTCCCTTACTACTCTGAAAACCCCCTCGCAGGCATAAGCGTGCTCGGCGGTGCACGCTTAAAGCGAAAGCAATATAGTTGATGGCGGCGAACTAAATACATGTGTGCACACCCTAGACAAGGAAACGCGTGGTTCCCTGACTTAGGTTAATCTCACGAATTATATTTGAACAAAATTGTTTTAGGTGATAGATCATTTTTCAACAAAGCACGATCATCTATTCATTTGCCCTCTCTTCCTTTTCTTAGAATTTAATTTTGCTTGTATTTCTATCACGTTCATTTTACCATTTCTTTGAAATTTAATTTAAATATATATATATAGATTTAAATTAAATTTCAGAGAAACGGTAAAAATTAACTCATTGCTCTGTTTTTAAATTATTCTATACTTTCTTTATAGTTAAGGAACTTATTAATGAAATTGAGAGTTAAGTAAACTGAGATAATGGCGGTATATATATATATATTTAAATTAAATTTTAGAGAAATGGTAAAATAAACGTGATAGAAATACAAACAAAATTAAATTCCAAGAAAAGGAAGAGAGGTAACTTACTTGGTTCTCTTAGCCCTGTTCGGAAATGCCGCGCATTTTCTCCCCTTTGTTTTCCAAGGTTAGCTGTTCAGAAATGCCACGCATTTTCTCCTCTTTGTTTTCCACTATGAATTTAAAATTCACAGATAATGTGAGCCCTTGATCTCAACTCTTGATCCTCACCTTCCATTCACTTCTCAAAAAATCTATAAATGAGACCCTTCTCTAATCAATTGGGAGACAGGATTTTGCAGGGGAACTTCATTTTTTGTGCAGGAGAACTTCATTCTTGCAGGAGGGGACTTCATTCTTGCATTCTTATCATGCCTAATTTCCTCTAGGAAATCTTCTTCTAGCATCCTAATAATGCCCAATTCTTTCTCTATTCTTCTCTTCATAGCCTCGTAATGCCAAAATTATTCTAGCCATCCTATATCCTCCATTCATTATCCCTTGCTTGTGATCATAGAGAGATTATTTTTGGGGTTGGATTATTGAGGAAAGAAGGAGAATTTTGGAGAAGGAGGCTAGAGTGGAGCTCTTCATCAACTTTCATTCCATAATTGGGCTTTGGAAGGTTGGTGAATCAAGTCTACTCTCTTGTGTATCTGTTGTTTTATATGTATGTTTGTTTCTTACTTGTTGAATGAGTTTGCAAATGTCTTCTACGAGTATTTTGTTATTGTTTTAGGGTTTTGTGTTGGGTGTAGAAAGAGCTCCTTCCAGTTGGAAGACAATGCTCATCTTATAGAGGGAAGGGAAGGTGTGACCCTCCTCGGGTGTCATCTTGGTTCTTGTTGTAAATGCCTTGAGGGCATGTTAGTACTTTTGAGCCTAGAGGGCTTATGGCTTTGAGAGTCTATTGAGATCTCCCTGGTAATTGATTCATTGGAAGGCTTGAGGCCTTGTGGAAGAATAAATTTTGGCTTGAGGCCTTGTGATAAAATGTGATAAAATGTGAAGGGATGACACCTAGAGGTAGAGATGTCTACTTCCCTACCCTCCCTGAACTCACCTAAGCTGAGTCTTTGTCTTGTGGGTCAAACCTTGAGGGTGTGTGTATTATTTGATTTGTTGTTGTTGTTCAATGTTGTGATGTGTATAGTCTATTTTACCCTGGGTATGTGGATGATCTCCCTAGCTCGGGGGTGATCCTCTTGCGGGTCTACGGTAGGGAGGAGAGCAGCTTGTGTGGTGTTTCTTTCTTTGTGTGTTATGCAGGTATTCTTGGAGCTTATTGTGAAGCTTGGAGAAGATTATTGGATCTTAGAAAATATTCTATTTTCCTTAAGTCTTAAGGAGAGCCTGATCTTTTAATAGCTCCTTCCTTGTCAATTTTTCAAAAGGAGAAAATTATCTCCCTATTGTTGTATAAATTGTTATTTTTTGGAGTCATGAGGAAATCCTCTCTGTTCTTGGGTTGATAGTTGTAATTTTCTTGTTCATTAAGTTTTACCATTTAGAAATAAGAAAAGGAAAATAAAATTTGTTTTTAAAAGGATATTAAAATTATCTAGTTCCTTCTTCTACTTGCAATGTTGTGAGTTAGTTGATGTTTTAATTAAGTTTGTAAAAATATTAAAAAATATCCCCACCATGAAATAAATGAAATTTGGGTTGCAGTATTGCTTTTGAAATTACTGTCACTATTCACTTTTATTATTCTCTATTCACTGTCACTATTCACTTTTACTATTTACTATTCACTTTTCACTATTCACTATTCACTTGTCCTATTCACTATTTACTTTTATTATTCACTTTTCACTATTCATTTGAAGGCAAACTATATGTAGTTTAAAACATTTGACTTGAAATAGAAATCTTAAATCAAGGAAAGTGAGATTTATGTATGCATAATGTATAATACGAATTGAATAGATCTTAAACTCAAAGTTACAATTCAGAAATACAATGTTTATATTTGCAAAAATAAAATTAACTCATTGCTTTGTTTTTAATGAATTATTCTATACTTTCTTTATAGTTAAAGAACTTATTAATGAAATTGAGAGTTAAGTGAATTGAGATAATGGCGGTATATATATATAATTTCAGAGAAACGGTAAAATGAATGTGATAGAAATACAAGCAAAATTAAATTCCAAGAAAAGGAAGAGAGGGCAAATGAACAGACTTGGTTGAAAATGCTAAGTTTGAAGGAGGAGAAATTAGTATTAAATTCCAGAAAATGGAAAGAAGAACAAATGATCGTGCTTTACTGAAAAATGATCTATCATCTAAAACAACTGTTGTTCAATTTTAAATTCGTGAGATTAACCTAAGTCAGGGAACCACGCGTTTCCTTGTCTAGGGTGTGCGCACATGTATTTGGTACACCACACACACACACACACACATGTATGCATGTATATATGTGTTTGTATGTATGTATACACACACAAAATTGTGACATTTACGTCCAATATAAACCTAATTGAGATATTGTTACAAACATCAAATATATAGATTGATTCCACAGAGTTACAATCAAGTAAATATATTTTTTATTGAATATAGATTCACTACTCACTATGTTTAGGTTCACTACTCACACATGTATACATGTACATGTATGTGTGTATCTACACACAAAATTGTTTATAAACCTACTTGAGCTATTGTTACAAACATCAAATATATATTGATTCCAGAGTTACAATCAAGTAAACATATTATATATTGAATATAGATTCATGTGCTATGTTTAGATTCACTACTCACATATATACCTACATGTATGTATGTAGTGAATATGGGAACCATTGTCTCATTGGTTGTTTGGGATTCACAGGATGGTTGGGAGGTCCTCAATATCCTATTCTCAAAGAGCCTTCCCATGGGGTGGTTCATTGATGTGATGATCCTCCTCCTCTACTTGGTACCGTAGCATGCACATGATAGATTTATGTTTTCACTATTAACCTTTGATTCAACATTTTCATCACTTATATTTTATTGAGCCATGCTTACTAACTAGACATCTTTTATTGTAAACATTCTATAATCAATATAGAATACTCATAAAAGTGTTTCCAATAAAAAAAACCCTAAAATAATTAGATCTCAATTAGAGTTACCTCATTTACGACCAATTAAAATCAAGAAATGTCAAATAATAATGCTATCAAAGGGCCCTTGGTCTACTGGTGAAGTTGAAAGGTTTTGAATGAGCCCACCAAGGATCAAATCTTACTAAGTGCAAGGTCCCCAACACCATAAGGGATGAGGTCGGGATTGTGCCCCGGGTGAATTTGGTGGAATGGATACCCCTCCGTCTTTGGCGCTTAGTGCTCCCATAACAAAAATGAACTTGTGGATGACCTCCATCAAATAATAACAATACTTTGTGGAATGGATACCCCTCCGTCTTTAACGCTTAGTGCTCCCATAGCAAAAATGAACTTGTGAATGACCTCCATCAAATAATAACAATACTTTTAAATGTTTTTATTGACAGAAATATGGTTTCCAAAAGTTTTCCAATTACTTAATCCTTTCTAATCCATTGCATAAAGATCAAATGTTGTTAGAAACATTCTACCTAAAAACTAGAGTAAGCTTCTTTAAAAAAAAATATTAATATTTTTGGATATATATAGTTAAGAATTCTAATTTTGTAATATAATTTCGACGTAAGTAGAGATCTCTTGACATGCAAATAAAGATAGAATTGAACGGCATCGGGACGTAAGAGAGAATAGCGAGACTTACGTAAGAGGCATAAGTCATTGACGGGAAGATGAGCATCCATCACAATTATTTGAGGGAGGGTATCAATCCAAGAAAGTTCGGTGAGACTTGTCTCTAGGAAGACAATGCGATGTGGAAGGTAGAGGTGATGAGAACCATTTTCTTTTAAATTTTTAAGGTTGATTCAAATATGGGTTGATTGAATTTCTTATTATATCCCAGGGATGAAATCTTTAAAAAAAAAGTGAAAGGAACTCTTAATTTGTTTTGCACGTGTGGAGGGAGCATATTTGAAGCTTTCTAAATAATCTAAGTTATTTTGATATTGATATGAAGTATATATTACTAAAGATAAAAATATGTTCTTATAACAGATCCATCAACAAGACCATTAATAATTGAGAGTATTTAAGATCAATAGTTGGTCTC
Organism: Cunninghamia lanceolata; assembly: GCA_027924645.1. Taxonomy (NCBI): domain Eukaryota; kingdom Viridiplantae; phylum Streptophyta; class Pinopsida; order Cupressales; family Cupressaceae; genus Cunninghamia; species Cunninghamia lanceolata. The sequence continues at coordinate 1,949,620 of BSBN01000429.1, read as the reverse complement.
TTACAATATTATTAATTATTTAAAACATAAATTAACCGTTCTTAATTATGTAGATTATTAAATTAATTATATTTTAAATTTTGAAGGTTGATTTAAATATGGGTGGAGTGAATTTCTTATTATACCTAGAGGGATGAAATCTTCAATGAAAAGTGAAATGATCTCTCAATTTGTTTTGCATGTGTGGAGGGAGCATATTTGAAGTTTTCTAAGTAATCTTAGTTATTTTGATATTGATATTAAGTATATATTAGTAGAGATAAAAATAAGTTCTTATAACAGATCTATCAACAAGACCATTAACAATTAAAGTATTTACTTGATCAATAGTTGGTTTGTTACAACACTATTATTTATTCAAAGTATAAATTAATTGTTTTTAATTATGTAGATTATTAAATTAGTAATATTTTAAATTTTAAAATAAATGTTCAAGTGGGTTCAAGATTATGTTTGTATATATTAAATTATAAGCAATATTTTTCACATCTTGCAATTAGAAGAAATTGATTCTATTGATATGTTTCTCATTGTAAAAGATTTCTTCAAGTTTGTTATCTTTCTTTGTCAAACTTTTCTAAATTATTTAATGGTCGTATGCAAGTATATTTTTATTTATTTTGTCAATTCTAATGATTGTTTGTATTTTTTTGTATGTTTTTTAAAATAATCAAAATATTTTTTGTAGTTAATTTATTTTGGGTGTATTAAAGAAAATAAGGATCTAGGAATGGGTTGAAAAGGTGGCTCTAGGGTTTCAACACCTCCAATACCTTCTCAAGCACTAAGAAAGTGCTCCATGTAGCATAAGCAAAATCCTACTAAACAACCCACCCTAGGGCTCACCACCTCTCACACCACAATGTAGGAGTCATTCAAACAACCATAACCACTTCTTTTCTCCTCAATGCAAAGTTTAGACTATATTCCCATGTGGCAAGACTATTGCTGAGTCATTTGGGTGGCCTTTTATTGCCTAGGGTTGCATTTACAATAGTACCATTGTGCCTCCATTGCAAGGTGTACTAGTGCCTCTTATGCTTTATGATAGTTGGGTGGCTCTTGATCCTCCCTTGGATAAGCCCTTTGCTTGGGCTAATCCTATCGTTGAGATGATTTGCCACCTCCTTCTAATGTGGTAGAACATGCTTAGTGCTTTGGTGGCTATTTTTATCTTTTATATATAATATGTTCATAAATATTTTGGGCCATACACACCAACGAACAAATTTTTATTAAATATAAACCTTCAAATGTACTTTTAAAGTAATTTTTGCTTGTGTACATAAGATTTTCACAATCCATTAGATTAAGTAAAAGCAATAGATTAGGCCTTTAGATTAAGTAAAATGTGTAATCTATTTGCATCAACATTTTGGATAACATTGCTCCCACTTCCGCTTCCACTTTCGGGTGACGTGATGTTGTCTCTTGCTCCCATTTCCTCTTAGATAGGTCGCAGTCCCTCACTCCTGCTAATGGGTTGCCAACCATTTTGTGAGATCTTCGCTCTAATGCCCTTACAGAGGAGGTAGTTCTACCACTCCCTTGCCCTAGAGCCTTCATCTCTGCACCTATTACCAAGCCGTTTGTGGAGCATGTGGCTATTTTTATCTTTTATATATAATATGTTAATAAACATTTTGGGCCATAAACACCAACAAACAATTTTTTATTAAATATAAACCTTCAAATGTAATTTTAAAATAACTTTTTCTTGTGTACATGAGATTTTCACAATCCTTTAGATTAAGGAAAATCATTTGAAAAAATGTGTAATTTATTTGCATCAACATTTTGGATCACATTGCTCCCGCTTCCGCTTTCTTTTTCGTGTGACATGATATCGTCTCCTACTCCCGATTATGCTTCTAAGTCATAGTCTCTCACTCCTACTAATGGCTCGCAAACCCTTTTGTGAGATCCTAGCTCTAATGCCCTTGCAGAGGAGGTAGTTCTACCATTGCTTGGCCCTATAGCCTCCATCTCTACACCTATTACCAAGCCATCTATAGGGGATGAACATCTGGATGTTGTGCAGTCTTCCCTTCCTGGTGCCTCCTTTTTGGGCCTTGGTGTGGTAGGGAAATCCTATGCCAACATTGCCAGGAATGGGTCGAATGCTTCTCCATGATTTACAGGTACAACTTTCTCCTCTATGTGATGGAAACTACAACCTATCACCTGTGCTTCTTCCTCCCCAGCCATCATCTGTGGGCAAGATGTGGTGGATAATGAAGACTATTTCAAACGTCAGGCTCTCATCTATAGGTTTAATCATTTTTGGCCCTCCCTTCTAGTTTTGAACAAATGGGCTCTAGAGGCTTGGAGGCCTCTTTTTGCTAGCAGGATAGAACTAATCCTTGTGCAAGAGGGTTTTTCAAATTACTTCTTTTTAATCTAAAGATGACAGGGAGCGTGTGCTAGAAGGTGGGGTTTGGATGTGGGGGATCATTCCCTCTCACTAAAACCATGGTTTCCCACCTTCAACCCTATGACTGAATCTTTAAATATTGTGCTTGTTTGGGTCAGATTACCCAATCTCCCTCTCCAATTCTGGGAAGTTTCCTATTTTGAATCTATTGGCAATGCTCTCGGTCATTTCCTACTAGAGGACGAAGCATCATCAAACTACAACCATACTACTTTTTCCAGTATTCTTGTGGATGTTGAGACATCTAAGGAGCTACCAGGGGACATTGCCCTACTTGATGGGGGTAGACCTTAGACTTAGACTATTGATTATGAGGGTCTTCCTTTTCGATGTGGAAGATGTTCCACCACTAGACACCTCGCTTCGGGTTGCCCTCACCCGCACCACAAGAAGGGTGAGGCGACTTGGTGGAGGAATACCCTCCATGATCATTTAACTATTGGTGATTGTGATGTTGGTTATTTTGAGGAATACTCTCCATGATCTGTAGGTCCCTACTGAGGGAATCAGCTCTGGCTTTTCCATACCTACTGTTGGCATTGGAAATGGAGGTGTTTCAATGTTGGATCTCTTGGATTCATTGATGCCTTCCTTCACAAGCCTAGTTTTAGGCCCCTACACCCTCCTTGGTGGTGGCATCTAGGTCATTTTTGGCATGCATCCATTGGTCTCTACTATGGAATGTGTTCCTTCTACTATGACTATGTTGCTAGCCTTTGCCCTCACTAATGGCAAGACTATTGTGTTAGGCATTGTCTCACCATCCCATCCTAATTTTGGCATTGATCACGTCACAAAGTTAGGGTTTTCTAATGTTGGCACTAAGGTTCCTCTTGCTACACAGGGGTCTACTTGTGGCTACCCTTCCTATGTGGCCATGGTAGGCTTGGGGTCCCCTATTTGTGCTCCTCTATGTAGCAAGCCAAGACCTCTACCTTGCTCCCAAACCCCCCTTACTGTGGTTTGTTGTCAGGAGGTTGTTGACAATGAAGATTTTTACAATCATTGAGGAATTATTGGAAGATTTAACAAATTTGTGGCTGTCTCTTCTAGAATTGAACAAATGGGTTTCAAAGTCATGGCTATCTCTGGTTGAGGGCAAGATCAAGCTTTATACTTGTGCTCAAGGATTTTTTATTGTGACCTTTGACTCCTTGGAGGATAGGGATTTGGTGTTGGATGGTAGGGTATGGCTATTTGATGAGCACTCCCTCTTGCTCAATCTATGTTCCCCTTCATTCAACCCACTTTCTGAACCTCGTTATATTAGGCTAGTATAGGTTAGGCTTCCCAATATTCCTCTCTAGTTTTGGGAAGAATCCTATTATGAGGCCATTAGTAATGCCATTTGTTGTTATCTGAAGATGGACTCTACAACTTTTGTCATGGGGCTCACCATGCTTGCTTGTATTTTGGTGGACATTGATTTATGCAAATCTCTGTATGGGGAAATTGTTCTTATGGTGGGGGATAAGCCTTTGACACAATTAATCAATTATGAGGGTCTCCCCTTCCACTATAGATGATGCTTTTCCATTAGTCACCTAGCTTCAAATTATTCTTATTATTGTAATAAGGTTTGCATGGCTTCATGGTGGCAGGATATCCACTCAGACCACTTAATGATTATTGGTCCTAACTCTTAGGATGATACTTCTCTTCTAGTTGATTAGGATGTCTGGTCTTCTTTTTCCATCCCCCATTTCCCAAGGGGGCTTCTATGGTGGTTGGTGCATCTCTTGTGTCTTCTTTGACTTCTATAGCGACCTCTTCTTTTGACCTAACATGACTTGCTCCCTCTGCAAGTTCATCACCCTCTCGTCACATCATAATGGGATTCATTCTCTTGGCATTTTGATGAATTTTATGCAACATGAGGCTTTTTCTAACAGCCTAGCTCCCTCTCTACAAGAGATATCTCAGGTGGTGATGATGGTAGAGGACTGCCCTCTCTTGTCCCCTTGCTTTGATGATTTTGAAAATGACGTATCCTGGATGATTGTCCAAAGATAGAAGATGGGTCTTCCCAAATTTGTCTTGACATCTCACACTTAGAGTACGAGGTGTGCATTGAGAGGTTAGGGTCCAACATTTTGTAGGTTGCTAACCCTATGTTTTTAAGTTGTTTGTGTGCTATACCCCAAAAAAGTTGATAGTTACCAAAGTGTTTAGTATGTAATGGCTTATTGACTAAACAACTAATAGAACTGTTATTAAAAATAATTTGCACTATAAACATATTTATTTATAAAAATATTTTTTTTGGATGAATAAAATTTAACTAAAATTTTAGTAGTTTCAGAAAAAGTTTATATAAGAATGACTTATTGACTCAAATAGAGTTGTCTTTATTAATAAAAAACACACTAACCACACCCTTTTATTTTTTATCAGGCAATAAATCTCATTACATCTTTAAGATCTAAAGATACATTGAAAATAGTTGTTAACCAACCATAAAAACATTAAAAAACATTCAAAATACATACTTATTTTTCATTATGATCATATCAACATCTTCACTAATTGTTAGAATAATTGCAACATTTTTGTTTGATGAAGGATTTCAATAATTTAATGGTTATATTGTATATACTATGCAACATAATTTAAGTTTTAGCCTTTTAAAAAAATTGGATTAAAACAGTTAAATTTTAACACTTTGCACTCTATGTAGGAATGGAAAAGTGTTTGTAAAAGCTATTTTTATGGAAACACTTACTGTTTGTAGAAATATTGTGGAGCATAAGATTTTACTTCTTCTTAACAAATAAGATGTATGGACTCTTTCATGTTTTCAAATATTTTAATGTTTACTTGCTTGGCCTAGATATTAGTGACTAGATCGTAAGATAAAATTACGTTTCTAGGATCAATGCCTAAAAACAAATCTGTAAATCATACATCAGAATTGTCATATCCACCCACAAGCATCTATTGGTTCTCCCAACATGTATCAGATGTAACTGGGTTACAGCGAGAAATTACCCAACTGCTTTTATTGAGCTCAAAGGTGTGGTTAAAACTGAGCAACATTTTCATGTTCCAGAAAGTATTTGATTCTTTTACAATCAGAAGAAAACTAGGAATTAATATCAGCGAAGTTCATTCAGCTATGAAAAGTAGTTGATTCTTTTACAATCAATATTTGCTCATCTACAAGAAAATTAAACAGAAAATGGCAAAAACTCCAATAAGGAACAGAAGTTTTGACGGCATGGCTTCTTTCTCTTGTTCTCGAGTCGCATGATGCTGCTGAAATCCACGGGGATGACCATGACGGAATGGATTGGAAAGCCCAAACTGAAACCTAGGAGTTGGACCATACCTCTCAGGCTCTGGGAAACTATGCATTTCAATGCCAAAGAGAGATGAAAATAACACAAAACCTGCAGGGAATGTAAAATTTCCAAACGGAGCCGTTCCCATTCGAGTAGGAGCATCTCCCATAAAGTCAGATGACTGATGGTGGTACGGATTAGGGCTTGGAGAAGGAGCTGTTTCTGGGCGGTGAGCAGCAGGCCTGCTGGGAATGTTAACACCAAGTATGATTTTGGATCTTGGATCTGGGGAACCTACTTTTCCTCGTCCATACAAGGGAACAATCTTGCTCTCTTCCACCAAAGCCTTACAAACAGGACATTCTTGGCATTTTGAATGTACGTAAAGCCACATGTACAGGCAAGGCCAACAGAAAAGGTGACCACACATTGGTACGATTGGGTCTTGTGCCAATTCAAGACAAATATTGCATTCAAAGTTCCCAGCATCACCGTTATTGCCTGAGGAAAAAATTGAATTGCCTTGAGATGACGATTGGAAAGAGGATCCCTCGTCCATCTCCTAACTGCAGGTAAACACACAATTATTCTGTCAAAAAGCCAAAATCTGAAACCTGAAAGAGGAAACCAAATAAAAAAATGATTGCAAGCCAATGAAAAAAACCAATTGCTCAAAGAATACATAAAATTAAAGGATTACATAAATTTTGACTTGCAAAGATACAGAGAGCTGCAGAAGATTTGCAAGTCCACAACGAATTCTAGCTATCCAGGCCCATATTTGCCTTTTTGTAATTATGTTTGAAGGTACGATTTTCCGCATAACAAACTAAATAAAATAATATATACAATTTGAAGCGAGGATAAGGAAGGTGTTTGAGATGGCTATTTTAAATATCATCCATGGCCTATTTTTAGGACAAATAGGGGAAATGACCAAGTACCTGCCAATGTTCCAATAATCATCATGGTGTGGTGCACCTAACCCCTAATTAAATATATGGAAAGAATAGTAGTTGAGAAATAATATATTAGTAAAAATTTAAAAAGGAACAAATATATGTGTACATATACATGAGTAATAATACACTTGACATGTTATATCAAAGAAACAACCAATCATATGGTGACACATAAGGCAATCATAAGGCGGTCGATCTAACTTGGGGAAAATGTAACTAATTAGACTTCATCGTTTATACCTAGAACCCCAAACAATAGCTTTAAGCTCTTAAGTCACAAGTAAAAGAAACAACCAATCATATGGCGACACATAAGGCAATCATAAGGCGATCAGTCTAACTTGGGGAAAATGTAACTGATTAGACTACATCGTTTATACCTAGAACCCCAAACAATACCTTTAAGCTCTTAAGTCACATACAAAAGAAACAACCAATCATATGGTGACACATAAGGCAATCATAAGGGGATCAGTCTAACTTGGGGAAAATGTAACTGATTAGACTACATTGTTTATACCTAGAACCCCAAGCAATAGCTTTAAGCTCTTAAGTCACATACAAAGAAGCCCAAAAATTTTCGTAAAAATTTGATGTACCATTTAGGAGCTTAGGATGTGTGAAGTTAGCATGGGCGGGTACTAGGTCCTCTCCCTTATTTACCACTTTTTTTTAACCATTCAAGTGGATGGTATTTAAGTAAGGTGATGGGAGATAAGCTTTGGATTTAAATTTGCTTCTATCCTAAAGCTCAAAATTTTAGGGGAGTGTTCTAATGGAGATGGGTCAATAGAAACTAAATCATTTTTCCTGTTTTAATTAGATGTACTAAAAAAAAATTATTTAAAAAATAATATTTGTAAGGGTGAAATTTGTATATTTTTGTTATTTTTAATTTAGTTTTGTATCTATTTAATAGTTAGTATAATTTTGTGAAAATTTAGGTTTCTTGTTTTTGTTATGGGCTTCCCCTAATACATTGAATATGTATAGTAATTGTGTCTAGAAGAGTGGCATCAAGGGTGCATTGTAATGGATGTCTTAACAATAACCCATTAAGTTAAATTTGACACCCATTTACATGTCAAATTATTAATATTTAATAATAAATATATTATTAGTGATGTCTTATTGTAGTAAAAACAATTGGTAATTGGAACGAAATGTAACTCTTCAAAGTAAATAATGTCTGAAATAAAATAGTTCTTAAGTAAATATTAAAATAAATAGTTTGTCATAATTGGCTTTGTCATCTTGAAACAAATAGCCCAAGTCTACTAGAGATCTTTGCCATTAACATCAAATTGTAACAATAGTAAGTTGGTCACTTGTCTAGCAAGTTCTTGTCTCCTCAATAGTAAAGTGAGCTAGCTATCATGATTTGTGAGGTTTTTTTAGTTGTGCTTCTGTATTCAAAGATATCATTCTAGTCATCGAAGCCCGAGTTTTTCCTAACGATGAGTTAGGCATAGTGTTGTAATGCTAGAAATTGCATACCCTTGCAATTTTTTTGTTATAGACCTTCTTTAGTGTTTTCAACCCTTATCTCATTTTTAGGTTCATTTGGCCCTTGCCTTAGCCTTTTCCACCCTTTCTACTAAGGTTATACTTATGTTTTTTTCCTTTCCATGGCTCTTTTGTGTAAAACTATAATCTTTCTACATCTATCTTAATTTTTCCTAGTGTTTGAAGTTTTGAAAACCTAATTCTACCTAAATGATGGTGCAACACATAGACATTCATATGACGCACTAACATCCTCCAATATTTTATCATATGACAACCACTATTAAGTATTTTTTCCACCTTGCTAAGTGCTCATGCTTTTGTAACTGACCTAAGATAAATCTCAGTGGTTGGTTCAAACCTTGGACCTTCTTATATTTTTCCTCCTAATCCATTTTGAACTTATTCTAGATCAATCTCTTCCATTCTTTGGCCCTCTAGGTGTCAATTTATCATTTTTACATGGCTCTTGGTATTGTAAAACTCTCATCTAAATGTGAACACTAGTATTGACCATCATCTTCAAAGGTTTTGAGCATTCTACATTTTAGTTGGGGTTTCCTTGACATATCTACCTTGTCGAGGATATATTTCTCTTGGGCTTTGTAGATTTTCATCTCTCTACCTTGCATGAGGTGATAGTGTTCTAGCTTTCTCTTTCATTTTTGTTTTATCATTTATAAAATTTATTCCACTGTCCTTGGCACCTACTGAGTTTTTATTTCCTTCTATCTAATCACACATACACTAGTTTATCAATCCTTGTTGACATAGGATTTGAGATTCATAGCACGTTTGTCACTGTTCTTAGTTCCTAGATGTACATAGACTAAGGGAACACACTATTTCAATCTATTTTTTATTTGGCTACCTGTGGAAATTGAAAGACCAAAATAGGGGATTGACCATTAGTGGAAAGCTCCCAAGTAGCAACAACCCTCCTTGTTCTAGCTACAGATGCTTGGAAGATCATAATCGCATGAAGGTTTTATTGTTTCTCTTCGGGCCACTCTTCATATTTCATTTCCTTTTCAATATTTTAGCATTTCTAGTTTTTGAATACTCCTACTTTTCCTTTTCAACTTGTATATGCTAGAAAACATAGAAGGTTGTATAAAAAGTTAGATTTCACTTCACATTTAGACCACAATGTGTGGTACAAATGACAATGCACCACATGAACATCTATGCATCATGCTAGCCTCCTGGACAGAAGACTCTATCTTTCAACACCAAGTTCCTCTCTTTATTGTTTTCTATTATGTACTTTATTTTTTATTTTATTAGATATAGTTTCTAAAATCTACAAATATTTTACCATTTTCCTTTCTTTCTCTTTCACTTAATCCAAGTAGTAAAGGGAAACTTGTCTAGATAAGATCTTATTTATCTTTCTATTGTAGCATACAATTATACTTTATCAAAGATAATCTTATCTAGCGTAGTGTAGGGAAAGTTTCAAAGTTAAAATAAATAGACTAGAAAACCAAGAAAAACTCCTCTTAAACACTTTTCCTACATTACATTTTTGTGAACCCAACATGTTTCACTTCTTCTCAAGCATTTCAATCATCTTCGTTATTTTGTGTTGTGCATTGTGACTCTCTTTACTTTTACTTTTTATGAGCTTCATAACTTAATTTATTTTTTGATAAGACTGTTTGGAGTTATCAAAACTTGAAAATGTGTCACTCTCAATCATCTACTACTATCCAAACCACTCTTGATTTCTCTAACTTTTCATATGATCCAAATATCATTTCCCTTCTAGAATTACCAAATTTTCCTACTACAACATATCATGATATCGACATGAGATTCGACCATGAAGCTTTTCTTTGTATGGGAACTTAGTTTGAGGTCTACCATTTAGTTAGATACCTTACTGACTTTCAACTTGACACCTTAATGGTGATGAGACAATATGCAATTTTGTTTGCCCTATTATTGGTGTCATAAGCACTATGCTATACCATCATCTTGAAGGCCTCATTTCCTATGTGGGATAGCCCTAATAGTCAACAATGATGTATCTACATTAGTGACTACCCATAGGAAAACACAAGATTCCTATTCTAACATTACTCAAAACCAACTTTTTATGTACATGCCTACTCTAAGTGTGCACATGTCTATCCCTACACATATTGTTACTTCCACTATTTAGTTTAGTCATGTAGACACTTCATCCTTTGGGATGGTGAGAAACCCTATTCCCTATTCTTGTCATTTACTTTCTTCACTGGCCATACCATTGCTTCACAACCTCTACCTTAACAACCTTTGCCTTTGCATCCCTTTATAGGCATTCCTAAAACTATTGCTTCTACCACACCCTTGCATACCACTGATCCTTTAATAAACCAACCAATGCAAAATAGGGGTGACTTACAACAATATCCTACTCCTCTTACCATTTCATCAAAGTCTCTGATGCAGAGTGCCAGAAGAAGCGAGTGAAGATTTGACTATATCTTCATTATCGGCAAGAGGTCTCCCAAGTTCTCACCGATATCCCCGTAGCGGTTAGTTGCCTATCGGCAACACCTCATACGATCGGACCACAAGAAATTTCTTAGGCCGATATACTCCGTCACTCCGATGACCAATCTTCGTCGACCAAACTTCCTCCTTCGGCGAAGCTTCTTTCACCTACACCGACACCTTGTCTCTCGCCGATATCGTCAAACACATCGGCCAGATCCTCCGCTTCGGTAAGACTCCGGTTCGCGGCCCCGATGGTTCATCTCATTCTGATGAGTTTCTATCGGTGAGACTCTAACAGTCGCCGTGACTTCTTCAGCTTCCCCCGACAAGGTTCCTCACGCCGATACTCTTTATCGGCGATACTCCGAGGATGTCTCACCGATCGGTGAAACTGTATACTGTCGGCTAAGTGTATTTTCCTTAGCCCGATATCGTTTCTCTCACCGATGCGAATAACAATGGTATGTGTCTCCGACACTATACCAATCTTCGACAAGATGGAGAGCCTTTCATGCCGATGGATCTCCAACTGTTCTGAGGTGCCGAACTAGAATTCCTTTTGACCGAACAATGGAATTTGGCCGTTTCATATATCAAACCCTCGATCACTTGTAACAATCTAATCCCACATCAAACCTATCCAATTTCACTCCGATTCCCTGACTAGCCACATGACGATGTCTAGTCGAACTTGACTGAGTTCGCTGGCTTCCTGGGTAAGAATTCAACAACAACAAATGTGAAAATTCTTTCCTCCATCACACTGATACTATACAGGGCTTCAGTGGACAGAGAAAGGGCCTCCATGTATGAATCAAAACCCTACTCCTAGGTTACGAACCAGCCACTATGGAACCGTGGGTTTTACACCATCTACACACTACAGAGTCACTATGGATTGATAGATAGCATCCGGTTAGGGTTCCATTTACAAAATCAGGATAAAGATATCAAATCACTAAGAACAACCAAGAAAATCAACACAGATCATACCCAGAACTCTCTTTATTCAGTTATCAAAAAGAACTTGTTGTAATACACACTTCTCTCTCTGCTTCGTGTGACATACAACCTGCCTCTAAAGAAGATGTAGAGACAGCAGTTATCCCCTCCAACCGTGCAAACTGATTTTCAAATCAGTTAGCCATTGGTTTACCCTTCATACAAGCAAAACTACATGTGTGCCTTGCACAATTACATTCATGGGACCAAATTGACCCTTATTACAAAATGAAATGGCTTAAGAGCCTTATGAGACAACAAAAGAAAAGATGACCCTGCACTACAGAGAATGTGCTCCTGCACCATACTCCCCCTGCAGGAAAAACTCAAGTCCCTTGAGTTGCTAACTGCTGAAGTGTCTTCCCATGCTTTAGAATATCTGCTTCACTCATCCAGGTTGCCTCTGAATCAGGAAGATCCTGCCACTTGACCAAGTAGTCTTTGTATACCCCTTTTCTTGTCTTCTTGACAATTTTGGAATCCAAAATGCATTCCAATTGCAAAGGCTTACTTGGAGGTAAATCTCTGATCCAGTCTTCATCTTCAATCACAACATCTGAGCCATCTTCAGCATGTAATGGAGGTCTAAAAGGGAACAGGTCTGCAACATTGAAAATGGGAGAGATACCAAGGCCAGATGGTAATTCTATCTCATATGCATTTGGACCAAATTTATGCACTACCTTACAAGGTCCTATCTTCTTCATCAACAATTTGGTTGGTTGCCCCTTAGGTAATCTTTCCTTTCTGAGGTAGGCCATCACCAAATCTCCTACCTTGAATTGTACCTCCCTTCGCTTCAGATCTGCCCAATCCTTGTACTTGGAGACAGTGTTCTCCAACTGAAGCTTGACCTGATCATGTACTATTTTCATGGTAGCAGCAAAGTCTTCTCCTAGAGCACTCCTTTTATCCCATCCTTGGAGGTCTTTGAGTTCAAGTGGTCCTCTTGGGTGGAAACCATAAACTATTTCAAAAGGGCTTTTCCCAGTACTTCTGTTTCTTGAATCATTATAAGCATATTCAGCTTGACTGATCACTAAATCCTATGCCAATCCATGCTGTTTGGTAAGGCATCTCAAAAGGTTTCCCAAGGACCTATTGACAACCTCAGTCTGACCATCAGTCTGGGGATGGTAGGCTGATGAAAAAGACAACTGAGTGCCCAATTTTCTCCATAGGGTCCTCCAAAAATGACCAACAAATTTGGAGTCTCTATCAGTAACAATTGATAGGGGTAAACCATGAATTCTGACCACCTCTCTGAAAAAGAGACCAGCAATATGAGATGCATCATTTGTGCATTTGCATGGCACAAAATGAGCCATCTTGCTGAATCTATCCACAATGACAAAAACACTGTCTACACCCCTTGCTGTCCTAGGAAGACCAAGCACAAAGTCCATACTAATGCTTTCCCAAGGTCTGGTGGGAATGGGCAGTGGTTGGTACAAACCAGCATTAGAAGACATACCCTTGGCCTTTTGACATATGGTACAGCTTGCAACATATCTCCTTACATCTGTCTGTACCTTGGGCCAATAATAGAACCTGGTGACTTGTTCCAAAGTCTTGTCCAACCCAAAATGTCCTCCTAAGGCTCCATTGTGCTTCTCCTTGATGATATTGTTCCTCATTGAACATTTAGGAACACACAACAAACTACCTTTAAATAGGAGCCCTTCTTGCAGCACAAAATCAGAATACTCACGATGAAAAGTGTTAGCCAAACTTGCACACACTTCATAGGCAGCCTTGAAATCTGCATCATCCTTGTACAACTCCTTCAGACATTCTAGACCCATATGTTCCATTTGTACTTCCTGTATGACCAGTATCCTTCTACTCAAAGCATCTGCCACTTTGTTGGCAACACCTTTCTTATGCTTAATAGTGAAGGTATAGGCCTGCAATTGTTCCATCCACTTGACGTGTCTATGATTCAACTTTTCTTGACTATTTAGGAAGCTAAGAGCATGGTTGTTAGTAAAAATAATGAACTCTTTTGGCAGTAAATAATGTCTCCATTTTTTCAGAGCTTGCACCATTGCATACAACTCTAGGTCATAGGTAGAATACCTCTGTTTGGCCTCATTCAACTTCTCTGAAAAGAATGCTACTGGATGTCCTTTCTGACTAAGAACAGCACCTATAGCCTGTTGGCTTGCATCACATTCCACAACAAATACTTTGTCAAAATCAGGGAGTACCAACGTAGGTAACTCGGCCACTTTCTGTTTCAACAGTTCAAAACTATCATCTGCTTGTTTTGTCCATTGAAATTTACACTTCACTCCACCCTTGATGGTATTGAGAATAGGAGCACTTATGTCACTGAACCCTTTAATGAACTTCCTGTAAAAAGTTGCCAAACCATGAAAACTTCTTACATCTCCTACTGTCTTAGGAGTAGGCCAATTAAGAATAGCCTCAACTTTTGTAGGATCCATTTTCAAACAACCATTGGAAATCACAAATCCAAGATACACTAGTTCAGTTTTCATAAAATCACATTTATCCAAGTTGATCATCAACTTACTCTCATGCAATTTCTTTAACACCTGTCCAAGATGCTTCACATGCTCTTCTTTGGTCCTGCTGAAAATCAATATGTCATCAAGATAAACAATAACAAATTTGCCAATAAATTCTACAAGTACCTCATTCATCAACTGCATGAATGTGCTTGGAGCATTATTGAGACCAAATGGCATGACAAGACACTCATAGAGACCTTCATTTGTTTTGAAGGCAGTCTTCCATTCATCTCCCTACCTTATTCTGATCTGGTGATAACCAGATTTCAAATCAATCTTGGAATAGTAACATGAACCACCAAGATAGTCCAACAGATCCTCAATTCTTGGCATAGGAAATCTATACCTTATGGTGATCTTATTGATAGCCCTTGAATTAGTGCATAATCTCCATTTGCCATCTTTCTTAGGAGCAAGTACACTAGGGACTGCACATGGACTAAGACTTTTCCTAATCAAACCTTTCTCCAAAAGTTCTTGAATCTGTCTACCTACTTCTTCATTCTGCTGTGGTGTCAACTTGTAGGCAGCTTTGTTGGGTAATGTGGCTCCAGGAATCAAGTCAATCTGATGACTTATGTCCCTCATAGGTGGTAAGGAGTTAGGAGTATCCTCTACCACAAGATCTTGGTACTTATCCAGTAATTGTTGCACTTCCAATGGAATCTCCTTCTGCTGTTTGCTTTGCTGATTGGATACAGGCTTCATCATCAGTGCATACCCTTGGGTATCCTTCTCCTTCATGAGTTGTAGGAACTCTTTGCCACTCACTAACATGACACTGTTGTCATTGCTCTTCTCTCCAACCTGCTCTGGTAAGGGATCCATCTGAAACTTCTTACCATTCTTGGTGATCATATATGTATTCTTTTCACCATCATGCTGTGCCTTCACATCATACTGCCAAGGTCGTCCAAGAAGAAGGTGACAAGCATCCATAGGAATAATTTGACATAGCACCTTATCCCTATAATCACCTAGTTCAAACTCTACCCAAGTTTGTTCTTCCACCAAATAGTTCTGATTCTTATTCAACCAAGATATTTTGTGAGGATTAAGATGGGGTAATCTTTTTAGTTTACACTTTTCTACCATTTCAGTAGACACTACATTTTCAGTAGAACCTGAATCAACAATGATTTTACAGAGCTTACCATATGCTATTCCTTGGGTTCTGAAGAGATTCTTCCTTTGTGGGGGCTCCTGCTTCAATGGCATCTTCACGAGGGTTCTCTTAATCATCATATTCTCTCCTTCAAGCACTGGTGCAGCACTACCAATTGGTGAGTTTACACTTTGACAATCATCCTCCTGCAATAGTCGGTTCCTTCTCCCACCATCATGAGAGCTAGATGCCTTCTCAGGGCACTTACTTGCAGTGTGGCCTACTTGATTGCAATTGTAACATCTTCTAGTGAAGACTCCACGTCCTCTGCCTGCACCACCACCTCTTCCTCTGCCATTAGGTCTTCTCCAACCTCCAAAACCACCACCTTTTTGTTCTGTATCAGAATGTGATTCTTGTTGACTTGAACTTTCACCTTTGTTTGGCTGTCCTCTGCCAAAATTACCTCTTCCTCTATTGTTCCTGCCACCTCTTCCTCTGTTATTTTGATCACCTCTCCTTTTCAGTTTATCCTCTGCCCTAGAGGCTAACTGAAAACATTCATCCACAGTCTTGGGAACCACCATACTAAACTCATCCAGTATATTGTACCTCAGTCCATCCAGGTATCTGGCCACCATCTCTTTTTCTTCTTCTCTGTGATTGGCTCTCATGCTTAATCTGTGGAATTCTTCAGTGTATGTAGCCACGTCCATATCTTTCTGCCTAAGATGATTAAACTTTCTGATAGTCTGTAGATCATAATCACATGGTAGAAATTTGGCTCTCAGCATGGCCACCATTCTGCTCCACTTGGTGATTGGACTCTTTCCAACCTTCTCCCTTTCACATTGAGTGTAGTTCCACCAAACCAATGCAGAACCTCTCAGTCTGGTCTTTGCAAACTTTACTTTCTTACTGTCACTATACTCTTTGAAGTCAAAGTAATTACTTATGGCTTCAATCCAGTCCACAAGAGTATCTCCATCCAGTTTCCCATTGAACGTGAGAACATCCATTTTGGGATCACCACTATCTCCATGACCCTTGAGTGCATTCAGAAATGCCTTTTGATCAGCAGTCATACCTTCTCCTTGAGGATTCTCCCCAGTTTCTCCTTCTTCATCCTCTTCTGACTCAGAAGTGCTTCCATCCTTCTCTTTGGATCTTTCTTCCTTCAGTCTCTCTTCGAGCATTTCTTCCACCATCTTCTGGATGGCTACTTTACTCATCGTCTTGGGAGGCATTGTGCTAGCCTCTGTTTCTATCTCCAATTCTTCATCTGACATACACGGCTGTGATTCAGAATATTGGCTCTGATACCAATTTGATGCAGAGTGCCAGAAGAAGCGAGTGAAGATTTGACTATATCTTCATTATCGGCAAGAGGTCTCCCAAGTTCTCACCGATATCCCCGTAGCAGTTAGTTGCCTATCGGCAACACCTCATACGATCGGACCACGAGAAATTTCTTAGGCCGATATACTCCGTCACTCCGATGACCAATCTTCGTCGGCCAGACTTCCTCCTTCGGCGAAGCTTCTTTCACCTACACCGACACCTTGTCTCTCGCCGATATCGTCAAACACATCGGCCAGATCCTCCGCTTCGGTAAGACTCCGGTTCGCGGCCCTGATGGTTCATCTCATTCCGATGAGTTTCTATCGGTGAGACTCTAACGGTTTCCGTGACTTCTTCGGCTTCCCCCGACAAGGTTCCTCACGCTGATACTCTTTATCGGCGATACTCCGAGGATGTCTCACCGATCGGTGAAACTGTATACCATCGGCTAAGTGTATTTTCCTTAGCCCGATATCGTTTCTCTCACCGATGCGAATAACAATGGTATGTGTCTCTGACACTATACCAATCTTCGACAAGACGGAGAGCCTTTCACGCCGATGGATCTCCAACTGTTCTGAGGTGCCGAACTAGAATTCCTTTCGACCGAACAATGGAATTTGGCCGTTTCATATATCAAACCCTCGATCACTTGTAACAATCTAATCCCACATCAAACCTATCCAATTTCACTCCGATTCCCTGACTAGCCACATGATGATGTCTAGTCGAACTTGACTGAGTTCGCTGGCTTCCTGGGTAAGAATTCAACAACAACAAACATGAAAATTCTTTCCTCCATCACACTGATACTAAACAGGGCTTCAGTGGACAGAGGAAAGGGCCTCCATGTATGAATCAAAACCCTACTCCTAGGTTACGAACCAACCACTATGGAACTGTGGGTTTTACACCGTCTGCACACTACAGAGTCACTATGGATTGACAGATAGCATCCGGTTAGGGTTCCATTTACAAAATTAGGATAAAGATATCAAATCACTAAGAACAACCAAGAAAATCAACACAGATCATACCCAGAACTCTCTTTATTCAGTTATCAAAAAGAACTTGTTGTAATACACACTTCTCTCTCTGCTCCGTGTGACATACAACCTGCCTCTAAAGAAGATGTAGAGACAGTAGTTATCCCCTCCAACCGTGTAAACTAATTTTCAAATCAGTTAGCCGTTGGTTTACCCTTCATACAAGCAAAACTACATGTGTGCCTTGCACAATTACATTCATGGGACCAAATTGACCCTTATTACAAAATGAAATGGCTTAAGAGCCTTATGAGACAACAAAAGAAAAGATGACCCTGCACTACAGAGAATGTGCTCCTGCACCAGTCTCCCATCACATCCTATTACCACTACAGTCCTTTATCACTTGATATTTTAGCCACAGCTCTTCCTATTAGTATTGATGTGCCATGCTCTAAGAAATATAATGGCAAAAGGGACCCACAAACTCATGTCTCTACATTTATTGCATTGATGTAAGGAAGCTAAGGTAGTAAAACAACTTCCTACACTAATATTGAGAGGAGGGTTATGAAAAAAAAATAGATCTTTAGAAAAGTTATAGAGATTACACAGAAATAAACATAAATAACAATCATACCAAAACACAATGATTTACATGGGGGAAACCCTTTTTGAAGAAAAGACCCATACTCTAATAGCCACCCAATTTATTATTCAGAAATCAAAAAGATTATAATATACTTGCAGAGAAAGCTTTCATAGGAGTATTACCAATCAGAGATCCAGAGGTAACTCAACATCTATAAGACTCTCACACTCAACCTCAATCTCAAGAACCTAATAAATAGGAGATACAATACATGAAACCATCAAATGGTAATTACAAAACCATGAGCTAAAACTACCCAAAAAAGTGGCACCCAAATTATCTCTAATCAAAGATGCTCTATGATGTGTGAAAACACACACCAACATGTGTAACTCCCACTTACAGCTCTTTTTGGTGTCTAACACATTTTCAAAATTTCAAATACGAGAGACCCATCTTTGTGAATGTTTGGATTCTATGTTGATGTATGCTATTGCTTGTGTATTTGAAATATTGTTATATGTATGTGTTCGATACTTGTATTGTTCTAAGGTTAGGATGCATGTATTATGGGATGCATATAGTTCTACATTGGGCATGCATTCTTAGTAAGACATATAGTATCACATAAAGAGAGCTTTCATAGTATGGGATGAAAGTGGAAATTCATGTGGATAATGGATATGGTCTTGGATGTATACTTCTAAGTCAAATCCTATATGGCTGAAAGGAATTGTGGTTTCTATTGATGCTCATATTTGTTTATACATACCTTTGCATTCGTTTATGTATTAGATGCTAGAAAGGATATGTTGATGTGCATTGAGAAATCTATTTCCATGTATTTGAAATGTTTTGGATCTATGGTTTCATGTGTATGCTTATGTGTTAATTAAGAAATGAGCTAAATAAATATAATCCCTAGTATTGTATTTTACCACACCTTTGGATTTTGGATGGTGCTTCTTCATCTTGACTAATGGATGGGGAGGAAAGGGACATCCTCATGGTGGGTTTAACCCCTTCCCTAATTGGTATCATGTACATGGGAGCTTGGAGGATTAGCTTGCAAAGTTGATCTTGGAGTTCTTCAGATATTGTTCTTGATGTACATTATATGTGGGCACTGGTATAATTTATAGAAGTTGCTTCACATTTTTTTCTATTCATTATCATTGATGAGGGTTGTAGTATTAAGCCCTTGTATATATTTATTGTGTAATTTGATGTCATTTTCATTAATGATTTCTACATATATACTTTGAAAACTTTCATATTATTTGAGATGTACTCGAGATGTACTTATTGTTATGATTATTATATTTAATGAGTGAAAGTTATATATTGTGTGGATCTTATTAGATATCACTTGCAAGTTTTGCATATTTTACATAATCTTGTATCATGGAAGTTTCTCTTGTACCCTTTTGTTAGAATTGAGTTGTTGGTTTTGGATAATACTAAAGAAATTTTTGAGGTTGCACTTTGGAGGTTCTTACAACTCACTATGTTTAGATTCACTATATATATATACGTATGTGTATGTGTGTAAATCTATATATGTTTTTATGTATACACACACAAAATTGTTACATTTACATCCAATATAAACCTACTCAAGCTATTGTTACAAACATCATTGAATATATAGATTGGTTCAAGAAAGTTACAATCAAGTAAATATATTTTGTATTGAATATAGATTCATGTGCTATGTTTAGATTCACTACTCACATGTATGTATGTAGTGAAGGTCGGGACTCATTGTCCCACTAGTTCTGCGGGGTTCACAGGATGCTTGGGAGGTTCTTGATTCTATTCTTGAAGATCCTTCCCATGGGGTGGTTCTTTGATGTGATTAGCTGCTGTGTGGTTGGATGTCATGGACATGGAAGTGAGTTGGTATGGTGGTGGTTTGAGTAGAGCTGGGCCATATGGCTACGTTGAAAGGGTGGCAGCTAGGTTGCAAGTCTAAGGGGAATAGTGTTGAGTGTTGCATCACGAGGGTGAGCAATCAGGGTGGCCACTAGTGTTGCAAGTTCATAGGACAGGGCAATGAGGAGTTGTGGTACGAGTTCAGGATGAAGAGAGTAGACATGGCTTTGGTGTGAAGTCATGGTAGACTTGAAGTGTGAGTTTGCATAGTGACCAAGATGGCGAGTGGACAAGTACCTTGTGGGGAGTCATTGAACACTGAGGATGAGTTGACGGAGATATGTTGTGAGACCAGGTTGGGATGTCAGTAGTTGGTGTGAGGCTTGGACAACCAATCCTATTAAGGCTAGCATGTTGTGACATGATCTTCTATGGGACTCAATAGATGAGGTCAACGAGATGAGGTGAAGGATGAGTACTTGGGGGAATATTGCAGTGTTGTTGAGACTGAGGAGTTATGGGATTCTTAGTGCCCAGGGTCTACATTGGTTCGATGGTAGGTTAGTCTCTCGAGATGTGAGAGAAGGGGATAGGAATTGTTTTACATTGGTGTAGTACATGAGTGCATGAGCTAGTTAAGCTAGTGCAATGCATGTGTATTCCGCCATGTGCGTTGTGGGTTGTTGATTTGCGTGGAGCATGGACTCGACTAGAGAAGAGAAGGCGTAGTCTGAAGTTCGTGGACTTTACTGAGCCATGCTTGCTAACTAGACACCTTTAATTGTAAAAATTATATATTTAGTATATAATACTCATAGAAAAAAATTCCAATAAAAACAATCCTTAAATAATTATATCTCAATTACAGTTACCTCATTTATGAAAGTGGCCAATTAAAATCAGGAAATGTCAAACAACAATGCTTTTAAATGTTTTTATTGACATGAACATGGTTTCCAAAAGGTTTCCAATTGCTTTTTCCTTGCTCATCCATTACATAGGAATCAAATGTTGTTACAAACCTTTTACCTACAAATAGAAGAGTAGAGTAAGCTTCTTAAAAACTAAATTTTTTATTCATACTTTTTGTTTATTATTATTATTTTTATTAGACTCAAATTTATAAACATTTAATTAAAATTCTTAATTTTGTAAAATAATATTAATATACACTTTACATACTTTATTTCTAATAATATAATATAAACTCATTTTTAAAAATACTAATTTTTTTTTTGGGTATTAAGGTGTCTCAACCTTGATAATTCCTAAGTTTATTTAATGTTTTGACATTTATATTATTAAATATTTGTACTCCATCAAAATGGGGTGTGGGTTTTTTAGTTGACACTTTTGCCACATGTTAGTTCCTTGAAAATCCGTTTATTAGTTGTCCAAAGATGCCCACTTAGTGGTATATTATGGAAAACCAATTCTTAAGGATATAATGCTATATTCTATGAAAAATGTAAGAGTAAAAAATAGGGGAATTTACTTTGGACATGAGAGCCTAATTTTAGATTGGAATCTTGCTTATCTTGGGAACCACACCTCATAGGAGGTTTAGCACATAACCACAAATGGTTTCCTTGTTGCCATAAGTCTATAAATTAAAGGCTTGAGGATAAGTTTTTAATGGTTGTTTTTATTCAAGTACCGTTATGCTACCAAAATTACTCTTGAAATTATATGTTAGTGAGATCCTGTAATAAACTTGGTTTGAAAGTGTGTGTGTTGGATTTGTAATATATTGAGTAGGATTTTGGAGTGTGTAGTTTTTCTCTTGAAAGGGTTTTCCCCACGTATATTTGGTGTTATGTTATATTTGTTTATTCTTGATTTTATGTTTAAATGTTGTGTATTTTCTTCATGTAACTTAAAAGATTAAAAATTGACACAATACTAGATCCTAATTAGATTAGTTTTAGAAGCATTTCCGCACACCTTGCTTCCTTTTCAGTTGATATCAGAGCTTGATCACCTTTACCCCTAGTTGTTGGGTAGATGGTTTTTTATATTGACCTTAGTTTGAGTGGGAGATTACACATTGTATTTTGCAATCTTGTTGCAGGAAGGAGATGACTAAGACATCTAGAAGAATAGAGATGGAGAAGTTTAATTCTAGTAATTTTGAGTTGTGGAAACTTAAGATGGAGGATATACTCATAGATAAAGACTTATGGGTTGCAATATCTGGTACCAAACCATTAGGCATGGAACAAGAAGACTGGAAATTGATGTATCAAAAAGCTAAGGGTCTTGCGAGATTTTATTTGGATGAATCCATTTATTTAAATGTTCATGAAGAGGCTACAATGGGAAGTCTATGGAAAAATATTGGTGAAAGTTATCAAGCTAAATCCCCTATAAATAAATTGTTCTTGATAAAGAAGTATTCTCTAAGAATGGAAGATGGAAGATCTATAGCTGATCATTTGAATGCTTTCAATATGTTAGTTCCCTAGTTGAGCTCTATGGGAGTGAAAATGAAGGAGGATTGTTGTATTACTCTGCTATGTTCTTTTCCAGATTCAAGGGACTTGTGATGGCCATTAGGAGTACTACCACTATGTTCAAGATGGATGAGATGGTTGTATCGTTACTTTATGAAAAGATACAAAGAAAAAATTCTAAAATAGCTAAGGAGGCTCTTATGGTTCATGGTAGATCTAAAGAGAAAGGCAAGAAGAAGGACAAGAAGCAAGATGAGGGAAGATCCAAATTCCATGGGAGATCTAAGTCTCTTTCTAAGTCCAAGGAATTATGTTGGAACTCTAGCAAACCTGGACATTTCCAAAAGGAGTGTAAAGAGCAAAAGAAAAAGAAAAAGAAGAATTATTATTCTAATTTAGATTTTGATAAATCCTCTTAGGATGATGACAAAGATTTTATCATTTCCTTGGCTACTCATGGATCTAAAGATATGTGGCTTATTGACTTTGGTACATCTTTCCATATGACCTCACATCAGGGTTGGTCCATGAAGTATAAATAATTTAATGGTAGGAAAGTGTACTTGGGTGATGACTCTCATATGAAGATTGGTCACCATGGAAGACTCTTGATTAGATTCCCTTACGGATGAGTGAAGGGGATCAATGGTGTACTACATATCTCTAGTTTGGCATGGGACCTTTTATTAGTGAGTAAGTTGAATGATGTGGGTGTACAAATTGTTTTCTCAAATGGAGGGTGCAAGATGACTAGAGGAGCTATGGTTCTTGCTAGGGGTGTTTAGATTGGCACTCTTTTTCAACTAGATGCATGCATAGTTTAGTGCAATAGTTCTTCTGATACTTAGAATATAACTTTAGAGTTTTCATCCTCACCATTGGAATCCACAAAAAAGAGGTGTATTGCATCTACTTCTGATGGACATATTTTTTTGGTACCTAAGGGTGCTCATTCTTTAGAAATGAAACTTCATGCTGAGAGAATAATGTTATGGCACTAAAGACTTGGCCATATTGGTGAGAAGGGTCTTAGAGCCCTAAAAAATAAATACCTTGTTGAGGGGTTCAATGATTGTAATCTTGAGTTCAATTTTTGCAAACATTGTGTTTATGAAAATATAACCATGTTCTATTTTATTCTAGTTCTCATTAATCTTCTAAAGTGTTGGACTTGATACATTTTAATGCTTTTGGTCTTGTTAGTGTCCCTTCAATTTGTAAATCAAATTATTTTGTATCATTCATTGATGACTATAGTAGAAGGGCATGAGTACATTTTATTAGAAGTAAATTTGAAGTCTTTAGTCAGTTAAAATAGTTTAAAGCTTTTATTGAGAATCAAATTGGAAAAAATATTAAGTGATTGAAGATTGATAATGGTGGTGAGTTTTTTAGTAGATTTCGATAGGTTTTGTAAAGAACATGGGTTTGAGATGCACAAGACAACTCCGTATACCCCTTAGTGGAATGGAATTGTAAAGAGGATGAACAAGATTTTGATGGAGAAGGCTAGGAGTATTCTTAGTGGAGTTGGCTTAGAATAAAGATTTTGGATTGAAGATGTAGCCAATGCTTGTTACCTCATTAACATGTCTCCTACATTAGCTCTTGTTGAGAAGATACCTATGGAGGTGTCAAGAAAAAATCCCTCATTAAGAAGAGGTCAAAGTTAGATAATAAGACAATTAAACATATCTTCATTAGTTATGGTATTAGTGTGAAAGGGTACAAGCTTTGTGATCATGTGGTTGAAAGAGTTTTGTATAAAAAAAGTATTATCTTTACAAAGATGAATCCTTCTTCCATTGTTCTACAACCAAAAAAGAAAGTAAAGAAAGAGGATGTGGTTCATCTTCCCCTACACTTGAGAAACTTGAATCGAAAGCCCATGATGGACCTGAAGAAGAGGTGAGCTCTAGTATTTGAAAAAGTTTATAAGAAGAACTTCCACCTCCACCTATGTGGAGGTCCATTGACAAAGGCATTGACCAAAAAGGTATGGGTATTCACTCGATGATTGGAATTGTATTTTTTCTTTGATTACTAACACTAATGAGACTAGGAAAGTAAAGGAGGCTATGGGTATGAATGATGTAGATTCTTTGAAAGAGGCCATGGAAGAAGAGATGACAACATTAAAGAAAAAGAATACATGGGATTTGGTACCTTTAGCGGATGGGCATAAACCTATTGGATGCAAATGGATGTTTAAGAAGAAAATTGGTTTAAATGGTAGTGTTGAGAAGTACAAGGTGAGATTGGTTGCAAAGGGTTATTTTCATGTTGAAGGGATTGATTATGGAGAGATTTTTCTCCAGTTGCTAAGTTTACATAATCCACTAGACTTTTACTATCACTTGATGTAGCATATGATCTTGAGGTTGAAAATATAGATGTGAAGACAACTTTCCTTCATGGCAAGTTGGAGGAAGAGATATATATGAGTCACAACTAGAGAACCACATTGAAAAATGTAAACACCATTTGGTTTGCAATTTGAAGAATCTTTGTATGGTTTAAAAAATCTCCTAAAATGTGGTACAAAAAGTTTGATTCCTTTGTGTTGAGTTTGGAATTTTTGAGATTGAAATTAGATCATTGTGTTTATTTGAAGATGGATAATGATCACATTCTCATTATTGCATTGTATGTTTGTTTTTTTACAAAGGTGACAAAGCACCTATACTAGATATTAAATAAACGTAATTACATTGGCGAAACAAAAATAATACCAATAATGTATCATGTGGTTCTAATCTTACTTAACATAAAGCTCGACTACCTGAGATGAGAAAATAGAGAGAACAAACCAAATGTATCAAAACCAAATATAACATATGAAAAAAATCGAGCTTCTAATCAGAATTTGAATCATGATGTTCCTCCGGAGGTGGCTTGGTAATGGTAAGGGCAAAGGATGGGGTGCTTGGAGCCCATGGGGGACTTGAAGCCATGTCAAGGGCATGAAGGAACATAAAATAGATGGAATTGAAAACCTCTTTCACCTTATCTGCAAGCCCTTCAAGAAGCTAGAAACGATGGGCATTAAGAGGCTGATTAAAATCATTTGCATAGTCCACCCTAAGACCCCTATGAAGACTCATATTTACACAAGTTGCATGATGTGAAGATTGAAGAATCTGTCGATCAAAGGTGCCTCCAATAGGATTTGTATCTTCTTGGAAGTCATAAACCACCAGTGTTGTTTGCCATCTCTCTGCATTGAAGAATGAAGAGTGCACAAGGCCTAAACCAATTGCATGTGTGTATTCTTTATCCTTAGAGATATCAAAAATATCAAAGATAAAATGTCGAATCAATCTCAAGGCCCTTTACTTGCCTATCCTCAGGCTGGAAAAGATAGTACCCCAACACACACCATACTACAAACTCTACATTATCACAGTCAATTTCAAATACCTCCCTAAGATACACTGTATTCAGGGCTCCATGATACGTGGGTTCTCCAACCAGAGGAGGAAGAAACACATGCATGTTTGATTCCTAGAGAGCCATTGGGAGCAATAGATAATAGAAGGCCAACAATAGAAATTAAACTTGGTAGTAATGTGGAAAGAGAGATCTTGGCAGAATTTAAAGGAAAAGAATAAAGATATGTTGCCATAACAACAGAACTAAATCTAAGGCATACAACCAAGTACAAGAATGATGATGTGGTAGGAGAAGCAAAGTCTATCATTCAAACACCCTAAGGAAAGCCTAGGAGCCAATATGGAGCTTACCAAGGCAAGATCACAACAATAATGTCACATGAATGAAGCTTCCTGATGTCTCCGATGGGTGTCCTTGATTGCAAAGAGATGTCATGTCATGTATAGACATGGAATTGAAATTTGAGAAGAGGTTGTAGAGCCCAATGGGAAATTGATCATCACCTGTGTGAAATTACTTCCCCAACAAATGAGAGTTAGTGCAATGGTCCTTATGAAGAGAGATCTTTGGAGAGTCATTAGATCTGCACGTACCTGTTATCCTTTATATTTATAGTATGAATTGCTTCATAAAGGTATCATGACCAAAGGGACTATCAGATCATTCACAATTAAATGTTCCAGACATGATGGTCCTCCATCCTAAAGGGAAGTAAAAGTTGAGTGTGGTGCCTCCTGATCAATTGCCATGTTGGCAAGAAGATTTGCCACCTTGGTACCTTCCCTGTAGAAGTGGCTTATCTAGTAGTTTTCAAAGTTCCTTAGAAGTTCAATTTCTTGTTGTATGATGGAATCAATTTTCTAGTAAAGAGATTCTCTTTTTTTGACTTGGTATTTATAATAATTAAGGACTCACCCTCAATCCAAATGTTTGCCACCTTGTAGGATATAGCCAATTTTATACCATAGAGTAGAGCCATTGCTTCCATCTGATTATTGGTACCTAAGGGAATTTTTGTTGCCTGCACCACCACCAAATTGCCTCCAACATCCCTAATAATATAGCCAGCACCTGATGAGACTGGGTTTCCTCTATAGGAATTGTCAAAATTTAGTTTTGGGAAAGGCTCTTTAGGCAACGACCATTTGACTAAAAATCTTACTACCTTTGTGGAAGCAACTGTGTGTTTGGGTTGAGGTCTTGGAAGTTTCAACTTGTTCCATTCCTTTAAGATATGATTATCCTAGCTAGTAAATCTAGTGTTGGAGGAGAGACAATCACGTACTCTTACATTGACTATCTTTGATATTACCATGGATATGTCATTGATCACCTTTACCAGAGATCACTTTGTCTTTCTAAAAATTCTAAAATTTCTCTTCCCAAATACCCCAAATGAGAAAAGATAGACAAACCTCCCAAAAGCAAGCAAAATTGGAATCTTGGTGAAGAAGAAGCCAACTCTTAAACAAATCCAACAAGGAATTGGGTAAGGGAACACTCCAATTGAGTGTCCTCATGCACTAGTTCCAACATGCGAGACTAAAAGGGCAATGAATGAGTAAATGGTTTAAATCCTCCTCTTGTTCACCACACAAAACACATCTGAAATTGGATATGATACCAAATTTATGTAATTTGTCCCTAGTTATAATTCTATTATGGATTTCGAACCATGCGAATGCACCAGCTTTTGGGAGAGTATGGGCATTCCAAAAAAAGCTTGTGAGGCCAATTTGAATTGACTGATGTAGAAAGGAATTTGTACCATTGTTTGAATGGATACTTTCTAGAAGGATCCCTTGTCCATATTAACTCATCTAATTTGTTAGAGACAAAAACTTTTCTATTTGTGAGAATCCCTAGTAGAGTAGTCTTTTCGACCATAGGAAACTTGTAGTTCGAAGAACTTTTCAAGTAGATTTCTCCCTGAGGTGAATGTTGATCATGAACCCAATAGTCCTTAACCTTTTATCCCCAATTTTGTTTTAGGAAGGTCCTAGCATCATAAAGATCTGTTCTAGAGGATATTTTTGGGCATCCATTCCATGAATCATCCCAGAAAATTGCTTTACTACCATCATGAACAATCCATGACAAATTATGACCTATCAGATCTTTGATATTGATAATGAAGTTCCAGATACTTGATCCTTTGATAGGATCTTTTACAGAAAAGACTCTTTCCTTTTCCCTATTGTCTAGGTGCTTATCTTGCATTAGCCTAACCCATCTTGTCTCAAGCTTAGCATATATGTTCCAAGCTAGTTTGGCTCCTAATGCTTGATTTTAGAGTCTTAAGTTGAGGATGCCTGCCCTGCCATTACTCTTTGGTTGACATACCTTCTCCCAAGCCACAAGATGTATCTTTCTTGTATCAGTTGTTCCTTGACATAAGAATTGTCTTGAGGATTTCTTCACATTCATAGCACGTGTTGGTTCTCAAATTTACAGTTTACAAAACCCTAAAAGGATGCTAGGCTTTATAATTTGGTTTTGCAACCAATTTGGCCAACTGACATAATTAACCCAAATGGTTAAGATTCTCTACACTTTGGGCTCTACTTTGCCGAGGTGGACCTGTTACCTTATATTTCACCAACTGAATAATTAGTCCTCAAATTTATTGGTGATTTCAATGCAGATTAAGGGATTTATATAATTTTATCAATTAAATCATCCAATTCACCCTAATCCAAACTGGCATATGATTTGAATTAGATTTTTTTATATTTTTATTTCTACTATTACTCCTACTCCTATACAACAGGAAATGGAAATTGGAATATTGAATATGTTATAATGAAATGATTCTGGAAAAGGATTGATCGGTGCCTTTCTCAACAATTGGGTAATGGAGTCTTTTCACAAAAAGATTTGTGCTTTCTATCTAGCCACAACTCAAATTACTTGGCATGGAATTGTTTATGCCTGGTATAAACATGCAAGGTTATTTTTATCTGGCTCTTTTTAATTATCCAAATTGAATCGACCTAATTACAGTGATCTATTCAATGGAATTTAATTCCAAACCCAATTAGGCAAACCACCCAAAAATAGAAAATGCATTTTGAAGAATTAAAGTATACCCTTGATATGTTAATTCAAATAACCAAGACAAATAAAAGTGGAGACAACCAGATAAAGTATAACATGAACATTAAACAAGCAATTGAAAACTAGATATATGGCACCAGAGAAATGCAATTTGCTTTTATTGATTTATCTTTGAAGAGCAGGCTTTACAATGTATTTTCCAAAATTGATTTCCCTGAGAGCTTTCCCAAGGTCTTGGTTTCCTTCTTATAGGGGTGAAGGAAGCTACAAGTTTAAGACCTTTCACATTCCAAAATATGACTTTTGATATACCCACCCCTTTATAGACCTATTACAATATATACATTTTAACAAGTCTTAAAAAGACGGCCAAATATATTTAAATACATATTGGAAAGCATAAAAGCAAGAAAAGACAAAAAGGAGGATGTCGAAGATTTGTTGGTGTCATGTTGACGCCAGCTTAAAGCTCATTGCTCCCCTGCATTCTTAGCTTGCTCATTCTTCAATTGTCAAATATTTCTACTCCCATTGGTATACAACAGAATCACTAGGCCATTTATAGTCTTGAATTTGGAGCAAATTAGCCTGGTGATCTTTCCATCTTTTGTCCAGCAATACTTTGACATTTACAATGAATTTTGTGTATCTTGCATCTAGAGAAATTATTCTATCCAAAATGATATTGAACCTAAGAATATTGATGTTTTCATCCTTCTTCTCACAAAAATACCAGAAGAGATTCCATCTTGAAATAGGAACCCTAGCATCTCGACAACCCTCTGATACATCCTAAAATACTTTCTTGTATCTCTTATCAATAGAATTAGGCAATATGTCCAATAGAGATTGATGAAGAGGTCATTTCTTTTCTTTAGGAGCAAAGGACTCATCTTTTTTACTCAGACTCTACCTTCTTAGGTGACGTTGGTTATCACCTCTACAAGCTAGAGTTTTAACAACTACATGCTCTACTAAACTTGGTCAAATGAAAAATGTAGGTAGAAATCAAGTAGACATAGAAGTGGATGAATTTTCACTTACTTGGTTGACTGAAGTCTACAGAGTGCACCATGGATTGAATTCGCAATCGCTAATTACTTCTAATCTCGCTTGAATGATGAAAACCAAATGAATCCAGACTTTATTTTTCTATGAAGCTAATCTTGTTGCCATTTACTTTGGTTTGTGCCAAGATTATGAAAATTTGCATGTTTAAATTACTTCAAGCATAGTCCATTGATCTTCATAGATCAGATGGATACAATATTTCACCAGCCTTTTGTAGTCATTTTATCGATTACCGCACACCTGCCAACATAAATAATGGCCTCTACGGGGCGGTGGTATTATTACTCCATCTTCCAATGCTTAGTGCACTATGGAAAGTCAATTTATTTGCTCCATGAGATGGCAGGAGAATACATGGAAATCATCTTTTACCATTAACTATTTACCACTACCCCACAGATCGGTGAGGTCACTGTTACAGGGCAGCAAGGTAACTTGCACTATTTTTTACTTTCACCATGTTACCGCACACCAAAGGAATGACCATTGCAGGGATGTGGTAACAATATCTTTGCTGAACTATCCCTAGCCGCAATACCGCACATCGTATATTTGACCATCGTGGGGCAACGTTTCAAAAAAATGTTACTTCAAACCTTTACCACTGGCTTGAAAGACCCATTGGAAACTGTTGTGGGACCATGGTAACAAGCATTAATCTAGACTATTCACACTACCACACTGCAAGCCTACCTTTGGACCGTCACGGGGCTGCAGTGAATCCTTTCCTTCCCACTTGCCTTTTACTACACAACCTCTAGTCATCTTCACACTTGTCGTGGGAGCTTGGTGACATACCACAAGTTGCTTGACTCATACTGCCAAGCCGCCAACCATTTCCAAGACCGCCATGGGGCTGCGGTAATAAACATATGTCACATTATTTATACTGCAATGCTGCCAATAGAATTTTTGCCTGTTGCAAGATAGAGGTGGCTGCTTCCTTTGGTTCCCGCACATCTGCCAAGACTATTCAAGTGACCTGTGGGATTGCGGTAAGAAACAAAAACACTTGAATGATCAAAAGTACTGATATCTTTCACATGGACCTAGTATGGGATGGTTGTGAATGACTGATGGAACAATTTTTGAAAAGGATATGGACATCTAAGGTGAATTTATGGAAGAAAAATGCATGAAACAAAATGGGACTATGGGAATTTTTTGTGCTCATAATAGTGGCTCCTGTTGGGGATGAATGGCTGGAAAGACATTGGAAGGACCTAGACACTTCTCTGGGGTGAAGACCAAAACAAAAATTGTATAAAAACAAGGAAAACCAAAAATTTTTAGGGGAAAGAGAAAAAACCTAAACTATTGTGCATGGATTTATATCTTCTTTTAAGAAAAGAAGTGTTTCAGAAATTGTCCAGGCATTGGAAATTCCTAATTTTCACCCACAAAATTTTGAAGATAGTATGAATCCTCCCCACATTTTCTAATAATGATAAATAGTCCAATCCACAGAGCCTCAAACTTTCCATGTTTTCCTTTTTCCTAGTTTCATGCATTCCACATGAGGACTATATCATCAACTTGAAACTTTTTGTCTTTGGCGCTTTTGTCAAAGAGATATTTCACTTGCATCTGCATCTTTTCATTCTGTTTCTGAGCTTGACTCCTTATTTCATCTAATTCTACCAGCTGCTCCATCCTTTCTTCCAATGGCTCAGGCATATCAATATATTCCTGTAGTATGAATTTGTACACAGACAAAAGATTATACATTGGCATCCTTACTTTTGTCCCATGTACCAATTCAAAAGGTGACCTGCCAGTAGCTTTTTTTATTGTAATTCTGTCAACCCATAAAGCTAACCTTAGCTTTGAATCCCATGACCTTTTGTTGTTATCAAGCATCCTCCTAATTATATTCATTATACTTTTGTTGTTGGATTCTGCATGACCATTTGCTTGAGGATGATAGGGAGAAGCATATGATATCACTATCCCATATGATTCAAAAAATTTCTTGAATTCTTTAGATCTGAAGCACATGCCATTATCTATGATAATTCTCAATGGAACTCCAAACCTAGTTATGATATTCTCTAACAAGAAATTTATGACTACTTTACTAGTTGCTTGCTTTGTAGGGTTTGCTTCAATCCACTTAGTAAAGTAGCTAGTGGCAGTAAGAATCCATCTATGCCTAACAATGGACTTGTCTATTATCTCCCCTATAAAATCAAGGCCCCATTGATGCAATGGTGCATCAATTTGCATGGGCCTTAGAGGTAGAGCTCCTTGGTATTTTAGTTTACCAGAAAACTTATGGCATGATTCACATTTCCTCACATATTTATGAGCATTAGAAAACGCATTAGACTAGAAATAACTTGCCCTTAGAATTTTGTGAGCAATGGTTTTGGTAGATGAATGCCCCCCACAAACACCATCATGCATTTCTTTCAGAATCTTCTCTGCTTGTCCCTGATCCAAACAGAAAAGTAGAACACCATCTTTATTTCTCCAAAACAAATCACCTTCTATGAACACATACCTTGATGCTTGTAATTTTAGAGTCCTCTTCTGATTGTCACTCAATCCATCTGTACACTTCATATGTTTAAGGTAGTGAACAATGTTTGTGTACCATGGTGTATGTTCAATGCTAGATACCATACCTTCTTCTTGTTGAACATCAAACACCTATGCAGCCTCCAAATTAGATTCTTCCATTAACATTGCTAGTCCTTGTCCTCATATGAGTTTGGTGATCTGGATATTAATATTAAATTCTTGAATTCTGTTTATCCATCTACACCTTCTCCCTGTAACTTTTGTTTGTGTAAGGACATCTTTGACTACAACAATAGGCACATAAGTAGTTACTTGTGCACCTACCAAGTAGGGCCTGAATGTCTTTACTTCTTTTACAAGAGCATAAGCCTACTTCTCAGTGGCATAAGATTTTAGCTTAGCTCCTTGAAGTGATTTGCTAAAAAATGATATTGGTTGTTCATGCCCTTCTTCATTTTTCTGCAACATGACAGCAACAATGGTGTGATATGAAGCAAAAGAAAAAAATTGAAAAGGCATACCAAAGTCAAGGGACTTCAAAATTGGAGCCTCTTTAATTGCCTTTTTTATGGAAGCAAATGCATCAACTACCTTTGATGCCTAGCCAATTTTGGACCCCTTTTTCAGCATCTTGGCAATAGGTTTGACAATCTCATCAAAATTAGAAATGAATCTTCCTACAAAATTTATCTGTCCAAAGAATGACTGGATGACCTTTATTGTTTTTGGGATGGGAATTTTGTCAATAGCTGCAACCCTTTCTGGATCTATCCTCACACCTTCTTTTGATACAATATGTCCAAGCAGCTTGCCCTCTGTGACAACAAATTGACTCTTTTTAGGGTTTAGAGAAATACCATACTCCAGTGCCTTTATGAATATCTTCTCCAAATGTAAGCAATGATCTTTTGCTTTCTTGGAATATGTTGTCAAATCATCTTGATATACCACCATTATGATATTCATAAGGTCTACAAATGCAACATCCATGCCTCTTTGAAAAGTGGCACCTGTATTTCTAAGACCAAAAGGCATTTTGACATATACATATGTTCCCCAAGCTGTGGTAAAGGTAGTTTTGTATTGCTCTGATTCTTTGACTTTGACTTGATTATAGCCAGAGAACCCGTCCATTGTTGGAATTAAGTCTGACAACTGAAAGAGGGGGGGTGACTCAGTTGTCCCACAATTTTAACCTTTTCTGCTTTTAATCTTCTTTCAAAACTTACAAACAGATTAATGATGTAAACATTAGAGCATGAATCAACAACACATGAGCAAAAACACAATTAACACACTTGACACCAAGATTTTTAATGTGGAAAGCTGGTTAAGGGAAAACCATGGTGGGGGTTAACCCACAAGATTCGTACCCTGTTAAAAGTACTTAAAAGAAATGGGAAGGCACTTGCCTTTGGGTGCACTACCCAAAGCTCATTGCTCAAAAAGGCTCACTACCTACATGAGGCTCATTGCCTACAAGATCTTATGTTTAATACAAAAAGAATGAACTGAGAAATAACATCTTCTTCATGCCTAGTTCAGTCTCATTGATAGCTTACACAACTTCTGCTCTGCCCTAAACACTTCTTCTCTAACTTTTCATCCTCTATTGCTCTTGTCCTTCTAATTCTCCTTTTCTCTGCTCTACCTCTGTACCTTTCTTATGATTTTATTATTTTTGCACAAGGACAACTTTCCACAACTCATCCACAAGTATTTATATGCTTCATCAACCTTGGAATGAACATCAAGGTCGGCTTGACTCAATGTGGATCACTGTACTGTTGGCCAAACATATCTAGGACTTGAATCTTCTTCGATCAACATGCTATGCTCTAGAGAATTGCTTTTAGATCATCCACAACACGCTTGAATCATCTGGTCAGTGAAGACTGGGAACAACAACAACACCAACAAAAAAACTTCAACAATGAGCTCAATCTTCAATGTGGACCTTCAACACAACAGGATCACGATCCAGAGACCTCCACAAGCACATTGAATTCAACAATAACATCCGTACTACTACAAATCATCAAAATCACTTGCATCTTCATTCAGTACCTCAAGAACACTGTCTGCCATGACTGTCACACTAGAAAGATTGCTTACGGACCTCCAAACCATGAACCACTTGAGTTGAGGATACACACTGACTTCCCAAACATGCCTTTAGATCCGTAGATCATAAGTTTTCATTGCAGAGCAATTCGGACAAATTTCCTATCACTCTGTCTCTTCTGAACACTACAAAACCTGGTTGTACTCAGATGGCCATAGCTTCTTCAAATCTTCAAGCATCCCTCTCAAATCTTAACTGGAGCTACTTTAGACAATCCTCTACACAACCATATGGTCTGCATACTTTGATCCTCATTCCTCTGGAAATGTGGATCAACTTACTTCATTGATCTGCACTGTTTCCTCTATTTTTGACAAAGGGATATGTTGACATCAATGACAACACATCATAGGTACATATTTGTAACAATCTCCCCCTTTGTCATTGATGGTAACACATGATATGAAAAATTGATTCAACCATCAAGACAAGGATTTCTCCCCCTTTCTCTTATCACTTCTATAACCACTTTCTTCACTGCTCCCCCTTTCATCAGCAACTAGTTTTTCACATGACTTCTCTCCTCCTTTGACATCAATGGAAAAGGGCACATATTTGCAATCTTTTCTCCCCCTTTTTGTTTTAAACTGATCTCCAAAATTTGCATACTGACTACTCCCTGAGTAGTATCTCCTTAACATCAATGCGGATCACAAGATATGACTATGAATATCACTAGACTGATGCACACTAGTGCATCTTAGTTTTGAATAAGATAGGTAATAACCCCTAGCTTCCCTCTGAGATACTCAAAAGTATCCTTAGGTAGAGGCTTGGTGAATATATCCACAATCTAATCCTTTGAAGAAAGAAACTCTAATTTGAATTCATTCTCACTTACCTTTTCTCTCAAGAAGTGAAACTTGATGGATATGTGCTTTGTCTTTGAATGCAACACCGGATTCTTTGAGATGTTTATTGAACTTGAATTATCACAGAAGATTGTAATAGGCTCTTCAAACACAATTCTGATATCTTTCAACATTTGCGTCATCCACAAGACTTGAGTACAATTTCTTGTTGCTGCTATATACTCTGCTTCTACAATAGACAAAGATATTGCCTCCTACTTTTTTCTCAACCAAGAAACCAATCTCCTTCCCAAGAAGAAAGCACCACCACTAGTACTTTTTCTGTCATCCAAATCTCCTACCCAATTAGCATCTGTATATGCATGAAGAGTGAAGTCATTATCCTTTGGATACCATAAGCCATAATCAAATGCTCCCTTTAGATATCTAAAAATTCTTTTGACTGCTAAAACATGGGATTCTCTAGGATCAGCTTGAAATCTAGCAACAAGTCCAACTGCATTCATAATATCAGGTCTGATCTGAGTCAAATAAAGCAGTCCTCTAATAATTGATCTATACCTTTTCTGGTTTGCCTTAGGTGAATCATCATCTTTACTCAACTTGCATCTGGTTACCATAGGAGTACTCACTGGTTTTGAGTCCTCCCTTCTAAACTTTTTGAACAATTCTCTCACATCCTTAGACTAAGATATGAAGATACTTTTATCTGACTGAGTGATTTTCAGACCTAAGAAGAAATTCATTTCACCAAACATGGACATCTCAAATTCACTTTGCATCTGATCAGCAAATTTCTTACACATGCTTCCATTTCTACCAAAAATGATATCGTCAACAAGTACCTCAACAATTAAAATGTAGTCATGATCAATCTTGAAATAAAGATTACTGTCAATTGTGCCTTTGCTAAATCCTAGCTTTAGCAAATACTTATCTAATCTTGCATACCAGTCTATTAGGGCTTGTTTAAGTCCATACAAAGCTTTCCTCAATCTGCAGACCATATCTTTTTGATCAGACAATTGGAATCCTTCTGGTTGCTCAATGTAGACTTCTTCCTCTAGCTCTCCATTCAGGAATGCTAACTTGACATCCATCTAGTAAACTTTGAAATCTTTGAAAGTAGCAAATGCAAGAAATAATCTAACTGCTTCAATTCTTGCCACCGGAGCAAATGTTTCTTCAAAATCAATTCCCTCTACTTGAGAATATCCATTGCATACCAATCATGCTTTATTCTTCACAACTTCACCATCTTCATTCAGTTTATTTCGGAAGACCCATTTGCTTCCAATTACATTTTTATTTTCGAGTCTAGGAACAAGATCCCAAGTATGATTCTTTTCAATTTGTATTAATTCTTCTTCCATTGTTTTTACCCAATTTTCATCATTACAAGCTTCATTCACTGCTTCAATTCTTGCCACTGGGGCAAATGTTTCTTCAAAATCAATTCCCTCTACTTGAGAATATCCATTACATGCCAATCATGCTTTATTTTTCACAACTTCACCATCTTCATTCAGTTTATTCCGGAAGACCCATTTGCTTCCAATTACATTTTTATTTTCAAGTCTAGGAACAAGATCCCAAGTATGATTCTTTTCAATTTGTATTAATTCTTCTTCCATTGCTTTTACCCAATTTTCATCATTACAAGTTGCATTCACTGTTTTTGGTTCAATCTTTGAAATCAAACAATACTCCACTTTATTTTCAGCAATTCTTCTTCTAGTTTGAACACATTTATTCTTATCTCCTATGATTTGATCTTCAGAATGATTCAACCTTACATACTTGGGGGTTTCGGGAGTTTGTTGAATTTCTAATTCTTGAGCTTGTTCCTCAACATTTTCACTAACTTCTTGAGTCACTAGGTTCTCTGGATCAATCTGGATCTGAGTCTGGGTTTGAACTTGCTTTCCTTGACTTTGACTTTCATCTTGATCATCTCAATCATATCCACTAGGCATGGAAGGTCTTTATTTGCTATCATCAACCTTAACATTAACATTTTCAACACTTTTTTTCATTCTCTTGTTGAAGCATTGGTATGCCTTGCTTTGAGTAGAGTAACCTAGAACTATTCCTTCGTCACTTGTTGCATCAAACTTGCATAGATCCTCATCTCTTTCGATATAGCATTTACTGCCAAAAACTCTAAAATATTTCACAGTAGGAGGATGACCAAACCATAGTTCATAAGGTGTCTTACTAGAATTGCCTTTGATCTACACCTGGTTAAGAATGTAGACAATAGTGCTAACAGCTTCTCTCCAATAGACTTGTGGAACATTTGCTTCCATCATCATGGTCCTAGTAGCTTCTTGAATGGTCTGGTTCTTTCTTTCCACAACTCCATTCTGCTGAGGAGTCTTAGCAGTAGATAACTATCTTTTTATTGCATGCTTTCATAGAATGTATCAAACTCACTAGAGGTAAACTCTCCACTTCTGTCAGATCTTAGACACTTTATCTTCACACCAATCTCATTCTCCACCATAACCTTAAAAATCATGAATTTGTCAAGAGCTTCTAATTTTTCTTTCAAGAAGGTTACCCACATCATGTGGGAGTAATCATCAATCAACAACATAAAATATCTATCTCCTTGCACACTTCTATTTCTAGCAGGACCACATAGATTAGTATGCACAAGTTCTAATAGTCGACTTGAAAATTGTTCTTTATTCTTAAATCAAGTTCTATTTTGTTTACCCAATTGACATTCTCTACACATGCTATTAGCAAGTTTCACAAGTTTTGGAAGATCTCTCACAGCCTGAGTAGAACTTATGTTGACAATATTATCAAAATTCACATGACACATTCTCCTATGCCATAACCAACTTTGATCAATCTAAGCAATCAAACAACTTTTGGCAGTACCACTTAAATGAAAGATGTTACCTTTAGTTTGTGTACCTGATGCAATCACAGTTCGGGAGCTTGCTAAGATTTTGCATTTTCCATCCTTGAATCGGAGATCATACCCTTTATCAACCAACTATCCAACACTGAGAAGGTTATGCTTCAATCCTTCTACATACAAAACATCATTAGTGTTATTCTTACCATAAAAAGAGATGGATCCTCTGCCATGAATTCTACCAGCTAAATTGTCTCCAAACTTCACAATTCCACCTACATATCTTTCCAAACTTATGTACTTACTTTTATCACCAGTCATATGATGAGAACATCCACTATCAATCACCCATTCATCCTTTTCTTCAATCTCAGTAGCTAAGGCACTTTACACATTCACATAGCTAGTAGATTCAGTAGACACCAGATCTTCTTCTTTGATAGCAATGAACACCCATTCATTTCTTGAGTTACTTCCCATATTAGATTCATCATCAGTGACACCTTCTTTAGCTTCTTAGACATAGTAACATTTCTTCTGAGCCCTTGATCTATTAAGGTTTGGTTTTGAAACCCTCTCTAGACACCTTGAGGCAAAATGACCAATCTTATTACAAGCAAAACATTTGAAAGGCAACTTTCCTTCATACTTACTGGATCCTCTTGGCAATCTTTTGGCAATAAGAGCTTCAAGTTCTGTAGCCTCAATTTCATCATTTTCAAGATCCTTCCTTGCCTTCTCAAATCTGTTTGATCTTCCTGAAGATCTTTCACCCGGATCATATCTTTGTTTTCCATAAACACTAACCTTAAATGCAGATTCATACTTAAGAAAAGAATCACCAAACCGACTCATTTCAAATGTTGAAAGCTTACCAACCAACTGATCCCTTGTAATAGTTGTCACTATCCTGATCTCTTCAATGGTAGCAACTTTATGCTTGTATGCCGCAGGTAAGGATCTGAGCACTTTGGTAACAATCTCTGATTCTTCCAATATTCCACAAGCACTCTTGATACCGGTCACAAGTTCATTCACCTTCTACATCTAGGAAGTAATGTTTTCATCTTCACTCATCATCAACCTTTCGTATTTACCCTTTCGTATTTACCCTTCAGGCTCTGTAGCTTGGCACATTTCACATTTTATCACCTTCATACAGAGTTTCCAACTTTTTCTAGATTTCGTGAGCAGTTTTCAATTCTAGGATATTTGTCATTTCTGTATCAATCAGGGCACTCAACAATGCCTTTTTAGCTCGAATATTGTATTAAGCTTCCTTGAGTTAGTCTAGAGTTGAAGGGCCATTCTTCAGAATCTTATACTCATCCTTAGTTATCAACCAAAAGGCATCGCCCATACATTGCAAATGACACTGCATGTGCACCTTCCAAAGGGAGTAATTTGTTCCATCAAATCTTAGACTTTCCTTCTTATAAGTCGACATCTTGGATCTCCCCAAGCGGTCAAGCTTCTTTTAGAGAAACCAACTTTGATACCAATTGTTGGAATTAGGTCAGACAACTGAGAGGTGTGGTGAATCAATTGTCCCATAATTTTAACCTTTTCTGCTTTTAATCTTCTTTCACAACTTACAAACAGATTAATGATGTAAACATTAGAGCATGAATCAACAACACATGAGAAAAAAAAAACCAACACACTTGACACCAAGATTTTTAACGTGGAAACCTGGCTAAGGGAAAACCACGGTGGGGGTTAACCCACAAGATTCATACCATGTTAAAAGTACTTAAAAGAAATGGGAAGGCACTTGCCTTTGGGCGCACTGCCTAGAGCTCACTACTCAAAGAGGCTCACTACCTACAGGGGGCTCACTGCCTACAAGATTTTATGTTTAATACAGAAAGAATAAACTAAGAAATAGCATCTTCTTCATGCCTAGTTTAGTCCCATTGATAGCTTACAAAAATTCTACTCTACCCTAAACACTTCTTCACTAACTCTTCATCCTATACTGCTCTTGTTTCTCTTCTTCTCCTTTTCTCTGCTCTACCTATGTACCTTTCTTATGATGTTATCATTTTTTGAAAAAGGACAACTTTCCACAACTCATCCACAAGTATTTATACGCTTCATCAACATTGGAATGAACATCAAGGTTAGCTTGACACAATGTAGATCACTGTGTTGTTAGACAAACATATCTAGGACTTGAATCTTCTTTGATCAACACACTGCACTCCAGAGAATTACTCTTAGATCATCTGCAACATTCTTGAATCATCCGGTCATCCAAGACTAGGAAGAACAGCAACACCAAGGAAAAAACCTTCAACAATGAGCTCAATCTTCAACGCAGACCTTCAACACAGTAGGCACATGATCCAAAGACCTCCACAAGCACATTAAATTCAATAGTAACATTTGTACTACTCCAAATCATTAGAATCACTTGCATCTTCATCTAGTACCTCAAGAACACTGTCTGCCATGACTGTCACACTAGAAATATTTCTTGTGGACCTTCGAACCACAAAGCACTTGAGTTGAGGATACGCACTGACTTCCCAAACATGCTTCTAGATTTGCAGATCATAAGTTTTCATTATGGAGCAATCCAGACCAATTTCCTGTCACTCTGTCTCTTCTGAACACTACAAAACCTGGTTCTACTCAGATGGCCATAAATTCTTCAAATATTCATGCGGACCTCTCAAATCCTAACTAGAGCTACTTCAGACAATCCTCTACATAGCCGTATGGTTGTGTACTTTGATCTTCAATCATCTGGAAATGTGGAGCAATCTACTTCACTGATTTGCACTATTTCCTCTGTTTCTAGAAAAAGGGATATGTTGACATCAATGACAACACATCATAGGCACATATTTGCAACAATCTCCCCCTTTGTCATTGATGGCAACATATGATGTGAAAAGTTGATTCAATCATCAAGACAAGGATTTCTCCCCCTTTCTCTTATCACTTCTGTAACCACTTTCTTCACTGCTCCCCTTTTCATCAGCAACTAGTTTTTCACATGACTTCTCTCTCCTTTGATATCAATGGCAAAAGGCACATATTTGCAATCTTTTCTTCCCCTTTTTGTTTCATACTAATCTCCAAAATTTGCATACTGACTACTCCCCCTGAGTAGTATCTCCTTAACATCAATCCAGATCACGAGATATGACTATGAATTCCACCAGACTGATGCACAATAGTGCATGTTAGTTCTGAACAGGAGGGGTAATAACCCCTAGCTTCCCTTCGAGATACTCAGAAGTATCTTTAGGTAGAGGCTCAGTGAATATATCCACAATCTGATTCTTTGAAGAAACAAACTCCAATTTGACTTCATTCTCAATTAGCTTTTCTCTCAAGAAGTCAGACTTGACCGATATGTGCTTTGTTTTTGAATTCAACATTGCACTTGAATTATAATAGAAGATTGTAACAGGCTCTTCAAACACAATTCTGATATCCTTCAACATTTGCTTCATCTGCAAGACTTGAGTACAATTGCTTGCTGCTACTATATACTCTGCTTCTACAGTAGATAGAGATATTGCCTCCTTCTTTTTTCTCAACCAAGAAACTAATCTCCTTCCCAAGAAGAATGCACCACCACTAGTACTTTTTCTATCATCCACATCTCCTACCCAATTAGCATTTGTATATGCATGAGGAGTGAAGTCATTATACTTTGGATACCATAAGCCATAATCAGATGTTCCCTTTAGATATTTGAAAATTCTTTTGATTGCTACAACATGGGATTCTCTAGGATCAACTTGAAATCTAGCAACAAGTCCAATTGCATTCATAATATCAGGTCTGGTCTGAGTCAAATAAAGTAGTCCTCCAATCATCAATCTATACCTTTTCTACTCTGCTTTAGGTGAATCATCATCTTTACTCAACTTGTATCCGGTTACCATAGGAGTACTTACTCGTTATGAGTCCTCCATTCCAAACTTTTTCAACAATTCTCTCAGATGTTTAGACTGAGATATGAAGATACCTTTATCTAACTAAGTGGTTTGCAAACCTAAGAAGAAATTCATTTCACCAAACATGGACATCTCAAATTCACTTTGGATCTAATCAGCAAATTTCTTACACATGCTTCCATTTCCACCAAAAATGATATCATCAACAAATACCTCAACAATTAATATGTGCTCATGATTAATCTTGAAATAAAGATTACTGTTAGCTGTGCCTTTGCTAAATCCTAGCTTTAGTAGATACTTATCTAATCCTGCATACCAGGATCTTGGGGCTTGTTTAAGTCCATACAAAGCTTTCCTCAATTTGTAGACCATATCTTTTTGATCAGACAACTAGAATCCTTATGGTTGCTCAATGTGGACTTCTTCCTCTAGCTCTCCATTTAGGAATGCTGACTTGACATCCATCTGATAAACTTTGAAATCTTTGAAAGAAACAAATTTAAGAAATAATCTGACTGCTTCAATTCTTGCCACCAGGGTAAATTTTTCTTCAAAATCAATTCCCTCTACTTGAGAATATCCTTTACATACCAATCTTGCTTTATTTCTCACAACTTCACCATCTTCAATCAGTTTATTCCAGAAGACCCATTTGGTTCCAATTACATTTTTGTTTTCGGGTCTAGGAACAAGATCAC
Source organism: Cunninghamia lanceolata (assembly GCA_027924645.1). Taxonomy (NCBI): domain Eukaryota; kingdom Viridiplantae; phylum Streptophyta; class Pinopsida; order Cupressales; family Cupressaceae; genus Cunninghamia; species Cunninghamia lanceolata. The sequence continues at coordinate 1,906,588 of BSBN01000429.1, read as the reverse complement.
AAGTATGATTCTTTTCAATTTGCGTTAATTCTTCTTCCATTGCTTTTACCCAATTTTCATTATTACAAGCTTCAATCACTATTTTGGGTTCAATATTTGAAATCAAACAATACTCCACTTTATTTTCAGCAATTCTTCTTCTAGTTTGAACACCTTTATTCTTATCTCCTATGATTTGTTCTTCAGAATGATTCAACCTTACATACCTGGGGTTTTTCAGAGTTTGTTGAATTTCTAATTCTTGAGCTTGTTCCTCAACATTTTCACTAACTTCTTGAGTCACTGGGTTCTCTGGATCAATCTGGATCTGAGTCTGGGTTTGAACTTGCTTTCCTTGACTTTGACTTTCATCTTGATCATCTAAATCATATCCACTAGGCCTATAAGGTCTTTCTTTTCTCTCATCAACCTTAACATTAGCACTTTCAACAATCTTTTTCAACCTCTTGTTGAAGCACCAGTATGCCTTGCTTTGAGTAGAGTAACCCAGAAATATTCCTTCTTCATGCTTCTTGCATCAAACTTGCCTAGATCCTCATCTCTTTTGATATATCATTTACTACCAAAAACTCTAAAATATTTCATAGCAGGAGGATGACCAAACCATTGTTCATAAGGCATCTTACTGAAATTGCCTTTGATCTGTACTTGGTTAAGAGTGTAGACAACAGTACTCACAGTGTCTCTCCAATAGACTTGTGGAACATTTGCTTCCATCATCATGGTCCTAGCAGCTTCTTGAATGGTCCGGTTCTTTCTTTCCATAACTCCATTTAGCTAAGGAGTCCTAGGAACAGATAACTATCTTTTTATTCCATGCTTTTCATGGAATGTATCAAACTCACCAGAGGTAAACACTCCACCTCTGTCGGATCTCAAACACTTTATTTTCACACCAATTTCATTCTCCATCATAACCTTGAACACATTGAATTTGTCAAGAGCTTCTAATTTTTCTTTGAAGAAGGTTACCCACATCATCCGTGAGTAATCATCAATTAGCAACATAAAATATATGTCTCCTTGTAAACTTCTAATTCTAGAAGGACCACATTACATTTTTGTTTTCAGGTCTAGGAACAAGATCCCAAGTATGATTCTTTTCACTTTGCATTAATTCTTCTTCCATTGGTTTTACCCAATTTTCATCATTACAAGCTTCATTCATTGTTTTTGGTTAAATCTTTGAAATCAAACAATACTCCACTTTATTTTCAGCAATTCTTCTTCTAGTTTGAACACCTTTATTCTTATCTCCTATGATTTGATCTTCAAAATGATTCAACCTTACATACCTGGGGGTTTCGGGAGTTTGTTGAATTTCTAATTCTTGAGCTTGTTCCTCAACATTTTCACTAACTTCTTGAGTCACTAGGTTCTCTGGATCAATTTGGATCTAAGTCTGGGTTTGAACTTGCTTTCCTTGAGTTTGACTTTCATCTTGATCATCTCAATCATATCCACTAGGCCTGGAAGGTCTTTCTTTGCTATCATCAACCTTAACATTAACATTTTCAACAATCTTTTTCAATCTCTTATTGAAGCATTGATATGCCTTGCTTTGATTAGAGTAACCCATAAATATTCCTTCGTCACTTGTTGCATCAAACTTGCATAGATCCTCATCTCTTTCGATATAGCATTTACTACCAAAAACTCTAAAATATTTCACAGTACGAGGATGACCAAACCATAGTTCATAAGGTGTCTTAACAAAATTGCCTTTGTTTTGCACCCAGTTAAGAGTGTAGACAACAGTGCTAACAACTTCTCTCCAATAGACTTGTGGAACATTTGCTTCATCATCATGGTCCTAGCAGCTTCTTGAATGGTTCGGTTCTTTCTTTCCATAACTCCATTTTACTAAGTAGTCCTAGGAGCAGATAACTGTCTTTTTACTCCATGCTTTTCACAGAATGTATCAAACTCACCAAAGGTAAACTCTCCACCTCTGTCAGATCTTAGACCCTTTATCTTCACACCAATTTCATTCTCCACCATAACCTTGAACACATTGAATTTGTCAAGAGCTTCTAATTTTTCTTTGAAGAAGGTTACCCACATCATCCGTTAGTAATCATCAATCAGCAACATAAAATATATGTCTCCTTGTAAACTTCTAATTCTAGAAGGACCACATAGATCAGTATACACAAGTTCCAACAGTCCACTTGAAAATTGTTCTTTATTCTTAAATGAAGTTCTATTCTGTTTACCCAATTGACATTCTCTACACATGCTATCAACAGGTTTCACAAGTTTTGGAAGATCTCTCATAGCCTGAGTAGAACTTATCTTGACAATATTATCAAAATTCATATGACACATTCTCCTATGCCATAACCAACTCTGATCAATCTGAGCAATCAAATAACTTTTGCCAGTACCACTTAAATAAAAGATGTTACCTTTAGTTTGTGTACCTGATGCAATCACAGAAGCTTACTAAGATTTTGTATTTTCCATCCTTTAATTGGAGATCATACCCTTTGTCAACTAACTATCCAACACTAAGAAGGTTATGCTTCAATCTTTCTACATACAGAACATCATTAGTGTTATTCGTACCATCAAAAGAGATGGATACTCTGCCACGAATTCTACCAGCTAAATTGTCTCCAAACTTCACAATTCCACATTCATAGCTTTCCAAACTTATGAACTTACTTTTATCACCAGTCATATGATGAGAACATCCACTATCAATCACCCATTCATCATTTTCTTCAATCTAAGCAGCCAAGGCACTTTACACATTCACACAGCTAGTAGATTCAGTAGACACTAGATCTTCTTCTTTGATGGCAATGAACACCCATTCATTTCCTGAGTTACTTCCCATATAAGATTCATCATCAGTGACACCTTCTTTAGCTTCTCGGACATAGTAACATTTCTTCTAAGCCCCTGATCTATTAGGGTTTGGTTTTGAAACCCTCTGCAGACACCTTGAGGCAAAATGACCAATCTTATTACAAGAAAAACATTTGAAAGGCAACTTTCCTTCATACTTACCAGATCCTCTTGGGAATCTTTTGGCAATAAGAGATTTAGGTTTTGTAGCCTCAATTTCATCATCTTCAATATCCTTCCTTGCCTTCTCAAATTTGTTTGATCTTCTTGAAGAGATTTCACCTAGATCATATCTTTGTTTTCCATAAACACCGGCCTTAAATGCATATTCAGACTTAGGAAGAGAATCACCAAACTCACTCATTTCAAATGTTGAAAGCTTACCAACCAACTGATCCCTTGTAATAGTTGTCACAGTCCTGATCTCTTCAATGGTAGCAACTTTATGCTTGTATACCATAGGTAAGGATCTGAGCACTTTGGCAACAATCTCTGATTCTTCCAATATTCCACCAGCACTTCTGATACCGGTCACAAGTTCATTCACCTTCTGCATGTAGGAAGTAATGTTTTCATCTTCACTCATCATCAAACTTTTGTATTTAGCCTTCAAGCTCTATAGCTTGGCACATTTGACATATTTATCACCTTCATACAGAGTTTCCATCCTTTTCCAGATTTCATGAGCAGTTTTCAAATCTAGGAGATTTGTCATTTCTGTATCAGTCAGGGTACTCAACAATACTTCTTTAGCTCAACTATTGTATTCAACTTCCTTGAGTTCGTCTAGAGTTGAAGGGCCATTCTTCAGAATCTTATACTCATCCTTTGTTATCAACCAAAAGGCATCACCCATACATTACAAATGACACTGCATGCACACCTTCCAAAGGGAGTAATTTATTCCATTAAATCTTAGACTTTCCTTCTTGTAAGTCAACATCTTGGATATCCTCAAGCAGTCAAGCTTCTTTTTGAGGAACCGTCTCTCATACCAATTGTTGGAATTAGGTTAGACAACTGAGAGGGGGGGTGAATTAGTTGTCCCACAATTTTAACCTTTTCTACTTTTAATCTTCTTTCACAACTTACAAATAGATTAATGATGTAAACATTAGAGCATGAATCAACAACACATGAGCAGAAACATAATTAACACACTTGACACCAAGATTTTTAACGTGGAAACCCAATTAAGGGAAAACCACGGTGGGGGTTAACTCACAAAATTTGTACCCTATTAAAAGTACTTAAAAGAAATGGGAAGGCACCTGCCTTCAGGTGCACTGCCCAGATCTCACTACTCAAAGAGGCTCACTGCCTACAAGATTTTATATTTAAAATAGAAAGAATGAACTAAGAAATAGCATCATCTTCATGCTTGGTTCAGTCCCATTGATATCTTACAAAACTTCTGCTCTACCCTAAACACTTCTTCACTAACTCTTCATTCTCTATTGCTCTTGTTCTTCTGCTTCTCCTTTTCTCTACTCTGCCTTTGTATCTTTCTTACGATTTTATCATTTTCGCACAAGGACAACTTTCCACAACTCATCCACAAGTATGTATACGCTTCATCAATCTTGGAATGAAAATCAAGGTTAGCTTGACTCAATGCGGATCACTGTACTATTGGCCAAACATATCTGGGTCTTGAATCTTCTTCGATCAACACACTACGCTCTAAAGAATTTCTCTTAGATCATCTGCAACATGCTTGAATCATCTAGTCGGCCAAGACTATGAAGAACATCAACACAAAGGAGAAAATCTTCAACAACAAGCTCAATCTTCAATGCAGACCTTCAACACAATAAGCACATGATCTAGAAACCTCCACAAGCACATTAAATTCAACAATAACATCCGTACTACTCCAAATCATTAGAATCACTTGCATCTTCATCCGATACCTCAAGAACACTGTCTGCCATGACTGTCACACTAGAAAGATTGCTTTCTCACCTCCAAACCACGAACCACTTGAGTTGAGGATACACACTAACTTCCCAAACATGCATCTAGATCCGCAGATCATAAGTTTTCATTACGGAGCAATCTGGACCAATTTCCTATCACTCTATCTCTTCTAAACACTACAAAAGCCAGTTCTACTCAGATGGCCATAGCTTCTTCAAATCTTCATGCGGACCTCTAAAATCTTAACTGGACCTACTTTAGACAATCTTCTACACAACCATATGGTCTGTGTACTTTGACTTGCATTCCTACGAAAAAGTAGAGCAATCTACTTCATTGATCTGCATTGTTTCTTCTGTTTCATATAAAGGGATATGCTGACATCAATGACAACACATCATAGCCACATATTTGCAACAATTGTTGGAGTTCGGTTGAACAACTGAGAGACATGGGGTGAATTAGTTGTGCCACAATTTTATCTTTTTCTACTTTTAATCTTCTTTCACAACTTACAAATAGATTAATGATATAAACATTAGAGCATGAATCAACAACACATGAGTAGAAACACAATTAACACACTTGACACTAAGATTTTTAATGTGGAAACCCAATTAAGGGAAAACCACAGTGGGGGTTAACCCATAAGATTCGTACCATGTTAAAAGTAGTTAAACTAAATTGGAAGGCACCTGCCTTCGGGTGCACTGGCCAGAGCTCACTGCTCAAAGAGGCTCATTGCCTACAGGAGGCTCACTGCCTATAAGATTTATGTTTAATATAGAAAGAATGAACTAAGAAATAGCATCTTCTTCATGCCTAGTTCAGTCCCATTGATAGCTTACAAAACTTATGCTCTACCCTAAACACTTCTTCGCTAACTCTTCAACCTCTACTGCTCTTGTTCTTCTGCTTCTCCTTTTCTCTGCTATGCCTCTGTACCTTTCTTATGATTTTATTATTTTTGCACAAGGACAACTTTCCAAAACTCATTGACATGTATTTATACGCTTCATCAACCTTGGAATGAACATCAAGGTCCACTTGACTCCATGTGGATCATTGTACTATAGGCCAAACATATCTGGGTCTTGAATCTTCTTCGATCAACATGCTATGCTCCAAAGAATTGCTCTTAGATCATCTACAACACGCTTGAATCATTCGGTCAGCCAAGACTGGGAAGAACAGTAACACCAAGGAAAAAATCTTCAACAATGAGCTCAATCTTCAACGCAGAGATTTAACACAATAGGCACATGATTCAGAGACCTCCATAAGCACATTAAATTCAACAATAACATCCTTACTACTCCAAATCATCAGAATCACTTGCATCTTCATTTGGTACATTAAGAACACTGTATGCCATGACTGTCACGCTAGAAAGATTTCTTGTGGACCTCCAAACCATGAACCACTTGAGTTGAGGATACACACTGACTTCCTAAACATGTCTCTAGATCTACAAATTATAAGTTTTTATTAAAGAGCAATCCAGACCAATTTCCTGTCACTCTGTCTCTTCTGAACACTGTAAAACCTGGTTCTACCTGGATGGCCATAGCTTCTTCAAATCTTCATGCAGACCTCTCAAATCTTAACTGGATCTACTTCAAACAATACTCTACACAGCCATATGGCCCACGTACTTTGATCTTTGTTCCTCTAGAAATGCAGAGAAATCTACTTCACTGATCTGCACTATTTTCTCTGTTTCTGACAAAGGGATATGTTGACATCAATGATAACATATCATAGGAAAATATTTGCAACAATCTCCCCCTTTGTCATTGATGGAAACATATGATGTGAAAAATTGATTCAACCATCAAGACAAGGATTCCTCCCCCTTTATCTTATCACTTCTGTAATCGCTTTCTTTACTGCTCCCCTTTTCATCAACAACTAGTTTTCACATGACTTCTCTCCCCCTTTGACATCAATGGCAAATGGCACATATTTGCAATCTTTTCTCCCCCTTTTTGTTTCAGACTAATCTCTAAAATTTGCATACTGACTACTCCCCCTGAGTAGTATCTCCTTAACATCAATTCGGATCACAAGATATGACTATGAATTCCATCAGACTGATGCACACTAGTGCATCTTAGTTCAAAAAAGGAGGGGTAATAACCCCTAGCTTCCCTCTGAGATACTCAAAAGTATCCTTAGGCAGAGGCTTGGTGAATATATCTGCAATCTAATCCTTTGAAGAAATAAACTCCAATTTGACTTCATTCTCACTTACCTTTTCTCTCAACAAGTGAAACTTGACGGATATGTGCTTTGTCTTTGAATGCAACACCAGATTCTTTGAGATGTTTATTGCACTTGAATTATCATAGAAGATTGTAACAGGCTCTTCAAACACAATTCTGATATCCTTCAACAATTGCTTCATCCACAAGACTTGAGTACAATTGCTTGCTGCTCCTATATACTTTGCTTCTACAGTAGACAGAGATATTGCCTCCTACTTTTTTCTCAACCAAGAAACCAATCTCCTTCCCAAGAAGAATGCACCACCACTAGTACTTTTTCTATCATCCACATCTCCTACCCAATCAACATCTATATATGCATGAAGAGTGAAGTCATTATCCTTTGGATAACATAAGCCATAATCAGATGTTCCCTTTAGATATCTAAAAATTCTTTTGACTGCTACAACATGGGATTCTCTAGGATCAGCTTGAAATCTAGCAACAAGTCCAACTACATTCATAATATCAAGTTTGGTTTGAGTCAAATAAAAGCAGTCCTCCAATCATTGATCTATACCTTTTCTCCTCTGCCTTAGGTGAATCATCATCTTTACTCAACTTGCATCTAGTTACCATAGGAGTACTTACTGGTTTTGAGTCCTTCATTCCAAACTTTTGCAACAATTCTCTCACATACTTAGACTGAGATATGAAGATACCTTTATCTAACTGAGTGATTTGTAGACCTAAGAATAAATTCATTTCACCAAACATGGACATCTCAAATTCACTTTACATATGATCACTAAATTTCTTACACATGCTTCCATTTCCACCAAAAATGATATCATCAACAAATACCTCAGTAATTAAGATGTGCTCATGATCAATCTTGAAATAAAGATTATTGTCAGCTGTGCCTTTGCTAAATCCGAGCTTTAGCAGATACTTATCTAATCTTGCATACCAGGCTCTTAGGCTTGTTTAAGTCCATACAAATCTTTCCTCAATCTCCAGACCATATCTTTTTTATCAGACAATTGGAATTCTTCTGGTTGCTTAATGTAGACTTCTTTCTCTAGGTCTCCAGTCAAGAATGCTGACTTGACATCCATCTGGATAACTTTGAAATCTTTGAAAGCAACAAATGCAAGAAATAATCTGACTGCTTCAATTCTTGCCACCAGGTCAAATATTTCTTCAAAATCAATTCCCTCTACTTGAGAATATCCTTTGCATACCAATCTTGCTTTGTTTCTCACAACTTCACCATCTTCATTCAGTTTATTACGGAAGACCCACTTAGTTCCAATTTCATTTTTTTTTCTAAGTCTAGGAACAAGATCCCAAGTATGATTCTTTTCAATTTGCATTAATTCTTCTTCCATTGCTTGTACCCAATTTTCATCATTACAAGCTTCATTCACTGTTTTTGGTTCAATCTTTGAAATCAAACAATACTCCACTTGATTTTCAGCAATTCTTCTTCTAGTCTGAACACCTTTATTCATATCTCCTATGATTTGATCTTCAAAATGATTCAACCTTACATACACGGGGTTTTGGGAGTTTCTTGAATTTCTAATTCTTGAGCTTGTTCCTCAACATTTTCACTAACTTCTTGAGTCACTAGGTTCTCTAGATCAATCTGGATCTGAGTCTAGGTTTGAACTTTCTTTCCTTGACTTTGACTTTCATCTTGATCATTTGAATCATATCCACTAGGCCTAGAAGGTCTTTCTTTGCTCTCATCAACCTTAACATTAGCACTTTCAACAATATTTTTCAATCTCTTGTTGAAGCACTGATATGCCTTGCTTTGAGTAGAGTAACCTAGAAATATTCGTTAGTCACTTCTTGCATCAAACTTGCCTTGATCCTCATCTCTTTTGATATCGCATTTACTACCAAAAACTCTAAAATATGTCATAGTAGGAGGATGACAAAAGCATAGTTCATAAGGTGTCTTACCAAAATTGCCTTTGATTTGCACCCGGTTAAGAGTGTAGATAGCAGTACTCACAGCTTCTCTCCAATAGAGTTGTGGAACATTTGCTTCCATCATTATGGTTCTAGTAGCTTCTTAAATCATCTGGTTCTTTCTTTGAACAACTCCATTATGTTGAGTAGTCATAGGAGCATATAACTGTCCTTTTATTCCATGCTTTTTGTTGGTGTTGGAAATAAGCCACACCCGGACCGACGATGGACTGGTCCAAGAGGGGCCAGTAGCTCAATGGTAGAGTACTCTAGCAGCAAATGGAAGGTCCTAGGTTCAAGTCCTAGCTGGTCCATGTCTCAACATGGTATCAGAGCCAGGCCTAGGCTAGGAGCCCCAAGCACACGAGAGGTGTGGCTTAAGGGGGGTGTTGGTGTTGGAAATAAGCCACACCCAGACTGACGATGGACTAGTCCAAGAGGGGCCAGTAGCTCAGTGGTAGAGCACTCTAGTAGTGAATGGAAGGTCCTAGGTTCGAGTCCTAGCTGGTCCATGTCTCAACACTTTTCACATAATGTATCAAACTCACCGGAGGTAAACTCTCCACCTCTGTCAGATCTCAGACACTTTATCTTCACACCAATCTCATTCTCCACCATAACCTTGAACACCTTGAATTTGTCAAGAGCTTCTGATTTTTCTTTCAAGAAGGTTACCCACATCATCTGGGAGTAATCATCAACCAGCAACATAAAATATGTCTCCTTGCACACTTCTAATTCTAGCAGGACCACATAGATCAGTATGCACAAGTTCCAACAGTCCACTTGAAAATTGTTCTTTATTCTTGAATGAAATTTTGTTCTATTTACCCAATTGATATTCTCTGCACATGCTATCAGCAGGTTTCATAAGTTTTGGAAGATCTCTCATAGCCTTAGTAGAACTTATCTTGACAATATTATCAAAATTCACATGACACATTCTCTTATGCCATAACCAACTCTAATCAATCTGAGCAATCAAACAACTTTTGCCAGTACCACTTAAATGAAAGATGTTACCTTTAGTTTGTGTACCTGATGCAATCATAGTTCTAGAGCTTGCTAAGATTTTGCATTTTCCATCCTTGAATCGGGGATCATACCCTTTGTCAACCAACTATCCAACACTAAGAAGGTTATTCTTAAATCCTTAATTAATCTATTTTTAAGTTGTTTGGCAAAGAGTAATGTTGTAGTAGAGTCGCCAATTTGTTGGTTCTCAAATTTACAGTTTACAAAACCCTAAAAGGATGCCAGGGTTTATAATTAGGTTTTGCAACCAATTTGGCCAATTGAAAGAATTAACCCAAATGGTTAAGATTATCAGAACTTTGGGCTCTGCTTTGCCCATGTGGGTGTTACCTTATATTTCACCAATTGAATAATTAGTTGATCTGTTAGGATCTATGACATTTTCGTGAATGGATAGTAATTTAATGTAAACGAGAAATTGAATGTCTTAAGCTTAATTTTAAATGCTTTAAAAGGACATTAAAATGATTAGAACAATAGAAAAATTGAGAACATGAAAGAGAAGACAGAGACACAAATTGATAATGGATTTTGCCAATTGGCTACGTCTTCGGGTCCCTCTCCAACAAAGTGACTGGTGTTGATAACTGAGAGGGGGGGTGAATCAGTTATCTTAATTAATTTAACTTTCTATTCTTCTTTAACAACTAGTAAAGCAAATAAGCATCCATGAAAGAAGAAACAAAGTCAACACACATAACACAATGATTTTGACATGGAAAACCCTGTTAAGGGAAAAACCACAGGGTGACTAACCCAAGAATGTATTCTCTGTTAGAAGAATAGAAATACAAAATGGCACTTGCCAATTAGGGCTCACTGCCCAAGCACATTGCTTGCAAGAGGCTCACTGCCTACAAGAGACTCACTGTCTACAGGTTATAAAGAGAGTAACAAGATACTTGAACTGATGAGAAGCATCCACATATGCTAGAGTTTAGTTCCGGTTAGGCTCAGTATACTGATCTGCTACACTTCATTCTTCCTCTTCTTTGGTGCTGCTGTCCTGTCACATTCCAGACCTGTCTTACTGCCCTCACACTGTTCTTCTACTTTTCTTCGCACTTCCCAATACACAACACACACACACCTTCACATCCAAATCCATCTAGTATATATATCCACACCAATGATTTCAACACCTTTCTAGTCAGCATCCGGAATAGTCAATATTTTCCCAAACTCTGATCTGTTGGCTAAATCCTTACTTATCAAGTGATGCGTATCAAAGAGATGCTTATAGAAGTCTTCAATCATGTTGGCCAATCATGAATGATACCTCAACAAACTTGATCACCATCAATAACTCATCCGGATTAAGGTCTGATGCCCTGCCGGTCAGTTCTTGCTCTATCAACTCTGCCAAATAGGAACCCAACACTTAGGTGCTTATATCTCTTCACTCCATCATCGGAGGCTCAATCTCTAGAATGTATCAGTCAAGGTACACCTCTTGACTTCCCTAAGTCCACACATTACTAGGATACTTCCTCTGAGAGATCCGGACCTGATTGTCGGACCTTGCCACATGCTCTATTCTTGCTTACCAGACCACAACACTCTTCAATCTGACTTCCGGTATAGGGACACCATGTCCTGTGGATGGGTGGGATGAACTTTGTTGCCATCAATGACAACACTCATGAAGCTATACTATGTCTCTTGCCAACAATCTCCCCCTTTGGCATTGATGGCAACACTTAGTGAAAAATGACTAAGTGTCACACTGCACTCTGCCTTGGCTGATGCTCTGTTCTAATGTACACACTACTGGTGCTCTCCCTTAGCTAGATTCCACATTTTTCATTGTTCCTCACTCCCCCTTTGACATCAATGGCAAAGGGTAGGGTTCGCACACCAAAATTTCCAAAAATAATCTATACTTGGCTGCATAAAACATATATACATGTTTTACTTACATATACTGAATTATATCTGCAAAAGTGGTCTTCAGCTGTAGTACTTCTGTCGCCCAACTCTTCTTCATCCTATCCAAAATTGAGATGTGACCACTCAACAGGAATGCAAAAGCTTCTTCCCTTTTTAGATTTGTCAGATCACTGGTCCAGGCTGTGGTCTGAGCATCACTTAGGGCCTCATGCATGGCTTCTAACTTAGGGATAATTATCCCTCTAAGTTCACTCAACCTATTTATTCTATTTTTCTTCTCCTTCTCAAGCTTATTTATTTCATTTGTGACTACAATAGTCTGACACTCTTGATTTACTATGGAAGAGGAGAGAGGATCAAAACATTGAGATAAACTTAACAGTTTATCCTCTTTCTCTTTTGCTTTCTTCTCAATATCCTTGGTCACTTTGGGCTAGGATAAACAAAATTTATAAATATCTCCGCCATCTATGAGAGCATTGTCTATGCTCTTTATCCTAATATCCATAACTCTCCTATCATTTGAGATTAGACCCTACACTTTGAAGAATCTCTTATCCAAAAATTCTTTCTGGACTTTCTCTTCAGCTGATTTCTCCAAAGACTTAAAATGAGTGCTAACAGAACTAACAAGAGACTTGAGATTACTGGATGAAGAGGCTGAGGAATCCTTCTGAAAGGATGGCATGATCTTTTCCAACACAGTGGATGCTATCTCTAGCAGCTCACAATCTTCCATGTGAGACTTTAGAAGTTTCTCATTTGCCTTTGCTTGGGCAAAGGATGCTATCTTAATTGTTTGAACCTGGGAGAGAGAGTCAAAGTCGAATGGTCCTTGAAGAAGCTCCGGTTCATCAATCTCCATCATTTCTTTAGTCAAGAAATCTTTGACTGCTTCTACTGTGTCTCTTGCTGGAGACAAAGTTTTCTCCCCTTCTGTGGCCTTACCACTGTCATCTATGGCCTTCTCTGTTGGAGTTTGCTCCCCTTTTGCAGCCTTACTACTATCATCTTCTTTTCCCTTCTCCTCTGCTTCTTGACTGATCTTCTCTTCTACTCTTTCTTCTCCTTTAGATCCAGAGTTTGCTGGAGAAACTGGAGGAGAGATGTGTGCTTCTTCATGAACTTCCTCTTCCGGAGTAGAGGAATCTAAGTCCTTAGGTTTCTCTTTACTTGTCTCCTTTGCCTCTTCTGTCATTGTTTCGGTAGATTATTCTTTGTCATCCATGACAGAGGGTTCATCACCTAAGTCCTCTATAACAAGAATGTTGAATCTTTTATAGGCATTTCAGAGGATTTCTTCTGTTTCTTTTGCCACTTTATCAGTTTCTCCAAGCATAAGATGATTCATTCTAGCCTTACTCTGGAACTCATCCTCACAATCTTTGAAGATCATATCCATTTGTTTCGGAGTGATTGAAGGATAGAGCTGAATAGCTATCTGTTCCCTAATGTCTAAGTCCTTAGCCTTGGCATTTTCCTTTCTCATTTCAAGTTCCTTCTCTAAACTTTTGGGAATTAGAGAGATAATTTCAATAAATGCTTTATTGTATATGTTCAAGTACTTAACTGTGGCTTCCTCCAAGATCTTTTTATCTGCATCATTATACGCATCATAGAATTCTATTATTGGTTGTAGATTCCCATCCATAGTAACTACTTTGACTACATTATCTAAGGATAGAGTAGGCTTTTCAACAAACTTTTCTATCTCTTCTTCCTTGTTAGGACCGGCAGATGGTTGACCAGATGTCTTCTTTTTCTTCTTCATTTTCTTTACTTCCTCATCTGATTCTGTCTCTTCATCATCTTTAAGGCTTGTGTATGATCTTGTAGCCTTTGTCTTTGTTCTCTTTTCTCCTTTATCGGATGATTTTGCTTCTAGTTTTGATGCCTTTGAGCTCTTAGCAGTGGTAGATGCAGAGCTCTTAGAGATCTAGTCCGGGAGGGGGCTTCTACCAAAGCACTTTCTTTTTCTACCTCTTCCTTTTCTTTTTCTGCCCTTTCCATCTTTTCTCTAATTGCATCAAGTGCCTCTTTTGAGATGCCATACCTTTTGGCAACATTCTCTACTTCTTTTCTCACTTTTCTCTTCATCTCCGGTTGCCTTAGCTCCACATGGATCTTCACACTCAACTCCTCAAAGGTTCCAAACCTTTCTGCCTTAGGATCCTTGGGTTGACTAAGCATGTGTTGAACATGTAGCTCAACAATTTTCTCTTCCACTCCATACCCCATTAGCATGATCTAGACTATCCTTGTTTCCACTACCTCCATTAGGCACTGATCAGTATCCATCATGAAGCATACTGTATCTTTGTATTTATCCACTAGAGATTGGGGGATTCTCTCTCTTGCTTGCATCATATTCTCAAAGTTCTTGAAGTAACCCCATAGTACTGTGTTTTGTGCCTTGGCATCACCAACCCTGTGCAAGTAATCTCTAATTTGAATTGCAACAGGTTTGTCATTCTGCCATGCCCAAGCACTGGATCCAGGAAGCTCATTCATAAAGTAGAAGAACAAACACAATATCAGCCCACCATACTTGAAAGAGTTCTTCTTGTCCTTCTTGATCTTTTGTAGGTTTTCCATCAGTTGTAGAAGGAGTTCACAAAGATCATAATCTACATTCTTTCTCAACATTCAGAAGCAGTGTAAATTGCAGTTCTAGATACTGAATTTTCCCTGCTAGAGTGATATAACTTATAACCGATGATCATGGAAGAAAACTTGATATCCAGATGAGTGATATCTTCTATTGTAATTGCTCTCTTGTCAAACCTTGATCTGGTAGCCTCACTTACAGTTTGATTCTTGACGGATTTGAGAACAGCTAACCCTCCAGATGAGTGCAAACTGGTTACTGCTTTAATAGCATCTTTTGTGATCTTGAATGGTCTATTCAGCCACAAGAAGTTGTCATGCACTCTGCTCAAAACATACCGGACCCACTCATCTTCAACAAAACAGGGGAAATGAATGTACTGCCCAAAATGTTTTTCCCGGATGGCCTTATATTGGGGTTTAAGTTCAAGTGATTCATTTATCAGTTCCCTGTGGTAGATATCCCTTAACTTGAATTCTCTAAATTCTTTGATGTTTGCGTGAATGTAAACCCTAATATCTTCTACATGCAGAACTCCATGCGGAACACCAGAAAATGCCCCTAGGGGATCTACTTCCAGGGATTTGTAGGGATGTTTCTTGAATTTGGGGCGAGGCCTATTAGTGATCTTCACAATATTTGGAGTAGCCATCTTTCAAAAGATTTACAGAGAGATATTCAATAACAGAAAATACCTTTTACACTTCTAGGGTTCGCGGAGTGAGCTGGATTGATTTGCTGGATGAATCGACTTTAGTGGTTGATGTTTGAGAAATTTGAAACAATTTGTTGCAGAGCTCCATTTCTTTTCTTCTCGAATGCAAATGTACAAATGATGGGTGAATGAACCCTTTTATTTCTAAGAAAACCTTAATTCCACATTGCAATAAATGTACAACTTAAATTCTTCCAGTTGCTTGTTCTCCTTGTTCTGAGAAGGATCTTTTCCAGATCACTAAGATATATTTAGAGTTATTCTCGGTGATTGATAACAATCTATCTTTCTTTCCCTGAACATTTGATCTATCCACAGATCAAGATACCTCAAATTTGAATCATATCGGATCTAACTGTGAAAATCCTGTTCTTACCGGATGACTGATAAACCGGATTGATCTCAGATGATTTAACCTCTTCAAATTCATTGCGGATCTTTCATATCTTTCCCAAGGGTTATTTAGATGTTTTTCTGAGAGCCCTTTTAGTCTGCAACCTTCCATGTGCCAATTTCAGGCACCACTTGACTGGCTAGGGGAAAATATTTTCTTTTGTAACTCCCCGTGAGCCAGAGCTCAACTATTTAGTTTCCAGAAGGAATATCAGCACTAGATTCTGGTGCGGATCCATCCTCATCATTTTTTGTACTTCTCTTTACCCATATCTTGTTCATCTCCCTTTTAATTTCATCCACATTCACTTTTCCTTTTCCTTTGTCTTGGTTTTGATTATGATGTACCAGACCCTTATTGTTCTGATTCTTACTTCTACAGAATTTGGCAATATGACTGGAACTATTGCAATTGTAGCAAACAACATTTCTTTGCATATTTGACTGATATCCTCTTGATCTACACTGATTAGCCATATGTCACATTCTATTGCATGCAAAACATCTACCATTGAATGAATTGTTCATCTACATATTTCTACACTCATGAGATTTGTGACCATACCTTTTGCAATTGAAACACTATCTGAAGAAGGATGAATTAGTTTGATTCATTCTTCTTCTACACTAATTTGCTTTATGACCGAAGTTATTGCAATTGTGGCAATATCTATTGAAGGATGGATATCTTTGAGCATTTGGTTGTCTTACTGGAGGTCTTCTAGGTCTGTTCCTTGGATTTCCTGATCCAGAGTTCTTCTGACCGGATCCAGAGATTTCACCTTTCTCATATACCCCAAGCCTTGTTTGTCATCTACACTCTTCTGGCTTTGAAGAAGAACTTCAAGTTGAGCAGAGCTTGTCTTGAATTTGTCTTTGTATTCATTTGTTGTTTGAAGATCCCTTTTAAGAGTGTCAATCTAATTCTCAAGTTAATCTTCATTATCTCTTACTTCTTCAAGGTTTAGATTCCAGATGTCTGATTATTCTATCCATTTTATGGCAATCCTCTGATTTCTCCTTGAGGGATTGTCTTAGATCATCTTCAGTTTTTCTTTTCTCTTCAATTTCTTGGGTGAATTTCATAACTCCTGATTCCATTTCATGTCTTACCATAATGACCTATTTTGACAACTTTTCACATAGCTTGGTTTTCTCCTTCAGGTCTTCATTTGTATCATTGGCTTCACCTTGACTTGCCAACTACTAAAGTAGATCCTTTCTCTTTTTCATAAAGATACTCCGTTTCCCTTTTAGTTCATTTATGAAATCATCAGCCTGTTTGAGTCTTTCCTTCAATTCATTGACTTCAGAGTTAGATTGCTCAAGATCATCTAGGGCAAACTGAAGTTGTTCCTTCATACTATACACATCCATTTGAATTTCTAGATCTTCCTCAAGCTATTAGGCTCTGTTTGGAGGAACTTGGCTCTGATACCAATTGTTGATAATTGAGAGGGGGAGGTGAATCAATTATCTTAATTAATTTAACTTTTTGTTCTTCTTTAACAACTAGTAAAGCAAATAAGCATCCATGAAAGAAGAAACAAAGTCAACACACATAACACAATGATTTTTACGTGGAAAACCCTATTAAGGGAAAAACCACGGGGTGACTAACCCAAGAATGTATTCTCTGTTAGAAGAATAGAAATACAAAATGACACTTGCCAATTAGGGCTCACTGCCTGAGCACACTGCTCACAAGAGGCTCACTACCTACAAGAGACTCACTGTCTACAGGTTATAAAGAGAGTAACAAGACACTTGAATTGATGAGAAGCATCCACATATGTTGGAGTTCAGTTCCGGTTAGGCTCAGTATATTGATCTGCTGCACTTCATTCTTCCTCTTCTTTGGTGCTGCTGTCCTGTCACATTCCAGGCATGTCTTACTGCCCTCACACTATTCTTCTTCTTTTCTTTGCACTTCCCAACACACAACACACACCTTCACATCCAAATCCATCTGGTATATATATCTGCACCAATGATTTCAACACCTTTCTAGTCGGCATCTAAAATAGTCAATATTTTCCCAAACTCTGATCTGTCGGCTGAATTGTTACTTATCAAGTGATGTGTATCAAAGAGATGCTTATAGAAGTCTTCAATCATGTCGGCCAATCATGAATGATACCTCAATAAACTTGATCACCATCAATAACTCATCCGGATTAAGGTCTTATGCCTTGTTGGTCAGTTCTTCCTCTGTCAACTCTACCAAACAGGAACCCAACACTTAGGTGCTCATATCTCTTCACTCCTTCATCACCGAAGGCTCAATCTCTAGAATGTATCAGTAAAGGTACACCTCTTGACTTCCCCAAGTCTGTACTTTACTAGGATACTTCCTCTGAGAGATCTGGACCTGACTGTCAAACCTTGCCACATGCTCTGTTCTTGCTTACTGGACCACAACACTCTTCAATCTCACTTCTGGTATAGGCACACCATGTCCTGCGGATGGGTGGGATAAACTTTGTTACCATCAATGACAACACTCATGAATCTATATTGTGTCTCTTGCCAACAACTGATCCTTTAATCTGCTCCAAAATCTTTACAAAGTCTCCACGATCGATGAAGAAAATGAAGACAAATTCTCTCCTTCAAGTACAAACATTTTGTCATCAATCTCCTAATTCTGCCTGCATAGAGAGTTATCACTTCCTCATAATTCCCAAATTTCTTTACCTCACACAAGCTAAAATTCCCCTTTAAATACAAATTGATATGTCATATAGGTGTTAACAAACATATCTCCCCGTTATTCCCTTATCTCCTATTTTTAAAATTAAAATCTTGGAGCTAAGGCTCTCCTTAATCCAAGCCTTTACATTTTTGGGCTTGGTAAGATAACAAAACAAATTTTTACATATAAAATATAACACACAAAGCATCTAGCCTAGCGGTTATTTTGGAGTGTTTGTATTTCAGGGGTTGGTGGTTCAAAACCGCCAACTCCCATTTTTATACAATAACTGGCTTCCATACTTCTTTAAATAAAACCACCCCTAAATAGTTTCAAAAGCCTGCTCGTAGCCTGGTGGTTGGACTAATGTGTGGTAAGGGGGAGGTTGGCGGTTCAAACCGCCACCACGCCAATTTTAGCTTTACTTTCATTAAATAGATTCAGCGCCCTTTGTATAGTAGAGTGAAACCCATGGCACGATGGTAGGTAGGAATCTTGGTAGAGAGAAGGTTAAGGACATTTTAAACAAACAACCAACAACTGTGTGCCTCAGAGTTTAACATGTAGGAGCCACGTGGCACCCTCTAATTTGCAAGCCAAAGACATGTGTCACACAATAATTGGGCCAAGTCAGATGCTGTACTGCCACGTCGACCTCCCACGTGTCCACATGGGGAGCTGCCTCATCAGCATGCTGACATCATCATTGTACTTCCAAGTCAGCATGGTCAACCCTCAACTTTGACCAGACATATCTTCTGCATATGAGCTCCAGGGGATTCGAGTGGCATTGGATTCGTGTCGATGAGCTCTTTAATATGGTGCTGACTATTGGAGCATCTGGAACAATTGAATTTTTGGTGAACATATCCACTTGGATCATTAGTCTTCAAATTTATTGGTGACTTCAGAGAAGATTAAGCGATTTATATAATTTTAACAATTAAATCATCCATTTCACCCTAATCCAAACTAGGATATGATTTGAATTAGATTTTTTTATATTTTTATTTCTACTATTACTTCTACTCCTATACAAGACGAAATGGAAATTGGAATATTGAATATGTTATAAGGAAATGATTCTAGAAAATGATTGATTGATGCGTTTCTCAACAATTGGGTAATGGAGTCTTTTCACAAAAAGATTTGTGCTTTCTATCTAGCCACAACTCGAATTACTTGGCATGGAATTGTTTATGACTAGCATAAACATACAAGGTTATTTTTACCTAGCTCTTCTTAATTATCCAAATTTAATCCACCTAATTACAGTGATATATTCAATGGAATTTAATTCCTCCTTGAAGAAACCCAATTAGACAAACCACCCAAAAACAACAAATGTGTTTTGAAGAATTAAAGCATACCCTTGATATGTTAATTCAAATAACCAGGAGAAACAAAAATGGAGACAACTAGATAATGTATAACATGAACATTAAACAAGAAATTGAGAACTAGATATATGGCACCAGAGAAATGCAGTTTGCTTTTATTGATTTATCTTTGAAGAGAAGGCTTTACAATGTCTTTTCCAAAATTGATTTCCTAGAGAGCTTTCCCAAGGTCTTGGTTTCCTTCTTATAGGGGTGAAGGAAGCTACAAGCTTCAGACCTTTCACATTCCAAAAGATGACTTTTTATATACCCACCCCTTTATAGACCTATTACAATATATACTTTTTGACAAGTCTTAAAAAGACCACCAAATATATTTGAATACATATTGGAAAGCATAAAAACATGAAAAGACAAAAAGGAGGACATCCAAGATTTGTTGGTGCCATGTTGACGCCAGCTTAAAGGTCACTGTTCCCTTGCATTCTTAGCCTGTTCATTCTTCAGTTGTCAAATATTTCTGCTCCCATTGGTATACAACAAAATCACTAGGCCACTTATAGTCTTAAATTTGGAGCAAATTAGCCTGGTGATCTTTCCATCTTTTGTCTAGCAATACTTTGACATCTATAATGAATTTTGTGTATCCTGCATCCAAAGTAATTACTCTGTCCAAAAATGATATTGAAGCTAAGAATATTGATGTTTTCATCCTTCTTCTCACAAATATACTAGAAGAGATTCCATACTGAAATAGGAACCCTAGCATCTTGACAACCCTCTGATACATCCTTAGAAACTTTCTTGTATCCCTTATCAACAGAATTAGGCAATATGTCCAACAGAGATTGTTAAAGAGGTCGTTTCTTTTCTTTAGGAGCAGAGGACTCATCTTTTTAACTCACGAACTCTGCATTCTTAAGTGCCATTGCTTATCACCTCTACAAACTAGGGTTTTAGCAGTACTTGCTCTACTGAACTTGGTTGAATGAAAAATGTAGGCAAAAATCAAGTAGACACAAAAGTGAATGAATTTTTACTTACCTAGTTGAATGAAGTCTGCAGAGTGCACCAAGGCTTGAATTCACAATCACCAATTACTTCTAATCTTGCTTGAATGACGAAAACTAAATGAATTTTAGAATTTATTTTTTTATGAAGTTGATAATGTCGCTCGTTACTCTAGTTCGGGCCAAGATTGAGCAAATCTATGTGCTTAAATCACTTCAAACATAGTACATTGATCTTCATAGATCAAATGGACACAATATTTCACTATCCTTTTGTAGTCATTTCATCGATTATCGCACACCTGCCACCATAAATGATGGCCTTTGCGGGGTGGTGGTATTATTACTCTAACTTTCAATGCTTAGTACACTACCGCAAAGTCAATTTGTTTGCTCCACGGGATGACAGGAGAAGACCTGGCAGTTATCTTTTACCATTAATGATTTACCACTATCCCGTAGACGTGGTGAAGTCACCATTATGGGGCAACAAGGTAACATGCATTATTTTTGACTTTCACCATATTACCGCACATGAAAGGAATGACCATTGAAGGATGTGGTAACAATATCTTTGCTGAATTGTCTCCAATTACAATACCACACACCATATCTTTGACCATCACGTGGCAATGCTTCACAAAATGTTACTTAAAACCTTTACTGCGGGCCCGCAAGACCCATTGAAAACCATTGTAGAACCGCGGTAACAAGCATTACTCTGGACCATTCACACCACCACACTGCAAGCCTGTCTTGGGACTGTCACTGGGTTGCGGTGAATCCTTTTCCTCTCACTTGCCTTTTACCACACAATTGCCAATCATCTTCACACCACCCGTGGGAGAATGGTGACATATGACAAGCCGCTTGACTCATACCGCCAGCCCACTAACCATTTCCAAGACTGCCGTGGGGCTGCGGTAATAAACATATGTCACATTCTTTATACCACAATGCCGCTAGTAGAATTTTTGCATGTTGTGGGGTAGTGGTAGCTACTTCGTTTGGTTCCTACACACCCACCAAGACTATTCAAGTGACCTGCGGGGCTGCGGTAAGAAACAAAAACATATGAATGATCAAACGTACTCATATCTTTCACATGGACCTGGTATGGGATGGTTGTGAATGACTAATGGAACAATTTTTGAAAATGATATGGACATCTAAGGCGAATTTATGGAAGGAAAATGCATGAAACCAAATGGGACTATGGGAATTTTTGTGGTCCTAACAACATGTTTGGGTACTTTAAGAGCTGAAAGCAAATAAATAGGAATTGCTGATAACATTGATTTGATCATAGTTAATCTTCTTGCTAAGGAAAGCCATTTCCTTCTCCACAAGCCAATCTTATTCTAAAAGTTTTGGAACATTTGGGACAATAATTGTAGTTTATTAAGCCTTTGAAAATTGAAACTCCCAAATAGCTGCTAGGAAAAGTGCCAATCCTAAAATTGAGGATTTAGAGAATGGATTTTTGTACTACCAAATCTGTGTGGAAGAGGAAGACCTTTGATTTGGAGGAATTTAACTTCCTACCCAGATGCTGAACAATACAAGTTTATGGTGGCTTTGATGACTCTAGCTTCATCCACTGTTGCAACCCCAAACAGAATAGTGTCATCTGCAAAGAGGGCATGTGTGAATGAATAATCTAAACCTCCGATTTGTAAACTTTCCAAAGTCTCTTGGTGTTGGCTTCCTTAATTTCCTAGGTGAGAGATTCAGCCATGAGTATGAATAGATATGGAGATATTGGATCTCCTTGGCATAGACCCCTAGTTGCATCAAAGTACCCAATTTGGACGCCATTAACTAGAATTGTGTATGATGTTCCTGAAATGCAGGCCACCACCCACTTGCACCAATGTTGAGAGAAACCAAGATTGGCAAGGACATCTAAAAGGAAGCCCCGATCTACTTTTCTATAAGCTTTTGTCATATCTAATTTCACTACCATTGAAGACATTTCGTTTCATTAGATTGAGTGAAGAAGCCACCATGTGTCACAATGGCCCCTTTCGTTGTGTCTCTACTAGGGACGAAATAGCCTTGTTCTTCTGAGATAATGTTTGGAATTATTGTATCCAACCTAATTGCCATGGCTTTTGTGATTATTTTATTGCATTGTATGATGATAATATATTGTTCTTGGGGAATGGTAAAAGTTTGATTTCTACTTTGAAGTCTAAGTTTTTAGCACAGTTTGGAATTAAAGATTTAGGGGCAACCAGGTACATCTTGGGGATGAAAATTAAAAGAGATAGAGATAGTAAAACACTTTGGTTAGGTTGGAATAAGTATGTGAACTCAGTGTTGGAGAGATTCGACATGGCATCTTGTGGATTATTGTGTGTTCCTATTATGATGGGGACAAAATTATCTATTGAGGATTGTCCAAAGTCTTCTAATAAGATGGAGAACAATACTAGAGTACCTTATTCTAATCCTAGATGTAACATTGGGATGTAATGAAGATAGTGTTTAGATATTTGTGAGGTACTTTTGAGTGTTCCTTATGTTATCATGGTTATCCTATAGGAACTTAGCATTTAGTTTGTATTCATGGATATGTGGATTCTGATTAGGGAGGTGAGATTAATAGTAGAAGATCCATTAGTGGATATATTTTCATGGTGTTTGGTGGTGCTATTAGTTGGATGAGTAAGCAGCAAGTTGTAGTTTCTTTGTCCATTATAGAAATAAAGTATAATACAACTACTCATGCTTGTATAGAAGTCATTTGGCATAAGACACTGTGTTATGATGTTGGGCTTGGTGTAGGGATTATTACTATTTGTTGTGATAGTTATAGTGTCATATGTTTTGCAAAGAATCTGACCTTCCACATGAGGACAAAACACAGTTCAATGTCATTTTAACAAAGTTGTCATACTATGTTCGAGACATGGTAGAAGATGGAAGAGTGAAATTGAAGAAAGTTGTCATTTTAACAAATGTTGCAAATTCCTTGACAAAGTATGTGAGCATAGAGAAGTTCAGATGGTGTTTAGGGTCTATGAGCCTCTTGACCCATTGCAATTAAGTTCATGATGGTATGGTTTCCCCTAGCTCTTGCAAGGTATTCAACAAGTGGGAGAATGTTGGGAATAAAGGTGTCTCAATCTTGACAATTCCTAAGTTTATTTGTTCTTTATTTAACATTTTCTCATAATGTTTTGACATTTATATTATTAAATGTTTGTGCTCCATCAAAATACGCCATGGGATTTTTAGTTGGCACTTTTGCCACATGTCAGTGACTTGAAAATTGGTTTATTAGTTGTCAAAAAATGTCCACTTAGTGGTATATTATGGAAAGTCTATTTTTAAGGATGTTATGAGAGATTCTAAGGGTAAAAAATAGGGGAATTTACTTTGGATGTGAGAGCCCAATTTTTTACTAGAAGCTTGTGTCTATCTTGGGCACCAGACCTTATGGGTGGTTTAGCACATGGTTTTCTAAACCACAAATGGTTTCTTGGTTGCTAGAAGTCTATAAATTGAAGGCTTGAGGAGAAGTTTGTAATAGTTGTTTTTATCTAGGTACCATTATGCTATCGGAATTACTCTAGAAATTATGTGTTGGTGAACACCTGTAGTAAACTTGCTCTGCAAGTGTATGCAATCTTGTATTGGATTTGTAACACATTGAACAAGCTTTTGGATTGTGAGGTTTTTCTCCAAAAGGGTTTTCCGCACGTATATTTAGTGTTATGGTATACTTATTTATTGCTGATTTTATGTTTAAATGTTGTGTATCTTCTTTATGCAACTGAAGATTAAAAATTTGTACAACACTCTCCTCATTAAAATGGTGTTGGAAACACCTCGCTTCCTTTTCAAACTACAAATCCAAAAATATTTAATTCTTAAATTCTAATCTTACAATCTAATATATATATATACATCTTACATGTTAATATCCTTCAAAGTTGGTTAAAAAAAATTCGTACCAAAACCTCGTTTACTGTTTTAACGTGAATGCTGGAGAAAGTGACATTCATAATGTCGACATAAATAAATACTTCAGGATGTTTGAGTAGAGACCTCTTGCTATGCCAAAAAAATATTTGCATATCAATATTAAAACCTCATTAACTGTATTCAGGCGCTTAAAGACAGATTCACTACAGATAGATTCAATGGGAAGACGATGCGATGTGGAAGGTAGAAATGATAAACACCACTTTTTAAAGCTTGATTTAAAAATGGATGAATTGAATTTCTTATTATACCTACAGGGATGGAATCGAAAGGAACTGTTAATTTGTTTGCAGATGTTTGGAGGTAGCATCTTTGAATCTTTCAAAGGAATCTAAGTCATTTTGATAGTGATATAAGTATATATTACTAAAGATAAAATGAGGTTCTTATAACAGATCTGTCATCAAGACCATTAACAATTGAGAATATGTAAGATCAATAGTTGGTCTGTTACAACACTATTATTTATTCAAAATGTAAAATGTAGATTATTAAATTTGTTATATTTTGAATTTTCAAATAGATGTTCAAGTGGGCTCAAGATTATGTTTGTATATATTAAATTATTAACAATGTTTTGCACATTTTTTAATTAGAAGAAATTGATTTTATTGATATGTTCTCATTGTAAGGAAATTTCTTCAAGTTTGTCAATATGTTAGCATCATTAGTTAAATTGAAAAAAAATATTGTCAAGCCTTTGTAAATCATTTTCTAGTTGCATGTAAGTAGAAAAATAATGACTTTTCTTTTGTCAAATTTGATGATTGTTTATGTTTTATTTTATATGTTTTTTTTTTAATATAAACAAAGGATTATTTTTAGTCAATTGATTATGGGTGTATTAAGGAAAATAAGCATCTAAGGATGGGTTGAAAAAGTTGCTCTAAAGTTTCAACACCTCCATGACCTTATGCATCACTAAGGACACCAACCATACACCATGAGAAAATTCCTAATAAACATCCATTAGATTAAGTAAATGCATTATATTAAAATAAGTAAAGAATTAATATGAGAATATTATTTATTATATAAGTATGTGATATATACTAATAGTTGATAATATCATATATCATAATGGTATATGTGGCTTGTAATAGATTAGTGGTAAAATAAATGCTTAAATCTAATTAATTAATATTTAGTAATATGTTAGTGAGTATAATGATACCATATCTCTCTCTCTCTAATAGAGATTGAGGGTTTTTGCTTGGGTGTATTGTTGAAGATATGCAAGTAAATCTTATCTAGCTAGTACAATGTAATTTCAATTTGTCAAAATAAAGTTACTCAAGGTTGGTTACATTTACACATGCATGCACAACTAAGTCAATGAAGTGGCATGGGTAAAAAATAGTAGATCACGAGGTCAAATCCTTTCACTAAGTTGAGATAAAAATGTGTTAGTTGTTTATATGAGGCCAGAATATATAAATCTTATCTAGCTAGTATGTTGTATTTTGACCTTAGTGCAAATAAATTTGACCCAAAATTTATTACATTTACAAATATATCAATAATTGAGTCAATAAAATCACTCAATTTGAAAATGATAGGTTGGGAGTCAATTCGTTTTGTTGAGATGACAATTTGTAAAAAATATGGGTGTCAAGGAATAGATTCCCAAGCCTCGTCTAGGGTTTTTATTGATGTACTATGCAGATGTTTATTGATTTTATCAACTTTTCTTAATTTTCTCTTCAAATAGTCATTTTTTCTTACAATTGATAGATTCTAGGTTGATGTGGTGTTTAGTATTATAGGTTGATGTGGTGTCTAGTATTAAGCAAGTGCTCATCTTGGGCCAACTTTTTGACATGCTCATACTTGATATGCTTACCATGCTCTTTATTCCAAATGCAAATGAATTGATTTGTTTGACCAATGTATGGGTATCACATAAATACTCAATCTTATAGACTCAAGTGTCATGACATACTTTTTATATAATCTTTATAATTTTCTAACTAATATGTTATATTGAGATATTTATAATATTTATGCTTTTTAATATAATATTTATAATTTTCTAATTATTAAAGTCGATTTACTTTATTACCCCTCTCTCTTAATATATTACATAAAATAAACTATACCTATCTTTAAAAAATCTATCTAAAATACATCCAGAGATATCCTTCATGAGGTGCCTATTCAATTTACATAGGACAAATTAATTTAAAAAAAAAACCCTTGAGAAGGATATCTTTGGGCATATTTTAGATAGATTTGTTTAAAAGATAAGTATGCTAGTATTATTTATCTGAAGAACCTGACCATCTTTGGATGTGGAGAGATTTTAAATGTCTTGAGTAAAAAAATTGAAATCCCAAAAATAATCTAATTTAGTAAAGTAAAATAAAACTAAAATATTTTGTTAACTATAAAATTAAACTTTACAAAGCATGAATATTTCAAGAATAAAATAAAAATGGAGGAATATCCCTGAATATTTTCCATGATAATGTAGATTTTTAACTCTTAAGTAAATAAAATTGAGATCCCAAAAATAATGTAATTTCATAAAATAAAATAACACTAATACAAAATAAAATAACACTAAAATATTTCCTTTACAAAGAATGCATATTTTTATTTATGTGAAGATCCTAACCCTATTTGGGCCTGGAGAGATTATAACACTAAAATATTTCATTAACTATAAAATTAACCTTTGAAGAATAAAATAAAAATGGAGGAATATGGCCTAAATATTTTCCATGATCATGTAGATTTTTAACTCTTAAGTAAGTACCTACCTTGTAGTGTTGTTATTATATTATTTATTTAGTTGTAATTTTTTTTGTTGATTAGCTATTAGTTGTATAGACAAATTGCATTCCAATAATTGAAAAATTAATTTTTTAAGAGTGTTTATAGTCGCAACAGTCCCTCACAAATTCCCATTTTCGCTTCAAATTTTGTACGATTTGAATTTACAGTTAGATTTTTACCATTCAAAAGAGTGCAGTTACATGTCTATCACTTCTAAATTTGCTACAGAATCTCAAGAATAATGTGTACATATAAACAACAATATTGAAAAAACATCATGTTACCTCCCGTAATGACTATCGCAATAATGAGATAACATATATCGAAGAGGGAAGAGCATGTCGAAGAGAGTAATATTATGATCCCTTGGATAGATTGATGAAAAAATTCATGATTAATATTATCAAAGTAAATACGAGATAAAGAAATAATTTAATGTTACCGATAGGCATAGAAGACCACATCGAAAAGAGGTTACCAAATCAAATGGAGACAATTAGAAATCCCTTCAAAGTCTATGATGATTAACAAATTCTAGTATCATGAATGTTTCTGGTCTTCAAACCATTTTTGTTGTTATTTGTTTATGTTTTAGAATCAGAATTAATCATTAGTTAGATGAAGAGACATGAAATCTGAAAAGACATGTTTATTTGTAATGACTTTGTTTGGCAAAGAGATGGGTTAGCCTAATGATGAGACACTAAGTATGCATTTAGTAACATCCCTAGTTTCATTGTTTGTCTTCATGTGCAGCTATTAATAAAATGTAGTGTTACTCTTTATATTTATGAATGTTATAGTTGTTTGTCAAGTGTGTAAATGGTTGTATGGTCTTTGTGCAACCAAACTAAAATACCAAACATATTAATATAGAAAATGCCCAAACTAAAATAAACTGAAGTCACTGTTCATGGGTAGAGAAAATTTAACCTAGGCACAACAATGGGATTTCCAGTAGATGGGTGGAGAAAATTAAATTGAAGTTCAACGGTGGGATTTCCTGTAACATATGATAAAGACTTTCCTTGCATTTTGAAATCACAGATAGAAACTTTTCTTCTCAAATCTGGAGAATACATTGCACTTAATAGAGCAAGCAATATGTTGTCATGTCTTTCCTTGTTTCTAATAATATGACATTTCTGTTCATACAAACAGGCTTCAAGATGTCATATATCGATGCCTTTGAGACAAACTGGTTCATAGTATAACATTTTCCAGACTAGTTGGTTAAGATTAGCAATAGCCTACTACTAAGGACATTATCAATAGATTGAAGTGGTTGGTTAACATTAAATTTCTAGGCAATGACAAACTGGAGAGATAAAATTTTCAAACAAAAGATTAGGCAATAGACAACATGAAGTGGGTATGGGCAGAGCAACTTCTAAAGATATCACTCCAAAAATAACATGCATTAGACTAAAAATGGTAAAAAAGATAGAAACATTGTCAATTAAAATCCACACACAAAACACAATGTTAGGAAATTTGTTGCATCAATAATAATTATGACAGTAAATTTGAACCAAAAATACAAGCAATGAATTTGAACTAATCAACAGCCTACAGCATTGTAAGAGGTGGATAACTATTCATTAGCCTACCTCCCCACTCTTTCACCAAAAAAGAAATGACTAAACATGTCATTTGATAAATGAAAAGACACACACATGCAGGATACTAGGTAACAGAGAAAAAAAAAGCTTTGGCAACCAAGTTCTAATCTTATGTATGATAAAGAAAAGAGTTTGAAATATTTTGCAACTCTATTTTCCAATGCCTCAATACAAGGTTGCTTCTATGCCTGGATACTTCTCTTAAATAATGTACCATGCATAATTAACCCAAAATGGTTTTCAATCAAATACGCTTGTCAATGAATCATAACTAAATGTAACAATAAAATGGCTACAACAATATACTTGGAAAAGTATCGAAGCTATTTCTGGCCTAAAGAGTATTTTTTGATCCTACTTCGTAAATTATAATTTCGCAAATTTGCAACAGACTATCACTAACCATGAAATTTTTTAGGTTCTAATCTAAACCTACTTAAGAAGAATTCTCCTAATTCAACATTGTACCACTTATATCTTAATTAAGCAATATTGTGTTACCTCTATACTTAATTAGGAAAACTAAAATATTATCTTCATATTTTCATGTAATGTAGTATACTTTTCAAATGCATTTTAAGCTAAGGGTTCATTTAAAAAACTAATGAGTCATCTAAGATGTGATACAGGTATATGTTGGTTTTGCTATAATCAAGCTTAATGAAGACATTTGAATAGAGACTGGATATTCTGAACCATTGTCTCCAAATCATGAAAACCCAAGCTATTTGCATTCTTTATTGTTTTGAATAAAAAATTAAAGAAAATTTGTTTACTGTCTAAAAGGAATTTTGAACTTGTATACATGTTATATCAAAGCAAAATTTTAGTCATTCGAATAAGCTTCTGAAACTAGAATAGCTTATACTTATTCTAGGAGGCATGTTTACTTATTAGAGGGGATTTGCATGCATAGACAACCCTTATCCTTCCTTAAATCATCAATTGTATTGATTCTTTAGAAGATTAGAAACCTCTTTCGTCTGGTTAAAGGGCATACAACTATTTATGGTCTATTCAGCTTATGTTGCAATGAACAATTTTAGATTGGAGGGAATAAGTGTTTTGAAAAACTAAATCTTCAAATGATAAATGAAGAACTCCATCAACTTTGCTTGATTATAGTCTTGCAATGCAATTAAATGATCTGATATCTTAGAATCACATTGTATATCAACTACCAAAAGCAAATCTTCTAAATGTAAATGAAAGACTATATCAACTTTGGCCAACTATGTTCCAACAACTCAGTTGAATGGATGTCAATAATGGCATGCTCATGTGATGACTACACCTAAGTGTTATACATATATAATGTTAATTTCCAAAACAATAAAATCTTAAACTGTTCAGACTGGCGACATTTCATTTGGTCATTACAAAATGAAATACATTTGTTATGCCATAGGTTTTATGAGATGGAACAACTGGGACTCAAAATAGGCACCCTCCACCTATGATTAAGCACAACTATTGAGACACCAACACTATTCACAAAAGTTTATAGATCAAATATCCAACAATTTTGGGTGAGCTAGTGTAGCACTAATAAGGGTGACCTTTAAGTAGGTTCCCATAATTAGTGATTGACGCACAATCGCTATGCATGAATCATTAGTTTCTATCTCACTTCTTCAACCCTATGACCATTTCCTAGTGCCAGGTGCACCATTCAAGTTCATGAAGGACCAGTCATAGATGAAATGAGTTACTGAACCAATAAATCCAATCACACTATTCAACATGAAAAATGATATATGAAATCTTGTTATACATTTTATTTTTCTGCTTTCCTCCATAGCAAACAAATTTGATTTAATTTTTTAAAAAGATACCAAAGTCGAGCACTCCCTTTCTCCAAGTGATTCCATTTTTGTAATTCTATGTAGGGTTTAAGGCTTACAAAACCCTCTAAATTCATATTAGGGCAAGCTAGGTTGTTCTAGAGATCTACAAAAAATTCTAATTCTAGATTACAACACTGCAAGATGTTCTATACAACTAAATAGATAGAAGAAATAGGTATCTGAGAAAACAGAGTTTAGGGTTTATAAAATAATCTAGATTCAGATTAGGGAAATAAAGACTATTATAGATAACTAAATAAACAGACAAATGAAACAGTTAGTTAAAAATTAGGGTTTGGGGTTTATGAAGGCAAACAACTAAACAGACACAAGAAATGGGTATTTGATAAAACAGGGTTGAGGGTTTACCTTCAAGTCGACATTAGAGTGAGTTGCTAAACATTGCCCAAATTCGGGGTTCTTTTGAATAGTCCACCATCTTCCCATTCCATACTTCTCCACACCTTTTCTCAACGCCCCCTCTTCTTTCGAAGTCCATTTATGCTTTGGAGCACCCATCAAAACTTTATATATTCACACTGTATATATGCCCTTTCTGTATATCTAAATAAAATCTCTCCTAAAACCTTGTGGTCTAACTCGATGGCTCTTCTTCGTAATAAGATAACAAAAACCTTTATGGCTATCGATGAGTTGTAGTGCCCCTCCATTCTCACTTTGAATGAGAAGGTGGTCGAGCTAAGAAGCATGAAAAAGGTAAAATACTTGAAATACTTAGGGTATGATAGACATGTTGATGGTAGGCTTACTATTATGATGTAGTTGATGACACTCATTGATGTTTGTTATGATGACACTGTTCATACTTTATGATTAGTACATTATGCTTATGTTCTGATCATTTATAGGTTAACTGATTATGTAGATTAGTTTTACTACGTGATTAATGTGATTATTTGTCTATGTGTTATCTGGTTGATTATTTACTAATGAATTTGTTTAATGTAGATACTTGTGATGTGTTTTGTGAAGGGACAGTGTAGTATTACTCATAATAAGTACCCTACTACGCTGCAATTCCCTGTCACTATGTGCCTACTTGAATGATTATATGTATGTATTTGACACTTTTGTTTGCTGAAGGTTGAATGTACCAGGCATCGACTCCACCTAAATTGGCAGGTCTAAGTGTGCCTTCATACCAATGGAAGTTGTTGAATGGAGATAACATATGGTCCCCTAGCCTAGCCATCATCCTTGAAGAAGATAAGTATCATGTTGTGTACCCTGTCAGTGTTGTAAGTTTGGTCATGATAGTCAGTCATTGTTGTGGTGGTCTTGTTTTCTAATCTTGCATAGTAGTCAGGTATGGTTTGATAGTTGGGTTATTTTATTGGTATTGTTTTGGTTATTGTTGCCTTAAAATAAACTAATTAGTTATGAAGCATTTTTGTTAAATAAATAAATATATAAATGTCCTTATGTAAATTTTGTTTATGAAAAATATATTATTCTAGAAGTTAAGTTATTAAATAATAATAATAATAGTAATAAATGTAATTGCAACTAGAGATAAATAAATAAATAATATTTATGTGTTACCATAAAATATATTTATCTTGGTCTGGTTGTAAAATGTTTAAAATAACAAACTGTAAGATATTGTTCATGCAAGAGTTATTGCCTCTTCTGGGGGGAATCTTCTGGAAGATTTTAGGGGATTTTTTTTGCTAAAAATAGGGAGTTTTTGGGCTGTATTTAGGGGGGATATTTTTATCTCATAATAATCTTCAGCAAATGGAACTTTTGAGGGACACTAGTTTGTGGCTGCAGCAGTTGAACCCAGCATCGAATCTTCAACCCAGTCAAGCAAGCGAAATCAGGTTCCTTCGGTTCTAATTTCTCTCTCATTTTTCTGTTGAACTAAATGTTTGATTTATAATTTTTCCTATTGATGGTAATTTGTTTGAGAGGTTAGAAGCCTTGTTATCAAATCCAATTGTGCATGTCTATATAATTGCATTTCTGGGAATCACAGATTGATGTGATTGTCTATCTCTTGCCTATTTCATCTCTATTTTTACAATCTATTGTGTTAGCCATAACTTTTATTTTACGAACTAGGTTCCTATATATATTTGATATATGGTGCATGACTGAATTACCTAAATCATATCCAAAACTCATCGATACCCAGTTTGTCGTTGTGGAGATATGAATGTTTTTTGACTATCTACCTCTCAGCCATTTCGTCTTTGTTTTAGCAGTTTGTTGCGTTAGCCATAACTTTAGTTTTGTGAACTGAGTTACTCTAAGTTTTTGATAGGGTGTATGACCTAGTTTCCTAAATCATATCCAAAAATTATCCATACCCAGTTTGTCGTTTTGGAGATATGAATATTTTGTGACTGTCTACCTCTCAGCCATTTCATCTCTGTTTTATCAGTCTATTGTGTTAGCCATAACTTTAGTTTTATGAACTGGGTTCCTCTAGGTATTTGAAATGTGGTGAACAACCTAGCTTCCTAAATCATATCCAGAAATTGTCCATACCCAATTTTCTATTTTGGAGATATTAATATTTTCTGACTGTCTACCTTTTACCTGTTTCATCTATGTTAAAATAGTTAGTTGCGTCACCAATAACTCTATATTTTCAAATTGGGTTTCCCTAAAATGTTTATATAAGATTCATATCTTACCTATAAAAACTATATCCAAAAGAGTTAGCATTACCCAGTTTGTTAGTTCAGAGATATGTATCAATTAGTGACAGACATTCTTATGCCATCTTGATTGTTGTTATTAAATCTACAAATTCATTCTATGCATATCCTTTAATCATTGCATTCCATAATTTAACATCTCTTTGAGGCAATTTGTTGAGCAGTTAATGCACTTTCTCTGTGCTCTCACTTTTGCATACATGTCTACTAGAGTATTTCCTTTTCAAAGTCTCTTATCATTATCAAAACATTCAGTATTTATATTCTGTCTGATATAGTATCTGTTCTTGCATATCTTAATCGATCATATTAGTATGTTTCTTTCTTAGTGCTTTATTCTAGTGCTTTTGAACATGATATTTGGTTATCTGAGGTCTGATTCTTGTTTTTAAGATTCTTTTTTTAGGATTTGAAATTAGCAATATAGTCTAATCTAGATTTAATAATAGAAACATAACTTAAAAGATTTTGGAAATCATACATAGGGTAGTGATTATGAAAATATTTATGTTGGAATTGAATTATATTCTCTTAAATGCATTAGAAATAACATAACATTTATTAGGTATATATTTTATCTAAAAATTAGATAATGGTATAAGGAAAATAAATTAAATTAGATGATAATTTTGAGACTTATTGTGTTTGAAGGGAATAGAATCAACCTAGTTCTAATTTAAGGTAGAAGTATCAATTTTGGGTTTTAATTAGAAATCATTTAATGATGAGTCATTGATAATAGTCCATGACTTTCAACTAATAAATGTTAACCTTGCAATTAGTCTAAGTAAGACTCTTAATATTATTTATTGCCAATAGCATAGGAATGGATTGAATATTGTTACTTATGGCACTTATATCATTTAATCATACTAGTAGTTAGAGTAATATTGTTCTGCATTGTTGAGATAGATTCACTTTATGTTTGTTGGATGATTGACCATGATTGGAATTAATGTTGCAATATTCAAGACCCATTATTAGTGCATCAGATCATGTGTTGCATCTGTGGTTTTGCTTTCGAAGTATTGATGAGGAATTTTTGTTTATGATGTGTAACCATTGTGTCATGTGTTGTGTTATTTGGGGAAAGTGGTTTCTAGAGGCCTAGGAGGGTGTGATTGTGTGGGGGTTGGTTATGTGTGCATCGTGTGAGTTGAATGAAATGTATTCTTGAATAATGGTTTCTTATTCATGTCGGAATGATGCATGTGCAAGATGGTTTGTGCCTTGCTCAGTGTACCTATTCTTGTGGTTTTGCCTTGAACTCATGTTGATGTCTTTTTCGAGATGTGGTGGTAGAGTTCTTCTTGAATGTTGGGGTTTATTATTGTTTTGAGCATGGGATAAAGTATTGCGTTGGTTTATGTAATCGATTGATATTTTTGGAGCAAGAGGACCCATGCCTTGCTCTGGATACATTTTGATTATGGTTAAGTTTTTTGGAGCAAGAGGACCCATGCCTTGCTCTAGATACATTTTGTTGAGATTTGTATGCAAGAAGGTAAATTCCTTGCATGGTATATGAATACTTGTGGTTATGTCTTCCTTGATGAATAGGGTCTTTTAGATGCAGGTAGGAAAGTTGCTTCTGGCCAGTGCCCAAAGTGGCTGCCAAGACAACCCATTGGAAGTTGTTAATTTAGTGATAACTTAATAATAAATTTGGAGGGTTGGGGGGGGTTTCACATTAATCAAGATAACATATGCCTCACTCATGGCTCAAGTGCTCATTTAGTCTTTAGATGAGATGAGAAGGCCATGGTTAGCAAGATCAACTTCCTTGTCCTCACGAGAGGAATGTTGGTTCCACATGTGTCACCCTATGGGGCCGGTGCCTAGAGAGGGGCTGCTAGGATAACCATAGATGGGGGCTAGTTTCTAGAGAGAGATAGCCTAGAAAACCCATGCTAGGACCATGCGATGCCACTCTTCCATACTGCAGTCTAGCATTCCCTAGTTGTACTCTTCCCATTTGTTGTGTGGTTGCCTCTGGAAGTGATGTTTGTGTATTGCCCTGTGTTGTTGTGGTCATGTGTAGTTCTTGTTTACCATAGTTATTGTCTGCTTGACTATTCATGTTGTGGGACCTTATTGTTATCTCCTAGTATGGGGGGTGGACCTTAGGGTTCCACATGGTTGGATGGTTGTGCATTCTTCCATTGGTTTTCTAGCACCATGGCTCATGTGTAAAGAAGTTGTATCTCATGTTTCTAGATTTGTACCTGTATTTGAAGATAGATATTTATACTATTCACATCTAGATCTGTGTATCAGTGGAACTCATTATGTAATTTGATGTAATAAGAAAGGAAGTGCTTTTGTATCATAGAAATTATGTAATTCCTCTTGTAAGATAAACTATTCTACATTTGTAAACATTATTGCAAAGATGTTGACGTATGTATCTGATGAAGTAATCAAGTTGTTAGTTTGAGTTATTTGAATAACCTATTTATGTTGTTAACTAATGTTTAATTCCAATAATGTGGCTGTGTAATCCCTAGAGATTTTAGCTTAACTGGTTGTTGATAGATTATGTTATGTTTTAGTTACTTCTATTTTAGTTAAAAAAAATTTGTCCTTTTATTGCTTTAGTTGAACTTATCTCTAGGGTTGCATGGCGGGGCATTACATTTGGTATCAGAGCCAAGTTGCAACACTGAGACCTCTAGATTGTTGTTGTTGCTCTAGGTTAAGTGATTTTCTCTTGTGGTGAGTTGGTAATGGTACCTTTCACCAGTGTGCATTAGTATGACATTAGAAGGTTGATAAGTTTAAAGACTTGTCCTTTGATTATGTCTTGTTTACTTATGTGTTCTCTCTTCCTCTTCTTTGATAATGTGATGATTTATTTGACAATGTCTTCCCTTAATGTTAGTGCTTGTTGTTTTTTTTGAGGCTTTGAGTTTCTTTTGTGGTCACTAGTGCATTATAAGAAGAAAACATGGTTACTGTTAGTGCATGTAATTAAGTATTGGAATGATTTAATCATTTGGTGAGCCATGTGGTTATGTGATGTTGTCATGTGCGGGGTATCTTAATGGGATTGTTGATAACCTAACATCTATTTCCTAGTTGAACATGACTGCTTGTGGGAGATCTATTGTAGTTTATGAAAGTTATCATTGTATATGTCTATGTAAGAACTATGTGCAGGAGATCAAATGGAAGCTTGTGTTGGGCCTATGAGATCATGAATGTGATAATGTAAGTCAATTATATTTTTTAATCATTCTTGTGTGTGACATCATACATTTCCTTTGTAAGTATTTTCTCACATAAGTAATTGTATATGTTCATAGCTTAGTAAAAACAAATTGTACTGTATTAAAAATAGAAGTTGTTTGTATATAAGTAGCGACTGTGTTGCCTTAAATCTTTGTATAAAAGTTGCTTAAATAAGAGTATGTAGTTAACTAAATTGTTTGAGTGTTGGTGTACATTCTATAACACATTCTGGACATTGTGTCCTTGAGTGTTGTGTAGCGGATACTCCCTTTTTGTGGTTAAAATTAGTCACACCATGATGTGGATTTGTTTTGTAATTTGGTTATTTTAGAATTTTTGATAGTTGTTTCATGTGTTGTTGGGGGTTAACAGTGAATTTTCTTTCTTAAAACTTTCTTATGGCAAGAGTGGTCACCAAACCCCTTTTCTATTTACTTGATTTATTGGAAATTGCACGCATTCTGTGACTTAAAGTTGGATTTGATTATTTTCCCACTTAGGTTTGCCTTTATTTTTGAAATCTCTATGGTGGCTATTCTAAATGTTTGTTTGTGTTGGCCCCGTTTTGTGTTAAGTGATCTTTCTATCATGTTCATTTCGAACCTCTAATAGTATGTTCAAGGGAGGACTCTGCGAAGGATTGTACTTTGTATGTTTGTAATAGTCGAAAGCATAGTGGAAATAGTTATGAGATGTATTCTCCCTGATTATATGTGAATGATATTCTATAAATTGTATGAAATTTTTGAAATATGTGTGATTAGGTATGAGTAGATCACATGATATAATGGAGTGTGGCTTCATACCAATGGAAGTTGTTGAATGGAGATAACATATGGTCCCCTAGCCTAGCCATCATCCTTGCAGAGGATGAGTATTTGGTTGTGTACCCTGTCAGTGTTGTCAGTTTGGTCATGATAGCCAATCATTGTTTTGCTGGTCTTGTTTCCTAATCTTCCATAGTAGTCGGGTATGGTTTGACAGTTGGGTTATTTTGTTGGTATTGTTTTGGTTATTGTTGCCTTAAAATAAAATAATTAGTTATGAATCATTTTTGTTAAATAAATAAATATATCAATGTCCTTATGTAAATTTAGTTTAGGAAAAATATATTATTCTAGAAGTCAAGTTAATAAATAATAATAATAATAGTAATAAATGTAATTGCAACTAGAAATAAATAAATAAATAATATTTATGTGTTACCATAAAATATATTTATCTTGGTATGGTTGTAAAATGTTTAAAATAGCAAACTGTAAGATATTGTTCATGCAAGAGTTATTGCCTCTTGTGAGGGAATCTTCTGGAAGATTTTAGGGGATTTTTTTGGCTAAAAATAGGGAGTTTTTGGGCTGTATTTAGGGGGGAGATTTCTCTCTCATAATAATCTTCGGCAGATAGAACTTTTGGGGGAGACTGGTTTGTGGCTGTAGCAGTTGAACCCGACATTGAATCTTCAGCACAGTCAAGCAAGTAAAATTAGGTTCCTTTGGTTCTAATTTCTCTCATTTTTCTGTTGAAGCAAATGTTTGATTTATAATTTTTCCTATTGATGGTAATTTGCTTGAGAGGTTAGAAGCCTTGTTATCAAATCCAATTGTGCATGTCTGTATAATTGCATTTCTGGGAATCACCAATTGATGTGATTGTCTATCTCTCGCCCATTTCATCTTTGTTTTTACAATCTATTGCGTTAGCCATAACTTTCAGTTTACGAACTAGGTTCATCTAAATTTTTTATATATGTTGCAAGACCTAATTACCTAAATTATATCCAAAAATAATCCATACGTAGTTTGTCACTATGGAGATATGAATGTTTTGTGACTATCTACCTCTCAGCCATTTCATCTCTGTTTTAGCAATCTGTTGGGTTAACCATAACTTTAGTTTTGTGAACTGGGTTCCACTAAGTTTTTGATACATGGTGTATGACCTTGTTTCTTAAACCATATCCAAAAATTGTCCATACCCAGTTTGTTTTTTTGTAGATATGAATATTTTGTGACTGTCTACCTCTCAGCCATTTCATCTCTGTTTTATCAGTCTGTTGTGTTAGTCATAACTTTAGTTTTATGAACTAGGTTCCTCTAGGTGTTTGATATATGGTGCATGACCTAGTTTCCTAAATCATATCCAGAAATTGTCTATATCTAATTTGTTGTTTTGGAGATATGAATACTTTGTGATTGTCTACCTTTCACCCATTTCATCTCTGTTAAAATAGTTAGTTGCATCACCAGTAACTCTATATTTTCAAATTGGGTTTCTCTGATATTTTTATATAAGATTTACCTCTTACCTATGAAAACTATATCCAAAAGAGTTAGCAGTACCCAGTTTGTCAATTTAGAGATATGTATCAATTAGTGATAGACATTCCTATGCCATCTTGATTGTTGTTATTAAATCTACAAATCCATTCTATGCATATCCTTTAATCATTGCAGTCCATAATTTAACATCTCTTTGAGGCAATTTGCTAAATAGCTAATGCACTTTCTTCGTGCTCTCACTTTTACATACATGTCTACTAGAGCATTTCCTTTTCGAAGTCTCTTATCATTATCAAAACATTCAGTATTTATATTCTTTCTGATATAGTATCTGTTCTTGCATATCTTAATTGATCATATTAGTATGTTTCTTTCTTAGTGGTTTATTCTAGTGCTTTTGAACATGATATTTGGTTATCTGAGGTCTGATTCTTGTTTTTAAGATTCTTTTTTTAGGATTTGAAATTAGCAATATAGTCTAATCTGGATTTAATAATAGAAACATAACTTAAAAGATTTTGAAAATCATACATGGGGTAGTGATTATGAAAATACTTATGTTGGAATTGAATTATATTCCTATAAATGCATTAGAAATAACATAACGTTTATTAGGTTATATATTTTATCTAAAAATTAGATAATGGTATAAGGAAAATAAATTAAATTGGATGATAATTTTGAGACTTATTGTGTTTGAAGGGAATAGAATCAACCTAGTTCTAATTTAAGGTAGAAGTATCAATTTTGGGTTTTAATTAGAAATCATTTAATGATGAGTCGTTGATAATAGTCCATGACTTTCAACTACCAAATGTTAACCTTGCAATTAGTCTAAGTAAGACTCTTAATATTATCTATTTCCAATAACATAGGAATGGATTGAATATTGTTGCTTATGGCACTTATATCATTTAATCATATTAGTAACTGTTACTAGTAGTTAGAATAATATTGTTCTACATTGTTGAGATAGATTCACTTTATGTTTGTTAGATGATTGACCATGATTGGAATTAATGTTGCAATATTCAAGACCCATTATTAGTGCATTAGATCATGTGTTGCATCTGTGGTTTTTCTTTTGAAGTATTGATGAGGAATTTTGGTTTATGATGTGTTTTGGAAGTGATTAAGATGTGTGACCATTGCATTTTAATTGTGTCATGCATTGTGTTATTTGGGGAAAGTGGTTTCCAGAGGTCTGGGAGGGTGTGATTGTGTGGGGGTTGGCCATGTGTGCATCACGTGAGTTGAATGAAATGTATTCTTGAAATATGGTTTCTTACTCATGTTGGAATGATGCATGTGCAAGATGGTTTGTGGCTTGCTCAGTGTACCTATTCTTGTGGTTTTATCTTGAAATAATGTTGATGTCTTTGTCGAGATGTGGTGGTAGAGTTCTTGAATGTTGGGGTTCATTATTGTTTTGAGCATGGAATAAAGTATTGTGTTGGTTTATGTAATCGATTGATATTTTTGGAGCAAGAGGACCCATGCCTTGCTCTAGATACATTTTGTTTATGGTTAAGATTTTTGGAGCAAGAGGACCCATGCCTTGCTCTAGATACATTTTGTTGAGATTTGTATGCAAGAAGGTAAATGCCTTGCATGGTATATGGATACTTGTCGTTATGTGTTGCTTGATGAATAGGGTCTTGTAGATGCACGTGGGAAAGTAGTTTCCAATGTGGGGTGAGTGCCCAAAGTGGCTACCAGCATAACCCATTGGAAGTTGTTAAATCAGTGACAACTTAGTAATAAATTTGGAGGGTTGGGGGGGCTTTCACATTAATCAAGATAAAGTATGCCTCACTCATGGATCAAGTGCTCGTTTAGGCTTGAGATGAGATGAGAAGGTTGTGGTTGGCAAGATCAACTTCCTTATCCTCATGAAAGGAATGTTGGTTCTACATGTGTCACCCTATGGGGCCGGTGTCTAGAGAGAGACTACCAGGATAACCATAGATGGGGGCTAGTTTCTAGATAGAGATAGCCTGGATAACCCATGCTGGGACCATGTGATGACACTGTTCCTTACTGCAGTCTAGCATTCCCTAGTTGTACTCTTCCCATTTGTTGTGTGGTTGCCTCTGGAAGTGATGTTTGTGTATTGCCTTGTGTTGTTGTGGTCATGTGTAGTTCTTGTTCACCATAGTTATTGTTTGCCTGACTATTCATGTTATGGGACCTTATTGTTATCTCCTAGCATGGGGGGTGGACCTCAGGGTTCCAGATGGTCGGATGGTTGTGCATTCTTCCATTGGTTTTCTAGCACCATGGCTCATGTGTAAAGAAGTTGTATCTCATGTTTCCATATTTATACTTGTATTTAAAGATAGATATTTATACTATTTGCATCTAGATCTGTGTGTCAGTGGAACTCATTATGTAATTTGATGTAATCAGAAAGGAGGTGCTTTTGTATCATAGAAATCATGTAATTCCTCATGTAATATAAACTATTCTGCATTTGTAAACATTATTGCAAAGATGTTGATGTATGTATCTAATGAGGTAATCAAGTTGTTAGTTTGAGTTATTTGAAGAAACTATGTATGTTGTTGATTAATATTTAATTTCAATAATGTAGCTGTGTAATCCCTAGAAATGTTAGCTTAACTGGTTGTTGATAGATTATGTTATGTTTTAGTTACTTCTATTTTAGTTAAAAAAAAATCTGCCCTTTTATTGCTTTAGTTGAACTTATCTCTAGGGTTGCATGGCGGGGCATTACATGAGTGGAGTTGGAGCCCCTCCACCAACCTGGTTAGCTTGTGTGTATATGCTTTCTCTTCCTTTTCCCTATGAGTCATGTGTATATATCCCTCTACTGTATTTTAGTGAGGGTTTTACGTCCGCATTTGTCTTCCTTGTAGTGGGTTTTAGAGTAGTTTTATGATAAGGACAAAAAACAAAAGATTACTAAGACACTGCCACCACCAAAATTGAAGGAGGTGATGTCATGTGTACTCAACCGCAAGTGTGGAGATGCTTCCAAAGTAGCTCATTCCACCTAGATGTAGAACACATTTAATTTCCCCACTTAAAGTAGTGGTGATTGATAAAAAGGATTTTGAATTCAAAGATAAACTTCTTTATAATTAGATTTCCTACTTCTTTTTTATTTTTTACATTGAACAAAGACAAGTTTGGTTAGGAATTTAGTTAATCATGACGACTTTTTAGCTTTATATTTGCTTTATTCCATTTTTAAAATTTTTTTCTTCTTTTTATCAAATTTGATATTTAGGAGTTAGAGAAATGATAGTTTAGGAATATGAGAGATAATTTCCTATTTTAAAAACATATATTAAATAAAGATGGGATTAGTTTAGAAATTCAATTAATGAGAACAACATTTTAGTTTTATATATGTTTTATTTTTCCTTCCTTTTTATTAGTACCTTCCTTCGGCCAGTACTATTGCAATGAGTTTGCACTTATCTAGTTATTAATCTATTGATTGTAAACCAATCAAAAGACAAGATTATTTTTCTTGTTAGGCAAATTTGATTTAAATTTGTACTTTTCCTATGTTAATATGATAAATTTTTAACAAAAAATAATTGAAAAATGATTTATCTGTATTGTCATTGGCTAAATAAAAATGATCTCTTCTCTGCGGATTGTTGGAGAGTGCAACAAAAAGATATAAATGTAGAGAGAATTTTGGTTTGAGGGGAGGATGTGGCATGTAAACAAATTATAACACAAACTTTGTCTCCCACTAGTTAAGTCATGC
The DNA here is from genome assembly GCA_027924645.1 of Cunninghamia lanceolata. Taxonomy (NCBI): domain Eukaryota; kingdom Viridiplantae; phylum Streptophyta; class Pinopsida; order Cupressales; family Cupressaceae; genus Cunninghamia; species Cunninghamia lanceolata. Next base: position 1,863,757 of record BSBN01000429.1, on the reverse strand, counting down.
CTAAATGGATGGCAATAATTATGAGAGGGAAAAATCATCAGTTTTTTTTAATTTAATTTTTTGCTTCATTAGCTAAATGTAAAAATTACTTTTTGTCAAAGGGACAAAGTTATAATATTAATAATACTATTAAAAATATTATTATTATTCTTGAATTATGTAATAATTTAACTATTACCTTTGCACCCATTAATTAGTAAATAATGTTCAAGATGATAAATGTTTAACAAAAAATAATTTAGCTATTAATATTATTAGTAAATAGTTTGATGTTGTTTTAAAGTTAGTTACTATATCTTCTAAAATTTGATACCTTGCTTATCCACGAGCCTCTGGAATGTCTTTGGTTTGTAAAATTCTTGCCCCCCATCAACATATTTTGACATGCACAAACTTTCAACAAAAGTAAGTTCTAGATATGTTCTTAACAAAAAATCACAGGTATATTTTATAGGACTGTATTTTTTTGAAGGCTTAGAGATGATGATTACCATCACAAAAAGAATTTTTCTCTATTTTTTCAATAAAGCCTAGATTGTGATTTGAGAGGGTTTTAAAATTCTAATAATAATTTTTTTTGGGTTTTCTAATTCTCAAATCTTTGCAAATAATTGTACTCTAGGGCAGATGTAGATTACAACCATACCAAAAGAGGAAGCGGTTTTGGATTACCTCAATTTGCTTCCTATTAGGGTTTTAGAGGACATTTCTAGGTTTTCTTAGACAAACTATTTAATTATATTTTCTATGTTCAATAATGAGATTTATTGCATATAGTAGCCTATTCTATTGCTGGAAGATGGTTGGTGTTAATCGTACTACTGGTACAACTATTTATGCCTAATATATTTAACAAAAAATATAGATTTTTACTGTGTGCAGGTAGCAATTCTACTAATTTTTTTCTTTCAGGGAACAAATCACTACATTTGTTCATTCATTTTGCCCCTGGAATGATATAAAATCAACCTGAATACTACTTTTATATTGATATAATCTATGGATGATTATTCACAAACCCTGAAAACTCAAAGTTTTGGTCAAGTGGTTGAGTATTTTATACCAATTTTGAATTGTAGTTTTGAAGTTTATGGCCTAAAATGATCTAAACCATGAAGTATCTATGAAGGCCTAAAATCCAATGCTTTGTGAATATTGAAATATCGTATAAAATAGGATTTTATTAGGAAGCCTTGAATATTTCTTTAACATCTAATACCATACTATTTTTGTTCGTCCATAGGTTTGGTACAATGGTTACATCCTCAGCTATAGAATTGCCTTTATCTCTATAGGTTTGCATTCATTCATTCCATTTTTGAGGACTTCACTTTTATTTGGTTGAATGGATAGGGTTGCTTTTTGTAAAGGAAGTGTCAGATCACTTTTTCAATTAAATGGTTCTTTTGATGTATCTGTTGTTTATTCCAGAGTAAGTTTGTATTATCATGTAGTTAAGCTAATCCTGTACTGGTTGTAGATGATTTGTGTGACAATAAACCAAGCAAATAATTTTGCATGGCTACAGTAGTATTAAACAATCTTAAAGCATTTAGCAGTTTGGGCTAAATTATCACTAAATCAGAGTGGCAATAGAGATGGATTTGAAGCTGTACATAGCATAGACCGGTTGAACTCAATTATTTTATTCACTGTGCATCGAATATTATATATAATATAGTTACCATTTCAAGGGATTAAATGGATAAGGGTAGGGCTATATTATAAATCAATGCAGTCATCACAAAATGTGGAATAGGGATAGGTCCTTGCCCCTATACTGGAGTTTTCCATGGTGATCATGGATATTACAAAGACATTATGTTATAACTTATTTTTCTCATGTATGGTGTTCACACAGATACATTTCAAGTGGTTCTAGAAAACTTGAGCTGTGATTTTTTTCCATGGTGCTCATTGCAAGAAGATTACCAATAAACACCCCCAAAAAATTATTCTTGGCATTTATCCAATGTTGGCAGTGACAATTTCTAGAGTAAATCCAAAAAAGTTCTATGCAACTTCAAAACATAGAAAGAGAGGAAAATAAAAGGAATAGACACTCTCATCAGTTGTTAAACTAACTACTTTTTTTAGAGAGCATCAGAACTATTCCTTCATTCCATTTCATTTCTACCTGGTTTTGATTTAACTTTTTCCTGTAACTAATACATGCAACAAACAATTCCCTATCAGAATATGAATTTCTTTCTAAAATCATTAAATTTCCTTTTTCCTTTTTTCTTTTTTTTCATTAAAAAACTTTCCACGAGTATTGTCAGGTTCTGCCTAGGCACATCTCATCGATATCTTCATCTTCCTTCAATATCCATTTGAATGGTATGCTTTTATTTCTTTATCGAATACATCGAAGAGACTTGAAATTGTCTCACTTCGATATCTCAGAGTTCCTTCTAAATTATCCTTGGTCGTGTTTTATAAATTGTCCTCCCATAGATGACATAGAAAAATTGGCCAATTAGAGGCAACCATAAAGACAAGTTTAATGTTATTGCAGCTCTTATGATACGACTAAGATATTCATAGCCTTGAGAATTTGATCCTGCGACCCACGATTCCTGGTATTTTTATGTCCCTAACATTCAGACTTAGATTATGATTTTCCATCAAATTTTAAAAAAATTTATTGCATATAGTAGCCTATTCTATTGCTGGAAGATGGTTGGTGTTAATCATACTATTGGTACAACTATTTATGCCTATTATATTTAACAAAAAATATAGATTTTTACCATGTGCAGGCAACAATTCTACAATTTTTTTTCTTTCAGGGAACAAATCACTACATTTGTTTGTTCATTTTACCTCTGGAATGATATAAAATTGACCTAAATACTACTTTTGTATCAATATAACTTGCAGATGATTATTCACAAATCCTGAAAACTCAAAGTTTTGGTCAAGTGAGTTTTCTTCATGCACATGTGGTTGAGTGTTTTATACCAATTTTGAATTACAATTTTGAAGTTTATGGCCTAAAACAATCTAAAACATGAAGTATTTGTGAAGGCCTAAAATGCAATGCTCTGCGAACATTGAAATATCACACAAAATAGGATTTTATTAGGAAGCATTAAATATTTCTTTAACATCTAATGCCATATTATTTTTGTTCATCAATAGGTTTGGTGCAATGGCTGTATCCTCAACTATAGAATTGCATTTATCTCTATAGGTTTGTGTTCATTCATTCCAATTTTGAGGACTTAGCTTTTATTTGGTCGAATGGATAGGGTTGCTTTTTGTAAAGGAAGTGTCAAATCACTTTTTCAATTAAATGGTTCTTTTGATGTATCTGATGTTCATTCTAGAGTAAGTTTGTATTATCATGTAGTTAAGCTAATCATGTACTGGCTATAGATGATTTGTGTGACAATAAACCAAGCAAATAATTTTGCATGGCTACAGTAGTATTAAATAATCTTAAAGTATTTAGCAGTTTGGGCTAAATTATCACTAAATCAGAGTGGCAATAGAGATGGATTTGAAGCGGTACACAGCATAGACCGGTTGAACTCAATTATTTTATTCACTGTGCATAAAATATTATATATAATATAGTTACCATTTCAAGGGATTAAATGGACAAGGGTAGGGCTATATTATAAATCAATGTAGTGATCACAAGATGTGGAATAGGGATAGGTCCTTGCCCGTATATTGGAATTTTCCATGGTGATCATGGATATTACAAAGACATTATGTTATAACTTATTTTTCTCATATGGTGTTCACACAGATACATTTCAAGTGGTTCTAGAAAACTTGAGTTGTGATTTTTTCCATGGTGCTCATTGCAAGAAGATTACCAAAAAATAATGTGAATCTAATATGGCATTTATCCAATGTTGGCAGTGACAATTTCTAGAGTAAATCAAAAAAATTTATGTGCAACTTCAAAACACAGAAAGAGAGGAAAATAAAAGGAATAGAATCTCACTTAGTTATGGTTTGATTTCTCATTTGCATTTGCAAATGGATGATTTTTTAGCATCTTTCATAAGCCTTGGGATTCTCTTTGATGCCATGAACACATAATGTGAATCTAATGACACTTGAGTGTACACAAGGGGAGTAAATACTCTCCCATCAATCTTTCCATAGAGACTGCACACCTGCAAGACCCAAGAACCCTTTTATACCATCCTTGGAAATTAATTTCACGTGAAGCGGTAGTTGGTGGCTCCTTTTATTGCAAAGGGCTAACAAGGATGGGCTTGATATTAGTTTAATCTTTTCTTTCTTTAGTGTGAGGGTCTGCAAGATATCGGGGCTCATCATCCCCTTCACTATGCTAAAGTTCTTTATTAATACAAAAATCTTCCTCCCGAATGTAGGAATTATTTTCCCCAATTTTCTAGTCACCAACTTCCTCAGTGTGACTTGGAGAGTCCTTTTCAGAAGAAAACTGATTGGTAATGATGTAGTTAGGTAGCCAAATTGCACAAGATCATGTGGAGGAGAATTGCATGCATACGGGATCCAAGGCTTTTACTTCTTCCATAGTTTTCTTTCCTTCTTGGTGGAGTGATGTGTCCTGCCATGTGGGGCTATAAAACATGCTAAAAAATAACCTGGGAAGAGGTAAGCTTGTTTTGATGAGACAAAACAAGACTTAAAAGTGTGAGAAGGGGTTGTCGAGGGAATGACACATGTTTTTTATTTTTATTTTCAAAATTTAAATATTCTCCCATGGTGATCTCAGAAGCAAATAATAAAAAAATACACGACACTAATAACATTTAATTAAATTAATAACTTGGTAGAGAAAAATTCCATGCTTCTTATCTTAATGTCAATACCATAAAACTAATTGATCTCTTTTATATGATGTCAAGATAGAAATATTATTAATTTTGTGACACACAATAAACACTAGATACCCCACTACCAAGTGTGACTAGAACTATTAATGTATGTCTAGTCTGGCTAGTTAGGGTAAATATTCCTTTTAATATAGAACTACATTTTTTTCAATTCCATGGGATATAATAAGAGTCTAAACAACATCCATGAACCCCATCCTTAGTTGGGACCAGTTTTCAATAGAGACCACCTGCAAGTGGAAATCAGGAGCTAGAACTCCTTCCATAGACCTCATCCTTAACATAGACAAAAACAAATAACACACTATATAGTTGTAGCAAGATCATATATACATTAATAAAAATCAATATTCCATATTGGTAAATGATTATCTTAAAACTAATATTTGAAGATATTCAAAACAGATATTCAAAGATATTCAAAATATATTTATTATTTCTAAATATATCTTACTTTATTAACAATCAAAATTAAATATTTAATTATATATATTTTACTTTGTTAACAATCAAAATTAAATAAATGGTTTTAGTATTTAATTTTTTAATTCATTAGGTAAACTTCAAATTTAGTTTTTGTCAAACCAACAAAATCTTTATTATTTATAGTTATACTATTAATAATATTAACTATATTATTAATATTTATTATAACACTTGTTGATATATTATATTAATTCATATTATAGTATTATAATAATATAATAATAAACATAAACATAAATATTACATTGAAATAATCACATTACTATGAATATTATATTACTACAAAAATTACAACCAAAACACATACTATAATTACAACACTACAAGACAGGTACTGGCCACTAGTGGCATTTGTTAAATTTGATATTGAGATATTTTAGAAATATGAGAAAGAGAATAGTAATTTGTTACTTAAAAAATAATATTTACTAGGTTAAATCTATTTAGTGTTATCAATATTATTGGTTTGTATATCTCTCTTCCTTAATCTAATGATGGATCATGGAGTGTGATCTCAAATGTTGACTCAAAAGTTCATACACTGGAAGCTCTTTATGTATCTTCTACTTCTTCATTTTTTTTAAGAGTTGTTATAGCATTAAATTTATCCAAAAATTTCATTTAATTTTAAAATTTTTTTGTCTACTAAGCACTTTTAAAGTGTGATTTAAAACTTGATTTAGAAGTTCATACACATTTTTTTTACAAAGCTCTTTATTTATTTTGTATTTATTCATTTGTTATTAGTGAGTTGTTATCACATCAAATTTACCCAAAACATATATTTAATTTTACAAATATCTTATCCCTTAAACACTTTTTAGTTTTTAATTTTAAATGCATTTTTCCTTATCCATTGGTGATATTATTGAAGCACTTTATTTTATTTTATTTATTAGCCCATAGGTTTATTATTGGAAAAAAGAAACAAACAAAATTGTTAGATAAGTACAAAATGTGTAAACATATATATATCAAAAATACAATTTTATTAAAAAAATATATCTAAAATATGTTATTTTTCTATATGTAAACAACACTATTTTAATGTTGGAGAAATTTTTGTTTAAGTAATAATAGTAAGTACTTTTAAAGAACATGATATTAATTATTTTAATTAATATAATATTGTGGTTTAGTAATAAAATATAGTGCAATGATACTTTTATTTTTTCTATAGATAAAAAATTGTTTATCATTTCAAATTTGTAACCATTATATTTCAAAAACTAAATTTATAAGGAAAAATTTATGTCAACAATTGTCACCCTATTTGGGTGTGGAGAGTTTTGAAATGTCTTCACTAAATAAAATTGAAATCTCAATAATAATCTAATTTGGTAAAACAAAATAACACTAAATTATTTCTTTAACTAGAAAACTAAACTTTACAAAAACTACATTTTACAAAGTCTGCATATTAATAATATTGAATACTATTACATTTTATTAAAATGCATTAAAATGTTGTTAAGTTTGAAGAATAAAATAAAAAATACATCACTCACTCATCTAAATATTTTTTATGATACTGTAGGTTTTTAATTCTTGAGTAAATAAAATTGAAAACCTAGAACTGAAATCTAAACCATGGCAAACAATGATGATCTTAACCTAAAATTAGTGAAGCCAAATGAACCCTAAAAGAGTTTTATTAAAAGTTATTGATGCAGCACACAACATACACTCAATACAATTTTGCCATTAATCATGTGAGAGCCAAAGATTTGAAGACTGGAACATAAAAAAACTTCTATTCATCAACTCTACTTCTACAATGAGAGAAAATTCTCTTATATCCAAGAAATAAAAAATAAAAAATTACCTTTTTTGGCAGATTTCGATAATTGTCAGATTTTGTCATTTTAGGTAATTTTACAATCATATCTTGAGAATCCAGTTTTTTCCCAAAAGCTTCGTAAAACTAAGGTAAGACAAAAAGCTAACTAATATTCTAAATTTGAAACATGAGTTTTGATTTATTACCATTTAAGCAACTTTTAAAAATCTAGAAAAAACACTAATTTACCATTTTGAGGGCCAAGATGAAAGTTTCAAGCCCCAAAAAAGTGCCAAGACGAGGTCCAATTGACTAGGGTGGGTTGAAGAACTATTGGCCACCTCATAACGCATCCACCTGTAAAATTTCCTAGAAAACCCACATCTGAGTCAAAAGTTATGACCTCTGGAAGTCCCTGCATCATTCTCCTCTAGTTGAAAAGAACGCAGCTCCTGTAAGTGAGTGTCTTTGAACTACTGCTACTTGACTGGATCCAACCGTTGCACTTCCCATTCTATAATCCATGTGTTATCTGTTGGTGGCAATCCTTCCCACTATACTAAATACTTGTTGTACTGCCCTTACCGAGTGTAGATAGTGTTCTTATCAAGAACTTGTGCAATATTTTCCTTCTTATGGGGAATGTGGTGGTACTATGCCACTTCTGGTTGACTATCTTTAGCATCATCCTCACCATGGAATGCATATAAATCAGAAACATTAAACACAGGAGAAATATCAAGATCATCTGGTAAACTGACCTCATATGCATTATCATTGATCTTCTTTGTAATTTTGCAAGGACCAATTTTCCTGTACTTCAACTTGTGGTATGTTCCAGTAGGAAACTGCTCTTTTCTCAAATATGCCATCACTAAGTCACCTTCATTGAATGTCTGATGTCACCTACTAGCGTCCATTGTATTCTTGTACCTCTCATTACTATTCTGCAACTTCTATCTCACTTCTTTCTGCAACTGTTGAAGGTGTTATGCAAATGCTTCCCCATCATCACTGACCCTATCTTTCATTGGTATCTGTACCAAATCTAGAACACCCTGAGGATCCTAACCATACACAATCTGGAAAAGGGACTTTCCCATTGATCTGTTAACAGAACTATTATAGGCAAATTCGGCATGGGTTAATGCTAAGTCCCATTGTTTTGGCTTTTCTCCAACAATACACCTCAACAAATTTCTTAGACTCTGATTGACTACCTATGTTTGCCCATCTGTTTGAGGATGATAGGCACTACTAAACTGTAACTTGGTCCCCATCTTCTTCCATAAAGTCCTCCAGAAATGACTAAGGAATTTAGTATCCCTATAAGAGGTAATAGTCTTTGGAACACCATGTAGTCGAACAACTTCTGAAAAAAATAACTCTGCTACCCTCGTTGCATCATTAGTTTTCTTACAAGCAATAAAATGAACCATCTTGGAAAACCTATCAACAACTACAAAAATAGAGTCATTACCTCATTGAGTATGTGGAAGTCCCAACACAAAGTCCATGCTCAAATCTATCCATGGTGCAGTTGGTACTGGTAATGGCATATACAACCCTATATTTTGTGAATGTCCCTTAGCCACTTGGCAAATCCTACACCTTGTTACATACCTAGTTATATCCATTTTCATCTTTGGCTAGTAATATTTATCTTCTATCAAGGCTATTGTCTTGTCCTTGCCAAAATGTCCAACCAACCCACTACTATGAAATTCTCTGAGAATGTTTTCCCTCATAGAGTCAGCTGGTATGCATAGTTGTCTTCCTTTAAATAGATACCCATCTTCTAGAATATATTCACCCCTAAAGTGATCCAAGTTATCAGGTACTGGTGCCTTCAATTGTTCCACAATCTCCCAAAAATCATCATTAGACTCATACAAATTTTTGGTGGAATCAAAACCAATCACCTTAATTTTTATTGTGGTCAAAAGTTATGACCTTCAAAAGTCCCTACATCAGCTATGGACCTCTTTTAAATTACTTGCCATCCATATTGTGCATTCCATTAAAGACACAAAAAAATGAAACAAAATGACATGAGCAACATCAAATATGGAAGGACAAATGGCAGATGGAGTGTCTTGTGAGACAACAAGCACTATATTATTTATTGATTTGGGAGCTACCCCCAAAATGGTAGCACTTACAATAACCAAATATATATATATTGAACATAGCCAAGTTTTCTACCACTGGAGTGCATGCATGCTTATTATGATAGTAAAATTACTTTTTTAAATGAAAAACTTAAAATCTTGAACAATATTTAAAATCTATGCCATCAAATCTTTACATCTTCAAATAATGTCATACTTACTATTAAACTATTTTCATTCTAAATTCTATCCTCCTATAAAACACTACTCACCTCAAAATAGTACTGTCTGTTTAATTTTGAAAGAGATGTCTTCTTCTTTTTTGTTGTCAGAATTATTCTTTGCCAAAAGAAAGCCACAAACCAAATTTATTTTCTTTTGTCATAGAATGAACAAATTAAACAGTGACGAATTTAGCAAAACATATTAAACAAATTGTTTATTAGAACCACTAAATAGAGAAGTAGATAACTACTAGTAAACAACCACAAACACATCTCACAACAAGCTCACAATAGCTTAGCTCTCTATTAATAACCATTTGTTTTAAATAATCCCCTCATTCCACAAAGATAACTAACTTTTAAGGAACAACTTCAAAGGCTTTATAAAATATAGATTAAAAACAAATTATTCATATAAAACTATAGAAAACTGAGAAATACATTAAATACTCAAGAATTTTTTGTTTAAGTAATAATAGTAAGTACTTTTAGAGAACATGATATTAATTATTTTAATTAATCTAATATTGTGGTTTAGTAATATTTTTTTCTAAAAATAAAGAATTGTTTATCATTTCAAATTTGTAACTATTATATTTCTAGAACTAAATTCATAAGGAAAAATTTATGTGAACTCATTTTGAAATGTCTTGGATAAATAAAATTGAAATCCTAAATTTTTAACTCTTGGGTAAATAAAATTGAAATCCCAAAAATAATCTAATTTCATAAAATAAAATGTGTAGAACCCTAACCCTAGTTGGGTGTGGAGAGATTTGAAATGTCTGCCTAAGATATTAAAATGTAATAATATTGAATACTATTACAATTTAAAATGCACTAAAATATTGTAAGTTTGAAGAATAATTACACAATATAATAACAATAACATATTCATATTTAGATCACTACAGTATTCTTAATCACTTAATTTTTTGTTGAAGTAATAATAGTAAGTCCTTTTAAAGAACATGATATTAATTATTTTAATTAATCTAATATTGTGGTTTAGTAATAATTTTTTCTAAAGATAAAGAATTGTTTATTCTAACTATTATATTTCTAGAACTAAATTTATAAGGAAAAATTTATGTAAACTCATTTTGAAATGTCTTGTGTAATGCCCCGCCATGCAACCCTAGAGGTAAGTTCAACTAAAGCAATAAAAGGGTGGATTTTTTTTTAACTAAAATAGAAGTAACTAAAACATAACATAATCTATCAACAACTAGTTAAACTAACATCTCTAGGGATTACACAGCTACATTATTGAAATTAAACATTAATCAACAACATACATAGTTTATTCAAATAACTCAAACTAACAACTTGATTACCTCATCAGATACATACATCAACATCTTTGCAATAATATTTACAAATGCAGAATAGTTTATCTTACAAGAGGAATTACATAATTTCTATGATACAAAAGCACTTCCTTTCTGATTACATCAAATTACATAATGAGTTCCATTGAAACATGGATCTAGATGTGAACAGTATAAATATATATCTTCAAATACAGGTACAAATCTAGAAACATGAGATACAAATTCTTTACACATGAGCCACAGTGCCAGAAAACCAATGGAAGAATGCACAACCACCTGACCATGCGAAACTCTAAGGTCCACCTGCCATGCTAGGAGATAACAATAAGGTCCCACAACATGAATAGTCAGGCAGATAATAACTATGGTGAACAAGAACTACACATGACCACAACAACACAGGGCAATACACAAACATCACTTCCAGAGGCAACCACACAACAAATGGGAGGAGTACAACTAGGGAATGCTAGACTGCAGTAGGGAAGAGTGTCATCGCATGGTCCTAACATGGGTTATCTAGGCTATCTCTCTCTAAAAAAAATCCCACATCTATGGTTATCCTAGCAACTTCTCTCTAGGCACTGGTCCCATAGGGTGACACATGTGGAACCAACATTCCTTTCGTGAGGACAAGGAAGTTGATCTTGCCAACCATGGCCTTCTCATCTCATCTCAAGCCTAAATGAGCACTTGAGCCATGAGTGAGGCATACTTTATCTTGATTAATATGAAAGCCCCCCCAACCCTCCAAATTTATTATTAAGTTATCACTGGATTAACAACTTCCAATGGGTTATCCTGGCACCCACTTTGGGCACCAGCCCCACATTTGAAGCCACTTTCCCACCTGCATCTAGAAGACCCTATTCATCAACCAAGATATAACGACAAGTATCCATATACCATGCAAGGCATTTACCTTCTTGCATACAAATCTCAACAAAATGTATCCAGAGCAAGGCATGGGTCCTCTTGCTCCAAAAATCTTAACCATAAACAAAATGTATCTAGAGCAAGGCATGGGTCCTCTTGCTCCAAAAATATCAACTGATTACATAAACCAACACAATACTTTATTCCATGCTCAAAACAATAATGAACCCCAACATTCAAGAAGAACTCTACCGCCACATCTTGAAAAAGACACCAACATGAGTTCAAGGAAAAACCACAAGAATAGGTACACTAAGCAAGGCACAAACCATCTTGCACATACATCATTCCAACATGAATAAGAAAACATATTTCAAGAATACATTTCATTCAACTCACACGATGCACACATAGCCAACCCCTACACAATCACACCCTCCTAGGCCTTTGGAAACCACTTTCACCAATAACACAATGCATGACACCATTAAAATGCAATGGTCACACATCACAATCACTTCCAAAACACATCATAAACCAAAATTCCTCATCAATACTTCAAAAGAAAAACCGCAGATGCAACACATGATCTGATACACTAATAATGGGTCTTGAAGAATGCAACATTAATTCCAATCATGGTCAACCATCCAACAAACATAAAGTGAATCTATCTCAACAATGAAGAACAATATTATTCTAACTACTAGTAACAGTTACTAATATGATCAAATGATATAAGTGCCATAAGTAACAAAATTCAATCCATTCCTATGCTATTGGCAATAGATAATATTAAGAGCCTTAGACTAATTGCAAGGTTAACATTTAGTACTTGAAAGTCATGGACTGTTATCAATGACTCATCATTAAATGATTTCTAATTAAAACCCAAAATTGATACTTCTACCTTAAATTAGAACTAGGTTGATTCTATTCCCTTCAAACACAAAAAGTCTCAAAATTATCATCCAATTTAATTCATTTTCCTTTTACCATTATCTGATTTTCAGATAAAAGATATAACTTGATAAACATTATGTTATTTCTAATGCATTTAAGAGAATATAATTCAATTCCGACATAAATATTTTTATAATCACTACCCCATGTATGATTTCCAAAATCTTTTAAGTTATGTTTCTATTATTAAATCCAGATTAGACTATATTGCTAATTTCAAATCCTAAGAAAAGAATCTTAAAAACAAGAAGCAGTCCTCAGATAACCAAATATCATGTTCAAAAGAACTAAAATAAACCACTAAGAAAGAAACATACTAATATGATCTATTAAGATACGCAAGAACAGATACTATATTAGAAAGAATATAGTAACAGAATGTTTTGATAATGATAAGAGACTTCGAAAAGGAAATGCTCTAGTAGACATGTATGCAAAAGTGAGAGCATAGACAAAGTGCATTAACTATTCAGCAAATTGCCTTAAAGAGATGTCAAATTATGGAATGCAGTGATTAAAGGCTATGCATAGAATAGATTTGTAGATTTAATAACAACAATCAAGATGGCATAGGAATGTCTGTCACTAATTGCTACATATCTCTGAATTGACAAACTGGGTAATAATAACTCTTTTGGATATAGTTTTCATAGGTATGAGCTGAATTTTATATAAAAATTTTAGACAAACCCAATTTGAAAATATAGAGTTATTGGTGACGCAACTAACTATTTTAATAGGGATGAAATGGGTGAAAGGTAGATAGTCAAAAAATATTCATATTTCCAAAACGACAAAATGGGTATGGATAATTTTTGGATATGATTTAGGAAAGTAGGTTGTCCACCATATATAAAAAAATTCAAGGAACCCAGTTCATAAAACTAAATTTATGGCTAAAAAAACACACTACTAAAACAAAGATGAAATGGCTAAGAGGTAGACAGTCACAATACATTCGTATCTCCAAAATGACAAACTGGGTATGGAGGATTTTTGGATATGATTTAGGTAACTAGGTCATGCACCATATATAAAACATTTAGAGGAACCTATTTTTCAAAACAAAAGTTATGGCTAACATATAATATTATAAAAATAGACGAAATGGGCAAGAGATAGACAATCACATCAATCAGTGATTCCTAGAAATACAATAATACAACCATGCACAATTGGATCTGATAAGAAGTCTTCTAACCTCTCAAATAAATTACCATCAATAGGAAAAATTATAAATCAAACATTTTCTTCAACAGAAAAATGAGACAGAAATTAAAACCAAAGGAACCTGATTTCGCTTGCTTGACTGGGCTAAAGATTCGATGCCGAGTTCAACTACTACAGCCACAAACGTGTCTCCCCCCAAAAGTTCCATCTGCTAACAATTATTATGAGAGAGAAATCTCCCCCCTAAATATAGCCCAAAAACTCCCTATTTTTAGCGAAAGAAATCCCCTAAAATCTTCCAGAAGATTCCCCCCACAAGAGACAATAACTCTTGCATGAACAACATCTTATAGTTTGCTATTTTAAACATTTTACAGCCAGACTAAGATAAATATATTTTATGGTAACACATAAATATTATTTATTTATTTATTTCTAGTTGCAATTACATTTATTACTATTATTATTATTATTATTATTATTATTATTATTATTTATTAACTTAACTTGTAGAATAATATATTTTTCATAAACTAAATTTACATAAGGACATTTATATATTTATTTATTTAACAAAAATGCTTCATAACTAATTATTTTATTTTAAGGCAACAATAACCAAAACAATACCAACAAAATAACCCAACAGTCAAACCATACTTGACTACTATGCAAGATCAGAAAACAAGATCACCACAACAATGACTGACTATCATAACCAAACTGACAACACTAACAGGGTACACAACCAGATACTCATCCTCTTCAAGGATGATGGCTAGTCTAGGGGACCATATGTTATCTCCATTCAACAACTTCCATTGGTATGAAGGCATGCTCAGACCTGCCAATTTAGGTGGAGTCGATGCCTAGTACCTGAAACCTGCAACAAACAAAAGTGTTGAATACATACATATAATCATCCAAGCAGGCACATAGTGACAGGGAATCGCAGTGTAGTAGGGTACTCATTATGAGTAATACTACACTGTCCCTTCACAAAACACGTCACAAGTATCCACATTAAACAAATTCATTAGTAAATAAACAACCACATAACACATAGCCAAATAATCGCATTAATCACGTAGTAAAACTAATCTACATAATCAATTAACCTATAACTGATCACAATATAAGCATAATGTACTAATCATAAAGTATCAACAGTGTCATCATAATAAACATCAATGAGTGTCATCAACTACATCATAACAGTAAGCCTACCATCAACATGTCTATCATACCCTAAGTATTATGAGTATTTTACCTTCTCCTTCATGCTCCTTAGCCCGACCACCTTCTCATCCAAAGTGAGAATGGAGGGGCACTACATCTTGGGTAAATAAAATTGAAATCTCAAAAATAATTTAATTTGGTAAACACAAATATTTCCTTAACTATAAAAATAAACTTTACAAAGCCTGCATATTTGAAATGTCTGCTTAAGATATTAAAATGTAATAATATTAATACTATGATAATTTAAAATGCATTAAAATACTATATGAATAAAATAAAAAATGTAATAACATGGTGAAATATTTTTCATGATACTATAGATTTTTTACTTTCGAGTAAATAAAATTTAAATACCAGATTTTTAACTTGAGTAAATAAAATTGAAATCCCAAAAATAATCTAATTTCATAAAATAAAATGTGTAGAACCCTATATTTTTAATAGTATTATTAGTACAAGCGCAGTACTCTTATCTAGTTATTAATCTATTCAACATGATAAATTTTGAACAAAAAAATATTAAAAAATGATATATCTGTATTGTCATTGGGTGAAAAAAAATGACCTCTTTTGTGGAATTGTTGGAGAGTGCAAAAAAAAGCTATAAATGCGGAGAGAATTTTGGTTTGAGGGGAGGACATGGCAAGTAAAAAAATTATGAACACAAATTTTGTCTCCTACTAGTTAAGTCATGCCTAAATGGATGGCGATAATTATGAGAGGGAAGAATCATCAGTTTTTATGAATTTAATTTTTTGCTTCATTAGCTAAACATAAAAATTACTTTTTGTCAAAGGGACAAAGTTATAATATTAATAATACTATTAAAAATATAGGGTTCTACACATTTTATTTTATGAAATTAGATTATTTTTGGGATTTCAATTTTATTTACTCAATAGTTAAAAAACTAGTATTTCAATTTTATTTACTAAAAAGTTATACAGTATCATGAAAAGTATTTCAATTTTACTTACTAAAAAGTTAACAATCTACAGTATCATTAAAAATATTTTGTAATGTCCCCTTCTAGCAAGCCAAAAATTTTGCACCCTTGCAAACAATTTCAACTTACCAAAAGAGAACATTAGTATTCCATTTTTCATTTCCTTTTAATCTTGATGATATTCATAAACATAACCCTATACTATTTGCCATTTCATAAATCCATTTTTCCATACATCATGATTCTCCTTGGGTGAGATAATCCTTAGGCCTCTTATTAACCTCACCTTCCACCTTGTGAGAGAAGATTCGTTGGGTAGGTGATGTCATCTTAATCCTATGGGTCCATTAATATTATTCCTTAGTTTGTCAACCAATGCCCATAATTCTTTAGTTCGTCAACTAAGGCCTATAATTCCTTAGTTCGTCAACTAAGGCCCATTCCTTCGATACTTAAATCGAAGGTCCATAGTAATATCCTTGATTCATCAATCAAGGCCCATAATATCCTTGATTCGTCAATCAAGGCCCATTCCCATGGAATGTTCAATACCTACCATAACTATCTACCCCACCTTCTTAGCGTTAGGTGGTTAATTAGGAAGTCTCATATCTACCCTTAGGAATTCATGCCTTTATTAATCTTTAGGTTTTACCCTAGAGCCTTCTCCTTAGGTTTTACCCTAAGGCCTTAATTAATCTTCATCTATACATATACATACTTGTTTCTCTCATATGTCATTTATTAACTTATGTGAAATGAGATGAGAGTTGCCATTATCCACCATGGGGCTCTAATGTCTCTCATCCTTACTCAAGAAGTACCTTTGTACTCTTGGAGCTAAGGCCTCTATGAGACTCCTTGGTACTCTAGGTAGCCAAGGCCATTAATTCACAATCTTTGCACTATGGGTACCTCATACCTCATGTGACAAGGCCTCTATGTGATAAATATCCATGAATGGCCTCTTGGCACTTTCTACTCTTTCCCACATATGGTGTTAATAAATCACTTATGAATTCAAATCATACAACATACATATTTAAAATATAAATTTCAGACATAAATGTATATATCACATATATCAGTTTCTACTTAATAACCTTATTATATATATCTTTCAAGTTATAAATTGAACAAGTAATTATAAATTCTTACAAATCATAAATTGAATAAGTAAATATAAATACTTACTTACCTACTTTACTTGGGATTCCTTACCTATGCTGCGGTAATATAGTATTTATTGTATTGCTGTTATAAAATGCAGATCTAAATATATGTATTTATCCCATACTCTTTTTATATTTTCTCCCAATGATCCTTTCCTTCTATCTCACAACCTTTATTTATTTCCCTTTCAAGGGATATGTTCGAAGAGGTATGTCTCTTATTATTTTTATTACTTTATATTAATTCCCTTTTGTGGTAAAACTAGTTCTAACCATACGTAACTCCCTTATCATAAGAGGATAGGTTAAAAGATGTTTATTATTATTTATTTACATTATTTGTATTTATATTATATCATTATAATAAATGATATATTATTTATTTTATATTATATCATTTATATCATAATAAATGATATATAATTTATATTATATTATTTATATTTATATTACAATATAAGATAATAATAATAATAATATTTGTATTTATATTATTAAATATATTTATAATATATTATTTATTAATGTGCTGCACTTATAAATATCTTCCTTCGACCTCCCCTTAATCTTTTTAAGGTACATTATTTATATAATATATATAGTATAAATAAATACATTTGTTATTAAGTATGGGAGCTCTTTTATTTTATTTTATTTCCAAGCATATAATATGGTGGGATAATGTTTGTCTTATTAGACTTTTATTTTTGTATGATTTTATTTTGAATTTAACCTTTTGTTTAACCATATTACTTTGTCTTATTCCAAATTACTTTACTTTCTAGCCTTTAATAGGTAAGACTCTTCATAATATTTATTTTTATATATAATAATATATCTTATTAATTACTCACATTAATATTATATTAAAATATTTATATTTATAATATATCTAGTTAATTATAATATAAATATAAATATATTTCATATATTTTATAATATTTAAATTATATTAAATTAATAATATTATTTATTAAATAATATATATTAATAATATATTTTAAATAAATATATTATATATTTAGTTTATATAATGCTAACTTATTATTTAAATAAACAATTCAATTATAAATTATTATAGGAACATGACAACCCTCCCCACTCAAGATTGCTTGTCCTCAAACAATTATAACTAGGTATCCTAAAGTAATATTTAATAACATTATATTTTATTAGGTTTCCTTATATAAACCAATAATATAAAATAACCTCTAGAAAATGTAACAAACTAATATAGTTAATAAACTATAGTGCTATAAATAATATAGGGGCCTAAAATAATAATTTATAAATTTGGGTTTACCCTTTTAAATTTTCAAAACTAAATTTTATAAATAATTTATTTTATAACTATATTTTATTAAGTTTATGTGCACCATAAATATTTTGGGTTAATTTGTTTGTTTGTTTGTTTATTTTTTCTTTTTTTTAATAATAATAATAATATTATATTTATTTATTAACTTGACTACTATTACAATATATATAATCAATAAACTAAATTTGCATAAAGGCATTTCTATTTATTTAATTATCGAAAATGTTTTAATGACTACTAATATTATTTTAATGCCATGATTAACCAATAGCATCAAATGAACAATCCAAACCAAATAACCAAATGTCAAACATACCTGACACAACCAAAGTGAAAACGAAGGGGCACTACATATTTCACCATGTTATTAATTTTTTATTTTAATCTTCAAACATACAATATTTTAATTCATTTTAAATCATTATAGTATTAATATTATTAAATTTCAAATATCTATACACTCAACTATAGGGCCAGGGCTCTCCACATAATACAAATATGCAGGCTTTGTAAAGTTTAGTTTTATAGCTAAGTAATATTTTAGTGCTATTTTATTTTTACCAAATTAAATTATTTTTGAGATTTCAATTTTATTTACCTAAGACATTTTAAAATGAGTTCACATAAATTTTTCCTTATAAATTTTTATCTTTAAAAATATTACTAAACCACAATATTAGATTAATTAAAATAATAAAAATCATGTTCTTTGAAAGTACTTACTATTATTACTTAAACAAAAAATTAAGTGACTAAGATAAAATATTGTAGTGATCTAAATATGAATATGTTATTGTTATTATATTGTGTAATTATTCTTCAAACTTACAATATTTTAATATTTTAATGTATTTTAAATTGTAATAGTATTCAATATTATTACATTTTAATATCTTAGACATTTCAAATCTCTCCACACCCAACTAAGGTTAGTGTTCTACACATTTTATTTTATGAAATTAGATTATTTTTAGGATTTCAATTTTATTTAGTTAAAAAGGTTAAAAATCTACAGTATCACAAAAAATATTTCACCATGTTATTACATTTTTTATTTTATTCTTCAAACTTACAATATTTTAATGCATTTGAAATTATAAAAGTATTAGTATTATTACATTTTATGGAAATATTTGTGTTATTTAATAGGCTTTGTAAAGTTTAATTTTATAGTTAAGAAAATATTTTAGTCCTATTTTATTTTTACCAAATTAGATTATTTTTGAGATTTCAATTTTATTTACCCAAACTTCAAAAAATAATTTTTCAATTATTGGAGTGCAATTTCTCTATACAACCAATACCTAATCAACAAAAAAATTACAACTAAACAAATACTATATACAACCAATAGTTTAATCAACAAAAAAAAATTACAACTAAACAAATACTATAATAACAACACTACAAAGCAAGTACTAATGATTCTTCCCTCTCACAATTATAGCCATCCATTTAGGCATGACATAACTAGTGGGAGACAAAATTTATGTTCATAATTTGTTTACTTGCCAGGGGTCATTTTTTTAGCCAGTGAAATAAGATAAATCATTTTTCAATGATTTTTTTAAAAAAAATTATCATGTTGACATAGGAAAAGTACAAATTTAAATCAAATTTGCCCACAAGAAAAATAATCCTGTCTTTTGATTGGTTTACAATCAATATGTGCAAACTCATTGCAATAGTACTTTTCGAAGGCAGGTACTAATAAAATGAGATCCTAAAAATAATGCAATTTTGTAAAATAAAATAACACTAATACAAAATAAAATAACACTAAAATATTTCCTTTACAAAGCATGCATATTTTTATTTATTTATTTATGTGAAGAACCTAACCCTATTTGGGTGTGGAGAGACTATAACAGTAAATATTTCATTAACTATAAAATTGAACTTTGAAGAATAAAATAAAAATGCAGTAACATGGCCTCACTTCATTAAATATTTTCCATGATACTCTATATTTTAAACTCTTAGTAAATAAAATTGAAATCCCAAAAATAACCTAATTTTGTAAAATAAAATAACACTAAAATATTTTCTTTACAAAGCATGCATATTTTTATTTATGTGAACAACCTTGACCATCTTTGCATGTGAAGAGATTCGAAATATCTTGAATAAAAAAAATTGAAATCCCAAAAACAATCTAATTACGTAAAATAAAATAACACTGAAATATTTCATTAACTATAAAATTAAACTTTACAAAGCGTGCATATTTTTATTTATGTGTATAACCCAACCCTAATAAAATGTTTTATAAAACAATAGAGAGATTTGAAATGCTCTAATAATTTTTTTTATAAAACAACAAAGAGATTTGAAATGTTTTATTAAGATACTAAAAGTTAATAATAGTAAATACAATTAAATTTAAAATGCATTAAAATATTGTAAGTTTGAAGAATAAAATAAAAATGTAGCTACATGGCCTAAATATTTTCTATGATAATGTAGATTTTTAACTCTTGAGTAAATAAAATTGAAATCCCAAAAATAATGTAATTTTGTAAAATAAAATAACACTGAAATATTTCCTTTTTCTTTGACTATAAAATTAAACTTTATATTTTATTTATGTGTAGAACCCTAAAATATTAAAAGGTAATAATACTAAATACATTTAAATTTAAAATGCATTAAAATATTGTAAGTTTGAAGAATAAAATAAAAATGTAGTTACATGGCCTAAATATTTTCCTTGATAATGTAGATTTTTAACTCTTGAGTAAATAAAATTGAAATCCCAAAAATAATGTAATTTTGTAAAATAAAATAACACTGAAATATTTCCTTTTTCTTTAACTATAAAATTAAACTTTATATTTTATTTATGTGTAGAACCCTAAAGTATATTTTTTTATTGGTCAATTAGGCTTAAGGGAGCTAGAACCCATGTATAATTGAAACAAAAAAATTAAACCAAAATTTGGCTTCCCAATGAGGGCCATTTTATATATTATCTTTATTCAGCTATTACATTCTAGATTTGCTAGCTACATTTTTGCTATATCATATACTATTTACAATGAGTATAATAATATTTCTTCATCATACTATAATAAACTATTTACCATACTATATTAATTTCTTCCATCACCATTTTCAGATCCTTGCAGCTCTTGAATCATCCTCTGATTCCTCGAGGTCTGCAGCTCCACCCAATCTACCCCTACTCCCTCAACCAAACCGACCACTGTCTTCAGAAAAGACACCCCCCAGCGGGCCTCATTGCATCTCTCAGGGTTTGGTCCACCAGCCACAAGAATCACAAACGAGATCCAAGGTTCGTTGTATCGTATAAACACCTCCAGACAACAACTCCCCTCTAGTTTGAAGCCCAAGATAGGGATGGCTAGTTCCAACATCATGTCTAGACCCCCTCACCACTTTTCTCGGATGAGCACTCGTCCCATCTGTCGGACCACATCCTTTGATTCCCCATGGTCAAGGAGAATGCCCACGAAATGTCCGTGTTCACTGGTAATTCTTATTCAAATTCATGAACGCCTCTCCCATAATCATGCCAAATGCATGGAGAGTAATAGCTGAATTAAGCTTGAAGATTCCCCTTAACCTTTTATTTGTAAGCGGGCCTCACAAGGCCATTTGTCTTCACTTCCAAATTAGCATCACCGTGGACTCCATAGTAGAATAAAATAATGCAATGAAATGTTACAATGCATCTGAGCTAGCGGGATTTAATGACTAAATCATTCTCTCACATAGATTGTAATTACTCCCTCATTATTGTTCGTTGACTCCATGGTAGAATAAAGCAATGCAATGAAATGTTGCAATGCATTTTGTCACCAACGAGAGGGATTTAATGACTATGAATCATTCTCTCACACGGATTACAATTACTCCTTCATTATTGTTCATCGCTTGTCAACTCATTCCCACACCTAGTAGTACTCCAAGTTGCATCATTACTATCTCACATCCTCCCTTCTCTGCAAAAAAAACTGCGTTAAGTAGTTATAAAACAAACTTAAACCCTAATAAAATATAGCAGCATTGAGTCACTTCATCTAAATATTTTCTATGATACTCTAGATTTTTAACTCTTGAGTGAAAATTTTTGAAATCCCCAAAAAAAAATTAATTTCTTAAAATAAAATAAGAATAAAATATTTCCTCAACTATAAAATTAAACTTTACAAAGCCTACATACTTTGATTTATGTGTAGAACCTAAAGTATAGTTATAAAACAAATTTAAACCCTAAAGTATTTTATTCCAATATTCTTACACTATTAAACTCCACTCAACTATTACTCCTCTCCCTTAATACATAACATAAAATAAACAATTTTTACATTAGAAATTATAGTTGATATACTTGCCTTGTAGTGTGGACTGATTTATTGGTAAATACTCTTCATGAATTGATTAGTTGATTTTGAGTTTGATTTAATATTTGTTTGGTTATGATAGACTACAATGGAGTTTGCATTGGAGAATGTCAAAAAATCTGAATTTTACTCTAATAGTACCAGTTCTTGAGTCTCTTTTTAATTTATTATAATATTTTAGTACTTATATCAATTTTTCATTTTACTATGTTTTAATAATTTTTACTGTAAAAATAGTACTTCTTTCTAAGCTCTCCTGCATTAGGTAAAGGGTCTATATAACCTTCTCTAGCTTGATGGTTGTCTCTATGCACTCGACATCTTTTAACATAAGCCAATTTCAATCGATCCACAACCATGTTAATGTGTATCAATTGGGAATTGTTAGCAGAGGGTCATTAGAACATCCCACTCAATGATGTTTTTAAAATCCTTCTAGTCCTCCATAGATTCTGAAATGACCTTTGCCCTCCCCTGATCAATGGCACTATTTGAGAGGAAATCTGTGGCATAGTTGGCCTCACAGTACACATGTGAAAAGGTGTAGCCATCCAATAGATCCAAGTACATACTAATTCTTTCGATCCATGCAATTGACTTCCACCTTGGAGCCATCCAATTTGTTATGGCATTGATTACAATCAATGAGTCCCCCTCCACATCGACACTTCTAATGTTCTTATCCAATCACAATTTGAGGCTAGCTTGGAGTGCAGTAAACTCAGACTCATTGTTTGATCCTACCAGAAGTTTAATTGCACCAACCTAAACCACTACACCTTTATCATTTCAGAGTAGAAAATCGGCCCCATCGAAGTTAAGTTTGAGTCTCCCTAAGGGAGGTAACTTCCACCAAGCACATTCTCTCATTGAAGTTGGCATAACAAAATCCCCCTTTGGCTTGACCAAATGTTATTGCCCCATGAGGAAAAAAATTTGCATTGTCTCTGAATGACGTTTGTGTTCAAATATTAATTATATTATTTTATAGATATTTAAAATATCAATATTATAATTATAATGAATGAAAATTAAATAATCATATTAATATGAATATATTTTTTGGTCGATGAGTGGGGGAATTTTTAGCCTGACACAATCCACGTGACAAAGGGGGGACCTCATCCCCAGCATTAATGCACAACTCCAGCCCTAGTTAGGAAGTCAACAACAACAACATGGGGGATTCACCCCTGGCAATGAAATCCTTGTGGCCACCACTACAACTGACTTGACCACAGAACCATGCAATGAATGACCATATTAATATGAATATTACACAATATAATATATTTATATTTAGATGACTAAAATATATTAATATTTAATATTTATACACAAATATATATATATATATATATATATCATTTTACTATACTATAACATAAATATAAATACATTGTAATGATAATTCTATTTATTTGTATAATCAATAATTTAATATAAATTTTATTATTAATATTATTCTATTGATATTTCAAATAAGAATTTGATAATTAATATATAAAATGAATAAAAATTAAATTAATATGAATATTATACAATATAATATATTAATATTTAGATCACTACAATATTTTAATATTTAATATTTATACAAAAATAATATAATGGCCATATTTGAATTATAATATTGATATTTTAAATGCAAAAAATAATATAATTAATACTATTTTTATAATAAAATTTATTATAACATAATAAAATGAAATATTCATATATATTTGTTTATAAAATTTAAATATTAAAATATTATAATGAAGGAAATATTAATGGTCTATGAAATAGAAAAATTAATTGGCACTCAAACATGAATTTCAAAATGATAATATGCCCCATACTTATTATCATACTAGAAAATTACTTTTTTCTAATGACAACTTTAAATTTTAAACAATATAGAATATTTATGTCATGAAATCTTGAATCATATGAAATATTTATGCCATGAAAGAATATGTGAAAAAAATGGGATAAGTATACTATGAAGTCTATCACCCAATGTTGGAAAAGAAACACAATAATGTATGCCCTATAGGGCACCTGCTAGAGCTTCCAATACAAATGTTTACTTGTTATTTATCTATCTTCGTTCTAAAATTTTTCCTCTAAAACATAAGTCGCATACAAATAGTAGTTGGTGTTTGATTTTTCAATGAGATATCTTCTTCTTCTTTTTCTTTTTCTATGAGATTCATCCTGTGGAAAAACAAAGCCACAAATATGTGAGAAAAAAATGGGATAAGTATACTATGAAGTCTATCACTCTGGAAAAGAAACACAATAATGTATGCCCTTAGGGCACCTGCTAGAGATTCCAATAAAATGTTTTACTTGTTATTCATCTATCTTGGTTCTAAATTTTTTCCTCTAAAACATAACTCACGTACAAATAGTAGCTGGTGTTTGATTTTTCAATGAGATATCTTTTTTTTTTGTGACATTCATCCTGTGGCAAAACAAAGCCACAAATAATTATTATTTACTTAAGCCTCAATTTGTAAACATGTAAATAATTAAACAAGAAGCCACAAATAAATATTATTTATTTAAGTCACTATATAAACAAATTAAATAGTCCTCAATTTGTAAAGCATGTTAGCAATTTAGATTACTAGTACAAATATTTTATTGACAATATTTGTTTTTACTATAATACTCCCATACCTATAATTAAAAAATATATTTGTTTTTACTATAATACATTATAAATTTCTATAATCAACAATTTAATATAAATTTTATTATTATTATTTTGGTGAATAAGTAGCTGCGAGTATGATAACTAAGATATTATATTATAATAGTGCAAATAGTGAGAACAACTAGAGCACTCAGTGATTACATATAAGAGTAATATTTAGATACACTAGAGGGTGATCATACCCTCAGACACTTCCATAGCATGCTCCACAGTAATATTTAGATATGCCAGAGGGTGATCATACCCTCAGACACTTCCATAGCATGCTCCAATTGTGGAGTAGACAATAAATCATCATACTGGCCTATAACATAGGCAAAAGTTTGCAAGTTGTGTTTTCAGATACCTTCATTAAAAACTACCAAAGCCTGTCCCATGACACTATTCTCTCGGTTGAGAGTGGAAGCATCGAAGATTCCAACCATTAACCCATACTCAGGGTTTTTGTTGAAATTGGAGATCCTACTAGAAGTAGCTTGGTACATGTCATCTCTAATGTAGATGGAAGGCATGACCTTTGCGCTATTCTTCTTTATCAGGATAAGATTTGAGGTCATCAGGAACTCCTCATAGAGAACCCCATCATGCACGTGTCCGTCTTAGAAGATTTTGGAGCTAATAACCTTAAAAATGGTGCTTGCTATATCGTCTGATTCTACCTTGAAAAGGCATTTAATTTTCTCTAATGGAATGTCCTCATGCTCCTTAGCATCATCATCATCTCCTTCTTCCACCTTAGGATCAACATTGTCCCTTTCCTCTTCACATTTGTAGACACATTCAACATTCATATGGTTTGCCATTGTTGGTAAGCTGAGATCCAATAGCTAATGTTAATAGCCTGAAGCTGAAGAGCACCTAGGTTAAGACAATCTTCCTGCAGTAAAGCCCATATCCACCTTGAGATTCAAATTTCATGTTGGGATGATCCAATATCTAAGAAATTCATAGTAACTCTTGTCTGGACTAGTTGTAAGGTCGTCTCGATCTTGGCATAAATCTAGAACACAGAGAATCCAGAACCAAGTTGGAAATTTCAAATGGTAGCTTGCTTTGATCAACTGGAGAACCTTCATGAGTTGACTGGGAGGGGGTCCTTTCTAATAATTTCTCATAGTCCAAAAATAGCATGTGACACATTTAGTCAGGAGTTTGCAGAAAGTAATAACCATGTGAAATGCAGCGAGTAGCAATCCTTAGGAGAGTTTCTTTTCAATGCAGAGCTAGTGATGTCCTTGGCTAGGCTTCCTACAGTCTTTGGCATCTAAAAATGCCAAAGACCAGGTTGTTGCACTCTTTAATTCTTGTTTCGAGGTGAGTCTTTTGTCGCCCCACCTTGAGTTCCTTTAAGGAAACTAGAAATTTTCATGTTTAATATATGATTACTAGACCCCTGGGTTGGAATTATAGGGGCTGGCTATGAGGAATTTCCTGATCCGTCCCTACATTGCTTACCTATTTGAATCTTTGAGAGATCCAAGGTCTTGTCTAGAATTTCTTGAGATGCCATAGAGGGAGGGATAATGTGCTTCTTATTCAGATTCTCTTTGGCATTTTGCACCAAGGATGGATCATTTGGGGGTGGTGGACTAGCTGAAGGTACGTCATGGTTGTTCAAGGCACTAGTTCTCTAGGAAACAGGTGCTTCCTTAGGTGGTGAAACATGTGTTTCTCAAGTCTTATTGGTGACTCGCTAAGAACCATCTGGGCCTGGAGTGAAAGGGATATTCTTCTTTGGGCAGTCATCTTCTGAATACCAATGGCTTCTACAATTAAGGCAGAAGAAGCGATGTTCCTTGATTTCCAATTTCTAAACTCTTTGGTAATCCTAGGTTTGGAGGACAATTTCTAAAGGAAACTTATGAACCACAGCAACTTTGATCCTTACTTAAAGGAAAGAGTCATCATTGAATAGGGCTCTATCTATGGCTACCACTATATTGAGGGATCACCTGATCTTTAGCAAGAAATCCTCAGTCCAGCACTTCGGCAGTAAGTTGTAGAGGTGAATCTATTTAGGTTCTTCGTAAGGGTTGCAAATGGTTGGGTCGAAGTTCAGTGACCATTTCCTTATAGAGGGGAGAGCCCTTCCTGGACCAACTCCTTCCTCTCAAAATTAGATCTCTATCCATAGGGGAAACAAAGGCTGCTACAAAAAAACTTCTCAGGAGAAATTTGATTAAACACGACACCTACCATATTTCTTCTGCCCAGGCCTTGATTTCTCTGCTGCTGAGTTTCAGACTGATGAAGTGGTAGATTAGGGCAGTCTCGAGGAGTGTCTTTTTCTTTTTACTCTCCTATGAAAGATCGATGCTGATTAGCTATTTGATCTCTGTTCTTTTGGTTGTTGAAACCAAGTTGACTACCTCCTCCTTGACGTGGTTGGATCAGACGTTTGCCTTTCTTTGGTGGGAGCTCCTCACTTGGCTTCTGCTCTGCGTTCACCATCTCCTTGTTTCTAATTTTACTATAATATAAATTTTATTATTAATATATATAATAAATAAAAATTAAATAATTTTCATAAGGCTGAATATTATATTAATATGAATACTACATAATCAACTAAATTAATATTTAGATTGCTATAGTATATTAATATTGAATATATTTACACCAATATATATCAATATTTCATTTTACTATGCTTCAATAAATTTTATTAGAAAAATAGGATAATTCCATTTATTTGTATACAATTAATAATTTAATATAAATATTATTATTAATATATTGTTGATTATATTTTCCTTTATTTCTATCTAGTGCCCATAGGTCTTCCCTGTGGGGATCTTTGTCAAGCTATCTTTTGTTGCTGCATGGCAGCATCTGGGGGTTTGGGGAACCCCCTCCTTTCTTCTTTAAGGAAGCAATGTTGGGAGGTGAAGCTTCTTCATATGGACATACAGATGCAGTACATTTCCTCTTGCATGTTGTAGAGGAATCAAACAATGCTAATGCTTAGGGCTTTCGATCAAAACCCAATGGTTGTTTGGAAAAAAGTAAGGATAACCCGGTGGTGGAAATCAATCTAAATGTTGTTACCAATGATGTTCTATATTTGGCAAAGCATACTTTAATCTACAAATTCATGGGGGTGTGTATCTCATTGCCTTTCTTAGAGGCTTGGGCCTGAAATAACTGGAATGCAAACGGGGATATGGAAATCATCCTGGGTGCGAATGACTTCCTCTTTGTAGTGTTCTCCAGGCTTGCAAACTGGAATGTGGTTTTTGAAGGAGGCCCATATTTCCATAACCAAGCAAGGCTTTTTATTAAGCCATGGCATTAGGGTTTGACCCTACGGAGGAGCTCTCGATGAAGATTCATGTTTGGGTTCATCTTCCTTGGCTCCCAATGGTGTTTTGGTAGCAAGACATCTTGCATTCCATCGCTACTATATTGGGGAAACCCTTGGATCTGTCTCAACAAACCCTCAATCAAAAGGTAGCCTCTTTTGCTTGTCTTTGTGTGGAAATTAATTTAAATAATGTGTTGCTTGAATCTATAGAGATTAGATTGGGTAGTATGAGATGGATTCAATAGGTGGACTTTTCACTATCATACATGTTATGAGTATAGACACTTGCAAAGAAATTGTTCAAAATTGAAGGCTAAACCCACGCAGCCTTTGGCTGAGGCACATGCAGCCAATCCAAAAGGAAAAGACAAGGCCTTGGTTCATAAGGAGGGGCTAGATTTAGAGGGATTTATGTCGGTGAAAACTCATTCTAAGGTGAAGGCAGCCCCTGTTATAATAGAGGCAATTCTAGGGGCTTTTGGCAACAAATATGATGTTCTTAATAATTTTGAGGATTTGGGTGCTATGGAGCATGATCACTTTTTTTTGGGGGGGGGGAGGGGGGGCAGGATATGCAATGCATGGACTATGATAGTCAGCTTTCCTTGGCGCCTAACTTAGTATAGGTAACGCATGAGGTTTAAGAGGAACGAGTGGTTCCCCCTTCAAATCTAGATGAGGTCGGTGCCAAACCTCAGGATTCTGCAAGGGTTCAGGATGTGGAAATGACTACCAATCCTTTGTGAGAGACACAACTAGGGAGTCTAGAGATTGAGGGGTTAAAAGGTCTGATAACTAACTCTAGGGAAAAGGAGGATGGTAAGTAGAAAGTTCCTCCTAGCTCAGGGCTTCAACAAAAGAGCATAAAGAAAGGAGGGTCAGACATATTGTCCAAGGTAGGGAGGAAAAAGGATCATGAGAAGATGAAGATAATGGGAGAGTCTTTGGTTGAATATGGTGTGGTGAAGACACTAGATATGCACTTTGCCTCTTCCCAAAAATGATTGTGCTCTCTTGGAATGCAAGGGGTTTGAATAGCATCCCTAGACAAAAAGATGTTTAGGATTTGATTTGGTTTCACATGTTGGATATGGTTTTCATTCAAAAATTTTGTTGCACATATGGTTGTGTGGTTGTCATTGATGTCAACACTCAGTATGGTTGTTACTAATGTGGTTGTGTGGTTATCATTGATGTCAACACTATGCTTGGATGCTTATGATGATGATATACTATGTTGATGGTGTGCTACTAGTGGTTTTTGATGTTCATGGTTGGATTTCATGCCTTCATTAATGTCAAATAAAGTTGTATTGAGCATGTATGTGGTCAGCAGAGATGATTTCATCATGATATGTTATGATGGGAATTAGGAGTATTAAGATGAATGGTGATATATTAAGATGGGAATTAGAAGCTATGCTGAGGTTTAGAAGATGTTATTGATGACCTTAAACATGTTGTATGATACTTCCTATTGTTCCTAAGGAAGTATGAGTAGCTACAAGAAGGTTATGGTCTCCAAATGTTGGTAAAGGTTGTTGTTGTAGCAAGTTGCCTGGAAGACTGCTTACTAAAATGCTCTGCATTCCTTTGCATTTGAAGATATGATCATGCGGTTCAGAATTTAAGTTAAGTATGTTGTAAAGGTACTATATCCAAAGTTTCATAGCATTTGCTCCTCCACAGTGAAAGTTATAAGTGACAGAGTTCCGATTTGTGCTCTAGCAGAATGAGGTGATGATGAAGGATTGTTGGAATGCTCTGCATTCCTCCGCAATGATAGATATGGCTGTACAGTTTTGAGGATATGTTCAGACTAGTGTATGAGTGCATCAGTAATGCCTCAAATTTCAAGAACATAACAGATCACTTTCTATTTAACATTCAATTATGCCCTAAATTGAATAAAGTGTTTAAAACTAAACAATGGACATACATTTATCAAATCAAGATTTTTAAAATGCACAATGGAATATAATCTAACTTATCAAGAAATAATTTAACAAACAATTGTATTAATTCAATTTATCAATGCAAATAAATATATTAAACAATGTAAATAAATATATAAATTCAGTCTCCACAATTGGTATAACTAAGAAGATAATACTTATCTATATGTAATTACCAAGAATCCAAAACTTGCTAGAATGGACCCTGGTCCAACCTCTTCTGTTTGTGAGCAATTTGGGAGAAATAAGCGTACTTTGCCACTCTACACAAGTCTTGGTTCCTCTAGAACAATGCTAAACACCTGTGTAGAACCCAAGCCCTGGCTAGGAATGTCCTAAGTGCACCTTTGTACCCCAAGTTGGACACACACATAAGATGTGGCCCTTTCTCCGTCTTGCTCACAACCTACTAACCTAGAATCCTATTCCTGCAATGTACAATGCTTGATTATTTCCCTTTTCCTTCAATTTTTCCTCTATTTTCCTGTGTGTTTTTTCTTTTACATTATTTTCACGGATTTAAATATTAATCCAAAGAGTGGTTCCAAATATCACACCCTTTAATAAATAATATTACAAATAACCTTTTAATTGTTACTTCCCATGAAACACACTCCAATACGAGTGTACTTATAAATAAGGTTCTTTAACCTTTATTTTAACTTGAAAGTAACTTATTTTTTTCCCTTTCTTTTTATTACATTCCTTTTCTTCTATTCTTTTTTTTATATGTATTTATTTTTACTCTCTAAAGTTTTTACAAACTTTATTTCTTAAATTCACTTCTCAGGGAAAAAGTCCCATAACAATTCTCCCCCTGTAGCTTAGCTATTGTCCACACTAGCTCACGGAGAATCTATAACAAAACATACAAAATCATTTAATTAAATAAATGTGGATGTAGCACTATTAATATCATGCTATGAATATTCATTTAACTTAACTTTGTCTATAATTCTATTTCACAATTTTTTTTTGTTATTTGCATTAATACTTTTTAATTTAATTTATTCGCAAGGAGATTCAACATGAAATTTTTCTATTCAATAACCTAATCATACCATTATATGAAATAGATCATGAATTTGCAATTGCTGTAATGCCCCATCATGCAACCTAAGAGATAAGTCAACTAAAGCAATAAAAGCGGAGAATTTTTTTTTTCAAATAGAAGTAATGATAAAAAAATCTAGCATATTCTGAAAACAACGGCTACTAGTTAAACTAACATCTCTAGGGATAACATAACTGGATTATAGAAATTAAGCAATATTCAACAACATACATAACTCATTCAAATTGTGTTTAATTACATGACTACATGACTAATTACTAACATGATCTAACTAACAACCAGGATCTTTTCTAAATCCAAATGCACTAATGAATACACACACACAATTTGTATTGCCTACCCAATAATCTTAGTACATAACAATAATGATCTTAACAGGATGATAGAATAACAATTTACAAAATTTATCTTAGTAAACCTCAAGTCAAAAATCAGAGTATATCGACATTCATCAAAAATGAAATGTAAGATACAATGTTTCAATAAATTTATAAACATTGATACGCATTTACCAATACTACCAGATAGTCATCAATTCACCAAGTGAAAAGGTACATCTTTAGCTTCAGAGTCCTGCACGGCATATAGATCTCAACTGTACATCTAAAGAAACATTAGTTCCACATGATTATTAATTACAAAATATCAATTGCATAAAATGGCAATCCTAAGGCCCTAAGGAGATGACCTAATGTCTCGGGGGCTCATGTTGGCCTTGCCTACATATGCATGGCACAAAGACATCGTAGTTCAAGGACTTGAACATACAACCACAAGATGGTACCATACAATTTATAAGTTGGGTTAACACTCACATTAAAGCTTTAAAATCTCGAATTCTCATAAGGGGGACAACATACACAACCTATACAACATAAAATAATGTGTATTCATAGCCAATACATACTGGTACGAGGAGATCAATGCAACCATTACAATAAATACATCATTATTTTTCCTCATAATTTTTACATAGTTGACTAATATGGTCTAAACATAATCTCCTAATATATTAATCAAACAAAATAGTCTTTCCAACTTATTCCTTCATAGATCCAATGATTAAGATATTATAAGTACTCACCGTTCTATTCTCTTCCTAACACCTTCTTTCATCTTGAACATGCTTAATATCATGATATAAAACATATAGAGAGTAATTCATTTACATCTTATGAACACCTTAATAGTATATCAAGAAAGCACTATAAATGTTTACTTAAAAGAAATATTACACTATTGATGTTACTTTAATTTTCTTCTCTGTTGAAAATAATGATAGATTAACTAAATATAACTAAATTCCATTTTAAGAAATATTTATACTTTTAATAATGCATAAGCATTTACTAAGGGAAAATATTCTTATTTAAGAGATTTTGAGAGAGATGACTTAAGAAATATTCATGAAATCTAATGTTTAACAGATAAGTAACACATCCTTCAAAATCTACAAGATAAAGTTTTCTCAAATGTCATCATCTACACTAAGGGAGTATTATCAAGTATGTATCTTCCTACCATGAACTTCTAATAATAATTCAATATAACCTTACCATAATTGCATTCTATAGTTTTATATACTAAGAAGTTTCCTAGACACATATAAATCCTTAGCAAAAAAAAAACAAATACAATAAAAAGAAAGTAAGTCATTAATATCTTTAATATGAACTATTAATCCAAGACTAAATCTATGATAATGAAATAATACTTTCTATTCTCTAACCAATCATACCAAAAAGCTATATGTTTCTTTCTATTCTTAAATAGAATATTATATTATAAGACATTATGATTTACACTTATTAATATATTTTTACTTTCAATATTTAGTTATCTAATAAAAGATATGATGATTGGATCATTGATTTAATTTCATAGTTAACAAGTAGTACTAAAAGTAAAACTTACATTGAAACTTAAAGTTTCTATATAAAGAAGATTAATTTAGCCTCTAATATAAAATTCTATTTTTCAACAAAGACTAGAAACAAAGTGGATCTTGGATAACACTAACACTTATCTATATAAAATAATAATAATGAAAAATATAAAATTAATACTAATGCATTTAAATATGAACGGGATGAAATCATACTCATAGAAATAAATTTATATTCTTTCTATTTAAAGAGAAATAAATTCTTATATTATATCTAGAGGATAATACTATAAAAATCATATTGTTTCTATTGGTATAAGAAAATTAATTATGAGATACATTCTTATTCATATTCACAAGATAACTCACATAAGTTCATATTCAATAATGAGGATAAACTTGTATTCATTTATAATTAAGCCATTTATTTTATTTTATTTTATTTTATTTTAAAATATAAATACAATATAAACTCTTATTAAATACAATATTAGAAAGTAATACAATTCTAGGAGATTTAGTTTCTAAAAATATTTTTAAAAAGTCTCTAAGATTTAATTTATAATTTAAATGTTTTAAAGGAATAACATATATATATTTTTAAAAATAATTCCATTTTTATTAAAGAGAATAAGGAATAAAGGGATCCATTTGGAATTCTTTTAAGGTAAGAAAGATTCTATTTTAATCCAAAGAAAATAAGTTTTAAAGAGCTAATAAAAAGTAAGAGTTACCATAATACAAGTAGAAAGTATTAGTAAAGAAAAAACTTAAAAATCATTAAGGATTATTGACATGCAAACTATGGAATCTAGAATAGTCAACAAAACCATATTCAAGATATCATAATAAAAATCATCTTCCTAAAATACAATGATTGTAGGATATGCAAGTGAGAAGGAATTTTCCTGTAAACTACAAATGGCAAATGGAAAGCCAAATTCTAATGTGTGAAACTAAATATCAAATGTTGTAGTTGCATTTGCCTTAGTAGACTTATATGCAAAATTTGGAAACATAGAGAAGGCATGCAGATTGTGTGACAGGAAGCCTCAAAGAGATGTCATGTCATGGAATGCAATAATCGCAGGGAAAGTATAAAATAAATTTGTTGAAAAGGCTATAATATTCTAAAGTGATGTTATACATGGAATGCAATTATTGCAGGATTGCACAAAATATATTTACTGAGCATGCTTTAGAAAATTTCAAGCAAATGCAATCAAAGTCAAATTCCACAACCTTTACCAGCATCCCCTTTGCAAGCATCAAGAAGGGAACTTTGGAACAGGGTAAGGTCATCCATCAAAGCATAGTTGAATGCAGATTCTCAAGTGTTATAGTTGGAAATGCTTTGGTAGACATGCATGCAAAAAGTGACAGTATAAACAAGGCACACAAACTGTTTGACATAATGCCTCAAAGAAATGTGTTTTATGAAATGCAGTGACTACAGAATACGAACAATATGAATTTTTTTTAAGAATGCTCTCAATCACACTTGTAAGATTTATTACATTAGACCTTCAGTTGATCATTATGTGTGCATGGTTGACCTTCTTGCCCATGCAATTTTTCTTGAAGATACCCTAAATCTGTATTAAGAGACCATGTAAACCTGTGTGGATATGTTTTTCTTGGATCTTGGGAATTACACATAATTATAGACTTAAGCTATTTACAATGATGTATATTTGACTTGGAATCTTAAAATTCCACAAGCCTATGGTTTTGACGATGTAAAAGCTGAGCAAAAGACATCAAATTCCACTATCTTGGCTATTAAGAGGGAACTATAGGATTTCAAGCACATGCAGATGTTGAAGATCTATGCAAGTTGGGAGAAATAGGCTTGGAAGATAAAGACAACAGGGTAATTTATAGATATAAGGCATTTACTTAATGCTATAGATAAATCAAAATGATACACTTGAATGTTTAACATAAGCTTACAAAATGCAATATCATAGATGAACTACTCTGATAAATAATATTCAAAAGAGATTTCATTTAACAAGGTAGTGTTGTTTAGCCACCTTATCTTATCAAAAACAAGGTAGTGTTGTTTCCAACCCTTATCTGGATGATCTACAGGATCTAAAACAAACATAATGAAAGATGATACCTTTACATTAAAAGTTTAAAACATAAAAAACTTACCTGAACATTATTTTTAGAAAGAATCATTTCATGGCTCTGTAGACATGCATCCACATAAAATGTTTTCAAAAATATAGTTCCACAAGTTCCAGAACTTCCAGGTCTCTCCCTATTTCCTTCTCAGCTCTCACCAAGTTAGGAAGAGCCCCAAATCATGCATTCCTATCAATCACAGAAAATTCTACCATTTTCTTTCTTCTCCTCTTTCCTCTTCCCGTATATCTCTTCTCCCATTTTCAAAATTCATCACCAATATATAAAACCAAACAAGCAAACCCCAAAGTATTCCAATCACATAAATGACCCCCTATAAATAAAATATCACATACCCATAATAGCCAAAAGAGAATCTTATCCTATTTCAAATCTCTAAAATAATAAATTGCCTTAACTCTTCCCTCACTCTCTTCCAAGATGGAAGAATAATAAATTATAAAATCTACCACTCCTCCAATAACTCCCACTAACTTAATTTATTTTAGTATTTGCTAAAAAATAGATTTTATGACAACACATAAATGCTACCTATTTTATTTGCCACTCAACACAACATTTAATAATAATAATATATTTATTTATTAACTTAACTACTAATATAATATATATACATATTCAATAAATTAAATGTACATAAAGGCATTTATATTTATTTAATTATAAAAAATGTCTTTATGACTAATAATATTATTTAATGTCATGATTCACCAAAGCCTCAAATAAACAATCCAAACCAAATAACCAAATGCCAAACATACCTTGCACATCCAAAGTGAAAACGGAGGGGCACTACAATTACAGAGTTAATTCAATTCTATTTACTAAATCCCCTAATAAATTTTCAATTTGGTCACTCATGTACTACCTAGTAATTAACATACATATCTCATACTATGCATTCACCCACAATTCACTTACATACTCATACATTCCAAGATGATAATCATGCATTCCGGACTACATGACTATCCTCTCTTTCTATATAATATTGCACAAAGAACATGCATAATGTTATTGGGTTGATCAAGTCTAATAACATAACACAATAA
This sequence comes from Cunninghamia lanceolata, assembly GCA_027924645.1. Lineage (NCBI taxonomy): Eukaryota > Viridiplantae > Streptophyta > Pinopsida > Cupressales > Cupressaceae > Cunninghamia > Cunninghamia lanceolata. Next base: position 1,826,792 of record BSBN01000429.1, on the reverse strand, counting down.
AATAAAAGGTAGTAAACATAATCCTATAAGGTATTTAGAAAAAACAAGGCATTACTCACATAGATGGATTGTTCAACCACCTAATTATGTCTACTCCTCTAAAATAAATGGATGATATCATCTCAATTCAAATTCTTTGGGTTGGCCATCCAAATCCAAGTCCAAAATAATTATCTAAAACTCGATCTTAAAATGGATTACCAATTTGTCTACTCCCTTAGAGCCTTCAAATTGAATGTCAATTACAATCATGGATTAAACCATACAATATAAACACATGTCATACTAAAATACCCAAAATCTACCCATTCTAGTTGTAAGTCTAAAACAACATTTAGTATACATTCAATAATGAGAAACAATTAGTAGTGACAATGTAATAGTTGAATTGATGATTTTGTAACTACAATGACTATTTTATTAGGATGAATTCATCTTATACATTAGCCTTGGGAATAAAGTTCTTGTCTTTTCCAATTATCCAACATTTCATTCCTTTAAATATCCACATACCTATTGTAACGCCCCACCAAGGAACCCAGAGGATAACATAACTAAGCTTACAAAAAACACAATATTAAAATAAAAATGAAAGAAATAACACCAATCATATATTTATTCATAACATTTAAATTAATCTTTATCCTCTAAGGTTCCACGACTACATTACTAATGAACTAAAACAAGGTCTAACCAACATTACGAATTAACTAACAACCACAGTTTATTCTACATCTATTTGCATCAGATGAATAAACACATACAATTCCATATTATAACATTAGATAAGTAATCATTAAGGTCCTATATAAAGGATTACAAGTACATATACAATTCCCTTTACATGAGGGTACACCATTACATTGCTTACAATATTGCTTTCTTGATTACATTGGAGTACATACATCAAGAATAATAATACATGATTCTACAAGACAAGAACATAAATATATGTCTCCTTGAGCTATATCAAGATCTGAAATCTGTTACAAGTAATACATCCTTCTCGCTCACGATCAATAGCAAGAAAACCAATGGAGATAAAGCACAACCACCCGATCATGTGGAACCCTAAGGCCCACCCCACCGTGCTAGGAGATAACACAAGGTCCCACAACAAAAAATAGTTAGAAAGACAGAAGACTAATAGGTGCAAGGACTACACATGGCTTCAATACAAGGGTCACTATGAACAACCCAAGTAACTCAAACATCACTTCCAAAGGCAATCACACAATAAAAGGGGAAAACACACTCAGGGAATGCTAGGATGCAATAGGGAAGAGTGTCATCGCATGGTCCTAACATGGGTTATCATGGCAGTCTCTCACCGGACATTGGCCCCCATCCATGGGTTATCATGGCCATCCAAATGCTAGCCCCCATCTATGGTTATCCTAGCAATCTCTCACTAGACACCGGCCCCATAGGGTGACACATGCGGAACCAACATTCCTTTCGTGAGGACAAGGAAGTTGATCTTTCTAACCATGGCCTTCTTATCCCATCCTTAGCCTGAAAGAGCACTACAGGCATGGGTGAGACATCCAATTATCTTATTTAGTGTGGAAACTACCCAACCCTCTAAATTTATTATTAAGTTATCATTAGATTAAAAACTTCCAATGAGTTATCCTAGCAGCCACTTTGGGCACCAGCCCCACATTGAAAGTCACTCCCCTACCTGCATCTAGAAGACCCTATCCATGAAGCAAGACAATTACCATCACAATGACAAGTAACATATACAATGCAAGGCATTTACCTTCTTACATACAAAACATAATCATAGAGAGCAATTCTCATATCATTGTCCCAAAACATAAACCAAGCATGAACTATCACATTCTCATCATGATGCATTTATAACACAAAATACATATCATTTCACATCACAAAGAGAAAGGCATTATCCATCTTGCATAATCATGATAACCACATGAATAGGTACATTGAGCAAGGTATTATCCATCTTGCACATGTATCATACCAACATGAATAGGAGGCAACATTTCAAGAATGCATTTCATTCAACTCACATGATGCACATAGAGCCAACCCCCACACAATCATACCCTCCTAGGCCTCTGGAAACAACTTCCCCAAATGACACAACACTTGACACCATTAAAAATAGAATGGTTTCACATCACATTCACTCTCAAAGTACATCATAAACTAATACCCTTCAACAATATTTTTTTAAAGAATTTAACATTAATCCAAGCATGAACAATCATCTAACAGTTATAAAGTGAATCTATCTCAACAATACAGAATTGTAACTTTCTAATCACTAGTGGTAGTTACAATATGATCATTAGATATAAGTGTCTATGAGTAACAATATTTTAACTAATAATTCTCAAGACTTATTTTAATTTCATTTTATTAAAATGATTGCGAATAAATTGCAAATAACTCTAAGGCATACAAATTAAACACAATAATTATTTACACTATTTACATTGATGTAGATTTCATTAATAATCTAGACAATTTTGTAAATACTATTAAATATAATTGTATAAGCAAGGCTAAAAGCCTATAATATTAGAATGCTATAAATCTCTTACACTAGTTAGAATCACAAGATACAAAACCCGAAGCTACAATGAAAGAACCTTGTTGTAAGGTTAGCTTGAGAGGAAAGGAATATAGAACAACAAAACATTCCTATAGATCTAACATCTTCATCAAAACTATCTCACTTTTAACCACATGCATATGATAGGATCATAACACATTTAAAGGATGGTTCAAACCAAGTAGAAGTATCATGGCTAACGGAACAGACTCTAAAAACATAGATGAAATCGATGAGAGATAGACAGTGACAAAATAATCATATCTCCAAAATAACAAACTAGGTAAGGCTGATTTTTTGTATGATTTAGATAACTTGGTCATGCACCATATATTAAAATTTTAGAGGAACCCAGTTTGTGAAACTAAAGTTATGGCTAATGCAACAGACTGTAAAAATAGAGATGAAATCGGTGAGAGATAGACAGTCACAAAATATTTGTATCTCCAAAATGACAAATTGGGTAAGGCAAATTTTTTGATATGATTTAGATAACGAGGTCGTGCACCATATATAAAAAATGTAGAGGAATCCAGTTCGTAAAAATAAAGTTATGGCTAACGTAACAGACTATAAAAATAGAGATGAAATCGGTGAGAGATAGACAATCACAAAACACTCATATCTTGGAAATGACAAATTGGGTAAGGCTAATTTTGGGATATGATTAACTAACTAGGTCTTGCACCATATATAAAAAATTTAGAGGAACCTAGTTCATAAGAATAAAGTTATGGATAACGCAACATACTAGGTTCAGAATATGTAGAAAAAATTTCACAGAATAATATAAAGCTTGCATATTACAAATTAATTTCAGTAAATCCAAAGCAACAATAAATCAGATTCATGTCTCAGTCTATACTTGGTATATTACTTCTATGACATCTTCAGAAAATTCCCAGCTCCCATCCATTTCCCCCCCAAGTCTTTTCTTCTGGAAGCTATGGTTTATGGTGCCAAAAGAAAAATAAAAACTTCCTAACAAAGAGAGATATCATAAAACATAAAACATATTCTGCTACTTGAAATGCACGCTCCCCCCAAAATTATGTTTTGTGATTTCAAAAATAAAGTTGAGTATGCATAACCACCCCCATGATTTCTTCCAGAAGATTCTCCTTATTAAAGACAATAAATTCCACATTTATTACTTTCTTACAATTTGCTATTTAATTCACTAACAACCAGACAAAATAGTTTCTTTCTACTTTTTTAAAATTGGTCTCTTACTCAAAAGAAATAATTATTTCTAAGATTCCCTCTTGAGGTGCATAACTACGACTTCCTCCAAGTGGCCTAAATGGAAAATAATTACTCAAGACAATAATTTATCTCTGATTTTATTTATTTTAGAATTTTCTATATATATAAGTTTTTATGACATCTCATAAATATAATAAATTTATTTTTATTGCCACTAACAAAACATTTACCTGTTTATATAATATTTTCATTTTAATTTTATCAATTATATTCCTATTTTAATAACACTTTATTTTCCTCATTATAATTATTATTATTTATTGACCTTAGATTACAATATAATATAATTTCCCATAAACTTAAATTTACATAAACTTCAATTGACCACTATGCATGATTGGAAAGCAAGACCATCACAACAATGACTAACTATCATGCCCATACCGACAACACTGACTGGGTGCAAAACTGGATACTCATCATCTTCAAGGATGATGGCTAAGCTAGGGGACCATATGTTATCTTCATTCAATAGTTTCCATTGGTTTTAAGGCACATTCAGACCTGTCAATTTAGGTGGAGTCGATGCCTGATACTTGCAACCTGCAGCACACAACACAATCTATGTACAAGTATAATAAATATCAAATGGTCATGGAATGAAAGAGAAACGCAACGTCACCGGACACTCACAAATGAGTGGTACGACATTGTCTCTTTTCACACCACACAATAATCAGATCATCCTATAATACAAAATCAGTTGCATAAAAATCAATTCTAACATATGACAATCATAGTAAGATCAGCATCATAATCACCTGAATGTAAAATAATGTCAGAGCATATGAATTATCAATGTCACAACAAATATTATTAATAAAACATGCTAACTGTCATATGAAACCACACATGAGGATAATCAGGAATGTCACCAACATGAATGTAGCATCTATGAACATCATATAATTTACAACATCAATTGTCTAACATACCCTAAATATTCCTATTATTTTACCTTCATCTTCATGCTCCTTAGCCAGACTATCTGCACATCCAAGATGAGAATGGAGGGGCACTACAACCTCCACCACTAAAACTTAACTTACTCTTGGAAGTCACACACTAGGGTGGAAACATAACATATTAGTATTGAAATTTTCTATTGCCAACATACGCATCCATATTAAGCAATTGTTCATAAGATAGGCACAATCATTCATTAAAGACAAGAAGGATATCAATTCCTCACCTTAAGACATGTCATGTGATCTACTTATGATCAATCACACATATTTTGAGAATTTTATATGATTTAGAGAATTACATTCCCTTTTTAACAAGGAAAAATACATCTCATCTCTTGTTTCCACTATGGTTCCAACTAATTACCAAACATGCAAGTACAATTCTCCGCAGAGTCTTCCCTTGTACATACTATCAGAGGCTCGAAATGAACATGATAGAAACAACACTTTATATGAAATGGGGCCAACAGAAACAAACATTCGGAATAGCCACCATAGAAATTTTTAAAAAGGTGCAAGCCCAAGTGGGGGAGTAATCAAATTCAATCTTAAGTCAAAATGCCAGCAATTTTCAACAATAATTCAAGTATAAAGAAAAGACTTTTGGTGACCATTCCTATCATAAGAGATTTCAAAGAAAATAAATTCACTGTTAGCCCATCAACAACACATGAAGCAACTATCAAAAATTCCAAAATAACCAATATTACAAACAAATCCACATCACGGTGTGACTAATTTAAGCCACAAAAGGGAGTATCCGCTACACAACACCCCAGGACTCAAAGTCCAGAATGCATTAGAGAATGCAAACCAAGCACATGGACAACTAAGTTTTCTACATCTTCATATCTAAACAACTTTTATACATGAATTTAAGGCAACACAGTCTCTACTTATATACAAAAATTTTCTATCTTTAATGCAGTACAATTTCTTTTTACCAAGCTATGAACATATACAATTACTTCCTTATGCAAGAAGATATTTATAGAGGAAATGTATGATGTCACACATAAGAGTAATTCAAAACTCTAATTGACTTATAGTATCACATTCATGATCTCATGGGTCCAACACAAGCTCTAATTTGATCTCTTGCACAAAGTTCTTACATAGGCATACACAATGTTAACTTTCGTAAATCAAAATAGAACTTCCTCATGAGGTCATGGCCAACTAGGAGATAGATATCAGATTATCAAGAAACCACGTAAAGATACTACACATACGGCAACACCACATAACCACATGACTCATGATGCATGATGCCACTGAATTATTAAATCATTCCAATACTTACACATACAAAACCAATGCAACTAACAGTAACCATGCTTCTTTCTTCTAAAGCACTAGAGACCACAAGAGGAACTCAACGCCTCAACAAATCAGCAAGTACTATCATTTAGGAAACTCGTATTGTCAGATATATCATCACATTTTAAGAAAAGAAGGAGAAAGAACATATAGCAGACACATAAGTAAGACAAGGCATAAAGAATTTATTTCTTTCATAATCAAAGAACAAGTCTGTAAATTTATCAATCTTCTAACGTCGCACTAAGGCACAAAGGTGAGGTATTATTGTTAGTGTAGGTTTTTATTTCCTAGTTGGGTTATTTATTTTTCCCTATATTCTTAGGTTTTTCCTACACTTCTATTAATCTCGCTTAGGTTAATAAAGCATGTCTTATTAGGTGAGTGGTTACGAGGTGTCACCTTCCTATATGTGAGCATCCATTAGCTATCTTGGGAAGATATTTTGCTATCTTTAGTCCGATAGATGGTTTCTCCTAATTGGTCGGTGTTGCCACCTCCTCTCTCTTCTTAGTCTACATAAGCATGCTACCTAGCTTGTATTTGGCATCTTTTGCTTTTGCATCCTCTTAATGCTATTTTGCTTCTAGCATTTGCATTACTCTCTTGGAGACTAACTCTGTGTTTTTATTTTGATTTCGTATCATTTGCATTCATAGTTTAGATATCTATTCTTTGCACTAGTTTTCTGAGTTAATAATCTTTTCAGATTCTAACATGGTATCAGAGCCATTCTATGTGCATGGGTAGATTTTAGTTTCCATATTTGAGAGATTTGAGGGGGCTAATTAAGCTTATTACAGATTTTCAAAAAACCCAGTATGCTCTTCTCTTGCATCTTCGGATGATCTTGAGAATCAGAAAAGTTTGACGAAAACTTTTTTAATCTCTGGGGTTTGCACATGTGTTTATTGAAATCTAGATGATTGCAGCATTTTTGGTTATACTAGCAGCATTTTTAACTATTCCAACATGTCCAAGAGGCTTGAGAAAGTTAGATTTGGCTTTCATTTCACCGAAATCAGAGATCGTCATACATAGTTGCAGAACTGGGGTTTCAAGCTCAAATCTGACAACCAGCTTGCATATTTGGTGTTTACAATCAATATTGCAACTTCCAGCATGCCATTGCTTGTCTTAAGTACCTGATTCAGCCTTTGCATGTCATTTTTTGGTTGCAGGGGTCATTTTTTGTTGCTAAAGGTGTTCTATTTACATTAGAACTACATTTTCTGTATCTTAACAAGCAAAAACGCCATCTGGGTTTTGTTCGGAGTACAGAAAAACCATCTGGGTATCTTTTTTTTTTGCATGCAGTCTATATATTTTGCATAAATGTGCTCAGAAAGCTATAGCAAGACCCCTCTCCGTTGGCAGTTGCAATTTTGAAGGCAGTTTTCAAATGCTTTGTTCTTGCTCATATGGACTCCTTTTCCCACGATTTTTTTTTTTATTTTGGCTATTTTTCCGTGCTCTATCCACTAGTGCAAACTTTTTTTGATTCTAATGCCAAGATTTTTTAGAAATTGCAGATTCTCAATCGTGACATTGCACAATTCTCAGTTTGGGAACTTCGAAAGATCATAACTTTCACATACTACCTCGTATTGAGGTGATTCTTGCTTTGAAAGTGCATGATTTTTCAAGTAGATCACAGTGGTGCTATTTATTTCTCTAGATATTATGCCAAAGTTGTATTTTTCAGCATATGCTCTTCATGAGGGTTTTGTAATGCATTGAAATCAAGACCACTTAGTATTTCTTGCTAGTGGTAGTTGCACTAATATAAAGTGCCAAATCATATTTTCTTGGGGGGGTTCTTTGATTGAGTGAAAAGGGGGGGTTGTCTTGGTTGGGTTCTCTTCTTTTCGGCACTTCTTCTATGCATTTCTTCATCATGGATCAAACAAATCTGCCCATCCTAACTCCTTACAATTACTTTGAGTAGAAATCATGCATGACAATTCACTTAAGCAAAGTTGGATTAAATAGGATAACTATGGGACTTGAAACTGAACCTGCTAAAGATGAAGATTAGCCTAAGTGGTTTAACAAATGTGATGAGGCATATGGAACATTGTGTTTGTCTATTTCTCCTTATTTTCTCTTTCACATTGAGTCTTTGAATACACCAAATGAAATCTAGACAAAGCTAGAAACACTATTCGGCACACAAGATTCAATGAGGGGTCATATGTTGGAAAATGAACTAATTAGTTTAAGTCCAGGCAATTTCAACACAATCTAGGATTTCTTCACCAAATTGAAATCACAAGGCTGCAGTTAAAACAATGTGCAATTGAAAAGAAAGATGAACAACTGATTCTTAGTATTCTTTCTAAGCTAAGTTCAGAATATTTTGTGTTTGTTTCTACCTTCTATGCTACTAAGGGTGCACTTGGTACTCAATTCACCATGCCATCTTTAGATGATTTTGCTGTCAATCTCACTCGGGAACAAGACAAGCTAATCTAGATGTGCACTCTTAAGTCCTCTAAGTCACATGCCTTGGCTGCCAACCAAGGCACAAAAGAACAGAAAGGACAAAGTAGTAACAACAATAGTAAGGATAAGAAACAGAAGAATAGCAAGGAGAAGAAGGATCAGATACCAATTGCTTCAAAAGAAACTAATGAGACTCAATCTTCCAAGGGCGACAAGCCTAAGAAAGAGAGGGTCCAATGTGCCTATTGTAAAAGACTTGGTTATGATGAACATAAATGTTTGAAGAAACAAATTGATCACTTGAAACACATTCTTGAGAAGAATAATATCAGTGTTCCTGATTCTATTAAACAGAGTTCTAATGATGGGTCTAATAAGGCAAAAGAAAACAACAAGGGGAAAGGAAAGGGCAAGGCCCTTGTTGCAGTTGCTTCTTCACCATCCACTTGGGTTCTTGATTTGGGTGCTTTGCACCACATGGCTTCATCTAAGGAAGAACTTGTATCTTTGGAGCCGTGTACTATGCCTTCTATTTTGATGGGTGATGACACTCCTATTGAGGTGTGTGGGAGAGGGTCTATTGATGTGGGGGATGGCACATTCCATGATGTTCTTTGTGTGCCCTCATTATCAACTAATCTCTTATCGGTATACCAGATCACTCACATAGGTTCAGCCAAGCGGGTTGAGTTCACTCCTGATTCAGTGGAGATTCGTGAGTTGGACAGTGGTTCTACAGTTGTAGTTGGGAGAGCAGATCATCAGTCATGGCTCTATCTATTTTCTCACTTTGTTCCTGATCCTCCTTCGACTGTTTTGCTCACTCATTCTAATGATGGTAGTAGATTATGGCATGAGCAATTTGGCCATCTTAACTTTCACTACTTGCAGCAGCTCAACCAGCAGAGCATGGTCACAGGGTTGCCTTCAGTTTAGTTTTCAAGTGGTGTTTTCCAAGGTTGCATTCTTGGTAAGCATCCTAAGGAAAAGTTTGACAAAGGTAAGGCATGGAGAGCTTCATAGATACTAGAGTTAATTCACAGTGATTTGGCTGGTCCATTTCAACATCCTTGTTTCAGCAGGGCCCGATATGTCCTCACATTCATTGATGACTTTTCTCGATATACTTGGGTGTACTTTCTCAAATAGAAGTCAAAGGTATTTGATCATTTTCAGGACTTCAAAACTTTTGTAGAGAAGCAATCCGAGAAAGCCATCAAAGTTTTGCACACTGACAATGGTGGTGAGTATGTCAACCATCAGTTTGAGAGGTTTTGCACTTCAGAGGGGATTGATTTGCCAAATTTAGTTCCATACAATCCTCAGCAGAACGGTGTTATAGAACGAAAGAATAGGTCCTTGAAGGAAATGGCAAACTGCATGATTCACTCTAGATCTCTTGCACCACAGTATTGGGTAGAGGCCATTAACTGTGCTTGTTATATCCAGAACTGTGTTCCTCACTGAGCCTTAAAGGGAGTCACTCCTTTCGAAGCTTGGAGCGGTTGAAAACCATCAGTTAAGCACTTTCAAGTTTTTGGTTCTCCTGCATGGGCCCACATTCCTACAGAGAAATGCAAGGCCTTGGATCTGCAGAGTAGACCTTGCATATTTGTAGGTTATTCTGATTGTGTGAAGGGTTATCGGTTTCTCCACCCTACTACACATGAGTTGTTCATTGAGATGATTGTTTAGTTTGAGGAGGGCTCTTCGAGCTCACTTTCTATCACTTCTCCAACTCCTACTTTGACATTAGAGTCACTTGGGATACATGACAGATCTTCTGATGAGTCAGATTCACCTGAGCAGTCTTCTACCTCCACTTCTGATGCAGAGAGCGATTCAGAGGACTCACCTCCTTCCTCTCCTAGTCATCATTTAGAGCTTGATGATTCTCCTCCAGATTCTCCATCTTCCGGTCCACTTTGGGCTAGACAGACCTTGCAGTCTACAGGTGATTGGGTTGGGGATCCATCAGACACTAGGCAGACTCATTCACAGTTCTAGGATGCTCCACATGTCTTCATTGCTACTACCTCAGATCCACAGTCTTTTCATGAGGCTTCTAGATTCCTGAGTGGGATACAACTATGTAGGAGGAGTATAGTTCCTTGATGAGGAACCACACTTGGGATCTTGTCCCTCTTCCTAAGGGAAGAAAACTTGTTTGATGTAAATGGATCTATCAGACAAAATTTGTAGCAAATGGGTCGGTTGACAAGCATAAGGCTCGCTTGGTCACAAAAGGATTCTCCCAAGTTCCTGGGATTGACTACTCTGAGACTTTTGCGCCAGTTGCCTGAATGAATTCCATCTGACTTGTTCTTGCCATTGCCGCAGCTAATCGTTGGGAAGTACATCAGATGGATGTGAAGAGTTCTTTTCCTCATGGTGACCTTCAAGAGGAGATCTACATGGAGCAGCCACAGGGGTTCCTTCAGGATTCTTCACTTGTGTGTCGTCTTCGGAAGTCTCTCTATGGCCTCAAATAGGCTCCTCGGGCCTAGTATGCCAAGATGGACTCCTTCCTTCTATCAGTTGGGTTCACTCGGTGCTATTCTGATCCCAATGTCTACATTCTACAGCAGGATGATTCACTCCTATTTTTGGTTCTATATTTTGATGACTTGCTAATCACAGGGAGTTCTTCATCCACCATTGGGGTTGTCAAAACTACCCTTCATGACAAGTTTTTTATGACTGACTTGGGCTTGTTGCATTACTTTCTTAGGATTGAGATCTACCAGTCTACTTCTGGGATCACCATCAACCAGTCCAAGTATGCTCTAGATTTTCTCTTAAGGTTTCATATGGCTGACTGTAAGCCTGCTCTGACTCCCTTTCTTTCTAGAGTCAAACTTGAGGCTCAGTGTTCTTCTCCTCTTATTGATCGCACTTTGTACCGACAGCTTGTTGGGAGTCTCATTTATCTGACTCATATGAGACCCAACATTTCATATACTGTAGGCATGGTCTCTCAATTCATGCAAGAGCCTCATGAGCTACACTAGAAAGCAGCCAAGCAGATCCTTCACTACATTCAGGGTACTCATAGTTTTGGGATTCACTACACAGCGGGCATTGAGCTTGACTTGGTGGGCTACACAGATTTAGATTAGGTGGGCGATTCTCAGGATCGTAAGTCTACTTCAGGTTACAGCTTCTCACTTGGTTCAGGTCCTATTTGTTTTTATTTCCTAGTTAGGTTATTTATTTTTCCCTATATTCCTAGGTTTTTCCTACACTTCTATTAGTCTCGCTTAGGTTAATAAAGCATGTCTTATTAGGTGAGTGGTTGCGAGGTGTCACCTTCCTATATGTGAGCATCCATTAGCTATCTTGGGAAGATACTTTGCTATCTTTAGTCCGATAGATGGTTTCTCTTGATTGGTCGATGTTGCCACCTCCTCTCTCTTCTTAGTCTATATAAGCATGCTACCTAGCTTGTATTTGGCATCTTTTGCTTTTGCATCCTCTTAATGCTATTTTGCTTCTAGCATTTGAATTACTCTCGTGGAGACTAACTTTGTATTGCTATTTTGATTTTGTATCATTTGCATTCATAATTTAGATATCTATTCTTTGCACTAGTTTTCTGGGTTAATAATCTTTTCAGATTCTAACAATTCTTACCAACTCATCACAAGGAGAAAAACGCTTAACCTAGAGCAAGAAAAATAATCTAGAGGCCCCATTGTTGCAAACCTGGCTCTTATACCAAATGTAACGCCCTGCCAAGGAACCCAGAGGATGACACAACAAAGCTTACAAAATACACAATTTTAAAAAAAAATGAAAGAAATAACAACAATCATATATTTATTTATAACATTTAAATTAAGATTTATCCTCTAGGGTTCCACGGCTCCATTACCAACGAACTAAAACAAGGTCTAACCAACATTATGAATTAACTAACAACCACAGTTCATTCTAAGTTTATTTACATCAGATAAATAAACATATACAATTCCATACTATAACATTAGATAAGTAATCATTAAGGTCATGTATAAAGGATTACAAGTACATAGACAATTCCCTTTACATGAGGGTGCACCATTACATTTCTTACAATATCGCTTTCTTGATTACATTGGAGTACATACATCGAGAATAATAATACATGATTCTACAAGGTAAGAACATAAATATCTGTCTCCTTGAGCTAGATCAAGATCTAAAATCTGTTACAAGTAATACATCCTTCCCATTCATGATCAATAGCAAGAAAACCAATGGAGATAAAGCACAACCACCTGACCATGTGGAACCCTAAGGTCCACCCCACCATGTTAGGAGATAACATAAAGTCCCACAACATAAAATAGTTAGACATACAGAAGACTATCAAGTACAAGGACTACACATGACTCCAATACAACATGGGTTAATATGAACAACCCAAGTAACTCAAACATCACTTCTAGAGGCAATCACATAATAAAAGGGTAAAACACACTTAGGGAATGCTAGGATACAGTAGGGAAGAGTGTCTCGCATGGTCCTAACATGGGTTATCCTAGCAATCTCTCACCGGACATCGACGCCCATCCATGGGTTATCCTGGTCGTTCAGACGCCAGCCCCCATCTATGGTTATCTTGACAATCTCTCACTAGACACTAGCCCCATAGAGTGACACATGCGGAACCAACATTCCTTTCATGAGGATAGAGAAGTTGATCTTGCCAACCATAGCCTTCTCATCCCATCCTTAGCCTGAATGAGCACTATAGGCATGGGTGAGGCATCCAATTCTTTTATTTAGTGTGGAAACTACCCAACTCTCTAAATTTATTATTAAGTTATGAGTGGATTAAAAACTTCCAATGGGTTATCCTAGCAGCCACTTTGGGCACCGGTCCCACATTGAAAGCCACTCCCCTACCTACATTTAGAAGACCCTATCCATGAAGCAAGACAATTACCATCACAATGACAAGTAACATATACAGTGCAAGGCATTTACCTTCTTGCATACAACACATAATCACAGGGAGCAATTCTTATATCCTTGTCCCAAAATATAAACCAAGCATGAACTATCACATTTTCATCGTGATGCATTTACAACACAAAATACACATCATTTCACATCACACAGAGCAAGGCATTATCCATCTTGCATAGTCATCATAATCACATGAATAGGTACACTGAGCAAGGTATTATCCATCTTGTACATGTATCATACCAACATGAATAGGAGGCAACATTTCAAGAATGCATTTCATTCAACTCACATGATGCACACACAGAGCCAACCCCCACACAATCATACCCTCATAGGCCTCTAGAAATAACTTTTCCAAATGACACAACACTTGACACCATTAAAAATAGAATGGTTTCACATCACATTCACTCTCAAAGCACATCATAAACTAATACCCTTCAACAATATTTTTTTTAAGGAATTTAACATTAATCCAAGCATGAACAATCATCTAACAATTATAAAGGGAAACTATCTCAACAATACAGAACTGTAACTTTCTAATCACCAGTGGTAGTTACAATATGATCATAAGAAAACAGTGTCCAGAAGTAACAATATTTTAACTAATAATTATCAAGACTTATTTTAATTTCATTTTATTAAAATGATTGCGAACAAACTACAAATAACTCTAAGGCATACAAATTAAACACAACAATTATTTACACTATTTACACTAATGTAGATTTCATTAATAATTTAGACAATTTTGTAAATACTATTAAAAATAACTATATAAGCAAGGCTAAAAGCCTATAATATTAGAACGCTATAAATCTCTTACACTAGTTAGAATCACAAGATACAAAACTCGAAGCTATAATGAAAGAACCTTGTTCTAAGGTTAGCTTGAGAGGAAAGGAATACAAAACAACAAAACATTCATATAGATCTAACATCTTCATCAAAACTATCTCACTTTTAACCACATGCATATGATAGGATCATAACACATTTAAAGAATGGTTCAAACTAAGTAGAAGTATCATGGCTAACACAATAGGCTCTAAAAACAGAGATGAAATTGGTGAGAGATAGATAGTGACAAAATATTCATATCTCTCAAATGACAAACTGGGTAAGGCTAATTTTTAGATATAGTTTAGATCGCTTGGTCTTACACCATATATAAAACATTTAGAGGAACCCAATTCGTAATACTAAAGTTATGGCTAACGCAATAGACTATAAAAATAGAGATGAAATTGGTGAGAGATAGATAGTCACAGAATATTTTTATCTACAAAATCAAAAACTGGGTAAGGCTAATTTTGGGATATGATTTACATAACAAGGTCATGCACCATATATAAAAACTTTAGGGGAACCCAGTTCATAAAAATAAAGTTATGGCTAATGCAATAGACTGTAAAAACAGAGATGAAATTGGTGAGAGATAGACAGTCACAAAATATTCATATCTCCAAAATGACAAACTGGGTAAGACTAATTTTAGGATATGATTTACATAACTAGGTCATACACCATATATACAAAATTTAGAGGAACCTAGTTCATAACAATAAAGTTATGGCTAACACAACAAACTAGGTTTAGAATATGTAGAAAAGAATTCACAGAACAATATAGAGCTTGCATATTACAAATTCATTTCACTAAATCTAATGCAACAATAAATCAAATTCATATCTCAGTCCATACCCGGTATATTACTTCTATCACATCTTCACAAAATTCCCAACTCACATCCATTTTCCCCCCAAGTCTTTTTTTCTAGAAGCTATGGTTTATGGTGCCAAAAGAAAAATGAAAACTTCCAGAGAGAGAGAGAGATCATAAAAACATAAAACATATTCTGATATTTGAAATCCACTCTTCCCTCCAAATTATTTTTTGAGATTTTAAAAATAAAGTTGAGCATGCATAACCACCCCCATGATTTCTTCCAAAAGATTCTCCTTATTAAAGACAATGAATTCTACCTTTATTACTTTCTTACAATTTGCTATTTAATTCATTTACAACTAGACAAAAATAGTTTCTTTCTACTTTTCTAAAATTGGTCTCTTACTCAAAAGAAATAATTATTTCTAAGATTCCCTCTTGAGGCGCATAACTACCACTTCCTGCAAGTGGCCTAAATGGAAAATAATTACTCAAGACATTAATTTCTCTCTAAATTTATTTATTTTAGAATTTACTATATATATAAGTTTTTATGACAACACATAAATATAATAAATTTATTTTTATTGCCACTAACAAAACATTTACTTGTTTATATAATATTTTCATTTTAATTTTATCAATTATATTCTTGGTTTAATAACACTTTATTTTCCTCATTATAATTATTATTATTTATTGACCTTAGATTACAATATAATATAATTTCTCATAAACTTAAATTTATGTAAAAGCATCTATATTTATTTATTTATTAAAAGTGTCTTCTTAACTTAATGATTTTATTTTAATGCAACAACTAGCCAAAGCACTAATCAAATAATTTCAAACTCAATAATCTAAATGTCGAACAATACCTGACCACTATGCATGATCAAAAAGTAAGACCACCACAACACTGACTGACTATTGTGCCCATACCGACAACACTGACTAGGTGCAAAACCAGATACTCATCCTCTTCAAGGATGATGGCTAAGCTAGGGAACCATATGTTATCTCCGTTCAACAGTTTCCATTAGTTTTAAGGCATGCTTAGACTTGTCAATTTAGGTGGAGTCAATGGCTGATACTTGCAACCTGCAGCACACAACATGGTCTATGCACAAGTATAATAAATATCAAGCAGTCACGGAGTGAAAGAGAATCGCAACATTGCCGGACGCTCATGAATGAGTGATATGACATTGTCTCTTTTCACACGACACAATAATCAGATCATCCTATAATACAAAATCAATCACATAAAAATCAATTCTAACATATGACAATCATAGTAAGATCAACATTATAATCACCTAAATGTAAAACAATGTCAGAGCATATGAATTATCAGTGTCGCAACAAGGATTATCAATAAAACATGCTAACTATCATATGAAACCACACATGGGAATAATCAAGAATGTCACCAACATTAATGTAGCATCTACCAACATCATAAATGTACAACATCAACTGTGTAACATACCCTAAATATTCCTATTATTTTACCTTCATCTTCATGCTCCTTAGCCAAACTATCTACACATCCAAGATGAGAATGGAGGGGCACTACACCTATGACGTGTAAGTTGAATAGGTCATAGCTACAATAAATAGCTCAAGTATTTTATTCTTTTGACCTTTAACTATGTTTATGTGCTTGATTTGGTTTGATTCAAACTTTTAGTTTTGTTTTGTCAAAAATACTAATAAGTCTTTAACAACCTAGGTTTGGTCTAAATTTCCTCAAAGTCTCTAAAATTATTTTTTAAAAGAAGCATGTGGAAGATATAAGCATTCTTAAAAAAATATTCATCTCTGTACCATGAACTACTTTCGCTTTTCAAAATTAAATTTTTATAATTGGTCTATAGTAATATATAATTTTTAATCATAGATCATCTCTCCCCCTATAAAATTCGACATGTCCCCAGATCCTAAAAGAATCTTTTTGGTTTCACATTCTATAAAAATATCATTTCGTTTGAACTATCACATTCAAACATCATATTTTCTTAAGTTTAAGATGTGAAACGATCCTACAATCTATGGGTTATGGGCCCATAATGTAACCTAGGTTATATTTTAGGTAATAAATCTAGATTTCAATTTTTTTCCAACACTAAGCATATTATCACTACCTTATCCAACTAATTAATTGACTTTACATAGTTTAAAGGAAAACATATGCAACAATCATACATCTAACATTATTCTTTGTTTATGTAGTGCCCCCTCGCTGTTAGCTTGTGATGGTGGTAGTTTTACATTGCCCTCTGTCAGTCAGAGACAGTTGTTAATCATTCATTTCATTGATTTAGTTTTGAGATAGTTGATTAGTAGGTTTTTATCTATGTTTCTCTGATGAAAGATCTTTGACTACTATATTTAGACATCTATTATGAGTTATGATAACATTATGAGTACTTCAGTTATGATGTGTTGAATAAGTTTAGTAA
Source organism: Cunninghamia lanceolata (assembly GCA_027924645.1). Taxonomy (NCBI): domain Eukaryota; kingdom Viridiplantae; phylum Streptophyta; class Pinopsida; order Cupressales; family Cupressaceae; genus Cunninghamia; species Cunninghamia lanceolata. The sequence goes on along the minus strand of BSBN01000429.1, from coordinate 1,809,114 downwards.
TAGATTATTATTTACATGTTTCATAGATATCTATTTTTGAATGTTATGATTATAATCTTATCCAAGAGCAGGGACGGTGTAGCATTACTTGTTTCGAGTACCCTGCTGTGCCGTGATTCTCTTACTCTATGTGTGTTGACATATACATACTTGATCATATTTAATCAGTGGTTTGGATGCAGGCTGCAGGTACCGAACCTCGACTCCACCTGATATAGTAGGTTTGAGAGGGTTCTTTCACCAATGGATATTAGTGATGGGAGATAACACAAGGTCTAATCCACTAGGTCGGTCCTTGTCCTCTATTGTGGTCTCGAGTCATGTTGGGACACTTGGTCTGTGCCTTGTTATGTTTGGTTATCCCATGTTTTCCTTTTTGCTTTCTTTATCCGTCTATGAGAAGTTAGATAAGGTAGTTTTATGGCTGCATTACTTCTTTCCTTTTGGGTAAATACTAAATAGATCACAAGTTATATGAGAGAGTCTTATTGGGTAGATCAGAAGTAAAATCAATGGAGCAAGATAAATTGAAGTAACCTTATCCCTAAAAATATACAGTTGTTGTACCCCTGTTCATAGTTGTATAATTGTATTGCTTCATTGGTTTTGGGTAAATAGACCCCAAGTTATTTCAGAGTCTAATTGTGTAGATCTGAAGTAAAATCACTGGAGCAGCATAAGTTTAAAGTAACCCCATCCCTAACTATGTAGTTGTTGTACCCTTGATTGGTGTGATGTGGGTATTGTGGAACTAGATTGCTTACACAATTTGATGAAAGCACTTTGCTACTGTAAACTAGATTTATTATAAGAGATTGATGATAATAAATTTTACTTATGATATGTTACTCTGCATAAATACATACTGCAGCCTCATAATAATATTTGGCCACCAAGGGGTTGTACATGGTGTAGAACAGAGTTTTATATCTAGTAATTCATCACCACTATATGTGAGTAACAGTCAGCAAAGAGAACTTTAACAGGATTGATAATCCAATCCTCTCTAATGTTCCAACTCCCAAGAGCTATCTTGAACTAACGATCAAATACATTCAAAAGAAATGGTACAATGTTAAACACCCCTTCATGCACATTCTATCTTTCTAAGATAAAATTCTTGTACCAGATATTCATAATCTCTTTTTAGCTTAAGGTGAATAAAATGGTCAAAAGCAAAAGTGCCTTTTAGACTACCTTTTGTCACACCTATAGCTATTTACTTTAGCTAACTATGGCTGTAATGAACCCAAAACATTTCATAGGCAAATACTGCTTGTGAATAAAGCATGAGTATTATCCATGCAGATAAGAACAAAGGATATTAGTGATAATATCTACATGCACATCAACGTGCATCTAGTTTGCATGCTACTGAAATTGGATTTGTTTTGGCTAAGTAAGGTGCATTTCACAAAAGATTGGATGCTCTTATCTTTTCCAAATTAAGAGATAAGGTTCAGTTTAATTGAGAACAATTTAGGATAGTACAATAAAATAAATTAGAAATATGATAGCACGCAAAGGCTAGCTTAGGGGAAGTATTATTTGAAGGATCTTTATCATTAGGAGTGTGTCAAGTCTAGGAGATGACTTTCTTCTCTCTCTAATATGAAGACATTGTAAAAGGGAAACAATTGGAAAATCTATAAGTTAGTCAAGTATATCAAATTGCAATATTGGAGGTCAGGTCACCTGAAGGCTCTCTGCCAAACGGGCCATGTGCCTCATTAATGTTACCAAAAAATGCATGGAGGGGCATTCTTTTAATGACTCTCGAACCTACGATGTGGTAAGCTCTCTCTCTCTCTCTATTTGGCCGCCATGGCTAGGGTTTAGACTAAAAGACAATCGATTGCCTCCAATTTCAATACAACTTTCTAAGAAGATTCCTTGTAGGAGAGGAAGGTAAGAGCTCTCTGTCAAATGTTTGATCTATTTTCTTCATTTTTACTGGTTCTCTAGCTCTCTGCCGCGGCCATAAGGGTTTTCTGATGCATTTTATGCTCTCTTGGTTTTCCTATGATGCCACATTCTTATCTCAGTGTGAGGCCACCACTAATACACTCCTGATTCTACGGAAGGCAATATAAAAGCGTATAAGGGGTGATAAAACTCATGGCTTGTGCACTCAACACCACTCAGAATAGAGGTGAGTTCGTAGACTGTCTACCCTTCATTTCCTATATCTTTTTATGTATACTCGTCTGGCAGAACCGCCAAGAATGATCTATTTCTGGGTGTTCCTTTTCTTATATGAGCTCAAAAGTTTTATTTCTTACGTTGAATCTGTAATTTATCTGAAACCCCAAAGTGGGCTCGACTGCTATGGAGAAAACATTTTACTCCGACACTGCCCACGACCTCTATCTATATTTAGGAGCATTACTATGTGTCTTTACTTAAAGATCGAACCCTCTGTAACTAAAATTTTTGTACAAACCCCATGTAGGTTAATCGCTCACCATACAGGGCTGCAGGATTAATGTGCTCAATTTTTTGTAATATTGGCAGCAATAATGATTGCTACAAAAACCTAACCCTAATTCACAAGACAAAATTTTGTTTACTAGTTTGGGACTAAACCCAGGCTCTATTTTCCTGATCCTGAGATTGTGAAAGAGATATTAATTAACAAGGTTGGGCACTATGGAAAAATTCTACTTAAGCACCTGGGATACGTAGGCCTTGTGAGGTTAGAGGGCGAGAAATGGGCACACATAGGAGAATCCTTAATCCTGCCTTCCACATCGAACTCTTGAAGGGCATGATTCCCTCATTTGTAGAAAGTACAACTAATATGGTGAGAGAGTGGAGTAAATTGGTATCTCCAGGTACTAATATGGTGAGAGTGTTTATTTTCCAGGTTCAAGGTAATAGGTTTTAGCCATAGCTAGACCATAACTTTCTTCCTGACAATTAATTTGTTGTTGGACATTGTTTAATTATCTCTTCTTTGCATGCCATAACATGTGGGCAATTTCATTGCATTACTCCATCATACACTACTTCTCATAAAATTCACACAGATTGCCATGTATATGGTGATATCCATATGGATCTCAAAGGTTTATACAGTTTTTAGCCAAAGCTTCACAAAGTTTCCCTTTGTAAAAATAAAAAAAATAAATTAGTAATTTACTCTTATATTGCACAAGCAAACACACAAAATTGATACAAAATCAATGAATGGAGCACATATGAGATGGAAGAGGTCTAGAGAAAATCAAAGGCTTTCCATTAATGTACATTTCCATCTTATATATAGTATAAGTATTATTTGACCCCATAATCCTCACTCTCCTTATCATTTCATTTTATTTATTTATTTATTTAGAATCTGTTCGCAAGTTGTCTTCAAGTAGTTATTATGTAGTTACAACTGATTAGCATTTGCCCCTCTAGGTTGCCACTTCAACGTAGTTGTTGTTGCTTTGGAATTAGGATCCCAGTTCCACAACACTCCCCCTTAGGCAAGAGCTCCAAATTGTATGGTGTTTTTCCTCAACACCAATCCCACAAAACATAAACCTTTCAATCAAAATGCCATGGGATTTTTTGGCTTGCCTAAATACAAAACTTAACTGCAATCTTGTCTATGGCCATCTGTTTGGAAACCAAAAAAATAACATCTTCTATTAGACAACCTTTGACGAAGACATTAGTGGGCATTGCAAACACTTGCCCTTGAGAAAGACCTAATTTTCTATATTGACCCAATTCATCGATGCAATTTCTTAAAGCTGGATTCTTAGACGCCATAATACTATTGTTATAGGTGTAACCTTTGTGACCAAACTATGGACATGAATTCTGGTGATTGCAGGGCCACCCACAAAATATACTTTCTATCACATCTCCTTTGTATTTAATTGACTTCCACAAAGTCTATGAGTACTACAAATCAAATTATTCTGGGTTTTGGACAGCGAATACATGTATGCCTATTGCTCAGATAAATATGTCATTCATCAACCCACATGTAGATAACATCGACTATGATTTCTACCACATAATTCTACCATTCAAATGCAAACCAATTGACATATAATTCTGATTTCTGAATCTTATGGCTGTTGCTACAAATCAGATTATTCTGGGTTTTGGACAGCGAATACATGTATGCCTATTGCCCAAATAAACATGTCATTCATGAACTCACTTAGAATTAGTTTTGGTGGATCGAGGTCATTCTTATTTCTTAGCAAATTTAACCAAGTAGAATTAAATCTGAGTATCTAATTTAAAAGAGATTAAGAGACTTAGCTTTATTTATGGAAAGAAGTCAAATTTATATTGTAGTTGTTTCTAAAGAAAATTGTAATTAGTGAGATGTTGTGTTATTATTCTAACTTTCTTGAGGTAACAGTATTGCGATAATTTAGTATTGTATACCTTGTAAGTGAGAGAAAATTAGAACATATTAATTTAGATGTTTATATAAAGGAAATGTGAGAGGAAATTAAAGTGTTGTTTAGTGAAGGACTTAAATTATAGCTTTTCGTTGATTTTGATTTAGTTAAGATAACCATATTATGATTCTCCGTCTATTATTTCTTTATTCCTTCAGAATTAAAGTTACAATTGAAACATATCAGTTATCTTATAGAGAACTATTAAGGTGTGATTTATATTTGTAACATGTTAGATAGTTAATTTTCGTATGGGAACAATATTAATATCTTTTGGGAAGGTTGTTAGAAGTGGTTGATTGTAGATATCATTCTAGTGACTCATGTTATAGTTTGAATCATAGGAGCTATAGTCGTTTTGTTGTGAAATTGTAATTGTCTATTGGAAGACGGAATTTTATATTCTTAAGAAATATATATATTGTGGTTAAAATTGTTTATTAGAATTTGAGATAGTTAAATGATTTGGGAAGAAGTATATTTATGTTTCAAGATATTTTTATGGATGTTGGCAGTAGGTAAAGGTAATAGAAGTTATGCTTTTGGAGAAATTTATAATTGTTTGATTGAAATTGTAGTTGGGGGAATGTTGATAGTAACTATGCAATTAGGGAAAATGTATTTACTCATAGTTGTGGCTTTTAAGAATTTTAAATGGGTAGAATGTTAGATGATGTTAACAAGAAAGCTTGCATACATTTGTTTACGTAGAAATGGTAAGTGGCAAAGCCTGAATGATAAGTTACACCATTTAGTGTTATAATGATTTGATTTATGGAATTACTTCTTGAGTTTTCCTTGACTTTGTGAAGAAGGAATGTTTGGTTTATGGTCCTCCTTCCTTGCCTTATTAATTCCTAGAGTTATGAAGTTTTGCCTTTCATGATAACTTGGTGTAAGTTGTTTCTTGGATTGGATTGAAGTTCATTGAATCTCTTATGCTTGATTGTCGCCTCATCACTGGTGTTGGATCTTTGTGCCTATTTTGGGGGTGAGTTGTGTTTATGTATGTTTTCTTGTGAAGACGATATATTGTTGGATATGAATTTTAGTCATGTGGTCAAGTTGTATGATGTTTTGGGTTATTTCAGTTAATATGGTTATTATGGCTCTTGTTCATGTAAGGGAAACCTTGCAATGTAATGGGAAGGGATGATGCAATTGGTCTAAGATCATTTCTTAGTTTGAGTCTCTTGTTGCAAACAAGTGTCAAGTGTTAACCCATGGTTTCCATTTTGGATGGGGGAACTTCTTTGTGATATAGTGTCTATGTACCTAACTCCAGAGGGGTAGTTCTTGGCTTTGGTTCGAATTATGTATTGGCTTCACTGGATTCCCGTGTCTTGCAATATATGGGAAATGGCCTCTTGGATATAGTGCTTGGTTCTTGATGGTTTTGCTTCATTTTGAAGAGATTATGGATTTCTTGTTGTGGCCTAGTGAAAGTCATATGTTATGGCTAGATCTAATTTGGGACTTTTATACCTATATGTTGTGGTATGTATGTTTGACCGAGAATGCTAAGGGAGTGGCTTTCATGGTGGGGCTGGTGCCTGTAGAGAGGTTGCCATGGTAACCATAGATGGGGGCCGGCTTATGGGGATAGATAGCCTGGGTTACCCATGTAGGACCATACGATGACACTCTACTTATGCAGTTCTATTGTTTCTTGGTGATACCTCTGGAGTGATATCTTGGCTTGTGCAGTGTTGTTGGTATGGTTGGTTGTTTCATGTCTATTGTCATTCTGTTATTGTTTGTCTCCTTGGCTTAGTGGAATCCTCGTCGTTATCTCCTAGCTCGGAGGGGTGGACCTCAGGGTTCCACATGGTTGGGTGGTAAGAGCTATCCATTGGTCCTTTTTGGAGATACGGTTCAAGTTCTGCGCAGAGGTGTTCCAGATCTAGTTTGCTTTCCTCCTTCAGAGTTGTATGCTTTCTTATGTATTCTTTTGTAAACTGACATGATCAGTCTTATCATCTGGTAATCATGTAATCCTGTACTGAGACTCTGTAATTAATCTATCCTATTACAGTAAAAGTTATTTGTATCTATTTTAGCAGTGTAATGGTTATTGCTTCTGTAGTTTTATTTTCTGTCATTAATGCAGTTATGTTGCCCTAGAGTTATTAGAAGAGTAATTTCGTGTACATACAGTGTAATATGATATGTTTGGTTACTACTTTGCACTATCTTGCTTTCAAAAAAAAATTATTTCTATAACTTTTGTACTTTTAGTCTAGCACTCTAGGGTTGCATGACGGGGCATTACACTTGGTATCAGAGCCCCAAGTTTCAACACTAGGATCTCTGGGTTAATGTTGTTGCCCATGTTTAACTATAGTAGTACTTTTTATGCAAGTGGTAGGAGACTCTTGAGTAGGATACTATGCTTGATCTATACACGTAGCTTGATGTATTGGATAGATGATCGTGATATTGACATTCTGCATCGTGTGATATGTAGCAAAAGTAGAGTGAAAGGAAACTGGAAAAAGGAAGTGAATAACAAGTAATGTTATGATTTTGCAAAGGGAATCACATTGTTATGGAAATATATGTGCTTATGGCAGTAATGAAATTATGTATGTGAATGTAAATCTTCCCCTATAAATGTGAGAAACCAGTAACTATGCATTGGTTGAGTGTTGTAAATATCCCGTACTTGCTTTGTGTGCCTATAGGATGGTGATACTGGGTACCCATCCATGGGGAATGTGTGTATTTTGGTGTGGAAATTGCCATACCATTACGTGTGTTTGTATGTTTGTTACCCGATTGAGGGCCAACCCTTATGTGGTTGAAAATATATATATAGAAGAGTAGCCAAAAGTTAGATACATAGATTCTCTTCTTTTGGTACTCTAGTCCCTCAGTCTGTGAAGGGGAAGTAGCATCCACAAGTTCCTTGGGCGGAGTGTGCAGTGTACGCTTATGGCGGCGTAGAGCGGTCCCTCACTCAACTGAACCTGAGGAAACATACTCACTACTTTCCCTTATGATGAATCAGGGTACTTGATTCATATGTGTTAGCCTAATTCCCATAGTTTCTGAACATCTAGATGGTATTTCTTGGAGGATCATTTACCTTGTCTTCACGAAAGGTATGATATGTTACATGAGTCATCATTTGGGGGCCGGGATCTAGGACTTGCGTGGGTAACCCAAGAGAGACCATGTGCCCCATGTATATTCTGAGGTCTAGCATGTGGAGGGAGATTTGTTACCCATGCTGAGATAGATTCTGTATCTGCACATGTTCTAACATGATGCAATAGGTACGATGCCACATCTCACCGATGTTCTGACATAGTGCTGGTGATGATGTCGTGTTGCTGATGGTAGCGAGCTAGGCTCGAGGACACGATGCCACATGCATAGACATGTGAAGGTGCACTATGAGATTGTGTTATAGCCTACTTGTGTGATGAGCCTAATGGGGCCTTGCACACTTGTAGAGGGATACTCATGTTTGCTTTCAACAATGTTGGGTCGGTTAGCATATGGGTAGGTCCTAGCCATGTATACCTCTGGCTACGGCAAGTACCTGCATGTGCCTTTTCCACGAGGTATCGCTATGCAGGGTGTGTTATGCACGTGTTTACTTCCGTGGAGCCACAGACACACTGCCATGTGGCATACGGCCAGTGCGTGCCTTCTCCGGCTGGTGTATGACCATGCCGCACTAAGATGCGATGCAGAATGTGGCTGAGGTGCACATTCCATGTGGGCAGCCAAGGAGTGTGTGAGCCACTTGGTTAGTCCATGCCGCGTGATGACGCAACGTAGGGTGTAGCTGAGGAATACACTCTAAGCCATGTGGATGGCGTGCTCATTCCGCACCATAGGAGGGCTACTATTATAGCCTGACATTGTTCCCTCCTTCCTCGTTTGGTGGCTAGTATCTAGTCACATAGTGTTGTACAGTGCAATTTCAAAGATTGTGGACTTTCTCTATGGTTATTGATGATTTTCTACTGATTGTGAAGGCTGACACTTTTCTTATATTTGATTATGATGGTTTAGCCACACCTTGTGATCTTATTTGCTTGTAGCCCTCATGGTTACATTTGATTTAGCGTTGAAAATTGTGTGCATTTCTTATTTTATTGTTGAAATTAATTTTTTATCTTTCTTTATGACCTTGGTGGCTAAACTAGTTATACTTATTATTTTTTATGTCAGCCATTTGTCGTAATGTGATTCCTCTCCAAGGACACATGAGGTGAACGTGGTGAGTGTATGTGAGGAAGTAGATGCAAGGAACCTTGAGGATGGGGGTATGTGAGGCTGTTATACAGCTAGGACCCACTACCCACCTATGTGTGATGACTATCTCTTGGAGGCTAACCACCTTATACAACAAGAGAGAGGTCATTATGGCTTATTTGGATGGTCTCACCTTGAGAGTGTGGCCTAGCACCAACAAGTCACTATGTGTGAGGTATGGATTTTGTGAGATGCATTTGACTCTTGGCTCATGGATTATGTATCATGGATTAGTATGCGGTTTCCGATATCCAGATGGACCCTTGTGTAGCCTTGTGATGTGAATCCCAGTGATGTATATTAGTGTGTGTGTGAAGAATGTATGGCAAATCATGAAAACTGTACCTATGAAATGATAAATTGTGTTTCCATGCTTCAAATAGGTGAAAAATTATGATCTTTTGTTGAATATGTGATAAGATTTAGTGTGGATATTTAATGGAATATGGTAATATTATTATACTATGTTTCTACCCTAATCTGTAACTTCCAAGAGTAAGTCAAACTTTAGGGGGGGAGGATGTAGTGCCCCCTCACTGTTAGCTTGTGATGGTGGTAGTTCTGTATTGCCCTCTGTCAGTCAGAGACAGTTGTTAATCGTTCATTTTATTGATTTAGTTTTGAGACAGTTGATTAGTAGGTTATGATCTATGTTTCTCTGATGAACAATCTTTGACTGCTATATTTAGACATCTGTTATGAGTTATGATGACATTATGAGTACTTCAGTTATGATGTGTTGAATAAGTTTAGTAATGGATTATTTATTTACATGTTTCGTAGATATCTATTTTTGAATGTTATGATTATAATCTTATCCAAGAGTAGGGATGGTGTAGCATTACTCGTTTTGAGTACCCTGCTGCGCCGCGATTCTTTGACTCTGTGTGTGTTGACATATACGTACTTGATCATATTTAATCAGTGGTTTGGATGTAGGCTATAGGTACTGAACCTTGACTCCACATGATATAGCAAGTTTGAGCAGGTTCTTTCACCAATGGATATTAGTGATGGGAGATAACATGAGGTCTAATCCACTAGGTCGGTCCTTGTCTTCTATTGTGGTCTCAAGTCATGTTGGGACACTTGGTCTATGCCTTGTTATGTTTGGTTATCCCATGTTTTCCTTTTTGCTTTCTTTATCCATCTATGAGAAGTTAGATAAGGTAGTTTTATGGCTGCATTTACTTTTTTCCTTTTGGGTAAATACTAAATAGATCACAAGTTCTATGAGAGAGTCTTATTGGGTAGATCAGAAGTAAAATCAATGGAGCAAGATAAATTGAAGTAACCTTATCCTTGAAAATATATAGTTGTTGTACCCCTGTTCATAGTTGTATAATTGTATTGCTTCATTGGTTTTGGGTAAATAGACCCCAAGTTATTTTAGAGTCTAATTGTGTAGATCTGAAGTAAAATCACTAGAGCAGCATAAGTTTAAAGTAACCCCATATCCTAACTATGTAGTTGTTGTACCCTTGATTGGTGTGATGTGGGTATTGTGGAACTAGATTGCTTACACAATTTGATGAAAGCACTTTGCTACTGTAAACTAGATTTATTATAAGAGATTGATGATAATAAATTTTACTTATGATATGTTACTCTGCATAAATACATACTGCAGCCTCATAATAATATTTGGCCACCAAGGGGTTGTACATGGTGTAGATCAGAGTTTTATATCTAGTAATTCATCACCACTATATGTGAGTAACAGTCAACAAAGAGAACTTTAACAGGATTGATAATCCAATCCACTCTAATGTTCCAACTCCCAAGAGCTATCTTGAACTAACGATCAAATACATTCAAAAGAAATGGTACAATGTTAAACACCCCTTCATGCACATTCTATCTTTCTAACATAAAATTCTTGTACCAGATATTCATAATCACTTTTTAGCTTAAGGTGAATAAAATGGTCAAAAGCAAAAGTGCCTTTTAGACTACCTTTTTTCGCACCTATAGCTATTTACTTTAGCTAACTATGGCTGTAATGAACCCAAAACATTTCACAGGCAAATACTGCTTGTGAATAAAGCACGAGTATTATCCATGTAGATAAGAACAAAGGATATTAGTGATAATATCTACATGCACATCAACGTGCATCTAGTTTGCATGTTACTGAAATTGGATTTGTTTTGGCTAAGTAAGGTGCATTTCACAAAAGATCGGATGCTCTTATCTTTTCCAAATTAAGAGAAAAGGTTCAGTTTAATTGAGAACAATTTAGGACAGTACAATAAAATAAATTAGAAATATGATAGCACACAAAGGCTAGCTTAGGGGAAGTATTATTTGAAGGAGCTTTATCATTAGGAGTGTGTTAAGTCTAGGAGATGACTTTCTTCTCTCTCTAATATGAAGACATTGTAAAAGGAAAACAATTGGAAAATCTTTAAGTTAGTCGAGTATATCAAATTGCAATATTGGAGGTCAAGTCACCTGAAGGCTCTCTGCCAAACGGGCTACGTGCCTCATCAATGTTACCAGAAAATGCATGGAGGGGCATTCTTTTAGAGGAGGTTTTTGGGGGGGCTCATTTGGGGACTCTCGGACCTGCGATGTGGTAAGCTCTCTCTCTGTTTGGCCGCCATGGCTAGGGTTTAGACTAAAAGACAATCAATTGCCTCTAATTTCAATACGATTTTCTAAGAAGATTCCTTGTAGGAGAGGAAGGTAAGAGCTCTCTATCAAATGTTTGATCTATTTTCTTCATTTTTACTGGTTCTCTGGCTCTCTGCCGCAGCCATAAGTGTTTTCTGATGCATTTTATCCTCTCTTGGTTTTCCTATGACGCCATATTCTTATCTCTATGTGAGGCCACCACTAATACACTCCTAAGTCTATGGAAGGCAATATAAAAGTGTATAAGGGGTGATAAAACTCACGGCTTGTGCACTCAACACCACTTAGAATAGAGGTGAGTTCGTAGATTGTCTATCCTTCATTTCCTATATCTTTTTATGTATACTCATCTGGCAAAACCGCCAAGAATGATCTATTTCTAGGTGTTCCTTTTCTTATATGAGCTCAAAAGTTTTATTTCTTACGTTGAATCTGTAATTTATCTGAAACCCTAAAGTGGGCTCGACTGCTATGGAGAAAACACTTTACTCTGACACTACCCATGAGCATTACTATGTGTCTTTACTTAAAGATCGAACCCTCTGTAACTGAAATTTTTGTACAAATCCCATGTAGGTTAATCGCTCACCATACAGGGCCGCAGGATTAATGTGCTCAATTTTTTGTAATACTGGTAGCAGTAATGATTGCTATAGAAACCTAACCCTAATTCACAGGACAAAATTTTGTTTACTTGGTTTGGGACTAAACCCAGGCTCTATGTTCCTGATCCTGAGATTGTGAAAGAGATATTAATTAACAAGGTTGGGCACTATGGAAAAATTCCACTTAAGCACCTGGGATATGTAGGCCTTGTGAGGTTAGAGGGCGAGAAATGGGCACACATAGGAGAATCCTTAATCTTGCCTTCCACATCGAACTCATGAAGGGCATGATTCCCTCATTTGTAGAAAGTACCACTAATATGGTGAGAGAGTGGAGTAAATTGGTATCTTCATGTACCATTGAAATTGATGTTGTAAGTGAATTTTCTGTTCTTACATCAGACATTATTTCATGAACAACATTTGGAAGCAGTTATGCAGAGGGAAATCACATTTTCCATTTATTGAAACAACAAATGCATTTCTTGATTGAAGCACTTCACAGTGTTTATTTTCCAGGTTCAAGGTAATAGGTTTTAGCCATAGCTAGACCATAACTTTCTTCCTGACAATTAATTTGTTGTTGGACATTGTAACTTAATTATCTCTTCTTTGCATGCCATAACATGCGGGCACTTTCATTGCATTACTCCATCATACACTACTTCTCAGAAAATTCACACAGATTGCCATGTATATGGTGATATCCATATGGATCTCAAAGGTTTATATAGTTTTTAGCCAAGGCTTCACAAAGTTTCCCTTTGTAAAAAATAAAAAATAAAAAATAAAATAGTAATTTACTCTTATATTGCACAAGCAAACACACAAAATTGATACAAAATCAATGAATGGAACACATATGAGATGGAAGAGGTCTGGAGAAAATCAAAGGCTTTCCATTAATGTACATTTCCATCTTATATACAATATAAGTATTATTTGACTCCATAATCCTCACTCTCCTTATCTTTTCATTATTTATTTATTTATTTATTTAGAATCTGTTCACAAGTTGTCTTCAAGTACTTATTATGCAGTTACAACTTATTAGCATTTGCCCCTCTAGGTTGCCACTTCAATGTAGTTGCTGTTGCTTTGGAATTAGGATCCCGGTTCACAACACTCCCCCTTAGGCAGAAGCTCCAAATTGTAATGGTGTTTTTTCTCAGCACCAATGCCACAAAACATAAACCTTTCAATCAAAATGCCATGGGATTTTTTGGCTTGCCTGAACACAAAACTTAACTGCAATCTTGTCTATGGCCATCTGTTTGAAGACCAAAAAAATATCTTCTATTAGACAACCTTTGATGAAGACATTAGTGGGCATTGCAAACACTTGCCCTTGAGAAAGACCTAATTTTCTATATTGACCCAATTCATCGATGCAATTTCTTAAAGCTGGATTCTTAGACGCCATAATACTATTGTTATAGGTGAAACCTTTGTGACCAAACTATGGACATGAATTCTGGTGATTGCAGGGCCACCCACAAAATATACTTTCTATCACGTCTCCTTTGTATTTAATTGACTTCCACAAAGTCTATGAGTACTACAAATCAGATTATTCTGGGTTTTGGACAGCGAATACATGTATGCCTATTGCTCAAATAAACATGTCATTCATCAACCCACGTGTAGATAACATCGACTATGATTTCTACCACATAATTCTACCATTCAAATGCAAACCAATTGACATATAATTCTGATTTCTGAATCTTATGGTTGTTGTTACAAATCAGATTATTCTGGGTTTCGACAGTGAATACATGTATGCCTATTGCCCAAATAAACATGTCATTCATGAACTCACTTAGAATTAGTTTTGGTGGATCGAGGTCATTCTTATTTCTTAGCAAATTTAACCAAGTAGAATTAAATCTGAGTATCTAATTTAAAAGAGATTAAGAGACTTAGCTTTGTTTATGGAAAGAAGTCAAATTTCTATGGTAGTTGTTTCTAAAGAAAATCGTAATTAGTGAGATGTTGTGTTATTATTCTAACTTTCTTGAGCTAACAGTATTGCGATAATTTAGTATTGTATACCTTGTAAGTGAGAGAAAATTAGAACATATTAATTTAGATGTTTATATAAAGGAAATGTGAGAGGAAATTAAAGTGTTGTTTAGTGAAGGACTTAAATTATAGCTTTTCATTGATTTCGATTTAGTTAAGATAACCATATTATGATTCTCTGTCCATTATTTCTTTATTCCTTGAGAATTCAAGTTACAATTGAAACATATCGGTTATCTTATAGAGACTATTAAGGTGTGATTTATATTTGTAACACGTTAGATAGTTAATTTTCATATGTGAACAGTATTAATATCATTTGGGAAGGTTGTTACAAGTGGTTGATTGTAGATATCATTCTAGTGACTCATGTTATAGTTTGAATCATAGGAGCTATAGTCATTTTGTTGTGAAATTGTAATTATCTATTGGAAGATGGAATTTTATGTTCTTAAGAAATATATATATTGTGGTTAAAATTGTTTATTAGAATTTGAGATAGTTAAATGATTTGGGAAGAAGTATATTTGTGTTTGAAGATATTTTTATGGATGTTGGCAGTAGGTAAAGGTAATAGAAGTTATGCTTTTGGAGAAATTTATAGTTGTTTGATTGAAATTGTAGTTGGGGGAATGTTGATAGTAACTATGCAATTAGGGAAAATGTATTTAGTCATAGTTGTGGCTTTTAAGAATTTTAAATGGGTAGAATGTTAGATGATGTTGACAAGAAAGCTTGCATACATTTGTTTACGTAGAAATGGTAAGTGGCAAAGCCTGAATGATAAGTTACACCATTTAGTGTTATAATGATTTGATTTATGGAATTACTTCTTGAGCTTTCCTTGAATTTGTGAAGAAGGAATGTTTGGTTTATGGTCCTCCTTCCTTGCCTTATTAATTCCTAGAGTTATGAAGTTTTGCCTTTCGTGATAACTTGGTGTAAGTTGTTTCCTGGACTGGATTGAAGTTCATTGAATCTCTTATGCTTGGTTGTCGCCTCGTCGCTGGTGTTGGATCTTTGTGCCTATTTTGGGGGTGAGTTGTGTTTATGTATCTTTTCTTGTGAAGACGATATATTGTCGGATATGAATTTTAGTCATGTGGTCAAGTTGTATGATGTTTTGGGTTATTTCAATTAATATGGTTATTATGGTTCTCATTCATGTAAGGGAAACCTTGCAATGTAATGGGAAGGGATGATGCAATTGGTCTAAGCTCATTTCTTAGTTTGAGTCTCTTGTTGCAAACAAGTGTCAAGTGTTAACCCATGTTTTCCATTTTGGATGGGGGAACTTCTTTGTGATATAGTGTCTATGTACCTAACTCCAGAGGGGTAGTTCTTGGCTTTGGTTTGAATTATGTATTGGCTTCACTGGATTCCCGTGTCTTGCAATGAATGAGAAATGGCCTCTTGGATATAGTGCTTGGTTCTTGATGGTTTTGCTTCATTTTGAAAAGATTATGGATTTCTTGTTGTGGCCTAGTGAAAGGAATATGTTATGGCCAGATCTGATTTGGGACTTTTATACCTATATGTTGTGGTATGTATGTTTGACCGAGAATGCTAAGGGAGTGGCTTTCATGGTGGGGCCGGTGCCTGTAGAGAGGCTGCCAGGGTAGCCATAGATGGGGGCCAGCTTCTGGGGATAGATAGCCTGGGTAACCCATGTAGGACCATGCGATGACACTCTACTTATGTAGTTCTATTGTTTCTTGGTGATACCTCTGGAGTGATATCTTGGCTTGTGCAGTGTTGTTGGTATGGTCAGTTGTTTCATGTCTGTTGTTATTCTGTTATTGTTTGTCTCCTTGGCTTAGTGGAATCCTCGTCGTTATCTCCTAGCTCGGAGGGGTGGACCTCAGGGTTCCACATGGTTGGGTGGTAAGAGCTATCCATTGGTCCTTTTTGGAGATACGGTTCGAGTTCTACACAGAGGTGTTCCAGATCCAGTTTGCTTTCCTCCTTCAGAGTTGTATGCTTTCTTATGTATTCTTTTGTAAACCGACATGATCGATCTTATCATCTGGTTATCATGTAATCCTGTACTGAGACTCTGTAATTAATCTATCTTGTTACAGTAAAAGTTATTCGTATCTATTTTAGCAGTGTAATGGTTATTGCTTCTGTAGTTTTATTTTCTGTCATTAATGCAGTTATGTTGCCCTAGAGTTGTTAGAAGAGTAATTTCATGTATACGGTGTAATATGATATGTTTGGTTACTACTTTGCACTATCTTGCTTTCAAAAAATATATATATTTTTGTAACTTTTGCACTTTTAGTCTAGCACTCTAGGGTTGCATGACGGGGCATTACAGTTTACATATTTTCTTCAAGTCACAATGTCATATCTATTACAACATATTACATATTTTATTGGTCATTTTTTTTAGTTTGTCATAGCCAGTAAAATAATTTGGTTTCTCAAAGTATAATTTAATTAATATGCATTTCTATCTTTTATATTCACCACCTATAGACCTATTAACTTTAACATTAGCTAAAAATTTCTTCCATAAAATAAATCATACACACACTTAGATTTCACCAATTAGAGTATACATAAATACATAAATATAAAATAATATTAATGTTACTCTAATCAATCTATTTAGAACTTTATATTCATATTCATATTAATAGCATATCATATGAATATAAAATTAATAATTGAATGGGCTATCACTCAAACAACTTAGTCATGTATAATCTAAGTTTCTATTATGCTTCCAATCAAAACAATAGGTAATTCTATTGGTCAATTATCACACATTAAAATTATAATATAGATAATTATAAGGGAGCATTCCTATGAGCAAGAAAAAATAATTACAACCAATTAATTCTATATATTAATACCTATTAAATAAGTTAGTTATAAATATTTACTATAGGAATAAAAAAACAAGGTGAGAATATTTCTTATGGCTCCTTTAAGTTTCTAATATAGACATTATCCTATATATTAGATTTTCTAAATTTATATAATAGTATATTGTAGTTTTCTTATACTAGTAAATAATTTTTTTTTTTCAATACCTTAACATTTTTTTATTATTGTTATTATTTTTATATAACTTTTAAATTTTAAATTTTACTCTTCAAAAAAAATCCCATTAATATGAATAATTATAGTGATATGATGATTAACCCTTTATCTATGTACACTTCAATTTATAATTATATGATATAATATTTATAATAATATAATTGAAATAGTTATTTATTAGAGTTCACACTTATTTAGTTTTTAATCTATTGATTGTAAACCAATCAAGGGATTATTTTTCATGTCAAGCAAATTTGATTTAAATTTGTACTTTTCCTATGTCAACATGATAAATTTTTAACAAAAAATTATTGAAAAATGATTTATCTATATTGTCATTGGCTGAAAAAAATGACCTCTTCTCTGCGATTGTTGGAGAGTGCAACAAAAAACTATAAATGCCGAGAGAATTTTGGTTTGAGGGGAGGATGTGGCAAGTAAACAAATTATGAACACAAATTTTGTCTCCCACTAGTTAAGTCATGCCTAAATGGATGGCGATAATTATGAGAGATGAAGAATCATCAGTTTTATGAATTTATTTTTTTGCTTCATTAGCTCAATGTAAAAATTACTTTTTGTCAAAGGGATAAAAATATAGGGTTCTACACATTTTATTTTATTAAATTAGATTATTTTTGGGATTTTAATTTTATTTACTCAAGAGTTAAAAATCTAGTATTTCAATTTTATTTACTAAAAACTTAAAAATCTACAGTATCATGAAACATATTTCGCCATGTTATTACATTTTTTATTTTATTCTTCAAACATACAATATTTAATGTATTTTAAAGTATCATAGTATTAATATTATTACATTTTAATATCTTAAGTAGACATTTCAAATCTCTATACACTCAAATATAATACAAATAGTAAAGTTTAGTTTTATAGTTAAGGAAATATTTGTATTATTTAATAGGCTTTGTAAATTTTAAATTATCATAGTATTAATATTATTACATTTTAATATCTTAAGTAGACATTTCAAATCTCTATACACTCAAACATAATACAAATAGTAAAATTTAGTTTTATCGTGAAGGAAATAAGCCCAAAGTGCCCTTCTCTTTTAGAGGGCATTGCATTCTACTAAGCTCATGGATCGAGGGAGCTAAGATAGCCAATTGGTCAAGGGTTGGATGCGCTGATCTAGTTAAAATTTAGTTTTGTAGTGAAAGAAATATTTGTGTTATTTAATAGGCTTTGTAAAGTTTAGTTTTATAGCTAAGTAAATATTTTAGTGCTATTTTATTTTTACCAAATTAAATTATTTTTGAGATTTCAATTTTATTTACCCAAGACATTTCAAAATGGGTTTTGGAAATATAATAGTTACCAATTTGAACTTAAACAAAAAATAAGTGACTAAGATAAAATACTGTAGTGATTTAAATATGAATATGTTATTGTTATTATATTGTGTAATTATCCTTCAAACTTACAATATTTTAACGCATTTTAAATTGTAATAGTATTCAATATTATTAGAGTTTTAATATCTTAGACAGACATTTTAAATCTCTCCACACCCAACTAGGGTTAGGGTTCTACACATTTTATTTTATGAAATTAGATTATTTTTGAGATTTTAATTTTATTTACTCAAGAGTTAAAAATCTAGGATTTCAATTTTATTTAGTCAAAAGTTAAAAATCTATAGTATCAGAAAAATATTTGGCCATGTTATTACATTTTTTAATTTTATTCTTCCAACTTACAATAATTTAATGCATTTTAAATTATAAAAGTATTAGTATTATTACAATTTAAGGAAATATTTGTGTTATTTAATAGGCTTTGTAAAGTTTAGTTTTATAGTTAAGGAAATATTTTACTCCTATTTTATTTTTACTAAATTAGATTATTTTTAAGATTTTAATTTTATTTACCCAAGATATTTCAACACTCTTCAAAAATTAATTTTTCAGTTATTGGAATGCAATTTGTCTATAGAACCAATACCTAATCAACAAAAAAATTACAACAAACAAATACTATATACAACCAATAGCTAATTAACAAAAAAAAATTACAACTAAACAAATACTATAATAACAACACTACAAAGAAGGTACTGGCCACTACGTGGCACTTGTTTAAGATATGTAATAAATAGTTATTAAATAATGTTCAAAAATAAAACAACTCTTAATTAATAATGAAATTACTTTAAGTAATTAAAATACCTTTATAACTTTTCTCATATAACATTGTTATATTTTTTAGCTAAATATATATTAAGATATATCTACTCAAGTTCTCATACATTAATATATTAAACACATTTATTTTTCAACTTAATATTATTTTATATATCATATTATATATACTACCTCTAATAAATTCAATTAATATTATATGAAGCATAAATATATAAAATAAAGTTTATATATAGATAGATATATTTTTAGAAACATATAGCAAACCCTAAAAATATAGACATACATATAAACAATGATCTATGTATTAGACCTACATTCCAATTAAACATAGGAATATTTATTATTATTATCATTTTAACATATATGTAACCATTTTAATAATAACAACATGACCTTTATACTATAGAAACATCTACTATATTTGTAATAAACCGGGCAAGCCAAGAATATATATGTTTTACCCAACTTAATTAATTTTAACTCAAGTGAAGTTATTTTTCAATTATATAATTTTCTTTTTTTACCATATATATAATAATAATACATATGAATTTTAATCTATATTTATGTTTTAATTATTTATAATTTACTTTAAATTCTCTTTTCAAATTAATGGTCAAAATAACTCTTTTTTATTACTTTTAACTATTATTCTCCTTTCAAGTTAAATGGTAAAAATAAACTCTTTTCAAATAGATGGATAAATGGTAAAAATAAAAGTCCTCAAATTGTAATTCTTCAAAATATTATTAATGTTTAATGGTAAAAATAAAAATAAAAGTTCACTATTTTATTGCACTATAAAAACAAAGCTTTCTACGTTTAGGGTTTTCTAAAAATTACTCACTATTTTACTGCACTATTATCTCAATTAAAATGTATTGGGTTTGCTGCCTATGTATAAATAATGTTGTGAGTGATTGGGAAATACGATAGTTATATGTTGACTATAGCTTCTTTCTTGTAAAAGACATGTACGACACACTATAATTCTTCATTTTCATATGTTTGTTGGAATTGTGGTAATGTAGAAGAATATATTTAATTGGTTTGATGTGGATTTATATTTACTAATTTTTATAGAAAGGGTATTTAGGTCTTCCTAACTCACCATATGCTAATAAGGTAAATTTAATTGAAATGTGTTTTTATACCTTTTTTTTGGGTAAGTTGGGCTAGAGGGAGCCACAACCCATAAAATTAAAAACACACTATAATTCTTCATTTTCATATGTTTGTTGGAATTGTGGTAATGTAGAAGAATATATTTAATTGGTTTGATGTGGATTTATATTTACTAATTTTTATAGAAAGGGTATTTAGGTCTTCCTAACTCACCATATGCTAATAAGGTAAATTTAATTGAAATGTGTTTTTATATCTTTTTTTTTGGTAAGTTGGGCTAGAGGGAGCCACAACCCATAAAATTAAAAACCAAAAGAGATATAGTTAAAATGCATGCCCTAAGAATAGGGGTGCTAGAGTCAAGCAAGAATGCTTGCATCAATGAGAAGACTATTGCCCCAGCCTGGGTGCAAAAACTAATTCTAATGTAAAAAATTCTCCTTTTTCTTTGACGATCTAAGCTTCATTCTCCTTTTTCTTTGATGATTTAAGCTTCATTTGTAAGGTTTGTTGAGAGGATTTCTTCCTCTTCACTTCAGTCTAGTCTTGATTTGAATGGAGGGGAGGATCCAAGTTTTGTTTCACCTTACCGTTTGGGGTGCCATCACCTTCCAAAGGATTCAAAGACCCTGAAGAGATCGTGGATGCCATGTTACTGACACTCCCTTCACCACCAAGACCAGTAATAACAAGAGTTCCAGTAGGAGTTGAAGAGTCATTGGGAAGATAGGGAGGAGTCAAGTTGTCTTTCATTGGTTTCAAAGGAGAGCTTGCCAAAAATTTCTTTAAGACATCCCCAAGAGAAGTCCTAGAGGATGTGTCTATCACAACCAGAAAGGAGGGGGGAGCAACATTCGCAGGAGCCTTGGGAAGAGTGTGTGGAGTAGCCATTACATTATGAGATTTAGGAGAAATGTTATAATGGTGTGGTTGAACCCCAATCCACCATGTCAGTCTTTCCTTGGAGGTCTGAGAACCTCTCTCTTGAGTAACCTTATTGCATTGTGTAGTGGTGTGATCTGTTGAGTAGCATTTTATGCACCAAAAAGGGATTTTTTCATAATCTACCTATTGCCTCCAAGTCCTATTACCCACTTTCAGGTCTATTTCAGTAGGTAGACAAATGGAGAAGTCCATGTCAATGCATATACGGGCACAAGTTGAGCTGGCATAATTTATAGTTTCCTTTAAAGAGCCATAATACTTCCCTAGGCCATTTCAAATGGCTCTCAACCAATAAAGTTCCTCAAACTATATGGGAAGGTATAGAAGATGCACCCATAGATAAGCAGTAGAGAAAGACTCTGATCTGGGATCGAAGGAAGGAAACCAAGGCTTCAGACATAAGAAGTCTCCGTTGAGAAACCATGGGCCATATTCCAGCACCTTTCTTTTATCTTCAGAAGATTCAAATTCTAGGATAAAAAACCCCTAGCATAGGGGTAAATGCTTACTTCTTCCTCTAAACCCTCCTTCCAACTATCAGAGATCCAAGCATGCAGATCACTCAGCTTCGGCCATGATTTGCTAAATCTGCAGATGAGAGCATGCTCCTTTAATAAATCCTCCCAGTCATGGATGTCACCATCCAAGCATATCTCTAGAATAGTTTTTGACCATTTGATAGACAAGGCTCCACCTACATTGGCATGTAGAAAGCTAATGCTCAATCCAGTTGGGATCACAACCTTCCCTGAAGACCCCTCATAGTGGCGGAGCTGGTTAGGGTTATAGTGATCATGTTGTGTGGCACAAAACATGGAATCCTTGTAATTGGGATGGCAGTCCCCACGCGAAGGCGGCCTTAAGCAGGAAGACAAGCCGTCCCCATCGCCTGTCCAAAGAGAGTCGACGCCAGAGGAAAGGAGGAAGCATGGGAGGTCTGTAGGGTTTCACACCATTTCAGAGCAATTTTTTAACATAATAAATCTATATCTATAAATGTGTTTTTATACTTAAGACACAACTAATTACTTGTATTTCTATCAATTAGGTAAAAGTAAAAAATGTCTTTGTGGCTTTTAAAGGTTAGCAAGGAATACAAAGCACAACAAAATTACATTCAAAGTTAAATTTATAAATATATAATGTAAGTAGCTAAGATTTTATTGGCTCAATATTATGCAAAATAATTGCCTATTAACCCTAAAGTATAAGTGCCATTAATACATTTTCACTATGTGCTTATCAATATTTTTATTTTAATTATCACACGTGGTAGTGCAATTCCCAGTTTTAAGGCTCTGATACCAAATGTAATGCCTCAAATTTCTAGAACATAATAGATCACATTCTATTTAACATTCAATTATACCCTAAATGCAATAAAGTGTTTAAAACTAAGCAATGAACATACATTTATCAAATTAGGATTTTTAAAATGCATAACAGTTCTATATAATCTAACTTATAAAGAAATAATTTAACAAACAATTGTATTAATTCAATTTATCAATGCAAATGAATATATTAAACAATGAAAATAAATATATAAATTTAGTTTCCACAATTGGTATAACTAAGCAGATAATACTTATCTGTATGTAATTAGCAAGAATCCAAAGCTTTCTAGAATGGACCCTAGTTTAGCCTCTTCTGTCTGTGAGCAATCTGGGAGAAATACACATACTTTACTACTCTACACGAGTGTTGGTTCCTCTGGAACAATGCCCAACACCCATGTAGTACCCAAGCCCTGGCCAGGAATGTCCTGAGTGTACCTCTATACCCCAGGTTAGACACACACATAAGATGTGCCCCCTTCTCCATCTTGCTCACAGCCTGCTAAACTAGAATCATATTCCCTCAATGTAAAGTGCTTGATTATTTCCTTTTTCCTTCTTTTTTTGTCTATTTTCTCATGTGTTTTTTCTTTTACATTATTTTCATGGGTTTAAATATTAACCCAAAGAGTGGTTCCATATATCACACCCTTTAATAAATAATATTAGAAATAACCTTTTAATTGTTACTTCATATGAAACACACTCCAATACGAGTGTACTTATAAATAAGGTTCTTTAACCTTTATTTTAACTTGAAAATAACTTCTTTTTTTCCTTTCTTTTTACACATTCCTTCTTATTTTCTTCTATTCTTTTTTTATATATATTTATTTTTACTCTCTAAAGTTTTTACAAATTTTATTTCTTAAATTCACTTCTCAGGGAAAAAGTCCCATAGTAGCATCCATATGCGTTTTAGGTGATTTGGAGGTCCGCAAGTTCAATTTTCAAATGATAGTGTACTACAGATGGTTCTGGATGCTTAATTGTTCTTAGAAGACATGTTTGTGTACTTGCACCCATTGGAGAATGTACAGATCAGTTATATGGGTTTATGTGGACATTCTACATGTTTCTATGCTTCTCAGGTTCGATGCACATGCAAATCTTTCATGTTTTGAGTATCGCACAAGGTTTTCAACTTAGTACGTGAAGAGTTATTGTTGCTCAGGCTGATTGAGGAATGTGTATGATGTGCACAACAAAGTTGCTGTGTGGAGTTCAAGGAGTTTTTGGAGATGTTGTGTAGGTCCTTCCGACTCATTTGGAAGAAAAAAAAGATCTTTCTTAACTGTCAAAGCCAGCAACTCATGTCTTCACCTACTAAGGGCATAAGCTACAACATTCTCCTTTCCCTTAATATAATGAATCTCAAAATCATCCTCACATAGGAATTCCATCCATCTGCATTGCTGAGCATTCAAATTAGGCTGAGATAAGATGTACTATAAACTCTGATGGTTAGAATGCAACTCAAATCTATGCCCAAGAAGAAAATGTTTTGATTTTGTCAAAGCATGAACCACTGTAGCCAACTCAAAATCATGTGTCAGGTAGTTAACCTCATGATTCCTCAACTTGCAAGACTCGAAGGCTATCACACAACAGGCAACTGCATGTGAACAACTCCAATACCCTCGATTGACACATCTGTACAAACAACATAATCACTGGTAGGATCTAGAATAGCTAAAATAGGTGCACTAGTGAGTTTCTCTTTTTGAATTTGAAAATCTCTTTCACACTATTCTAACCAAAAAAATCTTTTGTCTTTCCTCTGAAGAGAAGTAATCAGATGAGTAATCTTAGGAAAGCCTTCCATGAACCTTCTATAGTAACCAACTAATCCCATGAAACTCCTTACCTCATTTACATTAGTGGGAGTGAGCCATTCCAAAATAGCTTAAATCTTAGAAGGATCCACTGAGATTCCATCTCCTAATATAATATGCCCTAGGTATTGGATTTCTATCTAGAAGAATTCACACTTAGAGATGTTTGCATATAATTGATTCTCTCTTAGACATTGTGACACCTATAAAAAATGCTCCTTATGCTCCTCCATGGTGTGAGAATAAATCTGAATGTCATTTAGAAAGATTACCACAAATCGATCCAAAAAAGTGCGGAAGACACCATTCATCAAGCTCATAAAAACTGTTGGGGCATTAGTCAAACCAAATGGGATGACAGTAAACTCATAATGACCATATTATGTGCGGAATGTTGTCTTATCGATATCGATTTTTAACATCAATTCTTAACTGATGATACCCAGAATCAAGATCTATTTTTGAGAAAATCTTTGCTCCTTGAATTTGATCAAATAAATCATCTATCCTTTGTAGAGGATAACACTTCTTTATGGTGAGCTTATTTAACTATCTGTAGTCTATACAAAGTCGAATAGTCTCATCTTTCTTCTTCATGAAAATCATAGGTGCACCCCAAGGAGATATGTTGGGATGAATATGACCTTTCTCTAGGAGTTTCTCCAACTATAGCTTAATCTCCTGATGTTCTTGTGTTGTCATTCTATAAGGGGCTTTAGAAATAGGTTGTGCTCCTAGAACCAAATTGATATTAAAATCAATCTCCCTTTGTGGTGGCATCCCAGAAAGCTTAGAGGGAAAAACATCGGCAAACTCTTGAAGTACAGGATGATCATCCAAAGAAGTATATGGTTTGTCCTCTGATCTATCACTAATAGAGATAGCAAAGAAATGGCAAGCTTTCCTCATGCATTACTTAAGCTGCATGGCTGAAATCATCCTAAGCGACATAGGTCTCTTAATTCCTGAGACTACCACCTTCTTGCCCATATCATCTAAACACTTTACAGACTTTTGATGACAATTTAATTCCTGAGATTGAGGAATGTTGATGATGTGTGCCACAAAGTTGTTGTGTGGAGTTCAAGGAGTTTTTGGAGATGTTCTGTAGGTCCTTCTGACTCATCTAGAAGAAGAAAAAGATTTGTCTTAACTATCAAAGCCAGCAAGTCATGTGTTCGCCTACTAAGGGCATTCGCTACAACGTTCTCCTTTCACTTAATATAATGAATCTCAAAATCATACTCACATAGGAATTCCATCCATCTATGTTGTTGAGCATTCAAATTAGGCTAAGATAAGATGTATTGTAAACTCCGATGGTCAGAATGCAACTCGAATCTATGCCCAAGAAGAAAATGTCACCATTTTGTCAAAGCATGAACCACTGTAGCCAGCTCAAAATCATGTGTCAAGTAATTAGGCTCATGATTCCTCAACTTACAAGACTCGAAGGCACATGACCCTCCTGCATGAGAAAAACTTCAATACCCTCTATCAACGCGTCTGTGCAAACAAAAAAATCACCAGTAGGATCTGGAATAGCTAAAATAGGTGCACTGGTGAGTTTCTCTTTTTAAATTTGAAAACCTCTTTCACACTATTATGAGGAAAAAAATCTTTTGCCTTGCCTCTGAAGAGAAGTAATCGGATGAGCAATCTTAGAAAAGCCTTCCACGAACTTCTATAGTAACTAGCTAATCCCATGAAACTCCTTACCTCAGTTACATTAGTGGGAGTGGGCCATTCCAAAATAGCTTGAATCTTAGAGGGATCCACTGAGATTTCATCTCCTAATATAATATGGCCTAGGTACTAGATTTTTATCTAGAAGAATTCACACTTAGAGATGTTTTCATACAATTGATTCTGTCTTAGACATTGCAACACCTGCCAAAAATGCTCCTCCACGGTGTGAGAATAAATCAGAATGTCGTCTAGAAAGATTACCACAAATCAATCCAGAAAAGAGCTGTTGAAAATTTTCCCGATAGATATGAACAATAGTTACGTAGTTAGTTAACAATTAATTTATTATTCTCCTATCAAAACTTCATAAAGAAAATAAACATCCAATAGAGTATTTTGTTATATATCTCAATACAAAACTTAAACAATAGTAAATTATATTCACTTGGATAAACACTTAGTCTTAGGCAATCATAAATGCTATAAATTGCAAACATTATATGATTCCTCATCATACCATTTAACATAGATACTAATAGGATAATTAAATCCCTTGTCATTATTATATAAAACATATCTTCCTAACAAAATTGTACGTTATAAATACCAGAATGAATCTATTGACATATTACTACAACTCGTTATTGCAATTATAATAGACTATTGCTCATTGTAATGAAAACATAACATATACAGCGATTATATCATCAAATAGAGTTGTAAAGGAATATATCTATAAATAATTTCATTTAACATTAAGCTTGAAAAACATCATCATTACTACGACATAATCTAGTATATTTTCATATTACAATTTATATGTTTCAGAGATAAACTTAGAACTTGCTTGAATCCTATTCTACAGTGATATTATTTTTCTAAGGCGTACTCGAACTGAGTTCACAATTGCATAAATTTAATACAAACAATGTATGTATGTATATATATATATATATACTATCAAAGCGTTCAATATAAAGAAGACTACGTTAGAAATTGAGTGAAACTGTTATAATGCATAACACATACAATAAAGGAATTATGATCTGTAACACATTAATATACAGAGTAGGGGCGTTGGTCTGTGGTGGCTTTAAGCCACGCACAGCCAGCCGCGTCCCTACATGTGGGTGTCATGGCTCCCACAATGCCCCAAGCTATCTTGTAGGTAGCCATGGTAGCCACGGCTACCAAACATTATATCTATAAACTTTAAAACAGAGGTTCATTAATGTTCTTTTTT
The DNA here is from genome assembly GCA_027924645.1 of Cunninghamia lanceolata. Lineage (NCBI taxonomy): Eukaryota > Viridiplantae > Streptophyta > Pinopsida > Cupressales > Cupressaceae > Cunninghamia > Cunninghamia lanceolata. The sequence goes on along the minus strand of BSBN01000429.1, from coordinate 1,781,773 downwards.
TATACAGTAATTCAATGATAACTATATTTTCTTTCGATGTGTAATGGAGAGAACTAATTACAATAGGAAATAATTTCTCTCTCTACCAGAATTCGATAATCAAAGAATTTAAAACTATATTAGATAAAAATATAATAACTATAGTTATATCTAATATGATATCAATGTAATTGAATTGTACAACCATAATCAAAATATTGCATTGAATACAAATTGGAAAGAACAATTACTTGAGTTTTATATCTGATTACTGAATTCCCTTGAGAATCCTTACAAACTGTAACTTTAGATAATCTACATTCATAATGGATCAACAATTTGGAAAAATATTACACTAAAAACTCATACAAGTCCATCCTTCTTCAACAATATCCATAAACCTGCATGCAACAGATAGAGCAACTCAGTCCTACTCTCCACCCATCCATAGGACTGATGATTCTAGTCCACCCCCAAGTAGGAAATAAAATTCATTGCTCAAAACAAATAGCAATAAAATAAAAAATTCAAAAATAGACTAATAACAATGGACTCACGCACGTAGAATCCGCACACGAAATTCTAGTAAAGGGGAAGAAGGGGGATTCCCTTCTCTCTTGTGGCACAATCAACTTCCTTCTTCACACAACTACACACTTTCACACACAAATAGCTCCCTTCAGAACAAAACAACCATACATCCTCCCAACTACCATTCATTCTCCACAAACCACCATCAAATCACAGTCTCGTTATCCACTTCTCCCAACACCAAAAAACCCACAACTCCTTCACATACTTCATGAAAATCCCAAGAGAGGCTCCACACCCTCCTTAACCCCACACGAGGGAAGCTCTAATCTAACTCGGAGGGTAGTTCCCTTTTACAAACCCAAACCCCATTGACAACCAAGCAAGACACTATACAACACAGATTTATACAACAACTATCACCACCCTTCACAAAATTTAACGGAACACTAAATTTCCATAAGAAATCAATCATACCTTAGCTGTCCAAGTTAGGATCAGCCCAACTATTCACTCCAAAAAGATGAACAACCAGTTTTCCAGCCAACAATCCTTCATCATCCCTTCATTTCAGTCCCCAAAATCCCCTTCTTCTCCACCATCCAAAAAGCATTCAAAAAATGAAAACCAAGAAAGATAACTCCAGCAAGAAATACTACAGCACTTTTATTTTCTAGAATGAGGAAAATGATTCACATTTTCTCCTTTTAAATAAAATCTTTTTCCAACTCTTCACATTTCCCCTTTAATAAAACTAAATTAAAACAACAATTTAAAAGCAAATACTTCTTTTTAATTCAAATGAGCATAATAAAAGATCACATACTTTTTGACATAAACCCCCTTACAAAGTTATAAGAAATAAATAAATAATAATGAATATTTGAGCATATGGATTTTGTCTCCAATTCTTAAGGAGCGTGGACCACTCTACTTGCAAAATCTCATTGAAACATCAGTATATTTTGAAACTTATAGCCGAAGCAATTAAACATTCACTTTATCATTTCTAACATCAATTAGTTACAAAATCTAAAATATCAAAATAATAATATTTATTTTGCAGAAATTACACATACAACTATTAATATTTTACAACCAATTATTTTATTAAATAAACATATTATTTCATTTTAAACAAACAAACAAATAAATATCTAAACATGAATATAAAACATTTATTTCCATAATCAAAATAATAATATCCATAGACCATAATCTCAACATCAACCATGTCCAATACACACACACACCCAAATATAAAATCAAGTCAAATATCTAGAATAATACTAGCTAGGCCTCACAACTTTCCCCTTCTACCTTAGACATTAACATTCCTCAACAACCACCCAAACATAACCCTGAACATTACTCCAACCCACCTTTCTATAGTTCTAAAATTAATCCCATATCATCACCTCTAAACCCATCTACATTAGTTCCCCTAGTGTAGAGGTCCTACTTCCAACCTAGTCTATTGCTCATGTTGCTCCCATACTTGTTGCCAATAGTGAGGAGCACCAACTATACCATACTCTTACACTGATTCATCCACCTATTCTTCAGAAGGATACATGTTTGAGGCAGTGTCTGATATACCTACATTATCATCAATCTTTATAGGATCCTTGACATTTTCTCTACTAATGGCTTCTCAAGAGGATGTTGCTCTTCCTGCTACTTCTTCACGTCTCATTGCTAGCACTTCTACTCATTCTATTCTTGTGTCAATCCACTACCTAGAAGTTGTCCATCCTTACTTGAGCTAGATGGGGAACAAAATGGTTTGATGGATCACAAACTCTATGAGTATCATTTTCATTCCATGTGTTTATATATTTAGTTAGCATGTTGTTTGATTTTCTTGTTTTGAGATTCATGTCTACTTGCTCGCTAATTGTTTGTTAGTTCCTTCTAGAGGACCCATGCCACCCTTGTAAGTACATGCATATAGGAGGAATAAAATATTGTGACATTCCATCATTGTACCTACCTTCTATCTATTTTTCATCTGGTTTTCTTTATTAACATTTTAGGGATGATGCAAATTGTTGAAGCATTCAAGTCTCTTCCATGTTGACCCAAAATTTTGATTTATTTATTTTCTATGTACCATTCCTCCTTTATACTTGTAGCTGTAGATGCTTGGGGTTAATGACAATTCCATCCTTGTTCCGATATGAATTCACATGAATAAAAAGACTCAAAACATAGATTTTCTCAACAAAGGCAAGATAAACATATTCATAATAAATCTTTTAAAGGAATACAAATATGTTGTGTGTTGGTCTTTGAATGGGGGGAAGCCAAAAGGCAACCCTGGATCTTATGTTTAGAAGATTGACACCGATAACAAGTATTAGGTAGGTTCAGATAGAGAACATGTTGAGCATATCTTATTTGTCCAATTTGGACATCCAATGTCTCTTTTAAATCTTTAGATAGATGTACTTCTACATAGACCCTCTTCTAAGGATGATTCAAGTAGAACCTTTTTGGTTTGACACATACCAGTGCCTAGGGAGGAGCCTATTTAGCTCAAAAAATTCTAGCATGGAAAGGGTAACCAAGGAAACTCAACCAAAATAGGGACCTATAAAGCTTTCTCATCAGAGATGTTAAAGTCTCAAGTCTAGGTTTAAAAACAAGCAAGGAAGAGTAGACATGTTAGGGACCACAACTGAGGATAGTCTTATCATGGTTGGCTTTAGCAAAGCAGAAAAGAAAGAAACCTTTAGTAAGGTTTTGCATGGATTCAAGGTGAATCCCATGTGGGACCCATGTCTTTCTGACCTAGACTTTAAGCATACTTTTAGCAGGGCCCTTCACATAAAATATACCATTAAAGTAAAGTTCTCTAACCAATGGTTACACTGCCAAATTATGGAATGGGAAGAACATGTGGGAGTTTTTCAATGGGAATACCTCATGGAACACCTTGGGAACAAACTTCATGGTTCATTTGAGTGGGGGTGCCATTTTTATGTGCCATACAACCTTCAACTCCAGTAGTAACTATGAAGTTATGGAAGGTTGAGGCCATTTAAGAGTGAAGGAAACACCTACGGGTGTGGCAACCTAATAGGTGCCACAATAAATTTAGAAAAATTAGACAACTCCTTCTTTAGAATTAAGTAGTATGACATGAAGGAGACTTAACCAAGACACTAGCAAATCCAAGACAAAAACCCTACTAGAGCTCTATACAAGCCCCTTCCCTATTTTCAAGATCAAAGAACACTATTAAAATAAACATATGCATTTAAAATCTCATATTTAAATGAATATTTTAATCATTTAATCACCAATAAAGTGAATTGTATATTTATATATTCAACAAAATTTCTTGACCTATATCCATTTATATGTCTAAGTCCATAAGACTACATTAGACCATTTAAACTCAATAATTCTACCTATATATATACATATATATACACATATACATACATACATATGTGTACATATATCCATACATACATACATACATACATATATGTGTACATATATACATATAAATGTACATACATATATATTAAAACCTTATAAAAGTAACTTCAAGTATGAGAAGATATATATTTGCATATATAGGTTATAATTTTGTCAATATAAAAGTATACAATTAATAGTTTCATTAGGTGATAAAATTGTGATAATTCTTGTTCGTGTCTTAGAGTTTAAATAACACATTGAAGCATCTCATAAATTTGCAAGATCTATAGATTCTAAAAGTTTTACATAATATCAAGTCTAATAGGTTTATAATTGACTTTTATCGATATTTTTTACTTGGTTTTAACTTTGTATGTATGTGCCTATGTTTATACATGTACATAAGTTATAAATACACACATACATACATATGTATGCATATATGTGTATGTATGTACTTGTATATATACACATACACACACATATTTAGTATATATGCATGTAGGAATATATGCATATTGTACATATACATACATACATACACATGCATGTACAATTGTGTGTGTGTGTGCACATATTTATTTATATATATGTGTTATATGTGTCATGGTTGTGTGTTTACAAATTGCAGTGCATAAAATGAACAAATCCTAAACATGTGATTGTGAAGAAACCCTGAACATATATAGATATATATACATATGTAAATATTCATGCATGCATGCATTTGCATTTCTTATGTATATACATGTACATGTACATTATACACACACACACACACACATGCATGTATGAATGTGTGTAAGTATATATAATTTAGATATGTATAAAGACACACACACAATTAAAACATAATTAAAAAATTGTCCAGACAAACATAATATATAAACTCACTCTCTATTATGTTTGAGTACTTCTAGAATATACCTTACAAATATGGGATGTCATGTCTCTTTAAAACACAAATATGTACTCATAATTCACTACATGTTAGGTTTTAAATTCAAGATAATCATTCATGGCATCAATTCCTAATAATTGATCTAGTTCAATGAAGAGGCACTCCCTACTTTTGTGTTTGTGTGTACATACATGTGCAAACACGTGCAAACACACATACATATGCATATATACATATATAAACATATCATGTACATGTGTGTGTGTGTGTGTCTATATATATATATATATATATATATATATATATATATATATATATATATATATATATATATATATATATAGACATACTGTACATATGCATCCATGTATTTTTAGTGCCTTGAATTCAAAATTTTTATCATCCCACCCATTTAGGCTTGGATTTCAAAGCCTCAGGGTTCGGCATCTTTTGTGGCTCCTAAATTCATGTTTTTAACATAAAATAGCTAAAATTCAAACATCAAGCTCATTAGGTTTACACATTTTGCAATAAAATTTTACAAAACCACCACCAAAATAAAGAGATATTTATTATGCTTCTATCCGTACAATTTTTTTAAATTTTGAATAAGTTAAAGTATTTATTTTTATTTTCTTTGAAGAGTGTTTTGATATTCCTCCACTACATATGTATTGATTTTTTTTATAACTTTTGACCCTCTTATCCAAATTAAATTTTAAAATATAGGGTTCTTCTACACTTCATTCTATACACATTCAACAAAAGAAATTACATTTTCAATTAGTTTTATGTAAGTTATGTGAGACACAGGCTCAGTGATGTAATTTTCAAGATGCATTCACTTCAAAAATCATAGAAAACAAATTTATTTAATAAAAAAATATACAATTTGTAGTAGTTATTCTTGGCTATATTTCTACCAAATTGTTTTTAAAAATACCCACAATAAAAAAAGGGGGGGCTACACACTAGCCACTATGTTATATTTTAGTGAGAAAAATAAGAACACTTTTGTTTGCACTTAGTGTTTCACCCCTTAACCTTAACTACTTTTTAAAATATTTAGTAGTTTAGAAACTAGATTCAGAGTACTAAAAATTTTGTTCTTATCGTATCTTCAAATTTTGAATGTACACATCTTGAATTACTTGTCTAAGTTCAAGTTTAGCTGATTTAAAAAAGACCACTTTTGACCCCCTTTTTGTGCCCCATTTCCACACACTTACCCGCGTGTGTGGGTGTGTGTGGGTGTGGGTGTGTGTGTGTGTGGGTGTGTGATGTGTGTATATGATGCAAGAGCATCCCGGGCATACACGTAATCAACATCAACCAAAAACATTTTAGTCTTGTTTCCATTCAGTTTTTCTTGTTTCAGTTGAACTTTGAGTAGTTGTGCTTTCTTTAGTTTTGAACTCTTGCGCATATGAGGCAGTTTGACCAAAACCAATGCTATCATGGGAGTACACATTCCACACAGTTACTAATACATTATTTTTTCTACTATTGAAGTCATGGTTGTAATTTGGAATCATCAATTCATGGAACAACATACTTCTAGGTATGGGAAGATATTCAAGTCACATTTGTTCAGAAACCCAACTGTGGTTTCAATAGACCCAAAGATTAACTACTTCATTCTTCAAAATGAAGGGCAACTATACTTGAAGTTGTGAAGAAGAAAATGGAGGAGAAAAGAAGTAAATCAGACATTGAGCTTCAGGACCTGCTATGCACAGTAATGGAGTATGGGCAACACAAATTAGAATTAGGCTTTTATTATTGACACCCATGATTATCAAAAGGAAATGATTGGAATGGATTAGAAGATTGAATATTTCAAAAACAAATAGAGTTGTTTCCAAGCGTGCCTTGTTTGACAAAATACCTGATGTGGAGATGAACATATTTTATTCTATTCTAATGTGGAGGGATGCATGGCCTCTTTCTTATGGATGGAAGTGAACTAAACCAAAGTCTTTGACTTGTGTCAAGTGTTTCCTCTTCTCTAACCATGGGATGTCTGAAGCTTGATGCCACACGAAAGGTATATTTTGAGTTCGGTTTTAAATAAACTTTGATATAAACTTTAAAAGTTTAGTTCAATCCATTGTGAGCAGTCGCCCCACCTTCCATATTCTTATTTGTTTTGTGTCCATTCAATTTCCCTATGGAAAATATATAAAAGGAATGAATTAGGAGATGTAGTGGGTTCGGTCAGAAATAGAGAAAGTGGTCGACCAAGGAGTGTTGATAGCTAGTTGTGTGTAAGGGAGTGTGTATGGCAGGAAGTTACCATAAGAGATGAATAGGAAATTATGGTTGTTCTTTTAACCAGAGAGAGTGAAGACTAAGTGATTGTTTAAGTTGAGGAAGGCCATTTGAAGACTACTTTTATACATAAGTTTGCAGAGATGATTAGTTTGTAATGTAATTTGTAATCTAGTTAGAAATGAAGAATAACACATTGTGAATTTTATTTGCTTTCCATGTGAAAAGTTGAAACTTGTGTTGGATTATGATCCTTCTGAGTCATGTGAGTGAGCTTGTGTTTCATCAAGTGGTATCAAATGAAAGTTGTTCCTGAGCATGGAGAGTATCCACCGGGACCTGTGAAGTAGCAGAGAAGGTAGTTGTGAGAACTTGAAAGGTTCATTGTAGGTGTGTGAAGTCTTGATCGGTTGAGAGTTTGAAGCTGCGAAGATAAGAGTGAAGATGTGTGAAAGGTTGCAGCAATAAAGTGTCTAAGAGAAGCTTGAAAGCCTGGGGTAGGTATGGAGGAGTCCTACAACAATGAGAGCGTGAGGAGACGCTACTGTGAAGAGAAAAAGAACAAGATGAAAAAGTGAAGTTTTATGACTGGTTGGGTGTTGACGACTCTTGTGTTGAAAAAGGGAAGAAATAAAAGATTGATGGCTACAATTGAAAGAGAGGCACAAAGGTTTCAAGAAGAACTGAGGCAAGAGCTGAAGGACAGCATTAGAGAAATCATTGCAGAGGAGAAAGTGGGTAGGAAGGAGTCCCCTGTTTCTTCTGACGAGTGTTTGTTTGTTGGTGAGTATGCATGTACAGAAGGGGATGAGAAAGCTATAGCAGCAGTGGAAGAAAGTCCTTTGTAGGACAAGAATATAGTAGTAGATGAGAGTATGGTTGAAAAAGAAAAGACAGATATGGCTGAGAGTAATGAAGAGAAAGTTGGTGCAGTAGTTGAAGACAAGGAGGATGATGTTGTAGCAGTGAAATACAAAGAGATTGCAACTAATGGTGAAGATGATTTGATGGTGAAAACGTTGTAAATTGAAGTGGAATGGATGTCAAAGCTTGCTGATGGAGGTATGAACGTAAATGGAGTAACGAAAGATTAAAATATGAAGGTTACAATTGATGGTCAAGAAGTTGTTGCAGCTACATATGACAAGGAAAATTTATTTGTCTTTGATGAGGATGTAGTCTTGTACATGCATTTGGTATGTTGATTAATGAATATGTGGAAAAATATGGGGTAGAGGATGCAAATTTGAAATTGCATGTCGTAGATTTGGGTGAAGCTGTTGTGGATGTTGGTGATGGATTTTGGTGGAGGTCAAGCAATGGTGGGTTTCAGCCCACGAGGGATAAGAAAAAAGAAGAGAGACTTTGGCAGAGGGGGATGACACATGTTGGATACAAATCCATGCGAGGAGTGAAGAGTGATGAGTGGGGCTACGAAGTGAAGGTGATGTGTGTTCCGGTGAGGTGCTGGAAGAAGCAGAAGAAGACATGACATTGTGCACATATTCAGCAATGGAGTTCACTGCGGGTTTCCTCCAACCCGAAAGAGTGATTCTATCACTGCACTCCACGTTTGTGAGCCTATGCTCACAAACTTCCTACCCGGTGTGTCTAGTGGAGGAGCATCCCGAGCATACATGTAATCAACATCGACCAAAAATATTTTAGTCTTGTTTCCATTCAATTTTTCTTGTTTCAGATGTTTTGGGTAGTTGTGCTTTCTTCAGTTTTGAACTCTGGTGCATATGAGGCAGTTTCACCGAAACTAATGTTGTCTATTGGCAATCAGGATTTAACCCTTAGCAAAGATAAATTTTGCTATCCTGTTGCAAGATGAGAACACTCCTAGGCCTATAGGTTGCCTAAGCTCAGAGTGAACCTCCAGATTGAGCTAACTCTCCTAATAATTTTTCTAAACTAATAAATCTTTGCAGAGGGAAAAGGGGAGAGAAAGAACCGCAATGAAAACTAACCCTAAATAGAAAAATAGCTTCTAAATTCTAACTAATCTAAATGCTTTCACTCACAAACAATTCTTAAAATAAGAATCCTCACAACTTCACTTGAACATACAACTTAGAAACACTATGTATGAAGGTTCAGTTTGGAACACAATCATACGACCTGAATCACATGAACAATTTTCACAACACTTTCACAATAATGAGATCTGACAAAGGATAAATTAGTTATTATCACGATGAGACATAAAATCAATATTGTAATCACGATCAAAAAGAAGTGAAATAGAAGGATTATGCTATATTAACTAGAAGGAGTGCACAGAAAAATATAAACTGAGTCAGAAATTTGTCTACAAACTCTCTGCCTATGCTCAAGAGAGAAGAAACAATGATATTTGCTAAAACTAAGTCTTTCTCCAACTTATGTAGCCAAAAGACTTTCTAAAAGTGAAAAGGGATTTTCCACTTGCTATTTATTTCTGCATTTATTTGACATCTATTAAAGTAATTTATAAAATATTACTTTAATAGTGCCTTACATTTATTTGCAGCTTCAAATTTGTAAAATAGAAAGAGGGCCCACCTTGGTTTTACAACTTACAAAATTCTAAATATATGCAAAGTTTACAAAAAATATATGCAAAGGTATTTACAAATGCCTTATACATATCAATGAGTATCTAAAATAAACCAAGAAAAAATCAAAGGCAAAAAAAAATGCCTTATAGCAAAAGCCACAGCCTTTTAGCCTTTTGTTTCTTTATTTGGCACTTAACATTTTTTACCCCAGTTTGGGCACCGCCATTGTGAATATTCCTCGAAAACTACGAACTAGGTTGGTGAGATATTTAAAGGGTTTTTTCTTTTTATTGTCTTCAATTTTTTATCCAAAAATCTCAAAAACCTAGATCGCAGGTTTTGAGATATGACTGAAACATGCGACTGTTATCTTTATTTTGCTGGGTCTTGTGCCTCTAATTGTTTCTTGAAAACTGCAAACTAGGTTAGTGAGAAGTTTAAAGGGTTTTTTTGTCCTATTGTCTCTTAATTTCTGTCAAAAAATATTAAAAATCCATATCGTAGTTTTTTATATGTGACTAAAACACATGATTGCTATCTTTATTTTGCAGAGTCTTTATGTGATACATGTGCTCTTTTAGACTATTTCGACATTCCTCTTAAGACTTGGGGGCAGCATGTTGAGCTCAACCCTTGTGGGAGCCCATTTTTTCACCACATACTGAAATATAATTAGAAATGTATCAACAACAAGATTTCACCTATACCTGCACAGTGAACAAACATGTTAGATAAAAAACATTGAAGTTTATTGCTCTTGTGATGTTTGATTTTCAGGCCAATTTGAGTTGTAGGTGAAAAATTGGTAACATTTCTGGTGATTTCTGTTGAATGCTTGCCTACTAAGCATATAGACTAGTTGCCTTAACCATTCATTGGGCATGGAGTCAAACTCTGCTCTTCTCAAACTCAAAAAACCATGAAACTAAACTGCAAACTACTCCAAACAATAGTAGAAAACCAAACTGAAAGCAAACTAAAGCACCCTGGTGGCCGAAAAATATGTGCAACAGCACTTAGGGAAAGAAAAAAATTGAAACAAATGTGCCTTGAGCACTTATTGGTAGAAAACACTAACGTAACCTACTCTAACTAGCCAAAGAAGCTAGTCAAACAAACCCATTCACTGGCTTTATAAAATAACTCCCCCTTCTAACCAACAAGGGATGTTGTACAAGATTATAGACCACTAATAAGAAGTGGGAAACAAGAAGATATTCTACAAACTGTTGTGATGTTTCATGAAGATCATAACCTAACTCACTCACCTCTTGAGCTTGATCGAGCATACGGCTAATGTGGAATTAATAGGTGAGTTGGGTCTATTGTTCTGGGGCTGCAATCTACTCTTTAGGTACAATAGCAACATGAGGCTCCTTATTTAGCTCCCTGCCAGCTAAATCCCTAATTGGACATCCTTTAGAAAGGATGAACCTCCTACTCATACTGCTAGATTCTTGCTTAGGATCTGTTGTCCTATTGTCACTTGCAATTCCAACCTAATTCGAAAAAAATAGCTCACATGAATGAAATGAAGGAATTCTTGCATCTTTGACCTGGACAGGCTGATCACATACTACTAGTTCACATGGAATCAAATTATCATCAATGTTAGAGCAAAAATCTTCTATGATACTAGAGAAAATGTTATTATCAAACTCATAATCTTGTATTGAATCCAGATGAGTTTCATCACTCTATTCCTCAAAACTAGGCATTGATGTTAATATGCATGCGTTATCCTAATTCTCATCTACAAATTCAGGAAGTTCATCAAATAAATTAACTATCTCTTGAGATTCAACCTCTACTTCTTTCACAAAAACATGTCCAACCTAATCTTGTTTGCCATCTAAGTTTGACACAAAGGACTCAAGATCATTCCAAAATGAATCTTCATCACATTCTTCTTGGATTTTTGATAAAAGAGGACTGATTTTTTCCTCATGGTAGTAGTCAACAAGTTTTGTAGACTCCACAAAAGGCTTACCTTTGCAATCCTCTTGCTGATCCAAGGCTTCATCATTACATTTATTGTCCTCAACTAGCAACTCATCACATCTTTTGACCTCTTCATGTTGCTCTAAAACTATGGTTGATGGAATCAAGATAGCATCTTCTTCATCGTTTCTGATGTGAGGAGGGAACTCATCAAACCAAACTGTAAACTCTTCCTTTTCACTACCCATTTCTTCCTTTTTATGATTAACCCCGCAAAAACCCTCCCCTTGCTAATTCATTAGTACTACATTGTGCTAGCCATATTCAAGATGAGAACTCTGTTGTCTTGGATCTTCTTTTAACACACTTTTTGAACCAGCATAACTATTCTAAATCATTAGAGATCGGTTTCTCATCCCATTTGTTCACATAGCTTGGTTATGAGGCTGATTACATGGATAACCCCAATCACATTCCTATACCATATCATTTTGGACAGGCACAAGACTCTTTGAAGAGCTAGCAACATTAGGATTATAAGACTAAAAGGGTCTAGGATTAAAATTTCTTCTCTGACCTTAGAAATCAGGTGGCCTATTTGACTGATTAGACTGATATGGGGCCTAGTAGGTCCTAGGATCTTGGCTAACTTGTTTCTTAATACTCACTAAATCATTTCCAACAGCTTTCAGCATATTTCTAACCTCGTGAAGCTCTTGAGAATGAGTTGGAACAACAGGATCTTGGGTTGTAGCTTGATATCCTATGGTAGGAACAGGTGGAGCAGCAACTATAGGGGGTAATGCCATAGGTATAGGTGGTTGTACCTTAGGAAAAATTGGCATAGGAGGCCTTGGGGCTATTTTACCAGCTTGTATGAGATATTTTTCTGCTCTAACAGCTATGTCATAAGCATTAGGTAGTGTAATTCCACCCAGAGACTAAATCATCACAGATAATCACTATTTAAAGCCTTAAGGAAGTACAAAAATGTATTATGAGGTGAAGGTATTACTGTCATTGGAATCCTATCCCAAGTCTTCTGGAAGCGATAATTAAAATTAGACATGTGCTCATGTGGAGCCCTCTTGATAGTACTTAACTATTCTAGCAAAGACAAATGATCAGATTTGTCCTCAAATTATTTATGCAAACCATCACCTAGTTGATCTCATGTTCTTATCGAGTTCACTGTAAGACTTCTAAACCATCACAAATCTTTTCCTTTCAATGAGGCTATCAGTAGTCTAAGTGCTACATTCTCTTTAGTAATATTATACACCGAGCATAATGTTGACACATCTCAAATATGTTCAATAGCAGTGGTCTGATCTTCTCTAGTAAAGTATGGTAGACCTTTGAGGGCTGGAATAGGAATGTCATCATGTTGAGCAATGTCTAATGGGCTGCCCCCATTAAATACAACAAAATGATATGGTCTAGCCATTTTGCATAGCAAGCCAGAATCATATGGCAGTCATAATATGAACATTAAGAAATACACCACCAACCTGGTTCATTGTAGATTCTTGGACTGCTGAAACCAGTTGATATATGCTTAGAGTTGCCATGATGTTTGATCATTTTGCCTCCAAAGGTTGATAATACTGAAGAAAACACCTAATCCTTCAACATGTAATTCTTTTCATGTGGTGTTCACTAGATCTACTTGAAAATCAGAGATTTGAGTCGCCAAGTATGCCATTTTTACCTCTGAAAGGCTAAAAACCTTGCTGTGCATACCAAACAGCAAAGGAAAAATGTGCTTTAGTGGACTAAAACTCTATTCAGAGTCCCACCGGGCGTGCCAAAAACTATTGGCAATCAGGATTGCACCCTTAGCAAAAAAAAAATTTGCTATCCTGTTGCAACATGGGAACACTCCTAGGCCTATGGGTTGCCTAAGCTCAAAGTGAACCTCTAGACTGAGCTAGCTCTCCTAATGATTTTTCTAATCTAATAAATCTTTGCCAAGGGAAAAGGGGAGAAAAAGAACCGCAATGAAAAGTAAACTTAAATAGAAAAACTGCTTCTAAATTCTAACTTATCTAAGTGCTTTCACTCACAAACAACTCTTAAAACAAGAATCCTCATAACTTCACTTGAACATACAACTCAGAAACACTATGTATGAAGGTTTAGTTTGGAACACAATCATATGACCTGAATCACATGAACAATTTGCACAACACTTTCACAATAATGAGATTTGACAACAGATAAATTAGTTATTATCGCGATGAGACATAAAATCAATATTGTAATCACAAGGCAAAAGAAGTGAAATAGAAGTATTATGCTATATTAACTGGAAGGAGTGCACAGAAAAATATAAATTGATTCAGAAATCTATCTACAAACTCTCTGCTAGTGCTGAAGAGAGAAGAAACAATGATATCCGCTAAACTAAGTCTTTCTCCAACTTATGTAGCCAAAAGACTTTCTAAAAGTTAAAAGGGATTTTGCACTTGCTATTTATTTATGCATTTATTTGAAATATATTAAAGTAATTTATAAAATATTACTTTAATAGTGCCTTACATTTATTTGTAGTTTCAAATTTGCAAAATAGAAAGAGGGTCCACCTTGGCTTAAATTACAACTTGCAAAATTCTAAATATATGCAAAGTTTACAAAAATAAATGCAAAGGTATTTATAAATACCTTAAACATATCGATGAGAATCTAAAATAAACCAAGAAAAAATCAAAGGTGAAAAAAATTCCTTATAGCAAAAGCCACAACCTTTTTGCATTTTGTTTCTTTATTCGGCACTTAACATTTTTTACTCCAGTTTTGGCACCGCCATTGTTAATATTCCTCGAAAAATATGAATTGGGTTGGTGAGAGATTTAAAGGATTCTCTATTTTTATTGTCTCCAAAAATCTCTAAAACCCAGATCGTACGTTTTGAGATATGACTGAAACACGTGACTGCTATCTTTATTTTGTTGGGTCTTGTGCCTCTGATTGTTCCTTGAAAACTGCAAACTGGGTTGGTGAGAAATTTAAAGGGTTTTTTCTTCCTATTGTCTTTTAATTTCTATCAAAAAATCTCAAAAACCGAGATCGTAGTTTTTATATGTGACTGAAACACATGACTGCTATCTTTATTTTGCAGGGTCTTTATGTGATACACCTGATCTTTTAGACTATTTCCACATTCCTCTTAAGACTTGGGAGCAGCAAGCTAAGCTCAACCCTTGTGAGAGCCCATTTTTTCACCACATGTTGAAATATCATAAAAAATGTATCAACAACAAGATTTCACCTATACCTGCACAGTGAACAAACATGTTAGATAAAAAATAATGAAGTTTATTGCTCTTGTTATGTTTGATTTTCAAGCCAATTTGAGTTGTAGGTGAAAATTTGGTAACAATATCATGGGAGTACACATTCCACATAGTTATTAATACATTGTTCTGTCTGCTATTGAAGTTGTGGTTGCAGTTTGGAATCATCAATTCATGGAACAACATACTTCTAGGTATGGGAAGATATTCAAGTCACATTTGTTCAGATACCCAACTATGGTTTCAGTAGACCCAGAGCTTAACTACTTCATTCTTCAAAATGAAGGGCAACTATACTTGAAGTTGTGAAGAAGAAAATGGAGAAGAGAAGAAGCAAATCGAACATTGAGCTTTAGGACCTGCTAAGCACAGTAATGGAGTATGGGAAACACAAAGTAAAATTAGGCTTTTATTATTGTCACCCACAAGTATCAAAAGGAAATGATTGGAATAGATTAGAAGCTTGAATATTTCAAAAACAAATAGAGTTGTTTCCAAGCGTGACTTGTTTGACAAAATACCTAACACGGAGATGAACATATTTTATTGTATTCCAAAGTGGAGGGATGTGTGGTCTCTTTCTTATGGATGGAAGTGAATTAAACCGAAGTCTTTGACTTGTGTCAAGCGTTTCCTCTTCTCTAACCTTGGGATGTCCAAAACTTGACACCACACGCAAGGTATATTTTGAGTTCAATTTTAAATAAACTTTGATATAAAATTTAAAATTTGAGTGCAATCCATTGTGAGCAATCGCATCACCTTCCAGATTCTTATTTATTTTGTGTCCATTCAATTTCCCTATAGAAAATATATAAAAGGAATGAATTGGGAAATGTAGTGGGTTCAGCTAGAAACAGAGAAAGAGGTCGACTAGGGAGTGTTGATAGCTAGTTGTGTGTAGGGGAGTGTGTATGGCAGGAAGTTGCCATGAGAGAGGAATAGGAAATTATGGTTGTTCTTTTAACTAGAGAGAGTGAAGAATGAGTGTTTTCTTGAGTTGAGGAAGGCCATTTGAAGACTAGTTATATACATAAGTTTGCAGAGATGATTAGTTTGTGATGTAGTTTGTAATCTAGTTAGAAATGAAGAATAACACATTGTGAATTTTATTTGCTTTCCATGTGAAAAGTTGAAACTTGTGCTAGATTGTGATCCTTCTGAGTAGTGTGAGTAATCTTGTGTTTCATCAGTATAGATACACAAATTTAATTGAACTTCAAGTCAATCAAATTTATAAAGCTACTAGATCTATTGTTACAAACATCAAATATATAAATTTGAAAGATAATTACAATGAAGTAATTACATCCAATTATAAACCTAAGTTCATCAAATATATAGAAATTAGAATTGAGAGTTATAATCAAGTTTAAATATATTTTGTGTGAATGTGTATAGATTTGTGCTACTCACCATGTTTAGATTCACTACTCACATTTATAAACATGTACATGAATGCATGTAACTATGTGTGTGTGGGTGTATGTATATATAATTTACAGTATTCACTCTTGGCTATATCCACCAAATTGTTTTTTAAAATACCTACTATAGAAAAAAAACATAAGGGGGTGCACACTAGACACTATGTTATATTTTCATGAAAAAAATAGGAACACTTTTGTGTGCACTCAGCATTTCACCCCCTTAACTTTAACCACTTTTTAAAATATTTAGTAGTTTAGAAACTAGATTCAGAGTACTAAAATCCTTGTTCTTATCATATATTTAAATTTTGAGTGTACACATCGTGAATTACTTATCTAAGTTCAAGTTTAGCTGATTTAAAAAAAAAGTGGTCACTTTTGACTCCCTTTTGTCCTCCATTTCCACACACACAATATACACATACATTACACACACACACACATGTGTGTGTGTGTGTAATGTATGTGTATATATAAACAAATTTAATTGAACTTCAAGTTCATCAAATTTATAAACCTACTAGATCTATTCTTACAAACATCAAATATATAAATTGGAAAGAGAATTACAATGAAGTAATTACATACAATTATAAACCTAAGTTCATCAAATATATATAAATTGGAATTGAGAGTTATAATCAAGCTTAAATAGATTTTGTGGAGAATTTATATAGATTTGTGTTGCTTACCATTTTTAGATTCACTGCTCACATTTATATATATGTATCTATGTGTGTGTATGTGTATATGTATGTATGTATACACACAAAATTGTTACATTTACATCCACTATAAACCTACTTGAGCTATTGTTACAAATGTATCAAATATATAGATTGGTTCAAGAGAGTTCCAATCAAGTAAATATATTTTTTTATTGAATATGGATTCACTACTCACTATTTTAAGATTCACTACTCACATATAAATACATGTTTGTATATGTGTGTGCATGCATTTATAAACATACCACACACAAAAAAAAAATTTGTTACATTTATGTGTCCATTATAAACCTAGTCTCTAATGTTACAAGTTCATCAAATATAGATTGGAAAAAGAGTTACAGTCAAATTTAAATATATTTTTTATTGATATTATATAGATTTAGTTATACACTATGTTTAGATTCACCCCACACACACACACACACACACACACATGTATGTATGTATCTATGTGTCTATCTATACGTATGTATATATACACACACACAAAATTGTGACATTTATGTCCAATATAAACTTACTTGAGCTATTTTTACAAACATCAAATATATATATATATATATATATATATATATATATATATATATATATATATATATATATATATATATATATATATATATATATATATATATATATATATATATATATATAGATTCTAGAGAGTTACAATCAAATAAATATATTTGTATTGAATATAGATTCACTACTCACTATGTTTAGGTTCACTACTCACACATATATACATGTACATGTATGTGTGTATCTACATATGTATGTATGTATACAAACATAATTGTTTATAAACCTACTTGAGCTATTGTTACAAACATCAAATATATATTGATTCTAGAGTTACAATCAAGTAACATATTATGTATTGAATGTAGATTCATGTGCTATGTTTAGATTCACTACTCACATATATACTCACATGTATGTATACATAGTGAAGGTGGGGAATCATTGTCTCATTGGTTGTTTGGGATTCACAGGTTGGTTGGGAGGTTTTTGATCCTATTCTCGAAGAGCCTTCCCATGGGGTGGTTGTTTGATGTGATGATCCTTGTCCTCTACTTGGTACCATAGCATGCACATAATAGATTTATGTTTTCACTATTAAACTTTGATTCAACATTTTCATCACTTGTATTTTATTGAGCCATGCTTACTAACTAGACACCTTTTATTGTAAACATTATATAATTAATATAGAATACTCATAAAAGTGTTTCCAATAAAAAACCCTTAAACAATTAGATCTCAATTAGAGTTACCTCATTTACTAAAGCCACCAATTAAAATCAGGAAATGTCAAATAATAATGCTTTCAAAGGGTTCTTGGTCAGCTAGTGAAGTTGAAAGGTTTTGAATGAGCCCACCAAGGATCAAGTCTTACTAAGTGCAAGGTCCCCAACACCATAAGGGGTCATGCCCCGGGTGAATTTAGTGGAATGGATACCCCTTAGTCTTTGGCTCTTAGCAGTAGAGGTTCAGCAAGGTTCAGCAAGGTTCAACCTAAGGCTCTGCTCTCGTAAAACTGAATTTGTGGATGATCTCCATCAAATAACAATAATACTTTTAAATGTTTTTATTGACATAAATATGGTTTCCAAAAGGTTTCCAATTACTTAAGCATTTCTAATCCATTGCATAAAGATCAAATATTGTTAGAAACCTTCTACCTAAGAAGAATAGAGTAAACTTCTTAAAAATTCATATATATATATATATATATATATATATATATATATATTCATTCAATTTGTGGATGATCTCCATCAAATAACAATAATACTTTTAAATGTTTTTATTGACATAAATATGGTTTCCAATTACTTAAGCATTTCTAATCCATTGCATAAAGATCAAATATTGTTAGAAACCTTCTACCTAAGAAGAATAGATTAAACTTCTTAAAAATTCATATATATATATATATATATATATATATATATATATATATATATATATATATATATATTCAATTTTATAAATATTCGTTAAAGAGTTCTAATTTTGTAATATAATTTCCATGTAAATACATATTTTAAGTAGAGAGATCTTTGTCATGCAAATAAAGACAGAATTGCATGGCATCGGCACGTAAGAGAGAATAGCGAGACTTAAGTAAGAGGCATACGTCAATGATGGGAAAATGATCATCCATCACAATTTTTTGACGGATGGTATCAATCCATGAAAGATTGGTGACACTTGTATGTGCGAAGACAATGCGATGTGGAAGTTATAGGTGATGAGCACCATTTTGTTTTAAATTTTTAAGGTTGATTTAAATATGTCTTGGATTGAATTTCTTATTATACCTATAGGGTTGAAATTTTCAATGAAAGGAACTCTTACTTTGTTTTTTCATGTCTAGAGGGAGCATATTTGAAATTTTCTAAGCAATCTAAGTTATTTTGATATTGATATGAAGTATATATTAATAAAGATAAAAATAGGTTTTTATAATAGATCCATCAACAAAACCATTAACAATTGAGAGTATCTAAGATTAATAGTTGATATGTTACAACACTATTATTTATTCAAAACATAAACTAATTGTTTTTAATTATCTAGATTATTAAATTAGTTATATTTGTAGTATAAATACTAGATAATATATAAATATTAGATAATGAAATATATAAATACTAGATAATATTTATCAATATAATATTTGTAGTATATATAATTATTAAAGGATGTTGACATTATACAAAATTCTATTTAAATTTAGAAAAATAATAAGGTGGGCTAATAATAAATATTTTAGGCACTTGTCAATTATAACAAATAAGAGATAATAGTAAGTAATATAATATTTAAATGGGGATTGGACTTCTCATGAGTCACATCATCATGACATTTGTTATAACTATTTGAGACACTTATAATTTTTATATTGCATTAAAAATGTTACTATAAGAATTTAACTTTTTGATTGAATAGTCTTTGAGATATTTATAATATTAGTCATTTCTCATTAAAAATGTACATGTTTTACTTTGTCAATAATAAGAAAAAATATATATACAACTAGCAACAACACTCAAAGGTCCTATCAAATAGACATGACTTTTATAGTCATGTCAACTAGACATTGCACATTTATATTTTTTAAGTTATTCTATGTAGTGCTTGACCAATAGGGTGATAATAACTTTTATAGTCATGTCAACCAAACATTACAGATTTATAATTTTTAAGTTAGTAGTGCTTGACCAATAGGGTGATAAATATTTATGTCAATTATCCATTTGATCGTATCTTTAGGGGCTATTACTATTTTTCAAGAATTTCATAAATGTGATAATTTATGATTTTTTCAATGATTTTATAAGAAAGAAGCAACTTTTCATAAATGTGATAATTTAAGATTTTTTCAATGATTTTATAAGAAAGAAGCAACTTCAAAGTTATCTTCATTTATTAACATTGATGATAATTTTCAGAAATATTCAACAATGACACAATAAGTATTAAACATAAGAAGGACTAATTATTATTATTTTTTTCTTTCCATTAACACTATATTTTTTTTAGAATACATTATGTAATTGAAGCCACATTAAAAATGCATTATTTTTAGATATTAAAAGAAATAGAGAATTGTCTATTTTTTGTTATACACATTGCCAAATGCATTGAATCACTTATTGAATACATTTGAATGCTTAATGTTTATTATCACAATCATTTTTTATACAATTACAATGTGTTGTGTACAATACAAACATTGGATACATAAAGGTTAACCAAGAAATTCAAATAAATAGAAAAATATGTATATAAGGCATGGAAATACATGAATATTCTTACCATACATTATAGAGATCATATTAAGAAATCATACTATAGTTAGTTCTCCAACATAATTTATTATATTAATACTATTTTTTACACAATTTAAATTACATGGACATAATTGAAAAATAAAAAACTATGGTTACAATTTATGAACTGGTGCAAAGATTGTTGTAAGACATTGAAATTGGTAATTGGTATAATTTATGAACCGTACAAAGACTGTTGTAAGACATTGAAATTGGTAATTTGGTATAAAGACATTGAAATTGGTAACTTGGTATAAAGACATCACACACACTATAGGAACAATGATGAAACTACACCAAGATTATATTAACATCTAAGATGAAAATTCTTGATGTTACATTTTTTAATTGAACCACCCTCCTAATTACATTATTTTGACACTATCATTGTGGATTGTATTTTGCATTAACATAGACAAAGATGTGATAATGTGCTTCTATTGAAGGAAATACATACAATCAGTCAAAATATAGCTAATACAGGGAGCAACAGGTTCCACCAAAGGGTCCACGGGGGGACAGGGCCCCCCTAACGGCAACCATGACCGAAGCGAAGCAGGTTCAAAACTAGTATGAGCAGGAAAGTTGCAGAGCGGGAAAAAATTACCGACGGGAAAAATATGTTCCTTTGTATTTAGAATGTTTTTTAATGTTTTTATGGTTGGTTAACAATTATAATGTATCTTTAGATCATTGCCTGATAAAAAAATAAAGACAACTCTATTGGTTAGTGTGTTTTTTATTAATAAAGACAACTCTATTTTAGTCATTAAATCATTCTTACATAAACTTTCTCCAAAACTATTAAAATTTTAGTTAAATTTTATTCACCCATAAAAATTATTTTTATCAAAAAGTATGTTTATAGTGCAAATTATTTTTAATAATAGTTGTTTGGCCAATAAGCATTACATACTAAACTCTTTGGTAACTGCCAATTTATTGGTACCTTTTTTTTAAAATTTCATCGTATCAAATTGACATGCTGCATCACAAACACGGAGACACAATCATGAGGAGGGTGATGTTTCCTCTTCATTATACATAACAGCCATTCGCTCTACTTTATATGGGCCCTGCACTATAATTCTATTTTAAGAATTAGACTACATTCTTCTTAGAAAGGAATTTCTTGAATTCTATTTTTTTTTTCGGTAGGAATTGCTTTGAATACGAAGTATATTTTCAGTGTTTACTTGGGAGATATTTCAGAATGGTTTAGGGTTTGTTTGAGAAAATCATTATCAGATTACTTAATTTTACAACAATTATGATGTCCTTCCTATTTTTGGTGAAGCAAATATGGTTGGCAACAAAGGTGGACAGTGATTGGAGAAGTTTCTTTAATAGTTGGCCGCTATTCTTAAATATCATTGATTTGAACAGTTAAATGTTAATTTTGGCCAATAAAAAAAAAGATAAATATTTACCACTTTTTGGTATGGATGAGCTGTAAATTTGCTATGGATTATTTGACTATTGAAGTGGATGATGTTTAAGTAGAGTGCTCACAGTGTTTGTGGATGCCTATTATGGAGTCACATGGCTACTCCTACTTAGTCATGTTTATTCTCATACTGGACTTGTTTTGTTTCACTGTCTTCGCTTTTTTGGTCACCAAGGATGGCATATAATAATAGTATATTCTAATTTCTATTCTAATAGACTCTAAAATTTGAATCGATTTGTGCAGTCTCATTGCTGCAAGCCTCCAACCTTCTGCAATTTTGTGTCTATTTAACACCACTCTACTTAAATAGTTGTCCTACTTTTATTAGTCAAAATTTACCTTTGACTATTGAACTGGGTGATGTTTAAGAATCATTGTTGAACACCACCTTTTGGACTTTTTCACAACAAGCAACTCAATAAATGTGGACTGTAGTAGGTGGATCAACTATTACAACTTTATTTCCGAAAGGGGGTGTGTAGCCAAAATAAAGCATGACTAGCATAAAATTACTATTATCAATATTGTGGTGTTCATTGCTCTAGTTGTGGTTTATTCAATTAGGTGTTGTGCCTTCAACAATAATAGGTTTGATGAGAGAAATGGGTATAGTACAAGGGATATCCTTGAGCTTGGGTCAGGGAAGGGAAAACATTGCACTATAAATGATATATTTTTTCCTTTATATATTTTGATTTTCTTTCTATGTCTGTAAAGGGATTGTCATTCATTTCTTTTTGACAACTAAAGACACTTGAAGCTCCTTGAGAGTTGTGATTTTGGTTGAGCTTGTTTAGATGTGTATATGACTCTATATAGGCATAATAGAACATTTTGATTTTTATGAACAATGTAGTGTTTAACTTGTATCCTTGTTGCAAAATAATTATTTGGCCTACTTCCCCAGTAGATAAGTTTAAAAACCACATGGGTATATGGAAAATTAGTGTTCTTTATTTGTATATTTAATAACTCAATTGAAATCTAATAAAACATGAGATTGTAGTAAGATATTATTGTTGTCATAAATAAATAAGAGACCTTGTACAGCTCTTGTTATCACATTGTTACTAAGTAAAAGGTAGAACTCTATATGATATTTATAGCATCCTTTGAGTGGATTACATTACGTTGTGACTAAGATCTTAAAGGTAAAATAACACCTTGCATCCTTATCTAAAATTCAAGAACAATTCATCACCATGGACTTCTTGTAAATATGGTTTCATGTTTGTCTATTTGAACATTGATTGAGCATGCTTAAGTGATGAGATTGAACAAAATTATATTAAGTAATTGTATAGATTGGTGTTGTTAGTATCATCATGTTAGACATATGGAAGTGGAACTTATGCAATTATCTAATTGATTATCCTAAAAGTATGTTAGCTACAAGAAGGCACTATATAGGTGATGTTTCCCTTGGTGACATTAGACCTAGTTCAATACATTTTGGATTGAAATATGATATGCTTTGACAATACTTTTATAGTGTATGAGATGCATGTAAATTTTAATTGGTGATGATGCCTAATAGTTGTTGCCTTATCAGTAAGTCAATTGCTCATGAGTTTCTTATCTACTATAGTAGTGACACCCCAAACCAAATCCTTTTTGTGTTAGAACATGCTAGAGTGAAGGTAGTAGAAACATTTAAAGAAGCGCAAAGTCAATCCAAACCACAACACAAATTTCAAGTTCCACCATCTTTTCCTTAGACAATCAGAGAAAGGAGAACATTCTTGTACATGTTAAAATGCATTCTAGGTGTGTCACTTTTTGCATCTTGAGAGGTTATTTTCTTGATCCAAGTAAATAAGTAATTGCTAAATAATAAAAATGTCTTGAAGTACATGGTTGTAGCTCTAAGAGGATTCTCTATTTTTTTCCAACCGATTAAATCTATCCCAAGAACTAATGTCTTATTCAAGGAAGATAAATTTTGGTTTATGTATGGATACAATAGAAGCAAGGTTGGATACAATTAAGTGTTTTGAGTCTGCTACATTTATGCATTTATTGAAACTCTATGAATCTTTTCTTATGGATGTAATAGGGTATTATGTATGTTTTATGCTAATCTTCTAAATTTCCTTTTGCACATGTTTTTTTGGCCCTCAAACTTATATTTTTAGCGGCTTCAGACCAACAACATCACAACATCAGGGCTTAGACTTTTGGTTTCAAGGTTTGACACTTAAGATGATGATTAACCTCAAAAATGTTTCACAAATATCTAAGATTCCATAATGCCTTTTCATATTTTCATAATATAACCAAGAGTTATTTTTGCTAGCATGATCTCTCTGTCATCATGGGTTGTCACAATCCTAAACTACTAGACTTTTATTTATGACTATACAACATCTAACTAATCAAAACTACTAATGTCATCCACAAGAAGGAAGCATAAAGAGGGATCCCTTCTAATATCACACCTGATATAGGTGGATCTATCATATACACTATGAAATTTGCAACATGAACATGTATCATATATTTGAGGATCTTAGATTGCCAAGATAGAATTTCAATTTTAAAATGCTTCACACATCAAACCAGAAAGCTTGATGTATTGTATTGTGAATTCTTTCTATTGAATAATTCTTAGGCTAGGGTTGTCACCCTAGATCCACCCTTTCTAAAAATTCCAATGATATTATATTTCACCTTCCTATTCTACCAACACCATATTTCAAAATATTAAATTACACTTATAACAAGTCTAACTAGAATTTTAGCTAGTAAAAGGTTTGTTTTATCCAATGTTTTAAGACAATTGACATAAGTCTTTCCATATATTATTTGTATATTGACATATCAATAAAATGGGATTTTGCCCCACATTAATAATCTCTTCCTATTTCTCCAAATCTTTGCGCAACTCTTTGTCAACACTAAAAATTTGAAAGCAAAGAGAAGCTTTTATTTAGGAAAAAACATTCAACCAAACATGTAAAAATAGTAATCAATGATAAACAAAAAGCAATTAAGTAGTAGTGTTGACTCTTAACTATTCTACTTTAGGATTCTTAGCTATAGATAAATAAAGTAGAGTGGATGGAATTTTTGAGTTTCTCAGGTGTTGCAGAAGTGAATATGGTTTGAGAAGGATCATGGGAAGGAAATTCTGAAATATAAACTCTAGTCCTATGGGTGTGGCTACAATGATTGTGCATACTACAATAATTGTGGTTAATGATGCACTCTGATTCTATCTTTGGAAGGATGGAGCTTTCTAATATTGGATTGAACTTCACATTGTTTTAATTTCTTTGGACCTAGGTATTGTGGACATTTGAGGTCATATTATTGATGCTTCTTTGGACTCTTTGGTAATACAATGGCTTCTTGTGTCTTATGATGTCTTCTTTTGGAGCTTCATTTCTTTTTGATCCATCCATATTTGGATATGGAGGAGATTTTTTAGATCTCTCTCGTTGTTTTTTATTAAGGCAATGGTTATCTTTTTATAGCTATTGGATGAGCCCCTATAGGTTCTAAGTCTTAGTAGTTTCTTTGCAAGCTCTATAGATTCATTTTTAGAATTTTGAATTTAACTCTTTATATTATGATGATCAAGGTGGTCCATTACTACTCTTCTTAAGGTAACTAACTAGAGATCTCAATGGTTTGTAATATAAAATATTGTCCTAGGTGATATGTCACAACTATGTGCTTGGGTAATGGTTGCAATCCCTATCTCTAAGTTGACTCTTGATGGAAACATTCGATCCATGCAAGTTTTTCATGAGATTGTTATATGTTCCTATAGGGCTTTCTCATGTCATTAATTGCATATAAACTTTGTATATTTCATTTATTGATGTGAAGTATTTCTCTAAATATCCTTCATTTGTTTATAATAATGATGACAATTATTTTGTACACGATTGTTCCTTTTTGTGTAGATTGTTTGTAAGTTAGTGTTGTTGTGTGAATGCATGTATCATGGATACACTGAAAATAAAGTTGTCACATTGTTATAAGGGACTAAGTTTCATATGGCTGTTAGGAGTACTAAATATTTAGAGTCCATATTAGTGAGCCTCTACTATTAGTTTACAATTTTTTTATACACCATGTTACATTTAAAATAGTGAAGTAATGAGATTTTGGGTATAAGGACAAGATTTGTTTTGATTAAGATAACAACTAGAAGGTCCCAAACCCATACATAGAAGTCACGAAGGAAAACAAAATGAGTTTCACAAGTAGTGAAACTAAGAACAACCAAAAAAGGAGATAAAACAAGCTAAATAGAAAAGACAAACACAAAATAGAGAAACTAGCAGAGGACTAGCACAAAAGTAGCTACTATTCCAAGAGATGCTTAAGGCCACATATGGTCTACCATTCATGGTTCAAGAATTCCATGTTGTCTTCAAAAGAGGTCTCCATTGGGTTGTTAACCGAAGCACCAACTATATCTCCTTCATCGACAACCTTATGTTTGGCTATTTAGATTTTATCCCTAGTTCTGTTTGTAGGTCTAAATTGAGTGATTTGTTGATTGGTATGGCCAAAAATAGGAGTACTAGAACTATGATGTTTAGATGCCTTCCATTTTTCTAGCTCAAAATGAAACACATACAGAGTCGTGGTAGAGTTCTTCATAGACTCTCTACTAAAAGCAATGATTTCCTCCATGTTTCTTTTGATGTCATCCTATGTTTTCTTCATCTTGTCAATTTCTTGTTCCAAATACTCCCATTTCTCAGAAGTATTTGCAAACTTTTCAACTTCCTTCGACAAGTCCTCGGGCACATTCTCATTTGACCACATTGAAACCTCTAAATGAGCCACAATCTCCAATTGTTGTATTTTCTTTTTGGTATTATATAGTTGGGCCAACTACCACTTTAGCACCTAATTTTTAAGGTCCATGGCTTTTGTATAAAGTGACAACTTTCTCCTCCAAGTGGTGGCAAGAGTTGCATCTATTAGTTCCCTAGGGGCTGCTCTACTGAATAGGGGAATGACCATTGAGGGAACACTGTTGAGGGAACTGTTACTAGGGGGAGAGACTAGTTCACTCTTTTTATTGGTCAAAGGGTCAATAGGCTCAGACAAGGAGGACCTAGGCTAGAAAGAAGAGGTTGGCACCGAGGGTTTCTATTATAGCTTGGCCTTGCCTTTGACTTGGGGAAGGGTGGAACCAGAGTAATGAATGGTATGCACAGTACCAATCAAAGCATGATAAAAAATAATAGAATTAGGGATATCAAACAAAGGGTCACTAAAAGTGACCTTGTTCTTCTTCTTCCCTTTAGAGTGAGGGGGGAAATCTTGGCTACAACAACATGAGGGTCTTGAATAATAGACGAAGAAGGCTTCCCAAAATTAGGATTTTTAGCAGGGGGCTCCTCATAAGAGTGATGTTCCACAAGAGAGGGGTTGTAAATGCGGGGCTGAAAAGGAAGGGCTGGGGTAATAACAAGCTCAAATTGATACAGAGTGTAAATAAACCCTTAGTGCAAGGGTTGATCTCTCTCACCAATAAGGACTTTGTGAATCGACTCCTCAAGGCAAGTGAACAACTAGAAAGCAAAATTCAAACTAATATTATGGCGGAAATGATTTAACATAGGGAATAAGTAAGCATGGAACTATTTTTAATAGCCCTCAAGGGTTATGTACCTAATGAGAGCCTTCACCACTCACTTCGAAACACCTTCGAGATCCTCCCTGTTGAAACCATTCTGCAACCTACTAACATTCTCTCCCCTCTTTAGGAAATTCTGCATAGCCTCTTAGTAATTACCTTTCACCTTTTTAAGAAGTCGAGTCCCCTCCATCTTTAGGACCTTAGTAAGGGCAATCATCTCTTCAGAAACCCTGAACGAAATGCCATGAACATAGACAACCCCTGCCTTCCAGGAGCTAATGAATTCTCTTGAAATCATGGTGTCAAAACCATTCAGTGCTTCACAGTAGGCAGATAGGTGACCCCTCTAAAGATACTCCAAAGCTTAGTGTCTATCTCAAGGTTCCCTCCCATGGTGAAGAAGATATGATAAAATGAGAGACAAATAGTAATGCAGGCTATGCTGTTAGGAAAAAAAATTCTAATCAACAAAATGTAGA
The DNA here is from genome assembly GCA_027924645.1 of Cunninghamia lanceolata. NCBI lineage: Eukaryota > Viridiplantae > Streptophyta > Pinopsida > Cupressales > Cupressaceae > Cunninghamia > Cunninghamia lanceolata. The sequence continues at coordinate 1,753,339 of BSBN01000429.1, read as the reverse complement.
TAATGGTAGGTGAGGGAAATCATCTTTCTTCCAACGAATTATGGCAGTCATGTGTATCGACATCCCAAGGACAACCTAATATATCTGATTAATTATTGAGAGAAGATTCACTTTTGATTATGGAAGTGATATGAGTTGGAAGTGATATTAATTTATTCCAAATAGTGAAACCTTCAGAATGGGTACCATAGTTGGCAAGGGAATCGATCGAGCTATTTCCCTCTCTCTATAGATGTGTTGTATTTTAATTTTCTCAAACTTTTCAATGGTTTTTTTTATTTCATCTATAAGGACGAGATTTGTTTCTGGGTTATTTTTTTCAATTATTTTTATTCAAACTTACAAATCAAACTTTCTACTTTCTCTATATTTTTTTTGCTAAATTTTGCATGATTACAAACTATTCATGCATTTTGTATCTAAATGTTTGTCTTCATGACATTCAATTCATATTATACCCCTACCAAGGTGTTAATATAACACATGCTATGCGGCTTCAACTAGATGAACACTATATTCATCAACTTCTATGGTTAAGTTCAATTTTTATAGGATTTGTCCTTTGATGTTTGAACTAATTTTTTGTGGGCATATTTCTCCATGTCATTCAAGACATTAGAAACATTAAATATATTTGAAGAGTACATCAAGATGTCTACAAGAAATATTTTTTATGAGTGCAACAATAGAAAAGTGCAAAGAAAAATATTGATGCAGTGGCATCGCTTGCCCTCAAATTTTGGTTTGCATTTTATTTTAGTTTTTGTAGTTTGGGGTTTTTTATTGTGTTTTTGGTGTTCGTTTCAACTTCTTGTCACCACGTACAGCATTGAAACTCATGTCACAACCTCTATGCATTATGTATATCTGGAAGCTTTTGTTGTTGAGCACCAGGAACCATTTGCCAAAGGAAAGTAAATCTGTCATTTCATTTCTGCCTAACCGATAGTTTCTTTGGAAGTGAAGAGAGTTGAATGATCACAAGGAATAATCGGCTGCAGGAAAGTTTGTAACCGTCGAAATCATGATTCTACGAATCATTTTAGTTTGGGAAAGTTATAAGTTTCCGCCAGCAGTTTTAATGATAGTTCGAGCATGGCAGTAAAGAATCCACACATGCATGTGGTCGATTGGGAAGCTGAGAAGATGAATCGACAGGAAGAAATGCATTCCAACAGTTGCATAAAGAGGAGGAGGAGTCTAGAAGGGCTGTGAGATGTTTGGGGTAGGATAGGTATAAAAGAGAAGGCCGACAATAGCTGAGAACAAGCCCCAAATAAGGAACCAAAGAGGTCATAATTCAAGAAGAGACTGCAGGCCAAAAATAACTCTGAGGTGTTTGAGAAGAGGTGAACATGGAGGAGGCCGACGGTGAACAAAGGTGGATACAAAGATAATAGAGAGACAGGAGGACGGGAGGATAAGAAGGTAGGAAGGCAAAACTTTGTTTCGACTACACTTTGTAAAGGTTGTTGTTGCAGGCCATTAAATAGATTTGTAATGCTTTGTTAACGAAATAGATACTAAGGATTTGAGTTTTACTTCATGTCTTGTGTGATTTATATATTAATAAGAATATGAATATCTCTATTCCAGTCATTTGGTTTTGAGTGTCAAGATTGTGAGGAGTACATTTTAGCTCCTGTCATTGTTTTGGAATCTTTGAAGATGTTTGCTTATAGTCTGAATATGAAGTTCACGTCATGTTTGTATTTTGAACATTGTGAGGAGAATATCTTGAATTCCTATCGTTTTCTACATGTCTCTATGATTTAGTTTCCTATAAGTGGATTTGGGTGTGACTGGCAAGCTAGCCATAGGAAGAATCAGAGTATGTGCATGAGTATTGTAAACTTGTGCCATCAAGTGGTATCAGAGAACAAAAGGTTCTGTGTGCATGGGTAGAGCGCCAATAGTGAGGCAACCTATGCTAGGACTGGTGGGTGTGGGAAAAGAGTCTAGTGGTTGTGTCTCAAGTAAACCCTAGGAAATTTGTTGCAGTAGAGAGGAGACCTGTAACTGCAGAGGGTGGAGAAGGAGGTACAAAAAGATTGGTTGCAGAGTGCGAGTTGGCAAAGTATTGCAACAGTGAAGAAGATGAGAATGTAGTTAGAAGACCCATTATAATACCATCTTGGGATAGATATTGGGATGGTGTAGATAAGAGAAAGCTACATGAGGAATTACAAAAGATATCAAGTCGAATGTATGCATTGGAAAAGTATTATTTTTTTAATGTTGTTGTGATTGCAGGAAATAAGAAAGCAGAAGATAGCAAACCAACAACAGACATAGAAGACATTAACAACAAGAATGCAAAAGATGCTGATGAGGACTGCGAACATTTTGGTAAGGAAGAAGATTATCCAGTGACAGAAACTAGTAAAAATATTAATTCTTAGAATTTAGCAAGTTCCTATTTTGGTTGTTTTGATAATCTGAGGAAAGATGGTGCTTGAAATAATTTTGAGTCTGATGGTGGAAAAGATTTTGTTCCTGTTTTCATTTCTAATGATGACAACTGTAATGAGGATGAGGAGAAATCTGTGGTTACAAAGGAGAATCTGAGAGTAGAGGAAATGTCCAGTTTGAAAGAGTATTTTGAAGGAGAGAATATAGACTTAGTGAAGGCGGATGTAGTGAAGAACGAAAGTGTCAAAGTTTTAAATGAGATTGTAGTAAAAGAGCAAATAAATAGTAAAAAGGTAAATGATGTAATGGTTCTAGTTGATATTGCAGCAGTAACTAATTTTACCCATAACAAGGAAGTTGTTTTATATGGGAAAATATATGTGGAAGATTGTGAAGAAGAGACAACATGGTGGATATTTGGAGTTAATAAGGAGACTTGAAGAAGGAAGTATGCGCAGGGAGAAAGAAGCTAACAAATGCAGACAATGAAACTTTGAAGGCAACAATGCAAGTATGGAAGTGTAGAATCAAGAAACTGGAAGATGAGGAAAAAGAAAGTAGAATTGCAGTTTCCATCATGGACCTCATGAGCAAGAGCTCATGAATTTTTCTGCCTGGGAAGTCTGATGCAGTGGCATTGCTCGCCCTCAAATTTTGGTTTGCATTTTATTTTAGTTTCTATAGTTTGGGGTTTTTTGTTGTGTTTTTGGTGTTTTTTGCAACTTCTTGTCACCTTGCACACCATTGAAACTCCTATCACAACCTCTATGCATTATGTATACCTGGAAGCTTCTTTCACTGAGTGCCAGGAACCATTTGCCAAAGGAAAGTAAATTTGTCATTTCATTTCTGCCTAACTGACAGTTTCTTTGGCAGTGAAGAGAGTCGAATGACCACAAGGAATAATCGGCTGCAAGAAAGTTTGTAACCATCGAAATCATGATTCTATGAGTCATTTCAGTTTGGGAAAGTTATATTCCTTGGGAAATACTATAGAGTCGGATTCAGTAGCTGCAGGACTAAATCCCAAGGCTTGGAAAAATGCCCTTCTGGGGGAAGAAGATATTATTAAGGAAAACCAGGCTAATCCTGTGTTGTCAAAGTCAGAGAATGGAACTGGCCTCCAAATCTTGGACTATCTGATGGAGAAAATAGTTTCAACCATGGACCTCTCACTGGTGGGTAAGTTCCAGGCCTTAAGACCTAACATCAACATGGTGAGGAGATGGATAGCCTCAAAGTGGAAGCTGAAAGGAAGTGTCACTACCAGTGCTATGGCTAGAGGCCTTTTTTCTTTTTAAATTCACTGTCAAAGAGGACCTGCTGGTGGTCCTAGCAAGAGGTCCTTGGCTATATGGGAAGTATAACCTCTACCTGGGATGCTGGAAACCTGGGTTTGATGTGGCTTTGGAGTTAAACAAATTGGCCCTAGTTTGGGTTAGGCTACTCAGTCTACCCTTGGAATATTGGGATGAGGAGATACTCACATGGATTGGGAACTCATTTGGGAAGTTCATTGCGCTGGATGGAACCACAAAACATAAAACAAGGTTAGTATTTACCCAACTCTATGTTAGTATAGACATAAACAAAACTCCTCCTAAATCTATTAACCTAAAGTCCAAATATGGGAGCTGGGAACAACCCTTAGTGTATGATAACACTACCACGTTCTATCAGAATTTCTCTAGGAAAGGCCATCTAATAAACGAGTGCAAATTTCAAAGGGATAAGAAATCTAAAGAAGCAAGTGATGAGGAGGTGAATGCTAAGGACTACCCATTTATGGAGGACTTGCTCAACATTATCAAGTCCCCAGAAAACCCTAAATAGCTGGTTGGACCCCAGGGGAAAGGTTCCCTAGTAGTTGAGTAGCCGCTACTGGACCATGCCCAGTTTGAGAATGTAGATTCAGAAGAAACGAAAGAAGGGGAAAGCAAATGTCAGAATCCTAAAGAACCTATATCCCAGATAGGGGATGAGGGAGTCAAATGTTAGACTACTAATGATCCTATGTCCCAGATAGGGGATGAGGGAGTCAAAAAGGATAATCTTGAGCATTCCGAGGTTCTAAAGAACCTAGGGAAACAAACTATGTTCTCCCCTACCAGTGTGCTATCACCTAGAGCTGGCCCTATCTCCATATGGTTCAACCAAGAAGGGTGGGTGACACCTAAAAAGAAGGGCAAAAGAAATTAGAAAAAGTCTGCAGATGTGGGGACAGAAGGAAAGGCAGGCAAACTTTCCCAGAGAGAAACAAGAAACAGGGAAGCCAATAAGGAAATAGCCATTGGGAGATAAAGCACCCTAGAGGCTCTCTCTAGGTGAAGTAAAAAATGAGAGTTCTCTCCTGAAATGTGAGGGGACTTACCAGCCCCCAAAAGCAGTTCATGGTGAAGAACTGTATTTACGAAAACAAGGTTGACATTATCCTTCTCTAGGAAATTAAGATGAATGAAGAGAACTTCAAATCAACTGCCAACAAAGTTTGGCCCCCAATTGATTACCTTATCAGCCCCTCTGTGGGGGCTTCGGGTGGCCTAGTCACCATGTGGAATAAGCACATATTCTCTGGTTGCTACTACTCTCATAGTAAGAACAGTCTGGAAGTGAAACTTACTATCAACAAGAAAGATTGGAAACTTATAAATATATATGCCCCTAACACTAGGAGTGCTAGAAAGGATCTATGGGAAAGTCTTGCTCCCAAAATTAATGCTAAGAAAAGGACTAATTGGATGTTGGCTGGAGATTTTAATACACCGTTGTTCCCTTCAGAAACGTCTGGGGGAATCACTGACTACTCTGACAGCATGGTGGATTTAGCTAACTTCGTTAGCCAGATAGGGATGATGGATATTGAGGTCAACAACCAACTCTTCTCTTGGACCAACAGAAGAAGGGGAGAATAGTTGATTTAGGTTAAACTGGATAGGTTCTTGGTCTCGTCCAATTGGGACATAGTGCAATATGCTACTCTAATAGTCCTACCCTGCACCATCTTAGACCACAATGCTCTCCTATTTTCCTAAAGAGAAGAAGTCCCTAAAGGACCTTTTCCATTTAGATATGAAATCATGTGGGCCTCCCACCCTAATTTCAGAGATTGCATTTTTTACTGGTGGAGCATCCTAGTTCAGTGATCCCCGATGTTTAGACTCACCCAAAAACTCATTCATGTAAAACAGAGAGTCAAAGGATGGAACAAGTTTTATTTTGGTAACATCATGAACCAAAAGAAACACATATTGGACAGTCTCTTAGAAATCCAAGAAAATATGACCAAGGGAGACAAAAGGGAGGAAAATTTTAATAGGGAAGAGGCCCTCCTAAAGGATCTAAGGGAAATAATGAAGAAGGAATAGATCTTCTGGAAATAGAAGTCTAGAGTTCAATGTCTGACTGAAGGTGATAGAAACACTACTTTCTTCCACTAGTCAGCTATGAAACATAGAAAAAGGAATAGAATCTCCAAACTTCTTGATGATAATGATAGGGAAGTCAGCTCCGAGGTTGAATTGGGGCTGCTGGCCTCCGATTACTTTAAGAACTTCCTAGCTGAACAAATGGGCACTACTAACCTAGTTGTTGTAGATGATCTTCTTGACAACATCCCCTCCATCCTCTCAATAGAAGACAATTGCAGATTGCTAAATCCCATTACCATGGAGGAGGTTAGGACGGTTGTGTTCTCTATGGGGGATTTCAAAGCCCCGGGCCCAGATGGGTTCCCTCTGGCTTTTTTCAAGACTTTTGAGACATTGTTGGTTTTGATGTCACTATTGCCATTAGAGACTTCTTCAAGACAACCAAGATCCTCAAGCAGATTAACTCTACCTTCATAGCTCTCATTCCCAAGAAGAACACCCTGCAAAAAAATAGTTGATTTCCATCCTGTCAGCCTCTATAACACTATATATAAGATTTTCACCAAGATGCTAGTCCTCAGGCTCTAACCCTTAGTGGATAGCCTCATTTCAGACTTTCAAAAAGACTTTGTTCCTGGCAAAAAGATAGTTGACACAACCATCTCCACGCATGAGATTATTCATTCGATGGACAAAAGCAATACCCCTAGTATGACTCTTAAGCTAGATATTTCTAAGGCTTACAACAATATCTCTTGGGACTTTCTCGTTATGGTCCTTAGGAAATTTGGATTCTAGAATAAATTGATAACTTTGATCTGGGAATGCGTCACTACTGTTAAGTACTCGGTTCTGGTCGATTGTTCACCTTAGAGATTCTTTAATGCGGGTAGAGGTATTAGACAGGGGATCCCCTTTCACCCTACTTGTTCATCATCATGGATGAGGTCCTGAGCAGAAAAATTCTATCTCGACTAGATAGATAGGACCTGAGGGGGGTCAGAGTCGCATCTACGGTGAAGCCATCGGCTGTCCAACAATTTGTTGTGGACACTATGTTGTTTGGTTAGGCCTTGGTTTTTGAAGCTAGAAGATGGAAAGACCTGCTGAACTCTTATGTTGATGCCTTGGGTTAGTGCATAAATTATGAAAAGAGTAATGTGTTCTTCTTTAATGCTGATTTGGATCTTCAAGAGAAGGTTAAAAAGATTCTGAGCTACAATAAGGCCAACATCCCAGCTACTTACCTTGGTCTCCCCCACACTATCAAGGAAGTGACCACTACTTTTTGGAACTTTGTCCTCGAGAGAATTCAAAAAATGATGGAAGGTTGGAAAGGTAAACTCTTGAGCCAAGCTGGTAAGCATCAACTCTTGAAGGCTTCCCTACAAGGCATCCCCACCTACTTTCTCACTCTCTTCAAAATGCCTAGGTACATTGCTGACAAGTTTGAAAAGATTCAAAAAACTTTTCTCTGCATGGGGGTGGAGGAAAAGAAGAGAATATCTCTCATTAATTGGGATAAGATCTGTCTTCCTAAGCTCCAAGGGGGATTAGGAATCAGAAAGACTCAAATGATGAACAAAGATTTACTACCTAAGATTGGATTGAAATTCCTTAAGGAGGATAAGGATTGGGTGCAAATAATGAAAGCCATGTACCTACACAATGGAGAAAAGATTGGGATAATTAAGATAGAGAGCCTTCCTAAAAGCTCTGTGATATGGAATAAAATGATCACAACTAGAAGAAAACTAACTCAAGGTATCAAGTGGAAACTGGGAAAAGGGAACAAAATTAGGTTCTAGGAAGACAACTGGTTGCATGGGGTCCCTCTATCCAATCAGGATAATGCCAACACTAAAGCTAGAGTTGTTACTCATTTTGGGAGGTTTGTCAATAATTAGATCACGGTTCAAACTCAGGGACAAAGAAAATGGAAGAACATAATAGACTGCTGGAAGGATAGCCAGATGGGAGATTAGGGGTGCTCACTTCTGCAATCAAAATTGAGCAATTATAGAATTCCTTTGTTCCCTAGGGAGGATGAAATGCTATGGGCTCAGGATAAGAAGGGGGCCTTCTCTATTAAATCAACTTACAATATGTTGACCAACAACGGTCAAGATAGCAGTTTATGGAAAAAAGTCTGGAACAATAACCTGACCCCTAAGATTAACTTCTTTTGTTGGTCAGACACCCACCACAAAATCCTAACCACTGATAACCTCAATAAGAGAGGTTTCCAACTTGTTAACAGATGTATTCTTTGTCAAAAAAAGGAAGAGTCTATATAGCACATTCTTTTCCATTACGAATTTACCAAGGAGGTTTGGGCAGAACCTTGGATAAACTCAGCATTGTTTGGGTTCACAATGAAAATCTCAAGGATTTCATACATGGTTGGCTTTCACCCTTTACTCACCCAAGAATCAGAGAGCTATGGAGGCAAATTCCACCACATTTGGGGTGGAGTATTTGGAAACAAAGGAATAACCATATTTTAGAGAAAAGATAAGGATGACAAGGATGCCTTCTTCTCCTTTTGTAGAATGGTTTCAGAAAACACATCCATCAGCACTCTGAAAGCTACTAAGGAACCCCCCACCTAGATGGAAATCCAAATTGCTAAGAACTGGGGTATGACAGCTGATATGACCACCTTTGACAACTCTAAGCAGCTGGCCAGGAAAAACACCATTTGGAGACCTCCCTCCAAGGACTAGGTTAAACTCAATTTTGACGGGTCAGAGAAAAAGACCATAGGGTTGGCCAGTGGTGGTGGAGTCATCGAAAGTGATCAAGGGAAACTTATTGTTGTGTGTGCTGGGGGGCATAGGAATCTAGTCTAACAATGTGGTTGAGGGACTAGCCCTCTTATGGGGGCATAAATTGGCCCTCACTGGGAATGGATAAACTAAAAATAGGAGACTCAAAAATAATAGTTGATGTTGCTCTTAGTAGGACTAACAGTGGTTGGAAACTTAAGGATATCACTAAGGATATTAAGAGGTTACTGACTAGGTTCACTCAAAAGGAAATTAGAGACACCTATAGGGAAGGTAATAAGGTGGCCGATGGTATCACCAACCTAGGCCAAAACTTGAGCAATTGGAGATGTTGTAAGAAGCCAGAGAATCTCCCTACTCAGATCCAAAACCTCCTATTTAAGGAGCAAGATTCTATTCCTAATCCACCATGAGTTTAAATTAGACCAGTTCGGGTACCCAGCATAAGGCTTGCCTTAGGAATTGTAAAAGGAGAGACTTTAATAATATTGATTGTAATATTATTATAAAAGATTTTAAAAGATGTTGTGGCGGGATGGATTATAGCTAGTTCATCTTAAGGAGTATTAATACTCACCTAAGTATGATGTGTAACCATAAAATCATGATGACTTGGATGCTTTCAATGGTTAATCACATGGCCACTCACGTGACCTTTAATGGGATTAACCCTTCTAGTTTCCCCAGAACTCAGTTTCATGATTTTCTCAATGGTTGTAATCATAAAATGAGGTGGCATAGTAATTCATATGAGGCAAATTTATGGAATTACGTCTATTTAAACAGGTGCGGTGACAAGTCAATCATTAATCTTCATGCCTTGAGCTTCTCTCGTTTTCATATCTACAGTGGTAAAGATTTTTAGCTGCAAAGCGTTTTCATTCGGTCTAAAATTTCTGCTAAGTGTTAGTGCTTGCTTCAAATGGGGGGGATAGAACTCATATTGAACCAGAGTCTTGCGAGGAATTCAGAAGGAATGGGACTCTTTGGCATATCTACCAAGAGGGTGGGGTGGTGTCGTTCTTAGAATGTCTTCAGGGACATGACAAGAATCTTTCCATGCAGTTTGCGAAGTCTTGGATGGATAGACATGTCCGTGTTAGAGGTGTGGAGTTTGAGGTTTCTGAAAAAGTTTTTGGTATGGCCATGGGTATGCCCATAGATAGAGTGAAACACAAGAAGACTAGTAAAGTCTCAGACCCAGAGGGAATGGCTCTATTTTTGAAGAAAGGTGAAGTCTTGCATAGCTTGCAAGGAGGATTTGACAGACAACAACTCCCCAAACCCTGGGACGACGTTTGCCATATGATCATCAAGTATTTCACACTTGAAGGTAGGTTCAATTGGAGATTCTTCCATTACCACTTTGTTCTGCTGAATCACTTTAGGCATAGCAAATTCATAAGCTTTCTGTTTTACCTTCTGTCTTCCCTTGAAGTCTCTGTTGAGGCTACCATGGAGTAGCACAAGCTTGAACCTGAGAAACCCCCCATTTTGCTCCACCAGGGGCTTATTTACAGGCTGTATAAGTTCCATCTAGCCCTCTCTCCCCCCAAGACCATCACAGCCACCCGTGTTGATAGCTCCTCTGCAACGCCTAAACCTAAAATGAAACCTACCTGTAGCAACCTGGTGATAATCACTGAAATCACCTGTGAGAAGTACAACCAATCCCATAAGTTCACCAAAGCCTTTTCTACCAAGAAGAAACCTATTGTGTTGAATAGTCCTGAGATTCAAAATGTGGACCATTTTAATCCTAAGGTCGTCAGTCCTAAACCTACCAAAAGAAAACTTGTTGTTAGTGAAGCTAAGGGCGACACCCCCAATAAGAAAGTTAAGGAGGGGAAGGATAGAGGTAGCCTCTCTGTGAATTCTGAGGGTAATCCCAAATTGCAGGTGAACATCCCTATGATTGAGGCGAAGGAGTCGGTGGATGGTGGGGATGGTAGCGAAGATTAAAAAATGAGTATGTTTTACCTCAGAGCAAGGTTAGGGCTTCGTCGACTAGAAGATTGACCAGATTGGCTGCACAACCTACCCCTGTGCACAAGGAACAAGTGTATTTTGCTTAGTCGGAAGGTTGTGAAGAGAACTTAGATGGTGAGGTAAAGACTAAGAACCAAGAGGATACCATGGTCCTAGAGACCATGGACGAAGGTCCGATCAATTTCCCTAAACTTAACATTGAAGGGTCAGAGATGGATAGCTCTGAGAAAACTAAACAGGATACTGGCAAAAGCAAAAAGGGAAAGAAAAGTTCCATCAAAGACAATGAGACCGAGGACATAAAAAATAGAATGACGAAGCTGGAGAACAAGTTCATGGCACTGGCGAGGTTCACCTCTAAAGTTATGACCAGGTCTACGACTACTCTGGCAGTGCTGTAAAATATCAAGCTTACCAAGCAGGGCATGAAGGACAAAGAGTTGAAGGAGTACGAGGCTATGTACCAATTCCTATCTGAGGATTGAGAACAACTCTTTAATTAGCCCTGGGGGCTTTTCTCTATTTCTATGTTTATGTTTGTTGTCTATGTGTTTTTAAACTGTTGTATCTGCGTTTTTTTATGGTAATGGTTCTTTTTGTTGGGTTGGTCTCTTTTTGATGACTCTTTGGCGTGCCCTTGGGGCTGTTATGTAATGCGCTCGGCACGTTTGTTTTTGCCGCTTATCTTATCAAAAACATTCTAAATACATAATTATTTTTCATTATGATTATCAGTTGTGTCTTCACTAATTGTTAGAATAATTGCAACATTTTTGTTTGATAAACGATTTCATGGTTATATTGTATATACTATGCAACATAAAAATAAAAGTAACTATGGCATCGACATTTAAGTTTTAGCCTTTAAAGAAAAATGGATTAAAACAGATAAATTTTAACACTTTGCACTCTATGTAGGAATGGATAAGTGTTTGTAAAAGCTATTTTTATGGAAACACTTACTGTTTGTAGAAATATTGTGGAGTATAAGATTTTACTTCTTCTTAACAAATAAGATTTATGGACTCTTTCATGTTTTCAAATATTTTTTTTTATGATCGTAGATGAATATGTTTACTTGCTTGGCCGAGATATTAGTGACTAGATCCTCTGATCAAATTATGTTTCTAGGATCAATGCCTAAAAACAAATCTCTAAATCATACATCAGAATTGGCATATCCACCCACAAGCATCTATTGGTTCTCCCAACATGTATCAGAAGTAACTGGGTTACAGCGAAAAATTACCCAACTGCTTTTATTGAGCTCAAAGGTTTGGTTAAAACTGAGCAATATTTGCATGTTCCAGAAAGTATTTGATTCTTTTACAATCAGAAGAAAACTAGCAATTAATATCAGCGAAGTTCATTCAGCTATGAAATATAGTATTGCACATCTAGAAGAAAATTAAACAGAAAATGGCAAAAACTCCAATAAGGAACAGAAGTTTTGACGGCATAACTTCTTTCTCTTGTTCTCGAGTCACATGATGCTGCTGAAATCCACGGGGATGACCATGACGGAATGGATTGGAAAGCCCAAACTGAAACCTAGGAGTTGCAGCATACCTCTCAGGCTCTGGGAAACTTTGCATTTCGATGCCAAAGAGAGATGAAAATAATACAAAACCTGCAGGGAATGTAAAATTTCCAAACGGAGCCGTTCCCATTCGAGTAGGAGCACCTCCCATAAAGTCAAATGACTGATGCTGGTACGGATTAGGGCTTGGAGAAGGAGCTGTTTCCGGGCGGTGAGCAGCAGGCCTGTTGGGAATGTTTACACCAAGTATGATTTTGGATCTTGGATCTGGAGAACCTACTTTTCCTCGTCCATACAAGGGAACAATCTTGTTCTCTTCCACCAAAGCCTTACAAACAGGACACTCTTGGCATTTTGAATGTCCGTAGAGCCACTTGTACAGGCAAGGCCAACAGAAAAGGTGACCACACATCGGTACAATTGGGTCTTGTGCCAATTCCAGACAAATATTGCATTCAAGTTCACAGCATCACCGTTGCTGCTGCTGTCGCCTGAGGGAAAACTTGAATTGCCTTGAGATGACGATTGAAAAAAGGATCCCTTCTCCATCTCCTAACTCCAGGGAAACCCACAATTATTCTGTCAAAAAGCCAAAATCTGAAACCTGAAAGAGGAAACCAAGAAAAATATATGATTGCAAGCTAATGAAAACAACCAATTACTCAAAAGAATACATTACATAAATTTTGACCTGTGAAGATACAGAGAGCTTCAGAAGATTTGCAAGCCAACAACGAATTCCAGATATCCAGGGACATATTACCCTTTTTGTATGTTTGAACTAAACAAACTAATAATAAAAATATGTATTAGTGTTTTGTATGTTTGGCTTCTTTGTTTTGTCATCTTTGTTTAGGACATTGTCCTGTTAGATTTTGTGGCTGTACCCTTTTACCACCTTAACTTTTTTTTTTTTTTTCAAATATTATATTATTATTTCTTTAATATAAGGTTAATAGAAAATATTCATTAAATAATAATAATATTTATAATTTGAGGCCACGACAATTGTTGAAATAATAATAATAATAATTATTATTATTATTGTTGTTGAAATTTGTATATTTATCTTATTTTTAATTTAGTTTTGTATCTATTTAATAGTTAGTATAATTTTGTAACAATTTAAGTTTATTGTTTTTGTTATGGGCTTCCCCTAATATATTGAATATGTATAGTAATTTTCTTTAGAAGAGTAGCATCAAGGGTGGATTGCAATAGAGTATCTTAACAAAAAACCCTTAAGTTAAAGTTGACACCCATTTACATGTCAAATTATTAATATTTAATAATAAATATATATTATTAGTGATGTCTTATTGTACTAAAAACAATTGGTAAGTGGAACAAAATGTAACTCTTCAAAGTAAATAATGTCTAAAATAAAATAGTTCTTAAGTAAATATTAAAATAAATAGTTTGTCATTTGCTTTGCCATCTTGAAACAAATAGCCCAAGTCTACTAGAGATCTTTGCCATTAACATCAAATTGTAACAATAGTAAGTCGGTCACTTGTCTAGCAAGTTCTTGTCTCCTCAATAGTAAAGTGAGCTAGCTATCATGATTTGTGAGGTCTTTTTAGTTGTGCTTGTGTATTCAAAGATATCATTCTAGTGTAGGGAAAGTTTCAAAGTTTAAACAAATAGACTAGAAAACCAAGCAAAACTCCTCTCACATGCTTTTCCTACATTACATTTTTGTGAACCCAACATGTTTCACTTCTTCTCAAACATTTCAATCCCCTTCATTATTTTGTGTTGTACATTGTGACTCTCTTTACTTTTACTTTTTATGAACTTCATAACTTAATCTCCTTTTTGATAAGATTGTTCAGAGTTATCAAAACTCGAAAATTTGTCACTCAATCATCTACTACTATCCAAACCACACTTGATTTCTCTAATTTTTCATATAATCCAAATATCATATCCCTTCTTGAATTACCAAATTGTCCTACTACAACATATCATGATATCAACATGAGCTTCGATCATGAAGCTTCTCTTTGTATGGGAACTTAGTTTGAGGTTTACCAATTAGTTAGATACCTTACCGACTTTCAAAGACACCATAATGATGATGAGACAATACGCAATGTCATTGTCCCTATTATTGGTTTCATAAACACTATGCTATGTCATCATCTTGAAGGCCTCAATTTCTTATGTGGGATAGCCCTGATAATCAACAATGATGTTTCTACATTAGTGACTACCCATAGGCAAACACAAGATTCCCATTTTATGTACATACCTACTCTAAGTGTGCACATGTCTATCCCTACACATGTTGCTACTTCTACTATTTAGTTTAGTCATGTAGACACTTCCTCCTTTGGGATGGTGAGAAACCTTATTCCCAGTTCTTGTCATTTACTTTTTCCACTAACCATATCATTGCTTCACAACCTCTACCTTCACAACCATTGCCTTCACATCCCTTTATAGGCATTCCTAAAACTATTGCTTCTACCACACCCTTGCATACCACCGATCCTTTAATAAACCAACTAATGCAAAATATGGGTAACTTGCAACAATATCCTACTTCTCTTACCATTTCATTAGAGCCTCCCATCACATCCTATTACCACTACAGTCCTTTATCACATGACATTTTAGCCACACCTCTTCCTATTAGCTTTGATGTGCCATGCTTTAAGAAATATAATGGCAAGGGGGACCTACAAATTCATGTCTCTACATTTATTGCATTGTGTATGTAAGGAAGCTAAGGTAGGGCAACAACTTCCTACACTAATCTTGAGAGGGAGGGTTATGAAATTTTTTTTAGATCTTTAGAATAGTTACAGAGATTATACATAAATAAACATAAATAACAATCATACCACAACACAATGATTTACATGGGGGAAACCCTTTTGGGAGGAAAAAACTACACACTAATAGCCACCCAATATATTATTGAGAAATCAACAAGATGACAATATACTTGTAGAGAAAGCTTTCACAGGAGTATCACCAACCAGAGATCCAAAGGTAACTAAATATCTATAAGACTCTCACACTCAACCTCAATCTCAAGCACCTAATATATAGGAGATACAATACATGAAACCATCAAAAGGTAATTACAAAACCATGAGTTAAAACCACCGAAAAAATTGACACCCAAATTATCTCTAATCAAAGATGCTCTATGATGTGTGAAAACACGCACCAACATGTGTAGCTCACACTTACTACTCTCTTTTCTGTCCAACACGTTTTCACATTTCCCTATATAGGAAACCCAACTTTTTGAATGTTTGGATTCTATGTTGTTGTGTGCTATTGTTTGTGTATTTGAAATATTTTTATATGTATGTTTGGATACTTGTATTATTCTAAGGTTAGGATGCATGTATTATGGGATGCATGTCATTCTACCTTGGGCATGCATTCTTAGTAAGACATATAGTATCACATGAAGAGAGCTTTCATAGTATGGGATGAAAGTGGAAATTCATGTGGATGATGGATATGGTCTTGGATTTATAGTTCTAAGTCAAAACCTATATGGTTGAAATGAATTGTGGTTTCTATTGATGCTCATATTTTCTTATTCATATCCTTGCATTCATTTGTGTATTAGATGCTAGAAATAATATGTTGATGTGCATTGGGAAATCTATTTCCATGTATTTGAAATGTTTTGGATCTATGGTTTCATGTGTATGCTTATGTGTTAATTAATAAATGAACTAAATGAGATATACTCACTAGTATTGTATTTTACGACACCTTTCAATTTTGGATGGTGCTTCTTCACCTTGACTTATGGATGGGGAGGAAAGGGACATCCTCATGGTGGGTTCAACCCCTTCCCTAATCGGTAGCAGGTGCATGGGAGCTTGGAGGATTAGCTTGCAAAGTTGAGCTTGGAGTTCTTCAGATATTGTTCTTG
Source organism: Cunninghamia lanceolata (assembly GCA_027924645.1). Classification (NCBI taxonomy): domain Eukaryota; kingdom Viridiplantae; phylum Streptophyta; class Pinopsida; order Cupressales; family Cupressaceae; genus Cunninghamia; species Cunninghamia lanceolata. Next base: position 1,737,334 of record BSBN01000429.1, on the reverse strand, counting down.
ATGTACATTATATGTGGGCACTAGTGCTTCATGTTTTATTCTATTCATTATCATTGATGAGGGTTGTAGTATTAACCCCATGTATACCTTTATTGCATAATGATGTCATTTTCATTGATGATTTCTACATATATACTTGGAAAACTTTCATATTATTTGACATGTACTTGAGATGTACTTATTGTTATGATTATTATATTTAATGAGTGGAAGTTATATATTGTGTGGATCATATTAGATATCACTTGCATATTTTGCACATTGTTACATAATATTGTATCATGGAAGTTAATGGAAGTTTCTCTTGTACCCTTTTGTTAGCATTGGGTTGTTTTTTTTGGATAATACTAAAGAAATTTTTGAGGTTGCACTTTGGAGGTTCTTACAACTCACTATGTTTAGATTCACTATTTACATATATATACATGTATGTGTACATGTGTGTAAATCTATATATGTTTGTATGTATACACACACACAAAATTGTTACATTTACATCGAATATAAACCTACTCAATCTATTTTTACAAACATCAAATATATATATATATATATATATATATATATATATATATATATATATATATATATATATTTGGTTCAAGAAAGTTACACTCAAGTAAATACATTTTGTATTGAATAGATTCATGTGCTATGTTTAGATTCACTACTCACATATATACTCATATGTATGTATGTAGTAAAGATGGGGAATCATTGCCCCATTGGTTGTGAGGGATTCATAGGATGCTTAGGAGGTTCTTGATCCTATTCTTATATACTCACATGTATGTATGTAGTGAAGATGGGGAATCATTGCCCCACTGGTTGTGAGGGATTCATAGGATGCTTGGGAGGTTCTTGATCCTATTCTTGAAGATCCTTCCCATGGGGTGGTTCTTTGATGTGATGATCCTCCTCCTCTACTTGGTATTGTAGCATACACATTTAATAGATTATGTTAAATTCACTATTAACCTTTGATTCAACATTTTCACTATTAACCTTTGATTCAACATTTTAATCACTTGTATTTTATTGAGCCATGCTTACTAAATAGATGCCTTTAATTGCAAATATTATATATTTAGTATATAATACCCATAATTTATGATTTCCAATAAAAATAACCCTTAAATAATTACATCTCAAATAAAGTTCCTTCATTTATTAAACCTGCCAATTAAAATAGGAAATATCAAACAACAATGCTTTTAAATGTTTTTATTGACATGAACATGGTTTCCAAAAGGTTTCCAATTGCTTTGTCCTTGGTCATCCATTACATAGGAATCAAATGTTGTTATAAACCTTTTACCTACAAATAGAAGAGTAGTGTAAACTTCTTAATAAATAAGTTTTTTATTCATACTTTTTGTTTATTATTATTATTTTTATTATATTCAAATATATAAATATTTAATTAAAAATTTTAATTTTGTAACATACTATTAATATACACATTACATACTTTATTTCTAATAATATAATATAAATTCAATTTTAAAATATCTTAATTTTTTTTTAGGAATTAAGGTGTCTCAACGTTTATAATTCCTAAGTTTATTTAATTTTTATTTAATATTTTTTCATAATGTTTTGACATTTATATTATTAAATATTTGTGCTCCATCAAAATGAGGTGTGCGAGGTTTTTTAGTTGGCACTTTTGCCACATGTTGGTGTGTTGAAAATTAGTTTATTAGTTGTTAAAAGATGCCCACTTAGTGGTATATTATGGAAAGCCATATAATTCTAGATTCTATGACAAATGTAAGGGTCAAAAATAGGGGAATTTACTTTGGACATGAGAGCCTAATTTTAGACTAGAATCTTTCCTATCTTGGACACCACACCTCATGGGAGGTTTAACACATAACCAAAAATAGTTTCTTGATTGCTAGAAGTCTATAAATTGAAGGCTTGAGGAGAAGTTTGTAATGGTTGTTTTTATGAAAGTACCGTTACACTGAAGAAATTACTCTTGAAATTATATGTTGGTGAGTTCCTGTAATAAACTTGGTTTGAAAGTGTATGTAATCTTGTATTGGATTTGTAATATTGAGTAAGCTTTTGGAGTGTGTAGTTTTTCTCTCGAAAGGGTTTTCCCCACGTATATTTGGTGTTATGTTATATTTGTTTATTGTTGATTTTATGTTTAAATGTTGTGTATCTTATTCATGTAACTAAAAAGATTAAAAATTTACACAATACTCTCCTAATTAGATTAGTTTTGAAAGTATTTTCACACACCTTGCTTCCTTTTCAATTGGTATCAGAGCTTGATCACCTTTCATCTTTTTTGTTGGGTAGATAGTTTTTTGTATTGAACTTAGTTTTAGTGGGAGCTTGAACATAGTCTTTTGTAATCTTATTGGAGGAAGGAGACAACTAGCATATCTAGAAAAATAGACATGGAGAAGTTTAATTGTGGCAATTTTGATTTGTGGAAACTTAAGATGGAGGATATGCTTGTAGATAGGGACTTATGGGTTCCAATATCTTGTACCAAACCATTAGGCATGAAACAAGAAGACTAAGATTTGATGGATCGAAAAGCTAAGGGTCTTGTGAGATTTTATTTAGATGACTCCATTTATTTAAATGTTCATGAAGAGGCTACAGTGGTAAGTCTATTTAGAAAAAGATTGGTGAAATTTATCAAGATAAATCCCCGGTAAATAAATTATTCTTGATAAAGAAGTATTCTCTAAGAATGGAAGATGGAAGATCTGTAGCTAATCATTTGAATGCTTTCAATATGGTAGTTGTATAGTTGAGCTCTATTGGAGTGAAAATGAAGGAGGATCATTGTATGACTCTACTATGTTCTTTTTTAGATTCCAGGGACCACCTTGTGATGGTCACTAGGAGTACTACCAATAATTTCAAGACGGATGAGGTGGTTGTATTATTACTTTATGAAGAGATACAAAGAAAAACTTTTGAAATAGCTAAGGAGGCTTTGTGGTTCATGGTAGATCTAAAGAGAAAGGCAAGAAGGACAAGAAGCAAGATAAGGAAAGATCCAAATTCCATGGGAGATCTAGAAGTCTCTTGTTAAGTCCAAGGAATTATGTTGGAACTCTATCAAACTTTAAGACATTTCCAGAAGGAGTGTAAAGAGGAAAAGAGAATGAAGAAGAATTATAGTAATTTAGATTCTAATAAATCCTCTTAGGATGATGGTGAAGGTTTTATCATGTCTTTGGCTACTCATGCCTCTAAAGTGGCTTATTGAATCTGGTGCATCTTTCCATATGACCTCACATTAGGGTTGGTTCATGAATTATAAAGAATTTAATGGTAGGAAAGTGTACTTGGTTGATGACTCTCATCTGAAGATTGTTGGCCATGGAAGAGTCTTGATTAGGTTCCCTTATGGATGACTTAAGGGGATCAATGGTGTACTACGTATCCCTATTTTGGCATGGGGCCTTTTATTAGTGAGTAAATTGAATTATGTGGGTGTACAGATTGTTTTCTCAAATGGAGGATGCAAGATTGGCACATAAACAACTATTAGCTATGGTTCTTGCTAGGTATGTTCAGATTGGCACTCTTTTTCAACTAGATACATGCATAGCTCTGTGCAATAGTTATTGTGATACTAAGAAGAGAACTTTAGAGTCTTCATCCTCATCATTGGAACTAACAAAAAAGAGGTGTGTTGCATCTACTTTCGGTGGACATGTTTTTTGGTACCTAAGGGTGCTTATTCTTTAGAAATGAAACTTCATACTGAGGAAACAATGTTATGGCACTAAAGACTTGGCCATATTGGTGAGAAGGGTCTTAGAGCCCTAAAAAATAAAAAAATTGTTGATGGGTTCAATGATTGTAATCTTGAGTTCAATTTTTGCAAACATTGTGTTTATGAAAATAGAACCATGTTCAATTTTATTCTAGTTCTTATAAATCTTCTAAAGTGTTGGACTTGATACATTTTAATGTTTTTGGTCTTGTTAAGGTTCCTTCAATTTGTAAATTAATTTATTTTGTATCATTCATTGATGACTACAATAGAAGGGCATGAGTACATTTTGTCAAAAGTAAATCTGAAGTCTTTAGTCAGTTCAAAGAGTTTAAAGATTTTATTGAGAACCAAATTGGTAAAAAGATTAAGTGTTTGAAGACTGATAATGGCAGTGAGTTTTTTAAGTAGATTTCGATAGGTTTTTTAAAGAATATGAGATTGAGAGGCACAAGACACCTCTGTATGTACCCCTTAGTAGAATGGAGTTGTAGAGAGGATGAACAAGATTTTGATGGAGAGGGCTAGGAGTATTCTTAGTGGAGTTGGCAGGTTTGGGTTGAAGATGTAGCCACTGCTTGTTACCTCATTAACAGGCCTCCTACATTAGCTCTTGTTGAGAAGAGACGTATGGAGGTGTCATCAAAATCCCTCATTGAGACATCTTCAAGTATTAAGTTGCAATGCATATGCTCACGTGCCTAGGGAGAAGAGGTCAAAGTTAGACAACAAGATAGTTAAACATATCTTCATTATTTATGGTATTAGTGTGAAAGGATACAAGCTTTGGGATCATGTGGTTGAAAGAATTTTGTATAAAAATAGTGTTATATTTAGAGAGATGAATCCTTCTTCTGTTGTTCTACAACCAAAAAAGAAAGAAAATAAAGAGGATGTGGTTCATCTTCCCCTACACTTGAGAAAGTTGAATCGAAAGTCCATGATGGACCTGGAGAAGAGGTGAGCTCTAGTAGTTCAAAAAGTTTATAAGAAGAAGAACCTCCACCTCGACCTATATGGAGGTGCATCGACAAAGACATTGACCAAAAAGGTATGGGTATTCACTTATTGATTGAAATTGTATCTTTTCATTTATTACTAACACTAATGAGCCTAGAATAGTAGAGGAGGATATGGATATGAATGATGTAGATTCTTGGAAAGAGGACATGCAAGAAGAGATGGCAACATTAAAGAAAAATAATACATGGGATTTGGTACCTTTGCTTGATGAGCATAAATCTGTTGGATGCAAATGGATGTTCAAGAAAAAAAATGGTTTAAATGGTAGTGTTGAGAAGTAGAATGTGAGATTGGTTGTGAAAGGTTATTCTCAAGTTGAGGGAATTGATTATGGAGAGATTTTTATCCAGTTGCTAAGCTTCATGATCCGTTGGATTTTTATTATCACTTGATGTAGCATATGATCTTGAGGTTGAAAAAATAGATGTGAAGACAACTTTCCTTCATGGTGATTTGGAGGAAGAGATATATATGAGTCACGACCAGAGAACTACATTGAAAAATGTAAAGAACATTTGGTTTGCAAGTTGAAGAAATCTTTGTATGGTTTAAAATAGTCTCCTAGAATGTGGTACAAAAAGTTTGATTCCTTTATGTTGAGTTTGGGATTTTTGAGATCGAAATTAGATCATTGTGTTTATTTCAAGATGGATAATGATCACATTCTCATTATTGCATTGTATGTTGATGATATATTGTTCTTTGGGAATGGTAAAAGTTTAATTTTTGATTGAACTCCTAATTCAATTTGATATTGGAATTACTCTAGAAATTATGTGTTGGTGAACTTCTGTAATAAACTTGTTGTGCAAGTGTATGTAATCTTGTATTGGATTTGTAATACATTGAACACACTTTTGGAGTGGAAGGCATTCTTCCAAAAGGTTACCCCACGTAAATCTTGGGTTATGATATATTGGTTTGTCATAAATTTAATGTTTAAATATTGTGTATCTTCTTTATGTAACTAAAAAGATTAAAAATCTGCACAACACTCTCCTCATTAGATTGATGTTGGAAGCACCTTGCTTCCTTTTCAAAATTCAAATCCAAAAATATATAATTTTTAAATTCTAATCTTACAATCTGATATTTATATACATCTTACATGTTAATATCCTTCAAAGTTCGTTTAAAAAAAATTCCTACCAAAACCTCGTTTACTGTTTTAACGTGAATTTTGGAGAAAGTAACATTCATAATGTCGACAGAAATAAATATTTCAGGATGTTTGAGTAGAGATCTCTTGCTATGCCAAAAAAATATTTGCATATCAATATAAAAACCTCATTGACTGTATTCAGGCGCTTAAAGATAGATTCACTACAGTCAGGTTTACAGACAAATACAAGAGAGCCCACAGTGACAGCCTCAGAGAAGGAGTGTGTCCTTGGGACCGCGACTTTGATGGATACCAAGTATGATTTCTTTTTTGTAGATAGTAGAATATTTTTATTTACTTCCATTCGAGACCCTCTAGAATTTCTGGCCTCATGGATGTAATACAAGTTATAGTGTTTATGAACAAGATTCATTTTAAAGAGGTGTGGTCATTTTCAAACCTTTGGTTTGGTTCAAAATACCCATAGCTTCATAACGAGACTATAATGCTTATTTGAAGTATATTTGAAGCTGCAATGTAGAAAGTTTTGGGTTAACTTATTTAATTTTAAAAGTAATACTCTTGAGAGGTTCACTGTTGTGAATTTATATGGGAAAAAACAAAAAGAAAGATAGATTCACTACAGATAAATTGTACTAAACCTACACCTTCACTACATATCAGGTCATAGGAATTACAGAAAATTTAAGAAAGACAGAATTCAACAGCATGAGCACAAATAATCCTTTGGCAGGGCACGCATGAGAGAACAGGAATCGAATCTAAAGGAACTGTTTGGTGAGACATGTGCAAGGGAAGACAATGCGATGTGGAAGATGGAAATGATAAGCACCATTTGTTTTAGCTTGATTTAAAAATGGGTAAGTTGAATTTCTTATTATACCTACATGGATGGAATCTAAAGGAACTGTTAATTTGTTTGCAGATGTTTGGAGGGAGCATCTTTGAAGGTTTCAAAGGAATCTAAGACATTTTGATATTGATATGAAGTATATATTAATAAAGATAAAATGAAGTTCTTATAATAAATAAATAGTTAGTCTGTTACAACACTATTATTTATTCAAAATATAAATAACTATTTTTAATATTGTAGATTATTAAATTAATTATATTTTGAATGTTGAAATAGATGTTCAAGTGGGTTCAAGATATGTTTGTATATATTAAATTATAAACAATGTTTTGCACATTTTTCAATTTGAAGAAATTGATTCTATTGACATGTTCTTCATTGTAAAGAGATTTCTTCGAGTTTTTCAATATGTTAGTATCATTAATTAAATTGACAAAAAAAATTTGTCAAGCCTTTGTAAATCATTTATTAGTTTTATACAAGTAGAAAAATAATACTTTTTTCTTTTGTCAATTTTGATGATTGTTTATGTTTTGTTTTATACGTTTTTTTTTTTAATATAACAAACGATTTTTTTCTAGTCAATTGGTTTTGGGTATATTAAAGAAAATAGGCATCTAGCCATGGGTTGAAAAAGTTGTTCTAAAGTTTCAACACCTCCATAACCTTCTCAATCACTAAGGAAGCATGCCATGCACCATGAGAAAAATCCTACTAAACACCCATTAGATTAACTAAAACCATTATATTAAATAAACAATTAATATGAGAACATTATTTATTATATAAATATGTGATATATACTCATAGTTGATAATATCATACACCTTAATGATATATCTTAATGATATATGTTGCTTGTAATAGATGAGTGGTAAAATAAATGCTTAAATCTAATTAATTAATATTTAGTAATATGTTAGTGAGTATAATGATAAGATATTACTTAAAATAAAAATATATATAAAAATATGATGTCTTTCTAATAAAGATTGAGGGTGTTTGCTTGGGTGTATTGTTGAAGATATGCAAGTAAATCTTATCTAACTAGTACAATGTAATTTCAATTTGTCAAAATAAAGTTGACTTAAGGTTGGTTACATTTACACATGCATGCACAACTAAATCAATGAAGTGGTATGGGTAAAAAATAGTAGATGGCAAGGTCAAATTCTTTTACTAAATTGACATAAAAATGTGTTAGTTGTTTATGTGAGCCTAAAATAGATAAATCTTATCTAACTAGTATGTTGTATTTTGACCTTAGTGGAAATAAAGTTGACCCAAAGTTGATTACGTTTACAAATGTATCCATAATTGAGTCAATAAAATTACTCAATTTGAATTCCTTTTGTTGAGATGACAATTTCTAAAAACATGGGTGTCAAGGAATAAATTCCCAAGCCTCATCTAGGGGTTTTTTATTGATGTACTATGGAGATGTTTATTGAGTTTATTAACCTTTATTAATTTTCTCTTCAAATAGTAATTTTACGACTTACAATTGATAGAATCTAGGTTGATGTGGTGTCTAATATTAAGCAAGTGCTCATCTTGGGGCAACTTTTTCACATGCTCATACTTGATATCCACGCCATGCTCTTTATTCGAAATGCAAATGAATTGATTTGTTTGATCAATGTATGGGTATCACATAAATACCCAATCGTATAGAAGTGTCATGACATAGTTTTTCTATTTTCTTTATAATTTTCTAATTAATATATTTATACTAATTTAATATAATATTTATAATTTTCTAATTATTAAACTCCATTTAATTATTACTCCTCTCTCTTAATATATAACATAAGATAAATTAGTATACTTATCTTAAAATATCTATCTAAAATACGTGGAGATATCCTTCATGAATCTCTATTCAATTTATATTAGGACAAATTAATTTAAAAATAGGCCCCTTGAGAAGGATATCTTTTGGCCTAATTTAGATAGATTTTTTTAAAGATAGATATGCTACTTTTATTTATGTGAAGAACCTAACCATCTTTGGGTGTGGAGAGATTTGAAATGTCTTGAATAAAAAAATTGAAATCCCAAAAATAATATAATTTCGTAAAATAAAATAACACTAAAATATTGTGTTAACTATAAAATTAAACTTTACAAAGCATGAATATTTGAAGAATAAAATAAAAATGGAGGAATATAGCCTAAATATTTTCCATGATAATGTAGATATTTAACTCTTGAGTAAATAAAATTGAGATCCCAAAAATAATGTAATTTTGTCAAATAAAATAACACTAAAATATTTCCTTGCATATTTTTATTTATGTGAAGAACCCTAACCCTATTTGGACATGGAGAGATTTGAAATATCTTGAGTAAATAAAATTGAAATCCCAAAAATAATGTAATTTCCTAAAATTAAATAACAATAAAATATTTCATTAAAAATAAAATTAAACTTTGAAGAATAAAATAAAAATCTAGGTCACTTCATTTAAATTTCCATGATACTCTAGATTTTCAACTCGAGTAAATAAAATTGAAATCCGAGAAATAAAATATTTTCCATGATACTCTATATTTTTAACTCTTGAGTAAATAAAATTGAAATCCCACAAATACCCTGATTTTGTAAAATAAAATAACACTAAAATATTTTCTTTACAAAGCATGCATATTTTTATTTATGTGAAGAACCCCAACCATCTTTGGGTACGGAGAGATTTCAAATGTCTTGAATAAAAAAAATTGAAATCCCAAAAACAATCTAATTTTGTCAAATAAAATAACACTAAAATATTTCATTAACTATAAAATTTAACTTTACAAAGCGTGCATATTTTTATTTATGTGTAAAAGCCAACCCTAATAAAATAGTTTATAAAACAACAAGAGATTTGAAATGCCCTAATTAAATGTTTTATAAAACAACAAAGAGATTTGAAATATTTGCCTAAGATATTAAAATGTAATAATACTAAATACTATTAAGTTTAAAATGCATTAAAATATTGTAAGTTTGAAGAATAAAATAAAAATGTAGCAACATGGCCTAAATATTTTCCATTATAATGTAGATTTTTAACTCTTAAATAAATAAAATTGAAATCCGAAAAATAATGTAATTTTGTAAAATAAAATAATAATAATACATAATAAAATAACACTAAAATATTTCTTTTTTCCTTCACTATAAATTAAACTTTATATTTTGATCTATGTATAGAACCCTAAAGTATAGTTATAAAACAAACTTAAACCCTATTAAAATGCAACAACTTCATCTAAATAATTTCCATGATACTCTAGATTTTTAAGTCTTGAATAAAAAATTTGAAATCCCCAAATAATGTAATTTTGTAAAAAAAAAAAAAATATTTCTAAAACTATAAAATTAAACTTTACAAAGCCTACATATATTAATTTATATGTAGAACCCTAAATTATAGTTATAAAACAGTTTTTTTTTTTTGGTTTGAAGAAAGGAGGCGTCCATAAGACATATATTGATATAAAAACATGTTCTTACTAAAAACACCTTCATAGAAAGGCATGGTGCAGAAAATAAAAAAAAGTACAAAAGTCGGCATAGAACTCACGGCTACACAAACATCCTTACAATGAGCTCTGGTTGATTTTGGCACGTGAAAGTTGTGCGCCTTAAGAGCTCTTTCCAATTCATTGATACAACCACATATGATGCCTTACTGCATTGTGACACAGATACATTCTAACGCCGGAGCTGACCGAAGACGATGCATGGGAAAAATCCCTATGATAGGTGCATCACCAGCCATGGGATCGTAATTAGGGATAGCAACCTTCCACCGTTCGATGCTAAATAGCCTCTTATTGATCATTCCCAGGGCTATGGGAAGAACATAATTCACATCCATTACAATGTCCATGAGATTAGACAGAAAATGAGACACCACCTTTGATCCTCTCACTTCCCGATCCTCGTTCTCTTCAGCTAGCTGGGATGGTTATTCTTAAATATCATCCACTTTATCAGTTTTAGGTCAATTTTGACCAATAAAAATTTACGACTTTTTATTATGAATGAGGTGTAAAATTACTATTGATTGTTTGACCATTGAAATGGATGATATTTAAGTAGAATGAGCTAGGATTATAGAATGACTAACTGCAAACTACAAAAAGCATACACTCCATCTCAAAAATATTTGCAAGATCCATTAAGGACACCTTGTCCCTTATTGTTTGGTACCATGCAATGGGCTGAAAGAAGATACGCTGGTTGTTGAAAGTGAACTCCATAGTTAACGTGCCTTTCAACTGTATTAGGGACGGACGCTCAGAGGGGTAACAGACAAGACACTCACCCAACGAAGCAAGAGATTGTTACTAAAACTAGCATCCACCAACTATAAATAAACCACTGGAATCCCAACTATAATAACTCTCCATAAATGAAGCAAGGTGGCTCGTTATGCCGCACGAATTTGAACTCACGTCCGGCCTAAAGGCATAAAGATCTGTCAAATCCTAATCAGTCTGTTACACGACCAATCTTAAAGGAGTGAATGAAGATAGCCTTCGACAGGACATATCATTAAGAAAGAAATGAAAACAGATTGCCTTCGAAAAGACTGATATACGCTGCCCTGACGTCAAAAGCACAAGGGAGGATCCCAAGGAGAGATAGCTGCAAATTAAATGTACCATTGGTAGTATTTCAATCAAATACGCCGCACCATCCAGAAATCCATAAATGCTCATTACCGATGAGAATTTCCCGAGACCAAAAGCCCTCACTAATCCAAATGCCCTAAGGCCACGCGTCATAAAACCAAACAGATACTCATGACGGTTGAGGACCTCCTGAGACCAAAAGCCCTCGCTACTCCAACCGCCCTGAGGCCACGTGTCATGAAAATGAAGAAGAGCAGAAAAGCCACCTGTTGACTATGTAGGATAAATCCTCCCACACATTACGCTGCCCTGTCATTAAGAAGAATATTCACTAGGGGTATGGGGATGTCATCCCCATTTTCTTTTAGAGTCCACTCCCCCTCCGATTGGTCAATGGCCCTGTTGGACAGCCAATCCACTTTCTTGTTTGCCTCTCTAAAACAATGTGAGACTTGGAAATAAGCGAAACTCTTTAGCAAAGATCTAACTTCAGAAAGGATATAGTCTATCTTCCATGAAATTGCCTTTCCATTCTTTATACAATTAATGATTACTAGAAAATCCCCTTCCAGCCATATCTTTTTATAACTTGTCGAAAGGGTCAAGAGAAGACCATGCATGAGCGCCCAAGCTTTTGGAACATCATTTGAATCTGGAGGGAGTTTTGTGGCTTTAACAAGTAAGATATTTCCATCCACCGATCTAATAAGACACCATGTACTTGATGGCCCAGGTTTTCCCCGACTTGCCCCATCAAAATTTATTTTGACAATGTCATCATAAGGATGCATCCATCTGATCCTACTCTATCGACCTTTCTACTTATTTATGGCTGTCCACCCCATGCACGACCGGTTCCAAGAAAAACCAATTCTTTACCATGTCATTGTCCCATGAAGAATAGACTGAATTTTGATTGATAGATCTCCTAGCCTTCGTAATAGCCACCTCTGAAACAGATTTATCTATGCCCTCACAAACCTTAAACCTTAAACAAATTTAAACCCTAAAGTATTTTATTCCAATATTCTTAGACTATTAAACTCCACTTAGCTATTATTCCTCTCCCTTAATATATAACATAAAATAAACAAGTTTTACATTAGGAATTATAGTTTATAATAACAATTAAAAATACTAACAAATATTAGTTGTCATAGTTACCCTCCTATAATGGGAATAATAACGTTTCTATTAAACAAAACGTTAATTAGTTTATTTTCTAAGTTAAATGTTGTATACATGAAAATTGATCAAAGGAAAACAGAAGATAAATGCAAACACAAAACCTTCTCCTTCAATCAAATCCGCACACTTTGATTGATAGAATGATTGATATGTTGGTTGCTCATGATTCAACATAACTTTACTTTATTGTGTCCTCCAAAATGGCATTGTTGAGGCTATATTTATAGAGTTTTGATGTGGAGGGAAGAAGATTTGATAGATATTTGATTTTAGAGATGACATTTGATTTTTTCTTTATTTGATCGAAAAGGAAATAAAACAAGATAAGATAGGATGTGAAAAAATAGAAATAGATTTTATTTTATTTTTAAATCTGTTATGTCAGAAAATGTCCCCTTGGGGACTTTTCCCTCTTAAGGTTTAGCTCCCGAGTCCTTAATTTGCATTTAGAGTATCTTGCATGTTATTTCTAACTCTCGATGAGAAAACCCTTGGGTCTTGTGACAAATAGGACCTAGGGGGTTGCACTTTGATGAATATTAAGAAAAAATGGTAGGGTGGACTTGGGCACTAGCGCCCTAGTCTAGCCCTATTTTGGGTCTACCCCAATTTCAAATGTCATTTTAGTGACCATTAATTAGGTCATACGTTGACATCTCAAGTTTGAATTATGAAATTCTTAGCGGGAATCTTTGTAGTTGTATATATAAGCATGATTAGGTTTCATTTGCAAACTAGATGGGCATTAGGTGGATTTGATGTATACTTGTGATCATAAGGCATTCAAAATATTCATTGTGTTGCAGAGCAGAGCATTGTTATTGTGTTTGTATTTACAGATTTGGCATCCATCTCCTCATGGCATGAAGAGCATCTTCCTTCCATGAGATCTTCACTACAAGATGATATCAATTGTACTTTCAATCATTTATCATTTGGATTTTTGCCTTTATTCCGCCAAGATATGCACTCTTATTTGACAACGATGTTTGGAAGACTTGAATGTCTCTTTGAGGCTTGACTGAGGCAAGCCTCTAAACACCACAACCCCCTCCCATACTCCTTGTGATTGTAGGTTACAGGTGTCGAGATCTGTGGAGTGGAGTTGCAGGAAGGAGTGGTAGGTAGCAAGGATTCAGGATCTGAGAAGAAGCGGGACATTAGAGCTTTTTCTGGACTAGGGCGCTAGTCCTCGTGTCCTTCGCAGTTGAATTCCTAGAAATGGAAGTTGCAGTGTAGATCAATGTCGAAAGGAGATCAGGACTCCGTAGAGAAATAGGTACCTTGGACTTGGGTGCTAGTCCTTGTGTCCTCGACTTCTCCGCCTTCTAAACTTCAAAAAATAGTAAGTTAAATATCTCTGTCCCTTATCTCAGTCTGAAAGGATTTGCTGTAATTTGATAATTTGCTTACTGATTTGCATAATTAGGGTTTCTAAGTACAATTGAGCATTAATTAGGGTTTCTAAGTCCATTGTTTAACATATCCAAGAATCCACAGCTTCCCAAGTGGTAGCCCAATCGAATAGGTGATTGATTTTGCTTAGTGGAGATTCAACTCGGTTGATATGCCCTTGGAATATTTGTAGTGAAAGGAGAATTCTACACAAAACATCTAAAACACACATCTCTTTTTCCTACAAAACAAAATCCTCAAAATGAAATAAATCTTTGAAAAAGGATGGGAAGATAATTGATGAATTATCTAATAAAATTAGATACACATGGGTTCAATTTTGGAAAGAAATCAAGACGTTATTAGAATATTATTAATTAAATAAATATTTGATTTATTTAATTAATTTTAGATTTATGATTTAATTAATTAAATAATATAAATTATTTAATTATCATTAGAAGAAAAAAGAGATTTGATTTTTCGCTTTATTTCACAAAAGAGGAAATAAAACTAATAGAAGATAAGATTTGAAAGATAAAAAAGATTTAATTTTTATTTGATTTAAAAGAAAATAAATTAAAAGAAGATGAGAGGATAATTGAGAGGATTATCTAATTAAATAAATTAATTAGATAAACATGAGTTAAAAAAGAAAAGAAATTTGCGCCCATTTGGAATCAAGGACTTCACAATGATTTTTTCTCTAACGGTTTTTGGTTTTGTAGGTTTCAAGGCATATTCATAAGTGCATTGAGTACTCTTTGTACTCTCATTCTGAACATGTGGCTCCTTCGCATGGATGTGTTATATTTCCATTCCTCTCTCACTCTGTTTGGATCGATTTTGGGATCCTTGGCCGACGGCTCCTACTTCATAATAATTATTGTTGTACATAGTGGATTTATTTGCTTCCAGTCAACACGTTTGGTGGGTGTATTAAGCCAAGCTTAGAATGGCATTTCTTCATTTGGTTGCCTTGTTTTCTACTATGGGAAATATTTGGAGAGTTTCGTTGTCACACCTCTTCTGGGAAAAATAGATGGATGATCTTCCTTTTGATAGTGATAAGTTTGGAAGGGTGTTTATCATCTTATGTCTACCAGTTGAAGAGCCTCTGCGTAATATGATTGGGAATGGTTGGTTGAAATCCAATCCTTCAGCTCTTTTCTCACAGGTGGCCTGGGCTTTCCTAACACATCTCATGGGCATGGTTGAGGATAAGGATCTGGTATCTTTTTTGGCAATTCGTTATCTCCAGCCATTCATCTTTTCTCTATCAGACCTTGAATCTTCTCTCAATGGTTTTAATTTGGACTCGTGTGACTCAAGTATTGGGGGTATCTTTGGTAAAAATGATTTTCATGACTCTCCTTCTATGCTTGTGTCTCTTCGTGCAATGAAAAATGGCATTATTAATGATGATGTCGATTCTTCTTCGAAGACTTTACTTTCTGTCAAGGAGGATCTTGGAACTGCTTTGTATGATAAAGCTTTCTGTTGGATCAATGATGTGCATTATCTTTTAAAACATGCAGAAGAAGAATCTCTTTTGCATCCGCCTCTTGCTGTTGATCCTAGGCCTTCGTGTGTGGAGGAGAAAGTTAATTCTGGTGATATGGAGAACTCTTCTGGGAGTTGTGATAACTGACAATTTCCTTTGGTTCTGATATTATATTTGCTCTTTTTTTTGGTGTTTTGCTACTCAGAAATGTAATTTTGATATATATAGTAATGGTTTTGGCTATGTATCTATCTAGGCAAAGCCATTTTGTTGAAGGCTACCAGACTCTCATATGTATTTTCCTTTTTCTATCCTAGACAAAGCCATTTTGTTGAAGGCTTCCAGACTCTCATATGTAATTTCCTTTTTCTATCAATATAGGTGATTCAATCACCCCTAATTTATCAAAAAAAAGAAAAGAAATCTAGAAGAAGATATGATTTGATTTAATTAAATAAATATTTAATTTATTTAATTAATATTGGATTTCATTAATTAAATAAATATTTGATTTATTTAATTAAGTGTTGGATTTATGATTTAATTAATTAAATAATATAAAGGGTAAGTGCAAAAAGATGGGGGGCCAAAAAGTGGCCAAAAAATTTTGAAAAAAAATTTAGGCATAACGCGAGCGCGTTATAACGCGCTCGCGTTATAACGCGCTCCCGTTATGGCTTGGCAATGACAAGCCTAAGGCTCGTCATTGCCGAGCCATAACGCGAGCGCGTTATAACGCGCTCGCGTTATAAAGCGCTTCATATATAAAAAAAAAAACGCTGTCATTTCATTTTAGTTCATTTCATTGTGAGTTTTTCCTCCGCCCGCGGCTTAAAACCCTTCAAAAACGCGCTCGCGTTCTACAAAACACCGTTCAACACAAAAGATTTGTCGATTCATCGCCGAAATGCCGCCGCGACGTCGAGCACGCCAAAGGGGTGAGTTATCTTTGTTTTTTTGTTTGAATTTCTTCCTAAATAGGTAGGTTTTGTGTTGATTTTTGATGCATATTTTATTAATTGTAGGAAATGTTAATGCACCTCCTCCTCCTCCTCAAAATCCTCAAAATCCACAAAATCTTGAGGAAGAAATACCTGCAGAACAACAACCTCCTCCATTCATTCCTCGACATGCCCCTGGAACACAAGATAATATAATGGGGGAAATTGAAAACAACAAAAAACAAATTGAAGATATAATTGCAAGGTTGAAAGATCCTTCCACTTCAACCTTGCATAGGTCCACGCTTGCCGAATCTCTTGAGTCTATGTTATCAAATGTAAATTCAATTAGCAAGCAAATAACTAGTTGGACCGATAAAAAGAGAGAGTTTAGAGATTACTATGCAGATAAATTGTCATATCAAGATGTCAAAAAATTACAAATTACAAAAGTAGACTTGTGTTCAATTTTCACAAACCCACAAACAAATCAACCTCCACCCATTACATGCAAGAGGTTCCCTATCCATTGGTGCAACAACCAAGCGATAAGGGACAATTTCGGGCAGAGGTGGTGGATGGTTTTTGACCATCCTCCATGCAATAACAATGAGGTCCCGCAATACTTTTTGAGGAAACTCTACTCTGAGTTTGTCCTCAATAAAGTGCCAAACTATTTTGATATGCGGGACTTCCAGGGTAGAGGTGGGGGCTCAGCACAGGATAGACCAGGGGCACGTCTTGACCCACAGCGGGTAGTGAGACGAGTAATCAGCAGACCAGCCCACGAGCATGTTTCTATTCCTTCCATTGTGAAGGAGAGTGTTGAGGTCGATACACTGAGGTCGATTAGTGCCTTGACCCAGAGCATCATAGAGCATGCCGATCCTGCAACACAGAGTGGGTTGGGAGATAGTGCGAGGAGTAGGGTCCCACCGCATACTTGCCAGGCTTGCGGGTCAGCCTGTGGTTATGACCCCATGGACAGTCAGGACGCAGGTGCACAGGCTACATCTGCAGCTGAGCAGATGGCGATGACAGATACCCTCCTGAGTGAGACTTTCGGCCTTGATACTCAGGTAAATATTAGCAAGTTTATTGAATTTAATTTATTAAATTTTATTTTTGAAATACAAGATTAACTAATTTAAATTGATGATTTTAATGAAATTTCAGGGTCATAGCGTCGATGCAGTTTTCAGTGGTTCTCCACCTACATTTTTCACTAGATCATCTACTGTCGAGGTATGTAACTAATAAACAATTATAAATATTACATGTGAATAGCATCGTTATATGAATGGTATTCTAATTTCTGATTTTGGATGTTGAATAGGTTAACACTGTAGATTTCATGGCAACACCTGCCAGCGGTGGTGGACTTCAAAGCTTTACGGAGGTAATAAAATAAATAGTTTAATGAATGAATTGTACTTACTAAATTTTTGTATGTGATTTGTGTGTTTTATTGTGTGTACTTCCATGTTTAGATGAGCGTGTGTGTATGTTAGGAGCCATGATTTGCATCACTATTATAGTTTTCGTAATTGAATAATGTTGTTTTATTTCCAGATGATGCAGGCTGCGGATACACCTCCCCATGTTCATAGGGCAATGGAGCAGGGTGTGGCCTCTGCAATTCATAGCTCTATGGCATTGACAGGGGTATGAGGCAGATTAGTAAATTTCAATTTACATTCATTGTTATAGTTGTCTATTTTTGAAAAATCAAAAGATTATTGATTTGAAGTTTAATTTCTATCTGGATGGTTTCTATAGGACATGACATCACCAGGGCCTTTTCCTTCTACTGAGGCAAGCGAGCAGACAGATTATATGTTAGCGGTAAGTGATTATTTTGTTAAATGTTTCATTTTTTTATAACATGTAATTTCTATATATTAATATCTATACTTTTTTTTGTAACAGGTAAAGGTGCAGGAAGAACTAAATAGGAGAAGTAGCCCTCGGGTTCGTAGTAGACCACCCACATGCATGTCTCCATCCCCTAGAAGATCAAAGGCTGCTCGTGATTTATTCTCTTCACCAGCTAGAGGGGAATGACTTTTTATTGTGTTCCTCTGTTGTATGCCTATATGGCATTTGTGGACATATATTTTGTATTGTACATAGTTGACATTGTATGCCTATATGGCATTCTTGTAAGCCTATATGGCTATTTTGTATATATGTTATACTTATATCGACAGATATTGATGTATGCGTATATGGATATTTGGTTAATACAAATCTTTTTTATTGATGGCGTCCATACTTGCATTATAAATCCACTTTTGAATGGATATTTGTAGATGGCTACTTCAAATATTTAAAGTCTGATTGTATTACATAGGATGTTTGCATTTTCTTTGATAGGCTTGATAGGCCATGGATTACATGATGGTGTTTGATGGAAAAGTATGGTACTAGAAGACTCTAGTTCATTCTTAATAGGCTTGTGATTGATAATATCTTTGCATGATTGCACTTGATCTTGGATCATGGGCATGTTGTTAGGATTTTGATTGCATTGTGATGTTTGATGGATAGGCATGGTGTAAGTGTAAGATACCCAACTAGTTCTACGAAAAATTTTCCTTACTTAAACACTTTTACTTGCTAACAATTCATCAACTACTTCAATAACATAAAGATATACATCAAGATAACTATTTGAATGAAACAACATTAGAGTTGGGTACTTGTCTTGTTACTTGATTCAATCAACTTGCAATGTCTTATTACATGGAAAATGCTTTCAATAGCATGAAGTACAACTCATTCAATGGAAATACAAGGACAGGCCTTGAAGCCTTGATGTTACAATGTCTTCCTTATTTGAGCAACATTTGAAGATTTAGAATGTTCAACTCATCACCTCACAAGGTAGGCGCATATTTGAAGGATTTACAGGTTTTTCTGACTTGGGCGCCAAGTTGAGGTGACCTCCTCCTGAAGTTGCGCCTTGTCAACATTAGGTGCCAATTAGAGTTTATGGATGCTCTGGATTGTTTCCAAGAGTAGGCGCCAAAACATCATCATTATGAAAGTGTTTTAAATGCTAGGCGCCCAAATCAGCCCTCTGGAGTCTAGGCGCTCCTTTCATGCATTCTGTGTTCTAGGCGCCAATTGAAAGGAGTGGAGAACAGGGCAAGCGCCTTCCAAACTAGGTGTTTCCTTGAGGTGACAAGGACTTAGAAAGTGCGCCTAAGGTGAGTGCCTTGAGTGAAAAGGTCTAACAAACATCTTTGAACCCCCTTTCAAGGTTAGGCGCATTCTAGAGGTGGAAACAAGTAGAAGGTGCGCCTTAGCTTCCTTTGTCAATTCTTGCAAGTCTTTGTTGATTAGGAAGGTGGAATGCTTCATTGTAGAATGAGCGCCTATCTTCTAATGTCCAAACTACTTCTTCTGGCTCACTCTGTGGCTAGGCGCCAGAGCTAAACTGTTCACACAAGGGAGTGCGCCTAGACTCACTTGATGTTTTCTTACTACTTCAACCCCTGGAAGATGTTCCAAGGTGTTCCCTTTTACAAGCACCTGACCTCCCAAGTTCCTTCATGTGCTATTCCTTGAAGGCGCCAAAACTGAGCTCCAGTGCCATGGGATTGTGCCTAACATCTTTGAAGAGTTTCTAAGCCTTTTGCAAGTTGATATCCCAAACTCATCTTCTAGGCGCAACAGGAGCTTTCCAAAGGAGTTTCCAAGTTTTAGACGCCAAGCGAGGTCATGGGTGAATGGAACTGCGCCTTAGGAGATGACTGGATCCTAAGCGTCAGTCTGGAGTTACAGTGGAATTGATATGCGCCTCAACTAGCTTAGGCGCCCATTTGAAGTGATTCCTTTAACACTTCTCTGTCAATCTCAACTGCAAGGATGATCTCCTAATCCAATTTTGATCCTCTGGAGATGCAAATAGCTTTACATTTCACTAGGTTCCATCAATGATGATCATCAACCAAAGCACATTTCAAAGGTGAGATAGGCAAGTGAGGCGCCAAACTAGTCCTTAAGACTTATCTCCTTCTATCAAGTCAATTTCAACTATGTGAGAGAGTTCTATTCTAGGCGCAAAATGGAAATGTTTCATCAATTGGTGCATCTTACAAAGCTCCCAATTCTAGGCGCCAGAGCCAAAGAGTTTTTCCCAACACATGCACCTGGGCTAGGAATTCACGTAAGAGACATCACTTAGCTTTAAAACTTTCAATCTATAGCCATCTGGGCTAGGCGCTCCAATGGAGGATCCTTGAACTCATGCATTGGCACCTTCTAGTTCTAGGCACCCATTTTGGATGATTCATCCTGATACTAGCGCCCAAAATGACTAGACTCTCTTCATTATCCAATTCACTTAGAAGACTCAAGTTGGAGACTTAGTTGTCTATCCATGTTCTCCGGAAGATTCATTGTACCTCTATGCACTATCTCCTTCAAGGCGCACATTTAGCTCCAAAATGCAAATTTCCATCATCAACCCATCAAGGTACATCATCTTCCCTTTGTATCCCCTTCAAGGCGCAGACATTCACTTCTTCACACTCAAACTCACTCTCTGGTGCCAGAATAGGTGTATAACTTCAAATAAGGCGCTAATCTTAGGTTTCTAAGTACTTAGTTTGATCTTAAGGCTATCCTTCCTCTAAGCACTCTCTTCAACTCCCTCACTGAAGGCCCTCTATAAGTTTGGGCGCATTTCATCCCAAGGCGCTTCAACATCATCCAAGGCGCAAATTCACTCTCCAAGACAAGGTGCAAAAAACCCTATCCTAAGGTGCTCAAATCTTGCTTCTAGACCTAGGCGCACAAATATGAGATTAAGGATCATTCTGGCCACCATCACTTCCCTAAAGGCGCAAAATTGGTGTAGATACATTCCATTTATTAAGGATCATTCTGGCGCCCAAATCTTGTCAAAGCAAAGGATCAATAGGTTCTCTCTAAGGCGCACTCCAGGGTTTGATCTTGCAAGACTTCTCACGTCAAAATTTTGACCAAGACACTCAAGGCACTAGTCTTTATCATCTAACCCTACAGTGCACTTACTCATTATGATATACTCCTCAACTTTGTATTCAACCTTGCCCAAGGCGCATATTCACTATAAGGCATTCTCACGTTGTCAAGGCTCAGAGGGCTTCAACTTGCTAAAGGGTAGAGGTCTAGGCGCATATCTGACTTGAAGCTCAAGGCGCTCCAACCCTCTTGCTCTGGAATTCCTTCTAGGCACTAAGTGACTTCTCCAATTCCTTGAAAACATTTGAAGTGTTTTACCTTCTCAAGGTGCTCCTTCGAACTTGACTCCAAGGTGTTATAATCTCAAAGGTGCTGACATCATCTCAACCAAAGGCGCTCAATGATTCATCCCATATCTAGGTGCTAAAACACTTAATCAACCAAGTCATTCAAGGCGCCATTCAGTAAACTCATCTTCCATGATATTCCTATCAAGGCGCATATCACTTCTCTCATGGGCTTTAGGCGCTCAGTTGAGTGTTTCAATACTATTTAGGTGCCAAATTCATTTTAATGCACCAAACACAAAGAGCTTTCAAACACTGGGCGCTCACAAAGAGTCTTCCAACCTTGGGCGCTAAATTAGGTCTTTGCAACTATCCAAGCCGCATATCTTCGTTTGAACAACTTATGGTGCCAAGACAACTTCTCATTAGGGCGCTCAAAACACTTGTGTTTACATTTGAAGTGCTTTACCTTCTTAAGGTGCTCCAGACTAACCTGACTCCAAAGCGCTCCATCATCATCCTTAAGGCGCTAAAAACATCATCCAACTCCTTAAGGCACTTCACTGTGAAAGTCTGAAGGCGCTCTACCTAGACCTTTCCCCTAGGCGCCAGAACTCCTAAGCACTCACCAGATAACTCTCTTCTTCAAGGCGCAAATCTTCCTATACTATGATTGCCTTTGAAACGCCGATTAACGTGATGTGAGGGTGCAAAGGCTACTCCAATCCTCAGTGAGCGCCTAGTTTAAACAAGGAGAAATAAAGCATTCAAAACTATCCAAACGATCATCCCCTTCCTAATGTCTTCACTGCTCCAGAAAACCTTGGCCAAAATGACACATAACAACTCCTATGAGCGCCCTTATGCCCTAGGATCATCTAGTTTGTGCGTCTTGTAATGAGTAGTTCATGTAAGTTTGGAATGAGCGCCTTGAATAAGTGTAAACTAGCCTAGAGAAGGGTATGTGCGCCTTGAGCATTCCAGAGATAATTGTGCGACTAGAACAATATGAGTGCTCATGATGATGATTAACGCCCTGATGAGACTATGAGCGCCTTGTTCAGGAGATACCTTGTTTGATCATAAAATGCACCTTGAGTCTTGAAGGTTTTGAGCGCCTAGGTGATTTGGATGTTGGGATGTTGGTATGCGCCCAAGATTGAGGTAAGTGAGCGCTTGTAATGGAGGAGAGCAATGAGATGAGGTTTAGCGCCTCCAAGTAAGGTCAGAGGTGAGGTTAGAGGTGAAATGCGCCTTTGGACCATTCTGGCGCCTTGGATGAAGAACCTATATCTTGAGCCCAAGAGGTAAAATTTGCGCCTTAGTGGATTTGGAGAGTTACAGAGATTAGAGAAAAGCGCCTTGAAGATAGAGTTGTTCAAGGCGCATGTGTGATTTGGTCAAAAACAGGCGCCTAGAGTGAATAGGCTTTCATCCTGACTTAATACACTGCCTCCTTCTGACGATTTTTGGGGCAGCAGAAAACCTTTCACCACGGGCAAATGCCTCAGAGCTATAAAAAACTGAGAGAGGTTATTGTAGAGGCACTCTACGTGATCCCGTTGCCTCAGACGGAATGTTTCTAAGTGACACGGTTTTTGAGTAACATCTCGTCAAAGATTGCTGCCTTTTTGCACTTTGGACTCTTCAGGGATATCGTCGGTACAATGTAGCTCCGACTGTTTCGACATGTTTGGGTGAGAAATAGGACCATGCCTAGCATAAATGTACCCATTCGGACGCGTTGGAACAGTCAGTTTGGTCACATCAGGAGCAGGACGAAAGTTACACCCCTTTGCAACTTTACACTGCCTCCTTCTGACGATTTTTAGGGCAACAGAAAACCTTTCACCACGGGCAAATGCCTCAGAGCTATAAAAAACCGAGAGAGGTTATTGTAGAGGCACTCTACGTGATCCCGTTGCCTCAGACGGAATGTTTCTAAGTGACACGATTTTCGAGTAACATCTCGTCAAAGATTGCTGCCTTTTTGCACTTTGGACTCTTCAGGGATATCGTCGGTACAATGTAGCTCCGACTGTTTCGACATGTTTGGGTGAGAAATAGGACCATGCCTAGCATAAATGTACCCATTCGGACGCGTTGGAACAGTCAGTTTGGTCGCATCAGGAGCAGGACGAAAGTTACACCCCTTTGCAACTTTACACTGCCTCCTTCTGACGATTTTTGGGGCAGCAGAAAACCTTTCACCACGGGCAAATGCCTCAGAGCTATAAAAAACCGAGAGAGGTTATTGTAGAGGCACTCTACGTGATCCTGTTGCCTCAGACGGAATGTTTCTAAGTGACACGGTTTTCGAGTAACATCTCGTCAAAGATTGCTGCCTTTTTGCACTTTGGACTCTTCAGGGATATCGTCGGTACAATGTAGCTCCGACTGTTTCGACATGTTTGGGTGAGAAATAGGACCATGCCTAGCATAAATGTACCCATTCGGACGCGTTGGAACAGTCAGTTTGGTTGCATCAGGAGCAGGACGAAAGTTACACCCCTTTGCAACTTTACACTGCCTCCTTCTGACGATTTTTGGGGCAGCAGAAAACCTTTCACCACGGGCAAATGCCTCAGAGCTATAAAAAACCGAGAGAGGTTATTGTAGAGGCACTCTACGTGATCCCGTTGCCTCAGACGGAATGTTTCTAAGTGACACGGTTTTTGAGTAACATCTCGTCAAAGATTGCTGCCTTTTTGCACTTTGGACTCTTCAGGGATATCGTCGGTACAATGTAGCTCCGACTGTTTCGACATGTTTGGGTGAGAAATAGGACCATGCCTAGCATAAATATACCCATTCGGACGCGTTGGAACAGTCAGTTTGGTCGCATCAGGAGCAGGACGAAAGTTACACCCCTTTGCAACTTTACACTGCCTCCTTCTGACAATTTTTAGGGCAACAGAAAACCTTTCACCATGGGCAAATGCCTCAGAGCTATAAAAAACTGAGAGAGGTTATTGTAGAGGCACTCTACGTGATCCCGTTGCCTCAGACGGAATGTTTCTAAGTGACACGGTTTTTGAGTAACATCTCGTCAAAGATTGCTGCCTTTTTGCACTTTGGACTCTTCAGGGATATCGTCGGTACAATGTAGCTCCGACTGTTTCGACATGTTTGGGTGAGAAATAGGACCATGCCTAGCATAAATGTACCCATTCGGACGCGTTGGAACAGTCAGTTTGGTCGCATCAGGAGCAGGATGAAAGTTACACCCCTTTGCAACTTTACACTGCCTCCCTCTGATGATTTTTAGGGCAACAGAAAACCTTTCACCACGGGCAAATGCCTCAGAGCTATAAAAAACCGAGAGAGGTTATTGTAGAGGCACTCTACGTGATCCCGTTGCCTCAGACGGAATGTTTCTAAGTGACACGATTTTCGAGTGACATCTCGTCAAAGATTGCTGCCTTTTTGCACTTTGGACTCTTCAGGGATATCGTCGGTACAATGTAGCTCCGACTGTTTTGACATGTTTGGGTGAGAAATAGGACCATGCCTAGCATAAATGTACCCATTCGGACGCGTTGGAACAGTCAGTTTGGTCGCATCAGGAGCAGGACGAAAGTTACACCCCTTTGCAACTTTACACTGCCTCCTTCTGACGATTTTTAGGGTAACAGAAAACCTTTCACCATGGGCAAATGCCTCAGAGCTATAAAAAACTGAGAGAGGTTATTGTAGAGGCACTCTACGTGATCCCGTTGCCTCAGACGGAATGTTTCTAAGTGACACGGTTTTTGAGTAACATCTCGTCAAAGATTGCTGCCTTTTTGCACTTTGGACTCTTCAGGGATATCGTCGGTACAATGTAGCTCCGACTGTTTCGACATGTTTGGGTGAGAAATAGGACCATGCCTAGCATAAATGTACCCATTCGGACGCGTTGGAACAGTCAGTTTGGTCGCATCAGGAGCAGGACGAAAGTTACACCCCTTTGGAACTTTACACTGCCTCCTTCTGACGATTTTTAGGGCAACAGAAAACCTTTCACCACGGGCAAATGCCTCAGAGCTATAAAAAACTGAGAGAGGTTATTGTAGAGGCACTCTACGTGATCCCGTTGCCTTAGACGGAATGTTTCTAAGTGACACAGTTTTTGAGTAACATCTCATCAAAGATTGCTGCCTTTTTGCACTTTGGACTCTTCAGGGATATCGTCGGTACAATGTAGCTCCGACTGTTTCGACATGTTTGGGTGAGAAATAGGACCATGCCTAGCATAAATGTACCCATTCGGACGCGTTGGAACAGTCAGTTTGGTCGCATCAGGAGCAGGACGAAAGTTACACCCCTTTGCAACTTTACACTGCCTCCTTCTGACGATTTTTGGGGCAGCAGAAAACCTTTCACCACGGGCAAATGCCTCAGAGCTATAAAAAACCGAGAGAGGTTATTGTAGAGGCACTCTACGTGATCCCGTTGCCTCAGACGGAATGTTTCTAAGTGACATGATTTTTGAGTAACATCTCGTCAAAGATTGCTGCCTTTTTGCACTTTGGACTCTTCAGGGATATCGTTGGTACAATGTAGCTCCGACTGTTTCGACATGTTTGGGTGAGAAATAGGACCATGCCTAGCATAAATGTACCCATTCGGACGCGTTGGAACAGTCAGTTTGGTCGCATCACGAGCAAGACACCAAAAATGCAAAGGTTGCTTTGTGCAACTTGACAACATTGACACTTTTTTGCAACATGACTCAAAGACTCAAACTGACCCCAAATGACTCAAAGTGACTTAAAATCACCTTGATTATAGAGGTCAAGGTGCTCCTTATCATTCATTCATTATGAGCGCCTTGGGAGAATGGTATATAGGTCATCATCATGATTGGGCGCCCTGGATCCAGAGTGTTGGAGAGATCATCAAATGGTGTCTAGTAGGGTGAGTTATGAGTTTGGTCGCATCAGGAGCAGGACACCAAAAATGCATAACATGATGATGGAAAAATGTGTACATATGTGTAAAAATGCAGGAGGAAATAAAAAAAGACAAACCTTACAAATTAATGTGCATACTTACAACTCAATGTAACATAACTTTACAAAATCAACGTGAATACTTACAAATTAATCCAATGAACCATCTGGATCTGCTCTACTCTTTATTGTGTCAAGTATTGCTTCATGGTCAGACTCACGCACCTTCCACAATATTTTGTTCAAAGGTCTACCCCGATACTTTATCAAATGAACATTGGATGCCACGACAAGGTTCGAGTAATGAAGAATCTTTCGATGCATGTCAAAGTCCTGAAATAGCCAAATATTAACACTCTTATGTGGGTACCTTCTAAGCCATGTTCCAGTAATAACCACTGATCCTGTAGGGTATTCGATGTTTTCTCCATCTGTAACAGGGGCCTCCAATTTCTTTTTGGCCTCAACACAACGGCATAAGTAATAATCTGTTCCCTCTTCATTATCTTCATCTGCAATAACTGCATATACGTGTCCTACATTGATATGTGTAGCAAATTAGATGAAATTAGTCAACATTACAAAAACACTACAAAGTAAGATGACATTACCTGGTTGAACTAGATGAAATTAGATGCATATATGTGCCCTATATTACCTGGTTGAACTAAATCTGATATGTGGTCAAAGTCAACTGACGATTCCATCTGTGTTAGTTCCAGTGCCGTCGGGGGTCGATACGTGTCAAGTGGGCTAAGATAACTTAACTGCCATTCGTCAACCCACTCCTTTGACTCGCACTCATCCCAGACTTGAATTGTACAGGAAGAACAAAAGCATGACATCTTTCGTGTATGGATACTCCATGAACCTGCAATTGAACTTCTGAAAGAGTGCATCTCATTTGATCCTGTCAGTGTACAACAATCCTCATATGGTGCAATGTTAGTATCATCTATCAACCAAAAAAATCTACGAACTAAAGACTTACCTTCATTACCTGGACCCATGGAAGCATTACACCACTCGACAATCGATTTTGCATCTGTCAACTTTGCATTGTCTTTATACTTTAACTCTTCTCGTGCTATGGCTCTTTTGATACATGCTCCTGCACCATCATGCTCCCCCTTTCCATGCCCGGCCTCACAAAAGTTCCACATATGTTGAATACCTGTAAAATTATGCCTCCTACTCAGCCAATAGAAATTCCGCGAGTTCTTGAATTGTGATGCACAATTATTCGACCATATGATATGCTGACTGAACGATATGCCCCTTCTAGCCAAATCATTATAGAACACCTGAAAGCAACCTTGCACGAACTCCGTAGAATGCGTGCGATCATCACTAATATAGAAATGATACTCCCTTATGATCTTTCTGTCATCCTCTGTACTATCATTCGCATGAATGAATGCGATGTGCACAAATATAGAAACCTGTGTGGAGTTGTAATATTGTGATTGCACCTCACGCTGTGGCTGTAGACTGTAGTTCTCTGCAAAGTCGACGACTGAAACAATGCTACCAACTGGAAATGTGTCCTTGCATAACTTGAATTGCAAGTCCAACCATCGAGCTCTATGGGCATGTCTTGCATACTCATACACTATGCTGTCACGAAATATAGGCATAAACTGATACACTGGAATCTTTTCAATAACTAATTCACACCTCTTTGCTTCTTTACCATCTTTTGTATTGTATGCCACTGTTTTATACTTGCCAAATTCTACTAGTTCATTTCCAACCGCATGTGTTATTTCCATATGTTCACATATTGGCAAATGTTGCAAGCCACCGCAACGATGACATGTGCCATCCAAGCATAATTTCTTGTAGAATATTTGACCTTCCTCTCTTTCACATAAAATTCTTGATATGAAATCTCTTGAAGATGTTGGTGGGGCACATATGGCACAACCCTGCAAATCATTGTTAGTATGCATATCTAAACATATAGACCTATAAGCATCAAAATGGTTAGAAAATTCAATATGTAATCTACAACAACAAGTAGTGCGTGTGTGATTTATCTTAACATAGAAAGGTTTTAGCATTTCAAAATATCTTTGACAAATTTTAATTTGAGGATACTTCTCTAGAAATTTACCATAAAACTGTGTTTGAGTCTCATCCAAAAAATGCTTTGGATGTGGCTCGCGGTTCTGACTACCAATTCTCCTTCTTACCACATCCCTTTGATTCGGAGATACCCTTGTGTAATTCTTCCAAAAGTCTTCAATTAGTGACCTCAATGCTTCAACAATTGGTTTATCTTTTCGTGGTAGTCTCCCCGAGAACGCCCATAATTCATTGGCATTAGTGTCCTCAATTCTTTGGCGTCTTCCAACGGCTCTTGATAAAGTTTTCCTATTAATTCTCAATTTTTGACTTGTCTTTCTAATAAGACGAGCTTTCCTCGTTTGACTACTTACTATAGTCGATGTAATCACACGCCGTGTTGCATTACTATCTTTTGTGCGTGAGGTGTTACCCACACTCTCATACGCACTCATTAGATTCTTGACAATAGATTTTTCACTTGAAGCCTCTGATGTTCTCAACCCAAGAATCTTCATGATAGACCTATACTTTATACTTCGCATCATTTCAACGAATAGTTGACATCTTGCAGTCTCATTTAACTTTTCAAAGAACAATCTCCAAATCTTATTAGCATATCTTCTACAAGTGCGTTTTGGAATCTTACCTTCCATTGGCTGCAAAATATTCTCATCAATATCAATCAAATACTTTGGCTTTCTATGCAAAATTCTAGGTGGTGTCAAGTTAGGTAAATTCATCTCAACATTAGGAATTTCATCAATATTTAAATGAGATGGGTTAGATGGCATACCTTCGATCGAAGATGGAATAGATGACATACCTTGAGGTTGAGGTGGGAACGATGGCGTACCTCCTTCATCACATGTGAGTGATGATGTACTCTCAACTTGAGATGTGGTAGATGGTGTCCCTACATGTTGTCTTGCGATAAAGGATGTGTCTCCAACTATGGTATTTAAATCTCTCGTACCACGAAGTTTTTGCATTCGTTCTCTTTGTGCCGCCAATACCATATCTCTTTGTGATGGTTGTGGTTCCTCTTCAATTGGTATGTCTTCATTTATCGTGTCCAATTTCCTCTTCTCACGAAGTTCCCTCATAGCCATTGCTTTCTTTGCATTCTTAGCTTCTATCTCTTCCTGTGTTGGTTTAATTCTTGATCGTTTCCTCGGCATGACGGAGAATTTGTCTGTAGCATGATAAAGAGACCAATATTAGTTCTTAAGAAATGAATACATGATAATAGTGGGATTGTATTTTTTTTATGTTGTAAGGATTTATTCTTGTATAGTTTGACATCATGGTATGAACTAAGGTTTGTTTATTACACATAATTATTAAAGAGCCCAAGTGTAGAAAATATACATGGCATCATGTGAGATTGTAGGTTGCTTTCTTGATTGGAAATGTGTCTATTTTAAACATGTATGATAATGCATGATAAAGTAATTCAATCCGAAATAAGGAAAATGTAAAGAACATGCATGTAAAGACTTGACATACCTAAAAAACGAAGATTTGAATGGAGAGAGTACCCAATTATGTAGTGTTTTTATCTTCTTGCATCAAACTCCTCAACAATTTGAGTTTTTCACCACTTGCTTCCTTTTCAATGTTAAATTCTTAAAATTGAATCAAAATTAACATTGCAATACTACAAAAATTGAAACTTGTATAGATATATATCAAATTTGGTTTGAAAACTATGTTATTTCCTCCTTCTCAAGTTGGCAAAGCAGAAAAGGTGGTGGAAAGATCATGCAAAGGTGGTACAATGTGTCAAATGTGCATGTGAACTTCCCAATAGCATGAAAGCACTTCTTTTTTGTCGGAGCACGCGCAGAATCAGTAAGAAAACAGAGCATGTGGGCCTGGATCACGGGGGTAACCACTTTTTTACCGTTTTAGTAGAATTACAAAACGCGAGCGCGTTATAACGCGCTCGCGTTATAACGCGCTCGTGCTATAACGCGCTCGCGTTTTGTCCTCCTATAGATCTCTAAACCCTAAACCCTCAACTCTGATCCCTTGACCCTCAACCCTCAATGTCAAATCCTAATCCCTCAACCCTATCCCTAAACCCTCAACCCTCAATGTCAAATCCTAATCCCTCAACCTCAACCTTGTCCCTAAACCCTAATCCCTTCAACCTCAACCCTATCCCTAAACCCTTGACCCTCGAACCTCGGCCCTCAACGTCAAACCGTAATCCCTTGATGCAGAGCGAAACAAGTTGAACATTAACACAGGTGAAAAAATTCTTGAAAGTCCACAAAATAACCTTTACAGTGTATATCGGCAAGACAATTTAAATGTCACACCGAAATGTACCTCAACCCTCAACCCTCAACATCAAACCCTCGAACCTTAACCCTTAACATCAAACCCTAATCCCTCAACCCTTAACTCTAATCCCTCGACCTTCAACCCTGATCCTAAACCCTAAACCCTCAACGCCAAATTCTAATCCCTCAACCCTTCACTCTAATCCCTCAACCCTAAACCCTATCCCTAAACCCTCAACACTATACCTTAAACCCTAATCCCTCAACCCTAACCCTAAACCTTGTCCCTAAACCCTAATCCCTTCAACCTCAACCTTATCCCTAAACCCTTGACCCTCGAACCTCAGCCCTCGACGTCAAACCCTAATCCCTCAACCCTTAACTCTGATCCCTCATCTCTCAACCCTAACCCTAAACCCTCAACCCTCAACATCAAACCCTAATCCCTCAACCATCAACCCTAATCTATCATCCGTCATCCCTCCACACTCTACTTTAACCCTAATTCCTCGACCCTCAACCCTATCCCTAAACCCTTGACCCTCGAACCTCAACCCTCAACCCTCAACGTCAAACCCTAATCCCTCAACCCTAAACCCTATCCCTAAACCCTCAACGCCAAATTCTAATCCCTCAACCCTTCACTCTAATCCCTCAACCCTAAACCCTATCCCTAAACCCTCAACACTATACCTTAAACCCTAATCCCTCAACCCTAACCCTAAACCTTGTCCCTAAACCCTAATCCCTTCAACCTCAACCCTATCCCTAAACCCTTGACCCTCGAACCTCAGCCCTCGACGTCAAACCCTAATCCCTCAACCCTTAACTCTGATCCCTCATCTCTCAACCCTAACCCTAAACCCTCAACCCTCAACATCAAACCCTAATCCCTCAACCCTCAACCCTAATCTATCATCTGTCATCCCTCCACACTCTACTTTAACCCTAATTCCTCGACCCTCAACCCTATCCCTAAACCCTTGACCCTCGAACCTCAACCCTCAACCCTCAACGTCAAACCCTAATCCCTCAACCCTAAACCCTATCCCTAAACCCTCAACACTATACCTTAAACCCTAAACCCTCAACGCCAAATTCTAATCCCTCAACCCTTCACTCTAATCCCTCAACCCTAAACCCTATCCCTAAACCCTCAACACTATACCTTAAACCCTAATCCCTCAACCCTAACCCTAAACCTTGTCCCTATACCCTAATCCCTTCAACCTCAACCCTATCCCTAAACCCTTGACCCTCGAACCTCAGCCCTCGACGTCAAACCCTAATCCCTCAACCCTTAACTCTGATCCCTCATCTCTCAACCCTAACCCTAAACCCTCAACCCTCAACATCAAACCCTAATCCCTCAACCCTCAACCCTAATCTATCATCCGTCATCCCTCCACACTCTACTTTAACCCTAATTCCTCGACCCTCAACCCTATCCCTAAACCCTTGACCCTCGAACCTCAACCCTCAACCCTCAACGTCAAACCCTAATCCCTCAACCCTAAACCCTATCCCTAAACCCTCAACGCCAAATTCTAATCCCTCAACCCTTCACTCTAATCCCTCAACCCTAAACCCTATCCCTAAACCCTCAACACTATACCTTAAACCCTAATCCCTCAACCCTAACCCTAAACCTTGTCCCTAAACCCTAATCCCTTCAACCTCAACCCTATCCCTAAACCCTTGACCCTCGAACCTCAGCCCTTGACGTCAAACCCTAATCCCTCAACCCTTAACTCTGATCCCTCATCTCTCAACCCTAACCCTAAACCCTCAACCCTCAACATCAAACCCTAATCCCTCAACCCTCAACCCTAATCTATCATCCGTCATCCCTCCACACTCTACTTTAACCCTAATTCCTCGACCCTCAGCCCTATCCCTAAACCCTTGACCCTCAAACCTCAACCCTCAACCCTCAACGTCAAACCCTAATCCCTCAACCCTAAACCCTATCCCTAAACCCTCAACACTATACCTTAAACCCTAAACCCTCAACGCCAAATTCTAATCCCTCAACCCTTCACTCTAATCCCTCAACCCTAAACCCTATCCCTAAACCCTCAACACTATACCTTAAACCCTAATCCCTCAACCCTAACCCTAAACCTTGTCCCTAAACCCTAATCCCTTCAACCTCAACCCTATCCCTAAACCCTTGACCCTCGAACCTCAGCCCTCGACGTCAAACCCTAATCCCTCAACCCTTAACTCTGATCCCTCATCTCTCAACCCTAACCCTAAACCCTCAACCCTCAACATCAAACCCTAATCCCTCAACCCTCAACCCTAATCTATCATCCGTCATCCCTCCACACTCTACTTTAACCCTAATTCCTCGACCCTCAACCCTATCCCTAAACCCTTGACCCTCAAACCTCAACCCTCAACCCTCAACATCAAACCCTAATCCCTCAACCCTTAACTCTAATCCCTCGACCTTCAACCCTGATCCTAAACCCTAAACCCTCAACGCCAAATTCTAATCCCTCAACCCTTCACTCTAATCCCTCAACCCTAAACCCTATCCCTAAACCCTCAACACTATACCTTAAACCCTAATCCCTCAACCCTAACCCTAAACCTTGTCCCTAAACCCTAATCCCTTCAACCTCAACCCTATCCCTAAACCCTTGACCCTCGAACCTCAGCCCTCGACGTCAAACCCTAATCCCTCAACCCTTAACTCTGATCCCTCATCTCTCAACCCTAACCCTAAACCCTCAGCCCTCGACGTCAAACCCTAATCCCTCAACCCTCAACCCTAATCTATCATCCGTCATCCCTCCACACTCTACTTTAACCCTAATTCCTTGACCCTCAACCCTATCCCTAAACCCTTGACCCTCGAACCTCAACCCTCAACCCTCAACGTCAAATCCTAATCCCTCAACCCTAAACCCTATCCCTAAACCCTCAACACTATACCTTAAACCCTAATCCCTCATCCCTCAACCCTAAACCTTATCCCTAAACCCTAATCCCTCAACCCTCAACCCTAATCTGTCATCCCCCAACTCTAATCCTTCATCCCTAAACCCTAAATGCTATCCCTATTCCTACACCCTCAACAGAATCAATACTATACCTTAAACCCTAATCCCTTATCCATAAACCCTCCAACCCTATCCCTAATCCTTATACCATCCACACTCTACTTTAACCCTAATTCCTCGACCCTCAACCCTATCCCTAAACCCTTGACCCTCGAACCTCAACCCTCAACCCTCAACGTCAAACCCTAATCCCTCAACCCTTAACTCTGATCCCTCGACCCTCAACACTATACCTTAAACCCTAATCCATATCCCTCAACCCTTAACCCTTAAAACTTAAACCCTATCCCTACACCCTCAACACTTGACACTATATCTTAAGCCTTAAACCCTCATCCCTAAAGCCTCAACCCTCAATCCTTAAACCTTAAACCCTAAACCCTATCCCTAATCCCTCTACCCTCAACACTCTAACCCTAACCTCGACATTAAATGCTAATCCGTCAACCCTAAACCCTAATCCTAAACCCTCAACCCTAAACCTTATCCCTAAACCCTAATCCCTCAACCCTCAACCCTAATCCATCATCCCTCAACTATAATCCCTCATCCCTAATCCCTAAATGCTATCCCTATTCCTAAACTCTCAACAGACTTGATACTATACCTTAAACCCTAATCCCTTATCCCTAAACCCTCCAACCCTATCCCTAATCCTTACACCCTCCACACTCTACTTTAACCCTAATCCCTCGACCCTAAACCCTATCCCTAAACCCTTGACCCTTGAACCTCAACCCTCAACCCTTAATGTCAAACCCTAATCCCTCAACCCTTAACTTTGATCCCTCGACCCTCAACCGTAATCTGTCATCCCTCATCCCTAAACCTTAAACGCTATCCTTATTCCTAGACCCTCAACGGGCTCGATACTATACCTTAAACGCTAATCCCTTATCCGTAAACCTTTCAACTCTATCCTTTATGCCTTAACCCTATGATGAATAGCCTTGAGTGTAAAAAAATTTGAGTGGGACATAACGCGAGCGCGTTATAACGCGCTCGCGTTATGTCGAACATGGGAAAAGACAGGCTTGCGGGAAAAATGTAAGGCAATAAATAACGCGAGCGCGTTATTTCTTGCTTTGGGAATCCCAAGCCTTGGGCTTGGGATTTGCTTTGGATTTCCAACCCAAAGGCTTGGAGTGCCTTATGAACAGTCACAGACGTGTTTTTCTGTATTCTTCAAAATTTCACATAATTTCATTCGTGCTAACCCTCAGATTTGCACGTGTTTCAAGGTTGAACAAATCGAACACATGGGTAATGTTAGGCTTTCTCTTAGCTATTTGACGATGTGATTTTTTTCACATTTTAACAATGTTAAGCCTTTCATCTTTAATTTCTTTTGTTTGTGTGTCCGTTTTTATGCAAAAACCACTGTTTGGTCTTTTTTTCATTGTAAAATAACTATTCATTCAAATTTCAAAAAAATTACATATTTAGAAACTAGACTCCATTCTACAAATATTAAAAAAATAAAAAAATGATTTTCAATTAGTTTTCAAAATTTATAGGGGTAGCACGGCCAAAATTCTATTTTTTAGGATGTGTCCACTTTAAAAATTAGTAAAAAATCAAATATTCATCAAAAAATTATCAGAAAAATCGGGCATAAACTACATGCTATTAGCTAATTTCTCACCGAAGCGATTTTAAAAATACCAAAAAAAAGTTGACCTTTTGAGGGAGCCACAAAACATGCTATGTTATGTTTTTTTGACAGAAACAACACCAATTTCTGTGGCTCCCTCTTTTGAACCCCTTAATCTATGCCATTTTCAAAACAAAATAGTAGTTTAGAAAGTAGACTCGGAGCACTACGAACATTGTTTTGGTTGCATCTCTAAATTTTGAGTGTAACTATGCTCAATTTCTCATCCAAGGCCAGTATTTCCTGATTTCAGAAAAAAAGTGGCCACTTAAGACCCCTTTTTGGCCCCCCATCTTCTTGCACTTACCCTAAATTATTTAATTAATATTAGAAGAAAGAATGGATTAATTAAATAATTGTAAATTATTTAATTAATGTTAGGAAGTGGAGAAAATTAACTTAATTAAATAATTAATAATTATTTAATTAATGTGGCAGAATAAGGTATAGTGAGTGATGGTGAAATCGGAGTCAATTTTAGGTGTCTACATTTTGCCCCTCTTTGAGATGGTGTTTTGAAGCAACATCATTTCAAAGAAAGATAAAACATAGTGTTTAGTTGAATAGAAGAAGATGGTAGGATTAGGAATGATGATACCCCAGTCACTTGAAAGTGACAAGGAAAAATTATGTGGGGATGGTATGCCCCCTTGAGAGGATAGGCGAGTTAGAAGAAGACGAGTAGGTTCTCGAAATGGATGAAATAGATGGATTAAGGAGGTGGAGGAAAGATAAGGGATGGATCAAATGGATCAATGATATGCTGCATTGAGGTGAGCAACCATATAGTTTGATATAGCACTAGACATTATGCACCAAGGTATAAAGATCAGGGTGACGATGTGTCTTGTGCACCTAGCATAATCCAACCTTGTCTAGATGTATGAGGAAGAAAACTTAGAGCATAGTCCAAGTGAACAAAAGATATAATGAGACCTTAGATGCAAATGTATGCAAAAAGATATTCCACCATACACAAGATATGAATATTAGATAAAATAATAAGGACTTGATACAAAATGCAAGATAAAATGATAACACACACAAGCAAGCAAGCAAGCATGCACAAATTATTCAAAAACAAACAAGGTATTGCCCTTGTCAAGTTGTAAACCAATGATTAAGTGATTATTTGATTGATTTGATTGATAGCGTCTGGTTTCATGAATGAAACATGCCGTATAAGACGTCTAGTCTGGTTTCGACAATGCAACACCATGTATAAGACAATTGATATGATTGATTGACACTAGTGTTGTTGGCCATGCGAGCAACACCAGGATTTGATTGATG
The DNA here is from genome assembly GCA_027924645.1 of Cunninghamia lanceolata. Taxonomy (NCBI): domain Eukaryota; kingdom Viridiplantae; phylum Streptophyta; class Pinopsida; order Cupressales; family Cupressaceae; genus Cunninghamia; species Cunninghamia lanceolata. The sequence goes on along the minus strand of BSBN01000429.1, from coordinate 1,700,371 downwards.
ATTGATGGATTAATTGTTTAATTTAGTTTACAACAAGGCTAGGATCAAGACCATTGATATAATTGGATAATTTCACAAAATTGATTGGCTTGATTGGTATGGATTAAATATGATTTGCATTTGATTTTATTGCTTGGATTGATGTTATTTGATTGAATGATTGAAATAAGGAGATTGATTTGAGAAGTGATTTGATTGGAATGGTTTGATGAATTTTGATTGATTTGGATGGATTAATTGATGATAGGATTGGATGATGAATTGGATTGATTTATTGGAAGAATGTGAGTTGATTGGATGAATTGATTTTATTGTTTGGATTTTTGTTGGATATTTGATTTTTTTGTAGTTTTAAAATTTTTTTATTTTTTTTGATTTTGGATGTTTCTGTTTTTTTTTTTTTTGAATTTTGAAATGTTTTGAATTTTTTTTTGGATTTTGAAAATGTTTTGGTTTTTTTCTTTTTTGGATTTTGAAATGTTTTGATTTTTTTTTTGGATTTTGAAAATGTTTTGGTTTTTTTCTAGATTTTGAAAATGTTTTGGTTTTTTTCTTTTTTGGATTTTGAAATGTTTTAATTTTTTTTTGGATTTTGAAAAGGTTTTGGTTTTCTTTTTCTTTTTTGGATTTTGAAATGTTTTGACATGGCATTGTATGACAATTTTTTGATAGCCTTTATGCTAGATACCAGTGACAAGGGGGAACTAAGTCTAGGTGCAAGGATGGAAGTAAGATGGATAAATGAATGGGCGATAATAAATGAAGTGGATGTATGCATCATGAGGGGGGAGAGGATGTGATCTCCAAAGACTATGTCACATAGGAATAACATGCCCCATTCTAGTTAGGATTTGACATGACAAAGCTTATGACAATAGGAAAGATAAGACGGATTGGTATGGAAATGATGGGAAAATGGGTAATGACAAGAGGGTAAGGATAGGATTTAGTTTGGAAAGAATGAGGTATGTCAAGAGATATCCAAAACATTTGTCAACATTATGCCCCCATGTCTTTGTCGAGATCAAAAGGAGGAAGGGAGGAGGGATGAACTCATCATGATAAGTATGTGTATGTGGGGGTAATGGATAAGGATGGTAAGTAGGAGATGGTAAGATAGGATATGATAGGATGAGACTATGTATCCCCAAGTGTAAGGTGCATAGACAATAAATCTACACATGATGCCTATTTGCCAGGTTTTTATCATGGTACTTATCCAAGGTGCTTGTTTGCCACGTTTTCACCATTGGACGAATGATTTTTCTTTACTATTTTTTTTTGCTATTTAGATGGGATGGGTGGATGGTGGGAGATTGATTTGGATGGAGGATGGGGAATCAAGCATCTGTTTCCAAGAGGAGGTGACAGTGTCTCATTTTTGGATGCTTGTGGTACATAGAACATGTCAAGTGTTATTATGTGCATGAATGTTGGTAGGTGATTAGATGAGATGGAAATGGAGTGGATTATGATGTGAATTATGGATGGATGGGAGATGGTGGATTATGATAGGTTTATGCAAGGATGGATGGGGGATAGTGGATTATGATGTGGATTATGTAAAAGCATGGACCATAGGGATATCATGGGTGAAATATGTGGGATAGTGGATGAAAGATGCGGAGATGGAGGTATGTGGGAAAGTTATGGAATGGAAAGGAAGCACGACCAATGGTTGCACACACCGTTTTAGATTTTGAAGCTTGTGATTGGAAGGGGGTGTTGGGAGTAATGGGGATTTGTTATTTTTCTGATTTGAGTACTTAGGGACCCAAATGGACTTAGGATTTTTAGAACTTTTATATAGGGAGTGGGATTTGTGGGATTTGGATGCTTCATTTGGATTGATTTCTTTTTTCTTAGGGACCCACACCATTTTTACTTTTGCTTTTGGGGGTGTGGGTGTTTGTAGCCTTTTGGATTTTTGATATTGACTTGTGTATTGATGCCCTTTGGAATAATAATTTTGAATCTTTTGTAGGCTTTTTGCTTTATGTGAGGAGGCATACAAATTGTATTTTTGAATCCCATGGGTCTTGCGATAGCTTCATATTTAGGCGATGTGTGCATTTGTTGATCCTGGTTAGTAATGTTAGGGGATTTAAGGGAATAGGATTTATGGATGGAGGGATTAAGGAACTTGTGGATGAAGAGATTAAGGATGGGAATATTAGGAGTTAGGAGTGGAGGAAGAGTGGATGGAGGGAGATGTATGGTCAGATGCTTTTACATATGGTATGACGATGGGGAGGGATGGCGACATATGACTTGAATGTGCGATGAGGTGCACCAAGTTTGTGATTAAAAGAAGTGGATTTAGGAGGGGTGAAGGTGGTACCAAGATGTGAGGATTGTTTATCTTCAGATGTATATCCAAGGCCATGCATGTGTGGATGGATTTGGACATGGATAGGCTCCAAGATACCTTGTTCAAGAAGGCCTAAGACTTTACCTTGATAACTCATGTTTTGGAGCATGTGATGCGTAATGGGATGTTTGTTTCTTTGGAAACAAGATGTGAGTCCATTATTAGATGGAGAAGGATGGGTGGTGGATAGAGTTTGTTCCTCTCCCATGAGAGAACCACCATGGATGAAGGTAGCGGGACTAAGGGGATAGGATGATGGATTTGGGATGGGGTTGATAAGGGATGATGGAAGATCAATGGGAGATGGATTTTGAATGGGATTGATAGGAGATGGTGTGAAATTAGAAAATGGATGAGTTGGAATGCTTGGATCTTGCTCAACATTGTGTTCATTAAGATTTAGTGTAATATGATCCAAGTTATCTGTTTGATTATCTATATTTTCTTGGAGACCAAGTGTCGCATCAAGGGAAGTGGATGTTGTTGGATCATAGATAGGGCTAGGTGGAGGATGGCTAGGAGTGACAAGCTCTTGATGGCTTTGATCTTGATTTGGTAAGGAAAAAGGTTGATCCTTCTTTGGAGTTGACTCTTGACATAGCTCTTGAGTTTGGATAGGCATGGAGGTTTCTTTGATAAGTTCAATGTATGGTGGGGAATGAATTGAGCTTATGGCAGGTGGATCTTCAAGAACATTTGAAGGTTCTTGGATAGCTTTTGGACTACAAGATGGGATAGGAGAAATACGGATGACATTTGAGGGTTCTTGGATAGTTTCAAGGATAGGAATTTGATGGCATGAGGGTGGTGGTTGATTCCTTGCTAGTATCCAATAGATCACATCCTTCATTAGTATATGGGTAGATGCACAATATAATGGATGAAGAATAATGGTAGAAGGTGTAGGCTTATGTGTAAGATTAGGATTGCTTGTGCTAGATGGGGATGAAATTGGATGAGTGGATTTGGATTTCTCCATAGCTTTTCTTTTGCTTTTAGATTTTGTAAAGAATCTTTGGAGAAAATCATTCAAGGATTCTTTGGTTGATGGATTAAAGCTTGGGAAGTTTGATGGTGGTGTTGGTGTAGGACTAGTATGCTTTGGGATAGGCATTCTATTAGATAGTGATGGAGGACTAGTAGATGGATATTGAGGAATATTCATGAGATTGGTTGATAAGGAGGAACTAGGTTGACATGATGATGAGGGTGACTCATAGAATTGGTATGTTTGTGGTTTTTGGGCTAAGATATTTTTCTCTTCTGTTGGGATGGAGTTACACATAGATTGAAGTCTTTGGATTTCAGTTTGTTCCTCCAAGTATGCCTCAAAATCTACAAGATCCTCATCATCATTAAGAGCAAATTTTGGACCACCTCAGAGTATATATGGTTTTGGATTGGCCTAGATTTGTTGAGGATTAGAACCATATTAATGAATGAAGATTGGACTAGGTTCAAGGATGAGAATATGAGTAAAATGATGATAAATGAATTAGGTGGGAAATGGATAGATTGGATGATTCGATTGATTAAAGAACTTCTTAGGATTCACAATGAAAAATGGTGACAAGGATGCACTTCAAGCACAAAAACACAATGGCTAGATGTTTGATAGGAAGTGGAAAATGTTTGTTTTGAACACACACACAAAACATGGTAGACAGAAAGTTTTGGATGACTCTGATACAAAATAAGAGTAAAACTCTGAATGAGGGCCTAGATTAGTCCAAAAAAATTTCACTGGTCTTGACAAATTTGAAAACACTCGTAAGCATGCACAACCTAGGCTAGAAAGAGGATGCTACTTGCTGAGTCCCTACTTGGATTACTCCATATACTGAGACAAGGTGGACAACTAGAGATATTGGTGACACTAGCTCCCCCACCTCAGCATGGGCATGCCAAATCTCTTACCCCGAAGATCTGGAGATCTTATGAACTAAGGGATTTTCTGTCTCTACCATGAATACTACGTGTAGGGTGGCTTTGGAGGTCTGACCTCCTACACCAGCAAGCAAGAAAGGTTTTTAGCTTCCACAACAAGTGGTTTCTAGTTAGTGTTTCGGGATAATCTGGTGTCTATACATGTAGCGGTTCACTCATTTAGAGGTCTCCCAACCCTCAGAAAGGGTTTTTACGCATCTCATGGATACTGAGGGTGACTTTCGTTGGTATCTAGAACATCCGCACTAGGTGATTGATGACTTTTGTCACAACCACAATTATTTATATAGTGAACCAAGACGAAAGCACCGCTTGGGTTGTTCCCTCTCACAAATCGGGAGGCAGACCCTCTAAGGGATTAAAAACATAAAAGAGATGGGTTTGGCTTCTGATCACCAAGTTTGTACAAGGTGAGAGCATACACCTACCACCTTACAAGCACAACAAACAGTGATTAATTAACCCCCTAAATTAAACTAAGTGCCTATATTAGCGATAAAAATTTGATCTTTGACAAGTGGTGATGCACACAATCCGTTAGTAGTTTCAATGATTTGATCTTCGACAAATGATATAGCTACAATCAAAGTGTAAGCACAAAACCAAATCCCTAAAAAAAATTAGAAAATAATGTTAAAATGCAGCCATAAAAAGATAAGCTCATTAGATGATTGCAATTTCAGATACAGTTTTTTTAGATAGTGACATAGATTTGCTCATTTTGAAACGTTTTGACCTAAAATGTAAAAACTCATAAAAGAGACCCCTATTAATTTTCTGAGGCCTTTCCAGAAATATCAAAAAGTTAGGAAAATTGCTTGATTTGCACCTAGAAATGTGGATTTATGAAAAAGCTACAGTCGACAAAGATCTAATCATTTGATACCTTATTTGGCCTCAAAATTAAATTTGTAAAGAATAGACCCCCATTAAAATTTCAAGAGATTTCTAGAAATGTAAATTTTTTTGGAAAATTCACTTATTTGTGTATAGAAATGTAAATTTATGAAAAAAACTAAAATCATTATAACTCATTCAAAACTAATGATAAAGATGTGACTTTTTTGCTATAGGTTCATGCGATGATCAATAAACTTTTGTTAAAATCTTGTAGCAAAATTCACAACCATATAAAAGATATAATAAAATCTTTAAAACCTAGGGTTTTTTTCCCAAAAAATGACATAAACCTACAAAAAAAAAGTTAATAAAACCCACAAAAAGCAAGCTAGATTTACAAATTTAAGCACATAAAAATGCAAACAGGGAGGTTTAAAGCCATGGGTGTGTCAAAATGTATACGTGAAAATTGATCAAAGGAAAACATAAGATAAATGCAAACACAAAACCTTCTCTTTCAATCAAATCCACACACTTTGATTGATAGAATGATTGATATGTCGGTTGCTCATGATTCAACATAACTTTACTTTGTTGTGTCCCCCAAAATGGCTTGGTTGAGGCTATATTTATAGAGTTTTGATGTGAAGGGAAGAAGATATGATAAAGACTTGATTTTAGAGATGAGATTTGATTTTTGCTTTATTTGATCAAAGAGGAAATAAAACAATATAAGATAAGACTTGAAAAGATAGAAAGAGATTTGATTTTAGTTTTAAATTCTCAAAAGGAAATAAATCTTTAAAAAAAGATGGGAGGATAATTGATGAATTATCTAATTAAATTAATTAATTAGATACACATTAGTTCAATTATGGAAAGAAATCAAGATATTTTTTATTAGGGATAAAATAGGTTTTGAAGGGACCCGAAACCCTTTACAACCAAACACTATCTACCAATGATAGTAGAAGAAATGCCAACAGCGAATCAACAACAACACACAACCAAACATCTATTGTTATATGGAGCCTAATTAGACTCAGAGGTTAAATTTTTCCCACTTTTATCAGCACAGTTTCCCCTAAAATTATTTAATGGAGATTTGGGGGCAATGCCCCCAAGACGGGGTCAAGGGGCAGCGCCCCTTGTGGGGTCTAGGGGCAGCGTCCCCGAAACCTCAAATGACTTTTATTATTTTATAAAGGCGTTGGAAGTTATTTTTCTATTGGCTGACATAAAAAACCCTATTTTGTAACTGACATAAGTCTTGATAAAAATGGCTAAGGGTTAGGGTTTCCCTTGATATTGTATTGTAGCATTTGCAGCGATATTGAGTTGCAAGGATTACTAGTTGTAATCAATTCAATTTGTTGGATAATAATATTGGACTCTCTGTTGGTGGATGTAGCTCAAGTTTGGGTGAACCACGTTAATAATTGTCTCTCGCTGTTATTATTTTTGTGTATTTTTCAGTCCTCTATTTAATCTTTATTTGCATTTAATTAATATCTTCTACATGCAATTCCTAACAACATCAACAACCCAAAAGTTGACCACAGAGAAACAACAACGACGCTACACCTGGAAACACCAGTTAATGAGAAAACTCACTAACCCCACCTATAAACAAGACCCTATCCACATAAAAACATTCTTATGGTCTTGACAAGAGACCCTAGATCTCACACTTTCCAAGGTTTGATACCCTCAGGCATGGAAGCCCTTTTCCAAGGATCTAAAACAACTAGATCTGAAACATAGAAAATAAACCAGTAGAAAGGAGGTTCCTCTGAAAGAGATCCAGAGAGCTTAACAGTATTCGCTAGGATCAGAATAAACATGTTCATCAAACCCTTGGTAGGGTTGGACAAATACCCACCTTTATAAGGAACCATGCTCCACATGTAGAATATAATAACAGGGCTCCCATTTTCTTCTGGCCCATTATTAAAAAACATCACAATTGGGTTTGCACTAGAATAGGGCAAACCCCCATTTGAAGACAAACTTGACCAAAGTAGAATAAGGGACCAGATCTTCCCATATAGAGTCTCCCCCAAAGAAAGGTAAGAGACCAACCTTACCATGTCCAAATCTTGGATATTTTAGCATTGGGGAACAAACCCCAACCCAACAACCCCACCACCAATGCTAGTCTGAACATTAGCACCAGTGAGAGAAGGGACAATCACTCTCTCGTCATGTAACACCTTCACCATAGGAGGCCCAAGCAAATCTAACTTATTTGCTGGGACATGATCCATGAAACAAGCCCAACCACGATTACTCCAGTCACGAGATTGAACAAACACAAAAGGCATCTCCATCTCAAGATATCTATTCAACCAGATACCCAATAAGCCCAAACCCAGCCACACCTCTCTACTTCTCGGCACACAGAGTAATAACAAAGGGCTTCCATATTCTATTGGCCCATATACTTAAGACACCAATATTGAGTTTGTTCCTACACAGGGAAAACCTCATCTTGAAGATAAGATTCTTAACAAGACAAACAGGGATCTGAAATATCCCACCTCGATTCAAAACTTGGAGATGAAGGCACTGGGGACCAACTAGAAACCCTAGCCCTAAAACCCCACCACCATCTTTGGTATGCTTTCTGGCATCATCAAACACCAAACAAATAAGCACAATTGACACCAAGAAATGCGACCCTGAAGATCTCATTGTGTAGAGGACGTCACTACAGCCACAAAGGCACCAGATGGAGGAGGGGACCAACAGCACTGAGCGCAAAACCTCTGCATACCAAACCCCCATAGCCCCTCCATCTTCCTCTACACAATAAAAACTCCTGCTCCCACTCATCTTTGATTTGATTTGTTAATTAAATAAATATTTGATTTATTTAATTAATTTTAGATTTATGATTTAATTAATTAAATAGTATAAATTATTTAATTATCATTAGAAGAAAGAAGGGATTTGATTTTTCGCTTTATTTCACAAAAGAAGAAATAAAACTAGTAGAAGATAAGATTTGAAAGAGGAAAAGGATTTGATTTTTATTTGATTTAAAAGGAAATAAATCAAAAGAAGATGAGAGGATAATTGAGAGAATTATCCATAATTTAATTAATTAATCAGATACACATGAGTTAAAAAAGGAAAGAAATCTAGAAGAGGATATAATTTGATTTAATTAAATAAATATTTAATTTATTTAATTAATATTGGATTTCATTAATTAAATAAATATTTGATTTATTTAATTAGTGTTGGATTTATGATTTAATTAATTAAATAATATAAATTATTTAATTTACATTAGAAGAAAGAAGGGATCAATTAAATAATTGTAAATTATTTAATTAATGTTAGGAAGTGGGGAAAATCGACTTAATTAAATAATGAATAATTATTTAATTAATGTGCCAGAATAAGGTATAGTGAGTAATGGTGAAATTGGAGTCAATTTTAGGTGTCTACAAATGTCAAGATGGAAAATTATATATTTTGAATATATGTTGTAATTGTTCATATAATTTTCTAAGAATTTATTAATGGTATTTGTCAAATTACTTTGACTAATATTACACTTATAGGCAATAATAATTAAATATTATATAGAATTAGATAGATTTGTAAATAAAAGATTATTAATATATATTAAAATTATTATGAAATATATAAATACTAGATAATACTTATTTCCTATTTTAAATATATGTTGTAGTTGTTCATATTATTTTCTAAGAATTTAGTTATGGTAATTGTCAATTTACATACTTATACGCAATAACAATAAAATATTGTCCAATTATGTGATATATAATTACATAGATTTGTAAATAATAGATTATTCATATATATATTAAATTATATTATGAAATACCCTTGTTAATGGGGATGGGGGAGATGATTCCCTGATAGCTTGACAACTTGTGAGTTGGTGTCCCCCAGAAGTGGGTTGGTACAAATTGAATTTTGACGGAGCCTCCAAAGGGAATCCGGGCGCAATTGGGTCTGGAGGCATTGTTTGTAATTGGAAGAAGACTGTTGTTTCAAAGGTGATGAAAAGGTTTGAACTTGCCACCAATAATCAGGCAGAATTCAAAGCTCTCCTCATTGGCCTTCAATTAAGTAAAAAGCTTGGAATCAAAAAGCTTAACATAGAAGGAGATTCTCTTATAGTCATAAACACTGTAAGAAGTAATTCCACCCATAATTAGAAATTCAATGTTTACCTTGAGAAAATTGTGGAATTATTAAAATATTTTGAAGACTATACTATTAATCACATTTATAGGGAGGCAAATGGGGATGGTGACAAGTTGGCTAACAAAGCAGTTAGTTTGAAAGAAGAGTTGTTAGTGGACATCTTGGAAGTCGATCACTAGATATAAGTAATATGGTGGATTTTTAGAAGACTATTTGAATTGACAGTTATTTTTCAAGGGAAAAGATTTACATTACAAAGCCTAAGAAGGTTTGAGAAAAGGGGGAATATCAAAGCCTTTAAGATCGTTTCAGGCAATAATGACAAGTGAGATGAAACGGAGGATGGCCAACTGAGTTGGCAAGAAAGTATACGATTCATGATGAAGTTTTTATTTCATAGCATGTAGATAGGTTTCTTCAAGCATAAGATAGGAAGATTCGGTGTTTTTACCAAAGTTTGTTTTCATTCTGTTGGTGCCTGAATTGACTGTCAGTTTCCGAACAATTTTTCATGCAGGCACCTATTGGTTTTTTCCCAGACTGGATGCTTAGTCCCAGATTTCCCTACAAGGTAGCCATCAATGATCAATAGGATCTCTGGGCCAGGGGCCAACAGTGTAGGAGATAGACTCTATATTTTATCTCCTCTTCTTCTTTAAGCTCTGCAAAACCTAGGGGGGTATTCCCTACTCAACATCCATGATAATGTGCATACTAAGGCTGGGATGTTGACAGAAAGCAGATGAGTCCTCCTGTAAGTAGACCAAAACTGAAAGATAAGAGCAAAGCGGCTAGCTTTGGGCCTATTTGTAGTTGTAGACAGAGGACTGAGGATCCTAAAACTAATTCTAATGTCCTAATGGTTGTTTTAGAGTTTGATTTTGATTTTAAGCTTGGATGCAAAGCTGGACATGGTATATAACACAAACACAAAGCTAGATCGGTGCCTGTCCAGGGCCTGGAGTCAGTAGACATACACCTGTGAATGATATGCATGAACAACTAAAACTAGATTTCAGGGGGATACATATGATACCTGCCTTACAGATATCTCCCAATACAAAGTGTTAAGCTATCTATACTTATGGAATCCCTACTGCAGTATACCCTTCTCAATGTTCAATCTGAAAACAGTTTAATCTACCACTTGAGCAGAAGTTAAAAGATCAGACATTCAACACAGGAATTCTATGTTCTAGAGTCTCAACACTCCTTGAATATCCATACTCAGAAGAAAGATACATGTAATACTGGAGACAGAATTAACAAAACACATGCCTACATAGCATTTCTCATATAAAATTAACCATGAAATAAGTGGATTCGTGCAAAAACATACAACAAGAGATACATAGACTCACAAGTTTTTATGGACAGAGCAGCCAAAACCAACTGTATTGTATCACAGAGCCAAAATGTTCAACTTTCAACAACCAAAAAATGGTAACACCATCTGCTTATAACAGCTAGATAGTGTACCATAAGCAATTAATTACATGGCAAAAATATCAAAATTCGCCAGATACAGATCCCACCAAGGAATGGCACTCAGAAGATATTAATGCAGCAGACAAAGGGGGGCGCCTCGAGCCATGCGCCGCCATCTGAAAGTCTTCATCCCCGATCAGGCAACTTCACTGTTTGTACCGTCGCCCATACCCCTGCACTGTCGCCATTGATGGCTCAACTACCCGCAACCACCAGGAAAAACACCGCAGCGTTCAAAAAGAAATTCCCGCCAAAACATGCTTCGCTCAAAGTTTGAAAATATATAGGGGAATAATCCCACATGCATGGTGAGGAGATCACATTAGTAGTTCATAAACATGGTCACACACATGATAGGTGTCGAGCGTTTTGCCACGCTCGACACACAACCCTTCGCCAAATACCCATCGCTGTGATACAAACCATCGGCCAACTCCATAATTCTCCTGCCGACCATACTAGTCTCACCGATGCAAAACTACATACTCCACCTCCGCAAGCCTCCGTCGGCCAGACCACTACCATCGGAACATCCAGAAAACCTCTGGCCGACCCACCAAGTCTCACCGATGCCTACATCATAACTCCATCATCGGCTAGACCAGAACTGTCGGGCAAACATCTCAAACCTACACCGACACCTGCCATCATGCCGATGAACTATGGCCTCATCCTTCCATCGGCCAAACACACGCCGATGATACCATCGGCCAAACACCACTCCATCGGTGAACCCCTTGCCGTCTTCCCTGATAGCCCCCATCATGCCGATGGCAAATCTCCATCGGTGAGAACAACACAAAAGTCACCCCGACATGCCAAACATCAATTCCCTTATCGGCCAGACCTCCCCCTGTCGGTCTAGCATAAAATTACCTCGCCGATAGCATAAATCACACCGAAGGCACCATCGGTAAGAACAAACCCGTCGGGGAACCAGAAAAAAGACATGCCGATGATGAATGTTACGCCGATGGCACATCACTACCACCAACCTGATCTCCAAGAAGCATGCGAGGTCATGCCGATGGGCAAGAAAATATAGGGTTTAAATGAAGAAACGCTTTAAACATGCAAAATCAACCTCCAGGTCAAAATGAGTGCCAACATTGGCTCCGAATGGGGACATACAGGTGCAAAACCTGCAGCGAGAACCAGATCTCCAGGCAGACTAGGCAAAAACCAAAAAGGCACGAACATTCACAATATATACATATTTTTACACATGTGCACAGAGACAAGTCATCTATGCAAAATAGAACTTAAGGAATTGGCCATGCACAGGCAATTCCAGAATTTCACCATCTAGGGCCTGGAGGAAATAAGAGTCCTCCCCATGAGTACTGCAAATCTGATATGGGCCCATCCATAAGGGTTCAAATTTACCATGTTTACCCTTGTCCTGATCTTTTGCATTCCATACAAGCACCAGATCATTAATTTGAAACTTCCTCTTAGTAGCTCTCCTATCAAACAAATATTTCACATCTTGTTGTCTCTTGAGATTGATCTGGTGTGCTTTCCTTCTGTTTTCATCCAGTGCAACTAGCTGGTTCACTCTTTCTGTCATGGAGTCTTCAATCTCCTCATCATTTTCCTGGATGAATCTATAAACTGGTAGGAGATTGTTTATGGGCAATCTGGCTGATGCACCATATACTAGCTCAAAGGGTGACACTCCAATAGCCTTTTTTACTGTCACTCTGTCAGCCCATATTGCTAACTTTAATTTTGAGTCCCAAGCTCTTTTGTTCTTGTCTAGTATCCTCTTGATAATTTTCATGATGCTCTTATTGCTTGATTCTGCTTGACCATTTCCTTGTGGGTGGTATGATGATGCATATGATAGATTGCCTGTGCATGGCCAATTCCTTAAGTTCTATTTTGCATAGATGACTTGTCTCTGTGCACATGTGTAAAAATATGTATATATTGTGAATGTTCGTGCATTTTTGGTTTTTGCCTGGTCTGCTCAGAGATCTGGTTCTCGCTGCAGGTTTTGCACCTGTACGTCCCCATTCGGAGCCAGTGTTGGCACTCATTTTGACCTGGAGGTTGATTTTGCATGTTTAAAGGGTTTCTTCATTTAAACCCTATATTTTCTTGCCCATCGGCATGACCTCGCAGGCTTCTTGGCGATCAGGTTGGTGGTAGTGATGTGCCATCGGCGTAACATTCATCATCGGCATGTCTTTTTTCTGGTTCCCTGACGGGTTTGTTCTTACCGATGGTGCCTTCGGTGTGATTTATGCTATTGGCGAGGTAATGTTATGCTAGACCGATAGGGGGAGGTCTGGCCGATAGGGGAATTGATGTTTGGCATGTCGAGGTGACTTTTGTGTTGTTCTCACCGATGGAGATTTGCCATCGGCATGATGGGGGCTATCAGGGAAGATAGCAAGGGGTTCACCGATGGAGTGGTGTCTGGCCGATGGTATCATTGGCGTGTGTTTGGCTGACGAAAGGATGAGGCCATAGTTCATCGGCATGATGGCAGGTGTTGGCGTAGGTTTGAGATGTTTGCCCGACAGTTCTGGTTTGGCCGATGATGGAGTTGCGATGTAGGCATCGGTGAGACTTGGTGGGTCAGCCAGAGGTTTTCTGGATGTTCCGATGGTAGTGGTCTGGCTGACGGAGGCTTGCGGAGGTGGAGTATGTAGTTTTGCATCGGTGAGACTAGTATGGTCGGCAGGAGAATTATGGAGTTGGCCGATGGTTTGTATCACAGCGATGGGTATTTGGCGAAGGGTTGTGTGTTGAGTGTGGTAAAATGCTCGACACCTATCATGTGTGTGACCATGTTTATGAACTACTGATGTGATCTCCTCACCATGCATGTGGGATTATTCCCCTATATATTTTCAAACTTTGAGCGAAGCATGTTTTGGCGGGAATTTCTTTTTGAACGCTGCGGTGTTTTTCCTGGTGGTTGCGGGTAGTTGAGCCATCAATGGCGACAGTGCAGGGGTATGGGTGACGGTACAAACAGTGAAGTTGCCTGTTCGGGGATGAAGACTTTCAGATGGCGGCGCATGGCTCGAGCCCCCCCCTTTGTCTGCTGCATTAATATCTTCTGAGCACCATTCCTTGGTGGGATCTGTATCTGGCGAATTTTGATATTTTTGCCATGTAATTAATTGCTTATGGTACACTATCTGGCCGTTATAAGCAGATGGTGTTACCATTTTTTGGTTGTTGAAAGTTGAACATTTTGGCTTTGTGATACAATACAGTTGGTTTTGGCTACTCTGTCCATAAAAACTTGTGAGTCTATGTATCTCTTGTTGTATGTTTTTGCACGAATCCACTGATTTCATGGTTAATTTTATATGAGAAATGCTATGTAGGCATGTGTTTTGTTAATTCTGTCTCTAGTATTGCATGTATCTTTCTTCTGAGTCTGGATATTCAAGGAGTGTTGAGACTCTAGAACATAGAACTCCTATGTTGAATGTCTGATCTTTTAACTTCTGCTCAAGTGGTAGATTAAACTGTTTTCAGATTGAACATTGAGAAGGGTATACTGCAATAGGGATGCCATAAGTATAGATAGCTTAACACTTTGTATTGGGAGATATCTGTAAGGCAGGTATCATATGTATCCCCCTGAAATCTAGTTTTAGTTGTTCATGCATATCGTTCACAGGTGTATGTCTACTGACTCCAGGCCCTGGATAGGCACCGATCTAGCTTTATGTTTGTGTTATATACCATGTCCAGCTTTGCATCCAAGCTTAAAATCAAAATCAAACTCTAAAACAACTATTAGGACATTAGAATTAGTTTTAGGATCCTCAGTCCTCTGTCTACAACTGCAAATAGGCCCAAAGCTAGCCCCTTTGCTCTTATCTTTCAGTTTTGGTCTACTTAGAGGAGGACTCATCTGCTTTCTATCAGCATCCCAGCCTTAGTATGCACATTATCATGGATGTTGAGTAGGGAATACCCCCCTAGGTTTTGTAGAGCCTGAAGAAGAAGAGGAGATAAAATATAGAGTCTATCTCCTACACTGTTGGCCCCTGGCCCAGAGATCCTGTTGATCATTGATGGCTACCTTATAGGGAAATCTGGGACTAAGCATCCAGTCTGGGAAAAAACCAACAGAAATTGGCGACTCCACTGGGTATGGTGATTTGAAAATTCTTATTTTTGTCCTCCTTGGTGAAATATCTGTGTGCCCATCCGAGTCACCAACAGAAATTGGCGACTCCACTGGGGAAAAAATTGATGAAAAAGTGTTATATCTTGTGACCCATCCGAGTCACCAATAGAAATTGGCGAATCCGCTGGGGAGTTTGTGAAAGAACCCTGGTTTACAAAAAGAAAATAGTTCCTAGTTCCTAGTAATAGGTGGTGACTCTGAAGTAATCTCCCAACCGGTCAAAGTAAAACTTATATGCAGGGGAGAAGATCCCAATAGAATCCTTTATTTGAAGAGTTACCAGTAACAAGAAGAATGATGTACAGAAGAAAGGGAGCTGTCTCAGTCAGTCATGAGGGTTCCCCCAGAAAAAGTGATGATACGCAAGACAACCCTAGGCCATCAGGACAGCATGTGCCTTACTTTTCAAATGCAGAAGCTGATATTCAGGGTGCATATGAGAGGCAACAGGGTGGTAGCGTGAGAATGAGGTCAGAGGTGTTCCAGGAATGCCCATTTCTCGACCTTAGTGAAAGGTTTGAAGAGGCAGAGTCTCTGAGGGATGATGAAGATGATGACCAGAATGGTATGAGACCGTCTACCTCCATGCCTAAGGAAGAACAGTTAGCTGAAGAAATCAAAAATTTGAGAGCAGAATTAGAGTATCTGCAAGCCATGAAAATCAGAGATGACATGAGGCAGAAAGTGCAAGCTTTAAGGACTGCCCAAAATGATTCAATTCCTACCCTTGAGAATGCAAATGTGCAGAGACATCAGCAAAGAAATGAAGTGCAACATCAGCATAATGATGAAAGACAAAATGTGAATGATGCTAGGATACCACTAAACAATGTAAGAAACCAGAATGCAAACAGAAATATTAATATTAATTAGTTTGACAGATAGCCCATGCAGTTAGATAGATTCAGACAGCTGGTATTTGATGGTATTCCTGGGTATCCTAACCCCATTGACAAGCATCTAAGGCTGCAAGTGCCTAAATTTTCAAGAAACAACATAGTGTCAGGAGAAGATCATCTAAAGGTCTTTCAAAATGTCATGGATAACTTTGAGGTTGAACATGAGGATGTTTTGATGAAATCATTCATGCAATCTTTAGTAGATAAGGCAAGAGAATGGTACAAGACTCTGCCTGACAGGAGTATTTCATCATGGGATGATTTTAAAAGGGTATTTAAGGAGCAATATGGTGACAAAACTGACCCTAGCTTTTTTGTAAATGAGTTTACCAGTATCACTAAAGGGTCAAATGAGCAGGTTGCAGATTTTAATGCAAGATTTACTAAAGTGTTAAACAAATTACCACATCACATGAGGCCAAATGAACCAATGTGCATAATATTGTATATCAATGCTTTTGATGCAAAAACTGCATATGGATTAAGAGATAAAAGTCCTGCTACTCTCAGGGATGCTTTTAGGATTGTAGTGAATATTGAGAACAACAGGAAAGCATCAGGCAAGACTAACAGAAGGGATGATGTGAAAATTCTGCAGAATACAAACAAGCCTCAGAACACTCAAGGTAATACATCTGCCCCTGAAGATAAGATAGACAAATTGGCAAATGTTGTTAAGGACCTAAGTTATAGACTAGCTAGAAGTGAAAAAGGGATAGGTCCTTATAGGCAAGTCTACCAAAGGTAGGAAAAGAGACTATCATTGCATGATATGCCTTATAATACCAATTGGCATAATGGTAAGCCTATATTCCCACATAACAACACAAATCAGAGAGCTCAACATGTCAAAGAAACTCCTGATCCTCTAAAGAAAGCTATAAACATTGTTGATGATACTCCATGGTGTATAATTTGTCAGATGCCACATTCACAGTTACAGTGTATGATTGCTCAATCCTTGTATGATAATGCTACATCTTGTAATGAATGCAATGAGCCACATTATGTGCAAGATGATGATGTTAATATGATGTCCAAAAACAATGGATACCCCATTCATGATGCTGATGAGAGTACAGATGATGGAATTCGGGCCTGTCAACGGGATTTTCATGATGAAAATGATGAAGAAAGCTATGTGTATGCTCAGAGCTCACACAATTTTCTAGGTAACTTACAACGACCTTCTGATGAGGAAATTAGGGCCTTCACAGCTGCAGCAGTTGCCCAAGTCAAGAGTAACTACAATCTCAGAGGTAAAGCTCATATAAGCAGCCCACATCAGCCAGAAGGTATTTCTGCAAGACAGCCAGTGCATGGTCATAAGGGGATGGAATCACAAAGGAGGTAGTGGGTTAATAATAAACAGAATTTTAGACAAAGAACAGGTCATGAATCTCAAGGACCAAAGAATAGAATCCCCCAAGCTGAAGATCAAAGTAAGGGTTCCCAAGACAAGAATGATGATCAAGGAACTATGAAAGTAAAAGCTAAATCAGTTCAGGATAAAAACAAGATTGTGGATCAAGCTACAACTGTTATACAAAATTATGCTCCATTTGATATAGCTCAAGTCCTCTACCAGGTAAAAGTCTCTGTTCCACTTATGGAACTGATGAAGGTTGAAGAAATCAAGAATAGGACAATATCCCTAATTTCGGGGGTGCCTTTTCAAGCCAAACAAAATGTTCAGATCCAGGGTGAGAAACATGTCATGTGTAATGAAGAAGATGAGGCTCCTGAGGTTTATTTAGGAGTGACTATGACAAAGTGTCCTTCACAAGTGGAACCATTTTATGTATCCTTGGTTATAAATGGAAAAATAATCAGAAATTGTATGCTTGACTCTGGAGCATCTACAAATGTCATGCCTTTAGCCATCATGCAACAAGCTGGATTGAAAATTGACAAGGCATGTGGAAAATGTTATGCTATGGATGCCAGAGAGGTACCAGTTATTGGAATCATGAAGGATGTAGATTTCAAACTGGCGACATTTCCTGAAAAGAGATATAAAATGAATATAACCGTGGTTGACATCAAGCCACAGTATGGTATGTTGTTGTCAAGAAGATGGGCAGCACTAATTGGTGGAAGTATGCAGCTGGACCTATCATATGCCATGATTCCAATGAATGGCAGGGATGTTAAGCTAATAAGAGAAGAAAGATCATCAGAGATAGTGGAAGACCAAGAAGCAGAGGAACAGATATGCTTTGTAAACACTGACTGTGATAACTTCAAAGTTGTCTCAGATGATAGAGAGGATAAAGAAAAAAATGTCTGCAGTGAAGAGCTGGACCAGCAAAGTTTATGGACTATGTATTTTGATGGAGCTTGTGCAAAAGAAGGCTCTGGAGCTGGAGTTGTTTTTCTGTCTCCAACTGGTAAGCTCCTCAAATTCTCTTTCTTGCTGAGGTTTGTTTGCACAAACAACATTGCAGAATATGAGGCTTTACTCTTAGGCCTAAATATAGCTCTCAAACATGGAATCAGAATGCTAAGAGTATTTGGGGATTCTGAGCTGATTGTATCCCAAATTAGAGATAGATATGCTTCAAAAAA
This sequence comes from Cunninghamia lanceolata, assembly GCA_027924645.1. Classification (NCBI taxonomy): domain Eukaryota; kingdom Viridiplantae; phylum Streptophyta; class Pinopsida; order Cupressales; family Cupressaceae; genus Cunninghamia; species Cunninghamia lanceolata. Next base: position 1,681,908 of record BSBN01000429.1, on the reverse strand, counting down.
CAAAAGATTGAAACAATATAAGCATGCTGTTTGGGATACCATTGAACTTTTTGATGCATTTTCAATAGGCTGGGTAGAGAGATCAAAGAATGTTATGGCTGATTTCTTAGCTAATGTTGCAATAAGGCCAGATGACATCACTCTGTTAGATGTTACAAATGTAGAAGTTAAAATCAGGCCTACAGTACCAGAAAACATATGCAGTTGGCAAGTGTTTAATGATGATAGGGACTTGTTAAAATTTCTGATGAATATGAGAATCAAGAAATTGATTTCCAAGCTTTTGTAGAGACTATAGATGGAAAAGAAACTCTTGTGGGAAAAGAGATAATTCAATTGAAGACTAATAAAATCCCTAGAGGGTTAGTAGCTTTGGAAAGAGCTTTTGACAGTAGAGACAAATTGGTCACAAGGACATCTCCCACAAATAAGGAAGATTTAGAAGAGATAAATTTGGGAACATCTCAGGCCCCTAAGAAGGTATATATTGGTAAGCAGCTCAAACCACACATCAGGAGTATGCTGATTGCATTACTGAAAAGGTATAAACATGTTTTTGCTTGGTCATATGAGGACCTAAAAGCCTATAGGGAAGATCTATTCCAGCATGAGATCCCATTGAAGCCTGGAGCTAAGCCATTCAGATAGAGGCAAAGGCCTATTAATCCTACCTTAGCTCCAAAGATGCAAGAAGAACTTAAAAAGCTTAGGGAAGCTGGAATAATTGTGCCGATCAGACATTCAACTTAGGTGTCTAACCTTGTCCCAGTTAGAAAAAAGAATGGTGATATTAGGCTTTGTGTTGATTTCAGGAACTTGAATGTGTCCTCTCTAAAGGATAATTATCCACTGCCTAATATGGAAGCTATGTTGCAGAGAGTGACTGGTTGTGAACTCTTGTCCATGATGGGGATTTTCAGGTTATAATCAGGTGAAGGTAAAGGAATCAGAACAGTATAAGACTGCCTTCACCACTCCATGGGGAACTTATGTATATGTTAGAATGCCATTCGGATTAACAAATGCAGGTGCTACATTCCAAAGAGCAATGGATGTTGCTTTTGCAGGGTTGATTGATTCAATCTTGGCTGTGTATCAAGATGATCTGACTGCTTATTCAAAGAAAGAAGAGCAACATTGTTTGCATCTAGAGCATATTTTCATAAGAGCACTAAAGTATGGCATTTCTTTAAATCCAAAGAAGTGTGCTTTTGGGGTAGTTGAAGGAAAGCTTCTGGGGCACATTGTTTCCAAGGATGGAGTTAGGATAGATCTAGAAAGAGTGGCTGCTATTGACAAAATTCAAATGCCCAAAACTGTAAAAGGAGTTCAATCCTTCTTTGGACAGTTAAATTTTGTTAGGAGATTTGTTCCCAACTTTGCAGAAACCACAAGGAACATTTCTAAGATGATGAAGAAGGATGCAACCGTTAACTAGGAAAGTGAAGCAATAGAATCATTTTAGAGTATCAAAGAGGCAATCAAGATGGCCCCTGTTCTTAAATCTCCTAATTTTTCTAGGCCATTCCAATTGTTTTCATTTGCTTCCTTTCACACTGTTGCTACATGTTTGTTACAGAAAAATGAAGATGGTTTTGAACAGCCCATAGCTTTCTTCAGTATGTCCTTGCAGGCTTCTGAGTTGAAGTATGATATTATGGAAAAACAAGCATATGCATTAGTCAGAGCCATCAAAAGTTTCAGACCATACCTGGTAGGATAACATGTAATTGCATATGTACCCCATGCAGCAGTCAAAGATATATTCACTCAACAGGAGGTGACTGGAAGAAGGTGCAGATGGATAAACAAACTGCAAGAGTTCAACATAGACATACAAATTACCAGGTTGGTAAGAGGACAAGGATTAGCCAAGATGATGGCACAATCAAACTTGGAAGCATGCCAAGTTAATGCAGTCCAAAATGAGAGTGTAAATGTATCAAGATCTGAATGGTACAAGGATATTATCTACTACTTGCAAAATCTGAATTGTCCTTCCCATTTCAGTGACAGTCAAAAGAGGACTTTAAAATTACATGCAATCAAGTATGTTATTGTTCAAGGTGAGCTATACTGGAAAAACCCTGATGGTGTGCTACTGAGATGTGTGGATGAAGATGTGGCTAACAATGTTTTGAATGACATGCATAAAGGATTGTGTGGTGGACATTATACTGCCCAAACAACAGCTCATAAGATTCTCAGAGTAGGATATTGGTGGCCCACTCTCTTTTCAGATACACAAAGGTTAGTGAGGAAGTGTGACTCTTGCCAGAGATTCTCAGGAAAGTTGAGATATGATGGTGCTTTACCCCTCAGAACTGTAACTGTGGATGCTCCATTTCAGCAATGGGGAATTGACTTCATAGGGGAAATTGCAGACAAGTCAAGTGGGGGACACAGTTGGATTTTAGTGGCAACTGATTACTTTACCAAATGGATTGAGGCCATTCCAACTAAGAGAGCTACAAGTAAGGTGGTGATGGATTTCATACTGGAAAATGTTATCATCAGGTTTGGAGTACCATTCAAGATAGTCACTGATAATGCTATGTGTTTCAGATCAGGTGAATTTGTTGATTTTTGCAACAAATATGGGATCAATCTATCATATGCATCATCATACCACCCACAAGGAAATGGTCAAGCAGAATCAAGCAATAAGAGCATCATGAAAATTATCAAGAGGATACTAGACAAGAACAAAAGAGCTTGGGACTCAAAATTAAAGTTAGCAATATGGGTTGATAGAGTGACAGTAAAAAAGGCTATTGGAGTGTCACCCTTTGAGCTAGTATATGGTGCATCAGCCAGATTGCCCATAAACAATCTCCTACCAGTTTATAGATTCATCCAGGAAAATGATGAGGAGATTGAAGACTCCATGACAGAAAGAGTGAACCAGCTAGTTGCACTGGATGAAAACAAAAGGAAAGCACACCAGATCAATCTCAAGAGACAACAAGATGTGAAATATCTGTTTGATAGGAGAGCTACTAAGAGGAAGTTTCAAATTAATGATCTGGTGCTTTTATGGAATGCAAAAGATCAGGACAAGGGTAAACATGGTAAATTCAAACCCTTATGGCTAGGCCCATATCAAATTTGTAGTACTCATGGGGAGGACTCTAATTTCCTCCAGGCCCTAGATGGTGAAATTCTAGAATTGCCTGTGCATGGCCAATTCCTTAAGTTCTATTTTGCATAGATGACTTGTCTCTGTGCACATGTGTAAAAATATGTATATATTGTGAATGTTCGTGCCTTTTTGGTTTTTGCCTGGTCTGCCCAGAGATCCGGTTCTCACTGCAGGTTTTGCACCTATACGTCCCCATTCGGAGCCAGTGTTGGCACTCATTTTGACCTGGAGGTTGATTTTGCATGTTTAAAGGGTTTCTTCATTTAAACCCTATATTTTCTTGCCCATCGGCATGACCTCGCAGGCTTCTTGGCGATCAGGTTGGTGGTAGTGATGTGCCATCAGCGTAACATTCATCATCGGCATGTCTTTTTTCTGGTTCCCTGATGGGTTTGTTCTTATCGATGGTGCCTTCGGTGTGATTTATGCTATCGGCGAGGTAATTTTATGCTAGACCGACAGGGGGAGGTCTGGCCGATAGGGGAATTGATGTTCGGCATGTCGGGGTGACTTTTGTGTTGTTCTCACCGATGGAGATTTGCCATCGGCATGATGGGGGCTATCGGGGAAGACGGCAAGGGGTTCACCGATGGAGTGGTGTCTGGCCGATGGTATCATCGGCATGTGTTTGGCCGACGGAAGGATGAGGCCATAGTTCATCGGCATGATGGTAGGTGTCGGCATAGGTTTGAGATGTTTGCCCGACAGTTCTGGTCTGGCCGATGATGGAGTTGTGATGTAGGCATCGGAGAGACTTGGTGGGTCGGCCAGAGGTTTTCTGGATGTTCCGATGGTAGTGGTCTGGCCGACGGAGGCTTGCGGAGGTGGAGTATGTAGTTTTGCATCGGTGAGACTAGTATGGTCGGCAGGAGAATTATGGAGTTGGCCGATGGTTTGTATCACAGCGATGGGTATTTGGCGAAGGGTTGTGTGTCAAGCGTGGCAAAACGCTCGACACCTATCATGTGTGTGACCATGTTTATGAACTACTGATGTGATCTCCTCACCATGCATGTGGGATTATTCCCCTGTATATTTTCAAACTTTGAGCGAAGCATGTTTTGGCGGGAATTTCTTTTTGAACGCTGCGGTGTTTTTCTTGGTGGTTGCGGGTAGTTGAGCCATCAATGGCGATAGTGCAAGGGTATGGGCGACGGTACAAATAGTGAAGTTGCCTGATCGGGGATGAAGACTTTCAGATGGCGGCGCATGGCTCGAGGCCCCCCCTTTGTCTACTGCATTAATATCTTCTGAGTGCCATTCCTTGGTGGGATCTGTATTTGGCGAATTTTGATATTTTTGCCATGTAATTAATTGCTTATGGTACACTATCTGGCTGTTATAAGCAGATGGTGTTACCATCTTTTGGTTGTTGAAAGTTGAACATTTTGGCTCTATGATGCAATACAGTTGGTTTTGGCTGCTCTGTCCATAAAAACTTGTGAGTCTATGTATCTCTTGTTGTATGTTTTTGCACGAATCCACTGATTTCATGGTTAATTTTATATGAGAAATGCTATGTAGGCATGTGTTTTGTTAATTCTGTCTCCAGTATTGCATGTATCTTTCTTCTGAGTCTAGATATTCAAGGAGTGTTGAGACTCTAGAACATAGAATTCCTGTGTTGAATGTCTGATCTTTTAACTTCTGCTCAAGTGGTAGATTAAACTATTTTCAGATTGAACATTGAGAAGGGTATACTGCAGTAGGGATGCCATAAGTATAGATAGCTTAACACTTTGTATTGGGAGATATCTGTAAGGCAGGTATCATATGTATCCCCCTGAAATCCAATTTTAGTTGTTCATGCATATCATTCACAGGTGTATGTCTACTGACTCCAGGCCCTGGACAGGGACCAATCTAGCTTTGTGTTTATGTTATATACCATGTCCAGCTTTGCATCCAAGCTTAAAATCAAAATCAAACTCTAAAACAACCATTAGGACATTAGAATTAGTTTTAGGATCCTCAGTCCTCTGTCTACAACTGCAAATAGGCCCAAAGCTAGCCCCTTTGCTCTTATCTTTCAGTTTTGGTCTACTTACAGGAGGACTCATCTGCTTTCTATCAGCATCCCAGCCTTAGTATGCACATTATCATGGATGTTGAGTAGGGAATACCCCCCTAGGTTTTGTAGAGCCTGAAGAAGAAGAGGAGATAAAATATAGAGTCTATCTCCTACATTGTTGGCCCCTAGCCCAGAGATCCTGTTGATCATTGATGGCTACCTTGTAGGGAAATCTGGGACTAAGCATCCAGTCTGGGAAAAAACCAACAGCACCTTCCCAAAAAATCCAAAAAAGTTCTGAGTTTTGGCACCCCCTCAGTGTTTTTCAGCATCTACATCATAGTTCTTGAGGAGGTGGTCTTCATGTTTTGTCCATCGGTGAAAGTTTTGTTTTTTGAGTGCTCCGATTGTGTCTTTGAACTTTCAGTTTGAACCTCCCCGGCGAACCTCAGTGTTGAACCTCCCCATTGAACTATCGGGTTGAACCAGTTCAACGGTTCAACGGTTCAGGGGCTTTGGTTCCATATTTTCACTAAGTGAATCCTTTGCTCATTTTTTCTAATCCAATCAGTGTGGTTGAACCTCCTGCTTGAACCCTTTTCTTCAAGGTTCAACGGTTCGGTTCAATGGTTCAAAGCTTTAGTCTTCTTGTTCATCGGCGTAACGTGTGCGATCGACGGATGATTTCTAGGTTGGGCCGACAGTTAGGGGTTTTGCCAATGAAGAGTCATCGGCGTATGTCTTGCCGATGACCCAGATTTGAGTAGGCATCAGCGTAACATTTGAGCTCGGTAGGGAAGCTTTTGGGTTGGCCGATAGACTATCTCTGGCCGATACAGGGGAATGTGATGGTGCGGTCGGCGAGACTTTTGATGTCGAGGTGAGTTTTTTGGAGTGTGCCGATGGCTCGGGTCTTGGCGATAGGCTTTGGACAAAGGCTTATGCATCGAGCATGGCAAAAGGCGCTCGACGCTTATTATGTATGCGGCTATGTTTATAAAGTGCTAAAGTGGTCTCAGCAGCATGCATGTGGGACTATTCTTCCTGCATATTTTAAACCTGCAGTGAAACACATTTTGGCGGGAGACTTCATTTTGAATGCTGCGTCTGTTTTCAAGTAGGCCGCGGGTGGTTGAGCCATCAATGGCGACAGTGCTGAGGCGTGGGCAAGTTGTTGAACAGTCATGTACTCGATTGTGAATGAAGACTCCCAGATGGCGGCACAGGGCTCGAGGTCTTTCTTGTCTATTGCAGCAATAAATTTTGAGCGCCATTCCTTTGTGGGATCTGTATCTGATGTTTTTTGATGTCCATCATGTAATTAATTTTTGGGGGTACACTTTCTGGCCGATATAGGCAGACTGTGTTACCATTTTTGTTGTTGTTGAAAACTAGACATTTTGGCTTTGTAATAAGATACAACTAGTTTTGGTTGCTCTGTACAGGAGGTCTTGTGAGTTTATGTATCACTTGTTGTATGTCTCATGCATGAATCTACTGATTTCATGATTGGTTTTATATGAGTAATGCTATATTTGCATGTGTTATGTTAATTCTGTCTCCAGTATTGCATGTGTTCTTCTTTTGAATCTAGATATCTAAGGGGTGTCTGGTATTCTAGAATATAGAATTCCTGTATTGAATGCTTGATCTTTCAACTTCTGCTCAAGGGGTAGATTAAAGTATTTTTAGATTAAGTATTAGGAAGGGTATACTACAATAGGGATGCCATAAGTAGAGATAACTTAACACTCTGTATTGGGAGATATCTGTAAGGCAGATATCACACAAATCCCCGTGAAATCTAGTTTTATTGTGTTCATGCTGATCATTCACAGGTGTATGTCTACTGACTCCAAGCCCTGGATAGGCACCAATCTAGCTCTGTGTTGAGATTATACACCAGGTCCAGGTTTGCATCCAAACATCAAATCAACTCATTTCATATCTTCCACCTATTAGTTGTAGGAGTAGGATTAGGAACCCCCTGCATGCTCTCATACCCAACCAGACATTATGTCCAAGAATGTTGCCAACCTTGTGATTTGTTAAACAAATCTTGGTCCTTACATGAGAGTATTTTGCCTATTACTGTCAAGTTATATCTTTTTGTCATTGAGCTAGTCAAGGTCATACTTTTATCAAATAGGGACACCCCCTTGGTGCGGCAGAACCAGAAGTGAAGGGGAGGAGCTCACACAACCTCCTATATTTGGTTGGCTGAATCCACCTGTACATTAGAACTGGCAAACCCTAATGCTAATTCAGAAGAAAAACCAACAAAATGGTGACTCCGCTGGGGAGAGAGAGAGTCAAGTAACCTGAGGTCTGGAAAATCTAGTTTCCAGTGAAGTTGTTGCAGCAAAAAGGAACCATGTGGTGCTTTGCTAGGGTGATGAATCTAGAAAACAAAAATGCCTTGCTGACATTCTATCCTCTCTCTGAGAGGTGGCGACTCTGTTGAAAGAACCTATCAGTGCTGCAACATATATCCAGGTATTCATCTTTGATTCAAAATGTTGAGTTTAGAACAACAAGCCTGGTCGTGCTTTCAGAGAAGACCATTCTTTATTGAAAGATATAAAGCCCTAAATTTCACAAGGATATATGGTTACCCAAATATTATTCCCAATAAAATTAGATGTTTGCCAAAATATAGTGGATCAGATTCTGAATCGGCAAACAAACATCTGCAAAGATTTTGTAATTTAATAGAAGATTATGAGGTAGAGGATGAAGATGTAGTAATGAGACTCTTTGTTCAGTCATTGGAAGATGATGCTAGGATATGGTTTTCAGACCTGCCTATTTGTTCAGTTTCTTCATGGATAGATTTAGAAGTTGCATTCCTAGGGCACTTTGGTGAAAGGTTTGATGTGGCCTCATTGATCATACATTTTATGAATATCCAAATGGAAGATGAGGAACTGGTTCCAGCCTTTAATCTTAGGTTTATTAAATTGCTCAGGCAGATCCCTGAATATATGAGACCTAATAATGCATTGTACTTGACAATTTATTTGGCTGCATTTGATGAAGAAATGAGTTATCTGTTGAGAAATAAAGAACCAGTCACACTTCACCAGGCTTTCCAATTTGCTATGGACATAGAAAACAATGAGAAATATGGAATGCCAATAGGTTTCATGGCTGCAAGTTGTCAAAGCAGTTATCAAAGTGAATATATTTCAGCTCTCCCAGTATGTGCATTGAGAGATGATTGTATAGAGGGAAATATATTTCAGAATAATGTGTGCAGCCATGATGTGATGCATGAAGAAAATGTTGTAGAAAATGTAAGCATGTCTTGTAATAATGAAAACAAAGATTGTTATCAGCCTTTAGAAGACAAGCCTGCAGACACAAGGTGCCCTCCAATTGATCAAATGAGAGACATACATGAAGTTGTGTCTTGCAGTGATGTGCATATCTCAGTTATGCCTAATTATTTATATGAAGTGGATATGCAGAGCTTCACTCTGAATATAGAAAACATTGATTCAAGGGATGGCAGTGAATATGCTAGTGATTGCCAGCATTCAGATGCATATGTGAGCCTTTCAGATGATGAAATATATTTGGATGCTAATTATGAATGTTTCCTTGAAGATTTTGGCCACCTTCATAGTGCAGAGGTTGAAAATTTTTCTTTTGATTATCAGGGCACTGGTGAAGATAAAAAACAAGGTCACTATTCAGAGGTGGATGGGAAAATTGCAGATGTGTGTGCTCATACAGTTGGGGATAGTGTTGATTGTAGGGGTGACTATGAAGCTTTCAGTGTAGGGCTGCATTCTGAGTTATTTCTGCCTTCTCTTGAGACATTTCAGGTGGACATTAATGACAAAACTACCATGCATGATGATGATGGATATCTGTATGTTCATCAAGATAAATTTGATTATGAGATGTTGCTTGTGCCTGAATATTGCATGTTTGATACAGAGGAGCTCTTATTTTTTGAGGAAGGGCAAAATTCTGATGTGGATTCATTTGTTTCATGTGAGTCTGTTATTTTTCCAAGCAACATCAGTGACTCATATGATGATGACATTCTACAACTGATAATAATATATGCTGATGAAGCTAGTTGTAGATTTGTTGAAGAAAAAGAAATGAGCAGCAGCACAAATAATTGCCAAGGGGCTTGCTGCAGACAGTTAAATGCTTTTAGGCTTCATTTGAAGAAATCAAAAGAAAATCAAGTGTTTGACAAAGGAAAAGTCTAGTTTTTCCTTTTTGGTGGCCCTGGGCCACCATGTTTATTTTGAAATAATGTGTTTGGTGATGCAGATTGGTGCAAGTTTGACTCTGTGCCCAATGGATAGGGGACTGGTCTGCATCCCAAAGATCTGGGGTTCTCGCTGCAGTCTTGCACCTGCACGTCCCCAATCAGAGCCACTGTTGGTCCCTGAATTGACTGTCAGTTTTCGAGCAATTTTTCATGCAGGCACCTTCCCAAAAAATCCAAAAAAGTTTTGAGTTTTGGCACCCCGTTAGTGTTTTTCAGCATCTACATCATAGTTCTTGAGGAGGTGGTCTTCATGTTTTGTCCATCGGTGAAAGTTTTGTTTTTTGAGTGCTCCGATTGTGTCTTTGAACTTTCAGTTTGAACCTCCCCGATGAACCTCAGTGTTGAACCTCCCCATTGAACCATCGAGTTGAACCGATTCAACGGTTCAATGGTTCAGGGGCTTTGGTTCCATATTTTCACTAAGTGAATCCTTTGCTCATTTTTTTTGATCCAATCGGTGTGGTTGAACCTCCCGCTTGAACCCTTTTCTTCAAGGTTCAATGGTTTGGTTCAATGGTTCAAAGCTTTAGTCTTCATGTTCATCGGCGTAACGTGTGCGATCGGCGGATGATTTCTAGGTTGGGCCGACAGTTAGGGGTTTTGCCGATGAAGAATCATCGGCGTATGTCTTGCCGATGACCCAGATTTGAGTAGGCATCGACGTAACATTTGAGATCGGTGGGGAAGCTTTTGGGTTGGCTGATAGACTATCTCTGGCCGATACAGGGGAATGTGATAGTGCGGTCGGTGAGACTTTTGATGTCGGGGTGAGTTTTTTGGAGTGTGCCGATGGCTCAGGTCTTGGCGATAGGCTTTGGACAAAGGCTTATGCATTAAGCACGGCAAAAGGCGCTCGACACTTATTATGTATGCGGCTATGTTTATAAAGTGCTAAAGTGGTCTCGGCAGCATGCATGTGGGACTATTCTTCCTGCATATTTTAAACCTGCAGTGAAACATGTTTTGGTGGGAGGCTTCATTTTGAACGCTGCGTTAGTTTTCAAGTAGGCCGCGGGTGGTTGAGCCATCAATGGCGACAGTGCTGAGGCATGGGCGAGTTGTTGAACAGTCATGTACCCGATTGTGAATGAAGACTCCCAGATGGCGGCGCAGGGCTCGAGGTCTCTCTTGTCTGTTGCAGCAATAAATTTTGAGCACCATTCCTTTGTGGGATCTGTATCTGATGTTTTTTGATGTCCATCATGTAATTAATTTTTGGGGGTACACTTTCTGGTCGATATAGGCAGACTATGTTACCATTTTTGTTGTTGTTAAAAACTAGACATTTTGGCCCTGTAATAAGATACAAATGGTTTTGGTTGCTCTGTACAGGAGGTCTTGTGAGTTTATGTATCACTTGTTGTATGTCTCATGCATGAATCTACTGATTTCATGATTGGTTTTATATGAGTAATGCTATATTTGCATGTGTTATGTTAATTCTGTCTCCAATGTTACATGTGTTCTTCTTCTGAATCTAGATATCTAAGGGGTGTCTAGTATTCTAGAATATAGAATTCCTGTATTGAATGCTTGATCTTTCAACTTCTACTCAAGGGGTAGATTAAAGTGTTTTCAGATTAAGTATTGGGAAGGGTATACTGCAATAGAAATTCCATAAGTAGAGATAACTTAACACTCTATATTGGGAGATATCTGTAAGGCAGTTATCACACAAATCCCCTTGAAATCTAGTTTTATTATGTTCATGCTGATCAATCACAGGTGTATGTCTACTGACTCCAAGCCCTGGATAGGCACCAATCTAGCTCTGTGTTGAGATTATACACCAGGTCTAGGTTTGCATCCAAACATCAAATCAACTCATTTCATATCTTCCACATGTTAGTTGTAGGAGTAGGATTAGGAACCCCCTGCATGCTCTCATACCCAACTAGACATTATGTCCAAGAATGTTGCCAGCCTTGTGATTTGTTACACAAATCTTGGTCCTTACATGAGAGTATTCTGCCTGTTGCTGTCAAGTTATATCTTTCTGTCATTGAGCTAGTCAAGGTCATACTTTTATCAAATAGGGACACCCCCCTTGGTGTGGCAGAACTAGAAGTGAAGGGGAGGAGCTCACACAACCTCATGTATTTGGTTGGCTGAATCCACTTGTGCATTAGAACTGGCAAACCCTAATGCTGATTCAGAAGAAAAACCAACACATTCTTTTTTGGAAGGTTAATTTTTAGAGAGCTTGGTAGGTGCCATGGACACGCCTATTAGGCTCACTAGCTCACATAGACAGATGGCCCTTTTAGGTTTGGTGTTGGAGAAGAGGTTGCAGTCGATTTTCAAATCAAAGAATGGAATCCTCATGCTGTCTTTTCAATGGGTGCTCGGGGATGAGTTTCTGAAAACAAAGCATAAGCATATCTAGTAAACTCAGACATTTCATCTATGTTTGTCGATGTGTTGTTTGAGGCTGGGGAGGCAAAGGATGATATTAGATCTCTAACCAGAGCCTTCATCAAACTGATCTAGTTGGGGGGATTTTATGAAGTTATTGACATATCCAGGTATGGTGATGGCATCCCTCAGCCAGAGGACTTTGTGAAAGTTAAGCAGGATGGGGAATCTATAAAGTGGTGGCCATTTATTATCCATGGGTGGCAGGGAGGTGAACAGAATAGGAGATTCAAAGTTGAGAAGGCAGTGAGTTTTCTAAAACATGTGATAGGTTTGGAGGCTACCGTTGATGGTCCTTGGTTCAAGTTTCCACATGTAGATAATGAAGAAAAGGATGGAGTGTAGAAAATTCAGTAAGATTATTTTGTTGTTGATACAATATATATGCTATCATGTAATATTTTAGTCTTGAAAAGAGAAGTAGTTGTATGGGTAGATACAGGGGATAGGAATGAAGGGCAGTAAGTTGGTAGATCCTTTTTGTAGTGCAAGTTGTTTTTATTCTCTGCTGAAACTGGATGTTGCTGTAATATGTTGATTTTTTGGTTATCAATACAATGGGAGCACTCCCCAAGAGTGCATAAACTTAACAAAAAAAAATTATATTATGAAATATATAAATGCTAGATAATAGTTATTAATATAATATGTGTAGTGTATATAATTAATAAAGGATGTTGACATTCAACACAAAATTTTATTTGAATTTAGAAAAATAAAAAGGTGGGCTAGTATTAAATACTTTAAGCACTTGTCAATTATAACAAATAAGAGATAATAGTAAGTAGTATAATATTTAAATGATGATGTGACTTCTCACGAGTCACATCACTATGGAATTGATAATAAATGTTTGAGACACTTATCATTTGTATATTGTATTAAAAACTTTATTAGAACTCAACTTTTTTATCCAATAGTTTTTGAGATAAATGATATTAGTCATTTCTCATTAAAAATTTACATGTTTACTTTGTCAAAAATAAGAAAATAAAATAAATACCACTAGTAGCAACACTTAAATGTGCTAACTTTTATAGTCATGTCAACCAAACATTGTAGATTTATGTAGTGCTTGATGAATAAGATGATAAATAAATATGTCAATTATCCATTTGATAGTATCTTTATTGCTATCACTATTTTTTAATAATTTCAAAGATGTGATAATTGAAGAGATTTTCAATGATTTTCTAAGAAATTAGCAACTTCAAAGGTATCTTAATTTATTACCAGTGGTATAATTTTCAAACATATTCTATAGTTACACACTAAGTATTAACCGTAAGATGGACTAATTATAATTTTATTTTTCTTTCCAATAACACTATAGTTTGTTAGGATAAATTTTGTAATTTAAGTCACCTTAAAAAACCATTATTCTTAAAAATTAAAATAAATTAGAGGGTTGCCTATTTTTGTGTTATACACATTGCTAGATGCATTCAATCACTTATTTATTGAATACATTTGAATTCTTATTGTTTATTATCACAATCCATCTTTTTACAATTACAATGTGTTGTGTACAATGCAAATGCTAGGTTCATAAAGGTTAACCAAGACATTCAAATAAATAGAAAAATATGTGAATAAAGCATGAAATACATGAATATCATGACCATACCTTATGAAGTTCATATTAAGAAAGCATACTATAGTTAGTTCTAAACATATATTATATTATTACTATTTTTTAAACAATATAAATTACATTAATACAATTGTAAGACATTGAAACTGGTAAATTGGTATAAAGAAATCATGAACACTGTGGGGACAATGATGAAACTACACCAACATTGTATTAACATCTTAGATGAAAATTCTTGATGTGTGCCTTTTTTAATTGAACCACCTTCCTAATTACATTATTCTAAAGCTACATGATGAGTCTTATTTTGTATTAACATAGGAAAATATGTTACAATGTGCTTCTATTGAAAGAAATACATACAATAATTCAAAATATACCTTTTGATTATAACTGATACTAGATGAAAAGTGATTATACTTAATATTTTTCTTTTCACTTTTTATATTGTTGCACACGTCAAGAATCCTCCTTGTACATCTCTTGATGTATTCTTCAAATATATTTAATGTTTCTAATATCATGTCTAAAATGAAGAAATCTTCCCACAAAATAATTAATTTAAAGATGAATGGAAAAATTCTTAAAAAGTTGAACTTAACCATATAAACCATGAACATAGTGTTCATCTAGTTTAATCCACATATAATATGCCACATGAACACCTTAGTAGGAGAAAAATATGAATTGAATGTCACAAAGAAAATCATTTAGATGCAAAATGCATGAATAGTTTGTAATTATGCACAATTTAGCAAAAACAAATAAAGAAAGAAGAAAGTTTAATCTATAAGTTTGAATAAATATAATTGAGAATCATGCAAAATAAAATACATAGTATGCACAAACTCAGCAACAAATCTTGTCTTTATACACAAAATTTCATTATCTCGTTTATTTATGCAACATGGTATATAAAAGAATTTATAAAGTAATAGTATAGGCTCACTAATATAGACTCTAAAAATTTATTACTCCTAACAACCATATGATATTTGGTCCCTTCCAACAATGTGACCACTTTATTTTCATTGTGTGCATGATACATGCACCCACACACCAACACTAACTTACAAATTATATACAGAAAAAGGAACAATCATGTACAAAATAATTGTCATCACTATTATAGACAAATGAAGTATATTTGGTGATATACGTCACATTAACATATGAAATATACAAAGTTTACATGCAATGAATTACATGAACAAGACCTATAGGAACTTATACCAATCTCATGAAAAACTTGTATGGCTTGAATGTTTCCCTCCATAGTCAACTTATAGACAAGGATTGCAACCATCACACAAGTACATATTTGTGACATATCACCTAGGACAATATTTTATATTGGAAAGCTTTGAGATTTCTAGTTAGTTACCTTAAGAAGAGTAGAAATGGACCTCCTTGATCATCATAATGTGAAGAGTTAAATTCCAAACTATAAAATTGAATCTATAAAGCTTGCAAAGAAACTAATAAGACTTAGAACCTATAGGGGATCATCCAATTTAGCTATAAAAAGATAACTATTGCCTCGATCAAAAGAAATGAGAGAGATACAAAATCTCCTCCATACCCAAATCTAGATGGATCAAAAAGAAATGAAGCTCCAAAATAAGAAAACATAAGACACAAGAAGCTAATGTATTACCATAGACTTGAAAGAAGCATCAATCGTATGACCTTAAATGTCCACAATACCTAGGTCCACAGAAATAAAAACAATGTGAAGTTCAACCCCATATTAGAAAGCTCCCTTCTTCGAAAGAAAGAATCAAAGTGCATCATTAACCATTTAATCATTGTAGTAAGCACTCATTATAGTAACATCTAAAAGACTAGAGCTTGTATTTTAGAATTTCCTTCCCATCCTTCTCCACAAACCATACTCACTTCATCAAACATGTGAGAAACAAAAGAATTCCATCAAATCTACTTCATTTTATCTATGTTGGAGTAGGTGTGTTGTACACCTTGCATAACATTGGTATTATTTTATTATGGAAAATACATATTTATTTGTGGTGCATCATGGGTGATGTGTTTATCCACATTAAATAATTATTTGGCACCTTGTAAAAGTTCTATGTAACATTATGTTAATTATTTATTTGTAATTATTTGATTATTTGGGAAAACTTAGTACCAATAATCAAATGTGGCAATCAATGGTTTTGTAGAATCATGGTTTTAGGGAAGATGGTTTTACCATACCACATGTACATTTGTGTGAGCTTATCTCTATAAAAGCAAACACATGGGTAGCTGTTGTAGAGTGAGGTGAGGGCATATTGCCTTTGGATGGGTTTAGTTTGAGCATCTCTTGCAGGTTGCATGTGTGAGGGTTTGAAGCATGACATTTGATGTATGGTTACATGCTTGTTCACATGGAGGACAGGTAGAGAGCTTGATGTTTCAGAGGTGATCTCTGCATATGTATTGTAATCATTATTGTTGAATAATACATGAGAGATTCATGCTTTTGGATGCTAGGTTTTTCCATCTATGAGGGTTTTCCCATGGTATATCTTGTGTCACCATTGATGGTATGATTGTCTATTTCTTTTGCCTGTGGATTCTTGGCTATTGTTGCACATTAAATCTCTTATTGGGTTATGAGGAATTAATCTATATGGCTGCATATTTCTAACATTTGGTATCAAAAATTTATTGCTTGGTTGTGAGAGGAAATCCTTGCTTGATGACCCTAGCTATGAGTGGAATTTTTGTGTATAGTGGAATCCATGGCTTTGCATGAAGGAATGAAGGCATTTTTAGGGTTACAAGGTTGTTTGCAGACTTGGGTTGTTGCAAATCTAGGGTTTCATGGAGATTTGGTAAATGGATTTTTGATTTGGGCTCTTTCCATGGAGGGTTTTGGAGGTATCTTTTGTAGGAAGCCTCCTAGACAAAATCAAACCCTACCATTAGATTTAGGAGGTCCCATAGGTGAAGAAAAACATATAATTTTCCTATATCTGGAGGCAAAAATTTTTTAACCATTTTTTGATGCCCTAGGGGAATCTTGGAAGAAATCCATATAGTCGGCATCTACGTAGGGATTGTGTCGGTACAAAATCTACAAGTTTTATTGTAAAAAAATAATATTATTTTTGGGCAGTCTGCAATGTTTAGTTTTATTTAAAAAATAAAATTAAAAAAATAAAATTAAAAAAATAAAAAATAATGTTTGGGGGGGTTTGTACTCCCACCCCTTGAGCCAGCGGTACCAGTGCGGCAGGCCAGTCGGTACAGCCAATAGGGCTGACCGACTCGACTACCATGGCTGGTTGGCCCCCAGCTAATGTACTAGTCTGATAGGGCCTTGGCCCTTCGATGCTGGTCGTCGGTCTAGCGAGGCCGGGCCAAGATCGAGCCAAGGGTAAAGTCAGCCAACATGGCCTCTATTAAGTTTTTAAAAATATTTCAGACTTTAAACCTATTTAAAATTCCAAAAAAAATAATTGTTTTAAAAATAATTTCATGTTCGCTACCACCAGTGCCACCACGGTGCCGCCCAGGTGTCGCAGGTGTGCCACTGCAACTGGCGGGCCACCCACTGGCCACTAGGGCTAGTCTAATAGCCTTATTGGGTAAACTTTTTCTAGGGGGCATAATGTTCTCCTAGGATGTTGAAATTTCAACTTCATATAGTCGTTGAAAATATTTTTCCATGTACCACATAGTGGTGATAGAATTTTTTCCAAATTTTCCTATTTTGACCAATTTTTTCAGTTGGAAGCCAGGTGTACGTTTTGAGCTTTGATCGGGTATAACTTGTGCATACGGAGTCATATTTTGGACTTCTTATAGGCGTTGGAAAGGTATTTCTAAACACTACGCAGTGGAGAAGGTTTAGAGATGAAATTTTTAGGTTTGTTCAATTTCTATCAGTTTGAGATTGTTTTGGTTCCTTTGACTTTTGGTGTGTTTGTGAGTTGATGGAAAATTGAATTTGGGATGATTTGGTGTTTGAGTCATTTTAGACTTATAGGTTTATCTCTGATTATCCTTTGGTTGAAATCATTATATACATGTATTGCTAAGTTTGCATGATGCATTGTGAGATCTATATGTTGTGCAGGGTTGTAGGTTGTCTATGCTTACAAGTTGCATTTATGAGTTGGATGTGGGTTGTCTATGCCCATAGATGTTTCAGTGTTGATGCAGATTATGATTTGTAGCTTGGGTTAGTCACATGTTGCATTGGCTTGTTTTTCATTATGAGATTTAGAGAGAGATGGTATTACCTGATACAGTCATGATATGGGACCTATGTTTGCTAACTATATGGTACAGTTGTGTGAGACTTGATGGGAGTTTGGTGCAGGTGTATTGGGTGCTGATCATGGTGTCATGGATGTTCCTTGGCTGGTTGGGAATTCGGCATGACATGATTGTTTTACTAGTGTAGTTTTGGTGGTTTTGGATTGATGTTTGGTTTATAGGTTTTGTTCATCTTCTTGGTTTGGAGATTATGATTTACTCAATCTTTTGGGAGCTATTGTCATTACAGTGGGATTCTTTGATTGTGTTGGGGCCATGGATGATCTTCATGTAGGAGATGGTTATCATGATGCCATGGATAGCTTGGTTACATGTTTTAGTGGGAGCTTTTGACAGTGATGATTTGATGTTTATGTTGTTTCCATGTATAGCTCAGTACCATGGTTCAGTGGGAGCTTTGGCAAGATATGGTTATCTTCATATGATTTAGAGATGTTGACATCTTGGTGTTGCAAATATGTGCCTAATCAGTGTTGTCATTGATGTCAACTATATCCTATTTTTGCTCCCTGTGTAGAAGACTAGATTGTTGAGGATATTGAGAAAATTAATGAGGATCAATATATGCAAGCAATATGGCTAAGTAGAGGATTGTCTGAAGAAGCTCTAGTTAAGCTTTGAAGGGTTCACATGAATATTTGAAGAAGCTGTGACCATCTAAGTAGAACTAGTTTTGCAGTGTTCAGAAGAGACAGAGCGACAGGAAAGAGGTCCAGATTGTTCCGGATATGTCAAATGATGATCTGTAGATCTGGAGGCATATTTTGGAAGTCAGTGTGTATCATCCATTCAAGTGGTTCATGGTTTGGAGGTCCACAAGCAATCTTTCTAAAGTGACAGTCATGGCAAACAGTGTTCTTGAGGTTTCAGAAGAAGATGCAAGTGATTCTGATGATTTGGAGGAATGCGGATGTTTTTGTTGAAATCAATGTTCTTGTGGAAGTTTCTAAATTGAATGACTGCTATGTTGGAGGTCCGCATTGAAGTTTGAGCTTGTCAATAAAGATTTCCTTCTTGGTGTTGTTGTTCTTCCTAGTCTTGGCCGACTAGATGATTCAAGCATGTTGCGGATGATCTAAGAGCATTTCTATGGAGCATGGCATGTTAATTAATGAAGATTTGAGTCCTAGTTATGTTTGGCCGATAGCTTAGTGATTCACATTAAGTCAGATGTTTGTAGTGCCAACCTTGATGTTCATTCCAAGGCTAATGAAGCATATAAATACT
The DNA here is from genome assembly GCA_027924645.1 of Cunninghamia lanceolata. NCBI lineage: Eukaryota > Viridiplantae > Streptophyta > Pinopsida > Cupressales > Cupressaceae > Cunninghamia > Cunninghamia lanceolata. The sequence continues at coordinate 1,662,932 of BSBN01000429.1, read as the reverse complement.
TGTTGATGAGTTGTGGAAAATTATCCTTATGCAGAAACAATATAATCTAAAGAAAGGATCAAAAGGTAGAGCAGAGCAGAGGAGAAGCAAAAGAACAAGAGTTGTTTTAATAAAGAGTTAGAGAAGAAGTATTTGGGGTAGAGCAAAAGTTTTGTGAGCATTCAATGAAACTGAACCAAGCATGAAGTAGATGATATTTCTCAGTTAATTCTTTCTGTTCTAAAATAAATTATGTAGACAGTAAGCCTCATAGTGAGCTCTAGGTAGTGCGCCCAAAGGCATGTGCCTTCTATTTTTCTAAAGTACTTTTAACAGGGTACAAATCTTTGTGGGTTAACTCCCACCATGCTTTTTCTCTTAACTAGGTTTCCACATCAAAATCTTGGTGTCAAGTGTGTTGCTTATGTTTTTGCTCATATGTTGTTGATCCATGCTTTAATGTTTGCATATTAAATTTTTGGTAGTAAGTTAATAAAGAAGGTTAAAAGCAAAAAAGGTTTATTTTGTGTGACAACTAATTCACCCCCCTTTCAGTTGTCTAGTCTAATTCCAACAATTGGTATCAGAGCCAGATCCTCTAAAAGAAGCTTGGGGTAAATGTAAGAAGTTGTGTCCACTTAAGGTGGAAGTTTCGGAGTTAGAAAAAAAATTGAAATTAGGTAACTAAAAACAGGATCCCATTTTTGGTCGGGATCTCGAGCCTAAAATCCAAAACGGGATCCCATTCCTTAGCGGGATCCCAAACCTAGAACCAAAAAATGGGATCCCATTTTGAAAAAGTATTAATTTTTTAAAAAAATGGCAGAGACCCCATTTTTCCTAGTGACAGGCGACAGCTAAGAACGGGATCCCGAGTTGAGTCACCATCAAATCAGCAAGTAAGTGGATTTTTCCACTTCTATAATTTAGCAATGAATCCTTTGAAGTTTCCCTTGTTTTTTTTGGTGTAAAATACAATCAAAATTTAAATTGTAAACTGTCATTTAGGGTTTCTATTTATGAAATCAATAGCTATTTTTTGACATTTTAGTTGTAAATACAATTGAAATTTTGAAAGACTATATCATATAAAAGGATAGAATTTGAACAAACTGTCAAAATTTTGTTTAAATTTGAGAATTGAATAGCTGTATTTAGATATTTTAGATGTAAAATACAATTGAAATTTTGAAAATACTATATCATATGAAAGGAGAGATTTTGAACAAACTGTCAAAATTTGATTTCAGTTTGAGTGTTGAATCGTTGTATTTAGACATTTTAGCTATAAAATACAATTGAAATTTTGAAATGACTGTATCATATGAAAGGAGAGATTTTGAACAAACTGTCAAAAATTATATAGCATAATTGGGATGATATATATATTTGGTTTTTATAAAATTTACTTATATCAATGTATGTCATTGTATTTTAAAGGCATTATTGAATAGGTAATTATCATGTAAAACAATTACAACAAACCATAATAAAACCTTTATCACGTCCTTCATAATCAAACCTTTAGAGACAACCAACTAATCAAGAATTGAGAAGATTTTACAATTTTTGTGATAGCCAACTAATCAAGAATGAAATCAAGCCAACAAATGTAACTTTAGAGACACTTGTAGCTGTCCTCACTAGCTAGGTTATGCCCCTGGGATGAACATCATGATGTTAATTGTGATATGAGCTTAACCTCATTGGTAATGCTTCCCCTAATCTTAATGACATTGATGTAGGCCCCACTCATGATCCTTACAAAGATCTTGCCACCACTAACCTCTTTCATGATAGGTCACTATCCTCACCATCTCCTTAGACCTATAATACCTTGAGCTTATCAATTGGGATCAACATGACCCTTTATGATTTGATGTTTTCCAAAATGATGAAGCCATCATGAGACTTATGAAGTGTCAAGACCACATCCCCATTATAATAATAAGAAAGACTTTTCCACCATACTTAACACCTATGCTTATTTTGGAGAGAAAGAAGAACCCTTTAGTCCTAAGGCACCCTAGTAGGCAGAATAGCAACAAGATATAAGATGAAACTTGTGATCGATTAAAATGATACAATAAAAATGGACACTTCCCAAGAGCTCCTCAATGACAAACTTCACCTTCCATTAGATACCACTCAGATACAAGATGACTCCCCTCTCCTTGTTGAGGATGCTATAGACATCAACCTGTGAATAGAGGAGGACCCTAAACTCTCTAAGATAGTAGCTCCACTGGACCTTGACATCAAAGAAGGCATGACCATCACCCTTAAAGATTATGCTGATTTCTTCATGTGGTCTTATGGTGATATGCCTTGAGACTCCATCTTTAAAGTCATGTTCATCATCTTGTGGTTCACCTCAATGCCAAACCTATTCAATAAAAGCTACGCAAAATGCACCCCCAAGTAGCCCTCTTGGTCAAAGAAGAATTGTATAAACTCTTGGATGTGGGGTTCATTCAGACTATTACTTATCCTAAATGGGTCTCTAATGTGGTCTTAGTTAACAAGAAAACTAAGGTAATTCATGTTTGCACTAAATTTTGAGACATCAAAAAAGGATACCCTAAAGATAACTTTTCTCTACCAAACATTGATATGATCGTGGATCTCATAGCCATATATATAAAATGTTATCATTAATCTGGATATAATATCCCTTGAAACATTTGAGTTAGACATGGAGACACCTAGATTATGGAGAGGTATATGTAAGAAAACACCTCTTGTAGACTCAACACAAACTTATCCCTCAACCCTCTAAATTGTGACTTACATCATTTGATTACCCTGGGACACACTATAGACAACTCTATACAAACTTGGCAAAAGATATTTTCTCCTAACAAAAACTTGTATATGTTAAAGTATCTACTACTACATTAGATTTGATATACTACTTAAAAGGAAAGAGTTGGGACTAACAACTAAATAGAAAACAATAATTTTGCAAATAGGAAATAGGAAACAAAATCGAGCTAGAACCATCTTGACTAATTTATCTTTTTCTAGCTAGATTGAATCCCTACAATCACAAGTTAAAAACAAAGCATCAAATTCTTCATTAAATTTAAATCACAAATCATCAGAATATATTCATCTTCATACTCAGATTAGTCAGGTAGGCAACTAGTAACTTCAATCCTATCTCCATTATCAAATTTGGTTGCCATAGGCAACTTCACCAAATTTAGGTTTTCAGATCATGTGGCATGCACAAGATATCCACCTCAAGGTAGTTCTCCAAGTCTAGTTATAGTCTTGCAGATGTTCATTATGATTCTACCTAGGTGGTATGATAGTCCATTGGTTTCTAGATGACATCATTCAATAGCATAGATGCATTTGAACATTCACCCTTCATTGATATATATTGATAGTAAAATAGAGTTTTAAATTGTTCTTAAGGTTTGGGACAATCATAGTGTTAAGATAGTGCAAATTTTAAGACTATTTAGACTAATTAAATGGGCTTAGTCTCAAGCTAAATAACACCATAAGAGTTGGGACTGATAACTAAATAGAAAACAATAATTTTGCAAATACGTATGAATAGGAAACAAAATCAAGCTAGAACCATCAACTAATATCTTTTTCTAGCTAGATTGAATCCCTACAATCACAAGTTAATCAAAGCATCAAATTCTTCATTAAATTTAAATCACAAATCATCATAATATATTCATCTTCATACTCAGATTAGTCCTAGGCAACTAGTAGTCAATCCTAGATCTCTGTTATCAAATTTGGTTGCCATAGCCTGCAACTTCACCAAATTTAGGTTTTCAGATCATGTGGCATGCACAAGATATCCACCTCAAGGTAGTTTTCCAAGTCTAGTTATAGTCTCAAATAGATGTTCATTATGATTCTACCTAGGTGGTATGATAGTCCACTAGTTTCTATGACATCATTCAATAGCATAGATGCATCTGTTCTAATTCATTTCTTTTGTCCAAAATGGTTGTGACAATAAAAAAGAAGCTTATTGAACTCATAATCAATAGGAAACCCCCGGTCATAATAGGAGGTCTTGAATTTGGTACCAATGATTGTGAGTTCCTTGTAGAATATGATGAACCTTTTGAACAAGAGAACCTTGTAGACCATGATGCATATCTTGATTTAAACTTGAACATTATCGTCATGTGAATGCTTTTAGCCATCCTACAACCTCCTATCACCCTTCATCCTCTTATAGGGATATGCCACACAACCGAGCTCCAAGTTGACCATGCCAAACCCAAAGTCACAATCCTAAGAGGTCCCTAATTTCCTCCCAATGATCATGAGAACCTTGTAGATCATGATGCATATATTTTGAACAAGATTATCAAGTTCCTTCATAACAAGAACGTGCAAGTCCAAGTTACCCTTTTCACCAATATTGAAAGTGTCCTTAAGTCCTTATGTTACCTTTGACAAGGGGAACACCACTCTAGATTATGCATCTTATGGGTATCCTTCATCATCATCCAATCAAATGCCTATCCAAGAGCCTACTAGTCCTATCCCAACACCACCATGTAATCCCAATCCTAATTCATTGGTCCATCCACCTTCTAATCCATCATTCCCTTCATTACCCTCACCACCATCTAATCCTCCAACTTCACATCCTAAATTTAAATCACCTCTCTTAAATGACCTCTATAGATGTACTATGAACTATATATTACAAAGACAAACCTATATGCCATCCCTCTCTATTAAGTTTGATCACTCCCAATCCTAATCCATTTCCTCCTATTATCCATCCACTTAATCCTAGACATTCACCTTTCGTTGATAAATATTTATAGTAAAATAGAGTTTTAAATTGTTCTTAAGGTTTGGGACAATCATCTAGTGTTAAGATCTAGTGCAAATTAAGACTATTTAGACTTTAAATTAAATGGGCTTAGTCTGAAGCTAAATAACACACATAAGAGTCAAGTGACTAACAACTAAATAGAAAACAACAATTGCAAATAGGAAATAGGAAACAAAATCAAGCGAGTTCACCATCAACTAATATCTTTTTTCTAGCTAGATCATCCCTAGAATCACAAGTTAAACAAAGCATCCTAACCTTCTTACCTCATCATCTATCTTTTAAAAGTGGAAGATTTAATCATTACCACATGGTTATATATGTCTCTTTGATTATCTAGATAATGTGCAATTGAATCTCTAGAGGATTCTTACATCTTAACAACAATTTCATTGTCCCTTTGTAGTTCATTGTCCCTCATATAAATTAACAAAATTGAAACCTTGGACCTAACATATGATAACAAACCTTGAGAACAAATTTGAATTATGGTAGTCCTAATAGCCCTATTAAATTGACCTGTATATAGTATTAAATTGATCTTTCTTGTCTCCCTCACCATAAGAATCAAAATTTAGCTCTCGAATGAAAATCCCTTGATTTCAATTTGAAAATTACATCTAGTTCACTATATAATAGCTCTCTTACATTTTGAAATTTGTACATGCATGCATGTATCTGTATGTTTAATTTAAATTTATTTCAAGTGTAATTTCTTGAAACATACATATAATTTATAATTTTTGAACATGTACATTATATGTTTATTTATAATTTATATATATATATATATATATATATATATATATATATATATATATATATATTCTTGATTTAATTTTAAATTTGTACTCAAGTTTGTATGTTTATATGTATATATTCAGGTTCATATATGTTTTTATATATATCATGAATTTGGATGATATTCACTTTGATGTTGAGGACTTCCTCAATGCACAAGATGATCCGGCCCCACCCCCACCCCTACCCCCAGTGCCAGATGCCCCACCTCTAGATGCCCTAGTGCTAGATGCCCCACCTCCATCCCCACCTCCACCCCCACCTGGAACTGACTAGGCTCGCTTGCGAGCCATAATTAATGAAAATGTGGATTCCATACAAGAAAAATTGAATTCCATTCGCAATGAACAATTCATGCCACCTCACGTGGTACGTTTTGTATCTTTGATGCAAAACATTGTAGATTCTGTGAGGTCTATTGACTCAGACTTTGATGGATTTCAGAAACGGAGAGAGGAGAAGCACCAATTTTATGCTGATGGCCTCTCCTATAAGACTATTTTGGATCTTAAAATCACAAAAGCTCAATTAGCACAATATTTTAGACATCCCATTACAAATGAACCTATTCCTACAAATAAGAAAAGAATATCAATCAGGTGGTGTAGGCATGAAGGAATGTCTACCAATTTTTGGGACAGATGGTGGATGGTGTTTGATTATCCCCTCATGCTAATTGTGAGGTTCCTTTATATTTTTTGAGAAAATTATATGCAGAGTTTGTTCTGAATAAAAAACCCAACTACTTTGATTTTAGATCATTCCAGGGTATTGGTGGTGGCATGCCACAACAGAGGTTGGGGGCATGGGTTGATCCCCAATGACCCATGCCTGTTCAACCTCTTATTGACCCTCATGTTACTGCCATTCCTTCGCCCTTCCAGCATCGTGTAGTGGTATCCACACTAGGCACATTGAGTGCACTCTCAGGTAGCCTACATGAGCAGACTTCTATGATGGTAGCTTAGGTTAGAGAGCATGGAGGAGTTGATGATGGAAGTGGTCCTAGTACCACTCCACATGTGTCAATGCCTCATACATGTACGAGTTGCAATTAGTTGTGTTATGGACCTTATCAGGAAGTTGCACCCACTTCAGCTACACATGCATCATCTGATAATGTGGGCACTGAATCATTTGTTGATTATCTATTTGCTAAGGATCATCCCACTGACCATTCAACACAGGTATATATAGGTTATGTACACATGTTGAATTTATAACAATTTTTTAAGCATGTGTTTTTAATCAACATTTAGATCAATTAAATTGTAATATTTTAACAATCGAATTATTTGGTGTAGATGATGGCAATAGGGACCATTGATCGAATTAATTTTTCATCGACACCTGTTCATCTTGGGCACCCATTTGGGGTACATTTTCAATGATAATTTATATTTTAAATATTAATTTTATTTACTTGATTTTAATTTGTAATTCAGTCTTGAATGTGTGTACCATTAAATATTTATGAACTGGTTCAGGGTTCTTCCACATTGAATCCTCCATCTCAGGGTGTCTCGAGCACTCCTCCATCATTGGGCATATCACATAACACTCTTACAGTATGTATATTGTTTTAGAAAACTATATATACTTTGATTTTTCTATTTTGATATCACTGTATCTGAAAACATGCACATGTACTATTTAATATATATTGAAAATATGTCTATGCAGGTTGACACAACAATGAGGATGGGCATTTTAGCACACTTGGATAATCCAAGTTTATATCAGGAGTCGACTGCATTTCAGGTTGTTCAAAAATGTATAACATGTACACAATTCAATTATATATATATATGTTTTAAAACCTAATTTGTACACACATGTGCTAACTTATAAATGACCTTGTAGGAGCTTGTTAGTGACACCTTTCATCAACACACAACACATGCAGAGCAGGAGGACAGAGGAGATGGGCAGCCTGATACGGTATAATTTAAAATTTAGATTATATTTAAATTCAATTAAAATATACATTGTGAACTTAAAGTAAATTTCTTGATAGATATATATGTTGACATGTGTTCAAAATTCTTTTTCTTTTATAGCTTGAGACATGTCATGTAGCTAAGCCCATAGAGACAAGTCCTGGAATAGAGGATGCACAACAAGTTCTTCTTACGGTATAATAATTTAAATATGATACCTTATAAATTAAATTGAATTAAATCATTTTTAAAATCGTCTTACATCTAATTTCAACTTGAACTTTCTCTTGTATTAAATAGATTGATTCAGAGCATGTAGAGACAGGTCCAAGTGCACCAGAGCATGCCTCACAACCTCATATGCTAATTTAATTTTATGATAAATTATAAATTTAAAATTTTTCATTAAATCATTTTTAATCATCTTACATCTGATTTCATCTAAATCTTTCTCTTCTACATAGTGATTCAGGTCATCTAAGTAGTTCGCATGGTGTGAAGAGGACTCTTGATGATAGAGATAGTATGTGATAGGTTATTGAACATGGGATACATAATTTGACTATTTCATGGACTATGTTATATACAGTTTGTCATGGACTTTATATATATATTGTTGAACATGGACTTTAAATATATTTTTTGAACATGGACTTGGAGTTTATACAACTTGACCTTCCTCTATTTGTTCTTGTGTGGGTTATTTGAGCAAAGTAGGCATTGTTTTCTTCTTGTGGATATTGTTGTTTTATTTATAGTTTATAATTATGGATTTTGTAAGGTTATATATTTGTAATCATACCAAAATTGTTTCGATCACCTTTTTTGTTGCTACTTGATCCCCCAATTTTTGTATTATGAAAGCTTAATGAGTTGTCTTATGTAGTCAACCTATAATCCCTTAAGTGAAAAACCTTATAAAGAGCAACCACACTATCAATATCGTATACATGTCACACAATAAATGCAATCCTGCCATAACAAAATCATACACATGTCAAACTAATAATCATGTAAAACCATCATGTTAATTTAGGTGCATCCATACATATCCGTTATCCATGCATACATACATTGCATATACATCATAAACTATAAAAGCATAACATCACATACATACATATAAAAGCATCCCTAAATAATCATAAATCAAACTCTAATCTAACCATGTGCATGAAGGAAAAGAAATGTAAATGAGATCAACCATAATAAGATATAGATTGACATCAATAGAAATAATCGATTGTCATATATATAAATCTGATAATAACTGAGTACATAAGATCCATCATGGGAGGTACATGATCAAAATAAGTATACACGAGTACAAAGTCTCCCCATGCAACGGGCAAGGCAAAAATCTCTACAAGTGTCAAAGTGTTGATCTATCAAGGGAGCCTCAGATCAATTATGAGCTCTTGATCCTCCAACGATCATACACTACTGTCTCCTCCTACTATCTACCATATTTGACCATGGAGGAGTCTTGTCTCTATGATAGTACCTATGATGGGATAAGTGTTTGAGCCCATGACTGAGCATAGGTTGGTATCCTAGCTTGGGAATGAGAAGGTCGTTGTTGGCTAATTCCTACCCCAACTATCTCTCATAGTAAAGAAAATAGGGTCTCCAATGTATCAATTATAACCCTCAAAGATGTAATATGTTAGTTTGCATGGTAAGTGGGAGAAAAAAATTATGTTTTAGCCTACAAAACTACAATTATCCTTTCATCCATTAAGAGTTCCTCTCTCTCCCTCTCCCCTCATGGTGGGGACAAGAATATGTAGTGATGAGGTCCTAATAAAGTTCCTCCATTCATTCACGGTATGCATATTTAGGTCCTGGTCAAATTTTAAGCAATAAAATGCTAAGCAAATCAAAACAAACAATTAAAAAGTGAGATACTCACGAGGATCTCTTGCCTACTAGGAGGGATCAATCTCTCACATCTTCTCATCTAGATCAACTAAGTTAGAGGAATCACAGCTATAAACTAGGAGCAACCTCATCTGATGCATTCTCATCCTCCTCCACCTTAGGATAGTAATCATCATTGGACCCCTCATCCTCTCTATCATCCTGATCACTCTCTACATAAAAAATTAAATGATCCTAGCATGGTTATAGTTATATTTATCCTTGCCTTGGTGCTTGTTCTTGTGTTGACCATGTAATAGGAGTCCCTAGAGTAAGAGTCCATGGGAGTGTCCCTTGACCAACCTCTACTACATCTTAAGTAGATTTATAGCATGGGAGTGTACTAGGGGAAATCCTTTAGAAAGTCCTCCCTAAGCTATTGGAGCACTTGTGTGACTATCTAATGAATCTCCACTAAACCATGCTTGTCACCCCTTTTCAATAATATCTAGTCATGTCATCTCCTACCCATCTCCTCTCTATCTCTATGTAGGGGTTTGTAATAATGTCTGTGTTAGTCAAAGTCACCATTGTTTGTGTAATCATGTGCCATAGTAACCCAATCAACACTACTTGATACCTCAAGGAAGTGAAAGATCTGGTGTGGGCATGGGCCATTGATAGGGTCTAATATGCTCCAATATCCATACCATAACTAGAGAAGGATGACTAAATCCGAGTGCCTTATGGTGGACAATCTAATAAAGGTCATGGTAGACCTTGAAGGTAGGATGTCAATCCCCCATGCATAAATAAACTTTACCTAACTCCACTTGCTCAATGATAGGAGCCCACAACCATATGAGAAAGTGGACATTTTTAGTCCTTCACAAGTGCTAAGCTATTAAGCCAATCATGACCTTCCATAGAGGAAAAATGTCAAGTGTTTGAACTAAAGTTAGATAAACTCCCTTCCTATTTCTTGGTCTCTTAACTCCCAAGAAAGTGGCCCAGGATAGTCTCTCATCCATTGATGCCCAATTTGCCTATGTCAAGTTGTCTCTAGATAGGGACACCCAAAATTTGAAAAAGTTAAAAACATAAAAAAATTAGAAAAACATGAAAAACCCAAGTCTAAATAGTCAAACACCTAAAAATGCATATTTTTAAATCACCCTTGGCAAAAGATGCAACTTGACAATTTTTGCTAAGCAACCTTGCAAGTTGCCCAAACATCCTAAGGGACACTTAGGCGATTTTCCTTACCAAAACAAGTGACCAAGTATGGTAAAAGGGTGACCTAGGCCACACCCCACGAAACTCTAGATCACTCAAAAATTGAAAAATAAACATGAAAATTGAAAAAATGAAAATGTGATTACATTCCCTACCTAGACACCTATCATTTGCAATTGATGGACCTAAATTTGATAGCCATTTTAATTAACCTACAACTTGATGATAACTTTTTGGATGTCTTAAGGGGTCCTAATTTACGATGTCTTAAGGGGACGTCTTAAGTTCTCAAAATTTGGTGAAGTTGCCCAAGGCAACCAAATTTAACAATATAATAAAATCAAATTTAAAGTGAATTCAAAGTAGAAAAACATGTGCATTTAACAAATAAAATATATAGAATAATAATTTTGATAAATTTAATAGTGTAGAGTATAAAATTGTGTACATACACATGTATACAAATTTGTGTACAAAATGTGTAATAATGTAATTGTGTATGTACATATATGCCAACTCAAAATAATGTTTACAAAATGTCGTTATGCCATCTCAAGAAAATCTAAAACTTGTGGGGAATGTAGCAGGTCTTCATGCCACCTGATATAAAAATAATACAAGCAATTTATCAATATATCTGAATCAAAACATGTATTTTAATTTATATAAAACTATCTAGATATACACAATTTGTACCTGTATTTACAAGTGCCTCTTAAGTTTTTGTTTCAAAGTATGTGATGAATTTGTGATGATGGCCTAAGGATATAAAAGGACAATTTAAATCAATTTCAACTAATAATGCACAAGAAATATCAAAACATGTATTTAATGTATTTAAAAGAATAATATAAATCTATTTAACTATATTTACCTGTATTTACTTATTCCATTGTACCATCTCCATCCTCTCTTTTTTCCAATGCATCGATGATTGTCTCATGGTCTTCCATAGAAATTATCCATAGCTCTTTATTTGTAGGTTTTCCACGATACCTCTCCAGTTTTATATTTGTTGCCAACACCAAATGTGAGTAGTATATAATCTTCTTATGTGTTTCATAATCTTCGAATGCAGGCAAACCATTCTTCCTTATTAGGTATTTCTGTAGCCAAGTGCCAACAACCACCACCAAACCTATTGGATAATGATAGCCATCATCAAATAAATTCTTAAAATTTGCTTAAGGGGATAAAAGAAGTTCTTAAAATTTGCTTAAGGGGATCAAAGACTTGTTATCAAAATTTGCTTAAGGGGTTGTCTTAAGGGGATCACCAAACCTATTAGATAAGGAAAGCCATCATCATCTTCTCGAGGTGCTGTTAACTTATGTTTAGTCTCCACACAACGAGCCAACCAATATTCACTTTCCTCTTCACTATTCTTTGGTGCAACAACAACATACACATGTCCTGCAAACAAATTTTGATTCAATAACTTGCACATGTCCATAAAATTTGACCAATCAACATACATGCATTCATATGTACACATAAATAAATAAAAGCACTACAAATTAGTAATGAAGTGAAATAAAATACAATAATTTGAATTAAATTACCTTCTTGTACAAGGTCTGAAACATGGTCATAATCGTTTGATGCAAATAGTTGATCATTGTCTTCAATTATTGTTTCACTTTGATCGTGTACTTGTGTAAGTGTCAATGGTCTTTGTTTCCACTCTTCAACCCATTCTATATTCTCACATGCTTCGCAATCTCTTGAAATACAAAACTAAAAAAAACATGCAAGCTCCTTTGTCCAGATAGTCCATGTACTTGCATTCGAACTCCTAAATGAATGCCATTTAGTAGATCCACTGATTGTCTGGCAATCAAGTCTAGGTAGAATGTTTTCTTCTTCAACCAACCAAAAGAATCAATGAACTGTAGAGTACTCGCATGATCCAGGTGTACATAATCTTGTATTGCACCAATCTACAATCCCACGTGCATCTTTAAATTTTACTGCATCCTTAAATTTTAATTGTTTTCTCTATCATGTTCTCCTTTACCATGTCCAGCTTCAAAAAAATTCCACATATGTTGGACATTATTCTCCTTGTGAACCCTACTTAACCAATAGAACATTCGAGCATTCTTGAACTACTCCATACAATTATCTGACCATATAAGATGTTCAATAATCTAAATTCCTCTTTCTCTTAAATTTGTATAAAATATATTGAAACAGTATTGAACAAACTTTGATGAGTGTAACCGGTTGTCACTCAAATAGAAATGATACTCCCTCAAAACTTTTCTATCATTCTCTGTGCTATCATCTGCATGTCTATAAACAATATGAACAAACATAACAACCTGCACTGAATTGTAATATTGTGATTGAATTTCCTCTTGCGGAGCTAAAGTATAGTTTTCTGCAAAATCAACCACTGATAGTATAGTACCAACTAGAAATGTGTTTCTACATTCATGAAATTGTCCATCAAGCCATCAAGCTTGTTGAGAGTGCTTGACATATTTTGGTGCAATTTTACTCTTAAATTCTGATATGAATGCATGCACACTAATCTTTTCTGTAATTAAATCATAACACTTTCTAAATTTTCCATCTTTTAAAGAACATTCAACATTCTTAAATCTTTTAACATCCACTGATTGTTGTCCAAAATTATTTTCAACACTTTCATGCATACAAACTCTTAACAAAGAAAGATTGCCACAACTAGTGCATTGTCCAGAAATACATGAACTTAAATAAAATAATTTTTTATTAGACCTTTCACAGAACAAACTTGATATAAACTCTTTTATTGCTTCAGTTGGCATATTAATATCACATTCCTGTATAATCATGTTACTATGTAAAGTACAACGTATATATTGAAACACATCATAATAATAACGAAATTGAACATGCGTTTTACAACAATAAGATATTCGTTGCTTATTAATCTTGACATACCATGGTTTGCATTTTTCAAAAGATCTTTGACTTATTTTAATATTACTAGGTAACACTAATTCATCACAAAATTTTCTATAAAATTTAGTTTACATTGTATCTAATAGGTGTTTTGGATGAGGATCACGAACTTTGGACCCCACTCTTAATTTTAAAACATCTCTAGCATTAGATGATACCCTACTATTTGATGGTAATAGTTTGTCATTGATGTCAAAAGGTTGTTAATGATCATGATACAAGTGATGGAGCTTATTATCTTGCTAACTTGAGTTGATCTTGTGCAAAGTCTTCTTTCAGAATATCATTGATCATAAGTTTGATGTCATACATTTGGAGTCATATGATGTGAATTTAAAAGTAATTGGTTGTGCTCTTGACATGCTTGACATGGTTTTATATAGTGGCATTCAACAGTCAGTAACAATGGATGGAGTTGACAGTAACATTGGTAAGTTCATTATTTGATCATTGGTGCTCATCAGGTGTCAGGTCTATCAAGGATGTGGTTGTTAAGGAGATCTTCAAATGGTTTCTCATGATCTTGATGTGTAGTGTTCATATTGGTCCTTGGAGTTATCAGTTTTTGGTTTATGATGGTAATCATTATTCATCATCTTCTTTCAGGATCACAGGAATAATTTGATGACATGCCTTTCTCGTTGGATGATCAGTTAGATGAAATCATGTTGTTAATTGAGTTGGTTGATGATAGTCCATGGTACAAAATCATATGGTTTGAGTTGGTTGATGATAGTCCATGGTACAAAATCATAAGTTGCAAGATTTTTGGTTTGATATTCCTTATCATTGTTATGAGCTTCAAGATAAATCTTTATATCACCACAGACATCTACTTAGTGGATGAAGTCTTTGTATTAAGAGTTTTAATGTTACAAAGATGTTTTGAGGCAAAAATCCAATACTACAGTGATCAGTTAGAAGCCCTATTTAATGTTCTCATCATATAGTATGGGCTTAATGTTTCTCTTCATTTTTAAAGAAGGAAACTCTATTTTCTAACCTATAAAGCACTTTTTGTCTATTGCACTGATGACCGGTTAGTGCAGGTTAAATCACTTAAATCTTACCTGCTAGAGGGTTTCTCACACATGGTGGTGACCGGTCATGTGTGGAGTGTGTTTTACAAATAAAGCATTGAAAATGCTTTGTAATGTGAGGGCCCGCGGTGTATTCAAAAGGGCGGGCTGTCAATGTTTTTTAAATTTAAAATTACACCGCCAAAAATAAAAAAAGGCACGGTTTAGTGTGAGGTTGAGGCTTTAAAGAAAAAGCTTTTTCTTTCTTAAAAAATGTGTGAAGAATTTAGAATTTTTTTTTTAAGCCCGAATCATATATAAATAATTTCTTTTTTTTAAAAACTTAGTAATTTCCTTTTTGGTCGGGCACTTATAAGGAATGTTTTTTTTTAAGGAGATTTTTATTATTTTTTTAAAAAAGGAAAAATCTTTATGAAGATATTTTTGTATATTGGAAGTCACAAAAGAGATAAACATCAAAAATTTTGAGGAGATTTTTTTTGGGGATATGAAGAATATCATTGAAAAGAATATGAAGGATCATGTTTGCAGAGAAGATGAACGAAATTTTTGAGAAGGAAATGAAAGATTGGAGGGATATTCAAAATGAAAATTGAAAAGAAATTGATTTTTTGCAGAGATATAATTCGTTTGGTTCAGGATTTGTTGCAGAGGAAGAAGTTGAAAAGATTTGTTATTTTGCAGGAGATTGTCTTTTGAAGATATTTTTGAAGTTTGATGATTAAATTTTCTTGCAGGAATATCAAGAGAAAGATAATATTTTCAGGGCAGATTGGTTTCTTACTCTCATTTTGCAGATTGATTGAAGGCTCATTTTTGATATTATTTTGTAGGTGAAGAAAATAATTTTTGTGAGGAATCTTAAAAATGGCAAATGATCAGGAAATTGAAGAGAATTGAATTGAAAGGTCTCAAATATGAAAAGAAATTTTTTCATCTCTAAGAGGAAATATTAATGGGATTTTGGTTTCGTGAATTTGGAGAATGTGAAAGGTTTTGAGGATTAGATATTATGTTCTTTTATTTTTGAAGACAATAAAGATGAAGATCTGCAGAAGATGAAAGGGCTCTAAAGTGGACAGAGAAATAATTTTTTTTAATATAACAAGAGATTGATTTTGCACATACAGAAGATGCAGGAGAAATTTGTGAAGGAATGTGAAAGGTTCCAAGGCAGTGAAAAGACATTCAACTTGTATAAATTTGTTTTCCAGGTGCATTGATAAAAAAAATGAAGAAGGATAGAAATGAAACAAACAGTGTTGTGAAGTGTTGGATTAGAATACACATTTGATATGCAGTGTTGTTAAAATGCAGTGTTGATTGGATCAGAATAAAAGATTGTTGAGATGTCAGATTGAATAGAATGGGTATTTGACAGACATATATTTGTATTGAATGGAAACAGAGTATCCCTCTGATTTGGTTTATAACTTCTATTGGTGATTTGGTTTGCCAGTGAGGCATTGTATTAGCCAGTGAGGCTTATAGGTCAGTGTGACCTTAATATTTGTCAGTGAGACAATTTGTATTGCCAGTGAGGCATGTTTTTCAGTTAAGCCAGTGAGGCAATTCTGGAGTGGTTTTTCTACCCTGATGGGTTTTCCACTCGTGCATATCTTGTGTTATGATTCATATTGATCTTCCTTGTGTGTGTTCAATTTACTTATGAAGTTTTTATTCTCTTTCTGCATTCATAGTCATGTGCATATGTATTTGACAAATCAAAGGTATCATTCATTCCTTGTGCTCAGAAAGTTAAAGTTTGAAAAAGATTAAAGAATTTACACAACACTGATTCACCCCCCCTCTCAGTGTTGTCCTTAACTCCTACAATTGGTATCAGAGCAAGTTTCCCTTCTACAGCTTAATCAGCTTGGGTAGGTCTTGTGTGTGGAGTTCAATGGGTAAGTGCAGGAGAAATAAGAACATGAGAAATCTTAAGCATCATTCTTGTCAGAAGACACAAAAGACATTATCCATATCAAATTCAGATGTTGATATAAATTCAGTTGATAAAGATGTTCTCCATGTTAAGTCTAGTATTGTATTAGAAGAAAAGATTTTAGATGCTCCTTTGTTTAATGGTTTAGATTTTTCAGTTTGGTGTATGAGAATGCAAGCCTATTTATCCTCTTTAGGATATGATATATGGATGTCTGTTGAGAATGGATATTCTAACTCTACAAATAACAAAGAGGCTATTAATTGCAATCATATAGCCAAGAAGGTTATTTTATCTGGTTTATCTAATGATATTTCTTGTAAAGTGGTGCAGTGTGAAACAGCTCAGGATGTCTGGAAAAAGTTGATAAAAATTTATCAAGGTAGTGCACCTGAAGAAGAAAACAACTCATTATCTGAGAAGAGTGACCATGAAAGGAAACTTTCAAATGAAGGAGTTGATGTTCAATCCCAATTTGATTTAGAAGAAGCTAGCATCACAAGTGATGATGATGAAGAAGATTGTGAGATTGATATGGAAGGAGAGCTTATATATGCCCTGAGTGAGCTCAAGAAGTATAAGAGAGAGAATCAGAAACTAAACTTGCAGCTGCAACAAGAAAGAGAATCAAAAGTCAATGCACTTTCAGAACTTGAAATTGTTTCTACAGATCTTGAAGAGGCCAGATGTCAGATTATTAGTTTAAAGACATATATTGATGATTCTGACAAACTAATTGCTAAATTGAAGACAGAAATTGAAGAAGCTAAGAGGATAGCTGATGTATCAATATCTGACCTTGAAGTTAGAAGGAATGAGAATCTAAAACTAGAGGGAGAAATTATCAAACTCAGAAAAGATTATGATAGTCTGAAGACTTTATCTAAGAAGTATCAAGAGTTTGAAGAAAGCACAAGCAAGTTACATGTGTTGTTGGGAAAACAGAAGCAGCATAATGACACAACTGGATTAGGATTTGAAGAAGGAGAATGTTCAAAAGTCAGAGAGACTCCCAGAGAGAAGATTGATTTGAATACTGCCACTGAAAACAAAATGCATAATCAAAGAAGAAGAAATTTCAGAAGAAGTGTTCCTGTTAGACAAGCATACATGTACAGGTATAACTATTCATTTAATGGTTATTGTTATACTTGTAATCATTTTGGTCATAAAGCAGTTGTTTGCAAAAGAAATACTAACCTTGAATGTTACAAGTGCAATAATGTTGGACATATTCAAAGAAACTGCAAAATGCACAGAGTGTATGATCCTTCATGGAAGCTTAATATGAGTGCTCAAAGGTATTATCAGTCAATTGATTTTGATTACAACATAATTTGTTATAATTGCAACTCTCTTGGTCATAAAGCACACAGTTGTAGGAGAGCTCCACCTAATTTGAAAGGTTGGGAAAAGAAAAGGACAGAAAAGGTTTGGAGGAAGAAAGAGCCTGTTAAATTTTGGAAGCAAAAAGAAAGTAAAGAGAAGCCAGAATTTAAGCTTGTGCATCCTGCACAAGTCACTTCATCAGTTGCATAATAGATAGCATGAAGTGAGGGGGAGTTATTCATGTGCTATCAATTGACCCCAAGAAGTTTCAGGAAGGAGATCATTTGAATGGTTATCTTGTCTTGTTTATCATATTTTCAATTTTGTGAGATAGTTGTTGAAGATGCTGCTAACTAAGTTGATTTTTAGTGTATATCAGTGATGCAGGAAGAGCTTACTAATGTAGTTGGTATCAGGTGTCCTTGATCAATGACATGTTCAGTGAATGCAAGGTGTTGATAAGTTGTTAAAGGATTTAATGCTCAAAGAGTTTGGTGATGTTGTGACTTGATCCTATTTTATGTATTGAGGGTTGAGTTGTCATGTTGCTTCAGTAAAAGTGTTCTCAAGGAATTCTCTTCAGATGTTTGGATATGATGGCTAAGGAGATTGATTAGAATGATAAGGTCAAGAGGCAAGAGTTCTTGTTAAGATGTGTTTATGTATATATCAGAATTGACATTTTAGTGTGAAAAATGTCTTGTGCAGAACATGAGGATAGTCTTCATTTATTCAGATGGTCTTCATTCTTTATCATGTCAAGAATTGTTCATATCAGGAAATCAGTTTGTTGATTATATATATTTCTTTGTTGAGTTATGTTTTATGACATGTACCTTGGAGCCTTCAGAAAGGTTTGTTCAAATTGTGTGGTGATTTCAGGTATGAGCTTCAAATTATGACAATCCAGAGTCTCTTATGACATTGATGGTGAATCTTGTTTTTCTTCAAATCGGAGGCAAGTAAAGGTCTCATCAAAAATGGTCATCTTGGCATCTGTGTGATGAGGGGTCTACATGATTTTTGCCTACAAAATCTGTTTTTCAAAGAGTATTGGTATGATTATGATTTCTTTGCAAAAATGTTCAGAAGATTGATTGTCAGTAAATGGATGGTATACTTCAGGTTGATATGTTGCTTCAGGACTATTTCAGGAAGTGTATCAGTGCTGAGTTGAATTGAGTTATGTTGGTTATTCTTGTCAGTATTTATCAATGGTATTTCTGAGCAGTGATTATTTGTGAACTTTAACACATGGGAAATCTTGGAGATTTGTTATTTCATGTCAAAAAGTGTTGTTTCAGGAGTTTGTTAAAGGAAGTAATCAGAGGATCTCATTGATGTCAGTGTTTCATCTTCATTTACAAATTTGTGTTGTGATTAGAAGTGGTATAGTGCAGTCTATGGGTAGCTTGTAACAGTGGTTTGGTGCTTGGTTTGATATGCCTTACATGATTGTTTGATGTCTTGTTGCTCTCAGGTTTTTATGGTTGTTCAATATGCAGATGAACATGGAAAGAGCTCAGAGTTCTCAAGAAAAGTTTTGGACAGCAAATTGCTAAAATAATTAGTGCCTTAAGTGGTATTTTGGTATGAAGGATAATAAGGTGAGTAATAGTGCTTGAGTTATTTTTTCTCAGGAGGAGATAATAGTCTTTGTCATCAGATGTCAAAAAGGGGGAGAAAGAAAAATCGCAATCAGATGGTTTTTGCCATCAATGACAAAGGGGGAGATTGATGGTAATAGTTTGTCATTGATGTCAAAAGGTTGTTAATGATCATGATACAAGTGATGGAGCTTATTATCTTGCTAACTTGAGTTGATCTTGTGCAAAGTCTTCTTTCAGAATATCATTGATCATAAGTTTGATGTCATACATTTGGAGTCATATGATGTGAATTTAAAAGTAATTGGTTGTGCTCTTGACATGCTTGACATGGTTTTATATAGTGGCATTCAACAGTCAGTAACAATGGATGGAGTTGACAGTAACATTGGTAAGTTCATTATTTGATCATTGGTGCTCATCAGGTGTCAGGTCTATCAAGGATGTGGTTGTTAAGGAGATCTTCAAATGGTTTCTCATGATCTTGATGTGTAGTGTTCATATTGGTCCTTGGAGTTATCAGTTTTTGGTTTATGATGGTAATCATTATTCATCATCTTCTTTCAGGATCACAGGAATAATTTGATGACATGCCTTTCTCGTTGGATGATCAGTTAGATGAAATCATGTTGTTAATTGAGTTGGTTGATGATAGTCCATGGTACAAAATCATATGGTTTGAGTTGGTTGATGATAGTCCATGGTACAAAATCATAAGTTGCAAGATTTTTGGTTTGATATTCCTTATCATTGTTATGAGCTTCAAGATAAATCTTTATATCACCACAGACATCTACTTAGTGGATGAAGTCTTTGTATTAAGAGTTTTAATGTTACAAAGATGTTTTGAGGCAAAAATCCAATACTACAGTGATCAGTTAGAAGCCCTATTTAATGTTCTCATCATATAGTATGGGCTTAATGTTTCTCTTCATTTTTAAAGAAGGAAACTCTATTTTCTAACCTATAAAGCACTTTTTGTCTATTGCACTGATGACCGGTTAGTGCAGGTTAAATCACTTAAATCTTACCTGCTAGAGGGTTTCTCACACATGGTGGTGACCGGTCATGTGTGGAGTGTGTTTTACAAATAAAGCATTGAAAATGCTTTGTAATGTGAGGGCCCGCGGTGTATTCAAAAGGGCGGGCTGTCAATGTTTTTTAAATTTAAAATTACACCGCCAAAAATAAAAAAAGGCACGGTTTAGTGTGAGGTTGAGGCTTTAAAGAAAAAGCTTTTTCTTTCTTAAAAAATGTGTGAAGAATTTAGAATTTTTTTTTTAAGCCCGAATCATATATAAATAATTTCTTTTTTTTAAAAACTTAGTAATTTCCTTTTTGGTCGGGCACTTATAAGGAATGTTTTTTTTTAAGGAGATTTTTATTATTTTTTAAAAAAAGGAAAAATCTTTATGAAGATATTTTTGTATATTGGAAGTCACAAAAGAGATAAACATCAAAAATTTTGAGGAGATTTTTTTTGGGGATATGAAGAATATCATTGAAAAGAATATGAAGGATCATGTTTGCAGAGAAGATGAACGAAATTTTTGAGAAGGAAATGAAAGATTGGAGGGATATTCAAAATGAAAATTGAAAAGAAATTGATTTTTTGCAGAGATATAATTCGTTTGGTTCAGGATTTGTTGCAGAGGAAGAAGTTGAAAAGATTTGTTATTTTGCAGGAGATTGTCTTTTGAAGATATTTTTGAAGTTTGATGATTAA
This sequence comes from Cunninghamia lanceolata, assembly GCA_027924645.1. Lineage (NCBI taxonomy): Eukaryota > Viridiplantae > Streptophyta > Pinopsida > Cupressales > Cupressaceae > Cunninghamia > Cunninghamia lanceolata. Next base: position 1,641,689 of record BSBN01000429.1, on the reverse strand, counting down.
ATTTTCTTGCAGGAATATCAAGAGAAAGATAATATTTTCAGGGCAGATTGGTTTCTTACTCTCATTTTGCAGATTGATTGAAGGCTCATTTTTGATATTATTTTGTAGGTGAAGAAAATAATTTTTGTGAGAAATCTTAAAAATGGCAAATGATCAGGAAATTGAAGAGAATTGAATTGAAAGGTCTCAAATATGAAAAGAAATTTTTTCATCTCTAAGAGGAAATATTAATGGGATTTTGGTTTCGTGAATTTGGAGAATGTGAAAGGTTTTGAGGATTAGATATTATGTTCTTTTATTTTTGAAGACAATAAAGATGAAGATCTGCAGAAGATGAAAGGGCTCTAAAGTGGACAGAGAAATAATTTTTTTTAATATAACAAGAGATTGATTTTGCACATACAGAAGATGCAGGAGAAATTTGTGAAGGAATGTGAAAGGTTCCAAGGCAGTGAAAAGACATTCAACTTGTATAAATTTGTTTTCCAGGTGCATTGATAAAAAAAATGAAGAAGGATAGAAATGAAACAAACAGTGTTGTGAAGTGTTGGATTAGAATACACATTTGATATGCAGTGTTGTTAAAATGCAGTGTTGATTGGATCAGAATAAAAGATTGTTGAGATGTCAGATTGAATAGAATGGGTATTTGACAGACATATATTTGTATTGAATGGAAACAGAGTATCCCTCTGATTTGGTTTATAACTTCTATTGGTGATTTGGTTTGCCAGTGAGGCATTGTATTAGCCAGTGAGGCTTATAGGTCAGTGTGACCTTAATATTTGTCAGTGAGACAATTTGTATTGCCAGTGAGGCATGTTTTTCAGTTAAGCCAGTGAGGCAATTCTGGAGTGGTTTTTCTACCCTGATGGGTTTTCCACTCGTGCATATCTTGTGTTATGATTCATATTGATCTTCCTTGTGTGTGTTCAATTTACTTATGAAGTTTTTATTCTCTTTCTGCATTCATAGTCATGTGCATATGTATTTGACAAATCAAAGGTATCATTCATTCCTTGTGCTCAGAAAGTTAAAGTTTGAAAAAGATTAAAGAATTTACACAACACTGATTCACCCCCCCTCTCAGTGTTGTCCTTAACTCCTACACTATTATCATGCCAATATTTTTCGATCAAAGATTTGATTTCAACATTCAGTTTCATGTCAAATCTCGAGAGTTGACCACTAAAACTCCAACATTGGTTAATTGGATCATTTTCTATACTTTCTCTTCTTTTTGCCACTCTTACCAATGTTTTAGGATGTATTTTTAGAATTCCACTAATATTGCTTACCATTCTTCTATTCAAAGTTGTTTTATTCACTATAGTAGTTGTTATAGCTCGTCTTGCTGCATTCTTATCTTTGGATTGACTATTACTTCCAATAGACTCAATGGCACTAGCAACAGTAGACATAGCATGTTTTAGTGATTGATCTTTTCTTCTTGGTTTAACAAAAATGCCTAACATTTTCATTACTTTTCTCATTTTCCACATTCTCATTAATTGCATCATTAGTTGACATTGAAATGATAGTTTTTTACGATAAAAAAAATTCTTGTATAATCTATTGGCATGCGTTCTTATTTGTCTCCAAGAAATTTTACCAGGAAGATTATCCAAAACATCTCTTTCAATTTTGAAAAAAAAATTCTCATTTTCAACATCACATGCTGGATTTTCATTTTCATTTTCAACTTCAAAATGATTTTCATTTTCAATAACAAAATAGTTTTCATTTTCATTTTCAACAAAAGGATTTTCGTTTTCATTTTCAACAACAAAATAGTTTTCATTTTCATTTTCAACAAAAGGATTTTCGTTTTCATTTTCAACAACAAAATGGTTTTCATTTTCATTTTCAACAACAAAACGGTTTTTATTTTCATTTTCAACAAAAAGATTTTCATTTTCATTTTTCAACAACAATTTGTTTCAAATTTCGATCCCTACAAATATTATCAATCTCAACATTGTTATATCTAGCTTGTTTTAAATCTCCTATCAACACTATTTCCATTTCATTCAAAGGTTGATTTGAAGAAGTACCTAGATTTGTGCCTATTGAAACATTCTCCATAGCATTGATAGAGGGATTTGAAGACATACCAAGAGTAGTTTGTATAATCATATTAGTTTCCACATTCACCTCTTGCAAATTTGCATCGTCTACATCCATGGTCTTCTCAATGTTTTTATCTTCAATAGTTGTGGAATTAGATGATTCAGCATTATTCATTGATTGAATCTTTATTCTTCTATCTCTTTGTCTTTTTGCCTCCTCTCTCTTTGCTTCAATTTCTTCAGGGGTTATTACATTCCTATCTTTCCTATTATTACGACTTTGTAATCCCATGATTAAAAAATTTATGAAGCATGTACAAATGAATGTCAAAAACTTGAAAGCCTTTCTTCTTTGTTCAAGTCCTTCAAACAAGTACTAATTCAACAAAATCTCACTCAAACAGTGTCTCAATGATGGCTTCTATCAAAATTTAAACAATATTCCAAGTTGATGGACCTGCAAAAGATAAAAAGATGGTAGAGAATGCTCTAAATGTCGCTGTCGGCCGTATTGTAGAGCAAGTTGCAGGGCTGACAGTCATAGTACAGTCTTATTAAAAAAAGTGGACAAATAATAAACAGGATCCCGTTTAATAAACGGGATCCCGTTTAGTAAACGAGATCCTGTTTAATTCGGGATCCCGTTTTGTTTTGCATCGGTGGAGTAAGAAATGGGATCCCGTTATTTAAAATTTGAATTTTAAGCTCGGGTTTTGCTTTGTAACCTGGTTTGACCTGCAACTTGAAGGTCCTTGAAGGTCCTGTCAATGTCACAACAAAATAGTGACTTTGGGCATATATATAAAGGTCTATTTTACAGAATATTTTGACGAAATTAAAACCCATTATAGATCAGACAGTGTAGATTCTAAATATGTAATTTTTTTTACAATTAGATTAATTTTTCTATTTTTTAATCAATTTATGATCAAATAGGTCCATAAACTTGAATTATCAGGGTTTTTTAGTATTTTAATAACTTTTTATTTAAATATTTTTTTAAAAAAAATTGTAGGAAAACGTACTTTAGACAATTTTTTTCAATTTAAAAAAAATTCAAAAAATGTTAAGTTTAGGTCATCTTATGTGTGACGTACACGATGATTTTTTAAAAGACCAAAAATGGCCAATAAAAAATTAATAAAAAAAATATTCAATAAAAAATTACAAAAAAAATAGAAAACGTGCTTCAGTGAGTTACAAATCTTTTCCCAAAAAGATTTTCAAAAATGTGATTATTCAGGTCAAAATATGGATGACGTACACGTACATGATAAAGTAAAAAAAAGTGACTTTTAAACAGTGGTTTTTAGAAATGCCTATTCAAAATCAATTTCTATCATCTGGGTATTGAAAAACATTACATATTTAGAAACTAGACTCCGAGTACTACATTTCATATTTAGTGACTTTTTTCAGGATTCCACCTTTAAGTGCTTCAAATTTTTAGGTCAAATGTGACAAATTTTGAAAATCAGGGAAAACACTTCCACTTTTTGGCCAATAAGTGGACACAACTTCTTGCACACACCCCTTGACTACTTGAGGAGATCCAGGATGTTGACCTACAAGAAGGATAGTCCGAGATTTGATGGAACAAATTACTCTATTTGGAAGAGTCAGATGGAGTGCCATTTGCAATGCATGGGTGAAGCTTATTAGGTGTTAACTAAGGATGAGTATAATCCTTTGGAGAAAGGTCCGTCAACTCTAGATGAACTCAAAGATGTTGAAAATAACCTTCGAGCTAAAGAAGCCTTGTTGAGTTCCCTGACTGATTTAGAAATGACAAATATCTTTGAACTAAAAACTACTCATGAAATCTGGAAGAAATTGGAGAATCTGTATGAAGGCGATGAATTTGTCAAATGTGCCAAGCTACAAAGTTTGAGAGGAAATTTTGAAAATCTAAGGATGAGTGAAGATGAAAACATCATAATCTACATGCAAAAGATAAATGAACTTGTGTGTGGTATCAGGTGTGCTAGTGGAACTTTGGAAGAATCAGAGATTGTGGCAAAAGTGCTCAAATCTTTACCTAATTCATACAAACATAAGGTTGCTACTATAGAGGAGATCAGGACTGTCTCAGAAGTTACAAGAGATCGGCTGGTTGTCAACATTTCATCTTTTGAATTAAGTGAATTTGGTGATTCTCTTCCTAAGTCTGAATTTGCATTTAAGGCTAGTGTATATGGAAAACAAAGATATGATCTTGGTGAAAGCTCTTCAACAAGATCAAACAAATTTGTGAAGGCAAGGAAGGATCTTGAAGATAATGAAATCAAGACTACAGATCTTGAAGCTCTTATTGCCAAAAGAATGCCAAGAGGATCTAGTAAGTATGAAGAAAAGTTGCAACTCAAATGTTTTGCTTGTAATAAGATTGGTCATTTTGCCTCAAGATGTCTGGAGAGGTTTATAAAACCAAACCCTAATAGATAGAAAGGTTAGAAGAAATGTTACTATGTCCAAGAAGCTAGAGAAGGAGTCACAGATGATGAATCTGATCATGGAGGTTCCATTGAAAATGATTGGGTGTTCATTGCTATGAAAGAAGAAGATCCGGTATCTACTAAATCTGCTAGCTGTGAAAATGTGGAAAGTGCCTTGGCTGCTCAGGTTGTTGAAAAGGATGAATGGGTGATTGATAGTGGATGTTCTCATCATATGACTGGTGATAAAAGTAAGTTTACAAGCCTTGAAAAATATGAAGGTGGGATTTTAAAATTTAGAGACAACTTAGCTAGTAGAATCCATGGCAAAGGATCCATCTCTTTTGATGGTAAGAATAACACCAATGATGTTCTGTATGTGGAAGGGCTAAAGCATAATCTTTTTAGTGTTGGATAGTTGGTTGACAAGGGTTATGATCTCTGATTCAAGGATGGCAAATGCAGAATCTTGGAAAGCTCCGGAACTGAAATTACATCTAGTACACAAACTAGAGGTAACATCTTTCAATTAAGTAGTTCTGGTAAAAGTTGTTTGATTGCTTAGACAGATCAAAGTTGGTTGTGGCATAGGAGAATGTGTCATGTGAATTTTGATAACATTGTCAAGATAGGTTCTACTCAAGCTGTGAGAGATCTTCCAAGACTTGTGAAACCTGATAGCATGTGTAGAGAATGTCAATTGTTCTGTAAAACATCATTCAAAAGTAAAGAACAATTTTCAAGTGGGTGATTGGAACTTGTGCATGCTGATCTATGTGGTCCTGCTAGAATTAAGAGTGTGCAAGGAGATAGATATTTTATGTTGTTGATTGATGATTACTCTCGGATGATGTGGGTAACTTTCTTAAAAGAAAAATGAGAAGCTCTTGACAAATTCAAAGTGTTCAAAGTTATGGTGGAAAATGAGATTGGTGTGAAGATAAAGTGTCTGAGATCTGACAGAGGTGGAGAGTTTACTTCCGGTGAGTTTGATACATTCTGTGAAAGGCATGGAATAAAAAGACAGTTATCTGCTCCTAGAACTCCTCATCAAAATGGAGTTGTAGAAAGAAAGAACCAGACCATTCAAGAAGCTGCCAGGACCATGATGATGGAAACAAATGTTCCACAAGTTTATTGGAGAGAAGCTGTGAGTACTACTGTCTACACTCTTAACTGGGTGCAGATTAAAGGTAATTCCAGTAAAACTCCTTATGAAATTTGGTTTGGTCATCCTCCTACTATGAGATATATTAGAGTTTTTGGTAGTAAATGCTATATCAAAAGAGGATCTAGGCAAGTTTGAAGCAAGAAGTGATGAAGGAATTTTTCTAGGTTACTATACTCAAAGCAAAGCATACCGATGCTTCAATAAGAGGTTGAAAAAGATTGTTGAAAGTACTAATGTCAAAGTTGATGAGAGCAAGGAAGGACATTCCAGGTCTTGTGGATATGATTCTGATGATCAAGATGAAAATTTAAGACAAGAAAGGCAAGTGCAAACTCAGACTCAGATCCAAATTGATCTGAAAAATCTAGTAATTCAAGAGGTTAGTGTAGAAGTTGAGGAACAAGCTCAAGAATTAGAAGTTCAAGCAAATCCCAAAACTCCTAGGTATGTAAGGATGAATCATCCTGAATATCAAATCATAGGAGATAGAAATAAATGTGTTCGAACTAGGAGAAGAATTGTTGAAGATCAAGAAGAGATTTGTCTAATTTTAAAGATTGAACCAAAAATAGTAAGTGAAGCCCGAAGATGAAAATTGGGTAAAAACAATGGAAGAAGAATTAATGAAAATTGAAAAGAATCACACTTGGGATCTTGTTTCTAGACCTGAGGACAAAAATGTGATTGGAACTAAATGGGTCTTCCAAAACAAACTAAATGAAGATGGTGAAGTTGTAAGAAACAAAGCAAGGTTGGTATGTAAAGGATATTCTCAAGTAGAAGGAATTGATTTTCAATAAACTTTTACTCCGGTGGCAAGAATAGAAGCAGTCAGGTTATTTCTTGCATTTACTATTTATAAATATTTCAAGGTCTATCAGATGGATGTCAAATCAGCATTCCTATACGGAGAGTTAGAAGAAGTCTACATTGAGAAACTGGAAGGATTTCATTTGTCTAATCAGAAAGACATGGTCTACAGATTGAGGAAAGCATTATATGGACTCAAACAAGCCCCAAGAGCTTGGTATACAAGATTAGATAGGTATCTACTAAAGCTAGGATATAACAAAGGCACTGTTGACAATAATCTTTACTTCAAGACTGATCATGAGAATATTCTAATTGTTGAGGTATTTGTTAATGATATCATTTTTGGTGGAAATGAGAGCATGTACAAAACATTTGTTGATTAGATGCAAAGTGAATTTGAAATGTCCATGTTTGGTGAGATGAATTTCTTCTTAGGTTTGCAAATCACTTAATCAGATAAAGGTATCTTTATATCTCAGTTTAAGTATGTGAAAGAATTGTTGAAGAAGTTTGGAATGGAAGATTCAAAGCTAGTAGGTACGCCTATGGTAACCAGATGTAAGTTAAGTAAAGATGATGACTCCCCTAAGGCAAATTAGAAAAGGTATAGATCAATGATTAGAGGACTACTCTATCTGACTCAGACCAGACCTGATATCATGATTGCAGTAGGGCTTGTTGTTAGATTCTAAGCTAAGCCTAAAGAATCCCATGTTGTAGAAGTCAAAAGAATCTTCATATATCTCAAACAAACACTTGATTATGGCTTGTGGTATCCAAAAGACAATGACTTTACTCTTCATGTATATATAGATGCTAATTGGGCAGGAGATGTGGATGACATGAAAAGTACTAGTGGTGGTACATTCTTCTTGGGAAGTAGATTGGTTTCTTGGCTAAGAAAAAAGTAGGAGGAAATATCATTATCCACAGCAGAGGTAGAGTATATAGCAGTAGCAAACAATTACACTCAAGTTCTTGGATGAAGAAAATGTTGAAGGATATCAGAATTGTGTTTGAGGAGCCGGTCACAATCTTTTGTGATAATTCAAGTGCAATAAGCATCTCAAAGAATCCAGTGTTGCATTCAAAGACAAAGCACATATCCATCAAGTTTCATTTCTTGAGAGAGAAGGTAAATGAGAATGAAGTCAAGCTAGAGTTTGTATCTTCAAAGGATCAGATTGTGAATATTTTCACTAAGCCTCTTCCCAAGGATGCTTTTGTGTATCTCAAAGACAAGTTGGGGGTTATTACCCCTCTTGATCAGAATTAAGATGCACTGGAGTGCAGCAGTCCAATAGAATTGATAGTCACATCTTGTGATCCAGATTGATGTTAAGGAGGCACTACTCGGGGGAGTAGTCTACATGTAATTTTTGAGTTTGGTCTAAAACAAAAAAAAAAATATAAAGAAAAGACTACAAATATGTGCCCTTTGCTATTGATGTCAAAGGGGGAGAAAAGTTCATTTGAAAAACTAGTTGCTGATGAAAGGAGGAGTAATGAAGGAAGTGATTGTAGAAGCGATAAGAGAAAGGGGGAGAAAGTCTTGTCTTGATGGTTAAATCAATTTTCACATCATATGTTGCCATCAATGACAAAGGGGGAGATTGTTACAAATATGTGCCTGATCGGTGTTGTTATTGATGTCAACATATCCTTGTTGCCATTGATGTCAACTATATCCTATTTTTGCTGCCTATGTAGAAGACTAGATTGTTGAAGATATTGAGAAAATTACTAAGGATCAATATATGGAGACCATATGGCTAAGTAGAGGATTGTCTGAAGAAGCTCCAGTTAAGCTTTGAAGGGTTCGTATGAAGATTTGAAGAAGCTATGGCCATTTAAGTAGAACTAGTTTTGCAGTGTTCAGAAGAGACAGAGTGATAGGAAAGAGGTCCAGATTGTTCTGGATATGTCAAATGATGATCTGCAGATCTGGAGGCATATTTGGGAAGTCAGTGTGTATCATCCATTCAAATGGTTCATAGTTTGGAGGTTTGCAAGCAATCTTTCAAAAGTGACAATCATGGCAGATAGTGTTCTTGACGTTCCGAAGGAAGATGCAAGTGATTCTAATGATTTGGAGGAATGCAAATGTTTTTGTTGAAATCAATGTTCTTATGGAAGTCTCTGAATTGAATGACTACTATGTTGGAGGTCCACATTAAAGTTTGAGCTTGTCAATAAAGATTTCCTTCTTAGTGTTGCTATTCTTCCTAGTCTTGGCCAACCGAATGATTCAAGCATGTTGCAGATGATCTAAGAGCATTTCTATGGAGCATGACATGTTAATTAATGAAGATTTGAGTCCCAGTTATGTTTGGCCGACAGCTTAGTGATTCGCATTAAGTCAGATGTTTGTAGTGCCGACCTTGATGTTCATTCCAAGGCTGATGAAGCGTATAAATACTTGTTGATGAGTTGTGTAAAATTATCCTTATGTGAAAATAGTATAATCTAAAGAAAGGATCAAAAGGCAGAGCAGACCAGAGGAGAAGTAGAAGAACAAGAGTTGTTTTAATAAAGAGTTAGAGAAGAAGTATTTGGGGTAGAGCAGAAGTTTTGTGAGTATTTAATGAAACTGAACCAAGCATGAAGTAGATGCTATTTCTCAGTTAATTCTTTATGTTCTAAAATAAATTTTGTAGGCAGTGAGCCTCTCTTTTGAGCAGTGAGCTCTGGGCAATGCACCCAAAGGCATGTGCCTTCTATTTTTCTAAAGTACTTTTAACAGGGTACAAATCTTTGTGGGTTAACCCCCACCGTGATTTTTTCCTTAACCAGGTTTCCACATCAAAATATTGGTGTCAAGTGTGTTGCTTATGTTTCTGCTCATATGTTGTTGATCCATGCTTTAATATTTACATCATTAATTTGATAGTAAGTTAATAAAAAAGGTTAAAAGTAGAAAAGGTTTATTTTGTGTGACAACTGATTCACCCCCCCTCTCAGTTGTCTTGTCTAATTCCAACACTTGGTACCATGGAGGACTCTTGAAGTCTTTGGTTGAGGTGTTGGTTATGGTTTGTCAGTTTTGACAGGTGATCCTTACTTATAGGATGGTTGGTATTGTGTCATGGTTTACTCTTGATACCAGTTTTGAGTTTTAGCATGATACAGGTTCTCTTGAGATAGGATGTGTGCATTAGTGCATGTGATCTTCCTTTAAGGAGATGATTAGATCATGATGCCATGATATGTTCCTTGGTTATGCATATGTGCATTGGGAGCTTTGACTATGATCTTGATGGTTCTCTTGGTATTGGGTACATTGGTCATGTGCTTGGGAGCTTCATGATGGTGTGGTGTTGCACTTGGAGTTTATCCTAGATTGATTGTGGAGGTACTCATGGATACTTGGAGACTTAGGTGAGGCTTGATTTCTCTTGGGGTTAGAGACATGTGTTGAGATAGTTACTCTATGATGAGGATTTCAGTAGCAAGACCAGGGAGCCTATGCCTTGGTTGGATGTGATTCCAACATGGACATGTTGAGGAGATTGTTCTTGGAGAGAGTCTTCGAGGCTTGGTGCATCTTGGATGAGCAATCTCATTCCCACTGTTGGTCCACTCGTTGGTGAATGATTTGATAGGTATACTTACCTATTTTTCAAATGCATTCTTTATTTGTATCTTATCTTCTCATGTTTGAGTATTGAGCTATGGATTATGGTTGTGAGGACTTGTTTGAGGAGTAGATGCATGGTTATGATTAGTTATCTCATTATGTTTGATCTTGAGTTGTTATGAGATCATTGTGTGTAATCGATATGGTTAGTGGATTTGGTTTTATTCCTACTTTGGGATGGTTATGAGGTTGATCTACCTTTGGTTTGAGAGGCTTGCATCTTGTTATTGATGTTGTGGAGGCTTCTTGTTTTTGGGGTTGTAAAAGAGATCATACTTTTCACAACTATAGCACATTAGTGTGGATAGAAGGACATAGTTATGATTTGTAGGTTCTCTCTTATTGGTCTTATTCTTCTTCATCGATGTTTATGTTCACATGACATTGGAGTTGAGATGTGTATGGAGCTTTTGAGTCTCTTTGACTTCTTTCTTTTATGATGTGGAGGATTTAGGAGAGATATGAACTTGAGGAGAGTTATGTTGCAGCTATTTAGTTTTACAGATTTTGCATATCTATGTGTGTGTTCTTTGACACTATGATAGAGGATTTAGCCGCATCTTCTATGTGCATGCTATTAGTGGATCTTTGGATGCCTTGATCTACTTTTAGATTTGACATTTACTCATGTAGTGGGAGTTCCAGGATGTATATGATTCCTTTGTTGGATGTTCACATTATGTTGCAGTATGGAGGGTCTTGAGGTTTTTTATCACATGCTTTGTGTTGTTACCTTGGAGGACTTCTTTATGCAGGGTTGAGTATATAAAGGGACATGTTATCATTATGTTTTGAGTTGGATATGTTGATGGCATAAGGTCTACTTGTTATCTTTGTATACCTTAGTTTGGAGGTATGGTTAGTTGATGCATTAGCAACTAGCAGTGGTTTCTATTTCAGCTATGACATTTGATTATTGTCAGCTACTCAAGCCTATTTGTTACCATTGGTTTTGGTGATTGTGTTTGGATATTAGTTGATGCAGGTTTTTTGCTTCTATGTGACAATTTAGTGTTACATCTCTATGGAGGATCTTATTCTTCATGGTTTGGCCTGATGGAGGATGAGGGGGTTCTTGTTTGAGATGGTGGACACCTTGATTATTGTTGCAGGTATCTTAGAGCACATGGAGCACATGGATGTTTATATGGCACATGTTGGGAACATGGATGGTTTCCCTTAATGTTTTGAGTTTACATGTTAATCCTGTATGCAATGTATACAACAAGTAGGAGAATGTTGTAGTAGGAGTGTTGTACACCTTACATAACATTGGTATCATTTTATTATGTAAAATAAATATTTATTTGTGGTGCATCATGGGTGATGTGTTTATCCACATTAAATATTTATTTGGCACCACTTGTAAAAGTTGTATGTAACATTGAGTTAATTATTTATTTGTAATTATTTGATTATTTGGGAAAACTCAGTACCAATAATCAAATGTGGGGGTCAATGGTTTTGTAGACTCATGGTTTTGGGGAAGATGGTTTTACCATACCACATGTTGTATTTGTGTGATCTTATGTCTATAAAAGAAAACACACAGGTAGCTGTTGTAGAGTGAGTTGAGGGCTTATTGCCTTTGGTTGGGTTTAGTTTGAGCATCTGTTGTAGGTTGCATGTGTGAGGGTTTGAAGCATGGCATTTTATGTATGGTTACATGCTTGTTCACATGGAGTGCAGGTAGAGAGCTTGATGTTCAAAGGTGATCTCTGCATATGTACTGTAATCTTTATTGTTGAATAATACATGAGATATGCATGATTTTGGAGGTTGGTTTTTCCCTCTATGAGAGTTTTCCGAAGGTATATCTTGTGTCACCATTGATATTATGATTGTCTATTTCTTTTGCATGTGGATTTCTGGTTATTGTTGCACATTAAATCTCTTATTGGGTTATGAGGAATTAGTCTATATGGATCCATATTTCCAATAATCTGTAATTAAGAATCCTAAAGTATAATAGTTAAGAGTCAAGACTACTACTTAATTGTTTTTGATTTATCATTTAATGCTATTTTTTATGTGTTTGGTTGAATGTTTTTTGTAAATAAAAGATTATCTATCCTTGCAATTGTTTAGTGCTTATAAAGAGTTGTGCAAAAAATTTTAAAAATTGGAAGAGATTATTAATATGGGACAAAATCACATCCTATGGATAAAAAAATATTTTACTAACTATAAAAATTCTAGTTGGACTTCTTGTAATTGTAATTTAATATTTTGAAATATGGTGTTGGTAGAATAGGAAGGTGAAATACAATATAGTTGGCAATTTTAGAATGGGTGGATATAGGATGGCCCTAGCCCAAGAATTGTTTGATAGAAAGCATTCAAAATACAATACATCATGTTTTTTGGTTTTATATGTGAAGTATTTTTAAATTAAAATTCCATCTTGGCAATCTAAGATCCTCAAATATATGGTACATAATGTTACAAATTTTATCTAGTGTAGATGACAAATCCACCTATCTCAAGTGTGATATTAGAAGGGATCACTCTTTATGATTCCTTATCATGGATGACAAATGTAGTAATGTTGATTATTTAGATGTTGATATCCATAAATACAATGTATAAGTCTAGTAGTTTAGGAATTGTGGCGACCCATGATGAGAGAGAGAGAGAACACTAGAAAAAATAACTCTTCATTATACTATGAAAAATGAAAAGGAATTTTGCAAGAGATATTTGTGAATAATTTTTTAGGTGAATCAACTCAAGTGTCAAACCTTGAAACCAAAAGTCTAATCCTTGATGATGTTGGTTTGAAGCCCCTAAAAATGGAAGTCTGAGGGCCAAAAAACATAAAATAAGTGATTTTTTGGTAAAATTGGATGACAAAAGAAGGTGCAAAAGGAAAGTTGGAAGATTAGAATAAAACATACATAATACCCAATTGCATCCATAAAAAAATATTTATAGAGTTTCAACAAATACATAAATATAGCAAACTCAAAACACCTAATTGATCCAACCTTGCCTCTATTGTATCCATACATAAACCAAAATTTATCTTCCTTGAATAAGACATTGGCTCTTGTAATAGGTTTAATTAGTTAGACAAAATGATAGAATCCTATTAGAGCTACAACCATGTGCTTCAAGAAATTTTTATTATTTAGCAATTACTTATTTTAATTGGATCAAGAAAATTACCTCAAGATTCAAAATGTGGCACACCTAGAATGCATTTTAACATGTACAAGAAGGTTCTCCTATCTTTGCTCATCTAAGGAAAAGATGGTGCAACTTGAAAGATGTGTTGTGATTTGGATTGACTTTGTGCTTCTTCAAAGATTGCTACTACATTCACTCTTGCATGTCCTAACACAAAAAGGATTTGGTTTGGGGTCTCACTAATGTAGTAGATAATAAACTCATGATCAATTGACTTATCCATAAGCAAACAACTATTATTCATCACTAGCAATTAAAATTTACATGTATCCCATACACTATAAAAGCATTATAACAACATATTAGATTTCAATCCAAAATGTATTGAACTAGGTTAAATATCACCAAGGGAAACATCACCTATATAGTGCCTTATTGTATCTAACATGATTTGAGAATATGAAATTAGATAATTGCATAAGTTCCACTTACTTATGTCTAACATGATGATAATAACAACACCAATCTATACAATTGCTCAACCTACAATTTAATTCAATCTCACCACTTAAACATGCTCAATCAATTTCAAATACCCAAACATAAAAGAATATTTATAAGAAGTCCATGGTGATGCATTGTTCTTGAATTTTAAATTTTAGATTAAGATGAAGATGTTGACCTTCAATTGTTGTCCCTAATGACAATCCACAACTTAGATGATATGACTCTCAAACTTAGATGATATGTCTTGTAGATGACACAGTTCATTATGGCTTGTTTGGCTCATTATGATATGTTTTTGATCATGTTTAGTTGAAGCAATTTACATTTCCTTAATCATGTTTATGGTCATCTTGATAATATAGTTAGCACCTTTGATTCAGTTTGAATGAGATTTAGTTTGGTACATCATGATTTAGTTTGATATCTTTGATGATCATGTTTAGTTTGGCACTTTTGATCATGATTCAGTTTGGTATTTATTTGGTTCAGTTGGCATTTGACACGGTTTCAATTTGGCATAGTGTTGAATGAGTTGATTGATTTCTCTATGATGACAACTGCAATTCTTGGTATGTATCAGTTGGGAGACATTATGATTCACATGTTTCTATGATATCATGTTTGGCCTACAGTTACAGTTGTTCAATGTGCTTTATACAGAATATTTTGATGCATATTATAATATTTGATCATTATAAGTCTTGGTTACTTCTTACAAGTTTCTATTGGATAATAAAGACATACAAGGTTGAAATAACTTTTAATGTCTTTCTTTCAAGTGTTGACCATGATTCATATTTGTTTACATCTCCTAGCAATATACTCCACATTGCAAAATAAAATGTTCCCTTCGGCATTTTGAGTTATTCACTTGTTGGGTAGGTTACCACACTTTGTAACAAGTTTGAAAAGGTATTTTTTGTAAAATTGTCACTGGCTTGTTTAGGATTTACCATTGGTACCGGTTGCATAAGGTAATCTCAGGCAAAAAAAAGGAAGATTTGATTCTTATTTTGCAAAGTCTAGCTTCGAATATGAATATTTCAACTTAGGGTTTCTTTTTCATTTTGTATCTATGGTAATCATGAAAGAAGATGGGAATAGTAGCATGCATCTTTGAAGGATTTTCTTAAGTATCTTTTGGATGTGACAAACCCAGATACAAGTAAACTCTTTGAATTTTAGAATGACTATTCAGTTTCTCCTGTCGGGCTATCAGGTGCTTTCATTCTTGTTTTTGTTTTGAATCAAAAATATGAAAATGGTTTCCATTTACCTGTCCTAGATGGTTAGGGTTTCAAAAGTAAACACATCTTTTAGAGGTTGTTTTTGATAATATTTTCTAGGGTTTTGAATGCATGAAAATATTCTTTATTCTCTCAATGATAACTGTCACCCAGATGGCTAGGGTTTCAAAAACTAAAAAGGGTTTTTGTCTCAGATGTTTAAGGGAAGAGATAATATGTTTGACTGTGATAGTATGGAAAGGTGTTTAGCAGTTTCCTTATGGATTTCTAATACTCTTGCACAGTTATAATTGTTTCTCTCCCAGTGATGTGGGATTTTTTTGTCTTATGAGATAGTTTCTTTGTTAAAAGGGTTTGGAAGTTTTCAACTAGGGTTTGACAATTTACCCTAGGGTTTCTCACAAGCTTGAAGGTAGTTTTGAAATTGGCTAACAAGACTTCTTTAACTCTACATACAGTTTTTGAATGATATATTACAATGGTTAAGGAAATAGTTAAACATTTGTTTGATATAACCTCTCTGTCAGTTATAAACTACCAAAGTTAGTTTCATTATTTCAATTATCTCTCAAACTGTCTGTAGAGAGAAAGAAGGGCTTGAATAGAATGTAATATGTTCTGTATAAAATCTAATATAACATTGCTAATGAATGAGAGTGAGTGCATGCATTGTTGAGGTTATATCAATTTGTACAAAGAGAAACAGAGTATCCCTCTGTACTTGATTTACTTGATTCATTGTAAATGATTGAAATGAGCCAGTGAGGCAAATTGTGACTAGTGAGGCCTGTAATCAGTGAGATTCATTTATAAGCCAGTAAGGCACATAAACAGCCAGTGAGGCAAGTTTATTACATAAGCCAGTGAGGCTTTTTCATTGAGTGGTTTTCTACCCCAGAGGGTTTCCACTCCTAAAAATCTCTATGTTATGCTATTTGTCCTCTGCTTCATAGTGTTATTTTGTTATTTGTTATTTGATTCATCTGCTCATAGTAAATGATCACTTATCGCTTTAACACACTAGTTCATGCATTAATGAGTATTAAAAACAACATTCATGTCTGATGTTCAAATCTATATTAAAGTGTGAAAATTTGATTTGTTTTATGCAACACTGATTCACACCCCCCCTCTCAGTGTTACCAAGTACTCCAATAGAAGATCCTATTTTACCTTTAAGATCTTAGTCAAAATTTAATATTATCCACTCAAATGATGTTATAACTATCATATGGAGTTCTACCTTTTACTCAAGAATAATGTGATACAAGATCTCTATAGGGTTTCTTATTTATTTATGACAACAATAATGTCTTATTGCAATCTCATGTTTTATTAAATTGCAATTGAGTTATTACATATACAATAAAGAACACTAATTTTCCATAGACTCCTATGGTATTTAAACTTCAATGTTTTGGAACAAGGATACAAGTTAAACATTGCATTGTTTCATAAAAATCAAAATTTGCTATTATGAACATATATAGTAAAAAACACATCTAATCAAGCTCAATCAAAATCACAACTCCCATGGAGATTCAAGTGTCTTTAGTTGTCAAAAAGAAATGAATGGAAATCCCTTCACAGATATAACAAGAAAAGCAAAAGACACAAAGGAAAAAAAAACATGTATAGTGCAATGTTTTCCCTTCCTTGACCCAAGCTCAAGGATATCCCTTATACCCACACCCATTTATCTCATCAATATTTTGGCTAACAAAAATAGGACAAATATTTATCACCTTTTTATAGAAATGAAGTGTAAAATTTCTATTGTCTATTTGACTATTGTAGAGTATGATATTTAAGTAGAGTGGTGGTCATTAGACACAAAGTTGAACAAGGATGGAGGTTTACAACAATGACACCGCACGTATCGATTTGAAATTTGAAAATTTCATGGTATGTTAAAATAGAAATCAAAATATACTATTCATAAGATGAAAGAGGCGAGGATCTCAAATACATGAAAAAAGATATTTTAGGCATCAATGATCTACTTGAATTGAGGATTTTAATTCTTTTTGTGGAACTGCTCTAAATTTTTTTGATTGAATCATAGGCAATGAGACTATTCTTAAATATCATCCACTTCAACAGTCCAAGGTGAATTGTGGAAAATAAAAATAGGAAAAATATTTACTTCTTTTTTTATGAATGAGGTGTAAAATTGTTATTGACTATTTGACCATTGAAATAGATGATATCTAAGTAGAGTGAGGCAAGGCTCTTGCATACTTTGATGTCCTAAATGAAGCTTTTGACTTTATTCTATTTGTTTCTCTTCTCCACTTTCTTCTGTAGCTAGTTTAAGTAGTTCTCCAACTAGTATTATTTGTAACCCCTCCCGAAAATGGCCTTATCTAATTCCAATCTTGGTGACCACAAATGTGAAGATAGTGAAACAAAACAAGTGCAATATGAGAATAAACATGATTGATCTAGTGTAGCCATGTGACTCTGTAGCAAGCACCAACCAAGATTGCAAGAGAGATGAGCATGAGAAAGGCCCATGTGTGTTGGATTTGTGACAACAAGATAAATAAAATAAAGAAAGAAACTTATCTTTACAAGAAAACAAAAATATTTTGTTTTAAATCTAGTTTTTTCCTAAAGGAATGAAAATTTACTTTCTTCTAAATTTGATTTTGGTAGTTATGTTGAAGATATTATATATCTTTGTATCCTTTGGAAGAAAACAAAAATTGTAATTGCAGCTGGGTGAAGATTGTAGTTTTTCCTTTGAATAATAAGAATACTGATACTTTGCCCTATGGATGTTTCTCTAGCATATTGCTGGAATTTTACCATGTAAAGTCTTCTTGTTATTTTTTTATCACTTATTCTATTATTTGGTTGATTATCTATAATTTCTTTGTAACTAATTTGTGCCACAATATTATATGATTATGTAGATTTGAGTTTATCATTAAAACCCAAAAGCTTTCTCAACAAGTGGTATCAGAGCTTTTATTTTTGTAGTGATTGTGTTAGGATTTGGTGCTTGTTCTCTAGCATCAAATGGTGAAGGTTTGGAATTCAAGGTTTGAGGTTGAGAAATTCAATGAGAAGAATAACTTTGATATATGGAAGCTCAAGATGCATGATATGTTGGTGCAACAAGGATTACACAAGGCATTGGTGGCAAAGTCAAAGAAATATACAAATATGATTGATGAGGACTAGGAAGATCTTGATACAAGAGCTCTTAGCAAAGTTCAATTGTGTTTGGTAGATGATGTTCTCTTCAATATTGCTAGAAACAAAACAACAACATGCTTATGGAGTAGAATGGAGAGCCTTTACATCAAAAAATCCTTGACAAACCAAATCTACTTGAAGAGGCAGCTACATAGTTTATGAATGAAGGAAGGTATCAAAATTGTTGATCATTTAAATGTTTTCAATACTCTTATATGCCAATTAACTAGTATGGGTGGAAAAATCAAGGATGAAGACAAGGAAGTTATGTTATTGTGTGCATTTCCTAAATTGTAGAATCACTTAGTAGCTTCCATTAGATTTAGCACAACTGACACCCTTGAATTTGATTTTGTTGTGGGAGCTTTGTTGTTTGAGGAGGTAGATTTGAGGCTTCACATCACATATGTCCACATAGGAGTTGGTTTTTTTCTTACCAAATTATTGATGGCAGTGTTTTTCTTATGGGAAACAATGTTTCTTGTAAGATTGTTGGGATTGGGAGTATTAAAATTAAAATGTTTGATGGTATTGTGAGGACATTGACAAAAGTAAGACATGTACCGAAACTCAAAAAGAATTTAATTTCCTTGGGAGTTTTGGATTCTATAGGTTATAAATTTACATGTCAAGGTGGAGCACTAAAAGTGTCCAAGGGCATTATGGTGGCAATGAAGGCTA
Source organism: Cunninghamia lanceolata (assembly GCA_027924645.1). NCBI lineage: Eukaryota > Viridiplantae > Streptophyta > Pinopsida > Cupressales > Cupressaceae > Cunninghamia > Cunninghamia lanceolata. The sequence continues at coordinate 1,622,796 of BSBN01000429.1, read as the reverse complement.
CAAAAATTGGGAACCAAGTTACAATTTACTTAGGACTACTAAAATAAGTGAAGCACCAGTGGTATCTAAAAAAATAAATGAATCTGCTCATTTATTACATCAACAACTAGGCCATATGAGTGAGAAAGGGCTAAACGTGATATTAAAGCATATAAGTTACTTCCATATTTAAAATCTCTAAATTTGAATATCTACAAATATTATGTCTTTGGACAGAAATGTAGACAAAAGTTTAAAATAGGTAGTCATACAAGTATGGGTATCCTAGTTTATATTCATTCAGATGTTTGGGGACCATCCCCTACAATCTCATTTGGAGGATCATCATATTTTGTGACATTTATAGATGATTACTCTAGAAAGGTGTGTGGGTCAATATTCTTAAAAGGAAAGCTGATGTGTTTAGTGTTTTTAAGCAGTTTAGAGCTTTGGTTGAAAAAAGTACTAGTAGGTCAATCAAGTATATAAGAATAGATAATGGAGTCGAGTTCACATCTTTGGAATTTGAAAATTATTGCAAGGAAGTTGGGATTGAAAGGCATAAAACCACAATTTACACTCCTTAGAAAAATGGTGTTGCTGAACTCATGAACACATGACTCTTCTAGAGAGAGCAAGGAACATACTCAGTAATGCCAAGCTGGAGCAAGAGTTGTGGGCATAAGTAATCAATATAGCATGCTCTCTAGTAAATCAATCACCATCAGTTGCAATAGACTGTAAGATTCCTACAGAGGTATGGAAAGGTAATTCTTGTGATTACTCAAATCTAATTTTTTTTGGTTGTGATACTTATGCTCTTATTTCGAAAGATCAACATTCTAAGTTGGACCCCAAATCAAAGAAGTATAACTTTGTTGGTTATAGTGATGGAGTTAAGGGATATAGATTGTATAACTTTGTTGGTTATGGTGATGGAGTTAAGGGATATAGATTGTGGGATCCTACTGCCCACAAAATCATCATTAGTAGGGATGTAGATTTCGATGAATCTCCGTTCATAAAATTAGATATAGTAGAAGTTGAAATAAAATAGGAACAAGTACCACAAAATCAACAAATTCAATTGGAAACTAAGCCATCTTTAGAAAAAAGGGGAGCAAGAAGAAGCTTTTGAAGATGAAGATGCAAAATGTATACAAGAAAATGTAGAAATCCCACAATCAACTCTAAGGAGATCTACACGGGTCAGAAATCCTCCTAAAAGGTATGATGATTATAGTTTATCTATTGCTTTGATTTCTAATGATGGGGAACCTAGTTGTTATTAGGAATTGATGGATGATATTGAAAACTTGCTAAATGTAAAGTAGCAATGAAAGAAGAAATGGATTCCTTGTAAAAGAATAAAACATAGGACTTGGTAGAACTCCTAAAGGGTAGAAAAATTATTGCGTGCAAATGGATCTACAAACTGGAGAAAGCTGTTGATAATAAAGTTGAAAGGTACAAAGGAAAACTAGTAACAAAAGGGTATGCTCAAAAGGAAGGTATTGATTTCCAGGAAGTTTTTTCACTAGTTGTTAAGCTTGTTTCTATTAGAGTAGTATTAGAACTAGTTGCTTTACTTGATCTAGAGTTAGAGCAACTAGATGTTAAACCAACATTTTTACATGGATATTTTGAAGAAGAAATATATATGGAACAACCAAAAGGGTTTGTTCGAGATCACAAAAGAAGATTTATTTGTAAACTCAAAAGGTCATTGTATGGCCTGAAGTAATCACCCAGACAATGGTACAAGAAGTTTGATTCTTTCATGGTGAGCTAGAATTTTACAAGTGAGTATGACCAATGAGTTTACTTTGAAAGTTTGGAAAATAGTTTATTCATTATCTTGGTGTTAGATGTTTATGATATGCTTGTAGCAAGCAAAAGCTTGGCAAAGATGAGTAGGTTAAAGGGTAAATTGGCAAGGACATTTGATATGAACGATCTAGGAGCAACTAAACAAAATTTGGGCATTGAGATACACAGAGATAGAAAATGGTAAACTTTGGTTATCACAATAGAAGTATGTGGAGAAGATCCTCATGAGATTCAATATGAAGAATGTAGAACCGGTAAATATCCTTTTGGCTTCTCATTTTAAGCTTTCTTCAAGTTTATGTCTTGGTAATAAAGAAGAAAATGATTATATGTCTCATGTACCATATTATAGTGCAGTAGGAAGTTTAATATATGCGATGGTATGTACAAGACCAGATATTTCACATGCAATTGGTGTTGTCAGTAGATACATGGAAAATCTAGGTAAATAACATTGGGCAACAATGAAATAGGTGCTTCACTATCTTAGAGGCACAAGTGATTATTGTATTACTTTTAATGGTTGCAGTGATATGGTTTGTGAATATGTGGATTTATATTTTTAGGTGATTTGGATAAAAGGAGATCTACCTATGGTTATGTATTTATTCTTGTAGGAGGACTTGTTTGTTGGATGTGAAAGATTCAAGAAATAATTACTTTGTCCACTACTAAGGAAGAATATATGGCTGTCTCATATGCATGCAAGAGACAATTTAGTTAAATGGTATTTTGGGTGAGTTTGAAAAAATGCAGGATAAAGTGATTGTATTCTATGATAGTCAGAGTGATCTTCATTTGGCTAAAAATATAGCTTATCATAGCAAGACCAAGCATAATGAAATCAAATACCATTTTGTAAGACAAGTTATTGATGGAGGTGGATTAGCTCTTGAGAAAGCCCATACACAAGAAAATTGTGCAGACATGTTTACAAAACTAGTACTGTTAAAGAAACTAAGGTGGAGTTTGACTTCTCTTGGCTTGCAGAAAAGGTGATGAATGGGCATGAACAAAGTATCAGGTAAATTGTTGTCAAGGTGGAGATTGTTAGATTTGTGACAACAAGATAAAGCAAAGAAAGCAAGAAACTTATCTTTAAAAGAAAACACAAATATTTTGTTTTAAATCTAGTTTTTTCTTAGAGGAAAGAAAAACTATTTTCTTCTAAATTTGATGGTGGCAGTTATGTTAAAGATATTATATATCTTTGTAGCCTTTGAAAGACAATGAAAATTGTAATTGTGGTTGTGTGAAGATTGTAATTTTTCCTTTGAACAATGAGAATATCGATACTTGTGTGAAGATTGTAATTTTTCCTTTGAACAATGAGAATACCGATACTTTGCCCCATGCCTCTTTCTCTGGCATATTGTTGGAGTCTTACCACGTAAAATCTTTTTGTTATTCTTTGATTGCTTATTCTATTAGTTTATTATTCTATTGATTATCTCTAATTTATTCGTAACTAATTTGTACTGCAATATTATATAATTCTCACAATTTAAGTTTTTATTATTCTATTGATTATCTCTAATTTATTCCTAACTAATTTATACTACAATATTATATGATTCTGGCAATTTAAGTTTATCATTAAAACCTAAAGTTTTCTCAACAATGTGACAATCACAAGCCATTGAAGAAACTTCTCCCAATCATTGTCCACCTTTGTTGCCAAAAAATATTTGCTTCGCCCAAGATCAAGATGGACATCATAAATGTTGTAAAATTAAGTAATTTGACAGTGATGTTGCTGAAACAAACTATTCTGAAATATCTCCCAACTAAACCCAGAAGAGTATACTTGGTATTCAAAGCAATACCTACCAAGAATAAACATAGAATTCAAGCAATGGCGCCTTTCTAAGAAGAATGTAGCCTAATTCTAAAAATAGAATTACAGTGCAGGGCCCGTATAAAGTAGAGCGAATGGCTGTTACTAATGTATAATGAAGAGGAAATATCACCCTTCTCGTTATTAAGTCTCCGTGTTTGTGATGCAGCATGTGAATATGCCAATTTGATAACAATATGAAATTAAAGAAAAAAGTGTACCAAAATTTTTGGCAGTTACAAAAGAGTAATCTCTTATTGGCCAAACAAATAATAGATTTATTAAAAATAATTTGTACTAATACAATTTAGTTTATACAAAATTTGTTTCTTTAGGACTATTGACCAAACGGTCCTATTTTTGGAACTAAAATAATTGTTACAAAGAATTGTCCAAAACTAAATTATTATTCCAATTTATTTATCTCTACTTGGTCTTGCTTAAGGTTATACTTTATGAGTAATATGAATCTTACAGAAGGTACAAACCAGAGTCTGAACTGCTACCAAGATGACAACAAAAAGCCATCTACAAAATAGAGGTGGAACTAAGCTGAGATGATATCAAAAATCAGAAAACACGTAATACTAGATATTAGTGACTAGATCCTCTGATAAAATTAGGTTTCTAGGATCAATGCGTAAAAACAAATTTCTAAATCATACATCAGAATTGTCATATCCACCCACAAGCATCTATTGGTTCTTCCAACTGCTTTAATTGAGCTCAAAGATTTGGTTGAAACTGAGCAATATTTCCAGAGAGTATTTGATTCTCTATTTCAATTTTACAATCAGAAGAAAACTAGCAATTATTATGAACAAAGTTCATTCACCTATGAAATATGGTATTGCACATCTAGAAGAAAATTACACAGAAAATGGCAAAAGCTCCAATAAGTAGCAGAAGTTTTGACGGCATGGCTTCTTGCTCTTGTTCTCGAGTCATATGCTGCTGCAGAAATCCACGGGGATGAGTCATATTTTTATTTTGGTCAATGGCAATCACAAGCCATTGAAGAAACTTCTCCCAATCATTGTCCACCTTTGTTGCCAGCCATATTTGCTTCGCCCAAGATCGGGATGGACATCATAGATGTTGTAAAATTAAGTAATCTGATAGTGATGTTGCTGAAACAAACTATTCTGAAATATCTCCCAACTAAACCCAGAAAAATATACTTGCTATTCAAGCAATTCCTACCAAGAAAAAAATTGAATTCAAGCAATTCCTTTCTAAGAAGAATGTAGCCTAACTCTGAAAATAGAATTATAGTGTAGGGCCCTTATAAAGTAGAGCAAATGGTTGTTACCAATGTATTGGTTCTCCCAACATGTATCAGATGTAGCTGGGCTACAGCGAAAAATTACCCAACTGCTTTTATTGAGCTCAAAGTTTTGGTTAAAACTGAGCAATATTTACATGTTCCAGAAAGTATTTGATTCTTTTACAATCAGAAGAAAACTAGCAATTAATATCAGCGAAGTTCATTCAGGTATGAAATATAGTATTGCACATCTAGAAGAAAATTAAACAGAAAATGGCAAAAACTCCAATAAGGAACAGAAGTTTTGACGGCATGGCTTCTTTCTCTTGTTCTCGAGTCACATGATGCTGCTGAAATCCACGGGGATGACCGTGATGGAATGGGTTGGAAAGCCCAAACTGAAACCTAGGAGTTGCACCATACCTAGCAGGCTCTGGGAATCTATGCATTTCGATGCCAAAGAGAGATGAAAATAACCCAAAACCTGTAGGGAATGTAAAATTCCCAAACGGAGCCGCTGCCATTCGAGTAGGAGCACGTCCCATAAAATAAGATGACTGATGTTGGTACCGATTAGGGATTGGAGAAGGAGCTATTTCTGGGCGGCGACCAGCAGGCCTGTTGGGAATGTTTACACGAAGTATAATTTTGGATCTTGGATCTGGGGAACCTACTTTTCCTCGTCCATACAAGGGAACAATCTTTCTCTCTTCCACCAAAGCCTTACAAACAGTGTAATAACAGGTCCAAACTATATGAAATAACAGCAATAATCAACAAGGAACAACAGGGCAAAAACATAACAGAAATAAACAGGGAAGAACAAGGCAAAATAGAGTGAGATAACTCGGAAAATTATATTTATGTAGTATGCATTACATTACATCCAAAATGCTATGTACAGCAGCTGTCTACAAGCACATATATATAGCTACAGAACCTTTGAAGTCTGGAAGCTTCTAGTTTTCTAGAAAACTCTAAAACTTGGAATGTTTTTCTTTAGAACAGCTCTTAGAATGTTCTTTTCTAGAACATCTTTTGGAATGTTCTAGCTTATAGAGGAATCTCGAAACACTTTGTCTTTTTCTTGACAATCTTAATTATCCTTAACATCCCCCCTTAAGATTTGCTAGAATAATACAGAGAAAATACAAATGAGAGGGGAACATTATACTACTATCCCCCCTTAATGTTCACCTATAACATACCAAGCATTCCTCTCAATTTTGAAAATTTGACTTCAGTCATACTCTTAGTGAATATATCAGCTACTTGTTCTTCACTTGGACAAAATTGAAGATTGACAATGGATGTTTGAACAAGATCTCAAATGTAGTGAACATCAATCTCAATATGCTTTGTTTTAGTATGAAAAATTGGATTGTTGGCAACCTGTATGTTACTTTGATTGTCACAATACACAGTGCTAGTAGAACTTTGTAGAAAACTAAGCTCAAATAGAAGATTTTGAATCCAAACTGCTTCCTTGCCTACTTCGTTTGCTGCTCTATATTCTGCTTCACATGAAGATAATGTTGTAGTTGTTTGTTTTTTGCCACTCCATGTAATAGGGCCTAATCCAAGATGGAAAACATAACCACCAGTAGATTTCCTATCATCTATATCACCACCCCAATCTGAGTCGGTAAATCCAACCAAAGAAATTGAAGACTTATAGTCATAGAAGATGCCAAAGTGTATGGTTCCATGAATGTATCATAAAATTATCATAGCAGCCAACCAATGACTTTCTTTAGGTGCTTGCATAAATCTAGATACTAGATTGACTGAAAAATAGATATCTGGTCTAGAATGAGTTAGATAAACCAAGCTACCAACAAGCTATCTATATAAAGTGGCATCTACACTCTTGGAAGTACATTCTTTAGTAAGCTTGACTCTGAATTGAAATGGGGTAGATGTTGGCTTGCATTCAAGCATGTTAAATTTTTCTAAAAGGTCCAAAGCATATTTTCATTGTGAGATGAACAATCCATCATGTAATCTACAAACTTGTAATCCAAGAAAATAGTTACGTTTTCTATTATATTTTTGTGTTTATACTTCAACGAATCTACGTATATTCTGCAAATTCAAATTTGAGCTTGGGGTACTTACTTGAATGAGCTCCTTCTAGTTATCGACTTGCTGCCCTTAGCCACTCGACACCTCAATTTTTCTTGATTACTTAATGATTTCAAAAATCTTTTTGGAGATTGATTTTCTACACTCTGCTCTGGTTCATTGATGGCATTTTTGTGACAAATTTCATATTAGTGCTAGAGTAATTAATTCATTTGAATGTGAGCCATTTGATCTATGCCAAATAGTCTTGTCAATAGCTTATTGGTATGATAACTTTCTCTTTCCCCTATGTTCTTTTATTCCTTTTATTTCTTTCAAGATTTCAGAATGACCTTAGATGGTGTCATACCGATATCACGATGTGCTCCTGAAATCTCTTTTATGAATAGTCTCTTCAATATTTTCTTGTCTCTTCAATGCCCTTTTACTTATTATATCGTGTTTGCCTTTTCGGGGGGACTAGGGATTGACTCACTACAACATCCCTAAGTCTCTTCAAAATACTCTCAAAATATCATCAGCTTATCAGTAGGACTAGAAATCATGTTACTCCAATATCCTAGAGTATCTTCAAAATGCTTTATTTATAATCGCTTTCACTTTATCAATGGGACACATTTAGGTGTCACACCGATATATATCTATTCCTTCGATATGCTTTTAGTGTTTTCAGAATATCGAAGAGACCCTTAAATGACTCATTCCGATAACCCTCAATCTCTTCGATCTTGCAATCCCCTCAATTTTTTATGTTAGCTTGATATGCCAATGAGTTGTATGTTTGTGTCCCTTTAGCGCTTTGGATTATCAAAGATACTCCAAAATGAGTCCCCTCGATATGGTAGTTTCCCACCGATATCCTCCGTATGAGTTTATTAAAGGGACCCTAGGGTAGGTCTTAAGGACATAGAAGTATTTTTTCTGATATGACTTTGACTTTTGGACAAAGGCAACAAGGCATGAATTTATTAGGGTTAGGACTCTGGGTCGAATGGATATGCTATTTTGAGCAGGGAAGATTAAAATGGTATTTTTTAGGGACAATATTTTGGTGGGAAATGGGTTTTTTTAATTGGGGTTAGAATTTTGTTCCAACAGTGGCTCTGACTGGGGATGAATGGCCATGAGGTCATTGCAAGAATCTAGAAACACTCTCTGGTATGTAGACTGTATACACCTAAAATGGCTAGAGTTGAATTAAATAAATATTTTAATATTTATTTTATTCTTATTCCTCTATCAATAAATAAATATCTTAATTTATTTATATGATTCACATTCACCATATTAATCTTCCAAAAATTAAATAAAAATCAATTTATTTAAATGATTAAATCATCCAAATTTCTCTAAATCATCCTTAATGGAATAATCCTAAATTATTTAATTATCATTCTAAAGTCCTAATTCTATAGATTCCACATCATCTCATCCACCTCACTTTACACCTTATCATGTTGCACACATAATTGAATATTTCTAATAATTAATTATATAGTTATCCTCACCCACATGTCCTATTATTTCTCTAACCATTCCTATTCATAAGAACTTGGTTCCTCCATGTCATCTTAGTCAAAGGAGACTTAGAGACACATGCCTCATTAGCTCCTAGATTTCTTCCAACAACCCTACAAAGAAGGACTTCTTCTTTGACCCTTGTTATTTGGTCTTTGAGAGCATTGTGACAAGTGGCCTCATGCTCACACCTTTCTCTCCACCTTGTCATTGTTGGAGGAACATCTCTCCCTTTTATCTCCCTCATCCCAACTAATCAAATCTCCACCGTACACCTCACAAGACTCATTCCTCCACCATTGAGATTGTGACACTTGGATCTTGGCCTCCTTAAGCCTATAAAAGGGACCTCTCACTCCTCCATTTGATCATCTCAAGCTTTAGCAAACTTATATTGCAGAAATTCCACCATAGCTATCAAGCGTACCTTTGGCTCCCCTCATTTACATTGTAATCTCATTATCCTCATTGCATAATCATCCTCCATGGCTTCATATCATAATCTCCATCATTCATATTAGTGTTGCATTGTAGTTTATCCCACATTGCACTTTCATCCACAAAAGCCATTCTCTCTTTGTCATCTTAAAAGAACAAGGAAGTTTACTTCTGCGAGCTTAATCATAATCTACAAAGATAATTGAAGAGATAGGTAACAATGGAAGACACGAGGTAAATCAATTTGCAAGGTATAATCTTTGGTTTATTGCATTTGTCTTTTTTTCATTAGAGTATTTAATATTTAAGTAGATTCTACTGTAGTTCAGATTTTCAATCACATTTTGGCGCTCACCATGGGGCCTCTACCCCGTTTTAACTTCCATTTTGAATTTTTGGTGAAGTTGCAATCATAACAAGTCATTCCAACACATTCGATTTCTAGTTTTGTGCATCTGAGTAGAAAAGAGCAGTCCTACACATATAAAACTTCTTTATGTGCATCTAATAGTTCTTTCTGCACATATGACTAATATTTCTGTGCATATGATATTTGTTTCAGCGCATATGAAATATGTCAGTTTTTAGGGTATCTTTTTGGTAATTTTGATGCTAGCTTGTGTTGCAGGTATTATGAATCATAAATGGAGGCTATTAACAAAATGTTCTTGCAAGTTTAAGAGCTGGTTTAGACATATTTAGTTACATCTTGCATACAATCTTCACTTAGTTTCTAATTAGGAGGAGTAATACATTCTTGCATACAATCTTCATTTAGTTTCTAATAAGGAGGAGTAATCATATCATTTGACATACAACTTGCATACAATCTTCATCTAGTTTTTAATTAGGAGTAAACTTACATCTTTGCATACAAATTTCACATAGTCCCAAACTAGGAGGTTAAAATTGAACAAATCTTTCATTCAAATCTTGTATTTACAAATCCACATCTAGCATAAATAGGAGAAAGTAACTTGATCAAATCTTCAATACAACCATCACATAGTTTGATTAGGAGGTTAAAATTAGCTATCCTTTCATTTTATGCTATCATGTCATTTTTGTGCTTGGTAGATTAAATGACATTTAGATTAACTCTAGAAGGTCAATGAACCAGTGTCTACTATGTTTGTAAAATGGTGATAGGCATATGCTCTCCCCATCTTGGGTGACCAAAACACCAGACCCATCATTTCATTTGTTTAACCTTTAGAAAAGGCCTACCCTTGGATTGTGTTTCATCCAAGTGGGATGACCTTGAGCGATAACAAGCTAAAGCCAAGCTAATTCGATCTACTATAAATAAAAGTGTTTGTGACAAAAGTCATAAACAACAGGTGTTGCTGTGTTATACCAATGATTATTTCCCTTAGTGCCCTTGTGGTGCGTTGAAACCTATAGAGCTTAACCTCTACAGATTGGGAAGCCTCCTAAATGGAGTGAATCACCGCATGTATAACCACCTAAACGAATGCCCATACTAAGAACCAACTATTTTTAGAAGCCAAAATCCTTCTATTTGCTGATGCAGGAGGTCAGACCTTTGAAGCCACCCAACATTTTCACTAATCATGAGTATCGACCAAGGGGGAGTTAGTGCTACCAAGTTTCTAATTGTCCACCTTGATTTAATTGGCTAGAGAAATCCAAGTTGGGATTCAATAAATATTGTCCTTACCAACCATAAGAATTGTAGTTGTTTGTAAAATGTTTATCAAAAACTTGCATAAAAAAATCATGAGATCTTCTTATCTACTATGTTCTCTTGCAACAAATTGAAATAGACAAATCATCAGCAAAAACACTTAGGTTGCATAGAAAAATGTGTCTTAAACAAACAAAATTGATCAAACACTGCAAAAAACACAAAACTGCACATTTGAACATTATTGTTGCACATCTAACTCTTATTTTAGTGCTTTTACTTCTTGCAACACATACACAGCATATTGATGCGCTTTTGAGTATTCTACTGCGCATATACCTTTCAGCGCATATAAAAAGCAAAATCGTACATACAATAAACAAACTGGTGCATATAAACCCTATTTTTGTGCATTTAAAACTGTGCATTCAAAATAGAAAGTTTTTCCCGAGGTGTTGAGAAATAAACAAAATTAGCTTCAAATATGGGCATTTCAACCTAGAATCAATGTGAAATCAGTTAAACTATAAAAATTTATTTGGTACCTATTTTCAGACATTTCACTTACCATATCATACTTAGCCATCCCAAAATCAAGCGAAAATCAAGATTTCCATTAAGATATTATTGAGATCCTCTAAATCAAATAGCCTAGTGAGTTTCCTATCAGGATCAATCATCCTCTACCTCGGAATTACACTAGAGCATCTTGCTAAAGGTCTAGTATACATCAATAGCGGTTACCATTATCCCTATTTTGACTTCCTTTATATTAACACTTTGATAGCTATACCATCATAGTTGAAGACCATTTTGTGTGAACAAATAGATCAAGAGAAAACCTTAGAAAATCTTATCATAAAAGCTTCCAAATCCAATCAATTGTACCTCAACCACATCTTACCAAAAACATCACCAAAATCTACAAGTATCACATTCAACTCCACCCACATCAAATCTTTTATGGTTGAAACTAGATCCCAATTCAAGAGAAGAAAAGAAATAGATACATAAAACAATAGTGTTCACTCCTCTTCTTCTAGTGATGAAGAGGAAGAAATCCCACATGGAGAACTTGTTAGTTCTTTGTAAGATCCTAAATTCCAAAGAATGATGGATAAGGTCATAAACATGGATCCCCAAAAGTATTTTTTTATGCTAGCACAACAAGGACTAAACTACCCTCTGATTTTGACATCACCAAATTAAGGGAAACAACCCCACCCAATGACACCAATGCTCCCAAACAAGACAAGGCTAAGGATATGTCAAACCCATTAGACACACTAATGCTACAAATCCAAGCCTTGCAACAATAATTTGTGGACCTTCAAATAGGAACTTCCACAAAGCACTACTCACTAGAGGATATCTCACCATATCCTTTTGACAAAAGTTTGGTCATGATACCTTTCCCCTCAAGATTTGAGATCCCAAAATTTGTTAAATATAGAGGAAAAGGTGACCCACATGACCATATAAGGGAATTTAGTGTTGCATGCTTTGAAGTCGCTCACAATGAAACATACCTTATGCGACTATTTCCATGCAACTTAGGAGGACAAGCAATGGATTAGTTCTCCTATTTACCTCCCAGCATCTAAACTTTTAATGAACTAGTGGATAAGTTTGTGACCCATTTCTCATACAACATTGAACATGAAATTTCAATGTTGGACCTTTGTAACAACAAACAAAAGGGTGGAGAATCATTTGCCTCCTTTTTACAAAGATGGAGACAACTTTCTAGCAAGTGTCCATACCATATCCCAAAGAAACAAATGATTGAGATGTTCGTCCACAACTTAAACACTAACTTGAGCTATCAAATACAAATACAATGTCATACTTCCTTTAGTAAGGTCATTAAAATGGGATTACTCATTGAGAAAGCCTTGATAGCTAAGGGATAAATCAAACTCTACAAAGACATCCCTAGTTCAAGTAATAACATGGACAAATTGAGGGTTTGGACAAAGAACAAAAACATTGTAAATGATGGAGTTGTTGATGCTAAACATGTGGTACCAAAACAACCAATCTTCAATCTATCAAATCCACGCAATAACACACCATCAAACAAACCTCAAAATAATTATCCAAGACCCACAAACTTTTCACCTTGTAGAAAGTTCACACCACTAGGGGAATCACTTGAATCTGCCCTAAGGAAGCTTATATCAAACAACCTCATAACATTTCCAATGGTGTGAGATTATGAACCTAAATTTAAACCTTCTTGGTGGAAAGAGTTAGAATTTTTTGAATTTCATAGAAGCAAGGGTCACAAAACCAATGACTGTCAACGATTAAAGAATACCATCCAAGATTTGATTGATCAAAAAGTAATATCAATTGATGGGCATACTTCCAACAATGATCACGTGGCATTCAAAAATCCTCTCCCTAACTATGAGAAGGGAGGACCCTCTAATCAAAACAATAATGGTTGTAACAAGGCTAACTACATTAAGGCATCCTATGAATACACCATTAATAGTATATCCAAAAGTGATTCGCACATAAATGTGATCACTATAAATAATAAGCCCGACTGTAATGTAACAAGTTGTCATGGAAATATTAATCTCCAAGGGGCTCCATCCAAACCATCCTCCATGTCTAACCAATATAATATCCTTGACCAACTCCAAAAAACACCTACACATATATCCATTTTGGAGCTTTTGCGTCTCTCCCCATCTCAGAAAACCATCATAGAAAAAGATCTCTTGGAAACTACTGTACCAACCAATCTAGCCCAATAACAATTTCAGGCCATGGTAGGACATCTAACTACACCCCATTTCTTATCATTCACAAAAAAAGATGATGTCTATCACCCAACCACACAATACTTCCCTCCATATTGAAGCCTTCATAGAATAAAATAGGTCTTAATAGATGGAGGGGCAAGTTTAAATATTTGTACATTAAAACTAATCCTTGCATTGGGGTTTTTAGAGAATGTCATTGATCCTAAGAAGAAAATTATAATCAAGGCATATGATGAAGAAGAAAGAACATCAAAAGGTACTGTGGTTTTGTCAATACAGATTGGGCTAGTGGAGAAAGATGTGGTTTGCCAAGTTCTAGACATGGAACTAGCATACAATATTCTTCTTGGTCAACCTTGGATACATGCGATGAAGGCTGTGCCATCCACCTACCATCAATATATCAAGTTTCCTCATAATGGCCAAGAAATCACTATCCAAGGTGATCCTGATCCATTCCAATATTGCAATTCCATCCAATCCAAGCCCGAAGTTGTAATCCCCACCAACCGTGCAACTTCCTCCTCTTCAACCCATATTGACCCAGCCTCGCTACCTTCTACATCCAAGACATCTGAACTCAAAGTCAAGATCAAGGCAAGGGTGTAGGAGAGTATAGCACCGAGCAAACCTTATGCTTAGCACAGCTACCCATATCTCCCAACTCCTATGGACAACCATCCATGAACAAACAAAAGTTGTGGGAGACTTCTAAAGGTCCTTTTGTCAAATGGGGAAGCCTATTAGATGAAAATGATGAGAAAGATATTTTACAATGGCTATATAAAGATGAAGATAGTGAATCCAAACCACAAGAACATCAACCTCAATTGCAAACTGAACAATATGGTCAAGGGTTCTCTATCTTACAAAGAATGGGATATAACGGTCATGGTCCCATAGGATTAAGAAAAGATGGTATCATCAAACCTATCCAACCTTCTTCTTTAACAGCCTGAGACACTACATGGCTAGGGTACAGAGGCAAAGAAAAGATCAAAGGTAAAGAAAAGCATAAAGGAAAAGGAAGGGAAACAGCTACTACTAACTTAGTAGAGCAGATTCATCGACTACAAGAAAGGAGCACAAGACAGACTCAAATGAATATGAATGGGATAGTCTTTCTAAACTATCTTGTGAAGACAAAGGTTTTGATGTGGTTCAACAATATATCTCTACCCATACAACTCATGAGGAACAAAGATCTAGGTCTAGACCTCTAGAGTTAGATCTACAATATACCACAAGTGAGTTTCGTGAGGAAGGTATGATGTCACACTTGACAGATCAAATTGAGGAGAGTACCATCATAGAGTTTGTATTTATACTTCCACTAACCTAGACAACTCCTCCATCTTAACCATCACTAGCCTCGAAGAAGACCAACCCAATGACCCATTACCATTAATGCATCCCAAACTTATAGACTGGGATTTACAAGAACCCCCTGAGCTAGATACTTTCCAAAATGATGATGCTATCATAGATTATCTAGAACTAAGGGACCATTTGCCCATAAGAGATCATAAATTTGTCTATGCTATAGAACTCAATGACAAGGCTTATTTTGGAGAGAGTGCCAAGCCTTTTAGTCACAAAAATGTAAAAAATAAAAGATAGATCTAATGGTGAAAACTGCTCTATGACAATCTTTGATTGTGAAAAAAGTAAAAAAAAATAAAAGATGAATCCGATGGTGAAAACCTCTCTGAGGTGCCAAAGGATGAAAGGCTTGACACTCTCCCCAATCTCACACATCAGGAGAGGTCCCCAATTTTGGTAGAACCAGTAGAACCTATAAGCATTGGCACAAATGACAATCCAAGGATAATCCATATGGCAAAATCTTTATCTGAAAAATTCATCAAATTCTTCAAACAAAAATAGATTAATTTTGCATGGTCCTATGCGGATATACCTGGACTTGGTCCAGATCTTATAATGCATCATTTATCACTAGCTCCAGGAGCTAAACCAGTCAAATGAAAACTAAGGAAGATGCATCCACATATAGCATTACTAGTGAAAGAAGAATTGAAGAAACTGTTGGATGTTGGGTTTATCAGACCAATTGACTATCCGAAATAGATTTCCAATATAGTTCCTATCTCAAAACTAGATGGAAGGATCAGATTTTGTAATGATTTCAAGGATTTGAATAAAGCTTGTCTAAAGGATGACTTTCCTTTGCCTAACATCGACATCATAAATGCAGTCAGATCAAAATAGCACCAAAAGACCAGTACAAGACTATTTTTACATGTCCTTGGGGCACATATTGTTGGTGTGTGATGCCATTTGGCCTAAACAATGCAGGAGCAACATACCAAAGGTCCATGACAACATTTTTCCATGATATGATGCACACAATCATGGAAGATTATGTAGATGATATTCTAGCCAAATCACTCACAAGAGAAGGCCACCTGGAAGTATTAGATAAGATATTTCAAAGACTGGAGTAGTTCAACGTCTGCCTAAATCCAAAGAAGTGTGTATTCCGAGTCACATCCAGTAAACTCCTAGGATATATAGTTTTAGCCAAAGGAATTGAGGTGGATCTAGCCAAAGTGAAAGCAATAATGGACATGCCACCACCTAGAAATATCAATCAGCTAAGGTCATTTCAAGGCAAGATACAATCTATCCGTCAGTTTATATCACAATTAGCCAACAAATGTCATCCATTTACCCACCTCCTTCACAAGAACATTCCTTTCAGATGGGATGAGGGGTGTGAACAACCTTTTAACCTCTTGAAAGAGTACCTGATGAATCCTCCACTTTCGATGCCTCTAATACAAGGCAAACCTCTTTTGTTCTATATCTTAGCTACACCAACTACTCTAGGAGCTTTATTGGCACAACAAGACTATGAAGGAAAGGAACGAGCCATTAACTACATCAGTCGAACATTGGTTGGCTATGAGTTGTAATACACACCCATTGAAAGAGCATGCATTGCCGTAGTTTTTGTTTCCCAAAAACTAAGACATTATGCTCACACATTCAATCAAGTTGGTAGCAAAGATAGATCCATTGATGTATTTTCTCAATAAGGCTACTCTAATAAGAAGACTATCAAAGTGGGTAATGATCCTCAGTGAGTTCGACATAGAATATGTGGATAGAAGAGCTATAAAAGGTCAAGTCATTGCAGATCAGTTACCGGATGCACCATTGCAGGATGACAATCCATTAAGCTTTGAATTTTTAGATGAAGCCATTTTCAGCATAACAACACAAGCATGGAAACTCTATTTTGATGGATCCTATACTCAGCATGGGTCAGGAGAAGGCATTTTGTGGTCACACCTCAAAGGGATACAATCCCAAAATCATATAGATAACTCTTCCCTTGTACCAACAATATGGCAGAATATGAGGCATTAGTCATTGGTCTTAAAATGGTTGTAGAATGGAAGGTCCAAGAGCTTCATGTGTACGGAGATTTGCAACTATTGATCAACCTACCAAATGATGACTATCAAACCAAGGATGAAAATTTAAAAGCCTACAAGCATATGGTAGATGACTTTAAAGAATATTTTGTTGTGATTTCCTTTGAACATATACCAAGATTGGAGAACAAAGTTGTCGATGCCATGGCAACAATTGCATCTCTACTAGATATACTTGAAAATTTGTCACGTTATGAGTTCTTGGTAGAGCTAGTATCTCATCCAGCTTACAATATCCCTGAAACCAGAATCATATGCCACATAGTAGGATCCGATTCCCCCTTGTACAGAAAAGTCTATACCTATGTGAAAGAAAATACCTTACCACTAGGATTATCTAATAATCAACGACAAACCTTCATCCTTCAAGCCTCCCGCTATACCAATATTTCCGATACCCTCTACTCATGAGGTCTTGATGGTACTCTCCTTAAGTGTCTCAAAAGTGAGGAATATAAAACCACCTTGAGAGAAGTTCACGAAGCAATTTATAGAACCCAATCTAGTGGTCCTACCCTAGCCAAGAAGCTCATGCGTATGTGATACTATAGGTCAACTATGGAAACAGACTCCTATCATTTTGTGAAAAGGTGCAAGAAATGCCAAATTCATGGGAACCTAATACATGCACTGACACAAGAGCTACAGCCTTTAATGACTCCTTGGCCTTTTTGTCAATGGGGACTCGACTTAGTGGACAAGATAAACAGCCCATCATCCAACGGCCATAAATTCATAATCACTGCCACTAAGTACTTTACTAAGTGGATTGAAGCCTTTCCCCTAGCCAATGTCACAGGAAAACAAATCACCTCATTCATCTTGAATTACATCATTTTCTGCTATGGCACTCCCCTATCCATTATCACTGATAATGGTAGACCTTTTAAAAACTAGGATGTCAAAGAACTCTATGACAAATTCCATATCCAACACCGCTTTTCCACCCCATATTACCCTCAAGGAAATGGCCAGGCAGAGGCATCTAATAAAACCATCTTGAAAATCCTAAAGAAGACTATCAATGATGCTGGTTGTGATTGGCACATCCATCTAAATCCTGCTTTGTGGGCATATCAAACAAGTATCCACACTCCTATAGGTGCAACACCATATTCCTTAGTCTATGGCTCTAAAGCCATCTTGCCCATTGAAGTCGAGTTACCTTCCTTGTGAGTATTGTTAAAAGGTCTCATAATTGATGAAGAATACTAGGTTTCTAGACTACATGAGTTAGAACTGTTGGAGGTGTTGGTCTCCAGATCGGTAGAGGGTTTTGCCAGTTCCAATGCATAGGCAGATTCAGCCAACAAATATAGGAGGTTGCGTGAGCTGCCTCCCCTTCACTTCTGGTTCTGCCGCACCAAGGGGGGTATCCCTATAGCTAAAGATTTAACATTTGACTTGCCCAATAGAAAGAAAGATTTAGCTTTACAACAACAGGTAGAATACTCTCATGTATGGACCAAGGTTTTCATGATAAGTCACTAGGCTGGCAATGTTCTTGGACATATCTAACTGGTTAGGGATGAGAGTATGTGGGGGTCCTATTCCTACTCCTACAAACTAACAGGTTGGAAATATGAAAGGATTTGTATGAATATTTTAGATGTAAGACAAGGGGTTTTGGATCATAACACAACATAGGGAGCAGACTAGTGCCTATCTTAGGGCAAGGAGTCAACTAGACGTATACAAATGAATGATTTGCACTGGCATTCAAGTTTCAAGGGGTCAAAACTAGTATTTTCCTTACAAACACCACCCAAGGCTAAGTATTTAGCTACCTCTACTTACAAATATCCCTGCTAACATACATTCTTCTTCATACTTAACCTAAAATAGTTTAATCCACTCCTTGAATGGAAGTCATAGATCAAGCATGTAATATAGAAAGTCTATATTCTAGAATTTGAGGAACCCTTAGCAACCAGATTCAAAAGAAGCTATGCATACAGCAAATGGAGACAAATAATTAAACACATGTAATAATACATTTTTCATATAAAACAACAATGAAACTGAACATGTGTGCAACATACACCTCATATGCAACTCATAAACTCCAAAAGAGATAGAACAACCTAGAAAGGCTTTGTTTTTGTTATTTTCTCCCAAAAATTTGCCCAAGTCTTCAACAACCTAAATGAGTAACACAGTTCTAATATATACCAAGAACGTGTACTCAGCAATCCAATACAAGGTCATTTCAAAATTTTCCAGATACTATGCACCTTCAGAATCACGCCCAAAATACAGGAGGTTGCATGAGCTGCCTCCCCTTCACTTCTGGTTGCTAAGGGTTCCTCAGATTCTAGAATATAGACTTTATGTATTACATGCTTGATCTGTGACTTCCATTCAAGGAGTGGATTAAACTATTTTAGGTTATGTATGAAGAAGAATGTATGTCAACAGGGATATTTGTAAGTAGAGGTAGCTGAATACTTAGCCTTGGGTGGTGTTTGTAAGGCAAATACTAGTTTTGACCCCTTGAAACTTGAATGCCAGTGCAAATCATTCATTTGTATACGTCTAGTTGACTCCTTGCCCTAAGATAGGCACTAGTCTGCTCCCTGTGTTGTGTTATGATCCAAAACCCCTTGTCTTGCATCCAAAATATTCATACAAATCCTTTCATATTTCCAACCTATTAGTTTGTAGGAGTAGGAATAGGACCCCTGCATACTCTCATCCCTAACTAGTTAGATATGTCCAAGAACATTGCCAGCCTAGTGACTTATCATGAAAACCTTGATCCATACATGAGAGTATTATGCCTGTTGTTGTAAAGCTAAATGTTTCTTTCTATTGGGTGAGTCAAATGTTAAATTTTCATCTATAGGCATACCCCCTTGGTGTGGCAGAACCAAAAGTGAAGGGGAGGTAGCTCACGCAACCTCCTGTATTTGTTGGTCAAATTTGCCTGTGCATTGGAACTAGCAAAACCCTCTGCCAATCCGGAGACCAATAGGAGGAAAGAAGACAGAATGCCTTTAATCATCTAATTTAGCCTATCAACAAAGGATGTTAAGGAGTTACAATCACAAAGTAAAACCCAGAGTCTTTCAAGTCGGTGACCTAGTGCTCAAGGAAAACCCTAGAAATCAGCAGGACATGGAAAAGAAAGGCAAGTTTGAACCCAATTCGCTTGGTCCATATGTAATCATTATTGCCTACGGATCAAAAGCCTATCAATTAGCAACATCAGAAGGTGAATTGTTTGATGATCCCATCAACAACATGCATCTTCGCAAGTTCTATAATTAAACCCCAATGCAAGGGACTAAAAAAATCATGCAAATAAAAGAAAGTGGTGAAAACCTAGAAACATGCATTGTTTTTGATAAACCGCTTCCTCCATCTTTTAGGATTTTAGTCCTTTTATAACCTTTCTTACCGCATCCATCAAATCACATAAGGATACCTATCATGGCTTATGTTCTCTTTCCCTTATCGCCTTATCATCTCAGTCTATCCATCTAATCCATCATCCATCTTGTCATTTGTCATGACCCCATCATTAATACCATTGTCGAACTACATTGCCTCTACACCATCACGTAGGCAAGGCCATCATTGATGAGCCCCTATAGCTTCCCATCTATCCATACCGTTCATCCTACCATAATTAGTCCATCCCATCCACTTGTCCATCACTAGTGTCAACCTGCCATTCCCGAACTACGTCGCCTCTGAGTTGTCACGTAGGCAAGGCCATCATTGTTGAGCTCATGAGGCTTCCCACCCCTTAGGTCTTAGGTCCACATGGTCCTCACCCCCAAACTACGTTGCCTCTGCATCATCACGTAGGTAAGGCCATCATTGATGAGCCCTCGAGGCACTAGGTTGGTTCCTTAGGGCCCGTCATATTGAGTTTGCCACCATTTTTATCCTTATACTTCATCCATAATAAATTGATCCTTTTCTTGACTGGGGGAAAAATCCTTGACCTAGTTGGGAATTGGATTCTTGAATGTCACAAATCTCAGAGGATAACAAACTAGATCGCGATGTTATCTCTAGACACAATACAACACTACAAATAAACCTTTTCAACAAAACACTCGATGCAAGACATTAACTTGTATCAGACAACAATGTGCCTAAACATTCACAATGATTATATATGTTTTCATGGAAAGAAAACATATCTATGGCAAGAAGATTTGATGTTTTGTTATAAGTTCAAGTCTTATGTCTTGATTTTTGTTATCATGTTTCCTATGCTGCTTAAGGATGTCCGTGACTAGAGGAGCTATGATGGGGCATGATTATTTTCAGTTGTTTACTATTTGTGGATCAATATTTAGTCATGTGTCGACTCGTCTAAAGACATGATCAGCAAAAGATCATCGAGGACATTATGGGTCTAGGCATGAAAGAGTGTAATCCTTGTCTGTTGATACATGCAAGAAACACTCAGGTCATTTAGGTTCATTTTTTCCTAGATGCTTGTATTAACTTGCTAAATCAAAATCCATGTAAGAGATACTCAGGTCATCATGGTTTAATTATACCTAGATGCTTGTATTTTCTTACAACATTTTAAAAGCTAAATGATGAAAAAAAGTACTTCAAAGACTTGTATACAAGATGACAAAGCCTCATTTATGCATGTTAGGTTTGAATTTCATTCCATTTATAAGCATTCCATAAATCATCATTTACCAAATGGCTTAAGATCCAAGTCATATCTTTCATTTATCTATATTATCCATTTATCCCAATTATTCTTCTAAGTTGTTCATCATATCCCAATCTTTTGCCTAATTCTTCTAAGTGTTCATATCATTTTGCATGTTATAAGCATATCCATCATTAGTTCACATCATTTCAATTCATTAGTTGCATTAAACATTTAACTCATGATTGTTAACAACAGTTTCATATAGTGATATCATACTACATAGTATAAGCATTGTCAATCATAAGTTCAAATGTTATCATTTAAGTGCATTAATTGTATTAAGCATTTAGATCATGATAGTGATGTCATTTATCCACATAAATTTCATACATAACATTTATCATCAAAACTCAAAAAAACATAGATATCATTTTCATAGCAGTTGCATATTAGATCATCATACATAGAAAGTTAAACATCAAGTATTGCATGTAAAACTTATCAACATATGCATTAGGTCATCATAAACTATAAGCATATAAGATCATTGCACATAGCATTAACACATAGATATAAGTCATCATCTGAACCATAGGTGCATCATATCATAAGTGTCATGTACATCATATGAGCATCGTATTAGAATCATCACAATGTAAGAATAATCATAACATCCATCATATAGATAACATCCATCATATAAATAACATCCATCCATCTCATATAGATCATCATAAAAAATAATAATAATGTCCAAGTATACAATGATATCATAAAAGTGTCTATCTCGAGCTATCAATAATAGTGTGTATACAAAAATGATATAAAATGATACATGTCTCCACAATGCCTAAGTGGTATTGCCACCAGACGGTGCTGGCTGCTAAGGCTACAAACCTATAGGACCTGTAGGATGAGTAGGTGGTGGCCCCATCACTCCTCCACTCTCTGTCAGTGTGTGCCTAGACGTACTACGTGAGTTTGAGTGGAAGCTACTCACCCTCTGCTTTCGGGGCACTACCTGCTCATACAAAGATCTCCAATAAAAGATCTCCTATCTAGCTCGAACCATATCTATGACAATCTGTCGATGGGGACTTTGAGCTATGGTCTATTGCACCTGTTGTAGTAAGATCTCTACCCTGGTGTAGCTCTGAATGGCAGTATCCTGCTCTAAGATGGCATTCTTGACACCCCCCTACAGTTGTGTAACCTATCCCTGAAGCTGAGCTACCTGGGCTCGTAGTGCTACCATAGCCCCATCATCCTGTCCAACCTGGCCCTATACCTATACCTGGCCCTACACCTATCGCTGAGCCTATGCCTACAATTGTGCCTACACCTGTATCTAGGGCACCCCCTCCACCCTCTGTCTAACTCTCCTCCACCCTCCATCATCTCCATCATCCCCATCATCTCTGTTATCACCCCTACCTCCGCCACCTCCACCACCCCCGCCACCATCATCTCCTCCACCTTGACCACCTCTACCACCCCGTCATCACCTCCTCCTCTGGCGTGGGGAATCATCATCATCCTCATCCTCCAGTCTAGGTACTCGCTCCCCAGGACCAGAGTATCTTAGGACAGGATGAGTTATAAAGTGGGCCACAAAATTAGTTGTCGTACCCACATCTACAATCTGTCTCCGTAAATCACACACTTAGTATAGAATCTACAGAAAGTCAGTTCTTGTAGTCTCATAAGAAGCTGTAGAACCCTAGCGTGAATGCTCCTTGTGCATCTAAGAAAATATGGTAGTACCCTGGGGCATCCCTTGGACTCTACCAAACTGTCGAAGCACACAAGAAACAATGTGTAGCCCTAGGATATAGGAGGTCCTCTCTATCAACCATCTAGTCTAAAAATAGTAAGGAAGTTCTACTGCATCCTCCTCCCATACTTCACAATCTAGGTACAATTACCACTCAACTGAATTAGGATTGTCTAGTGCATGTCTCCAGTACTCCAGCTTTCCCAGCTTGCACTGGGAAAGGGTCTCTTGAAACCTGTATGAATATGGTCTATCATAGCCTCTGACTTCCATGCCTATCGGTCGTGTGACCGTTATGTGTAACCATGCCCAAATCTATAATAGTGATAGATTAGCAAATAGACTGGCAAGTCCATCATAGACAAACTAATGTAAATCATGGTATAAGTGAGCAAGTATGCATGGGCCCCTAGTGAAGCGTGTCCCGTCAGCTATCATCCACTCTAATGTCCTCCCCATTTAACCTGGAGTCCACGAGATCTCCTATCTGGACACACCACTCCCCCAATCAAGCAGGGGCTCATAATAATCTACCATATCAGCCCAGTTGATCTCCATCCCATCAAGCTCTGTATCATCAAATACCCATCTACACTCTGCCAATCCATCTCTTGAGTGGGACTCGTACTCAACCAACTCTCCTTGAATTAGAATCTGCAAAATCTGATGGACATCCTCCAAGGTCACTATCATCTCACTAGTAGGCAAGTGAAATGTGTCTATCTCACTATGGAATCTCTCTCCCAGTGTAGTTAGCAATCCTAGATTCACCTACACCTCAGGCATAAAGCAAACAAACCACAGTCCCACCAATCCAAGAACCAAGTGATATGTCTCAGTCAAGTAGGGTCGAAGAAGCTGCATAACCAGGAATCTCTCCCGTGACATCAAGACATTATCCAGATCCTCCTACAATCAATAACAAAGCACATTAACAAATCAACTAAGTTGCATATCTATCCAATCAATCAAACTAGTTACTTAGTTATACTATTAGTAACCTATCCTATCATCTCCTATGAGATTCTATCAATCTCAAAGATGACCTATCAGTTGGCCAACATTGATCAAGATGCTCACTTTATCAAACTAGCTAAGTAATTGACAAATTTTCTTAGATGTGCAGCTCTGTTTACTAGATGTGCAACTTTGTGACATATGCACGAAAACCCCAATCATTTGCACTATTTTAGGCAAATGCACAGAAATAGGACCTATATGCATGTGTTTAAACCATATGCGTAGCATCTTATCACATGCATCGAACCTATTATTGGATGTGCAAGATTATCACATGTGCAGGACTGTTGAATGAATGCACCGAATCACTCATATGTGCAAAAACCCTAATTGAATGTGCACATTTATTCTAAATGTGCAAGAATTCTTTCTAAATGTGAAAAAATAGCATATGCATAGATTCCTTAATCATATGCGCCGAATCGGAGCATATGTGCAGCCTAAATTATCATTTGCACAAAACTAATCTACCCCTGCATTTAAAAACATGAACTTTGACTCAGAATTTGACCACAATAAATGCACAAACGACCGAAATTGAAAGCGTACATACCAGGGTTCTGTACTCTGTTGGCCACCTGAATTGTCAGATCCTATCAAATTGGTGGTCCTCTACTAGAATATGTGCCATCTTCACCGACAGCTCTTCTCTACAATAAACGAGGGCTCCTAGAATCTCTCCTCAAATGACAAGTGTGCAAATGAGTAGAATGGAGGCCCTGCATCCTTATTTATAATCCAAGTGAACCCTAACTAGAGGTGTTTGACCTTGCACATGAGTACCATATTCTTCATTTGTTTCTCATTCTCTGCTAACCAAATCTTTCACCTGTCGATCGTGTCATCTGTTATTACTCATCGTGAGATTGTTTATCCTTTTTACCAAATCCAACCTGACCAATCTCTTGAGGGGGCATCCTAGCATTATCAAACCTGTACTAGGGGCAAACTGGGGCATGTATCATACTCAAAAAAAATTATTCTTTGAAACAATTGGATAAAACACATTGTCTCAAAGAGGGGCAAAATGTATACACCTAAAAATGGCTAGAGTTGAATTAAATAAATATTTTAATATTTATTTTATTCTTATTCCTCTATCAATAAATAAATATCCTAATTTATTTATATTATTCACATTCACCATATTAATCTTCCAAAAATTAAATAAAAATCAATTTATTTAATTAAATCATCCAAATTTCTCTAAATCATCCTTAATTGAATAATCCTAAATTATTTAATTATCATTCCAAAGTCCTCATTCTATAAATTCCACATCATCTCATCCACCTCACTTTACACCTCATCATGTTGCACACATAATTGAATATTTCTAATATTTAATTATATAATTATCCTCCCCCACATGTCCTATTATTCCTCTAACCATTCCTATTCTTAAGAACTTGGTTCCTCCATTCATCTTAGTCAAAGGAGACTTAGAGACACATGTCTCATTAGCTCCTAGATTTCTTCCAACAACCCTACAAAGGACTTCTTCTTTGACCCTTGTTCTTTGGTATTTGAGAGCATTGTGACAAGTGGCCTTATGCTCACACTTTTCTCTAGTCCACCTTGTCATCATTGGAGGAACATCTCCCCCTTTTATCTCCCTCATCCCAACTAATCAAATCTCCACCGTACACCTCACAAGACTCATTCCTCCACCGTTGAGATTGTGACACTTAGATCTTGGCCTCCTTATGCCTATAAAAGGAACCTCTCACTCCTCCATTTGATCATCTCAAGCTTTAGCAAACTTATACTATAGAAATTCCACCATAGCTATCAAGCATGCCTTTTGCTTCCCTCATTTACATTGTAATATCATTATCCTCATAGAATAATCATCCTCCATGGATTCATATCATAATCTCCATCATTCATATTAGTGTTGCATTGTAGTTTATCCCATATTGCACTTTCATCCACAAAAGCCATTCTCTCTTTGTCATCTTAAAATAGAAAGGAAGTTTACTTCTGAGAGCTCAATCATAATCTACAAAGATCATTGAAGAGGTAGGCAACAATGGAAGACATGAGGTAAATTGATTTGCAAGGTATAATCTTTGGTTTATTGAATTTGTCTTATTTTCATTGGAGTATTGAATATTTAAGTAGATTCTACTGTAGTTTAGATTTTCAATCACACAAACTAATGGTGGTGGGGAGGGGTGGGAAATGGAAATCCTAATCTACTGTGCATGGAAAAAATATTTTCAAGAGAAGAAATATTTCAAAAATTGTCCATGCACTGGGAATTCCTGTTCTTCACCACTTAGATTCTGTAGGTAATAGGAGTCTTCACCACATTTACTAGTGACGATAAATGGGCCTATCCATAATGCTTTGAATTTACCATGTTTCCCTTTGTCCTATGCTCTAGCATTCCACATGAGGACCATGTCATCCACCTTGAATTTTCTATCTATAGCCCTTTTATCAAATAGATATTTCATTTGTAATTGCATTTTTTCATTTTGTTCCTGAGCTTGGGCTCTTATTTCATCCAATTCAGCCAACTGTTCCATCCTCTCTTCCATAGGTTCAGGAATGTCTATATCTTCTTGGAGGATAAACCTATAAACTAGAAAAATATTATGTATAGGAAGCTTGGCTTGAGCCTCACATACTAATTCAAATGGGGATTTTCTTGTAGCCTTATTTATAGTAACCCTATCTTCCCATAAATCCATTTTGAGTTTTGAATTCCATGCCTTCTTGTTATTTTCTAACATCCTTTTGATTATTTTCAGGATCCTTTTGTTGCTTGACTCTGCCTGCCCATTAGCCTGAGGATGATATGGGGAGGCATATGAAATTTTTATGCCACAAGATTCACAGAATGTTTTGAATTCATCTGATATGAAGTACATGCCATTGTCTATAATGAGTCTCACAAGAACTCCAAACCTAGTGATGATATTTTCTAATAAAAAATTAACCACCACCTTACTAGTGGCTTGTCTGGTTGGAATTGCTTCTATCCATTTTGCAAAGTAATCTATAGCTACCAGGATCCATTTGTATCTGTCACTAGATCTTTCTGCAATTTCCCTTACAAAGTCAATTCCCCAATGATGAAATGGAGCTTCAACTTGCATTGGTCTTAATGGTAGGCTCCTTGGTAGTTTAATCTGCTAGAGAACTTTTGATAGGCTTCACATTTTCTCACATATCTGTGGGCATCCTTAAAAACTTTAGGCCAATAGTAGCCTACTCTCATTATCTTATGAGTAGTAGTCTTTACTGAGAAGTTCCCTCCACACACGCCTTTATGCATTTCTTGTAACATCTTCTCATCTTGTGTTTTATCCGGGCATAACAATAAGATACCATCTCTATTTTTCCAATATAAATCTCCATCTATGAAAACACATTTTGATGCAATGAGTTTCAAGGTTCTTCTTTGATTGTCATTAAGGCCTTAGGGACATTTCATGTTTTTAAGATAATACATTATATTGGTGTACCAAGGTGTATGATCAATGCATGCAAATATGTTATCTTCCTTTTTTATGTTGCAAACTTGTGCGGCCTCCAAATTTGATTTAGTTATTAATTTGGCCAAACCCTAACCTCTAACAAACCTGGTGATTTGGATGTCGATGTTAAATTCTTGAATTATATCGATCCATCTACATGTTCATCCTATGGGTTCATTTTGGGTAAAGACATCCTTCACTGTAGCATTTGGTACATAGGCTATCACATGGGCTCTAACTAGATAGCGCATGAATGCCTTCACTACTTTTACTAGGGCATAGGTTTGTTTCTCAATAATGTCATACTTCAACTTTGCCCCTGAAGTGATTTACTGAAAAATGCGATGGGTTGTTCATATCCTTCATTATTTTTTTGTAACAATACAGTCGCCAATGTATGAAAGGATGAAAAAGAAAATATTTGGAATGGCTTATCAAAGTCTGGAGACTTTAGTACAGGAACTTCTTTAATAGATTCCTTAATGGATGTAAATGCATCAGTGGCCTGCTTAGTCCAATCTATTTTTGCACCCTTTTTTAACATTCTTGAAACTGGATTAACTATTTTTGTAAAGTTTGATATGAATCTCCTGACAAAATTTATTTGTCCAAAGAAAGACTAAATGGCTTTCACAGTTTTTGGAATAGGAATTTTATCAATAGCCTCTACCCTTTTAGGATCAATCCTTACACCATGTTTGAGACTATGTGTCCTAGCAATTTTCCTTTTGTCACAACAAAAAGGCATTTCTTTGGGTTTAAGGAAATACCGTACTCCAGTGCCCTAATGAAAATCTTCTCTAGATGTAAACAATGATCTTCTACCTTTTTAGAATATGTTGTAAGATCATCCTGGTACACTACCATTATTGTGTTAATCAAATCATTAATGGCTACATCCATGGCCCTTTGAAATGTCACCCCAACATTTGTAAGGCCAAAAGACATTCTCACATAGATATAGGTACCCCAAGGTGTTGTAAAAGAAGTTTTATATTGTTCTGATTCCTTAACCTTTACTTGGTTGTACCCAGAGAAGCCATCCATCATGGACAACAATTCACATCATGTCACTTATTGTAACATTGTCTCCATGTTTGGAAGGGGATAATTATCTTTAAATAGTGATGAGATGTTTAAATTTTTGAAATCTACACATAATCTTATATCACCAATCTTTTTTCTTACAGGTACCAGATTTGATACCTAAGAATAGTGTCTAATTGGTTTTATAATACCTCCTTCTCTAAGCTTCATGAGTTCTTCTTGCATCTTAGGCACCAATGTAGGATTTATAGGTTTTTGCCTTTGTCTGAATGTTTTGGCATTAGGTTTCAATGGTATTTCATGCTAGAATAGGTCTTCCCTGTATGCCTTTAAATCATCATAGGACTAGGCAAACACATGTTTATATATCTTCTAAGCAGCCTTGCTATAAGCATTTCTCTAAAGTTTGGGCTAATCTTTTTTCCAATGTAGACCATTTTAGGAGCTATATCTGTTCCCAGATTAATCTCCTTGACATCTTTAAGATTGACTTGTGTAGGTTTATGATTATACCTGTCTTGTCCATCAAATACTCTTTCTAGGGCTACAAGACCTTTGGGTATTTTGCTTGTTTCTAGCTGGACCACTTCTTACCCAAAAAGAGTTTCCTTGTCATCTACCTCTTCCACAAATGCATTGAAATCTATTTCTTGGGATTCATATTGGTCTACACCATGAAGGAACTTGATCAAATCCTCATCATCATTGACTACTTACTAATTATAAATATTATTAGGGATTGCAGGCCTAGTATTGAATTTCACTTTTATTATTCCTAATAATGTAATTGTTGTCACATGAAATTGCACCCTGCTTGAATGGGACTCCAAGCATTCTAATTACACAATGGGATTGATCTCTAAGTGTGGGACTTTGCTAAATGAGATCAAACCTCCGGAGAAGGCCGGCTTCCTTGTCTAGTTATCACCTAAAACTACTGTATTTTTGGGGTGAAAAGGGGAAGAAATGTACTGAGATGAAAGATAAAGCATCAATACTGGAAAACATGAAAGGGTGATGGCACCAGACAGATTTAAAGAACCCTTGCAAAACTAAAGCATGCACAACACAACCAGATACAACAAATAAATATACACAGAATAGATGATTCTAATAGAGGTAAGAAGCAAGATGATTGAGAAGAACAAGAGATATTCATAGACAACCATATGCAAACTCACACAGAGAGAAAAATCAGTGAAAGGCATGATAGCTTGCATATATCTAATGAAAGGGAAGGTTACAGCATGTGAAAAGTTCTCTTTGGAAATAGGGAGAACAAGATGCTCCAAAAATTTTTCCAACCCTTCTTACATCATAAGCCTCAGCTTATATAGCATTTCAAAACTAACCTAGGTCGGTTACAAAATCTGCTTAGGGAGCTATAATCAGAAAATATCCTTGAAAGGACATCCAGCTGATAGGAGTTATGGCGTCAAAACCTGGAACTGGGGCAGATGGAAGATATTTTTGAGTCTTGAATGCAAGCAGCTGCGTCATCAATCTGATCCTTCTTGACAATCAGGCGACAGAGGAAAGACTGGAGATGAAGCGGTGGCGGGATATTTTGGGCCATCAATGCAAGTTGTGCCCTCCTGTGCAGCAATAAATGCAAAAAATATCTTCACCAACTCGAGAAAGTTGCTGCTAAAAATGTCCACCCGACCGACATGAAGATCCGGATCAAAAATGGAAGTGGGAACCCTCTAGAAGAATTCCCACCAAAAGGTCATCATCCTGATATTTTCAAATTTCCACAGGTAATGATTTATCCCACATGCACCTTGCAGTGACCTCATCATTATTTTATAAGTCAAGCCGTGAGGATATATAATGTCGGTGCTTTTGCTTCCAGTAGCATCATCATAAGCCTTAACATCATCCTTGTTCAGCATGATATCCTGTTGCTCTAAATATCACCCTAACGTCAGCAGGCCTTAGCACCATCACCCATCGGCCAGACCTCTAACATTGGCGAGCCATCAGCATGTCCGGCTGATATGAAAAGTCATCCCGATGTGAAATTAGCCCTGAGGCTCATCATCATCTTTAAGAACCATGAAATATCCTCCTGATGGAAATATCCTCCTGACGAGCTCATCCCGATAATTCATATCACCCTAATGTGAAATATCTGCCAACATCCTGATGACGTCAGCAGCATGTTGGAAAATCATGATGATCCTCAAATACTAACTGATGTTTAGAAAATATGAGCTCCTTCGGACCTTGATGACATCATCATGATATTGGGGCAGGATGATATTCGAAAATATCATCCCCACAAAATATCAGGTTGCACTGTAGCTTCATCGTAAGATCGGGGTGATCTTGGAATATGACTGATATTTGGAAATATCACCCCCGGCGGGAATATGTATGAAGCTGTGAAACAAGCGGATATCGCCCTGACATAGGAATGACATCAGCAACATGTTGGGCGATCCAGCAAACATGAAGTGAAAAATAACATCAGGATGATCTTCAAAGATCACCTAATATTCAAATGTGATGACCCCTCAGAAGATTGGGTCATACTTAGAAAACTTAGTAGCACCAACATCAGGATGATCTTCAACTAACATCACCTGATGTTAAAATATCATCCTGATGCGAAAGATCAGGTTGGAATAAATATGATGACCTTCGCAAGAAAGATGATCCTCCCCTAGAATGGATCTAGATGATGTCAGCGGCATATGAGTTGGTTTATCGCTGCAGTTACCATGATGTCATCGTCATGCTATCGGATGGGGGGATAGTTAGAAGATAGGGTGATGCATCAGGGTGATATTTGGAAGGAAGGATGATATTCAGAAGATCAGGTGATATTCGAAATATCACCCGATGTTCAAAACATCACCCGATCTTAGAAATATAACCTGATATTAGAACATCAGGGCTTGACCAGATGATGACCCTACATAACTTCCTCCTTTTAGCGAATTTCAAGGTGATGTTTTAAGCAAACTTGCCTATGTTTTCAAGCTCTTTCACATGGTATGCCTCTTTAGGCAAGCTTCAGATTTTAAAATTGGGTTAAGACCTCAAGATCACAAATATGGCCTCATGGGGATATGAATACTGAATGATCCTGCTTGAATTATTTAACTCTTGCTAGAGGAAAAATAGGTCAACAATTTGACGACCTCTACGGGATGTTTGCATGCTAAACATGAGATCAGTGGCCTTAAGTATCCATTGGGCATGGAGTCAAGTTTGAAACATGCTGGGAAACTATGACCTACCTCTCAAAACACAAAAAGGGGAGAAGGCCTGCTTTCTCCTAATGACAAAGCAGCCTGTGCAGAAGCACTTAGGGAAGTAAAAGGATCTAAACTACTTTGCAATAACACTTATTGAAAACAAGAAGTCTAACCTACTAATTTTTAGGGTGCTCATACCTCAAAACACATTTTCAAGTGTATCCCATTGACTAGGATATGCAGATTTTCTCCATTCATATTTGACAACTAAAATGCATTGTGCTCTTTGCATTCAGTGATGAGAAAGGGGCCACTCCACATGCTGTCAAATTTAGAATGCTTCCCTAGTCTACTCCTCAGCTCATCCCATTTGAGCACCATATCACCCACTCTAAAATGTCTGGGGGTGGCCTTCTTGTCAAAATTTCTCTTTGTTTGCAGCTGATGATGTTCCATGATTGCCATAGCTTTATCTTTGCTTTCCTCCAGCTCCATAAGCTGAGCATATCTTACAGCCATGGGGCTTTTTGTTTCAAGCATTTCTAGATGATGCATGATGTCTAGTGCTGGTAGTTCCATAGACAGGCAACCTTGCCTCCTTTCCATACACTAGTAGATAAGGGGAGTTCCCAATAGACCTCTTAGGAGTTATCCTATCAGCCCATAGAGCAATCTTCAAATCAGTGTGCCAGGTCCTTTGATTATTCTCCATTGCCCTCTTAATAATCCTAATGAGATTTTTGTTTGTGGATTCAGCCAAACCATTACCCTGTGGATAATAATTTGATGAAGTATTCAAATAAATCCCATTCTTGACAACCCAGTTAGTTATTCTTAGGCCAACAAAAGCTAGAGCATTATTAGAGATGATTGATTCAGGCACTCCAAATCTAGAGACCAAATCACAATAAAAATTTAAAACAGCACTCTCATTAGATTCTTTCAGAGCCACTGCTTCAGTCCATCTTGTGAAGTAGTCTATGGCTGTGAGTATCCACCTGTGGCCTGCACTTGATGGTGGGTTGATAGGTCCAATAAAATCAATGCCCCGTCTCATAAAGGGCTACTCTACCTGGATTGGGTGTAAAGGCAAAGCTGGCAGCCTCTCTTTTCCTGCAAAAAGGCCACACTTAACACACTTTCTAGCCCATGCATGGGCATCCTTAAATAAGCTAGGCCAATAATAGCCAGCTCTCATTACTTTCCAAGCAGTAGTCCTTGGGGCAAAATGTCCCCCTGCTGTTCCATCATGGAATTCATGTAGCACCCTGTCAGTCTGATCAGTATCAACACATCTAAGCAATACACCATTAAAGTCCTTTCTAAAAAGGATACCTTCTATTAAAACATATGGAGTAGATTACAGCCTAAAGTATCTTCTTTTAGCTTTATCTAAGCCTACAGGACATCTACTAGTTTGTAAAAATTGGGTCATATCATTAACCCAACTAGTACCTACTGTTGTTGTATCATCTTGATGCTCCTTTTCAATGGTTAGGAGCACCTCTTCTTCTTCCTCTACCTCATCCTTAGAACTAGTGACAAGCTGCTCACTGATTCCTCTGCCTCTGACCAACTTGGTTATCTTGATCTCCACATCATTCCATGACCTTGGTGATCCACCCAGCCCTTTTCTCATTACTATCTTTACTCAGCAGGAACTCCTTCACACTAGGATGAGCCACCATCAGGTGTATCTTGTTATTTGAAACAAGATGTCTAAATTGTTTTAGGCTCTTAACTACTAGCAGGACATGCTTTTCAACGAAGCTATACTTCTGCTCATACTCCTCCAACCCTTGGCTGAAGAAAGCGATTGGTTGTTCAAAACCCTCGCTCTGCTGCTACACCAGAATAGTGAAGATGGTATCCAGGCCGCCATAAGCATACATGATAAAGTCCTTAGAGAAATCAGGATTGATCAGGGTTGGTGCAGTTGCTAATGCCTCCTTTATGGACTAGAAGCTAAGTCTGCCCTCTGACGTCCAACTGAAAGTTATGTTCTTTTTCAACATAGACGTCAAGGGTTTTAAGAGATTTGCAATATCAGGTATGAACCTTCTCAGAAAGTTAATTCTGCCAATGAAGCGCTGCAGTCCCTTCTTATGACTGGGTAAGGGCAATTCCAAAATGGTCTTTATTCTCTCCTTATCTATGGTAATACCCTCCTTTAACACAACATGCCCCAATAACTTGCCCTCACGTATAGTAAAAATGTATTTCTTTGGATTGAGGGATATCCCAAACTCTTGGCATCTTTCAAAGACTAGCCTTAGGTGGGATAAATGTTCAGATGCATTTTTAGAGAAGACTGTTATGTCATCTAGGTAAACCAGCACTAGCTTATACATCAGACCCTTAAAGGCCATGTCCATGGCTCTTTGAAAAGTAGAGCCAGCATTTGAGAGGCCAAAAGGCATCCTCTTGTAGGCTATAGTACCCCACTTGGTTGTGAAAGCAGTCTTGAATTGGTCTTCTTCCTTGACTAGCACCTAGTTATAACTAGAAAATCCATCAAGCAAAGAAAACCTTTCTGAGCCAACCACCACCTGCAGAATTTGCTCCATTGAAGGCAATGGGTAGTGGTCTTTTAGGGAGGCTTTGTTGAGGTCTCTGAAGTCAACACATAGCCTGACCTCCCCATTTTTCTTCCTCATAGGCACAAGGTTAGAAACCCAAGAAGTATGCTTGTTTGGAAAGATGATCTTCCCCTCAATCATCTTGGTTATTTCTTTGACCATCAGGGGTTCTAGCTTTGGATTCAGAGGTCTCTATTTCTGCATCATAGGTTTTATACTTGGCTCTAACTCTATGGTGTGTTGGGCAATATGAGGATCAAATCCCTTTAAGTCTGCATAATCCCAAGCAAACACCTCTTCAAATTCCTTACAAAGAGCAATGAAAGCTCTTCTGTCTTTAATTGAGTAGATTTTACCAATTTTAAGGAGTCTACCCTTGAAAACTTCTAGCTCTTCATAATGCTCCTCCTTTACTTGCATACTGGTTTTTGTCTTCTTCTTTTGGTCATCAGTGCCAAAGATAGATTCCAAGGTGACCAATCCCTTGGGCAGCTTATTTGTTCTTAGCTGAATTATTTGATCATTGTCATACTGTTGTTTGAGTTTATCCTGATTCATTATGGAAAACTCATCTTCCTCTAATAGGAACCTCAGGATCTGTTCATCACTATCAAAAACTTGCCAGTGAATATTATTATCAGGGATAGAAGGCCTAGAAATTATCTTTACATGAGGATAAACCTTCTCCCTTTGAATAACACTGGGGATGTCAAATTGAGCCCCAATTGAAGCTAATCTGTTAGCATGATGGTTCTGACTCCTTGGAATGGAGATCAGATTGAAAGCATCAAACTCTTCAATCAAATTCCATACCCTGTGTTTGTAGCACTTCAGGGCATCACTTTTTGTAAGGTGTAGTCCCCTCACCTAATTCACAATGAGCTCACTATCTCCAAACACCTGTAGACAGCCAATCTTCCTCCTTCTTGCCCACTGCAGACCTTGGATCAACCCTTCATACTCAGCAGTGTTGTTAGTACAAGAAAAGGCAAAATGAAAAGTAGCATAATAATTTTCACCTTGTGGTGACACAAGCATTGCACCACTTCCAAATCCATTTCTGCCCCTAGAGCCATCAAAATATATTTTCCATACCTCATCATGTTGCTCTACCTGCTGCTCTACTTTCTTCAGAAGACTTGGTATTGTTGTTTCATGCTCATGCAATATGTACACTCCCAGGCCAGTTTCTTGGATATGTCCCTCAGGATCATCCACAACATTTTTAGAGGCCCACTCCTTCAAGAGTACCTCTGGTATGCTCTCAGCTTGTAGTTCCTGAGCAGCAACTAGTTCAGGGTCATCAGAGATAATGCAATTTGCATTAACAATACTGGGTGTGTAAGGCTCTATTTGATAGTCTGAAAGTAATTCAGATTTCAAGGTTACTTTGGTGCCATATCTGGTCTTGAAAAACATGTGGGACCAGTCAGAAGATAGATATCCTCCTATTTTGGCTATAAATTCCCTTGATAAGCACATGGCAAAATGAGGAGGCAAATCTATTATGAACACCTCCTGTAAAATAGAAACATTGGGGTAGGTCTGTAGGGTGAGACCTAGGTCTCTTCTGATACCCATAGTATTAACAGATGTACCATCCAACTAGAGTACACCTTTCTTAAGTGGCTGGTATCTAAGCCCTAACTGATCTGCAATTTGCTTAGGCATGACAGAACTGCTTGCTCCACTATCCACCATGCAATTGTGCACTAGTTTGTCCCCAATTATCAGTGATACATAAAAGGGAAGAGGTTTGGCACCTTGGTTAGGCTGCTTGATATCATCTTGGGATGAATTAGCAAGAACAGTCCTATTTAACTCAACAATGGTATCATTGGATACCTTCAAATTAGACAAGGTAAATTGCAACATCTTCTTTTGGCCAGGGATTGCTAAGGAATCCCACATAGACATGGTTACATTCATCTTTTTCATGTTTTCAATAATATTGAAAGGTGAAGAGGCACCTACCTTCTGACTTGACTTTGTAGCAGCAGTATCATCCTACAAATGAGGCATCTCCCTTGCTGTTGCTAGAGTATTTATTTGCAAGATGAGAGGGATATGGGATGTGGAAGCATCAGTATGTCCTCTACCTTTGTTTGTTGCTGGCTCAACTGCATAACCCCTCTTCTTAGCCCTTGTATTGGTAGCAATTGGATTACTATCACTGTTTACCCCACAGAATTCTACTTCCTGCCAATTCATGAAAGTAGAATCATTCTGAGGTTACTCTTGTTGTTGTGCAGCTCCATCATTTGGTGTGTATGGCTGTGTAGCTACCACATTTTGTGCCATCAGAGCTTAATTTAAGACTCCACTTGAACAGGCTGTCTGATTGTGTGGCATATGGCATGGGACACACCAATCATAATCAACTGCAATGTTATTTTGAATAGGGACAAGGTCCCTTGCTGCATTAACAGGTGTTGGATTGTAAGGCTAAGAAGGCCTTTGGTTCATATTTTGCCTGACACCTTGGTAGTTGTTCTGATAAAATGGCCTATTGGCCTGGTAAGGTTGACCCTGCCCCTGATATGCTTGGTTCTGCCCTTGATGTTGTAGATAAGGCTGCCTACCTTGAGACTGTTACTTCTTAATGTTTACTAGATCATTCCCAAAAGTCTGCAGAAGATTTTCTATTTTCTGCTGGCTACTTTTTATCTCCTTTAGCTCTTGAGATGAACTAGAGGCAGCAGGTTCAGAGGTGGAGGTACTTGGTAATGCTGCAACAACAGGTGTAGGGACAAAATATGGGGTGGGTAAAGGCATAGAAGCCTGGATCTCAGGGAAGATGGGCATAGGGGGCCTAGGTGCTCTTTTTCCAGCCTGAATTAGACTGTTCTTTGCTCTAATGGCTATTTCATAGGCATTAGGTAGGCTTACACCTCCTAGTGATTGTATCATCACTGAAATATCACTATTTAAGGCTTTCAAGAAATATAAGAATGCATACTCAGCTGGAAGTCTTACTGTGGCAAGGATTCTGTCCTATGTCTTCTAAAATCTGAAGTTGAAATCCATCATTGGTTCCTGAGGAGCCCTCCTTATGGTTGTCATCTGTTCCACCAATGATAGATTATCTGATTTATCCTGGAACTACTTATTCAGCTTGTCTCCTAAGTCATCCCAGGTTCCTATAGTCTGTACTGGTAGACTTCTAAACCATTGTAATGCCTTTCCTTTGAATGAGGTAGCTAGTAATCTGATGGCTACATTCTCTTGTGTTATATGATGTACTCCACATAGAGAAGCCACATCTCTTATGTGTTCAATAGGTGTAGTTTGGGTTTCCCCTGTGAAATAGGGCAGGCTCTTCAAGGCTACCATAGGTATGGCATCATGTACTGCTAAGTTCAGAGGGCTTCCCCTATCAAAAGCCACAAATGGCTGATTTCTTGCCATCTGAGCAGAGGTGGGTTTGCTTGAGTTGCTACACGGACTACGGAGGCAACTAGTCTAAAATTTGGTAGAGTTGACAATGTCCTCTTAGAATAGGGAGTTCGTACTACAGTTCTACTCTGCCTCCTAGGTGGAGAAAGCTGTAGATAATCAAATGAGCTTGAACTTGAACTCCTAGTTTGTATCATTTTCATAAAAGTAGATCAGCAGAACTGGTTTGCCTGATCTTCCTCAATATGAGTCACCAGATATGCCATTTTTAATCTCCTATAGGTCAGAAAATCACTGGTTGCACATCAAAACCAGTAATAAGCGTTTGTATGGTCCCACCAGGCGTGCCAGAAACTATTGTCACATGAAATTGCACCCTGCTTGAATGGGACTCCAAGCATTCTAATGACACAATGGGATTGATCTCTAAGTGTGGGACTTTGCTAAATGAGATCAAACCTCCGGAGAAGGTCGGCTTCCTTGTCTAGTTATCACCTAAAACTACTGTATTTTTGGGGTGAAAAGGGGAAGAAATGTACTGAGATGAAAGATAAAGCATCAATACTAGAAAACATGAAAGGGTGATGGCACCAGATAGATTTAAAGAACCCTTGCAAAACTGAAGCATGCACAACACAACCAGATACAACAAACAAATATACACAGAATAGATGATTCTAATAGAGGTAAGAAGCAAGATGATTGAGAAGAACAAGAGATATTCATAGACAACCATATGCAGATTCACACAGAGATAGAAAAATTAGCAAAAGGCATGATAGCTTGCATATATCTAATGAAAGGCAAGGTTACAGCATGTGAAAAGTTCTGTTTGGAAACAGGGAGAACAAGATGCTCCAAAACATTTTTCAACCCTTCTTACATCATAAGCCTCAGCTTATATAGCATTTCAAAACTAACCTAGGTCAATTACAAAATCTGCTCAGGGAGCTGTAATTAGAAAATACCCTTGAAAGGACATCCAGCTGACAGGAGTTATGGCGTTGAAACCTGGAACTGGGGCATATGGAAGATATTTCTGAGTCTTTAATGCAAGCAGCTGCATCATCGATCTGATCCTTCTCGACAATCAAGTGGCAGAGGAAAGATTGGAGATGAAGCGGTGGTGGGATATTTTGGGCCATCAATGCGAGTTGTGCCCTCCTGTGCAGCAATAAATGCAAAAAATATCTTCACCAACTTGAGAAAGTTGCTACTGAAAAAGTCCACCCAACTGACATGAAGATCTGGATCAAAAATAGAAGTGGGAACCCTCCAGAAGAATTCCTGCCAAAAGGTCATCGTCCTGATATTTTCAAATTTCTACAAGCAATGATTTATCCCACATGCACCCCGCGGTGACCTCATCATCATTTTATAAGTCAAGCCATGAGCATATATAATGTCAGTGCTTTTGCTCCCGATGGCATCATCATAAGCCTTAACATCATCCTCATTCAGCATGATATCCTATTGCTCTAAATATCACCCTGACGTCAGCAGGCCTCAGCACCATCACTCGTTGGCCAGACCTCTAACATCGGTGAGCCATCGGCATGTCTGGCTGATATGAAAAGTCATCCCGATGTGAAATTAGCCCTGAGCCTCATCATCATCTTCAAGAACCGTGAAATATCCTCCTGATGGAAATATCCTCCTGACGAGTTCATCCTGATAATTCATCACCCTGATGTGAAATATCTGCCAACATCCTGATGACGTCAGCAGCATGTTGGAAAATCAGGATGATCCTTGAATGCTAACTGATGTTAAGAAAATATGAGCTCCTTCGGACCCTGATGACATCATCATGATATTGGGGCAGGATGATATTCAGAAATATCATCCTTGCAAAATATCAGGTTGCACTGTAGCTCCATCGTAAGATCGGGGTGATCTTGGAATATGACTGATATTTGGAAATATCACCCTCGAGCAGGGATATGTATGAAGCTATGAAACAAGCAGATATCACCCTGACATAAGAATGACGTCAGCAGCATGTTAGGCGATCCAGCGAACATGAAGTGAGAAATAACATTAGGATGATCTTCAAAGATCACCCGATATTCAAATGTGATGACCCCTTAGAAGATCAGGTCATACTTAGAAAACTTAGTAGCACCAACATCAGGATGATCTTCAACTAAGATCACCCGATGTTAAAATATCATCTTGATGCGAAAGATCGGGTTGGCATAAATATGATGACCTTCGCAAGAAAGATTATCCTCCCCCGGAATGGATCTGGATGACATCAGTGGCATATGACTTGGTTTATCGCTACAGTTACCATGATGTCATTGTCGTGCTGTCAGATGGGGGGATAGTTGGAAGATAGGGTGATGATGGCGACATCATCATCACATCAGGGTGATATTTGGAAGGAAGGATGATATTCAGAAGATTGGGTGATATTCAGAATATCACTCGATGTTCAAAATATCACCTGATCTTAGAAATATGACCTGATATTAGAACATCAGGGCTTGACCAGATGATGACCCTACATAACTTCCTCGGGTGATGTTTTAAGCAAATTTGCCTATCTTTTCAAGCTCTTTCATATGGTAAGCCTCTTTAGGCAAGCTTCAGATTTTGAAATTGGGTTAAGACCTCAGGATCACAAATATGGCCTCATGGGGATATGAATACTGACTGATCCTGCTTGAATTATTTTGACTCCTGCTAGAGGAAAAATAGGTCAACAGTAATATCATCTCTCTTCAGGGCCACATTGGCCAAGAAATCTGCCATTATATTTTTAGATCTTTCTATCCAGTCTATAGAGAATGCATCAAAGAGTTCAATGGTGTCCCAAACAACATTTCTATATTACTTTAACCTCTTCTTCTTTGATGAATACTTTGCCTTGATCTGTGAGACAATTAGTTTAGAGTCTCCATATACTGCTAGCAGTTTGATTACATGTCTTAGAGCAATGTTCAATCCCAACAGCAATGCCTCATATTCAGTGATATTGTTAGTGCATTCAAAGGTCAACAAAATTGAATATTTGAATGTCTTGCTTGCTAGTGAGATGAACATTACTCCTTCCCCATTCCCTCCTTTACTGCATGCACCATCAAAATACATTCGCCATACACCATGTTCATCTAAATGAGCCTCTTTATTGATTTGTTCTATGTGTTGTAATTCAAGTTATGATTTTTCAATTCTAAAACTCCCAAGATCTACATCACAAAAACAATTCATCTAGTTTGGATCCAGGTGTTCTATTATATTTTCATATCTTGGCTCTCTATACAACTTGACTTCTTTCCCATTTACTGGTATTGTTGCATATGATAAATCTAGTTGGATATTTCCCCCTACTATAGCATTCCATTGTCTAGATAATGACATTCCATAGTATGGTGGAGTATCTACCATAGTAATATCAGTTATGTAAGTGGCTTTAGGACATGAGGCCAATTTGAATTCTACATCCTTCATGACTCCAACAACTGGGATGGACCTATTATCCATTGCATAGCATTTACCATATGTTGTGTCTACCCATAAGCCTAGTTCTTTCATAACAGCTATTGGCATGATGTTTATGGCAGCTCCAGAGTCAATCATACAATTTCTTATCAATTTGTTGTTGATTAATAGTGTCATATAGAATGGGTCCACCTGGGAAGGATTCTTTGTTATGGTATCACCAAGATATATTTTAAGAGTTTTCATGACTTATTGTTCAAGATTGTTTATTTTTTTTCCTTACCCTCCTTTGTTTTTGTTTTGATTTTGTTGCTGACTTGGTATATTAGAAATCAACTTGAGGTCACTATCCCTGTATTCATCTATTTTCATCATTTCTAGTAATGGTACTGACATTTTTATTTGAGACAATGCTTGTGTTATATCAAATGAAGGAGTAATGGTGATTTGCTCTATTTTTTCTTTGTTAGAGCCTTTCTCTTCAGATTGTTGCTTAGTACTATCCTTTGTCTTATTTTGCTCAACCTTTGTTGTTTCCTTGTGTGTATCTTTATGAGTTTCTCCCTTCTTCTAGTTATCCAGGGCACCCTTCTTATGATTTGGTTCTTTGATGAACATGCCTCTGGGTGTTTCGTGATCTGTATTTATGGTTTTGTTCCTGAGATTGTAATTAGTTCTAGCTTGAGCCATAGCATCAATTGTAAGAGTTCTTTTCTCTTCCTCGGTAGGTTTTCTTAATTGAAACTATGGCACTATATTGGTTACATAAGTGGTTCCTTCATCATTATCTTCTTGATCAGAGAAAACTTCTTGTTGACCCATGTTAACAGTATACCTCTAGTTGCTCACATCATATTCAAAACCATCTTGTTCAAAGGATGATTATTCTTCATCAATTTGGTTAGGTCTCATTCCTAACATGTTTATAATATGATCATCCATGTCCTGATCATAAGATACTTCATTTTCTTGCAATGATTGGGCCACCACACAGTATTCAGGTGAATGTGGTAGGTTGTATGCCAAACATCATGGATTATTTTCTACCACATGTGTCCCTTGTCTCTTTAAGGGATCAGGGGTGTCCTTACCATAGTTCTACTTTTGTTTGTTATCCACAGGTCTCCCATCCTTCTGATTTGTGTTGTAGGTCATATCATGTAACCTAGGCCTTTCATTTCTATAATAATTTGCTTGCCTAGACTGATGGTTGTTAGGACTTCGTGGAACTCTGATATTTTCCCTTTTACCAAGCTTTCCAGTAGCTCCTGTATAGTTTTCAATATTCATAGTGGCCTTTTGAGCTTCTACAAGAGTCATAGGAGCTCTATTTCGGAGTTCATACCCAGTTTTGGGATCAAAGGCTTTTAAGTATAAAGCTAGGGCCATGCCATTTGGGGGTTTCAACTCAGGTGAAATTTTATGATACATTTTTGAGAACCTCTGGTTGAAATCTACTACTGATTCATTATGGTACTTTTGTATGCCTATCAATTAATGAACTGCAAAATTTGGGTCATTGTGATTTCCATATTGTTCTTTGAACTGATCTTTAAAGTCTTCAAAAGAACTGATTGAAGCATCATGCAAATTCTTATACCAATCCCTAACATCTTCGATCAGAGATAGCATAAATAATTTCATGAGGACATCTTCATATTGCACTTCATATCTATCCATAACTATCTCAAAGTTTCTGATATGTTCATCTACTGCAACAATGTTATTTCCAAAAAATGTTGGGATTGCATTTCTCAAATAATTGTTAATGGGATCAAGATAGATTTGCTACCCAGACAAATCCAACTACCTATATCTGTTTATATTGAGGGGTCCTTGCAAGTGTTGGTTTGGCTGATATTGTTGGTGGTGATGGTGAGGTGCATGTTGTTGTATATTATGGTGTGGATTCATGCTTACATTTTGATGGCGAGGTGAAACATGCTACTGACTAGGAGGTGGATAGGTATTAGCCATATGTTGGGAAGCAATATGAACATTATGTGTTCTTGGGTTTTGTGGTGGAATGTTCTGCTACACATAACTAGTATTACTTGGATTTTGTGGTGCTTTTGAAACATTAAAACCACTTGCACTCTGATGTGACCCTTGTGGATTGCTTGCAAGAGCATGCCCACTTTGCTTATGGGGAGGTATATACTTTGAGTTGCTTGTTGCACATTGAGATTTTACTTGCTGCAACTCTTACTTTATTCATTCTTCCTCTTCTTTCAGTTTGGCTAGCCTAAGCTCTTTGTGTAAATTTTGTAAATCTTGTTGCACCTCATCAGCATTTCTTGTGTCTTTTGGTGGACTATATTGAGTCTTTGTGGATGCCATTTGATCAATAGACTCATTTTGAAATTATCTTCCACCCTGTTGTAGTGATGTTTTGTAATCATATTCTACTTGCATTTGTATCTTATCTTGTTCAAGTTGTGCCTCAAATTCAAGTTGTTTTTGAGGGTTAGGTCTATATTGGTCTAGAACATCACCAAATCTATTTTGTTTAGACTAGGTAGGATTACTTTATGTTTGGAATCCTTCATGGAATTCTGATTAATGCAAAGGAGTAAAACTGTTATGTGTTAGTATAGGCTGTTCTGATGTATTTTCTTGAGTATTCTGATTATTAGTACGTTCAGATTGATTTGATATCCTAGTCTTCTTAGTAGGGACCTTTGAAGGTGGGGAT
The DNA here is from genome assembly GCA_027924645.1 of Cunninghamia lanceolata. Classification (NCBI taxonomy): domain Eukaryota; kingdom Viridiplantae; phylum Streptophyta; class Pinopsida; order Cupressales; family Cupressaceae; genus Cunninghamia; species Cunninghamia lanceolata. The sequence goes on along the minus strand of BSBN01000429.1, from coordinate 1,578,674 downwards.
GATTGCAACTTTTTAACATCAGTTTTGGATCTCCTACCATCCATGTTAGAAGAGATTATGACACTTTAATACATAAGATGTCTTGAATTTTGTATAGAATCACCACCTCTCTTAAGAGGACTAATTTATCTCTGGGGTTCTTTCTTCACTAGTAGAGTTATGATTATTTAATTTATTGACTCTATTGAGATGGTCTGCTACCAAGATTTCTTGCGTTGACTCCCCAGTAGAGTCGCCAATTCTGTTAGGTCTCAAAAATGCAAGTTGTAAACCTTAAGAGGTTACCAAGCTCTCTTAACATTTTTGGCTAACAAAACAGGGTTGATATGACTAAAAACCCCCTTCTCTTTAGGCTTTGCCAGACCTAGGTGGGTGTACCTTGATAGCTGATGAAGATTTAAAAGTTGAACTTAGGGATCTATCCATAGTGGCATGTAAGTGTGAGATAGATATTAAGCTTTGATAACTACTCCTACTCCTAATGTATGAGATTTTGAATATGTGAATAAGGTTTTTGAAATGTTTCTTTATGGCAAATATGACCAGTGCCTAATTCGATTGGGTGAATGGGGTCAAGAGTTGTATGATTGTAGACTTAGCTACTTGGTTTAACTCTAACTGCCTGACACTTTTTAAATGTTTATACCTTATATAAACATGCAAGACTGTTGGTTATTAGGCTCTTCTTTAAAATCCCATTGATACCTCTTCAAGTTATTGTGATTGTTTGAAAGGATTTTAATTATATCTTGAAGGAAACCAACTAAGATGATCTATTTAAAGGATTTTAACTTTGGGCAGAGACCAATTAATAGAAATCACTTAGAAGGACTTAAATCAACTTCTCATAGAAACCAATCAAACATACCACATAGAGACGACAAGTGTGCCTTGATAAAACAAATTGATTTAAATAATAGGAACAAACCAATTTATGGAGATAGAAAAATAACTCATAGAATAAATATCCACAAAGCAGTTGAACACCAAAGATAAATCTAATGATTAAACCATCTTGCCCATTATATAATTTAATATTTCATAGAAATCTTTGTATTTGGTACTGCAGATATAACTAAAAATAATAGTATTACATGATGATTATTTTTCAACTAATGATCATGAAAATGGCCTTGGTTTCCCTTATATATATGGGAAGAAAACAAGCTTCAGGCCAAAAGAGGGTGTCTCTTCACATGACTTGCACCTCTTGTGATAACTAACAAATGTTTTAGAATATAATTAAGAAATAAACAAAGATAACAATGTGGTGTTCATAATTGTCAAGATCTGAGTCTGTTAATTAGTGTAGATAACCTATGATCATCCAATTTGGCAAGGTTATCCTCTCCAATGATGCAGAGACTTGATGCATATACTTTTCCCATCACTCTTGTAGATTTCCTCTTCTGTACTTTGCCACAAAATTCTTGAATTAGCATTGGCAAAATTCCTAAGGATCAAAAAGGTTCTCCAGATTTTCTAGCTTCTTTAGCTTCTTTCTTAACCATTGTCTTCCATTTTAAATCAGCTAAGGATGTAGACAAAGTTCCTTTGACCCTTCATGCTACTCTGGAGATAAACAGATTAATTTTGGCGATATGATCAATATACTCTTGGGTTGCATAAGTCCCTATAGTTGAATCCATTTCTTTCATAACAAACTCAAGAGAAAAAAATCTTTTCTAACTGCTCATGTGTATTTTTCATTACTGTTAACTCATCATTTACTTTATTCAAAGCCATTGGTAGCAATTGGGCAAGTTCTTCCCTCCAGGCATCCTATTCTCTTATATTGCCATCATCATCAAAAAAGCTAGGAAAAGATAGATCTAAGAGTTGATCAAAGGCACTAAGGTCTTGTGTGAGCTCAGTGTTGAATTTCTCATGTATGTCAATTAATTCATCATATTCTTTGAGGACCTGTACATTAACATCCTCCTAAGACATTAATTGTTCTTTCATTTCTAGCATTCTGAGATACAATCTGTTATATTCTTGATATGCATCATATGACCCTTTGTGTATCACCCACACCTTATCAACATTTGCAATCATTTTTTCAAATCTATTCTGGATCAATTCTAAGACTATTTTGTATTTGATAGCCTTTATCTCTATCTCCAATTGATCACGTTTCTTTTGGGATTGCTCTGCCTTAATTTTCCAATAACTAGCATTAGCTCTAGCCTCTAACAATCTTTTGTCAGATTCCAAGGTGAATAACTGCCTGATAATGATGGTAACCTATCCTTATAATTGGAAACTTCTTGCCTCAATTTTTCATTCTTCACTATGTATGCTTTATTTTTCCTCACCAATTGCTCAATCTGAGATTTTGTGAATTTGGCAATATTTACATTCAGATCGGCAATATCCATTGGGTCAGTGTCTTCAACTCTTTGTACAAAAAAAGGCCAAAAGCCTTATTTGGGTCATCAATTATTAAAGGCCTTTTATTTGGTGGGTACAAGGCCCACATCAATAGGGTAGCATTATCTGGATTAAATTATGACCCAAAAATAACTTTGTCTATTCCCTCAACACTCAACTATACCTTTTTATACTGATTTCTTCTGAAACTATCAAAGACAATGGCTAAAGACATCCCATCCAGATACCAACAAGACTCCTACCTCTTCAAGCAATGCTCTTCCCTTTTGTGGAGTCATAGTCTCCATCTCTTTATCAATTTTTGATTGGAGCTCCTTCAATGCCTCATCCTATACTTCAAGAGTGATATTCTTCATTTTTCCCTGGCCTGTTTGCCTTTGTACTCATACAAGAAGGCTTTGAATTATGGGGTTTTAACAAAATCATCATCTGAGACAAATTTTTTGCTTGCCATGTGTCTGATATCATCTAAAATCTCATCAGGGGCTTCCATCATGCCCACTTCTCTTTTCACAAGAGGCTCGTATTCTTCAATTATAGGCTCACAGCTCTATCCACTTTCAAATTCTTCATACTTTGCAGTACTGGTATCAACAGAGAAGATAATGTCTAGTGTAGGCTGAGGGGAAAGATATCCCAAAGGTATTTCATACTCATCTTGTGTCTCCCTGATATTCTTACCTTTCTTTTCAAAAACCCCAAGGGGAGCATCCATAGTCAATTCTATTGCATGTGCAACTAATGCATCCAACCTTTCAATAGGATCATTAACTTCCAAAAAAGATCCTTTATAAGTGGGATTTTTGGCTATCCTCCAAGCCTCAGCTAGCATTACTTTATGATACAAATTTCTCCTTTCAATTATAGAATTTTCATCAACATTCTTGATTAGATCATCATCTACAAAAAGAGTATGTTGATATCCTTTTAGCTTCTGACACATTTTGACATTATTTATAAAATGCTCAGGGTCAAACCTCTCCCTAGCATTCCCTTTAGGCATTCTAAAATGATCTAATTTCTTCTCAATTGCTTCATACCCCTTTTCAAAAAATACAGTAAAATCCCCAAAATGCAAGGTACCTGGCATAAAAGACTATTTATTGTGATTTTTTAAATGCATAAAATCAGAATAGGCCAATTGCTTCACAATCTCTAAATATGCAATTCTATCAGGGTAAGTCTTTGGAAGCAAGATTGGTGCTCCTTCATATCCAAAAACTCTGATTTTTGTGCAATCACTATAGGCATACCAATCACCCTAGTTGTGGTTGATTTTCTTATCTTTATTCATATCCTTAGGTTTGAGAAACTTTTGTATAGTAGGTGACAAATTATAATTACATGGATGACCTAGTAAACCATATAGTGGCTTCACAAAATATTCTTCAAAGTACAAGTAGTGTGATTTATCACATCTACTGTTCCAGATAGTTGTCCACATCTGTATGGGTTTAATGTCTCCATTTCTATCCAAATATCTGACCTTGAGACACTCATTCCATATACCTATGTTCTATCCTTCATACAGAACAAGATGCATAAACAAAGAATATTTCATGAACTTAACACCTCCCCTATTACCTTTTGCAGCAACTAGATCATTATGGAGATCATTTGCAAGATACTTAGCATAATCTGATGGTCGAGCATCTTGGCTCTACACATCTGTAGTCAAACCCATTGGTGCCACTTCCATGAATGTAGGGGCATCTAAGCCTAACACTTGATAGACAGAATAATAAGTGTATTGAAAATATGGCGCAAATAAGTCAATAGAATACAAGGGATCTTCCACCCCAGAAAACACTCTGAGTTGATTGTTTTCATCATGAGGCCTATGAAATGGTAGCCTCCACCTCTTATAACTATTACTTAGATTGTGATATTCATTTAGGAGATCCCTAATCTTGAACCTCATATCAAGACTTGTATCCAATTGGAATACCATTGATATATAATCCCTGGTGACAGGGATAAAGGCAGGCCCATCTTTAAGCTCAATCATATTGGTTTGAGGGTTGTATCTATCTGCCAACACTTTGAGCAATTCTACATTTACAAACACATTAGGCACCACAAATTTCCAAAGTTTAACCTCCATGGATTTGAAACAGGTTTATGTATATACATTTTCTTGTAGTGATATATAAATAGGTCATACCCTCTTATCGGGGTCTATGAGTCACCTACTCGTCTATTCACATCTAATTTTTCAACTTGGAGGTTCAATTGGGCATTTCTCCTAGAACTCTTTCCAGAACCCAGGAATTGTTCTATCAAATCCTGGTTCAAGTGCCTCTCTTTTATTTTTGTCTCTTTTTAGGGTTCTTAGTTTCGTTTTCCATTATATTTCTATGTTTATACTTCAACGAATCTATGTATATTCTGTAAATTCAAACTTGAGCTTGGGGTACTTACTTGAATGAGCTCCTTATGGTTATCGACTTGCTTCCCTTAGCCACTCGATGCCTTGATTTCCCTTGATTGCTTAATAATTTTAGATATCCTTTTGGAGATTGATTTTCTACACTCGGCTCTAGTTCATTGATGGCATTTTTGTGGCAAATTTCATATCAGCGCAAGAGTAATTAATTCATTTGAATGTGAGCCATTTGATCTATGCCAAATAGTCTTGTCAATATCTTATTGGGATGATAACTTTTTGTTTCCCCTATGTTCTTTTATTCCTTTTATTTCTTTCAGGATTTCAAAATGACATTAGATGGTGTCATACTGATATCACGATGTCCTCCCAAAATCTCTTTTATGAATAGTCTCTTTGATATTTGCTTGTTTCTTCAATGCCCTTTTACTTATTATATCATTTTTGCCTTTTCGGGGGGACTAGGGATCGACTCACTCTGACATCCCTAAGTCTCTTTGAAATACTCCCAAAATATCATCGACTTATCAGCAGGACTAGAAATCATGTTACTCCGATATCCTAGAGTCTCTTTGAAATGCTTTATTTATAATTGCTATCACATTATTAGTGGGACACATTTAGGTGTCACGCCGATATATATCTATTCCTTTTATATGCTTTTGGTGTTTTTGAAATATCAAAGAGACCATTAAATGACTCATTCTGATAACCCTTAGTCTCTTCAATCTTTCAGTCCCCTCAATTTTCTGATGTTAGCCTGATACGTCGATGAGTTGTATGTTTGTGTCCCTTTAGTGCTCCTAATTATCGAAGAGACTCCAAAATGAGTCCTCCGAATATGGTAGTTTCCCACCGATATCCTTCGTATGACTTTATTAAAGGGACCCTAGGGTAGGTCTTAACGACATAGAAGTATTTTTTCCAATATGACTTTGGCTTTTGGGCAAGGGAGACAAGGCATGAATTTATTAGGGTTAAGACTCTAGGTCGAATGGATATGCTATTTTGAGTGGGGAAGATTAAAATGGTATTTTTTGGGGACAATATTATGGCGGGAAATGGATTTTTTAAAAAAAAATTAGGGTTAGAATTTTGTTCCAACACAACCAACCTAATTTCTAGACCATTATTCCCTAATTCTCTATACGTGACAGTTGTCTACCATAGAAAAAACTTTAAGAGACCTACCAACATCCCCCATTGTTGGCTTTGAAGCTACAACATTCTAACCCCAAACTATCATTGATCCCTAAGGGCACATGCTCATATAATGGCCCTCCTAACCACAAGAATAACATGGTCTGACAAACTGATTAGGGACTAGTTGAGGTGTTGTGGTTAAGACATGAAACTCTTATAATGTTGAAACATCTTTTGCTTGTGGGAAACATTACCAAACCTTTATCCACTCTGAGGGGCCTATTGAGGTTTCTATTTCTACTAGTAGTTATTTCTAGATGATTCTCAAAGTATTATGTAAGGTCCCCTAGTTTGGGGCTGATATCCTCTCATCCATGTACCTAACTCGTAATGAACTACTATGTAAACTCTAACTTTACCACCATACCCTTTAGCCAAGTTGTTCTTGATCAATCAAGACTTGTCCAAAGCACCCTCTAACATTTTTGGTTCCAATACCTGAACACCTCCTCTGATACAAACATTTAACCCCCTTATAAAATTTTGTACTAGCATCCCTTCATCCTCTATTATGTTCCCATACTATTTCAGCTCAAATAAATGGTTCCCATACTGATCTACAATCATGCCAAGCTGTTGAAGCTCATGGAACCCATTTGCACAATGTTTCCTATAATTGTCAAAAAGATATTAGAAATGAAAGCATTCTAGACTGGTCTACCTTGAAAATATAGCTATATCTAGGTGATGCTTCTACTCCTCCTGGTACCATCAAGTAGAAGAAAATATACATAAGTTCATGATGGCACATCATTCCTTGATGTTACTACAATAGGTATGCATCACAAAACATTTATCAAGGGCCAAGAGCTAGTTATTATCCTTTGTTCCTCCAATGGAACCTTCAAAAGTGGGTGGGTCACAGAAGATCTCTCATATGTATTGCAGCCACACTATCCTCATCCACCAAATTTCTATCACCTCAATGGGGTACATATTGAAAGGGTGCTTCCTCCACTATAGATCAGCATGGGCTCCTAGAGAATGTTGAAATAATGAGGAGTTGTCATTGATGCTGCTATTGGAAATATGAGCATGAGCACAAGGTACATACAGTTAGGCATCACAATGTGTACATACAATTAGGCATCACAGTGTTGTCATTGATGTCACCATTATTCAACATTGCTTTTTGGTAAGGTGCAGATCATTTTGGATAATTGATAATTTTTCAAGAGGGTTTGATCCTCTATAGAAGACTAATTTGCAAGAAGGTTTGATCTGGTAAAGAACCCTATGATGAAATTTGGCTAAGTGTCAGTTCTGGAATTTTTTAGTTATAGAGCTCTGGTAATTTGGTCCACATTACTCCACTATTGAAGATCCAGCTCTGTGGTTCTAATATATGTTTGTTGGTTTCTAGGAGTATCTAATTCTAGAATTTTATTGATTTGCAATCTCTGGTGTGAAAGTTGTGCATGACAGAAGTTCAGCCTGACAGTTACAATTGTTTCTAGTATAGAGAATCTGAGAAAATGAGTCCACATTCCTTCGCGGATAAGTTTCTTTCTTTGCACTTCAAAAGAGATGTTCATAGGTGTCAATAGATGGAATATTATAGTTTTCATGAATTGTGGAGGTCCGCACGTTAGGATGTGAATAAATAGTTGGAAATTTTTTGAATTACGTCTTCATTGGTATCGACCCAATCAGTTGAGTGAGTTGTGGAAGATGAATATGCTTTGATCCATTGTGTGGGAGCTATTTTAGGTCCATGCCAACCTATTTCAATTTGTTTCAAAGTTTGAATCTTGGTGCGAAGTGTGTGTATGAAGGCTTGGTGCTGACAAGTCCTATATGGCATATTTTGCATGTTACATCCAATTAGGCTAACCTAATTGATATTGTGATTGAAGTGGATACTTAAAGAAGATTATTTTTGGTGATTAAATAGGATGTATAAGATGTGTGATCCGAGTGATGTGACAAGTGCTTGTGAATGTGAATTGAGCAAATGCAAAGTAGAGTAGTGTGATATTTTAGTTTAGGGTGAAGAGTTTTTTATTATGTAATTTGAGCTTCATTGGAACTGCATTTCATGCATAAGTTAGATGTAATTGTAACAATTCAATTTTGGCAGTGAACCAAAACTCTTGTTCTATCTTTTTCTTTTAGGATAGTGAGTCATTTAGTAGTGAGCCACCTACAGTGAGCATTCTTGGATAGTGAGTCCATCAATTGTATCAACCTTGACTTGTTTCTATTTTATAATATATTGTGAGCTAATCCTCACCGTGGTTTTTCCCATTTTGGGTTTTCCACGTAAAAATCTTGGTGTTAATGTGTTATGTGTGGTTGTTACATGTTTTATGTTTCATTTCATTTACTACAAGTAATTATGCTAAATGGATTGGATGTTTAGTGTTTGAATGGTTTAAAAGAATGTTGATTCATCCCCCTCTCAGTATTCTAGATATCCAACAATTGGTATCATAGCCAATTCCTTTTGAAGAAGCCTAACTACTCAAGGAAGATCTTAGAGATTGAACACATGGCTGCTAGAAGATTACCTATTCCTCTGGAAGAGATTCCTAATGTTAATTTCACTGAAGAAGATTGTATGCTTGACAAAGTGGGAGAACACAATGCTACTCTTGAAGATCTTGAAAGAACTAAACATGAAAATAGAGATCTGAAGGAAAATGTCAAGGAAGCAAATGAATACATCAAGAAATTGAAAGAGTAAATCAAGAAGTTCAAAGAGAAGCATAAGCAAGTCAGTGAACAATTGGAGAAAGAAAATGAAACTATCACTGGTATGAAGTTGCAAGTTGAAGAAAATAAAAGAATTGAGGAATGTCTTAATACAATGGTAAAAAGCAAATCTGAAGAATGTACAAGGTTTGAACAAGAAGTTGTGAATCTAAAATTAGATCTGGAGTAAAGAAAAGAGTAGCAACTCTGATGAGCAAAGACAATAATGATTTTGAGAAGTTACAAAAAGAGATAGTTGAGAATATCTGTGACATTTCTCAGAAATATGGAATGTTCTCAGATAACTCTATTCTAGAAGTTGTCACCGGTGAAGAGGCCCAAGACATTGATACTCAGCATGAGCATGAAATAGATAATGCACATACTCAAGACAATGTTCTTCCATTTTTAGAAGAAATTGCTCAGACATATAAAGATGCAGAGGAGAATATTGAAGAAGAGACCGCCACCGGTAAGGATTCTAAAAAGGAAAATACATCCACTCCTCCTCCAGCACTTGATGCTACTCCTCCAAGCAACACTGAGAACTCTACATAGGTAGAGAATACTAATAAGAAAGTTGATGGTTCAAAGGCTAAAGTAGAGAAGAATGAAGAACAAGAAAACTATGAAGAGAAAGATGAAGATAAAGATGCATCTAGAGATGCAAAGAATAAGGAAGAAAATCAAGAGAACTCCAATGAAAGTGTGGAGAAAGACTTAAGAGAAAAGATTGTGGAGTTATCAAATCCCTCTGGTGAATCCTCTAACCCCTTCGAAGATTCACTGAAGGATCTTTTAAGTATATAGCTTAATTTTCAGCCTATTGCATCTTCACAAGTGCTCCAATTACCTATGCAATAGGGAATTATATATCTGGGAAAGATTTCTCCCCTTCATAAGCTAAAATTGGGAGATCCATTCCATGCATCCGCCATAAAAGAGGTCATAGAGACTCATCAGAAGAGCGGAGATCTGATTGATGAAGCAGTAAGAGCATTGCAAGAAGCCATACTTGGTACAAACATTAACACATCACTCTCCGGTATGGAAAATTTGAAATCATTAATTGATTCTCTTAAAGAATATGCCTTCAATCTTAAAGAATAGATTGAAGATAAGTGTTGTCCTCAAAATAAGATGTGCTCATTTTGTAGGACGACCCCTACAAAACTTGTTTGTTTCATAGCCTACAACTATAAGCATGCAAATTGAGGCAAATCTTCTTGCCCTCGTGTGAAGTCCTCTAGCTCTTGAGGATCTATCTGAGTATCCCCTCATTTCAGTTCCTTGAAGTTTGCAAAGGTTGAGTCAAATAGCAAATTGATCAAATAAGTAAATTTGATGTTTTAAGGAGTCAGAAGAAAATTTTGTGTTACATGCACGGGTGGTGATGTTTTCTGCCATTGCATGTTTGTTGTTAGATTTTTCTATATGCGAGGGTGGCCAAAATCACCAGCCATGCATGTTAAGCTTTGTTTCCTCTAGATGCAGGGGCGGCAAAAAATGCAACTCGAGCATCTCCTAGTTCACACTAAGTGCAGTTAATGCACTTCATGTGATTTTTTCTTAAGACATAATATATATTTTTATTACTTTTAGTTTTTATTTTTACCTTTGTTTTTCACCTTTGAGGTTCCTATGAGCTTGTGAAAACCCTCAAAATCTCTCATCATGTCTATTGAATCAGATTTATCACGTATTCGAGTTAAGTTTTCATTGGCCTCTTGTTTCCCAGGTATGTTTATTCCTCTTTTCCTGTTTCACAATTTCTTCTCCTAAACCATTCTTGTTCTTGTTTCATTTTCATTTATAGCATCCAATTTATGATGTTTCTATCTATAAAAATCTCTTTAATCATTTATGTTGTTCGTGTTTCTCTTTTCCTAAGTTGTTTTGCAGTATTAGGGTTTTGGTTTTAGGCAGTTAGCGCCGTTTGATTTTCCCTTTTTTTTGTGTTTCTTCAAAAGATTAAAGGAGGGATTTATCATCATTTTTCATATGAGTGTTGTTTGCAAAACCCTATATGTGTGCAGTGGTGGTGATTATCATTGCTCATGCTTCCAAACTTATTAAATCCTTTAACAATGTAGGGGTGGCGAAAATCACTATTTATACATTGTTTTTTATTGTCCCTAAGTGTAAGGGCGACAATAATCGCTGCCCCTACACATGTTATGATTTTGAACATGTAATACTAGGTCGAGTGATATATATTACTGCCAATACATATAATACACTTGATCAAGAAGTACATGGGTGGAAATTTTCACTGCCCATGTCTTTGTGTTTGCATTTTACTCTAATTGTAAGGGCGGAGATTTTCGCTGCCCCTACACAAACTTCAATATAAAGATTGTTCCCTCATATGCACAAGCGGGCATTTTTGCCGCCCGGTCACTTGAACCTTTGCTTAACTCTCTAATGCAATAGTGGTCAAAATTGCCGCTCTGAAACAAAACCAAGTTTTATCCTCCTGATGCACAAGCGGCATTTTTCGCTGCTTATGCACTTTTTCATTTCCCTCTTATATGCAGGAGTAGAAAAATTTGCCACCCTAACACAAGAAATTCCTCCCAGCATGCAAGGGCAGCAAAAATCGCTGCCCATGCACTCACTCTCCTGAATTTTTCTAACTCTGGGGAATTTTCCAAATTGTTATCCTTATCCTGCTTCCATCCATTTTTTCAACTTGCTTGCTCTTTAGCCCTTTCAAGCTCATTCTTGAAGTCATGATCATCAACATGTAGTTTCCCAAATTGCCATTTTTTCCCCTAACTGCAAGATCATGATTTTTTATTGCAGTTTCTTCTATAAGCTGACAAGATCATCAGTTCATCCAAAGGAATCTTCTTTTCAAATGACTAACTTGTCTCCAAAGAAGGCAAAAGCAATGAAGTACAAGTATCAAGGTGTTTTTCCTATCACATCAGTCACATCAAATGTTGATGAAATACAAGATACAAAGATCGGTCATGTGGATATGGCTAAATTTGTGGAGAGAACGAAGTTAGATAAACCCAACCCTTATATGTAGAAGATTATCAAAATCAATATTCATATGGTGGCTTCATTCCCTGTTGCTGCACACAATATGGATTTTGTTCTCCAAATTGCTCATTTCTACAATAAAGACAATAGGATAGTGGTAGATGCCCATGGCAATGTGATCATGAGACTTGATTCAGAATTTATAGATAATGTTTTTTATGTGCCTTGTTGCTGAAGATATTGAAGAGTTAGATTTTATTATTGCTCAAGGAGAGTATGATAAAGATGTTGAAAAGGCAAAAAGAGTGATCAATACTAAATGGCTCAAGATTGCTTGACCAAATTTGTCTAGATGGCCCAGGAGTGACTTCGTGGAGGAAGAAGTAAGTGATTTAATAACTCTTCTCAGTAGAGTTAGAGGTCTAGCTTCATCTTCAACTTTCCATGAATGGATGTATCCATACATCAAGATCATACTTCAGGGTAAGAAAAATATATTCTGGGGAGAATAGATTAGTAATGCTCTTCATGAGCAACTGAGTAAGGTATCAACTACCTTCAAGTTCTATATGACTTCATACCTAGTATATATAGCAGCTTCAATGAGGAACTTCCCAGGTTTAACATCTAATGGAGATAGGAGGGTTGTACCAGTCTATCAGTATTATCCTCAACTTCCTTTGAAAGGCTCAATTCATCATTTCATAAGGGTGAATGATGTCTTCTTTGCTATTTTATTGTGCCTCTTTGACCCCCAGTTGGAGTAGAGGAGAATTTTAGATGAAGCCTAGGCAGTGGTGAATGGTTTTGGTTGCTTGTTTCTTTAGTTTTCAACTTTCACATATCTAAGAGTTGGCTATTTTCAGGGTTATCCCTATATGTTGCCAAAGTTCCCTTCTAATAGAATTGTTCTGATGGAGTTGTGTCGGCAAATGACTATCGTTCATAACAAACAAATGGAGTTAAAGAAGCCCGTATTCAGGTTTCTTGTTGAGATTGGTAGGTACTCTGTTGCAACTGCTGCTAAAGCCAAAGCAATGGAAATCAAAATGTAGATGTTTACTATGAAACAATTCAAGAGGAGACCTAAATTTGATTATTGGGGAGTGAAAGATAAGATCAGGAGAAAGACTCAGTTTCACAAACCGATAGTAGAGGATATTTGGGTTGACTTAGAATAGAAGAGGATATTAAGAAGCCAGATTACAATAGGTTGTCTTTAAGCCAAATTGAATATTTGGGCTTGGCTGATATTCCACAAGGTATGGTGGATAACGATGATGTTGTTAATCCTAGATATGTCAAAGAACAAATTGCTAACTCTCCCTTACCTTCTGTACAATTGTAAAAAAATGAGTTAACTTCTTTAAGAAAGAGGTTTGAACCTATTCTAGCTAATACCAATCTATGTCTTAAAAGTAAGCGTATACCCTTCAAGGACTTCATAATTGGTTTTGAAGAGGAGGCTTTAGAGAAAACAAGGAAAAAAGTTGAGTTGAGAACCAAGAACAGAAGTGATACTCCTAGTACATCTAAGGCTCCCAAGCCTAAGATTAAATTTGTATCAAAAGGAAATAAGGCTAAAGTGACAGAGGAGGAATCTACTACTAAAGAAATGGAAGTTGATGAAGAATAGGGTGTTGAAGAACCAACTACAAAGGAAATGGATATTGAGGATAAGTCTTCAATAGAGAGAGAGGATGAATAGGAGAAAGAAGAAGGAGATGGTTAGGAGAATCTACAAGACACAACCATGTCTCTATAAAGAAATATGTTACAAGAAACTGAAGTCCCTTCTCCTCAACCTAATGTATCTGTTTCAGTTTCTTTGCCTATTCCTCCTACAACCCCAATTTCACCCATTGCTATTCAGTCATCTAAGTCACCGTCATCCTCAAGAACAATTTTTGATAATCCTAATGTGGCCTTTGATAATGTTCTTCATTCTTAAGGATCAATTCCTAGTTTGTCTTCACCCTCTTATGACATTAGTGACTCCACAATTTTTGAACAATTTGTTTTAGGTGTTGAGCAAGTTGCTAATGTGGATGTACCAGGTGTTGTGTTTAGAAATACTCCTCCCATCATCACTACCATGAGTGTGAGCACATTTCCTTCTGCACCAACAATGGGGTGTGATCCAAATGTTAGTACATCAGTGCTTCCTCTATGGCTTTCAGCCTATACACCTAAAAGGAAGAAGCAAGCCATCTCCCCAGATGACTTTGACTTTGGGAAGCTAATGCTGGTAAAGGAAAAGACAAAAAAGAAGCCTAAGACTCTTTCTCAGCTTCTAAAAGACAAGGGCCATAAATATGTGGAAATTACACATCCACTGGTAGATGCAACTATGGAAAATTTCAGCATGAGTGACTATTCTATTTCTAGGATTAAACTTGGTAAGATCACGCATGAAAGTGCCAAAGTTGATGTCTAGTCTACACTTAATTCCCTACTTATGAAATTTGATCATGAGAAGGAAATGAAAGAGTAGTATAAAGAAATGGAGGAACAATTGTCTGTAGTGGTGAGAAAAATTACTTTGACATCTGAGTCAATCACACCAGAGGCAATTACAGTGGAAGATCATGTTGTTCAAAGAGCAGAGAGGACTCATGTGAAAGGAAGAGCTGTTGAAGAATACCTTGATAAAATGTAGGTACAAGGAGTGTCTCTCCTTACCAGTATAACCGAGAAGACAACTAAAATGGAAAAAATAAGGGTTGAGATGGATGACTTAGTGGATACCATTTCTCAAGACATTGAGTATCTAGTTGAAAGCCTAGAGAAGTGGACTAAAATGAAAAAGCTGAAAACAAGAACTCTGATATCACTTGGCATTGTTTCAAATTATGAGTCTTATGTGGAAACTAAAGAGTCATTAATTTATCAGAGTAATGTTATGAAAGAGTTGATCAAGGACTTGGAGAGTGCTAAGGAAATCAGCGAAGAAAGTGATGTTAGTCTTTTGTACAAACTAGAGGACCTCCCATGCAAGCTAACATCTGAGGATCATCATTTTCTCCCCACTGATGAAATGATTCTAGAGTTCAAGAATATGTTTCAAAGGAAGTTTGAAGACAAATCCTTCTTAGCTGCCTCTCTAGACAATATTCTGGATTATCAGTTAACACTAGATAATTTGAAATCCAAGTTGACCAGTCACGACAAGACAACCACAAAAGTGAAAGATGCAGTGATTAGAGCTCAAGTAATATTTAGGAACATTGCTAGTCCTGACAGCCATGGGATGCAAGCGACATTCACTATGTATGATGCTCATTTGAAGAAGACTGGAGATGCAAGTTGATGCAAAGTCTCTTGCCTTAGTTTATTTTCTATATTTTCATATGTACTTTTCATTCAGTTTTGGACACTTTTACATGTACTTGTTTCATATGTAATTACATGTAAAAACATAGGAAGTCCCAAGTCAATAAGGACTCCTATTTTTGAATAGGTCAAAGTAGTTAGATTTTTCCTAAATTTTCTCATGGCCTCTCACTATAAATAAAGAGGGCCTCTATTGTAATTTTTATCTTTTGTCTATTGCAAGAAAACTCTAGCAAATTGAAAATCAAATCAAGACTTTGTGCTTCTTTGTGAGAATCAATTATCAAATACTTATCAATACAAGAAAGCAAGTTCAATTCCAATCTTTGTCTTGGGATTATTTGTGTTATGATAGCATTGTTCTTATGTCTTACTATCATAATCTTCTTTGGTAATAATTGAAGTGTGGAGATTGTTTCAAGTGATTAAAGATCGTTCTTAATTTGATTGTGATAGACTTTGTGTTATCAAATCATTTGTGAGGATTGTGTTTGTGTTTGTGAGAGTAAAATAGATTGAAGACTTTGTGCTGCAAGTTGTTATATTCAATCTACTTATATCATCTTGGAGAAGAGTGAAGACTTTGGGCTGCATTCAACTTCAAATAATTTTATTTTGCAATTAGTAAGTGAGGTGATAGAAGACTTTGTGTTTCTATGGTTTTGTGATAGTTAATAAGTTCTTTAATATCAGTTTCATTAAAATCATCATCTTGAAGTAGAAGCATCTATTCTGAAAAAAGAGAATAGGATGAAATGGAACCACCACAAATATAGTGTTTAGTGTGCATAAGTTTCATAAGTTATTTGTTTGTAATAATTATGCAACTAGAGGGAAACTCCCCTTGCTGAGAGGAGAGACTTTGTCACATCATAGCTATGGCTGTTATAACCATTTTGTCATTAGTGAGTTAACAACAAAATATTCACCCATCATTTTTTGGTGACTCCACTTGGGATCAAATGCGCAACTTAGAGCCCCACACTTTGAGGTGAAGCATTCCAGCCTCATTGCTTGAAATAAGTTTGTTCAAGGTTTTATCCTTATTAAATATATTACATTCTGGCAGACTCAAGGTATACAAGAAGTAAGAGAACTCAAGGAATTATTGATCCTCTATTTGAGTTAATGCAGCAAAATAATTTTGGTCTTTTGCCTTCGATACCATGACTTCAGTATACAAGGAGTTTCCCTCCTACCAATGCCAAGTCTCCTATACCAAGTGAAGCTTCCAATGCAAATACTAAAAGAGTATTATCTACTTAGATTCCTCAAAGGTTTGTTATCCTGCCTTTCAACTGGTGTACAACAGTAGCTCAAGGCCCTTGGGGTAATTCTTTTGGACCCCTGAATTTGACACCACTGTTGCATGAACTACCCCATAGTTCAAGAAAGAATTTTCCAAAATTCTATGGTGATGGGAAATTTCATCCTGATGAACACATTGTAGCTTTTTGTATAGTGTGTGGTGTGCTAGGGGTGGAGTACAAGGATGTATCTATGAGACTTTTTGTGGAGACACTTCAAGGCGTCGCTACAAATTGGTTCTACCATCTTCCAGGCCAAACTATTACTAGGTGGGATACTCTTAAAACTAAGTTTGAGGCAAGGTTCAAACCTGCCGAAGATGTACATGCACTGTTAGCTTAGTTGACTCAGATGAGAAATGAGCTGCAAGAACCCATGTGGGAATTTATTGCTAAGTTCAACAAGTTGACTAATAGGATTCCTACCAATGCTTAGCCTATGGCTGAGAATAAAAAGTGTTTATTTATAAATACTCAGCTACCAGAAGTGAGTTTTCTTTTGCAGCAGGCAAATCCAATAGATTTGATAGCAACTCAGAATACTGCAATAGAAATTGAAGATGATTTGATTCTTGTAGGTAAGATAAGAAAAGACACGAACAGAAATAGAGGGCAACCCTCTAATGAAGTATCTTCTACCAGCACCATGGATCCCATGGTACAAAAGTTAGCTAATGAATTGTTAGCTTTGAAGAAATAGATGTCTCAAGGTGTATCCGTTCCTTCCTATAGGGATATACCAAGGAGGACATTTCCTAATGCTCAATATCATGGGCAATGTTGCTAGGAACCAAGGGCAGAATAGGCTTCTACCAACACAAGGGAGGCTTGCTATAGAAGCACCACTAGTCAACTCAGCAGTTGGCTATTATGAAGCTAAGAAAGAAAATTTTCCACAACCTAACTTGGATCAGGAAAACAATTCCAATCTCTTTATGGAAGGAGAAGAAGAATTGGCTAGCGACTCAAATATTGGGTTCCTAAATTATTAGGACGAGGCAGAAAGATGAGAAGATGCATACAGTGGAGCATATGCCATTTTCACCAGATTTTAGAATCAGTCAAACCAGCAAGTGATTGATAAAGGTAAATCGAAAGAGGATCCTCAACCTATAATTTCTATTGTTCCTTTACCTTTTCAATCAAGGGATCCAGCTAGTAAAAAACAAGTAAGTTCTTCTAATTCTCCTACTTCTTTTGTTGCCATTCCTTAGACCAGTAATTCCATAATGAAACCTCAAAATGAAAGTTTCCCTGCTTCTATGTCTAATTCATTTCAACTTTTTGATATAATTGACCATGCCAAGAAAACCATAATTCAAATGTCTGAGGTGGAATATTTGCAAGCTAACCCTGATCAATTTGAAAGGTTAGCTGAACTTATTAAAAATAAGATTGCCTCTGTAGGGCAAGATAGTTCCAAGACTATTCCTAACCCCTCAAAGACTAGGTCTTCTCAGAATAACCTAGTTACCACTCTTATTACTTAAGGGAAAATTGAACCTTTCTATGTTTCTTTGTTAATCAATGGTCACAAATTTAGTAATTGTGTCATAGATTTAGGGGCTTCTGACAATGTTATGCCTACCAAGGTAGCAGATGCTCTAGGATTGACTCTAACAAAAACCTTTGGAAGGTTCTTTTCAATGGAAAACAAATAGGTGCCTTTGTTAGGCTAGAATAAGGATGCACAGTTTGCATTTGCTGCTTTTTTGGAGAAAAGAATAAAGATGACTATCCTAGTTACTAATGTCCTAACTTCATATGGTATTTTATTGGGATGAAACTTCTGTAAAGATGTAGGAAGAGAACTTAATATGGATTTACCTGAGGCAAGAATACCCGTCAAGGGTGTCATGCAGAAAATGCTTCCTGAAAGGCAAGTAAAATATATTGTCACTCAATCTAAAGACCCAAAAGCTTAAATTTTATTTGAATCTTTAGGTTTAGGTAACTATTTCCTGACTATGGAATATCCTTCTAGTTTGTCAGATGATTGTTCCAATGAAAGTTTGGTGACGGAAGATTCTTCTTCTTCTTCAGGTGAAGAGTTTGCTAATCATAGAGATATCAAACCAAAAAGTTCAAATGATATTTGGATTTTGGAATTTAATGGTAGTTGTTCTTCCATAGGATCCGAGGCTGGAGTAGTCCTGATATCTCCTTAAGGTGATATATTTCCCTTTTCATATAAGCTACAATTTGACAATACCAACAATACTGTTGAGTATGAGTCTTTACTACTCAGAATGGAGGCTGCTTGCATAAAGGGAATCATAAATCTTCATGCACAAGGAGATGCAGAGCTAATTGTTTGCTAGGTAAGAAATTTGTACCAAACAAAAAATGAAAGGTTGAAGCATTACCAAAATTGGGTATGGGATTGCATTGATAAATTTGATGCATTTGATATTTTTGTTATTCCTAGAGAGTATAATGATAGAGCTAACTCATTGGCCATATTAGCTACCCTTATGGTCCCACATAAGGATTTTAAGGGTGATAAGTATACTATTTAATTGGTTTTCCGGCAAAGTGTACCTAATAATGCTGACCATTGCCAAGTTTTTAATGGTGATAATCAAATTATAGCTTTCCTAGAGAAGACAGATAGTTTTGATGAACTTTACTTTGAGGGGAGTGATTCTCTGCCTTGGGAATATGTTTTTGAAGTAAACTTAGAGACTGGCAAAGAGTTTATCCAATTGAAAGGAAATAAAATTCTGAAAGTTTTAGTTTCCCTTGAAAAGCTATTTGATAAAGATGATCGTTATATCAAGCAAAAGCAACAACTTGGCTCAAGTTTTTCAATGGAATTTGAGCAAGTGAACCTGAATACAAAAGCAGATCCTAAGATGGTCAATATTGGGAAATGTTGCACTGATGATGAAAAGTTCAAGTTCACAATGCTTCTATGCCACTACATTGATGTGCTTGCATATTCCTATGATGATTTGTAGACCATCAGACCAACATAGATCCAACATGAAATTATGCTTAAGGTGGGATCATTGCCTCATAAACAGAAGCAGAGGTAGTACAATCCTAAAATATTAGGTACCATCCATGTCAAGATTCAAAAGATATTGAATTCTAGGATAATTTTCCTTATTCATCATTCAACTTGGATTGCAAATATTGTTCCTATAAGGAAGAATGGAGAGACCTGTATAGATATGTAGATTTCAAGAATCTAAATCAATCTTCCTTGAAAGATAACTACCCTTTGCCCATAATGGATCAAGTGTTACAAATAGTAACTAGTTTAGAGATGCTATCTATGTTGGATGGTTTTTTGGGCTACAATCAAGTAGAGGTCAGCAAAGTGGATCAACACAAAACCACTTTCACACCTCCATGGGGCACTTTTGCATATCGCAGGGTGCCATTTGGGTTAATCAACACTAGTGCTACTTTCGAGAGAGCAATAGACTTAGCATTCAGAGATGAAATGGGTAAGTTCATAGTGGTGTACCTTAGTGATTTAATTATTTTCTCCAAGAAACATCAAGATCATGCTTACCATTTGCGGCAAGTTTTGGAACGATGGCGTCAGAATGGTATTTCTCTTAACCCAAAGAAGTCAATTTTTTGGGTTACAGAAGGTAAACTTCTTGGTCACATTGTGTCAAAAGAAGGAACTAAGATTGACTCTAAAAGAGTCAAATCCACCCAAGGTCTTACTTTGCCTACAAGTAAGATGGTTGTTCATTCTTTCTTTGGGAAAGTAAATTTCCTGCAAAGGTTCATTCCAAAATTTGCAAAGAAGACTTGTCATATTGTTAATATGATGAAAGGTAAGATCACTTTCCGTTGGAGTGCGAAAGGTAAAGAAGCTTTTGAGGACATAAACAGAGCCATAGCCCATGCTCCAATTTTGGTATGTCCTGATTACAACAAAAATTTCATTATGTATAGTTATGCTTTAGAGCATACATTGTCAACAATTCTGGTTCAGCAGAATGAGGAAGGTGTAGACTCTCCAATTTCATTCATGAGTTGTCCATTGAAAGCTCATGAACTCAAGTATTCTAACATGGAGAAACATGCTTATGCTATAGTGAAGGCTGTGAAACATTTCAGATTTTACATATTGAACTCACATACTGTTGCTTTAGTGCCAAATACAACAGTAAAATCAATCTTGACTCAATAGGAGTTTGGGACTAAGAGAGGCAATTGGATTGCCAAAGTTTAGGAATTTGATCTTGATATTAAACCCACAAAGCTTGTGCATGGGAGAGGTTTGTGTCAGCTTATTGTTGATAATGTCCCAAATGAAACAAGTGATGAAGAGATAGAGATTAAAGATGTTCCAATTGTCCTTTTTGTTTCTACTACTGTTGAGTGGTATTCTAATATTGCTTACTTTATCACATATGGTGAGTTCCCTTCTCATTTGTCCTACAAGGAAAAATGGACTATCAAGCTTAAGGCTGCGAACTTTGTCTTATGGGACAATGGTTTGTACAAGAGAAGTCTTGATGGAGTTTTCCTCGATTGTGTTGATAAAGCACAACAAAGTAAGTTACTGGAATCTTTCTATAATTTGGCATGTGGAGGACACTTCTCAGCACTAGTAATGGTTCACAACATTTTGTGAGCCATGTATTATTGGATGACCTTGTTCCAAGATGCATATGACTAGGTGCATAAGTGTGGACTTTGTCAACAGTTTGTGGGTAGACCAAAGTTGGCTGCACTACCATTGAAACCAGTTGTAATTGAGGAACCATTTCAGTAGTGGGGCATCAACTTCATTGGCATTGTGAATCCACCATCAAGTGCAAGACATAGTTATGTTCTTACTACGACTGATTATTTCACCAAGTGGGTGGAAGCTATACCAGTTAAGCATGCTACTTCCAAAGTCGTGTGCAAATTCCTCAAAGAAAATATCATATCCTAGTTTGGTGTTCCAAACAAGATTGTGGTAGATAATGCTACATGTTTTTCCTCTAATGAGATTACTAGTTTTTTCTTTGAATATGGAATTATTGTTTCACATTCATCTGATTATTATCTGCAAGGGAATGGTCAAGTAAAATCAAGTAATAAGAATCTAGTTACTATTATCAGAAAGTTGATAGAGGATAATTAGAGAACATGGCATAAGGCATTGTTTGATGCTTTGTGGGCAGATAGAATTACCCCATAGGGGGATATTGGTATGTCACCATTTTAGGTGTTATATGCTTTGAATGCAGAGATACTGATCACTTTGGAATTGCCATCTTTGAAGTTGGCAAAGGTAGTTGAAGATGGAACTTTCGAAAGTTCTATTGATAAACGCATAATGTATCTTCCTGAACTTGAAGAGAAATGAGTTATGGTGGTGGACCATATAGCTAAACATCAAAGTTAGGTCAAGAAGTTGTTTGATAAGAAAGCAAAGGCTAGATATTTTTAGATTGGGGATCAAGTCTTGATGTGGGACAAGAAGAGAGAGCCAAAGGGAATGCATGGGAAATTTGATTCCCTATGGAGAGGCCCGATTATCATTCACGAGTTCTATGGTGAAAATAGTTTCTTGCTGCAATATCAAGATGGGACACCATTCTTGTTGCTGCATAGTGGACAACATTTGAAGCTTTTCAATCCATGAAGCACCAAATAAGTTCACTTGTATATTTGTACAGTTTGTGTTTTTCTTTTTCATTTTTAGTCTTTTTGTGTCTTTTGTTTTGTTCACTTGACTCTATGGCCCAGTGGCATGGATGAAGGCACTTAGAGAATGGATTCTTCTCCCTTTGATCATTTCAAAGAATGATTGATGGAAACTCCCCAGCTAGAGCCAACTATTGTCCTCAAAATCAGTTGTGCTCATTTTGTAGGATGACCCCTACAAAACTTGTCTGTTTCGTAGCCTATAACTCTAAGCATGTAAATCAAGGAAAATCTTCTTGCCCTCATGCGTAGTCCTCTAGCTCTTGAGTATCTATTTGAGTATCCCCTTGTTTCAGTTCCTTGAAGCTTGCAAATTTTGAGTCAAATAGCAAACTGATCAAATAAGTAAATTTGATGTTTTAAGGAGTTAGAAAATTTTTGTATTACATGCATTGGCGGTGATTTTTTCTGCCATTACATTTTTGTTGTTAAATTTTTTTATATGCTAGGGCGGTCAAAATTTTTGCCCATGAATGTTAAGCTTTGTTTTCCTCTAGATGTAGGGGAAGCAAAAAATGCCGCTCGGGAATCTCCTAGTTCACACTAAGTGTTGTTAATGCACTTCGTGTGAGTTTTTCTTAAGACATAATATATGTTTTTATTACTTTTAGTTTTTATTTTTATCTTTTTTTTTCACCTCTGAGGTTCCTATGAGCTCATGAAAACCCTCAGAAGCTCTCATCATGCATATTGAATCGGATTTATCATGTATTCGAGTTAAGTTTTCACCGGCCTCTTGTTTCTCGGGTATGTTTATTCCTCTTTTCCTGTTTCATGATTTCTTCTCCTAAAATGTTCTTGTTCTTGTTTCCTTTTCATTTATAGCATCTAATTTATGATGTTTTTGTCTATACAAATCTCTTAAATCATTTATGTTGTTTGTGTTTCTCTTTTCCTAAGTCATTTTGCAGTATTAGGGTTTTGGTTTTAGGCAGTTAGCATCCTTTGATTTCCCCTTTTTGTTTTTGTGTTTCTTCAAAAGATTAAAGGAGGGATTTATCGTCATTTTTCATATGAGTGTTGTTTGCAAAACCCTAGATGTGTGCAGGGGTGGTGATTATCATCACTTGTGCTTCCAAACTTATTAAATCATTTAATAATGTAGGGGTAGTGAAAATCACTGCCTATACATTGTTTTTTATTGTCCCTAAGTGTAAGGGTGGAGATAATTGCCACCCCTACACAAGTTATGATTTTGAACATGTAATACTAGGTCGAGTGATATATATTACTGCTAATGTATATAATACACTTGATCAAGAAGTGCATGGGCAGAGATTTTTGCCGCCCATGTCTTTGTGTTTGCAATTTACCCTATGTGTAAGGGTGACCATTTTTGCTGCCCCTACACAAACTTCAATATAAAGATTGTTCCCTCATATGCACAAGCGAGCATTTTTGCCGCCCGGTCACTTGAACCTTTGCTTAGCTTTCCAATGCAATAGCGGTCAAAATTGCCACCCCGACACAAAACCAAGTTTTATCCTCCTGATGTACAAGTAGAATTTTTCGCCTCTTATGCACTTTTGCATTTCCCTCTCATATGCAGGAGTGACAAAATTTACTGCCCTAACATAAGAAATTCCTCCCAGCATGCAAGGGCAGGAAAAATCATCGCCCATGCACTCACTCTCTAGAATTTTTCTAACTCTGGGGAATTTTCCAAATTATTATCCCTATCCTACTTCCATCTATTTTTTTGACTTGCTTTCTCTTTAGCCCTTTCAAGCTCATTCCTGTAGTCATGATCATCAACATGCAGTTTCCCAAATTGCCATTTTTTTCCCTAACTACAAGATCATGACTTTTTGTTGCAGTTTCTTCTATAAGCTACTAAGATCATCAATTCATCTAAAGGAGTCTTTTTTTCAAATGACTGATCTATCTCCAAAGAAGGCAAAAGCAATGAAGTACAAGTATCAGGTTGTTTTTCTTGTCACATCAGTCACATCAAACGTTGAGGAAATACAGGATAGAAATATCCATCATGTGGATATGGCTGCATTTGTGGAGAGAATAAAGTTTGATAAACCCAGCCCTTATATCTAGATGATTATCAAAAGTAATATTCATTTGGTGGCTTCATTCCCTATTGTTGTACACAATACAGAGTTTGTTCTCCAAGTTGCTCATTTCTACAATAAAGACAACAGGACAATGGTAGATGCCCATGGCAATGTGATCATGAGACTTGATGTAGAATTTATAGATAAGGTTTTTATGTGCCCTATTGCTGAAGATATTATAGAGTTGGATTTAATTATTGGTTAGGGAGAGTATGATAAAGATTTTGAAAAGGCAAAAAGAGTGATCACTACTAAATGGCTCAAGACTACTAGACCAAATTTGTCTAGATGGCCCAGGAGTTTTCCCAGGAGCGACTTCGTGGAGGAAGTAAGTGATTTAATAACTCTTTTTAGTAGAGTTAGAGGTCTAGCTTCATCCTCAACTTTCCATGAATGGATGTATCCATACATCAAGATCATACTTCAAGGTAAGCAAAATATATTCTAGGGAGAACAAATTAGTAATGTTCTTCATGAACAACTGAGTAAGGTATCAACTACCTTCAAGTTCTATATGACTTCATACCTGGTATATATAGCATCTTCAATGAGGAACTTCCTAGGTTTAACATCTAATGGAGATAGGAGGGTTGTAACCATCTATTAGTATTATCCTCAACTCACCTTGAAAGGTTCAATTCATCATTTCAAAAGGGTGAATGATGCCTTCTTTGCTATTTTCTTGTGCCTCTTTGACCCCCAGTTGGAGTAGAGGAGAATTTCAGTTGAATCCTGGGTAGTGGTGAATGGTTTTGGTTGCTTGTTTCTTCAGTTCTCAACTTTCACATATCTAAGAGTTGGCTATTTCTAGGGTTATCCCTATATGTTGCCAAAGTTCTCTTCTGCTAGAATTGTTCTGATGGAGTTGTGTCGGCAAATGATTGACGTTCATAACAAACAAATGGAGTTAAAGAAGCCCAGATTCACGTTTCCTATTGAGATTGGTAGGTACTCTGTTGCAACTGCTGCTAAAGCCAAAGCAATGGAAACTGAAATGCAGATGGTTACTATGAAACAATTCAAGAGGAGACCTAAATTTTATTATCGGGGAGTGAAAGATAAGATCAGGAGAAAGACTCAGTTTCATGAACCGATGGTAGAGGATATTTGGGTTGACTTGAGAACACAAGAGGATATTAGGAAGCTAGATTATAGCAGGTTGTCTTTAAGCCAAATTGAATATTTGGGCTTGGCTGATATTCTACAAGGTATGGTGGATAGTGAAGATGTTGTTAATCCTAGATATGTCAATGAAAAAATTGCTAACTCTCCCTTACCTACTGTGTAATGGTCAAAAAAGGAGTTAACTTCTTTGAGAAAGAGGTTTAAACCTATTCTAGCTAATACCAATCTATGGCTTCAAAGTAAGGGTATACCCTTGAAGGACTTCATAACTGGTTTTGAAGAGGAGGCTTTAGAACAAATAGGGAGAAAAGCTAAGTTGAGAACCAAGAACAAAAGTGATCCTCCTAGTACATCTAAGGCTCCCAAGCCTAAGATTAAATTTGTGTCAAAAGGAAATAAGGCCAAAGTGATAGAGGAGGAATCTGCTGCTAAGGAAATGCAAGTTGATGAAGAATAGGTTGTTGAAGAACTAGCTATAGAGGAAATTGATATTGAGGATAAGTCTTCAGCAGAGAGAGGATGAATAGGAGAAAGAAGAAGGAGATGGTCAGGAGAATATATAGGACACAACCAGGTCTCCGCAAAGAAATGTGTCACAAGAAACTAAAGTCCCTTCTCCTCAACCTAATGTATTTGTTTTAGTTTCTTTGCCTATTCTTCCTACAAACCCAATTTCACCCATTGATATTTAGTCATCTGAGTCACTATCATCCTCAAGAACATTTTTTTATAATCCTAATGTGGCCTTTGATAATGTTCTTTGTTCTTCAGGATCAATTCCTAGTTTGTCTTCACCCTCTTATGACATTAGTGGCTCCACAATTTTTGAACAGTTTGTTTTACGTTCTAAGCAAGTGGCTAATGTGGATGTACTAGGAGCCGTATTTAAAAATACTCCTCCCATCATCACTACCACGAGAGTGAGCACATTTCCTTCTGCACCAACAATGGGGTCTTATCCGAATGTTAGTACATCAGTGCTTCCTCCATGGCTTTTAGCCTATACACCTAAAATGAAGAAGAAATCCATCTCCCCAGATGACTATGACTTTGGGAAGCTGATGTTGGTAAAGGAAAAGACACAAAAGAATCTCAAGACTCTTTCTTATCTTCTAGAATATAAGGGCCATAAATATGTGGAAATTGCACATCCACCGACAGATGCAACTATGGAATATTTTAGCATGAGTGACTTCTATTTCTAGGATTGAACATGGTAAGATCACGCATGAAAGTGCCAAAGCTGATGTGCAGTCTGCACTTAATTCCCTACTTATGAAATTTGATCATGAGAAAGAAATGAAAGAGCAATACAAAGCAATGGTGGAATAGTTGGCTGTAGTGGTGAGAGAAATTACTTTGACATCTGAGTCAATCATACTTGAGGCAATTATAGTGGAAGATCGTATTGTTCAAAGAGCAGAGAAGACTCATGTGAAAGGAAGAGTTGTTGAAGAATAACTTGATAAAATGCAGGAACAAGGAGTGTCTCTCCTTACTAGTACAATCGAGAAGACAAGCAAAATGGAAAAAATAAGGGTTGAGTTGGATGACTTAGCGGATACCATTTCTCAAGACATTAAGTATCTAGATGAAAGCCTAGAGAAGTGGACTGAAATGAAAAAGTTAAAAATAAGAACTTTGATATCACTGGACATTGTTTCAAATTATGAGTCTTATGTGGAAACTAAAGAGTCATTTATTTATTTGAGTAATGTTATGAAAGAGCTGATTAAGGACTTGGAGAGTGCTAGGGAAATTAACGAAGAAAGTGATGTTAGTCTTTTGCACAAATTGGAGGAGCTCCCATGCAAGATGACATCTAAGGATCATCATTTTCTCCTCACTAATGAAATGATTCAAGAGTTCAAGAATATGTTTCAAAGGGAGTTTGAAGACAAAGCCTTCTCAGCTGCCTCTCTAGAAAATATTCTGGATTATTAGTTAACACTAGATAATTTGAAATCCAAGTTGACCAGTCACGACAAGGCAACCACAAAAGTTAAAGATGTAGTGATCAGAGCTCAAGTAATCTTTAGGAATGCTACTAGTCCTAACAGTTGTGGGATGCAAGCGGAATTCACTATGTATGATGCTCATCTGAAGAATGATGGAGATGCAAGCTGATGCAAAGTGTCTTGCCTTAGTTTATTTTCTATATTTTCATATGTACTTTTCATTTAGTTTTGGACATTTTTACATGTACTTTTTTCATATGTAGTTACATGTAAAAACATATGAAGTCCCAAGTCAATAAGGACTCCTATTTTTGAATAAGTCAAAGTAGTTAGATTTTTCCTAAATTTTCTCATGGCCTCTCACTATAAATAGAGAGGGCCTCTATTGTAATTTTTATCTTTTGTCTATTGCAAGAAAACTCTTGTGAATTAAAAAGAAAATCAATACTTTGTACTTCTTTGTGAGAATCAATTATCAAATACTTATCAATACAAGAAAGAAAGTTCAATTCCAATCTTTTTCTTGGGATTATTTGTGTTATGATAGCGTTGGTCTTACGTCTTACTATCATAATCTTCTTTGGTAATAATCGAAGTGTGGAGATTGTTTCAAGTGATTAAAGAGCATTCTTAATTTGATTGTGATAGACTTTGTGTTATCAAATCATTTGTGAGGATTGTGTTTGTGTTTGTGAGAGTAAAATAGCTTAAAAACTTTGTGCTGTAAGTTGTTAAATTCAATCTACTTATATCATCTTGGAGAAGAGTGAAGACGTTGGGTTGCATTCAACTTCAAATAATTTTATTTTGCAATTAGTAAGTGAGGCAAGAGAAGACTTTGTGATTATGTGGTTTTGTGATAGTTTATAAGTTGTTTAATATCAGTTTCATTAAAATTGTCATCTTGAAGTAGAAGCATCTATTCTGAAAAAAGAGAATAGGATGAAATGGAACCACCACAAATATAGTGTCTAGTGTGCATAAGTTTCATAAGTTATTTATTTGTAATAGTTAAGCAACTAGAGGGAACCTCCCCTTGCTAAGAGGAGAGACTTTGTCTCATCATAGGTATGGTTGATATAGCCATTTTTCCGTTAGTGAGTTAACAACAAAATATTCACCCAACAATAAGGTAGAGAAGAAAATGAATGATCAAAGGATGTTAGCGATATCTGAGAAATGTGCTCTTGTGCATAAGAAGTTTCAAGAAGTATTGAAAGATGTACAAGACTATGTAGGAGAGGTAAAGGCTCTCTATCAATTTGGATTGAAGTGGCTGGGAGCCACACAAAGCATTGCTAAAGAGATGGACTCCATTGAGTCCCAAATAAAAAATGCCTCTGGTGCCTATGATCTGGCACTTGATCTTGATGGCTCCACAAGGGAAATTATAGAAGACTTGCACAAGAAATTATTTCAATTAAAAGCTCAGAAAGAGCATATCATTTTCCAATTTGGTGAAATAAGGGATTTAGTGAATCCCAAACTTTAGCTTGTCTCAAGGGCTCTATTGGGTGCCATTAAAATATCACAGGTGAATCCGGTACCCAGCTCTCTGGAAGAAGGAGAAGCACTTCTATTGGAGTTTGTAACCTAGTGCAGACTTCTTGAGAAAGCCAAGAAGGATTAGGATGAAGGAAAATAGGGAGTGCATACTCAGATACAAAAGCTACAAGCACAAACCTCATCTGGTTAAAAATAGTTTTCACACTTTTTCTACTTTTCAGTTTCAGATCCCTTGTAAATATGCGAAGTATATGAAGAGGTTTTCGGTACAAAATTTCTGGTTTTGCTCTCATCTAAGGGGAAGTTAGTTCAATCTTTTATATACTTGGATATATCTAATAGGGGGAGATCCGGTCAATGAAGTTTAGTGCATACGCCCTTTGCCATTGATGTCAAAGGGGGAGAGTATTTTGGAGTAATGTTTTGGCATGTTTCCATCAATGACAAAGGGGGAAATTGTTGGAAGAATGAGGAGTTGTCATTGATGCTGCTATTGGCAACATGAGCATGAGCACAAGGTACATACCGTTAGGCATCATAGTGTGTACATATAGTTAGGCATCACAGTGTTGCCATTGATGTCAAAATTGTTCAACATTGCTTTTTGGTAAGGTGCAAATCATTTTGGATAATTAATAATTTTTCAAGAGGGTTTGATCCTCTATAGAAGACTAATTTACAAGAAGGTTTGATCTGGTAAAGAACCCTATGATGAAATTTGGCCAAGTGTCAGTTTTGGCATTTCTAAGTGACAGAGCTTCAATAATTTGGTTTGCATTGCTCCTTTATTGAAGATCTGATTTTGTGGTTCTAATATATTTTTGTTGGTTGTTAAGAGTATCTAATTCTATAATTTTATTGATTTGTGATCTCCGGTGTGAAAGTTGTACATGATAGAAGTTTAGCCTGATAGTTACAGTTGTTTCTGGTACAGAGCATGCAAGTAAATGAGTCTACATTCCTCTGTGGAAATGTTTCTTTCTTTTTGGTTCAAAAGAGATGTTCATATGTGTCAATAGATGACATATTCTAGTTTTAATGAATTGTGGAGGTCTGTACGTCAGGATGTGAATGAATAGTTGCCAAAATTTTAAATTAGGTCTTCATAGGTGCTGACCTAATTAGTTGAGTGAGTTGCGGAAGATGAATATGTTTTGATCCATTATGTGGGAGCTATTTTAGGTCCATGCTTACCTATTACAATTTGTTTCAAAGTTTGAATCTTGGTGTGAAGCGTGTGTGTGAAGGTTTGGTACCGACAACTCCTATATGGCATATTTTTCACGTTACATCCAATTAGGCCAACCTAATTTATATTGTGAGTGAAGCTGATACTTAAAGAAGATTGTTTTGGGTGGTTAAATAGGTTGTATAAGATGTGTGATTTGATTGATGTGACAAGTGCTTTTGAATGCAAATTGAGCAAATGTAGAGCAAAGTAGTGTGATATTTCAGATCAAGGTGAAGAGTTTTGATTATGTAATTTGAGCTTCATTGGAACTACAGTTCATGCATAAGTTAGATGCAATTGTAATAGTTCAATTTTGGCAGTGAGCCACAACTCTTCTTCTATCTTTTTCTTTCAGGACAGTGAGTCCTTTGGTAGTGAGCATTCTTGGACAGTGAGTCCACCAATTGTATCAACCTTAATCAGTTGCCTTATTATAATATATTGTGAGCTAATCCTCATTGTTGTTTTTCCCATTTTGGGTTTTCCATGTAAAAATCATGGTGTTCATGTGTTATGTGTGGTTTTTACATGTTTTATGTTTCATTTCAGTTACTGCAAGTAATTATGCTAAATGGATTAGATGTTTAGTGTTTGGATGGTTTAAAAGAATACTGATTCACCCGCCCCTCTCTCTCAGTATTCTAGGTATCCAAAAGAGAATTCCCTTTCATGATCTCCATGAGGAACCTCTTCTCAAGCTTGAGAACAGTGAGAGATACTAGAATGCCTTCCCTCTTAACGAGTGGTCAACCTTGCCAAGATCTTCTAAAGTAGGAATACCACCTATGGTACCCCTAAAGGGTCTTCAGGATGATCTTGCCTATACCTCAGGGAATGATCACTTTGATTATCTACTGATTCTTGATCAAGGTTTTTGAGTGGGGTAAGCCCTAAGATGCATCCTTCCTAATCCACATAAGGAAAGATTAGCATATACATGCAAATCTATAGTACCATGCTAAGGCAAGAAAAGTATAGGAAAACATGGAACTAGAACACTCCAAAACAAAACTTATACTATCAAAAGGTAAGACATAAACCTAAACTTCCAATATTACAACATGGGCTCTAATACCAAATGTAATGCCCCAATCTTTTTCTTAAGACATTAACAGACACAAGGAAACTAAATAATTTTTTTGTGAAAAAAATGTGGTAATAAGAAACCACGTAACATACCAACATGCTCAAGGTGTCATATACAACCCATTATGACACACTTGGCATGTACACCAATGCATAAGAAAAGTGACACTAGCAGAAGACTTAACAAAACCTTGGGAAAAGGCACCATGGTTGGCATAGAAACTAAAGCATATAGGAGAGACAAGGTTTTCAAGACTAGTGGATAACCTCCACAATATATCTACTAAGCTACCCTCCAAATTTCACTTAAAAACTAGAAGGAGAAGAGATAAAACTACCAAGGTTTAGATTCCATAAGACACTTGCAAGTGTGTTAGATTTCATAACCTCGTTACAACTCACAACTCTACAAATGGTTCAAACTTTAACTTAGGGCTGCAATTGCAATATACACCCTCATATACCTTGCATTCTATCAGCATAATGCAATGTGCAAATGACATGCCAACCCTAGACTTCAACCTTCAAACCACTTTGACTTTGGAAAACTTCTTTAATTTGCATGATGCAATGTGCAAATGGACTCTAGTTCCTAGACTCAAAGGATGTTTAGAATTTTGAAACCTCTTACAGTTTGTATGTCTATAAAATTTAATTAGGTTCCAGACTGAGAACCAACATTATACCAAACTTTGAGACTCACTGGAAATTTTCACATCTGTACAGTGTAAGTAGATGTCAAAATTTAGGCTCTACAATAAATTGGACATTGGAAGACATCAACAACCCACACTATGTAAATTGCAATCAACCTCTGAATCCTAGACTACCAACAACCTAAAACTTTGGAAGCTAGTTGTAACTTTGACTATACAAGGTGCATCAAGTTTTTGAGCTTTCATCAAACTACACTTTAGGGTTTAGACCCCAATTACAATTAGGAAATTGGACTAGCAAACCCAGCCTACACTACAATTTAGACTATAACTCTAACTTGCAAAAATAGAACGCAAAAAAGAGTTAAGGAAGGGGAAACAACAAGTCTATTTTCTCCACTCTACAAGGCATATCTTCCTTGATTTTTGAGCTATTTAGAAATAGTCTCAGGGGTACATTCGTGGGGTTTTGGGCTTTGACTTGGCCACATAAAGAATTCTAGAAGTACATGATTCCCAAGAGGGAGAGAGATACATGATTTCCACTTTCTAAGCCAAGAGTTAGAAAAAAAAACTAAAATGAAACTAATGAAAATACAACACTATACTATCAAGATGGGCAAGATTGCAGCACACAATCCATATATTCTAGAGATCTCTAAATCCCCAATGGTGTTATAGTGCCACCCAACCATGTGATACCCTCAATCCTGCCCTGCTATACTAAGAGTTGAATTCAAGGGTACAAACACACTCATGCAATAAAGAATATGGCGATACACATGTCAATCAACATACATAAAATAGTCTTATAGCACACAATTATTGATAAAGAAATATCATATAAGTATCAACAACATGATCACAACCATGTCAAATGTAGCATCCGATGAAAGGAGAAGGATGAGGGTACTAGATGTCAAGTGAGGAGTATCAACATAGTAGCATGATAGCCATGTAAAAATATGAAGAGTAGTTCTTCCTTAATGAAGACAGTACTAACATTCACCAACCCCTATGAGTTGTGACATGTCCTATGTGGCTGATATCGAATCCACGAGTCATTAAGTCATATCACAAAAGATTTAGTTATTATATTTTAAATTACCCAATGAGATTATGTTTTCACTTGGCTTAAAACTCTCCACCATTCTCATCCATCTAGTCACTTCAAACTGTGATAAATGGTGAGAGCCACTCCTCGTTACTCTTTACACTTCAAATCTAGAAAGACCATTACTCCAACTACATGAATTGGACATGGCACAAAAATCAAGGTGGCAACATTACAACATGACACTAAAGGATATGTAATACCATTCAACATTTGATACCATTCATTCTACAATACAATTTACTCCAATAAGTCCTAAAATTCAATTTTCACAAATTTCTTTTCAAAATGCAAAACCCTAAAATCTCTCCCACCTCCATTAATGGAGTCATATGCAACCTTCAACTATTTCACAATTGAATTTTGAGAGGAAATGTAAAAATAGAAACTACCCATTAATTCACAATCCACCTAGTATCCATATTTTACAATAAAATTGGGAGAAGGTGTTTATGGTTTTTATTAGCACCTAAGATTACTCCTAGGTATAGACCAATCACCAACAAATGGGAAATATTGCAAATCTAGGACATGGCTTACAGGATGACCTCCAAGATTTTAGAAGCTGATTCTTCTTATGATTCTCATTAATTCTTCTTCCTAAATTAGAGAAAAGAGGAGAGAAACTTAAATTAATAAAACCTATTCTAAGGCGATACGTTGGAAAGCTAATGCTTATTAGACACTGAATCAGAACATTATTTCTTGTTCAACTCATAATACAGACTTATGGCATCAAAGAGCATAGGAACACATGATATCACACCATTCAAACATATCATTCATTGAAATGAAAACAAAGGCACAACATTGATACATAAGATTAGAAAGAAAACTCAACAGAGGAAAGAATGAGCATAGAATGTCAGATCTCTTCATTGATGAACTGAGAACAAGATACAAAAGGCAAGATGAACAGTCTCAAATATTTAATCAGCTCTCAGAAGTACCCATAAAGGCTAATAGTTTGTTGATTCTTCCTCTGTCTCAAATTGGCTCAATGACCAACAACAAATACCTCTGCCAAGCATGTATATATAGAAATCCAATTTTTAAATGTTCCACTTGGGTGGGAATCACCTACTCCACTTAGCTCAATAACTTCAGTGTTTGAAACTCAAAGATATGCCTAGGCAAGAAATGCCTACATGAATAAACTCTGTATTAAAATATCCTCTGCATCTATAACCTTCCCACCCAAAATGAATGGCCCAGATGATGCATGGGCATAGGTGGTAATTGGGGTTCCCCTACCATGCTATTAGGCTCTGAAATGATCATTAATGATGACCCAAAGAGTCACTAAAGTGTATCGTCACATATTGAAATGCTAATTCACCAAGAGGGCAATGTCATCAGGCCCCAAACAATCAGGGCCTTGGCCAAATGTTCTTCCACACTATCAAGAGTATGAGACTCTCTGCAACTTTGACAAATGTATAGGGCACACCAATCATTCTTATTTATCAAGAGTATTAGGAACCCCGCAAATCTGACAAACACAAAGGGAGCACCAATTAGGAAGACCAAACTATCATTTGACAATCAGGGTATTGCTGAACATCCATCCATTTTCAAATTAGAGTGATAGTCTCCCTGATCTATGAAGTTTGAATAAATACAAAGGCAAAGAAAAACTATTAGGCTTCAACAATCGGGCCCTCACCAAACATCTAACAATTTGAGAAGGAGAATAAGCACCTCCTCAAACTCTAAAGTTTGAAAGAAACAAAGGGGCCAAACTTACTTGTCAGGATTCAACAATTGGGCCTTTGCTGAACATCCAACAACTAGATTGAGAGTACAAGACTCCACACAACCCTGATGAAATACAAAGGGAAGGAAAATTCATTAGGCCCTGACAAATTCAAGCTCTACCAAACATCCTTCCTTTAGATCATGAGAAATATGTACCTTATGACTTCATGATCCTAAAAGACTTAGGCAAATATGTAGTGTTGGGGATTCGAGATAGAGGCTACCACAAAACACATGCCCAAAAAGAAAGGAAAACCAAGGAAGACTAAACCCACAATCCTAAAAGACTTAAGCAAAACAACGAGGAACTAATGCGTAGTTTCAGAGTTGATAGGGATGGCATGCTAGCATGGGGAACCCTGAAACTCCAAAAAGCCGAAAAAGGAACAAAATTTAAGGAAAAACTTAGAAACCTCTCAAACTTATATTTTTAAAGATTTCTAATTGCATCTTGACACACTTAGAAATCCTTTAGGATATCTTAGATTGGTTATCACTAATGGGTCAAAGAAGGCCAAGGCAAAGCAAAGGAAAACAGAGGCATAGACATGGGATTCTTAAAGGATTTTGGGCATACTTTTTGCAAGTTTAGGTGTTAGAAAACCTAAGCACTAACACCACAGACTCTTGACCAAAAATAAAATGTAGAGTAGGGGCTCTATAGTTCTTGGTGACTCTTAGGGAAGTGTGCCTACATATGTCAAACACCAAACATAAAAAGCAGAAACTTGGACATGGGGAAGAGACAAAACAAAACAAAACAAAACAATACATAGAAAGTGCTTATTGAAGGAAGTGGGAAAACACACCCATCCTCTAGAAATAAAAAAGGAAACAAATTAATCTAACTATATACAAAAGATGGTCCTACCTTTAGTTGTGATGCTTCAAATAGATTCCATTAACTGGAATCTTGAGTGACTCACCAACTTCATCTTCTAGTTCAAAAGCATGATGCTTCTTGCAGGTGGTAATCTTCTATGGGCCACTCCATAGGGATCAAATTTGGAATGTTGCCCCAACTTTGATGCTTGCTCTTCCCACTTCAAGACTGAATCCCCCACCTTAAAACCTAGATTAGATGATCTTTGATCAAACCAAAGTTTGACCACTTGTTGGTGACT
The DNA here is from genome assembly GCA_027924645.1 of Cunninghamia lanceolata. NCBI lineage: Eukaryota > Viridiplantae > Streptophyta > Pinopsida > Cupressales > Cupressaceae > Cunninghamia > Cunninghamia lanceolata. The sequence goes on along the minus strand of BSBN01000429.1, from coordinate 1,543,075 downwards.
AACCATAGAGTTTAGCACAAACTCTCTCCTTTCTTGAAGCTCAATCAACTCTGCAATTCTAACCTCCCTAGCACCATTTTCTTGGATCTCACACTATTTAACCAACTGAAGTGTAGGGATTTCCATGATGTTTACATTATGGTATCCTTCTCATATACCAAATTATAGGGAGAAGCTCCTATAATTTTCTTTGGGGTGATCTTGTCAGCCCATAGTGTTTGTTATGTCAGAAAATGTCCCCTTGGGGGCTTTTCCCTCTTAAGGTTTAGCTCCCAAGTTCTTAGAATACATTTAGAGAATATTGCATGATAATTTTGACTCCTAATGAGAAAACCCCAAAGTCTTATGACAAATAGGACCTAGGGTATGCTATTTTGATGATCCCAAATCAAAAAATAAGGGGGTAGACTTGGGCACTGGCACCCTAGTCTTGCCCTATTTTGGGTCTGCCCTAAATTTTTATGTTGGTTTTATGACCATTATTTGGGTCCTATGCCAACATCTCAAGTTCGAATTATGAAATTCTTAGCAAGAATCTTTGTAGTTGCATATATAAGCATGTTTAGGTTTTCATTTAGAAACTAGAAGATGATTGTGAACTTTAGGCATATTTGTGATTTCAAGATATTCATTGTTGCAGAGTAGAGCATTGTTATTGTATTTGTGATTGTAGATTTGACTTTATCTTCTCATGTGATTGAAGAGCCTTCATTTATGTGAGATCTCCACTACAAGGTGATATCTATTGTGTTTTCAATCATTTATCATTTGGATTTTTGCCTCTATCCCATAGCGATACACACTCTTATTTGACAACGGTGTTTAGAAGACTTGAATATCTCTCTGGGGCTTGACCGAGGCAAGCCTCTAAACACCATAAACCCCTCCAAAACTCCTTTGTGATTGTAGGTTATAGGTACCGAGTTTCACAGAGTGGAGTTGTAGAAAGGAGGTTGTAGACAATAGGGATTTAGGATCTAAAAGAAAGAAGACAACGGTGAACATTTTGGGACAAGAGTGCTAGTCCCTGTGTCCTCCACTTTTTCAAAGGTAAAAATAGAAGATATAGTGCAGATTAGTGTTAGAAGGAGATTCAAATTCAATTACAAAACTTGTACCTTGGACTAGGGTGCTAGTCCCAGTGTCCCTGACTGTTTCGTATTCCAAACTTCAAAAAATAGTGAGTTAATAATCTTTGTCCTTCTCCTTAGTCTGAAAGGATTTGTTGTAATTCATTAATTTGCTTACTATTTTGCATATTTAGAGTTTTAAGAGTAATTGAGCATTAAATTGAGATATTGTTTGATACATTTGAGCTTCCACATCATTCCAAGAGGTAGCCCAACCTGATAGGTGAATGCTCTCACTTAGTGGAGATTCAACTCGGTTGATATGCCCTTGAATGTTTGGTGAGAAGGGAGGATTTGCCTTTGAAACCTAAACCAAAACTTTTCCCCCTTTTTAACACTAAACATTTTGGTGAACCCATTTTTATTTGAATTTTTTGCACCTTGCTGAGTGTTTGTTGATAGATTTGCATTCATTCATCTTATTACATTTGAAAACTTACAAAACAAATGAAAAATTTGGAAATTTTTTAAAAATTGGCATCTTAGGCTTGCATTTTAGCATAATTTGAATTAATTGGCATTTAGTTCATTAAATTTCTATTATTTTCATCAGATCTGATTTAAACTATAGAAATTCATCAGTTAGTATTCATTTGCATTGCATTTTCATGCTTAAATTGTCAAAAATTGCTTGAAATTGTGCATTTTTCATAAAAAACTAGTTTTGCATTAACTAGGGTTTGTAGTCAAAATCTTGTTTCAGATTTTACTACCCTTTTGAAACACTCATTAGGACTGATTTCTAATTGTATTTTTGCATCATAGTGGATTTCTTGCAAAAATTTCATGTCTAGGGTTTGAAAACCTTGCATTTTCACTAGATTTGGCCTTATCGTCTCTTTAGATTTTCACTATAGGCATGTTGTAAAGGATTTTGCTGCATTATTTGACTAATATTAGGGTTATAATCTGCTAATACTCCTAAAATTCTTTACAACACCCTTTCTATTAGGCATTTACTTTGAAAATTGGTGAAAATTTGCATATTTTAGGTGTATTTTCACTAGGTTTTGACTTGTCATCACTCTAGTTTTGCATAAAAGGCATGTTGTGAAAGATAATATTGAATCAATGCACTGTTATTAGGCATATTATTTTTTGTCCCTCTTGAAATTCTTCACAAAACCTTTTCCGTTAGGGATTTGCATAGAAAAAATAGAGGAAAAAGTAAAAAATCAAGCATTTTTAGGACATATTCACACATAGTTTTACATCAAAAGCATGTTGTGAAAGATTTTTCTATAATATTAGACTATTATTAGGCATATTATTTTCTTTCCCTCTTTAAATTCTTCACAACACCTCTTCTTTCACTCATTTACATTGAAATTGTTTGGAAAAAGTTGAAAAAAATGAACATTTTAGGTGCATAAACAGGCATATTTTGTGTTGTTTCATTGCATTCAATCTAAAAACATACAATCATCAATTGGCCCTTTCTATGTGTTGAGGACTGTTTTGATGCAATCATAACAATAAGTTAAAATTCACATAAAATGAACTAAAACTATACTTGAAAGACAAGAAGGAATCATTTGGTGATTCAACTAATCCCAAGTCTACAATGGTTCGGTTGGTCAAGTTCAGTTGGTCAATGTGAAGCTGTAATGTTCAAGGGGCCTTACGTAGTTTAGGTTTATTTTGTGGTTTACTGGACTAAGAATATGCAAAGAGGTCATAGATTTCAACAAGTATTCTGTTCATTTGCATACAGGTGTTACTGGGCTGCAAGTTTTAGAGGATTTTCTTGGATTTTTGTAGCTTTCTTCTTTATCTATTTATGGAAACTGTCTACTTATAGCTCTGTTATGCATGCTTCTTCAAATTTGAGACAATTTCCTTTGGATTTCTACGTTTTCAGCTAGATATTTCAGATGGGTTGGGAAAAGTTAGAAAGATCTACTCTATACCTCACTTAATCTACCGAAGGATCTAAGTGTTTCTGTTATGCACTTATGTAAATACCACAGTAGTTTGATCAAATCCACAGTAAAAACCCTAAATGTAAGTTCTGAGCATTTTCACAAACATACATTTAAAATTGCAAGCTCTCAAAGAAGATATTTCAAAACACAAAGAAGAGCAGGAGAACACTCAGAAGATAGATGCAGAACTCCAGATTCTATTGTATTAGAAACGAGTAGCCATACATGATTTACAATGTAAGAATGACTCTTAGTTTCATTGATCATACTACAGAGAACTTACAAGCTTTACAGATACAGTAAGGCAGCCAGACATTCCACGCGCACCTTACTGCAGACAAACAGGCGACCTCCTTCTTCTACTCTAAACTATGCTAAGCTATCTTGCTGTGTTTTCCTAGAATCTCTGTTGTGTAGCCCCTGTTGTAAAGTATTACAGTGTAGAGAGGCACAATATAAAGACATTTTGATTGTCCTCACTACAGCAAAAACCTAACTGAACCCCTGGTTCAAACCCCTAGTTACAGCAATAAATGCAGGTGAACCAGTTCTCAAAAATATCTCAGAGCAGTGGTCAAATCTGGGCGAAATATTGCCCCTTCTGAGAAGTTCCGGCAGCTGGGCAATAACTTCTGTTTGTCTTTTGTGATAATACCTTCAGCTGCGACCTTCTTCTTTACTTGAATGGCCTTGACCCTTTGCATTTCATCTCTATCTTCTTGCTCCTGAGATCTGATCTTCTGCCTCCATGAGGTCACTGTATTGACTTTCCAGCTGCTTCCTCAACTGCAAGCCTGCAAGACAAGACAAGCAATAAGTTTCACATTTATCATAAAAAACAGCATGAAATTAAAATAAGCGTTCAAATCCAGGTGACTGCGCAAGATGAGGAGATCGGATCCAGAAAACCCCAAAAAACGCGTCTAAAATGCGCCCAAGCTGCTCAAAATTGATCGGGTCAACCATCGCTGACCGAAAAATGCCAGAGGCGCCAAAAAAAACACTTTAAAACTCCACCGCTTCATTTCCCGCCCATCGGCATGATATTCGCTGTCGGTGCGTCAAAAAAACATGCTGGTCGATATACCTCATCATCATGATATTCTGGAAATATGATGCATTCCCTCCTGAAGGTCCAGATGAATGTCATCATGATGTCTCGCGCCTGCATATCGGGGAAAAGAACAACATCATCATCATCATATTGTTGAAGAAGAATAGGAGGATATGAATATAATCATGCTGCCGAGGAAAGGAAGATGATGGTGACGTCATCATGATATTCGGGCTTCATTGAAATGCTAAGGATGACGTCATCATCATGTTCGGTTAAGATCAGGGGGATAGTTGTGATATCGGGTCACCTAAGGAACATGATCAGGATGATGAAGGTAATATGATCCTCTTGCGGCCAAGGTAACCCTTTCGAGAAAAATCAGCATGATGAAGATCATCATCATATTTGCTTTTGTCGAACTTGGAATAAGACGTCATCATCATATTTGGGCAAACGGATCGTGCTTGAAAAAATATCCTGTTTGAAGGAAAAAAGATGATGATGATGATCATCAGGATATTAGCTTCTGTCGAACATAGAATAAGACATCATCATCATATTTCGCGAACCAGATCGGGTTTTGGAAAATATCCTGTTGAAAGAAAAGATGATGATGCTGATCATCAGGATATTTACTTCTTCGTTTATCAGATCGGGATGACGTCATCATGATATTCGGAGCCTTTGTTAAACTTGAACATGACGTCATCATGATAATTCGCCAACCGGATCATGTTTGGAAAATATCCTGCCGAAGGGAAAATGTGATGATGATGATCATCAGGATACTTGCAAAAGGTTGTATTTCATCGGCAGGAGGACTTGGCGAAATATCGGGCGAACAAACAAGATCATGATGATCTTGACAATATGACAGGATAAAAATATGATGATGACGTCATCATCATATTTCACTTTCGGAGCACAAGGATGAGCTGGTCATCATGATATTTGCGCTAGGGTGATATTACAAAATATGATGATGCTGTTGAGAAATGTAATATCGACCACTTCTTAATAAATAGGGTGGTCATCATGATATTTGCGCTAACCGGAGATCAGGAGGATATGAAGATGGTATTCCTCCTTCTCGAATTATCATGATGATGTTTCCAGCACTTAGCGAATTTCAGCAAATGATCCTCGTGAAAGATCAGGGTGATATGAAGTCGTCATCATCATCTTCGTGAAGTTCAGCAAATATCATGATGATGACCTTGCGATAGGATTTGAACGTGCGCATGCAAATATGCCGATAATGAATTTGCTAAGTCAGGGTGATCTTATACTATCAGCATGATATTATAAGATCAGGTAATGTTGAAATATCATGATGATGCTCGCGATACAATAGACCACCTCGACGGGGTAACTTACCTTGACTGAAAGCCGATGTCATCATGATATTCGAACCTCAGGATATTATCGGGGGGGTACGTTTCAAATATGATGATGATGTCCTCATACAGCAAAACCAGGTTTATAAAATATGACGCTCCTAAGGAAATCATGATGCTGATGATGCGCACAAGGCCTTTTGACGGGTAAAAAGCACTACCACCTAAGATTGATGTCCGGATGTTGCGACTGCATGATTTTTATCGGGTGATAGACCAAGATCATGATGATCCTGTCAACATGACTTAGGATAAAAAATGATGATCCTCCTGCGAATATCAGGTTTGACCAAGACTTTGACCGTGCATAACTTTCACATATGGACGAATTTTTAAATGAAGTAAAAGGCAAACCTGCATGAAATTTCAAGCTTTTTCTAAGTATGAAGTCACAGCAACAAAATATGAACTTTGACAAACTGACCTCATGATGATGACCTACCCCATGCAATATCATGATGATGATGCACCTGACCTTCATTTTTACCAGACCGCCAGAAAGCAGAAAAAACACAAGCAGAAGCAAAAAAGCAAGACATCAGCAGGGGTCCTCGTTTTGCTAAGGAGCAAAATGGGGCGTGTTGTGAACATCACAACAACTAGCAACCAAAACAAAACAATTAAATTCAGAGTGTTCAAGGAAACTAGATGTAATGAACTCATAACTTCCAACTATCTTTTCCTGCAAATTACTATTCAGCTTGAGACTCAAAGTGTTCAATAAAGATGCATGAATTTCCATTTTCAGTTTAGTTGTGTGCATGTGATTAATTATCCTCATCTTGAAGATCGGTTGAACAAACCAGTGACTGACATTAGCCTACGTAGGTGAGGATATTCCCTCATAGCCGACCGGATAGAGCCTTGCTGCCAGCGAGCGTCTATAGCCCCGGCAAGGTTATCGTTACAATTCTCCTAAGTAGAGCCCCACTGCCAGCGAGCGTCCATAGCCCCGGTAGAGTTACTTAGATGGCTTAATCTGGATTTTCAGTATAATCCGCTTTATTTATTTATTTATTTATTTATTTGTTTTCTAATTTGGAAAGATTTCACAAGATATAGCAATTTGTAACTTCATGATGATGCAAGGAGTGGACACTTGCTGAAATTAAGCTGAGAATTGTAATGGTAGCAAGGGTGACCTCTGATTTTTCACCTAATATCTACACTGGTAGGTTCAACAAACCCAAGGATTTTAGGTGTGTCATCGTGAGAAACCTGCTTCGAATTCTCAATCACATTTATTGAATACGAAACTTCAGAAGATGAACAACTCTCTACATTCATGACAGTGACAAGTTATGTGTAAATTGCAAATGGTTAACCTGAATATCCTAAATTATATACTGTTTTGAATGGTTGTTAGTTCTGCTCCTTAATACTCTACAGTAAAATAAAGATCCCTGCTGAGGAGACAACAAACAAACCAAACAAACAGGCTGTACAAACAGCACAACAACAAAAGACAAAACTGTACAAACAGACAGAAATAAAAAGCAAAAAACAAATAGAGGACAAGCCATACAAACAGCCAACCCAAGAAGAAAACAGCAAAAGAAGAACTGTACATTATCTACAGCATTTTACATTAGGAAAGAAAGGACTGCCTCATCCTGACCTTCAAGCCTGGAAGTAGTGTTTCAAATGCTGGCCATTAACTGGTAATGGCACATCTTCTCCAATCAAGGTCTTAAGTCTAAAGGTGTTATCTCCTATTATTTCTAAAATTTGTAATGGACCCAGCCATAATTTATTGAATTTTCCATGGCTTCCTTTCTTTTCATGTGCTTTGTCCCAGCACAACACTAAGTCTGATATCCTAAATGTTTTGACTCTTGCCCTTTTGTCAAACCACCTCTTAACAACCGCTTGGTGTTTGGCAAACTTCTCGAGGGCTTGACCTCTTTTCTCCTCTAGTTGCAACATTTGCACTATTCTGGCTTCCCTATGGTTATCAAAGCCTAGATATTCATTGGCAAACTTCCAGGTTGGTATTCTCAGATTGACCGGAAGTATGGGATCAGTCCCATAAACTAAGTGATAAGGTGTGCTACCTAAAGCTGTTTTGCACTTGGTCCTATCTACCCATAATGCATATCTTAATAGGGTATTCCACTCTCTAGGACTTTTGGCAATTAACCTCTTGATGATGTCTAATAAGATTTTATTTGTTGATTCAGCCAGTCCATTACCTTGAGGGTAATAATTCGAAGAAAACGTTAGAATGATCCCATATTCAAATGCCCATTTAGAAAATTTTAAAGAAGAAAAAACAGGGCCGTTATCACATACCAATGAATAGGGCGTTCCAAACCTGGTGATAATGTTTTCTTCAAGGAACTTGATAACTACCTCAGTTGTGGAAAACTTGCAGCAGGTGGCCTCAGATCACCTTGTACAATAGTCCGTCACTGTCAATATAAACTTGTGTCCTGCAGAAGATGGGGGATTGATGACTCCGATAAAATCCAAGCCCCATTGTGCAAACGGTCTGGACTCGATCACAGGCTGCAGTGGATTGGCCAGATTTCTTCCTTTGTCTGCTGCAGTCTGACAGGTGTGGCAGCTTCTGATGTGACTCTTAGTATCTTTGAATATAGTGGGCCAGTAATAGCCCGCTCTCAGTATTTTGTGTGCTGTAGCTAAATGGGAACCATGGCCGGTTCCGTATTTGTCATGTAGTTCTGTCAACACTTTATCAGCTTCAGTTCTGTTTATGCATCTCAAATAAATTCCATCATGGTTCTTCCTGAATAGAAGACCTCCTTGCACCATATAATGCTGTGCCTTAATCTTCAAAGCTCTCCTCTGAGAAGCCTTCATCTTGCCTAGGTACTTTCCAGCTATCAGGAAGGTGCTTAAATCATCATACCAGCCTGATGCGTCTTGGGAATTCAATACATATTGCTGTTTTATCAGATTTGGATCCATGTTTACTATTGTCTGCACCAACGCCTGCCCTCTAACCAGCTTTGCGGGAATGATCTCCATGTCAAATTCTTGCAGCGTGGTGATCCATTTGACTCTTTTTTCTCCAGGCTCGTTCTGCATCAGCAACATCTTTACTGCTGCGTCTGGTACTATGGCTTTAATCTGGCTGCGCAGAATGTAGTGTCTGAATTTTTTCACAGCCTTCACCAATGCAAATGCCTGTCTTTCGATATCTAGATATCTCAGCTGTGCATCCTTCAGAGGCGCACTCATAAATGCTATGGGCCTCTCATCATTATTTTCACCTTTCTGTGTCAAGGCAGCAGTGACAGAATGAGAAGATGCAAAGGAGTAGATGTAAAACGGGCATGTGTAGTCTGGACTTGCCAATACAGGGGCATTAGAAATTGCCTCCTTGATATCTTCAAATGCGGCTTTGGCTACTGGCGTCCATTCCATCTGTGCATCATTCTTTAACATGGCATTCAACGGCTGCACAATCTCTGCAAAACCTGTTATAAACTTCCGAACAAAGTTAATTTTACCAAAAAATGATTTCAATTCTTTCCTACTGTTTGGTATTTGCAAATTTTTTATGGATTCTATTCTATCCGGATCAATTGAAATTCCATTTTCAGAAATGACATGGCCTAATAATTTACCTTCAGTTACGCCAAATATACATTTCTTAGGATTAAGGGAAATCCCATACCTTTCACATCGCTGAAGTACTTTTCTGAGGTCCTCAGCGTGGGTGGATGCATCCTTGGAATACACAGTTAAATCATCCATATATACAACAATACATTTACCTAATAATCCACGAAAAGCAACGTCCATGGCCCTCTGAAAAGTGGCACCTGCATTAATCAGACCAAAAGGTATTCTTCTATACGCATAATTTCCCCATTTGCAAGTGAAGGTGGTTTTTAGTCTATCCTCTCTGTCAATTAAAACCTGGTTATAACCTGAAAAACCATCTAAAAAAGACATCATCTTTGCGCCATTTACTGCTTGCAGTACTTCATCTATTGGGGGCAAAGGATAATTATCCTTTTCAGAAGCCTTGTTTAAATTTCTAAAGTCTACGCACAACCTAATATCTCCATTTTTCTTCCTTACTGGCACTAAGTTAGCTACCCAGACAGAATGTCTGACTGGAAAAATTATTCCAGCGGACAGTAGTTTTTTAACTTCCTCAAAGATTAAAGGCTCTAGAATGGCATTTATAGGCCTCTGTTTCTGCCTAAATGGTTTGACTTCTTTTCTTAAAGGTATGACGTGAGTTATGATGGACTCATCAAATGTTTTCAAGTCTTCATAAGTCCATGCTATGACATGTTTATATTTTTTCAGAACATCCAGAACCTCTTTTCTGATTTTCTCATAGCAAGCTTTCCCAATTAGTACATTTTGCGGATTTAGCTCAGTCCCTAAGTTATGTAAATCACACTTACCCCCTTCTGTTTTGGGTAAGTCTTTCTGTCTTATTATTCCGTCGAAGTCAAAGATGTGTTCTAATTCAATTACTCCTTTTGGCAAGAAGTTGCTTTTTAAGTTGATCATATCTTCTTCGTCCCATGTTACTTCAGGCCTTTCTTGTTCATCAATAATTTGGGCCTCAAATGCCTCATTACAAGTCAGAAAATCAATAATTTGCTGATCCTCTCCAAATACCTGAAAGTGTGTAACGTTGTCTGGTATACTGGGCACGTTAACTAGCTCAACAGCAAATCGTCTTAATCCTGACAGTGTCAATGGTTCTAATGTACTAGCAGCAACTGCTAACGCATCTGGCCTGTGGTTTAGCTCTCTAGGAATGTGCTCTATGTTAAAAGCATCAAATGAATCCATTAAACCCCAAACTCTATGTCTGTAACTGATCATTTTCTTATAATTGCAGGCATATAGTTTCCTCACTTGTCTGACTACTAATTCAGAGTCTGAAAATACTCTGATGGTTCTTACCCCTTTCCTGATGGCCATGACAAGTCCTAAAATTAGGGCCTCATATTCAGCAATATTGTTAGTGCAGGAAAATTGTAATCTATATGCTGCCAAATCAGATTTACCTTGAGGATTTATGAGTTCAACACCTGCACCTGCGCCCTGTTTTGATTTGGACCCATCACATTTTAATGTCCACATGCCATCTTTACTTTTCTGATCTTTTACCTTGGCATACTTTGTCTCTTTTATTGCCTGTGGGGTGTTGTCTTGTTGATTCATGGGTTTTTCCGTTTGGTTATCTTGCATATGTGTGTTTGTAGTTTGCAACTCAGAAAGATAACTACCCTTGTCCTCTATTTCTTTCCCTAGATCTGGAATCAAGGCACTTATATTATCCTGAACATATCTCTGTGCTGGATCAGGATTCTCATTTTTCTCTTGTGACTCTACCCTCCCTATGCACCTTTTGTATTCATATTCAATGATGTCTTTGCATATTTCACAATTCTCCTTAGAATGTTGCCTATCATGGACTCTACACCTATTTTTATATAACTTACATTGGACTGGGAGATTGTGTGTAACGCACTCTTCCACCTCTTGTCTAATGGCATGACCAAATTTGTCTATTGCATTGTTTTCCTCATCTGAAGAATTTCCGTCAGACTCAATGAATAGTGCTGTTCTATTGCTGACACACTTCTTTCTAATGTTTAACATCATAATCTCTTCAATCTGCATCCCATTGTTGGTAATTCTATAGACACCTGGTTCAACAGCAGCATATAATATTTCATTAGTTCGATTATACTCTGTTATCATATGTTTCATTCTGGGCTCTGCCCCTATTCTGATCTGGTTTGGGATGCCTCTCCATGGTAACCACATGTGTGAAAAGTCAGTAGCCATATATCCGTTTAATGTCTTGGACCAATCCCTACTCAGCAACATTCCATAATTTACGGGTATATCCACTACTTGGATGTCAATGATTTGGCTTACCCTAGGGTCTGAAGCTAACTGCACTTGTATGTTCATGAGTTCTCCTATCACACTAACCTCGGTCTTATCTAATTGCATGACAACCTTGGCAGATTTGGTGGGAGTCAGCCCAAGAGTTTTACATATTCCTAAGGGCATTACGTTGGCTGAAGCACCAGAATCTACCATGTAATTGTGTATATTCTTCCCACACAACCTAACAGTTAACAAGAAAGGTTGAGTATCCCTCTTATCCGCATGTATTACTACATTTGTGTTGGAAGGCTGCTCAACTTTCTTACCTTTCTCCTTAGGTGGTGAATCACTACTAGGAACAGTTATATCAGTAGACACCATGTTTGTTATGGATGTATCCAGGGATTTTAAAAAAGCATTTCTGATCCCTGGGGTCTTCAATAATTCATTTAGAGGTATGCTGACCTTCATTTTCTTTATTTCCTTTGATAAGTAATTCACTAATCTTGTTGTCTCTACTGCTTCTGTCTTACTTGTTTGATCCTTTTGCACTGCTGTTCCGTTATTTGTGTGCTGACTAGCTTTAAGTATGGCAGGATTGTTGCTAGCATTCTGATCTGGGGGTGTATTGATGTTATTCGGAGGAGTGGAAGTGGTGAAAGGTCCTCCCGGCCTAGGGTTGTTCCTCAAATTGTAGGTGTGGATTTTATTTGTCTGTTGAAAGGCCTGCACCTCCTCTGTTTCATTTAATATCTCGTTTTCAGATTCAAAAGGAAACTGAAAAGCATTTAACACAAAGGCTGATTCGGGATAAAGACTTTCACAACAGTATGGTTCATCCTCTAGCAATTCATCCTCCTTCTCTTCTGCAGTTGCAAAGGTAAACGTTTCTAAGACTAATGCTGTGTCATATTCTGAGGGTACTACCTCATTACCCTTAGGGATGAGAAATTCAGAGGTAGGAGGCTGTACATCTACGTTGAAGATACTAGCTGCCAAGTGGAACTGTGGACAGTCATGCTCAGCATGGGCATTGGTATTGTGAAATCTGCACCAATTTTTGGGTGCTGTATTGGCCATTTGTATGTTAGTTATTTGTTTTGCACCATGATTATCTGTATTCTCAAAAGGAGAAGCCAGAGTACCGTTGTTGGGCCCAGTGTTCCATGTCTTGGGTGGCCTAGGTTGATTCTGGTTCTTGTTATTATTGCCCCAGGTCCTATTATCTATCACTGGCCCCCTATTTTGCATTGGTTGCCCCTGACTGGGGCCTCGATGCTGATTGTAGTTTTGGTTCTGATTGTACTGCTGATTCTGGTTGAGACTATAATTCTGATTTTGGCCTTGGTTGTGACCTTGAGGTGGATTGTAGTTTTGGTTGCTTCTTCCATAGAGGTTCTCATTTCTTAGCTGTGTCACTTCGGTTGTTAATCTTTTCAGATGTGCAGTAATTTCTTTGATGTCTTCCCTATCATCTTGTGCTTTTGCCACAGTTACATCCCTAGGAAGTTGGAAGAAAGGCTGACCATTATTTTGACTGTTATTGGAAGTACTAGCCGTGTAAGGAGTTATAGCCTGGATTGGAGTAGGATTATACACAGGTGTGTAAGAAGGAACCGAATTTACTAGTGGAGCATGCTGCACAGGGACTCCGTTCCATGGGTGTGCCTGATTCTGCACCCCAAAGTTTCCTCCAAATGGACTGTAAGTTGTATGTCTCATTTCTTGGTTCACTGAGGCTGCCTCTTTATAGGCTTTGGATATTGAATCTATGTCAGGTTTCCTTTTGACAAACATGGCAGTTAAAGGATCCAAAGCAGCATAGTACATAGCCAACAAGGGAGCATCATCTATGGTATAAGGGGTTACTAGCCTAGAATAGGCCTTTTGAAATCTGTCATTGAAATTATCAATTAGCTCTCCCTCACCTCGTTTTATAGCAGCCAACTTATGATACAAAGCACAAGGGTCAATGGGTCCTCTAAATCTTGACAGAAATGCTTCTTCCATAAGTGCCCAGGAAGAAATGTAACCATTGGGTAAGTTTACGTACCAGCTAGAGGCCTGCTCATTAAAGGTGTAAGGAAACAACCTACACACAACATCCTCGTGCTCTAACATAGCCCTAAAACATGCTTCCTTAAATATTCTAATATGGTCTTCTGGGTCTTGATGCAACTGGTATTTGGGACATATCTTTTCCGGATTTTTTGGCATGTCATGATAATCGTTGAAGAATATGGGAGAATTGACATCGAAATAAGCCATTGCAGGTGTTTGAGCTTGACTTGAACTTGCAGAAATACCTGGATTGATTGGTGGATTAGGATTTAGAGGAGGATTGAGACCTCCAGGAGTGCCTGAACCAAGATTTAAAGATCTAAACAGTGATCTGTCAGGACTTACAATACTACGGATGTTAAAAGGTGACCCAGGAGGTGTTCCAGATGAACTTCCTGCTTGCGATATCTTTGGATTCTAGATTAAAGGGCTTTTACTTCGCCTTGTATCAGGTAGTTGCACAAATATATATCCTGAACTGGACCTAGACCTAGTCACTCTGTTACTGTCGTTAGCCAGTTTGAAATGAAACCTAACTCAGGCAGGCCTTCCTTCTAGCGCCAGAAAATTGTTGATGATTACAATATACAGCCTTCAGGCCCTCCTTCTAGCACCAGAAAACTGTTGAGGACTGTTTTGATGCAATCATAACAATAAGTTAAAATTCACATAAAATGAACTGAAACTATACTTGAAAGACAAGAAGGAATCATTTGGTGATTCAACTAATCCCAAGTCTACAATGGTTCGGTTGGTCAAGTTCAGTTGGTCAATGTGAAGCTGTAATGTTCAAGGGGCCTTACGTAGTTTAGGTTTATTTTGTGGTTTACTGGACTAAGAATATGCAAAGAGGTCATAGATTTCAACAAGTATTCTGTTCATTTGCATACAGGTGTTACTGGGCTGCAAGTTTTAGAGGATTTTCTTGGATTTTTGCAGCTTTCTTCTTTATCTCTTTATGGAAACTGTCTACTTATAGCTCTGTTATGCATGCTTCTTCAAATTTGAGAAAATTTCCTTTGGATTTCTACGTTTTCAGCTAGATATTTCAGATGGGTTGGGAAAAGTTAGAAAGATCTACTCTATACCTCACTTAATCTACCAAAGGATCTAAGTGTTTCTGTTATGCACTTATGTAAATACCACAGTAGTTTGATCAAATCCACAGTAAAAACCCTAAATGTAAGTTCTGAGCATTTTCACAAACATACATTTAAAATTGCAAGCTCTCAAAGAAGATATTTCAAAACACAAAGAAGAGCAGGAGAACACTCAGAAGATAGATGCAGAACTCCAGATTCTATTGTATTAGAAACGAGTAGCCATACATGATTTACAATGTAAGAATGACTCTTAGTTTCATTGATCATACTACAGAGAACTTACAAGCTTTACAGATACAGTAAGGCAGCCAGACATTCCACGCACACCTTACTGTAGACAAACAGGCGACCTCCTTCTTCTACTCTAAACTATGCTAAGCTATCTTGCTGTGTTTTCCTAGAATCTCTATTGTGTAGCCCCTGTTGTAAAGTATTACAGTGTAGAGAGGCACAATATAAAGACATTTTGATTGTCCTCACTACAGCAAAAACCTAACTGAACCCCTGGTTCAAACCCCTAGTTACAGCAATAAATGCAGGTGAACCAGTTCTCAAAAATATCTCAGAGCAGTGGTCAAATCTGGGCGAAATATTGCCCCTTCTGAGAAGTTCCGGCAGCTGGGCAATAACTTCTGTTTGTCTTTTGTGATAATACCTTTAGCTGCAACCTTCTTCTTTACTTGAATGGCCTTGACCCTTTGCATTTCATCTCTATCTTCTTGCTCCTGAGATCTGATCTTCTGCCTCCATGAGGTCACTGTATTGACTTTCCAGCTGCTTCCTCAACTGCAAGCCTGCAAGACAAGACAAGCAATAAGTTTCACATTTATCATAAAAAACAGCATGAAATTAAAATAAGCGTTCAAATCCAGGTGACTGCGCAAGATGAGGAGATCGGATCCAGAAAACCCCAAAAAACGCGTCCAAAATGCGCCCAAGCTGCTCAAAATTGATCGGGTCAACCATCGCTGACCGAAAAATGCCAGAGGCGCCAAAAAAAACACTTTAAAACTCCACCACTTCATTTCCCGCCCATCGGCATGATATTCGCTGTCGGTGCGTCAAAAAAACATGCTGGTCGATATACCTCATCATCATGATATTCTGGAAATATGATGCATTCCCTCCTGAAGGTCCAGATGAATGTCATCATGATGTCTCGCGCCTGCATATCAGGGAAAAGAACAACATCATCATCATCATATTGTTGAAGAAGAATAGGAGGATATGAATATAATCATGCTGCCGAGGAAAGGAAGATGATGGTGACGTCATCATGATATTCGGGCTTCATTGAAATGCTAAGGATGACGTCATCATCATGTTCGGTTAAGATCAGGGGGATAGTTGTGATATCGGGTCACCTAAGGAGCATGATCAGGATGATGAAGGTAATATGATCCTCTTGCGGCCAAGGTAACCCTTTCGAGAAAAATCAGCATGATGAAGATCATCATCATATTTGCTTTTGTCGAACTTGGAATAAGACGTCATCATCATATTTGGGCAA
The DNA here is from genome assembly GCA_027924645.1 of Cunninghamia lanceolata. Lineage (NCBI taxonomy): Eukaryota > Viridiplantae > Streptophyta > Pinopsida > Cupressales > Cupressaceae > Cunninghamia > Cunninghamia lanceolata. Next base: position 1,527,054 of record BSBN01000429.1, on the reverse strand, counting down.
ACGGATCGTGCTTGAAAAAATATCCTGTTTGAAGGAAAAAAGATGATGATGATGATCATCAGGATATTAGCTTCTGTCGAACATAGAATAAGACATCATCATCATATTTCGCGAACCAGATCGGGTTTTGGAAAATATCCTGTTGAAAGAAAAGATGATGATGCTGATCATCAGGATATTTACTTCTTCGTTTATCAGATCGGGATGACGTCATCATGATATTCGGAGCCTTCGTTAAACTTGAACATGACATCATCATGATAATTTGCCAACCGGATCATGTTTGGAAAATATCCTGCCGAAGGGAAAATGTGATGATGATGATCATCAAGATACTTGCAAAAGGTTGTATTTCATCGGCAGGAGGACTTGGTGAAATATCGGGCGAACAAACAAGATCATGATGATCTTGACAATATGACAGGATAAAAATATGATGATGACATCATCATCATATTTCGCTTTCGGAGCACAAGGATGAGCTGGTCATCATGATATTTGCGCTAGGGTGATATTACAAAATATGATGATGCTGTTGAGAAATGTAATATCGACCACTTCTTAATAAATAGGGTGGTCATCATGATATTTGCGCTAACCGGAGATCAGGAGGATATGAAGATGGTGATCCTCCTTCTCGAATTATCATGATGATGTTTCCAGCACTTAGCGAATTTCAGCAAATGATCCTCGTGAAAGATCAGGGTGATATGAAGTCATCATCATCATCTTCGTGAAGTTCAGCAAATATCATGATGATGACCTTGCGATAGGATTTGAACGTGCGCATGCAAATATGCCGATAATGAATTTGCTAAGTCAGGGTGATCTTATACTATCAGCATGATATTATAAGATCAGGTAATGTTGAAATATCATGATGATGCTCGCGATACAACAGACCACCTCGACGGGGTAACTTACCTTGACTGAAAGCCGATGTCATCATGATATTCGAACCTCAGGATATTATGGGGGGAGTACGTTTCAAATATGATGATGATGTCCTCATACAGCAAAACCAGGTTTATAAAATATGACGCTCCTAAGGAAATCATGATGCTGATGATGCGCACAAGGCCTTTTGACGGGTAAAAAGCACTACCACCTAAGATTGACGTCCGGATGTTGCGACTGCATGATTTTTATCGGGTGATAGACCAAGATCATGATGATCCTGTCAACATGACTTAGGATAAAAAATGATGATCCTCCTGCGAATATCAGGTTTGACCAAGACTTTGACCGTGCATAACTTTCACATATGGACGAATTTTTAAATGAAGTAAAAGGCAAACCTGCATGAAATTTCAAGCTTTTTCTAAGTATGAAGTCACAGCAACAAAATATGAACTTTGACAAACTGACCTCATGATGATGACCTACCCCATGCAATATCATGATGATGATGCACCTGACCTTCATTTTTACCAAACCGCCAGAAAGCAGAAAAAACACAAGCAGAAGCAAAAAAGCAAGACATCAGCAGGGGTCCTCGTTTTGCTAAGGAGCAAAATGGGGCGTGTTGTGAACATCACAACACTATGTTGTAATCTATTCCCCCTATCCATTGTGTTTGTTGTGAACTTGGTGAGTCCTTTTAGCCCTTTCCTTCAAACAAGTGCTTAGGAGTGAAATAGTCACACACCTAGGGTGTATCAAGTAACATAAAACTTTGCATGTCTTGTATTACTAGATCTTATTGGACATTGATGCTACAAGACATTTCATTATGGCATCTTCATCTCATCTCTCTTTGGTATCTTTACATGCATATATCAAAAAATTTGAGAATTTCTACAAATTTCTTAATATGAATCCTCATGTTCTCACTTATCTACAAGCTATGTATCACAAGGATATCTTTAAATGCTCTTCATTTGAAATCCTTGACTATGTATCTGATTTTGACTACTTCACATCTCTCATGAATACATACCCTTGGGTAGTAGAAGACGCATTGAGAATGATGAGTGTGAAATTTCTCTTAATTCTTTGGAATTAATAGCTAAAACATATGATGATGATGACAATGATTCCATAAGTTATCCTACTTCTCCTATAGTTGAATGTCCAAGAACCTTAGATGAGAAGACTATGTATGGCCTTATTAATGATACAACACCTAACCTTCCTAACAACACCTTACGTTTCTCTCATTCGAACGCTCTCCCTGGCCAAGATGTAGCATTAGGGGAAGAAAAAAGGTCTCTCACATTAAATTCTTTAGGGACAAATGTTGAGTATAATAAAGAGGGAAACAATGTTAATTCAATATTCACTAATCGACTTTGTAGCAATTTTCCTAAGATGATCATGCGAGGGGCACCTAGTGCATCTTCTTTCTTAAAACCAATGATTATAGTTCAAGGAGATAGAAGACCACCTCGACCCTTGGATTACTTTCTAAACTATTCAAGACAAATCACTCAAAGAAATCAAGTTGTTCAAAATGTGTCACAACATCCCATGATTTCTCACACATACAACACCCGTAATAACAAGAAAAGTAAGCAAACACCTCATGTGCCTGTCTCTCTTCCATGTTCTCAACCTATGCTTCCTCTACTGCCTCATCTTACTCATAAAAATAGTCAAGAATATGATCTTGTTGAACAACTTCACGCTACTCTGGCTAAGATCTCTCTTTGGGATTTAATACAAACATCACATACATACCATGGAATACTCCAAGAATCTTTACAAAAGGTGATTATGCCACTTGCTGTTAAGCCAAATGATGTAGAAGCTCTATTAGATTGTATGCATGCGACAAAAATAGATATTCTCTTTCAACCACATGAATTACTATCAACTGAAGTTCAAAACCAATATGATCCTCTTATAATATTTGCCAAAGTAGAAAATAAATTGATCAAATGTGTTATGATTGATAATGGATCAGCTCTAAATGTTTGTGGTATGGATTTGTTACACAAAATCAAAATTGGCAAATCTTTAATCAAACTAGATAGGATTAGCATTTGTGGCTTTGATAATGTTGGTAGACAATCTTTGGGTACTATAACTCTACCTATAAAGGTTGGACCTGTGACTTTGTCTACTCTTTTTTATGCCATGCCTAGTTCACTTTCATATAATATGATTCTCGGTAGACCATGGATTCATGGCATGGGGGCAGTTCTGTCTACCCTTCTTAGATCAATAAAATTTATCTATCAAGACAAGCGATACACTAGGAAAGCCGATCTTGAACCAAATAATTGTTTACATATTGAAATGCAAAAACAAGTTAAAAATCAGCAAAGTCTAAACAACTTATGAGTGGATTCATCAACACCTCTTGCCACATATAATGTTGTGCAAGACTTTAAATCATCTAATGCACTTTTTGGTGACAATTGGGGTTCATTAGATTTTAATCCTTGTAGTAGAGGGGAATATAAACTTAATAACCCTGACACATCAAAAGTCGCATCGATCTCGTCTAAGCAATCTTTTGAAACACCCACGAAACCTAAAACCTCCTTGGTAGAAAACAAAGATAATACACTTACTTATACTACGAATTATGAGACCTATGAGGCTTCACCATATTCTAAATAAATGGACTCTCTCTATGGTCGTGGATTTCAAATATTGTACAAAAATCACGACTATGTAGGTAATGGATGTGGTGTAAATCAACAAGAAATTAGAGTAGCTTTACAAGTTGCTAGAATTAACTACACAGCCAGTATTGGATACCATTCTTTGAAGCCCACCAAAGCCTCTCGTCATCCTAAACTCAATATTAACGCAATATCTGTTGAAATAAGGGCAGACAACTGAGAGGGGGGTGAATCAATGGTAACAAAACTTTTATCCTTTGCTGCAATTTAAACTTCTTTATCACTTATTAACAGATGAATGATATAACCATGAAAGCATGAATCAACAACACATGAGAAGAAACAAAATCAACACACATAACACCCAGATTTTTACATGGAAACCTGGTTAAGGGAAAAACCACGGTGGGGGTTAACCCACAAAAAATTATACTCTGTTAAAAGTATTACAAATGGGGAAGGCACATGCCTTCAAGGTGCACTGCCCAGAGCTCATTGCTCCAAGAGGCTCACTACCTACAGAAATATTTACAAAAGTTCATTAAAATGTTTAAACTAAGAAATGGTATCTACCAATGCAGAAATTTAGTTCCGGTTAAGCACAAAATATTGATCTTACACACTTCATCCTTACTTTGCCCTGTTTCACTCTTTGGCCATAATCCAAGCTTAGATCTTCACCTTCGCACTTCTTTCTACCCTTTTTGTACTTACTCCATCATCACATCACACTCACACACCAAAATACTCGAATCCATTGGCTATATATATCCGCATCAAGAATTCAATCAACTATAGTCGGCTTCAAGAAAACTTAGAACATTTATTAAGAACTTTGCTCTGTCAGCTAAATCCATGCACAATCAACAGCGTGGATGAAAAACTTGTGTTTTCAAATCATCAATCATGTCGACCAATACCACTGATTATCACAAATTGCTTAACCAACAACTTTTCTCCATCCGGACCAAGATCAAATACTAGGTCAGCTTGTTCTTCTTCTGACTATATTGACTAATTGGAACCCGATACTCAAATGCTTATAACTTTTGAATCCTTCATCACTAGAGGCTAAATTTCTAGATTTAGATAGTCCTGACAATCCTTATCACTCCCTCAAATCCACACTACACTGTGATTTAATACCGGAGAGATCTGGACCAAGATACTAGACCCTATCACATGTTATTCTTCTGACTACTTGGACTTGACAAATCTTCACTTTGACTTCCGGTATGAACAAATTATGTAATGCAGATGTGTAAGATAGAATTAGTTGCCATCAATGACAACACTTATCATATGTAGCAGTGTCTCTTGCCAACAATCTCCCCCTTTGGCATTGATGGCAACATTTAGTGAAAAATGACTAAGTATCAGAACAACTCCCCCTTACTATGCACACTTATGCTTTTCATTGTTCTCCAGTGCTCCCCCTTTGCTGGATTCCTCATTTTTCACTACTCTTCACTCCCCCTTTGACATCAATGGCAAAGGGTGGGATCCACAAACTAGAATTTACACAAAAATTCTATATACCAAGCCGCATATGTACAAACAATCCTTAAGCCCTATTTACATAAACTTAAGTATATCACCAAAAATGTTTTTCAATAGTGACAGCTCACTATCCTAGATCTTCTTCATACTGTTCAAAATTGAGATGTGGCCACTGAATAAAAATTCTTGTGACTCTGCCTTCCACAGAGCAGTGGGGTCACTTGTCTAAGCAATAGCTTGGGCTTCGGTCAAGGCATTGAACATTGCTTCCATTTTGGGGGAAATTAGTCCCCAGAGCTCACTCATCCTTGCCTCAATGCTCTCCTTTTCTTTTGTCAATTTATTTATTTCTTCAATCAAGCTGATTTCCTGACACTCCTTGCTTGCCACTGATGCTGTCAAAGGATCAAAAGATTTGGATACACTTGATAGTTTTTTCCTAGACTCCTTTATTTTATCTTCAATATCCTCTATAACTTTAGGACAAGATAAGCAAAATTTATAGACATTTCCTCCTTCTATAAGAGCATTTTGAATACTCTTTACACTGGTATCCAACACAATTCTATCTACTCTAATCATCCTTGGTAGAGCATCAAATCTTTTACCATTGAATTCATTTTGAACCTTGACCTCTGCAGACTTTTCAAGAGTTTCAAAATGAATACTTACAGAGTTTATCAAGTTCTTTAACTGACTGGAGGGGGAGCTGATGAGTGCTTCTGGTATGTTGGCATGATTTTATCCAAAATCCCTGATGCCAGACCAAGTAGCTCACTCTCTTCTATGTGAGACTTCAAAATATCTTCTCTAGCCTTAGCTTGTGTGAGAGAGGCCCACTTTATCTTATGAATTGGTGAAAGACTCTCCAAATTGATTGGACCTTTCAACTCTTCTGCAACTAGTTTATGATTTTCCAAAATTTCTTTCACTGCTTCTGCAATGTCTCTTGCCCAAGATGTTGATGTATCTATTTGATCCTTATCGGTACTATCAACCGAATTGTCCTGCTTGGGCTCTTCATCAACCTTTGAAATCTCTCCTTCTTTTCCATTTTTGTCCTTGGCCTTTTCTTCTTCTTGGTCCTTAGCTTCTTCTGTTTCATGCTCTTTATTCTTCAATGAATCATCTTTAGTTTGAGCATCTGTTTCAACATTCATCTCTATATCTTCTTTACCAAATTAATCTAGAGAGTTTGAATAATTCCTGCATCATCAGTTTTATCTGTCATCTATTCATCTTCTTTGTTTATTGCTTCCTCTTCTAGAGGAGTCATCTATCTCAGTTTGCTTCTCATTGATGTTCAATTCTTCAATACCTAGAATTGAGGAATCAATCCCATCATCAATCTCTTCTTCAACAATGGGAAGATTATGCCTTTTCAATGCACTCAGAAGAATCTCCTAAGTATCTTTGACTATCTCATCGATTTCACCAAGCATGAGTTTATTGATTCTTTTCTTACTCCTGAAGTCATCTTTCACTTCCTTGAATATCATGTTCATTTATTCTAGAGTAATCTGAGTGCACAACTTTATCAGTATATGCTCCCTAAGCTCAATGTCTTTACTTTTTGCATTTTCTTTTCTTAACTTTAGAATATCTACAAGACCTTTTGGAATTTTAAAAGTTATTTCAATTAAATCCTTATTGTAGATATTTAGATATCTGACTGTTGCTTCCTCTAGAATCCTCTTATTAGCATCACTATAATCATCATAAAATTTTGTCATTGGCCTTAAGTTCCCATCTATAGTGACTGATTTGATGATGTCATCCACAGACAGAGTAGGCTTTTCAACATATGTTTTAGTCTTTTTCCTCTTGCTTGCCCTTTTGCTTTTGGAGGGCATCTCCTTAGATACCTTGGTTGCCTTTATACCTGAGGCCTTCAACTCTTTAACCTCAACATCAGAATCAGTTTCTTCTTCATCATTTTTCATGCTTTTATATGTCTGGGAAGCCTTAGTTTTCACGCTTTTCTCTTCTTTTCTAGATGATTTGCCTTCTAGTTTCTTAGGTTTGGCAGGTTTTGGGGGAACAGGGGTAGCAGTAGAGCTCCTAGTAGTCCTTGATGTGGAGGAGGATTCTACTGGAGCACTTCCTTATTTCTTATCCTACTTCTCCTTCTCAGCTTTTTCTATCCTTTCTCTGTTCTGCTTCACAGCTTCCTTAGTTATGCCAATGCTCTCAGCATACATTTCTACTTGCTTTTGAACTTTCCTCTTGATTTCAGGTTCTCTAAGCTCAACATATAGTTTCACACTTAGCTCCTTATATGTCCCAAATCTTTCAACTATTGTGTCCTTCGCCTTGCTCAAAAGGTGTTGAGCATACATATCCAATAGTTGCTCATCAACCTCATATCCCATGGGCATGATCCATACTATTCTTGGTTCAATAGATTCCATTAAACACTAATCTGTATCCACCATAAAGCAAACTATATCCTTGTATTGTTCAACCACAGATGTAGGAATTCTCTCCCTTGAATGCATCATGTTTTGAATTTTTTTGAAAAATCCCCAAAGAGCAGTCTTTTCCCTTATCTATATTGCAACAGGTTTATCATTGGTCCAACACATGCTTTTCTTGATGGGTAACTCATTCATGAAATAGAAAAACAAACACAAGACCAGTGTACCATATTTGAAGGTATTCTTTTTATCCTTCTTGACTTTATTCAAAATTTCCATCAGCTGGTTCTATAGCAACTCACACAAGTCATAATCAACATTCTCTCTCAACATCTTATAAGCTATGTAGATAGCTGTATCAAATACAGAATTCTCCCTGCTGGAATGATAGATCTTGTATCCAATCACCATTGAAGAAAATTTGACATCTGGATCAATGATGTCATTTATTGTCATTACCCTTCTGTCAAACCTTGAACTAGTAGCATCAGTTACTATTTGATTCTTTACTACTTTCAACATTGGCAGTCCACCGGATGAGTTTAACCCTGTCACGGCCTTGATGGCATCCTTGGTGAGCTTGAAAAGTTTCATTAGCCACAAAAACTCATCATGCATATAGCTTAAAACATACCAGACCCATTCATCTTCATCGAAGGATGGAAACCCTATAATTTGAATGAAATGTTTATCATGTAGTGCCTTATACTCAGGTTTAAGACTGTGAATTTCATCCCTTAGATGATTCTTGAAAGAATCTACAAACCTTGAGTCCTCAAATTCATCTATGCTAGCATGAATATAGGCCCTAATATCTTCAACATGCAATACACCATATGGAACATTTGAAAATGCACCTAACATGATGATTTCTACTGATTTGTGTGGATGCTTCTTGAATTTGGGTCGGGGCCTTTAAGTAATATCAACAACCAATGGTGTAGCCATTGTAAAAGATCACAAGTTCAAAGCTTCACAGAAAAATACCTTTTTCTTCCATAGAATTAGGGTTAGCTGATAAATTCACTGGTTACACTTCAAATCCTTGAAATCTTAGCTCAGGTGCTCGTCTGCTTGCTCTCTTCGAATGCAAAGTGATCCAAATGATGAAAGGATGACCTTTTATGCTCTGTAAAACCTAATTCTCCATTGTAATAAATATGTTGCGCTAACTTCATCTGGTTATTCTATTTCTTGATGCAATTTCTCATGAATCGCTCCGTAAATTGCCATATCCACTTTTTTTCTTCTAGAAATCCTTTCAAATGATCTACAATAACCCAAATTATCTTCTCTCAACGTGCCAGATTTAGGCACCCACTTACTGGCTAAGGGAATTTGATTTTCAATCCAGCTCCTCCTAAGCTAGAGCTCCCATTTTAGTTCCCTAAGGAATCCTCAGCACTGGATTCCAGTGCGGACCCATCACCATCATTTCTTACACTTTTCTTCACCTATGTCTTGTTCATTTCATTCTGGATCTCATTTACATCAATTTTGCCCTTGCCTTTGTCTTGTCTCTGCTCATCTAGTTTTATGTTTACTAGACCTCTTCTTTCATTATTCCTACTTTTGCAGAATCTTGTAATATGACTGGATTGATTACAATTGAAGCACACAACATTTCTTTGCCCATTTGATTGATTTCCTCTTGATCTGCACTGATTAGCCATATGTCCAAATCTATTGTATGCAAAGCATTTGCCATTGAAAGAATTGTCATTTCCTCTATTGTTATAGTTATTCATTATCATACTTTTGCATTCATTGGATCTATGACCATACCTCTTATACTTGAAGCATTGATCGAAGAAGGATGGACCACTTTGATTTACTCTGCTTCTTCACTGAGTAGCTCTATGACCAAATTTATTGCAATTGAAACAATTTCCATTGAAAGATGGATACCTTTGAGCATTAGGTTGTCTTACCAGAGGTCTTCTAGGTCTATTTCTCTGATTCCTTGATTTAGGATTTCTTTGACCAGATCCAGAGCTTTCACCTTTCTCATATCCCAGACCATGCTTATCATCTACCATCTTTTGACTATCAAGCAACACTTCAAGTTTAGCTGAGCTTATCTTGAATTTCTCTTTATATTCATTTGCAACTTCTAGGTCATGTTTGAGAATGACAATTTTCCTTTCAAGTTCTTCCTCATTATCCCTGCTTTCATCTAAATCAGACTCTATATGGCCAATTATTTTGTCCACTCTGCAGCATTCTTCAGTTCTTTCTTTCAGTGATTGATTCAATTTTTCTTCAGTCTTCTTCCTTTCTTCAATTTCCTTGGTTAGCCTCATCACCCTAGATTCCATTTCATGTTTTAGAATAACTTATTTTGCTAACTTCTCACATTCCTTTGTCTTCTCTTTCAGGGCCTTATCCATGTCATTGTTTTCATTCTGATTTCCTAGTTGAAGAAGTAGGTCCTTCCTCTTTTCATTAGATTTGCTCAATTTTTCTTTTAGGCTCTCAATGAAGTCTTCAGCATATTTAAGGTTGTCTTGCAATTCTTTGACTTCTGCTCTGGACTGATCAAGATCTTCTAAAGTAAGTTTAAGATGTTCCTAGATGCCATCAGAATACTTTAATGAACCCATTGAAAACACCTTCCCATATCTTCCTCAAGCTGTTAAACTTCTTTTAAGGAACTAGGCTCTGATACCAATTGTTGAAATAAGGGAAGACAACTGAGACGGGGGGTGAATTAGTTATCACAAAACTTTTATCCTTTGCTACAATTTAAACTTCTTTATCACTTATTAACAGATGAATGATATAGCCATGAAAGCATGAATCAATAACACATGAGTAGAAACAAAATCAACAACATAACACTAGGATTTTTACGTGGAAACCTGGTTAAGGGAAAAACCAAGGTTGGGGTTAACCCACAATAATTTATACTCTATTAAAAGTATTACAAATGGGGAAGGCACATGCCTTCAAGGTGCACTGCCCAGAGCTCACTACTCCAAGAGGCTCACTGCCTACAGAAATAGTTACAAAAGTTTACTAAAATGTTTGAACTGAGAAATGACATCTACCAATGTAGAAATTTAGTTCCAATTAAGCACAGAATACTAATCTTACACACTTCATCCTTACTCTGCCCTATTTCACTCTTCATCCATAATCCGAGCTTAGATCTTTACCTTCACACTTCTTTCTTCCCTTTTTGCACTTACTCCATCATCACATCACACTTGCACACCAAAACACTCGAATCCATTGGCTATATATATCCGCATCAAGAAGTTCAATCAATTGTAGTTGGCTTCAAGAAAACTTAGAACATTTATTAAGAACTCTCCTCTGTTGGCTGCATCCATGCACAATCAACAACGTGGACCAAAAACTTGTGTTCTCAAATCATCAATCATGTCGGCCAATACCACTGACTATCACAAATTGCTTAACCAACAAACTTTCTTCATCCGGACCAAGATCAAATACTAGGTCAGCCTGTTCTTCTTCTGACTATACTGACTAACTGGAACCCGATACTCAGATGCTTATAACTTTTGAATCCTTCATCATCAGAGGCTAAATTTTTGGATTTAGATAGTCCTGACAATCCTTATCACTCCATCAGATTTGTAGCACACCATGATTTACTACCAGAGAGATTGAGAACAAGATACTGGACCCTATCGCATGCTTTATTTCTAACTACCTAGACTTAGAAAAATCTTCACTCTGACTTCCAATATGAACAAATTATGTAATGCGGATGTGTAAGATAGACTTAGTTGCCATCAATGACAACACCTATCATGTGTAACAGGGTCACTTGCCAACAATATCAAGAAGACTGAAACAACATGCAAATATTTCTCCTTCTTTAAGCCACACTCGTTGTAGCAACTATTACAGTTACTCTCAAGGGTGGCCTCTTCCTAGATATGTATGTTCTTAACATTGGGACGAATCGGGTAAGTATTTCTAACCCTTTACCTCTGTGTTGTGTTTCCCTCGTGATGTGTTATGTGTTGTTTAGGCCTCCTAGGATGACCCTTGATTCTCTTGTAAGGTCAAGGATATCGGGAGACCACCTCTATTGTGACCCTTCTTCTATTTGTATCATCATTCTTCTATATTGTGTCTCCTCTATTTTCTTTGTTATGTGTTGTGTCTTATGGAGATATCGTTGCAGTTGGTGACTTGGGGGCACCCTCCTACGTGACTGTCCCTAAGGCACTTGTTTCCCCTCTCTGGATTTATTGTTTACCTTCCTCTAGTGGTTCTATCACATATTATATTGATACGGACCTAGTGTCCCTTCAGTGAGAAATAAAAAATGGACCTAGTCCATACATGTCGATGGGGTTGATATATTATCCAATGCTTGGCTAATAGAATCATGGCATGTGATATCTTGATGTTGTCTTATTGCACTTACAAAACATAACAATACTGCTACTCCGTGCACTTTTTCTATCTTGGATCTTACTTTCTTTGGCTCATTATGTAAATGATTACATACATTGTTGTTTATCATGATTATATGAATGCTAACACCTTTTGTTGCAGGAAATTGTGTGTTTATGGGAACATTTGGTGATTGTAAAGTACATGTCACCCTCGAGGTGCATGGGCTTTGCGAGAGCTTATATTCCCTTTTGTGTTTTGTATCTACCGTAATGTGCTTGATATCAGTACACAATATCAAACACCTTAAGGTGGGGCCTTATATAAGGTAAGTTGTCTGATGATTTTGGTACTAACAAAGTGTGTTTGAAGCCCTCTACGGAGGTGGGATGTTGTATCTCCGAGTGAGTACACATCTTTATTTTCTGTATTGAAATCATTTAAGCCCTCTATAGAGGTGGAGATGGTGTATTTCTGGAGGAGATTGCACATCCTGTCATTTTCTAAAAGTCCTTCGAGTAGGCAAGGAGCAGATCTGAGACTATCCTAACCCTTAAGCGTGTCTTTGGTGATTGTTGTGGCGAAGCCCAATCATCAATGTGTGCCTATAATGTGCTTGAGATGGCTGTGAACCTAGCAATGGGTTTCTTCCATCACTTGTTTGTTGTGTTTTCTCCATATGTGTGTGTATGGCATGTTTGTTCCCAAGCATAGTCTAAAGACATGTGGTGATGAGTCCCTCCTATTCTTTGGGATTTGTATGGTGTGTTTGTTCTCAAGTGTAGTCTAAAGACTGGTGGTGATGAGTCCCTCCTACACTCTAAGATTTGTATTACGTGTCTGTTGCCCCATATGTAGTCTAAAGACGTGTGGCAATGAGTTTGTCTGGCATTTTGAGTTGTGTGTTTACTTTCCTTATGCTTGCATTTACATTCATATATGAGAAAATTAAAAAGAAATAATCATGGCATTCACTGTATTCACTGTGTTTTGCATGTCTTCAATGTTGTCTTCTCCATGTTTTGCATGACTATAACTATCTTCTCCATGTTTTGTGTGCCTGTCATTGTCTTCAATGTGTTTAGTGTGTATTCAACATGCTTGGTGTGTTTACTATGTTTGTTGACCTTCTTTAATGGATGTATTGACCTTGTGTTTATACATACATTAAAGTGGGGGCTAAATGTTATGTCAGAAAATGTCCCCTTGGGGGATTTTCCCTAAGGTTTAGCTCCTAAGTCCTTAGAATGCATTTAGAGCATCTTGCATGCTAATTTTGACTCTCGATGAGAAAACCTCAAAGTTCTATGAAAAATAGGACCTAGGGGGTGCTATTTTGATGATCCCTGAACAAAAAATAAGGGGGTGGACTTGGGCAATAGCGCCCTAGTCTTGCCCTATTTTGGGTCTACCCTAAATTTTTATGTCAGTTTTATGACCGTTATTTGGGTCATATGCTGACAGCTCAAGTTTGAATTATGAAATTCTTACCAGGAATCTTTGTAGTTGCATATATAAGCATGTTTAGGTTTTTATTTATAAACTAGAAGATGATTGTGAACTTTAGGCATATTTGTGATTTCAAGATATTCATTGTTGCAAAGCAAAGCATTGCTATTGTGTTTGTGATTGCAGATTTGACTTCATCTTCTCATGTGATTGAAGAGCCTTCATTTATGTGACATCTACACTACAAGGTGATATCTATTGTGTTTTCAATCATTTATCATTTAAATTTTTGCCTTTGTCCCGTAGGGATATGCACTCTTATCTGACAACGATGTTTGAAAGACTTGAATGTCTCTCCGGGGCTTGACTGAGGCAAGCCTCTAAATACCATAACCCTCTCCCACACACCTTTGTGATTGTAGGTTATAGGTACCAAGTTTCACAATGTAGAGTTGCAGAAAGGAGGTTGTAGACAACAAGGATTCGAGATCCGAAAGAAAGAAGACAACGGTGAACATTTTGGGACAAGGGCACTAGTCCCTATGTCCTCCACTTTTTCAGAGGTAGAAATGGAAGATACAATGGAGATCAGTGTCAGAAGGAGATTTAGATTTTGTGATGAAAACTATACCTTGGACTAGGGCACTACTCCTAGTGTCCCTGACTATTCCATATTTTGAACTTCAAAAAATAGTGAGTTAATCCTTAGTCTGAAAGGATTTGTCATAATTCATTAATTTTCTTATTGTTTTGCATATTTAGGGTTTTAAGAGTAATTAAGCATTAAATTGAGATATTGTTTGATACATCTAAGCTTCCGCATCGTTCCAAGAGGTAGCCCAACCTAATAGGTGAATGCTCTCACTTAGTGGAGATTCAACTCAGTTGATATGCCCTTGAATGTTTGGTGAGAAGGGAGGATTTGCCTTTGAAACCTAAACCAAAACTTTTCCCCTCTTTTAACCCTAGATAGTGTTGTCTTGAGATTCCTATACCACTCTCTTCGGTGTTCTATGTTGATTTGTTTAATCAACCTAATCAGATTCTTATTTCTTGATTCAGCTAAACCATTCCATTAAGGATAGTAGTTTGATGAAGTCTCCAAGAAGATACCATTCTTCAATGAAAACTTAAAAATCCTAGACTTGAGGAGTGCTTTTGTATTGTTTGATATAATTGTGTGAGGGGAGCCAAACCCAGTAACAATACCTTAAAGAAAATCAAGCACCACTCTTTCTATCACCTGCTTTAATGGTTTTGCTTCAATCCACCTTGTGAAAAAGTCTATGGTTATCATGATCCATTTGTTCTCTGCACTTGAAGTGGGATTTATCATCCAAATGAAGTATAAACCCCATTGAGTAAATGAATCTTCTACTAAGATTGGTTTAGAGGGACAACGGCATTTCTTCTTTTTCCTGTGTAGAACTAGTACTATTGCTTAACCAATTTGTGGCAGTCAAAGAACATCGATGTCCAATGCTCATATTATCTTTGTTGATGTGGTTTACACTGAGAAATGTCCACCAGATGCTCCATAATGAAATTAAACCAAGATCTTATCAGCCTCTTCATTCTCCACACATCTCAAATATATTCCATTAAAATTTCTCTTAAAGAAAAGACCATTAATTATAGAAAAATTATCTCCTTGGTGCCTACTAAATATTCTCTTGAAGGGGGTTAGCTGATAGGATACCACCCCATTTCCATGAAACATATCCTTGTTGAAAACATAGAAGTACTGAGAGGGGGGTGAATCAATACATATTCTAGTTCTTTCCTTTTATTAGTATTCAGCCTACCATAAGCATTGAAAACATGAAGAGCATAAAAACATAGAAGAACACATCCATAACACCAGATTTACGTGGAAAACCCTAGAAGGGAAAAACCATGGTGAGAAAGCTTCTTGGATCTACTATCCAAATCCAGTCTCACAAATAAAACCAAGATTACAATATTATTTATGGGCTACAACCCAAAGGAAGTTGTAACTCCCTGAGCAATTACAACACTTACAATCTTTACACAACAATTCTTCAATATCTCAAAACTTATTTGACTCAAATGTTCTTCTCACAAAACTAACTATTGATCACTTCAACCTCTGCACCACTATCTCATCCCTACACAAGTACAATATCAACCTTTGCCACAACAAAAACAACTTTAGAAACTCTTCTCCATCATCATATCACCAACAATTGCCTCTACAACAATATCATACTAGTCCTTTCCACATTTCATCATGAGATCTACTTTTGCAGTGAGTTAATTTGTACAATATCAATGCTATCACATAGTACTTAATGTATACCTCACTTAACAACTTATATCTTCCATTTATATCCTTTGTAAGCTTTCAAATTATTTCTCCTTGGTCGACCAAGATGAAACGTGTAACATGAAAAGTGTAATGGCCAAAATAGTTGGCTCCCAAATATATGCGGTAAGAAAGAATCCAATGTGGTTCAAGAGAAAGACATAATCAAGTCCTATTTTACCTTGGTACACTCTTCCATGTTGGTGCACACTCCAAAACATGTGGCATAAACATCATCATATACCAAGTCGGCAGGCTAACACTTAACCATCCTTGCATTTGACTCCAGACCAAAAAAGGTACTAGAGGAGACACTGTTACATGCGGACCACACAAAAAGAATTATATGATTTGTAAATCATCCTTGTACACTCCTACCATTTCAAGTCATCATATGCTGGCACAAACATATGAACTCTGATTCTGGTATCCTTAACAACCTTTACTTACATAGTTTTAAGATAAAACAATGAACATCATACTTGTGATGAACATAATCATTTGAAACTTGAACAACACATATCAACTAGCCATATGAGTTTGTCATTCAATCCATAAGGCCAATTACCAATATGCGATGAACTACGGTGACCTCAACAATCTCCCTCTGCTTACTTTAATTAGTACCAAGGAATGTCTTCACACTGTTAGCTCCAAAGATGCAACTGTGATACATATAATCAGTTGAAACTTGAGACATGCATACCTAACACTCATATCTACCTATCCTCCAAACTACCAAGTCATATCTTCATCTCTGAAGAAATGTGGAGCATTCTCTTGTCTTTCTATCACTGTACTTACTCTTTTTCACAAATACCTTCACTCTTCTGACTCCAAAATACTTTGTGGTGATATTCATGCTTTGAAATTTGGAATATACATTCTTTGCACCTGTTTCTACTTATCTTCCAATCCACAGGACAAAATCTTCAACAACAGAGATATACGGTACATTTATCTAAGCCTGTGACCCCTTTATTGACTAGAACTTTACTTAGGTAAATTTCCTTCAAACTTTCACAACTTTCTTTATCCGATGGCAACCATTATGAGTTCATATCATCATCATACAACAAAAATCTAACTCTAATCATCATAGACTTTAAACATAAGTATATAACAAGGATGTGAACTTACACATGAACTTCGGATGATATGGTATCATTGTGTATAGATGATACTGATACATCTCCTTTAGTATAGATAATACTAGTCCATCTCCTTTACTTCACAATTCTTCTGATTAATTTCTTTTGTCTACTTCTTTGACTATCACAACATATGCACATCACTTTGCTTTTTGTCTTAAAACACTTTTGACTACTTACACTATTGTCTTCCCTGATCACCATATTGCTGCAATATCCCTTTGGCATATCTGATGATATTATAATGTATCACTCTATACCATAGTTGACATCAATGACAACACATATGCAACAATCTCCCCCTTTGTCATTGATGGCAAGGCTTAACCAGATATGTACACATTTCTCCCCCTTTGACATCAATGGAAAAGGGCTAGCGGTCTTCCTCTATTCCAGCCAAAGCAAGTAGGTTCCCCATGTCTAAATATTTATTACCACCTTTTATCAGTCAACTCCCCCTAAGGAGTAGCCTTTATCTCTTCAAAATTGATGTAGAAAAATTATTCTTCAAGATACTATGTACAATGTGCCTTGTTTATATCAAAATAGCACTACTTATTCTTATTTTTTTCACTGCATATCTATACAATTATCAATTTTTTTTTTCGTTCACAAATTTTTCTATTCACTTGGAAGGTAGAACATTTTTGTAAATCACCTTCAACTAGGAAAGAGTTGAGTGCTAGTTCTTCTTTGTAGAAGACAAAATTTGTGTTTGACTTTCAAACTGAATGTACAAATCTTCTGCCTCTTCCAAAGTGGCTGGCACTTTTACTTTCTGAGCCACATTCTCTTCTTTAGTCAAGATGCCAGTCAAGACTACGAACCTCATACTCAAATTCTCTTAGCTAGCCTGTTTCTCCTTTGATTTTCTCTTTTTGGTCCAGGAGTTGCTTCAATTGAGTATGGAGATTTTCAATTTGGACTCTAATAATTCCATCTTTATCATTTAGCTTCCAAAGTGGCTGGCACTTTTACTTTCTGAGCCACATTCTCTTCTTCAGTCAAGACTACTAACCTCATACTCAAATTCTCTTAGCTGGCTTGTTTCTCCTTTGATTTTCTCTGTTTGGTCTAGGAGTTGCTTCAATTGAGTATGGAGATTTTCAATTTGGACTCTAATAGTTCCATCTTTATCATTTAGAGGATCATATACTTTGGCCACTTGAATTAACTATGAATCAATAGAGTCAGCTTGATCCTTTATACTCTTTATAGTTACAGGCTAGTTCAAACAAAATTGATACAAAATCTTGGCATCCTCAATACATTTCTAAACGTTTTTCACATTTTCTTGCAAAATATTGTGTGCCTTTATACATCTAGTAGATGCATCAGTCAACCTTTTATTATTTACTTGCTTTGTTATCATCTTCTCAGCTTGTTTCTCTAGATAAGACGAATGAGCCTTGAAAGGCTCCAACATGAGTTTCATCTACTAAGTAGGAGGCAAGGTGGGATTTCTCTTTCCCTCAAGCAATTCCTCCTGTATTAACTTAATTGCTTTTTCTAATAGCTTAGTTCCTTCAATTTGTTGTTGCAGGATTTCTTGTCTGGATGAGGACTAAAGTATATCTCCCAATTACAACTTGTGAAGTGGAGAAATATTGGACAAGTTAACTTGTCCATCTTACACTGGCAATGGTTACATTTGTAGAGTGACCACTAATTGGATATACATTTACTGGGTTAGGAACTCCTTGATAGAGTCAACCGGAGAGGAGGAAAATGTATCTTGTTCCTTTTCTGAGTTCTCCCCTATATCAACATTTGTCTGCCCCTCTTTCTATTTAGGATTTCCTTGCTATTTTGTATTCATTGGAGGGTGATCATCATGTAAAACATTATGATCTGGAGAAGCATTTTCTTCTCCATGTGCAACTTGTTCTTGATCTTGTGTTACTTACTCTTCTTTCTCCTCTTGAGGAACTTGATGTTCAGTGTTGTGCAAAGGAGATGCTACCATGTGTGGTGGAGAACCAATGTCATGTGGTGGATAAACTTGTGGTTGCCCCACATTTTTAGTTCCTTTTATCTCATCCAAGATTTTCTTTGTCACATGCTCTATCTCCTAAATTTTCTCTTTATCACCTTCCTTCATGCTCATAAGAGTGTCCAATCTTTGTTTTGTCCTTAATTCATGAGCTTGCATTTGAGCAAATTTATCCTTTTCTTCTTGGGACATAGAGGGCCCGACCTTTTCAAGAGCTTGTTGCCTCAGCTCATTATTCATTTTAATGTCTTCTTCTCTTTTTTGTCTTAGAGCCTGAGCTAGGCTTTTCGGTACCTGCTTAATGACATCAATCATTAGCAGGTTGTATTTAAGCATATACATAACTACAACCTTTTCAATGGTGTTCTAATCCTCAAGAGAAACATTCAGATACAAATCAGCTATGTGCTTTAATAACCCATGCTTTTCAATTTCATTGAAGATAATTTCTAATTGAAGAGGGCCTTCTATAGGAGTCACCAGAGGATTTTGCTTAGATTTCTTCCCTTTTTCTTTTAGCTTTAAAGAAGTTTCCTCTTCACCTTCTTCTTCTTCCTCTTCAATATCATCTATCTTAACCTTCTTTCTTTTATCTTGTGTTTTGGGTCTTGAATGCTTCTTTTGACCAATCCTTTTCTATGTTAATGTTTCAAAAGCTGCCCTTCTTCTAGTGGACATAGTTTATGTAGATCTGAAGGGTTGCAGTGTATTTACAGTAGCAGAAGTAGATCTTCTAGTCCTTCTTAAACCTTGTGCATCAAGTAGAACAATAGAGGCATGATGTGTTTCCTCTGTAGGGGCTTCTAATGTGGTTTCATATGAAATGCCCCATATCTTATGCAGCTCACCTTTCTTCTTCTCAAGTTGTTCCTCTGCGTTCTTCTTATGCATTTTGTTTACAATATCATCATAGGTTCTAAACCTTTCAACAGTGGTATCTTTGGGTTTACTAAGTAGCATATCAGCATAGACCTTTATTTCTTCTCTAGAGACTTCATATGGCAATTTAGGGATCCATGCAGTTCTAGGCTTAATAGACTCCATATAGGTATAATCCTTGTCAACTAAAAAAGTGATCTCTCTATATTATTGTACAAAATTGTAAGGGACTCTTTCTATGGTATGCATGTTGGTTTGAAAGATTTTGAAGAAACCCCAATACATTGTCTTATAGTGATTTGGATCAGTAAACCCTCATATGTGAATCTTAATTTGGGTGAAAAAAGGGATATTTTGTTGCCAAACCTTTCCACTGAAATCAAGTAGCTCATTTAGAAAATAGAATGCAAGATAGATAATTAAGGTGCCATACCTGAAAATGTATCCAATTTCTTTTATCCTTCTCAGATTCTCCAAGAGTTTTTCTCTCATGACCTCATAGAGGTCAAAGTCTTTACCTTCCTTAACCATCTGGTAGGTAGTATGAATGGAAGTACTAGTGGCGGAACCCTCTTTGTTTGTGAAATAAACTTTATATGCAATTCCCATTGCAGCACACCTAGATCAGTTATGTCATTCACGGTTAGAGTCCTCTTATCAAACTTTACTCTTGTTAGTTCAGTAACCTTCTCATTCTTAATTGACTTCATCACCGCTATAGATATGGTGGAACTCAACCTAGTAACTACCCTTATTGCATCTTTAGTAATTCGGTAGGGCTTGTCCAGATACATGAACTCGTCACAAATTCTACTCAATATGTATCTGACCCATTGATGCTCATTACAAAAATCAGGGTAATCTTTCCAAATGTCCAGATGCTTGGCCCCCACATTTTCATATTATGATTTATAGGTGACATCATCATCTATAAGTTGATTTATGAGATCCTCAAATTTTACATGATTAATGTCATCTAGCTTTGAGTGAATGTAAATCCTAACATCTTCTATATAAACAACCTATGTCAGTATATTTGAAAATGCTCCTTTCCTATTGACCTCCATTGCTTTGAAAGGACATTTCTTAAACTTTGGTCTAGGTTTCTCAGTAACATCAACTAGTTGCGGAGTCGCCATGACAAATTTCTATGAATTTAGCAACTAGGGTTAAGAAGTAGCAGTTCTAAAAAATACCTCTTTATTCAATCACTAGGGTTTCTCCTTTAGCTTAATTACCCTCAAATTTGCCAAGTGCTTTGAAAGACTTCTTTTTTTCTCAGCTCCGAATGTAAATTCTAGATCATGAATGATTTTTGATCATCCAAAAGAAGCATAAGTACTTGCAATTTTCCCTAGCATTCCTAATTTAATGCACCTTTATCCGATTAGGTAAACTACTGCCAAAATACTCTATTGAATCCATAGAGACTTGAAAACCTTCCACAATCCTCCAAATCATGAGATTTTTCTCCAAAATTTTGGAGAAAAGAAGTAACCTTGTCTTATCAACAATCTTGTCTACCAATTTCATGCCAACTCTACTATGTTTCTTGTTTCTATTAGCAGAAGCCCCAACCATTCAGGGGGAAATAATAGATATGTATTGATTAGCTCCCCCTGACCATATGCCTTATCTTAATCAGCAACTAAGTCCTTTGCACTAGGAAGAGACACAATTCATCCTTCATCTAATCACTTTATTCTATCTTCTTTCTCCATATCTTTTCTATTTCCTTCTTTTGTTGAGTCACAATTTTCTTTATTTTCTTGTGTTGAAAATATGGTTCCATAGAACCACTTTTACAGAAACTTGCTCTATGCCCCAAGTTGTTGCATTTGTAGCAAACAAAATTATATTATGGAGTCACACCATTTCTACTTAATTTAGTTATGCACTCAATAGCCCTATAACCAAACTTATTGCATCCAAAGAAATAGCCATAAAAGCAATGAGAGATTCTAGCATCATGCTTTGGAGGGACATATGAGGTCTTCCTTATGTTATCATTTCTTCTAACCTTAGTTCTACAATCAATAGCCTTATGACCAAACTTATTGCAAGAATAATAGTAACCATAAAAGGACTGAGAGAACTTGGGATTAGTTGATTGTTTGGGAGGAGATCTCTTGGGATCTTTCTTCTTTTGATAGTTTACTTGTATGAAGTCATCATTATTCAACTTCTATTCCTTATCTTTAGTCTTCTCAGAATCTTCCGTGTAAGGCTCTTCCTTTTTCATTTCAAACATGCCTTCAGGTATATTTGTTTAAGGACTCTAGCTTTTCTCAAATCTAATGCCACCTTTATTGTTTAAAGGTCTTTGACTACTGATTATCTCATCAAGGATATTGGTGTTTTTCTTTAGTTTTAGACCTTTGTTTATCTGATCCTTTGTTTTCTCCAATTCTTTCCTCAAAGAGACAATTTCTTCTTCAAGTTTGGAACAATCAGCTGATTTGTCATTGAGCTTGGCATTTATACCATCTACAATCTTCTTACCTTCTTCAACTTGGCAATTGCTTATTTTAATTTTATGAGCTTGATCTTGTATTCTTCATTTTCACTTCTTGTTGCATCCAGATCTTTTAGGGTAGAAATGAGTTCTCCTTCATAATCAACTACATAGCCTTTTGGATCATAGGCTATCATGTCTATATCATCCTTTGGAGGATTCTTTCCATTAAACAGTACTTCAGTTCCCATGTGTTCCACTCCAAGATCTACCTCAGCTATTAGGTTGCATTCAAGGAACGCGACTATGATACCAATTGTTGAAAACACAAAAGTATTGAGAGGGGGTGAATCAGTACTTATTCAAATTCTTTCCTTTTATCAGTATTCATCCTACTATAAGCATTTAAAACATGAAGAGCATAAAAACACAAAAGTACACATACATAATGCCAGATTTATGTGGAAAACCCTAGAAGGGAAAAACCATAGTGAGCAAGTTGCTTGGATATAATGTCCAAATCCAGTCTCACAAATAAAACCAAGATTACAATATTATTTATGGGCTACAACCCAAAGGAAGCTACAACTCCCTGAACAAATACAACAATTACAATCTTTACACAACAATTCTTCAATATCACAAAACTTATCTGACTCAAATGTTCTTCTCACAAAACTGACTGCTGATCACTTCAACCTCTGCACCACTATCTCATCCATGCACAACTACAATATCAACCTTTGCCACAAAAAAACAACTTTAGAAACTCTTATCCATCATCATATCACTAGAAATTGCCTCCACAACAATATCATACTGGTCCTTTCCATATTTCATCATGAGATCTACTTTTGCAGTGAGTTAATTCACACAATATTAATGCTATCACATAATACTTAATGTATACCTCATTTAACAACTTAGATATTTCATTTATATCCTCCAAAAGCTTTAAAAATCTTTCTCCTTGGTCGGCCAAGATGAATGTGTAACATGAAAAGTGTAATGGCCACAAGAGTCGACTCCCAAACATATGCGGTAAGAAAGAACCCAGTACGATTCAAGAGAAAGACATAATCAGGTCCTATTTTACCTTGGCACACTTTTCCATGCTAGCATACACTCCAAAACATGTGACATAATCATCATCATATACCAAGTCAGCCTAGATAACACTTAACCATCCTTGTGTTGAAATGCACAAAACAACTGAGAGGGGGGGTGAATCAATTGTCACAAAACTTTAACCACTTTTGAATATCAACACATCCAATTCTTAATCACTGTTATTAAGATTAACCATGAAATCATAAAACAAAAAGCTCAATATAATAACACAAGAGACACTAAAAATTTTACTGGAAAACCCTATAAGGGAAAAACCATGGTGGGTGTTAGCCCACAAAAATAAATAAGTTATAGCAATACTAAAAATCAAAGGCTCACTGCCTTAGGGCTCACTACCCATAATGATCAATGCAAATGTTAGGGCTCACTAGCAAGGATTGGTGAAATGATTTGATAGCATCTACTTCATGCCTGAGTTCAGTTCTATTGAAACACAATATAACTTCTTTTCTCTGCTCTTCTTACACCTTTGCACCTATCTTTTCATTTTTGCACAAGGATATCTTTTTTACAACTACATTACATGTTTTTATACAACTCATCAACCTTGGAATGTACATCACGTTCGGCATTACATTCATCAATCATTGGAACAAACTCCAAGGTTGGCATTTACAAACATACATAGAAATAGGTCTGGACCTAATACAAAAATTTACGAAGGGAAAGATGTAAAGGTGTATGTAGATCACACTACACCTTAGCTGGGACTCAAATACAATCTTCCATGCCACAACATGCTACTACAATTTTCAATGCATCTCCGCAAATAGTGAAAGCAGCCAAGTCGGCCAAGGATGGTGTTCACATTAAGACTTTCAAGAATAGTCTTTATCTATGATCCAAATTTCTCTTTGCAGACCAATCCATAGGTAGGAACACAATCAGGAGACATCCACAAGCACATTGAAATTATCAGGAACAACTGCACAACCTCTAACCATTCTATCAAAAAGATTCTTCAAACCGGAGCTCATAAACAACACTGTCAGCTACTATCATAAGGAAAAGATCACTTGTGGACCACCAAATCATGAACCATTAAAGTTGAATCCACATAACATCATCTCAAACTTAACTCTAGAACTACAGATTAGAATACATCAATGCGGAGGAATGCAGAGAATAATACATTCTCCCTATCACTAGTGAATACTCAGAAAAAAATAGTTTTTACTCTGGTGAACATAACTCACTCAAATCTTCATATTGGAGGCTCAAACTTAGAATATAGCATCTTCAGACATGTATCTAAATAACTTCCAATCCGTAGATAAAGATATTCTTTCTACAAGTAATATGGAGCAATCTATTGGACTGTTCTTCTGTAGACAAAGATACTCTGCAACACACTGTGTCTACCAAAGGAGCAAATTTTCTCAATATCCTCAATACTATGATCTCTAACACTTCATTACAAACAAGCATCAAAACAAGAGCATAGTTGACACTAATGACAACATTGATATGTTGACATCAATGACAACACCGATTAGGCACATACTTGCAACAATCTCCCCCTTTGTAATTGATGACAACATATGATGTGAAAAACTGTAAAGACCATCAAGACAAGATTCTCCCCCTTTCTCTTTACACATCTACACTCTTTCTTCTTTGTATTTTTCACATGATTTCTCTCCCCATTTGACATCAATGGCAAAGGGCACATACTTACATTCTTCTATTCTAATCCAACTAAACTTTCTCTGTTATCAATACTTTCTTTATCAGGAACTTATACTGGTAACATCTAGCTACTCCCCCTGAGAGGTAGCTCTCAAAACATCAATCCAAATCAAAGAATGAGACTTTGAGAACTTCTAGACTGATGCATTCCTATGCATCTTAGTTCAGACTGGGAGGGGTAATGACCCCTAAGTTTTCTTTGAGGTACTCAAAAGTATCCTTAGGTAGAGGCTTAGTGAAAATATCGGCAATCTGATCCCTTATGGACACATATTCCAATTTTACTTCATTCTCTGTCACTTTTTCTCTCAGAAAGTGATACCATATAGATATATGCTTTGTTCTTGAGTGCATCACTAGATTCTTTGAAATTTTTATAGCACTTGTATTATCACAGAAGATTGCAACTAGATCTTCTTACACAACTCCTATGTCCTTCAATGTCTACTTCATCCATAACACTTGAGTACAACATGTTGCTGCAATATACTCTCCTTCTATAGTTGACAAAGAGATTGAATCTTACTTCTGGCTCAACCATGAAATCAATCTATTACCCAAAAAGAAAGCACCTCCACTTGTTCTCTTTCTGTCATCAATATCTCCAACCCAATTAGCATCTATATAAGCACTGAGAGTGAAATCATTATCCTTTGGATACCATAAGCCATGATCCAGTGTGCCTTTTAAATACCTCAAGATTCTCTTTACTCCCATCACATGTGAATCTCTTGGATTTGCTTGAAATCTTGCAACAAGACAAACTACATGCACAATATCAGGTCTGGTTTGAGTTAGATAAAGCAATCCTCCAATCATGGATCTGTACTTTTTCTAATAAGTCTTGGGTGATTCATCAGTTTTTCTCAACTTACAGCTAGTCACCATAGGAGTACATACTAGTTTAGAGTCTTCCATCCCAAACTTCTTCAACAATTCTTTCAAATACTTAGACTGAGATATGAAGATTCTTTTATTTGATTGATTAATTTGTAGACCCAAAAAGAAACTCATTTAACCAAACATAGACATCTCAAACTCATTTTGCATTTCACCTACAAACTTCATGCACATACCTTCATTGCCTCCAAAGATAATGTCATCAACAAAGACTACAATAATAAGGATCTGATTATGATTGATTTTGAAATACAGATTATTGTTAGCAGTGCCTTTATTGAACCCTAATTGCAACAAATATTTGTCTAACCATGCATACCAGGCTTTGGGTGCTTGTTTTAGTCCATACAAGGCCTTCTTCAATCTACACACCATATCACCTTATTTTGATAATTGAAATCCTTCCAGTTGTTCAATGTAGACCTCTTCTTCCAATTCACTATTCAAGAATGCAGACTTAACATCCATCTGATACACTTTGAAGTCTTTGAATGTTGCAAATGCCAAAAATATTTTGATTGCTTCAATTCTTGCCACAAGAGCATAGGTCTCTTCAAAATTTATTCCTTCAACTTGAGAGTATCCTTTGCATACCAATCTTTCTTTGTTTCTTACAACTTCTCCATTTTCATTCAACTTGTTTTTGAAAAGCCATTTAGTTCCAATGACATTCTTATCAGCAGGTCTAGGAAACAATTCCCAAGTTTAATTCTTCTTAATCTACATTAGTTCTTCTTCCATGGCTTTTACCCAGTTTTCATCATTATAAGCTTCATTCACAATTTTTGGTTCAACTTTTGAAAGCAAATAGTAATTCACTTGTTCTTCTGCAAATCTTTTTCTTGTCAATACACCTTTATTTTAGTTACCTATAATCTAATCTTCAGAATGGTTAATCCTTACATACCTGGGAGTCTTAACAACACTTTTTGGAGCCTCTTCTTCATTCTAACTATCTTCTTTCTCAACTTTTTCTTCATTTGCTATAATCACGGGTTCATTTGGTTCATAGCAACTCAAGTCTAATATTCTTTCCTTACCTTCATCTACCTTCACATTAACACTCTCAACAATCTTATTCAGTCTCTTATTGTAGCACTGGTAAGCCTTACTCTTGGTAGAGTAACCAAGAAAAATTCCTTCATCACATCTAGCATCAAACTTGCCTAGTTCTTCATCTCTTTTGATATAACATTTTCTTTTAAAAACATAAAAATTCTTCACTGTAGGAACCCTTCCATACCATAATTCAAAAGGATTTTTAGAACTATTACCTTTTAGTTGAACTCTATTTAGGATGTACACAACAGTATGTATGGCTTCTCTCCAATATACTTTCAGTAGGTTAGCTTGCTTTAACATAGTCTTGGCAGCTTCTTGAACTGTCCTAGTTTTTCTTTCAACTTCATTTTGCTGAGGAGTCCTAGGTGCAAAAAATTGTCTTTTTATCCCTTGTTCTTCACAAAAAATACTGAATTCATTTGATGTGAACTCACCTCCTCTATCAGCCTTTAAGCATTTGATTCTCAACTCTAAATGATTCTCAACCATTGCCTTGAAAACTTTGAACTTGTCTAGAGCTTCATATTTTCTTTTAGAAAAGTGACCCAAGTCATTCTAGAATAGTCATCAATAAGTAACATAAAATACTTGCCACCTTGCAAACTTCTTGTTCTTGTGGGACCACACAAGTCTGTATGTACTAGTTCCAGAAATTTGGCATAGAATTGTTCTTTGCTTTTGAAACTTGTTTTTGTTTGTTTCCCAAATTGACACTCCTTGTAAATGGTGTTGGCTAGTGTCACAAGTTTAGGTAGATCTCTTACAGCTTGTGTAGAACTTATCTTCACTAAATTGTCAAAATTGATATGACACATCCTTCTATGCCACAACCAACTCTCATCTGTTTGAGCTAATAAACAATAGTCATTAGTTCCTCTTAATTGGTAAATGTTACCTCTCATCTTCTTACCAGTAGAAATTACTGTTCTGGAGCTTTCCATGATCTTGCACCCATTATCTCTGAATCTCATATCATAACCTTTGTCACACATCTGACCAACACTCAAAGATTATGCTTCAAACCCTTCACATATAGGTCATTATCAGTATTGTGCTTTCCATCAAATGAAATAGATCATTTTCCACAAATCTTAGTAGTTGCATTGTCTCCAAACCTAACCAGTCCTCCATCATACTTTTACAAACTCACAAACTTACTTTTGTCACCAGTCATGTGATGTGACCATCCACTATCAATAATCCATTCATCCTTACCTTTCTCAACATGAACAGCCAAAGCACTTTCTTCCACTAGTTTTTCTTCCTTCACACAGCTAGCAAGATTAGTAGACATAGGTTCTTTTTTAATAGAAATAAACAAGCATTCATTTGCACTAGTACTAGCATCATTAGATTCATCATCAGTCACACCTTCATCACCAAGATCCCTAACATAGTAGCATTTCTTTGGAGCTCTAGGCTTGTTCTCAAATCTTTTTCTATTCCTTTCAATTCTTTGAGGACATCTAGAAGCATAATGACCAACTTTACACATGAAAAACATTTGAAAGGTAATTTACCTTTGAACTTACCAGAACCTCTTTGCAATCTGTCAACAAAGTTAGCTTCAATATCATCAAAGTCATCAATATGCTCCACTTTATATTTTTTTAGCTCTGGAGATCTTTTCAGAAGTACTAGCTTTGAAAGCAGTCTCAAATTTTGGCAGAGCATCACTAAATTCTCTCATCTCAAAGGCTGTAAGCTTTCCAAGTAATTGATCCTTGTCAATAGTTTTTACAGTCACTAATTCTTCAATTGCAGTTACCTTGTGATTATAGGATTTTGGTAGTGACCTAAGAATTTTCATCACAACTTCCTTCTCACCAATAGTTCCTCCCATACCTTTTATTCCATTGACAAGTTCATCAACCTTTTGCATGAAGGTTATTATGTTTGCATCTTCATTAATCTTTAAACCCTCATATTTTGCTTTCAGGCCCTACAACTTGGCTTCTTTTACAAAATCATCTCCTTCGTACAAGTTTTTCAACTTTTCCCAAACTTCATTTGCAGATTCTAGATCCATGACTTTTATCAACTCAGTGTCATTCTGATGCAGGAGCATCTAGTGGTGTAAGGGCAATCTTGCATCACCCAAAAAAAGATGTGTTTAAAAATTGTTGATGTTCTTTCCATTTCTTTTCAAAATTTGTGGTTCTAATTCCATAATCGCTTGAATAATGATGTAGAACTTTCAGTTTTTCCAAACTGCTAAAAATAGCAACATGCTATTTTTAGAAAGTTTGCATTTATGCACGGAATGAAGTGAAAATTTGTAGGAAGCTACATAACTGAAAAATAATACCTTTGGTAAAGGAATCATGCAAAGATCATTTGCGAGTTTAAAGATATTAAAGTTTATGTTTCCTAAAAAATGCCTAAAAATTATTCAAACTCAGGTTTGAGGCACTAAATGGCCCCATACGAGCCCGAAAATGGCCAAAACTGGCAAAGATGGTTCTTAGCACATAGAGCACTCTGTGAGATTTCTGACGCATAAATGGTTTGTCAATCAGACACCTGGATCAAAAGTTATGGCTCCTGGAAGTTGACCTATTTTTGGAGGGAGATGCAAATTTTGAAATTAGGTTGTTGGCCACCAAAAAGGCTATTAATAACCATTTTTGGGAACCCTGGGTGGTAGTAGAGTTAAGCAGGTAGCATAGATTCAAGAATAGGCAGGAAAATAGAAACCCTAGCTGATTTGGGGTTATAGAAGGCAAATGATTCTAGAGTCTTGCGAAAGGAAGCTATAATGTGTTGCAACATGTGGAGGGTTGATTCCTTTGATTGTATTTGAGCTTCTGTAATGTAATAAGTTGTCCAAATAGATAAAAGAAATTTCTATTTTTTGTATGTAATTTCTATTGTGTGTTTTATGATTTACCCCTTCATCAAGTGGTATCAGAGCAAGGGTTCCTGAGCGTGTAGACAGATCGCCAACCGTGAGGCAGTTTGCACCAGGACATGAGGTTGTGGGTTTGCTGTGGAGATCAAAATGCCTCCACGAAGAAATTGTATTGGGAGGAATGCTTTGATAGAAGAGGGTTTTAGAGCCCTGTAAAGGTAGATCGATGCATTACAAGAGGAGCTATGAAGAGGGTTTGATCCAATAACAAGAGAAGAAAGCGAGGATGAAGCTGAAGAAGAGCTATCTGAGGAAGAACAAGAGGTTGCAGGAGATCCTACAGAAGTTAGGTTGTCGAGGGACATTTCAAAGATTGGAAAGAGGCCCAGGATCAAAGTTTCTACATATTCTGGAGATTTGAATCCAGAACAGCTTATTGATTGGATCAATGACATGGAGGAATATTTTGAGTATGAGGATGTGGAGGACCTAGATCAGGTCACGTTTGCAAAAACAAAATTGAAGGGCCATGCCAGTATTTGGTGGAAGGAGGTCTAGTTAGAGAGGAATAGAAGAGGAAAAGGAAAGATCACCATATGGGATCAGATGGTGGAGAAACTAAAGAAGCAGTTCATTCCTGTGGACTATGAGATGGAGTTATTGAAGAAGCTACAAGGATTGAAGCAAGGCAACAAATCTGTTAAGGAGTATATAGAAGAGTTTTATAAGATTAGTATCAGAACCAGTCATGCAGAAGCCAATAAGGAGAAGGTAGCCCATTACATTCATGGGTTGAGACCAAGTATTCAAGAGGAGCTGATCCTGGTCAGAATTACCACCAAGAAGACGCATACTAGTTTTCCCTAAAGGTGGAAGAGAAGTTGAATAAAAGATTTGACAGCAAGCAAAGGGAAAGAGGTCAAGGCGGAAGGACTAGTGGAAGACCCTATGGGGGCCAAAATGAAGATTCAAAGAAAAGTGAAGAAGCTGGCACCAATTAAAATTAGAGAGGAGATAATACCTATCACCCTCATGACCAGAATAATGGAGAGCAAAGAGGAGGAGGAAGAGGCCGATCTAGGTAAGGACCTGGAAGAGGAGGTTTCAGAGGAACCTGTTTCCAATATGAAGAAGAAGGGCATCAAGCATACGAGTGTCTACAACATCAAGGAACAACAAATAGAAGCCCTGAAGGTAATGCACAAGTTGTACATGTAGATGAAGATGCAAAGTCTGAGCGTTCTAAAGATGCTAAAAGGGGAGAAACCCTAGTTGTTAGAATAACTTTGTTGAATGAGGAGAAAGAACCTAATCAGAGGAAGAGTCTATTCTGTACAAGGTGTAAATGTGAAGGTAAGTGTTGCGATATTATTATTGACAGTGGAAGCACTAACAATCTTGTTTCAGAGGAGATGGTTGATAAGTTGAAGTTGACAAGAAGAAAGCATCCACATCCATATTGGATTGCATGGTTACAGAAGGACCATAGAGCTTCGGTTAATGAGAAGTGTTTAGTTAAGTTAAAGATTGGGGAATACCATGATGAGGTGCTATGTGATATCATACTGATGGACGCATGTCATATGCTATTGGGGAGACCGTGGTAGTATGATAGGAGTGTTGTCCATGATGGCTATACAAACACATATTCCCTAACAAAGGATGGAGTTCATCATAAGTTGAAGCCCTTGAAGGAGGTGGAAGAAAAGGTATGTAGTATTACCAGAAATTGCTTGGTAGATGGTAGGAAATTTTTGGAAGGTATGAAGCATGAGCGTTATTGCTTTGCATTGATTCCTAAGATTAGTCAAGAGAAATGTGAAGATGTACCAGCAGAAGTTTCAGATATGTTGGAAGAATTTTAGGACATTGTCTTTGATAATGTACTAGAAGGTTTACCACCAGTGAGGAAGATAAGTCATCAAATGGACTTGATACCAAGAGCCATTTTACTGAATAAGGTAGTCCACAAGATGACCCCTGCAGAGAGTGAAGAGCTAAAGAGACATGTTCAAGAGCTGTTAAGGAAGGGGCTAAAAAGAGAGAGCCTAAGTCCATGTGCGGCACCTGCCGTACTAGCACTGAAGAAAGATGGAGAGTGGAGAATGTGTACAGATTCTCGAGCCATCAACAAGATCACGATCAAGTACAAATTTCCATTACCTAGAATGGATGACATAATGGATTGTTTGAGTGGAGCCAAGTACTTCACGAAGATTGATCTGAAGAGTGGGTATCACCAGATCTGAATCAGAGAAGGAGATGAATGGAAGACAGCCTTCAAGAAAAAGGAGGGTTTGTATGAGTGGTTAGTCATGCCATTTGGGCTAACCAATGCACTGAGCACATTCATGTGGCTATTGAATGAGGTATTGAAAGAATTTTTGGGAAGTTTTGTTATTGTCTATTTAGATGATATTTTGATTTTTAGTAAAACTTGGGATGAGCATTTGATGCATATCTGAAGAGTTTTAGAGAAGCTGAGGGAGGAGAAGTTGCTAATTAATCTGAAGAAATGTAGTTTTGCAAAGGAGTTGCTATACTTGGGATTTTTTGTCTCAGAGGAAGGTCTTAAGATGGACCCAAAAAAAGTAAGGGCTATCATTGAATGACCTACACCAAGGAGTGCCATAGAGGTACTATCTTTTCATGGTTTGGCAAGTTTTTACAGAAAGTTTATCAAAAATTTTATTAGCATTTGTGCACCCCTGACTGAGACAATGAGAGGGGATAGAAAAGAGTTTAGATGGACTAAAGGAGAAGAAAAAAGTTTTGATACATTGAAGCAGAAAGTTATTGAGCAACCTATTTTGGCACTTCTAGATTTCAATAAGGTATTTCAGGTAGATTGTGATGCTAGTGGTAGTGCTATAGGAGTTGTTTTGAGTCAAGAAGGTAAGGCCATTTCCTATTTTAGTGAGAATTTTAATGATGCCAAGAAAAAGTATTCTGTTTATGATTAGGAATTTTATACAATAGTTTAAGCTTTGAAGAAATGGAGACATTATTTGTTGCCAAAAGAGTTTGTTTTATAGAGTAATCATTAGGCTTTGCAGTATCTTAATAGTCAAGGGAAGTTGAACCAAAGGCACTTAAAATGGGTTGAGTTTTTGCAGAACTATACTTTTGTTTTGAAGCACAGGAGTGGGAAGTCCAACAAAGTTGCAGATACCTTGAGCAGAAGGCAAAATTTGCTGACAGAAATGAAGATAGAGGTTGTTGGGTTTGATGAGCTCAAAAGTTTGTATCCTGAAGATCTAGATTTGGCAAAGGCTTGGAAAGCTTGTTTGGAACCTGTTACTTTGGACAAGACAAAATGGTTGGATTTCAGAATCTAAGATGGCATGTTGTTTAAAGGAAGCCAATTGTACATTCTGGGGAGTTCCATGAGAGAGAACCTGATTAAGGAGAAGCATAGCGGAGGATTGGATAGACACTTTGGTTCGAGATAAGACCATTGCTATTGTTGGTGAAAATTATTATTGGCCACAGTTGCAGCAAGATGTGAGGAAATTTGTGTAGAGTTGCAGAGTATGTCAAATGAAAAAAGGAACAAGTCAGAATACAGGGATATATCAGCTATTACCTGTACCAGAGAAGCCATGGGATGATATTAGTATGGATTTTGTTCTTGGTTTACTAAGGACACAGAGAGGACATGATTCCATTTTTGTGGTGGTGGATAGATTCTCGAAGATGGCACATTTTATTCCTTGCAAGAAGACTAATGATGCTATTCATATTGCAAAGTTATTTTTCAGGGAGGTGGTGAGACTACATGGTCTACCTAAGAGCATAGTTTCAGATCGAGATACCAAGTTTGTTGGTTATTTTTGGAGCACATTGTGGAAGAAGTTGAAGATAGATTTGAAGTTTAGTTCTACACACCATCCATAGACTGATTGACAAACCGAAGTGGTGAATAGGAGCTTGGGTAACCTGCTACAATGTCTAAGGGATGGGATTTGATTTTACCACAGGTAGAATTTGCTTACAACAATTCTGTCAATAGGAGTACTGGTAAATCACCATTCCAGATTGTATATGGGAATAGTCCAAGAAATGCTTTAGCGTTAAGGAATTTAGACAAAGGAAAAAAGACAAGTGCTGAGGCTGAAGACTTTGTAGAACACATGAAGAATTTGCACGAAGAGGTGAAAAAGCACATTAATAAGATGAATATTCAGTACAAAGCTAAGGCAGATCAGAGAGGAGATATAATGAATTCTAGGTAGGAGATGAAGTCATGGTTCACTTGAGAAAAGAAAGGTTCCCAATTGGAACATACAATAAGTTGAAAATGAAGAAATTTGGACCATACAGAATTTTGAAGAAACATGATTCAAGAAATGCATATGAGGTAGAGCTGCTGAGTGGGATCAACATTTCCCATGTTTTCAACATTGCTGACTTATTAGAATATCATGAAGGTGGAACAAAGGATGGACCAACAAAAGAACAATGGAGTATTCTAGCATCTACTTCAACCAAGGAGATAGAAGAAATCTTGGATAGCCATGTGGGAAGAAGTACTTGGAACAAGTAATATGAAGAATATCTTGTGAAATAGAAAGGAAGGCCTATTGAAGATTCTTCTTGGTTGTCTAAGGCAGAGGTTGATCATTTGGGTTTTCCTCACACAAACACATGAGACGTGACATAGTCACTTCTCAAATTACCTTAGGTGTCTGATGCAGGAGCATCCAGTGGTGTAAGGGCAATCTTGCATCACCCCAAAAAAGATATGTTTCAAAATTGTTGATGTTCTTTTCATTTCTTTTCAAAATTTGTGGTTCTGGTTCCATAATCGCTTGAATAATGATGTAGAACTTTTAGTTTTTCCAAATTGCTAAAAATAGCAACCTGCTATTTTTAGAAAGTTTGCATTTGTGCATAGAATGAAGTGAAAATTTACAAGAAGCTACATAACTGAAAAAGAAGACCTTTTGCAAAGGAATCACGCAAAGATCATTTTCGAGTTGAAAGAGATTAAAGTTTTTATTTCCCAAAAAATTCTTGAAAATTATTCAAACTCAAGTTTGAGGTACTAAATGGCCCCGTATAGGCCCAAAAATGGCTAGAACTAGCAGAATGATTCTTAGCGCATAGAGCACTCCACGAGCTTTTTGACGCATAAAATGGTTCATCAATCAGACACTCAGATCAAAAGTTATGGCTCCCGGAAGTTGACCTATTTTTGGAGGGAGATGCAAATTTTGAAATTAGGTTGTTGGCCGCCAAAAAGGCTATTAATAACCATTTTTGGCAACCCTGGGTGGTAGTGGAGTTAAGGGGGGGAAGCGTAGAGTCAAGAATAGGTAGGAAAATAGAAACCCTAGCTGATTTGGGGTTATAGAAGGTAGATGATTCCAGAGTCTTGCAAGAGGAAGCTGTAATGTGTTGCAACATGTGGAGGGTTGATTCCTCTGATTGTATTTGAGCTTCTGTAATGTAATAAGTTGTCCAAATCAATAAAATAAAGTTCTATTTTCTATTTACAATTTTTTTTGTTGTGTGTTTTATGATTTACCGCCTTCATCACATTCAAAGCACTTAACAGGGCATCTCTAGATTTTATATTCAACTCATATTCTTTGATTTCATCTTCAGTTGTCAAACCATTTTGAGGCAAGGTATATTTTGTCTCTGCAGCTTTCCACACTTTATAACCAATACAAAGGAGATGGATTTTCATTCGTACCTTCCATAGAGCATAATTTATTTCATCAAACTGTGGAGCTTCCTTCTTAAAAGACATCATGGATCTTCCTTAAGCTATTAGGCTTTCTTTCAAGGAACCTGCTTTGATACCAATTATTGAAATGCACAGGACAACTGAGAGGGGGGGTGAATCAGTTGTCACAAAACTTTTGAATATCAACACATCCAATTCTTAATCATTGTTATTAAGATTAACCATGAAAGCATAAAACAAGAAGCACAATATAATAACACAAGAGACACCATAATTTTTACATGGAAAACCCTATAAGGGAAAGACCATGGTGGGTGTTAGCCCACAAAAATAAATAAGTTATAACAATACCAAAAATTAGAGGCTCATTGCCTTAGGGATCACTACCCAAAATGCTCATTGCCAAGGATTGGTGAACTAATTTGATAGCATCTACTTCATGCCTGAGTTTAGTTCCATTGAAGCACAATATAACTTCTCTGCTCTTCTCTTCTTACACCTTCACACCTATCTTTTCATTTTCACATAAGGACATTTTTTTCGCAACTACATTACGTATTTTTATACAACTCATTAACCTTGGAATGTACATCAAGGTCAACATTACATTTATCAACCATTGGAACAAACTCCAAAGTTGGCATTTACAAACATACATAGAAATAGGTCTAGACCTAATACAGAAATTTGCTAAGGGAAAGATGTAAAGGTGTATGCAGATCACACTATGCCTTAGCCGAGACTCAAATACAATCTTCCACACCACAACATGCTACTACAATCTTCAATGCATCTCCACAAATAGTGAAAGCAACCAAGTCAGCCAAGGATGGTGTTCACATTAATACTTTCAAGAACAGTCTTTATCTATAATCCAAATTTCTCTTTACGAACCAATCCAAAGGTAGGAACACAATAAGGAGACATTCACAAGCACATTGAAATCATTAGGAACAACCACACAATCTCTAACCATTCTGTCAAAAATATTCTTCAAACCGAAGCTTATAAACAACACTATCAGCTACTGTCATAAGGAAAAGATTGCTTACAGACCACCAAATCATGAACCATTAAAATTGAAGCCACATAACTTCATCTCAGACTTAACTCTAGAACCATAGATCAGAATACTTCAATGCAGAGGAATGCATACCATAATACATTCTCCCTATCACCAGTGAATACTCAGAAAAAATAGTTTTTACTCTGGTGAACATAACTCACTCAAATCTTCATACCAGAGGCTAAAACTTGGAATATAGAATCTTCAGACATGTATCTAAATAATTTTCAATCCACAGATAAATATATTCTTTCTACAAGTAATGTGGAGCAATCAGTTGGACTATTCTTCTATAGACAAAGATACTCTGCAACACACTATGTCTACCGAAGGAGAAAATTTTCTCAATATCCTCAATAGTATGATCTCCAACACTTCATTACAAACAAGCATCAAAAAAAGAACATAGTTGACACCAATGACACCACTGATATGTTGACATTAGTGACAACACCGGTTAGGCACATACTTGCAACACCTTGCATTTGACTCCAGACCAAAAATGGTACCAGAGAAGACAATGGTACATCATGCGGACAACACAAAGAGAATTATATGATCTATAAATCATCCCTATATACTCGTACTATTTCAAGTCAGTATATGCTAGTGCAAACATATGAGCTCTGATTTTGGTATCCTTAACATCTTCTGCTTACATAGTCTTAAGATAAAATAATGAAAAACATACTTGCGATGAACATAATCATTTGAAACTTGAACAACACATATCAACTAGCCATATGAGTTTGTCATTCAATCCGCAAGGCTAATTACCAATGTGTGGTGAACTACGGTGACCTCAACAATCTCCCTCTGCATACTTTAATTAGCACCAAGGCATGTCTTCACACTGTTGGCTTTGAAGATGCAACTGTGGTACATATAATCACTTGAAACTTGATACATGCATACTTGACACTCATATCTACCTGTGATACCAAGTCATATCTTCATCTGCGGAGAAATGTGGAGCATTATCCTATCTCTAAACCACCAAACCACCAAGTCATACCTCTAAACCTTCCTCTAACAAGATTAGTAGGCCTCACTTCTATATCATACTCCAGTATCTTAGTGATTTCTCCTTCCATTATGTAACCACAGACACTCTGGATTCAAGCCACATAGAGAGTAACCATGTTACTCGATATCAAATGTTTGAATTTATTGAGCCCTTTGACTAAAGCATAAGCTTGTTTTTCAACAAAATTATACTTGGTTTCATAATCTTTCATGGTTCGAGATTTGAAAGCAATGGGATGCTCTCGTATACCTAACCCATCTTTTTGTGTCAGCACCGCTACTATACTATGATATCCCCATATACATACATTTTGAAATCCTTTGAGAAGTTAGGATTATTTAAGACTGACATAGTTGTTATTTCTTTCTTGATATTTTCAAAAGCATGTCTTCCTTTGGGAGTCCATTTGAAAAATTATCCTTTTTGAGCATCAAAGTGAGAGGATGGACTAAACTTGCAAAATAAAAAATGAATCTAGCCACATAATTAACCTTCCCTAGGAAAGATTGGACAACCTTCTTATTCACATGTAAAGGTAGCTCCATGATGGCTTTGACTCTATCTAGATCTATGGAGGGTGAAAGTTTAAAGTTGTGTCACACTTTTATAAAGGAAATGACCAACACTGATCAAACTTTTTAACTTGAATCACTACAAAGTGGCGTATATGTTTTGAATTTTAAAATGATGTAAACTAATAAAATGTAATTTTTTTAGTGTGTTTTATGTTTGTATTTAAAAAATTAAAATTAAAAAATTATTTAAATGTAGTATTTTATAAAATTGACACTGTAATTTAGTTGCTAATAAAATACTAAAAAATAAGGTTGAATGGGACATTGCACTTTACATAGTAAATTTCATTTATTTTCCTTCAATTTTTCTGTGTATTCATAACTCAAAACTTTAGTGCATGAAATAGATTTTCACCCATTTTGATAAATATATATTTTTAAATAAATCTTGGAAGTTGAGTGTAATCAAAACACAATAGTTTTGATGGGATGCCAACTTTTGTCTTAACTATTTATCCAAAATAGGAAACAAATATATCATCTCGACATGAAATCTCTCCTCTAGTGCATCATATTTTTTTAAAAATATTTGATACACTTTACTATTTTTTCTTAAAAGAAAAATCAACATCGTATTTTGGTGCAGATGACCTACTTTTAGTAAAAATAAAAATTAGAATATAAATACTAATTGAAATGTTTTATAAATTATTTTTTTACAAAGTAGTTTTATAGATCTACAAAAGGGTATTTTTAG
The DNA here is from genome assembly GCA_027924645.1 of Cunninghamia lanceolata. NCBI lineage: Eukaryota > Viridiplantae > Streptophyta > Pinopsida > Cupressales > Cupressaceae > Cunninghamia > Cunninghamia lanceolata. The sequence goes on along the minus strand of BSBN01000429.1, from coordinate 1,488,245 downwards.
ATTCTTTTAAAATGATTATTTGCACGAGTAGGAGTTGTTAGAACATCATGTTTTTCAAATAATTTTACTTTTTATAAATTAGCTCCAAAGTGATACTACATATCTTTTTAGTGGATGGTTCCAATTGAAAAAGTTATGGCCTAGATCTAATTTAGCTAGAATGAATCTAGTTAGAACATATGTTTCACTAAAATTGACTTTTAGTTAGAAATACTTAAATTTATTTATGCTAATAAGTTGGCTTGAAGTGTGACACAACTTTAAACTTTTACCCTAGAGATTTCTTCTTTAAAAATGATATGTCTTAGGATCTTGCCCTATGGTACTCCAAAAATGTATTTCTTCGGGTTTAGAGAAATCCCAAATTCTTGACAGCTCTAGAAAACCTTTTCTAGATGGTCAAAATGATCATCTTTTGATTTTTAGAACATAGTAAGATCATCTAGATACACTAGGATGATTTTGTTTATCGGTTCATTGATTGCGATGTTCATAGCACATTGAAAAGTTGTTCTAGCATTTAAATTACCGAAAGGTATTTTCACATAAGCCAATGTGCCCCATTTTGTGGTAAATGTAGTCTTATATTGGTCTTCCTCCTTGAGACAAATCTAGTTATAACCAGAGAAACCATCAAGCACAGAGAACCTTTTTGATCATGCAACTATTTGATAAGCTCTTGATAAGCACTTTTAATACAAAGTTCAAATATGCTTCAAAAAATTGGCAGAGCTTCGCTTCCAAGATTAAAAGATAATATTTACAAAACATACCCTCTTTATTTATAGGGAGAGGCCAAGAGAAAAAATAGGAAAACTATAACTATTTTCACTTATTCAACACAAAAAGTCCAAACTGATTTAGGACTTCTTGTTTTCACATGTAATTACATATTGGAAAAATACATGTAAATATGTCCAAAGAAAAATACAAAAAGAATGAAAATATTGAAAAATAAACTAAGGCATGATCTATTTTCTCCATCATTTTTTTCCATGAAATCTTCATATTTCTTCATTACTGATTGTACTTCATTAGCATTAGGTGCTAAAGTATGTCTAGAAATAGCAAGAGCCCTGGTTATGGAATCTTTCATGGTGTTGCTAGATTTCTCATGCCTGCCCAAGAACACTTTGAGGTTGTCCAAGGTCAGCTGGATGAAAAGATGAAAATGACAAAGTTATCTAGATAGCCTGTCGAATCCACTCATGAATTGTGCATGAGTTGAAGCAAGCTCTCTTCAGCAATGCAGGGGGATGAAGATGACAGGGAGAAAAGAAAATGGTAGAAATAAAACACCAAAATCTCCTTTTAAAACTCCTAAATGACATTAAATGAAGGGCATTTATTACACTCATGTAAATAGGCAGTTGTACAGTCAAATTTACAAAGATGCAATGGCAGCAAAAAATACCGACACTACATATAAAAATTTACTAAGATGCAGTGGTGGTAAAAAATCCTGACATTACATATAAAAATTTACTAATATGTAGTGGTGGCAAAAAATGCTGACACTGCATATAAAAATTTACTAAGATGTAGTGGTGGCAAAAAACACTAACACTGCATCTAAAAATTTACTAAGATGCAGTGGTGGCAAAAAATGTTGACATTGTATGTAAAAATTTACTAAGATGCAATGATGGCAAAAAATGCTGACACTGCATATAAAAATTTACTAAGATGCAGTGGTGGCAAAAAATGCTGACACTACACCTAAAAATTTACTAAGATGTAGTGGTGGCAAAAAATGCTGACACTACATATAAAAATTTACTAAGATGCAGTGGTGGAAAAAAATGCCGACATTACATATGAAAATTTACTAAGATGCAGTGGTGGCAAAAAATGCCGACACTACATATAAAAATTTACTAAGATGCAGTGGTGGCAAAAAACACTAACACTGCATCTAAAAATTTACTAAGATGCAGTGGTGGCAAAAAAATGTTGACACTGTATGTAAAAATTTACTAAGATGCAGTGATGGCAAAAAATGCCGACACTGCATATAAAAATTTACTAAGATGTAGTGGTGGCAAAAAATGCTGACACTGCACCTAAAAATTTACTAAGATGTAGTGGTGGCAAAAAATGCCAACATTGCATATAAAAATTTATTAAGATGCAGTGGTGGCAAAAAATGTTGATACTGCATGTAAAAATTTACTAAGACGCAGTGGTGGCAAAAAAAGCCAACACTACATATAAAAATTTACTAAGATGTAGTGGTGGCAAAAAACACTGAAACTACATATAAAAATTTACTAAGATATAGTGGTGGCAAAAAACACCAACACTATATGCACAAAAAATTTACTAACTCTCAAAAAGGTGAAATTTTCAATTTGACTTGTTTCACAAACTTTGAAAAAATGACATAAGTTAATGCTCAAAAGGATGTTCCAAGACTAGGAGATCACACATGAAGACAAATCTGATTGTCTCGTTCTATGTTCTTAGAATTGTAGGCTACGAAATAGACAAGTTTCGTAGGGGTTGATGGAACCATATAAAATTTTTCATAGTCCTAGTATTTTTGTCCTCAGGCTTATGTCATTAGGTTGAGGGATTTCCAAACTTAGGGTTCTTTGAATACCAAAAGAACATTAAACCCTAAACCCCCATGCCAAAGTTAAATGTAAGGGCCACATTCATTATATTGCTTTAATGATGGCTTGTCTCCTAGTACCCAAAGTTTAAGTTGCTCCCTTATGTCCCCTCGAATGTTATTTGACCGACCCCTCACTGAACAATTGCCTTTTCTAGCTCGCACCCAGAAAAGTTTTATTTTTTAGATCCATTGGCCCACCTTTTCCTAGGAAGAAAAGAATATTTTTAAAGGCATATACACCTAGGTCTAATCCTATTAATTCTCTTTTTTTTGACAAGTAGCAATGATGGTTTCATTTCTGCCATTCCACCAACAATAAAATATTGACAGAGTTCGCACCTGTAGAATTGCAGAAAGAGTGATAGATGGTCAGTGACTATCAAGGAGGGAAGGATGGTGAGCCCTGAACAGTGTAGAATGGTTTCTTTATTATTTCCACCATTCCACCATACTTCACCAAGGGGTCATTCTGGGCAATTGTGGAATGGCATAAATCTTGACACGTGGCATTCTAAAAGGATGGGACTGGTGCATTGAGTAGCAAGAACATGACGTGTCATTGTTCTATGGACGTGGCCACTTGCTGGAGAGTTGTCCTGATCGCATGTAGTTGATCCAATGGTCGTTTGCCATTCTACTGAGACCACATATCTGGCCATATCCTTTGTATGCGGAATTGCAGAATGCAGTCTTAACTATATTGTAAAGAGGATATTTTATCAAGATCGTGGTTGGAAGAGTTATCCAGGTGGCAAGTCATCATTAGGAAAAGTAAACATAACCCTCCTACTATGTAAAGAGCCAAATCAGTGTCATTGAATTCAAGCCAACTAGGATCATGATCGACGACCAAAATTTGAAAATGTGACAGAGAGATGAGTTAGCGCTGATCTAATAAGGCTTCATTGCAAGCATTAACTGCTCAGGCGTGTGCAGAGTCTCCATTGCCACCACTACAAAGGAATTTATTAACAGAAAGATTTGACTTATGCAAGCACAACCTTTGGAAGTTTGTGCTACTACCAGGAATGACATTTCATTTGATGTGTGATGAAAATTGACATGATGACAATGCTAAGTTGAGGAAATCAAGACACCTGACCTAGCATATTCAATACAAGAAGTGATGTTCTTAGTTATGCAGAATTATGAGATCCAATATTTCTATTCATTTATAGTAATCTTCACAAGATTTCCATTTATGACTAGAATGCTTTGAAATGACTAGAATTTATTAAACCAAAGATGTGTTGATGTATGCTTGAATCCCATAATTTCTATAAATAGGCAATTGTTGGTGTTACCCCTTATACTATTCAAAACGTACTGGCAGTATGGAGTTCCCCTGTTCCTGTGTGTTCTATTTGCTCCCCTGTTCTATTAGATTTTCTTCCTTGTTCTCATGGCTATTAACTTATCCTTACATAATTAGGAGCCTTGGAGTTTTCTTCCTTTGGAATAGGTGGTGCAGGGAAAATTTGGGGACAACATCAACATTTTATGAGTCTATGTGAGATTTTCTTCTTTTTGTTGTTTCATCCAGATTGGGATCTTGGATTTTAATCTCCTGAATCCAATCATTCCTTATGTCAGTGATTAGGTAGATTAGTATCAAGTGCAGAGGGAAATCATTTCTCTCTTTGCCTTCATCCCTCTTCTACTTTTCCTAACAAAGCATCAGCTCTATTAGTAGGGATGTTTCCTCTCTGGATGTGGCATATGAAGATAGGGTGCTCCCATTTTGTTGTGATTTCATTTGGTTTCTGTCTAGTTGAGTTGGTTAGTGACCACTCAATTATGAAAGAGGAATCACATCCTTGCAAATGACAATGGGCATAAAGTGAAGAACTCTAGTTAATGGCGTTTTCTTCTAATTTTATCACTTGCAGTCATTCCTAATTGAGGTGGATAAGTTGGGCAGTGAATGCTCTTATTGAACAAATAGGTGGCATATGATGGGTATGTGAGCTCTAATAACATATAACAAATAATCCCCATCAACTTCATGACCTATTTTCTTTGCCTAAAATTGAGAGGACACACAGTTTTACGGGTACCTTAGCATATACCATGGAAGCAAGACATATAGTTGTGAAGTGGTTGCACCGGCCTCCTCTCGCAGCTTCATCTTTTGGTTACTAAAAATTTGTAACTTCTTTTGTCTTAAGCCTGAAGCTTGTCTGCTCCCTTATCTCTATAAAAGGGAATTCAGGGCTTATGGAAAATCATTGGTTCAAGGTCATGTCTTTAGACTTAGTCTAAAATATGGGATCAATCTGGTTAAGGAGAAATTGTAAATAGTTTATTTTATGTAATAGATTCAGTTATCTATTTTTTCAAGTTTCCATTCTAAGTTTTAATATGTTTTGGTAGAACTACAAAGGTTGTGTTATAATTTACTGAACAGTTTACTTTATAAATTTTGTTGAGTCTTGAAGTGTACTGTCTCCTACTTCATGTATACAGTTCTACATTTATGAATATATATTTGATTAAAGATCATTTTTTTTCATCATCATAGTCTTTCATGTGCTTGTGTATTTATTCTTGTGGCATTTACTCAAGTAGTAAAATAATTAGCTGCAAGAGAAATATGGAATGTAGTCTTGGTTTGCAAGGATAACTAAGCATGGTTAGCTTCAATATTAGTAAAGTATTTTAATGTAAGGCATTACTATATCTTTACAGTAAACTAGGTTTTATTATATCATATGTTATTTAAGGTTTCTACAAGCTTCTTGACTCTATGGCCCTTGGACAGGCACTGATCTTTTCATGAATACAGTACTAAGTTTGCATCCCTTCCAGCAATAGGTGTTAGGAGTTAAGTTTATTTTATGTGTTCCTCTGCAAAGAAAATGATTAAATCTTAAGAATCTAGCCCATCTCTTTACTTATCAAACATTCTTTAAGAAATCTTAAAGGAACACATTTGTTATTGGAGTAGTGTTATTGAGCAAGTATTTCAAGGTCCCCCACCCATTTGAATAGAACATTATTTTTCCCAAAAGGGAAAGATTCCAAAAATAGGAACACCATCCTTGGTTTCACAGAGCCTAAAGTGTAGATGAAAGAGGGATTGAAAACCCCTGTTTCTTGTTCGTTGGCTAATCCCTTGAGGCAGGTCAGTTATTAGAAAGTGGCTACTCTATAGATCTATGTTTTTTCCTTGAGATGGTTGGGAATTTAAAACAACCAATAGGGGTCATCCTACAAATTGAGCATAACTAAATTTGAGGATATCAGAAGTTCAAGGATCTTTCAACCCCCTGACAACAATGGTTTTCTTTTAAACAAAGGCAACCAAGACTGACAACGAAAAAGGCTTAGAGATGCAAGACTTGGAGACTAGTCAGAAAGTCAGGCGGTTCATGAACTTTTAAACTTGCCGACTTAGGTTCAAAGACTCAAAGATTTCTGATAAAACGTGAAAATGACTAAGTAAAAGACACAACTTGGGCAAGGACAAAGACAATGACGAGTAAAAGAATATGGACTTTCCTAATGCATAAATGCTTTAGAAAATTTTAAAAATGGGATAACACCTATCATGATAGATCCTTGAACAAGAGGTAGAAAGAATGTTGCCACACCTGGAAGAGCTCCACAAAAGGAGGATGTGGAAAATGAGGATGTTGTTCAAAAGTAAAATGAAAATATACTTGAACTCATTCAGAAGGAAAACAACAAGATGAAGGATGAAATCTTGTCCATTTTGAACAAATGAAAGGGTTGGCTAATTCAATGATGGAGACACATTTGGATGGCAATCATCCTAGATTTTTCAAAACATAAGGAGCCATAACACTAGGATTGGAAGGAAGAGGAGTCTCCTAAAGGGAAGAATGTTTTTGGGTTTGAATCAAATCTCAAGATGGATCATCACACCACTCATTCTATAGCTAGGAATTTCACACCAAAGTTGGATAAGTGAAAGTTTGATGGTCAAGATCCTACCAATTGGCTCTTCAAAATGGAGAGATTATTTGATACTCACCACGTTTTGTGTCAGCAAAAGGTGGCCATGGATTCCTCATACTTGGAACCTGACCAATTCATTTGGCTATATGAAGATTGTTGGAGCAATCAACCACCAGGATCAAATCTGCAAACCAAATAACCTTCCACACAAGAGAGACAAGCAAAAAGAATGCTATATTGCCATGATACAATAATACTGGATCACAATAATGTACAATGAAGCCTTGGTTATAAAGGCCAAGGTGAAATACAAGATGATGTAGTCATGTGACAAGTGTCTTAATCCTATGACATATGACAACTATCAATAACTATCAACAACTAGACAAACTAGAAACATCTAGGAAACAACTAGAATGCTTCCTAAGTCAAGTTAACATGTGAACATGTGTGTGAGTATTATTTAACTAATAAATAGTTAAATAATATGAATTATTGGTGCTGTCACGGTGGGAGAGTTCACAGAATGAACTGTCTGGACTGTGTGACAAGAGTAAACACAACAGAAACAACTCAAAGAAATGATGGAACAAATGCAGATTTAGTCAATTAGTATATCAAAGAATTGAAATACAATCTGGCCAGCAACATGCGGGCTTACAACTAGGGCTCAAAGGCTTGAGTACATACATGTGTAAGATAAATTTTTGAGGCCCCTTCACACGAAATCTGAACTATCAATCTTCTAAATCTTGAGAACTACTCTCCTAAGGATCTATTACATCAATATATATCAAATCTAGACCAATAGATTGCTCTGCATCAGCTAAGGAAGGTCACAAACTCCAATGAAGAGTTGTAACGTGTTCACAGCTAGGTCAGACCTAAATGTATAGAACACTTCCTCAAATGAATGGATGAACATGCAGACCTCTGAGGAAGGTCAACAATGAACCAAGGATCATTAAATGATGTGTCATAAGGATCTGCAAGTCAAGGAATGATCCACAAGCCTTCTCCTTCAGCTGATTGTCTGAGACTGTCAAGATGCTCTGCTCTACGAAAATAGTTGACCTTCTGATGGCGATATCTTTCTGGTAACTAATCCAAATGCTCTTAATTCTTGATATGATGTAGATGAATGAATGTTGGTGCTAAGTCCATATCCAAAAGATGTGAAATGACAAAACCAGACCACAAACTGGAACTACTTCTGACTGAACTGCTTGAACTAAACTGGAAAATGAAAGAATTGAAATGCAAACAAACTGAATGCAAATATTTTTGGTTGATGCAAGATTACTCTTGAACCAGGGATGCTCCTAAATCAAACATCGGGAGTTATTGAAAAAGTGAGTCCCTCACTTTGCTGGTGCTAGGGGAGAACCAAGATGGTCCACCTCAACTTGAGAAATCCATGATGAATCTTCTTTTGTTTTGCCTTTCCACTTCACAGGCTATTCTTTGTATTGTCTTCCTCTAGTGCTACATCCAACTCTGCTATCCAAGATGTCTTCAATCTACTCCGGTACTTGTTGTGGTAACTATTTCTTCAAGTCTTCTTCCATGCTGTCACTAAACTCTGCTTCATGATACTGATAAAGGTCTATAATGTTGAAAATAGGTGATATACCCAATGTCTCTGGTAGTTCTACTTCATATGTATTTCCTGAATCAAATTTTCTGAGTATCTTACAAGGTCTAAACTTCATCTCTAACTTCAAATTCTTTATGTCTTCTCTTCTCATCTGCCTTCTCTTTGCACTTACTATTCATATTCTCCAAATGCTTCTTAACCTAATCATGCACTGTCTTCATGTGATCTACAAATTATTTTGCTTCTGCACTCCTCTTTTCCTCCATGTTGATATCTGTTAATTCTGCCACTCCTCTAGGGTTCACTCTAGTCACAATCTCAAAAGGTGTTCTTCTGGTGCTCTTGTTCACTGAATTATTGTTTGCAAACTCTGCTTGTGAAAGAATCAAGTCCCAACTTCCAGTTTTCTCTCCAACCAAGCATATCAAGTTTCCCAAACTCCTATTTACTACCTTTGTCTGTCCATCAGTCTGTTGATGAAAAGTTGAACTGAACTTCAAGTCTTTCTTCATCTTCTTCTAAAGTGTCCTCCAAAAGTATCCAACAAACTTTGTATCTCTTTCTAAAACTATACTCTTAGGTAATCCATGCAATCTTACAATCTCTTTGAAAAATAGGTCAGCTACATGAACTGCATCAGTTGTCTTCTTATAGGGTATGAAATGAGCTATTTTTTAAAATCTGTCAACCACTACAAATATTGAATCATGTCCTCTCTTTATCTTAGGTAACCCCATTACAAAATCCATGCTTACATCTTCCCAAGGTCTCTCTGGTATTGTCAAAGGTTTGTACAATCCAGTGTTTTCACTACTCCCTTTTGCAACTTGACAAACTCTATAACCCTGCACAAATCTCTGAACATCCTTATGTATCTGAGGTCAAAAGTAATTTTCACTCACCAAAGCCATTATCTTATCAATGCCAAAATGTCATGTCAATCCACCACTATGCTTCTCCTTGATCAAATTATCTCTCATTGAACTTCTAGGTATGCATAACTAATTTCCCTTGAATAACATATCTTCTTGAATGAAATAGTCCAACCACTTGCTTTTATCTATCACAACAGGTTCCTTACATGCTTTCCAAGGTTCTACAAAATCAGTGTCTCCCTCATACCTATTCTTCAATCTATCAAAACCCAACACTTCAACTCTCATCTCTGTCAACAAGTTTCTTCTCCTACTCAATGCATCTGCAACTTTGTTTGATTTACCACTCCTATGCTTCAACACAAAAGTATAACTCTGCAAGGACTCTACCCACCTCATATGTCTTTGATTCAACTTACCTTGACTATTCAAATATTGCAAAGCTTGATGATCTGTATACAACACAAACTCCTTAGGAAACAAGTAATGTCTCCACCTCTTCAAGGCTTGAATTATGGCATAGAACTCTTGATCATAAACTGGATATCTTTTGTAGACACTCAAAATTGACTCATTATCATTAGCATTCAAACATCGCATTACACATCATCTGCATTTGTCTAACACACTTGAGCAATATCCCTAACACATCTATTTCTTCTATTAATTAAGTAAATTTATATTTATTTAATTAATTCATTAGATATTTCTTCTAAACTATAATTAAACAATCTTTAATTATTTAATTATCTTCATTCTATCTATTTTTAATTAAATAAATTTTATTTATTTTAATTAAAAATTCCTTTCATAAACCCACTTTCCAATTAATTAAATAAATTTTATTTGTTTAATTAATTTATCTCATGTGCCGACATGCGTGCCTCTTTCATTTAAAAAGATAAGTAGTACTACATCCCTTATTTAATATCTTTCACATGTAGTACTTTTTATGTACACAAGCACACATAAGCCCTATCTTCTCTCCACTTATCATCTTCACACTCACCTATGTCTATCATTCAATCTTAGCCATTCACATAGCTACCGAATCTACACCATTGATTGATTTTGGTTGAGTTTTATATCAACACCCTCTCATTCCATACTACATCTATCCATCATTCGTATAACGTCTACATTATCATCCTACGCATATTGAGCACTTGAGTAGCCATAGCATCCATTGAGCTTATCATCATTATCATCCATCCATCATGGCAGCTTTTATCTTCATAATTGTTCATTGTTGAAGAAGCAATCCACATCATAAACAAGGAATCACACAATCTAGGTGATATTGTGCTTGAATTGCATGCTTTTGGTTTCATTTGGATTAGATTCTTTGATGATGGTAGGGTTAGGTTTTCATGGCTATGCTTGATCTTATTAACCTAATTTTTTACCTATCACATTTTGGCACACCCGATGGGACTCATGTCCTTGATTAACTTTGTTGTTTGAAGTTGTTTTTATGAAGATCAGATTTTTCAAGCGCTTATGACAAGTTCCAGTCACTTTTGAGCAAAAAATCATCGCTAACTGAATACACGCATCACTTCTGAGCTGAAACCTGCCTCGTATAGCATTTTTTGGATCACTTATAAGCAAACAATGGTCGCTTTTTGTCTATTTTGCATCACTTTTACACTAACAATGGTCGCTTATGCATTTATCTGAATTACTTTTGATCTGATAATGATTTCTTTTAACTAATCAAACCACTTATTGCAGAACTAGGGTTTTTGTTGTATTTTGTCTCTTTTACAAATCTGAGTCGCCTATCAGCCATAACTAGTCGCTTCCTGCTTTTTTGCATCGCTTGTGACCTTTAACAATTTGCATTTGGCTCTCTCGGCATCGCTTATGATCTATATCCTTTCGCCTGTGACAGAATATAGATCACTTTTGAATGACAGTGGATCGCCTTTGGTAAACTATGTCACTTTCAGTCTGTATCATTTGCAGTTTGTTTTTCTTGGCTACTAATTGGGTATTTGTGCAACATCTTATTGATTGTCCAAGAAAAGGAGGTTATTAAACTACTAACATATCTATTGCAACTCCGATCGGTCCAAGACTTGTGGTTTTTCACTAAATTAGGAACATTTGGGCTTGGTGCTTAAAATGAATCATTGCTTTCTCCGTGCTTGATTTATCTTTTTTGATTGCTTGCATGTGATTGATTGTAACCCAAATTTAATAACAATAATATCCTCTCCCCTTGCCTATCAAATAGATCTTGGGTGAATGAGAACTTGTTATTATCTTTAGAGGGCCTACCTTCCTGGTGTGAGAAGGGATACGACCCAAGCAGTAACGAGCTAAATCTAAGTCCTTCTAAACCACTATATAAGAAAAGTGTTTGTGTCAAAAGTCACAAACAATGGGTGTTGTTGCGTTATACTGACAACCAACCTCCCCCCAAACCCTCCAAGGCATAACCCTTGAAGGCTGGGAGACTCCATAACGGAGAGTAGCACTGCTGCATGTATAGCCACCTGAACGGATGCCCTTATTAGCAACTTTGTGTAGTAGCCAAAAACTTTCTATTTGTTGATGCAAAAGGCGGGACCTTTGAAGCCACCCCGATTCACGTGGTTCTTAGAAGAGGTAGCAGGGACAATCCTAAGGTTTGGTGAGGGATAGGCCTTACAGGAAACCTAGATCTTGGTGTAGTTAGGGTAAAATTGCAAATCAGGGCAAATGAATAAATAGCAATGATAAAAACCCTAGCAATGCACAATGAAGCACAAGACAACATGAAAATCAAAATAAAAAATGTAAATACAAACCGATCTCCACGCTATGCTTGATTTATCTCCATTGCTCTTCTCCACCTCGCATGAGCATGCAAGATTTTGAAGGATTATTGTTGGAAGAATGTTGGGTGCTCACTTCTGCAACATAACATTAAGATGAAGATGATAGAATGAATGATAGATGAAGGATGAAAAGGCTCTAATGATATTTTGATAGCATGTGGATATTTGAGGATCAATGCATTTTAGAAAATTTGGTAGAATAATGGTACTTGAAGCTCAATGCATGCTAATGGCTTGTGAAGGGTTTGATTTATAGAAAAGGCTTGGTTTAAATGGATGGTTGAGATTAAAAAGTTAAATGATTGATGTGGATGGCTAGGATTGATTTGGTTATCCCACTCTTCAAGGGAGTTGTAGTCATTTGACAAGTGTCAAGGAGAATAGGGCTCATGTGTGTTTGTGTACATAAAAAGTACTACATGTGAAAGATATTAAATAAAGTATGTAGTACCACTTATCTTTTTTAAATGAAAGAGGCACACATGTCGGCTAAATGATAAGATAAATTAATTAAATAAATAAAATTTATTTAATTAATTGGAAAGTCAGCTTATGATGAGAACTTAATTCAAATAAAATATTTGAATTAGTTGGGATATGAGTTGGATATTAATTAAATAAATTAAGATTTATATAATTAATTGGATAAATGAATAGGATGAGATAAGATATGATGTGGAAATTAATTAAATAAATAAAATTTATTTAATTAATCAGGATGAGGATAGAATATGATTGGGATATGATGTGGAATTAATTAAATAAACAAAATTTATTTAATTAATTAGCTAGGTAGGATGAGGATGGGATTGAATGGGATTTTAATTAAATAAATAAAATTTATTTAATTAATTGGCTAATGGAATAAATGGGGTTAAGAGTGGGATTTAGGACAAAATGCTACATGATGTCTAAGTTATGTATTTGACTAGGTGTTGCTAGACATGAACAAAGTTGGGACAAATTTGGGTGTCTACATTTTGCCCCTCTTTGAGATGATGTTCGAGATGATAAGATTTATGTTGAGTAACATCATTTCAAAGAAGCTAATGTATGGATAGAGCAAAAGGATATGGGATGAAATGAGATGATAAGATGATGATGATAGAAATGATAAATTGGTGATGCCCCCTCGAGAGGATAGGTGGGTTGGACAAACACGGGTATGCTCTCGAAAAGAAATGGCTTGGCTACAAAAGAAAGATAAGGGAATGGATAGAAGAAATGAAGATGCATTATGCTGCAATGAAAGTGAGCAACCATGATGTTTGATATAGCACTAGACATTATGCACCAAAGTATAAGGACCAGGGTGATGATGTGTCTCGTGCCCTAGTGTAATACAACCTTGTCTGGATACAAGATATGAATATTAGCTGGATTGATACTGATATGATGCAAATACAAGATAAAATGATAATACACACAAGCAAGAAAGCAAGCATGCACAAATGATACAAAAACAAACAAGGTATTGCCCCTGTCAAGCTGTAAACCAATGATTGGTTGCTAATAGTTGAGAGTGTTGTCATGGTGGGGAAAGCTATATCCCTAGATCAACACAAGGTTGTTTGCTGAGTTGGTTTGTTGATTGGCTGATTGATTTGGCTTACAACAAGGCTAGGATCAAGACCATGGATTGCGTTTGGATAACTTGGCTTGAGTGATTAACTTGATTGATATGGATTAAGGATTGACTTGCATTTGGATCTTTGTTTGGAATGGTTGGAAGATGATGAAAATGATTAGATTGATTTGGTTTGATGAAATGTGGATGATGGGATGATATGTGTTGGAATGATTTGTTTTTGATTTGTTGAAGTGATTGGATTTGTTTTGATGGTTGGCTTGATGTGCTTGAGTTGATTTGCTTTGGTGTTGATGTTGATGATTGATAGGATTTGTTTTGATTGATGATAGTGATGCTGTGATGATTAGAGTATCCACTCAATCTAAGCATAAGCAAGTGTTCTCAATGTGCGCAAAGGATGTAAAACAAACAAGGTATTGCCCTTGTCAAGTCATAAACTAATAATTGATTGTTTGATTGATGATGATAGATAGTGTTGTCATTGCAGGGAAAGCTATATCCCTAGATCAACACAAAGATGTGGGAACGCTATATCCCATTGATGATGATTGATGATGATTGATTTGGCTCATGACAAGATTAGGATAAAAAACCTATTGATTTGATGGGATAATGTTCCTTGATTGATGAGCTTGCTTGATAATGATTTATGTGACTTGGATTTAAGATCATTGCTTAGATTGATTTGATTGATATCATTGGAAGAAGTGATTGATTGAAATTGATGAATGTATGTTATTGATAGGAAGAATTGATGATGATGAGAATTTGATTTTGATTGAATGTTGATGGAGTGGATTGTTTTGGATGATGTGATTAGTTTTATTGCTTGGAATTTGTTGGCTATTTGATTTTTTTGGATTTTTTGACATATTTTGATTTTTTTGGATTTTTTGAAATGTTTTGAATGTCAATGGATTTACAATTTGGGTAGCCTTTGTGCTTGATACCAATGACAAGGGAAGACCAAGTCTAGGTGCAAGGATGGAGGAATGGGATTGGATGGATAAAATGATGGGCTCATAGTAAATGGGATGAAAGGCTCATGATAAATAGGTGGATAGATAAGAGATAGGCCATAAAAGAGATGGATGCTTGCCTCATGGTAAATAAATGTGGATAAGCTATAAGATGGAAAGCTCGTGATAAGGATACGCCATAGTGGATGGATCATAAGAGAGCTAAGATGTGATCTCCAAAGGCTATGTTGCATAGGAAGAATAACTTGCCCCATTCTAGGTGGTAATGCTGAGGATTTTTACATGAAAAAGTTCATGACCAAGGGATGACATGATGGATTGGTTTGAATGGGATGGATAAATGGTCAATGGATAGGACTTGGTTTGGAAAGAAGGTATGCCAAGAAATATCCAAACATGTTTCAACATTTTGCCCCTATGTCTTCATCAAAATCAAAAGGCGGGAGGATGGATAAATGGATTCAATAGGATAGGCATGTTTATGTAATGGCTAAGGATGGTAGGATGGTATGGTAATGGTAGGATATGATAGGATGGAAAATGATATAATGGGATAGATAGTTGGGAAATGGATAGATTGGATGAGACAATGTACCCCCAAGTGTAGGTGACATAGAAGATCAACCTACACATGATGCTTGTTTGCCAGGTTTTCATCATGGTACTTATCCAAGGCGCCTGTTTACCAGGTTTTCATTGTTGGACGAAGGGATTTCTCTTTACTATTTTTTTGATTTTTTTTTCTTTTGCTTTTAGATGGGTTGACAATTACACATGGCGCCTGTTTGCTAGGTAATGGATAGGAGGGACTCAAGTGTCTAGTTCGATGGATGTTGGTAGTCCTGTTAGAGATGTATGATGTCTTCACATGGACCATGTCATTATGCTCATAGATGTTGATAAGGGATTGCATGGATGGGAGATGGATTAGGTGGACAGTAGATTATGATATGGAATTATGGTAGGGTAGGCTAGTGGCTTATGGTGTGGATTTATATAGGCTTATGGAATGAAGATGGATGAAAGGCTTATGCAAAAGCATGGACCATAGGGATAGCATGGGAGAGATATGTAGGATAATGGATGAAGGATGGGGAGATGGAGGCATGTGGGAATGTTTTGGAATGAAAGCGAACCATGACCAATGGTTGCACACACCGTGATAAACATTGAAGCTTTTGATTGGATGGTGGTGTAGGAAGCAATGGAGATGTTTGCTTAGGGGATGGTTGATGAAGTGATTTAGGAACCCACATAGATTTAGTATTTTTAGTGCTTTTATTTTTCTTATGGGAGTTTTGAAAGGAATGGAAGTTTTGGAAGGAAATAGGCTCTTGGATGGATATAGGTGATTGGGATTCTTGAGATGTGGATGAGGATGCCTCATTTGACTTGCTAGCTATTTGCTTGGGAACCCAAACCATTTTTATTTTAGGCTTTGCTTTTGGAGGTATGGGCTTGGATAGCTTTGTGAATGTACTCTGCTTAGAAGATGGATGATTTAGAGACTTTTCACATCGATGCCCCAAGGCATGAGGGTCCTTAGGAGTTTTAGTTGGATTTTTGGCTTTATAATTAAAGGCATTAAAAGTTTTGCTTTTGAATCCCATGGGGTAGGTGGAGTGGATGGAATGATTGGAAGCTTCATGTTTAGGCAATGTGTGCTTTTGTTGGTCATGATTAGGGATGTAAGGATACTTATGAATGCTAGGTATGTTAGGTGTTGGAAGCAATGGTGGCAAGGTGGATGGAGGGATATTTGGAGTTGGTAAAAGTGAAGGCAAAGTGGATGGCGGAAGGTGTATGGTCACATGCTTTTGACATTTATAGGATGATGGAGTTGGAATGGAAACATATGTTTTGGGTATATGATAAGGTTTGTGATGAAAAGTGGTAGGTTTAGGATGCATGAAGGGATTACCAACATCTTGGCCTTGTTTACCTTGTGGTGTGTATCCAAGGCCATATGAGCATGGAGGAACTTTGACATGGTTTGGCTCCAAAATACCTTGTTCATAAAGACCTAGGCCTTTACCTTTGTAGTTCGTGTTTTGGAGGATGCGATTGACTATGTGACTAGGTGTGCTTTGAACACTAGACTTGAGTGCATTATTGGATGGAGAAGGTGAAGTGGATAGAGGTTGTTTTTGTCCTAGGGAAGAACACTCATGTATAAGGGTGGATAGACCAATAGGACATGATGGATTTGAAATGGGATCGATGATGGATGTGGAAGGGGGATCATTAGGATCTTGATTAGCATTGTGTTCACTAAGATCCAAGTTATTTGTTTGATCTTTTATGCTTACTTGGGGGACAAGTGTCTCATCATGACAAGTGGATGTTTGCTCATTATGGATAGGGCTAGATGGCATATGACTAGGAGCAATTTTGATATCTCGCTCATGGATAGATATAGGATTATGGATAGTATCAAGGTGCTCATGGATAACAGCTTCATAGGTATCATCTTGATCATAAAGAAGGTAAATGTTATGGATGGGTGGCATGAAAGTGTTTTGATCTTGAGTTGGACTAGGGCTTAATGTTTGCACATGCTTAAGATTATGCTCTTGACATACCTCGTGACTTTGGATGAAAGTGGAAGGTTCTTGAGTGGACTTGATAGGCTCTTGATAGTTATCAACATGAGGGAATGATGGCTCATGACTTGGATTAATGATAGAAGGTTCAAAAATAGGCTTGATGGCTTGTAGGTCACATGATGGGCTTGAAGGGTTAAGAATGTTAATTGAAGGCTCTTGGATAGGCTCAAGGATAGGTGGAACACATGATGGGACTATATGATTGAACATGACCTTTGGAAGTTCTTGGGTAGGCTCATGAAGGGGTGTTTGACATGTAGGTAGTTTATTCCTAGCTAGTAGCCAATGGATCACATCCTTTGCAAGTGTATGAGTGAATGGGCAATATAATGGATGGATGATAATAGTAGATGGTGTTGTAGGCTTATGATTAGGACTAGGTTGAGGGCTAATTGGATTGGGTGGATTAGGATTTGGACTAGATGGGGGTGACACATGGGATTGGGATGATGTGGCATGATTTCTTATTGTAGGTAGGTACACCTTATAAACAATTGGCACAAATATTGGGCATTGATTTGTATTATGGCCTTTGGTCCTATGGTATGCACAATAATCATGTTCATCATATGGACTTTCTTCACATGGGTTGATGGGGGGAAGTTAAATGAGTTTTGCTTCAAGCATTCTTTGTAAAACTATCTCAGCCGCATCCTTAGGTGAAGGATTAGAATGACATGGTGATGAAGGTAATGGAGGGCTTGATGGTTTGGAAGGTAGAGGAATTAATGGACTAGGAATGGGATCACATGGTGGTGTTGGGATAGGATTAGTTGGCTCATGTGTTGGCATGTGATTGGATGGTGATGGCCACTCTAGATTGGTATCTCCCTTGTCAAAGGTTATTAGATCTTGCATAGGATAACTTGGACTCATTTGATTTACGTACAAGGGGCCATTGGGATTTGGATATGATTCTTGTTGGAAAGGTGGATTTAGATCTATCAATGGTGCTTGGTGGTCTTGTTGAAAAGGTGTACTTGGACTTACTTGATTTATGTAAAAAGAGCCATTGGGACTTGGATGTTGTTCTTGTAATATCACTTGATTGCTTTGTGGATGGGCTTGATAGTGCATTGGAACGGTGGCATGAGGGATTGGACAAACTTGAGGTGGATGTTCATAGGTTGATGTGGCATTGACTTGGTGGATAGGTGGATTAAGTTGATAGGAAGTGGATGGATATGACATGTGGCTATAAGGTGGATTAGGTTGGTATGGAATGGCTAAGGATTGTTGTACTTGTCGAGCTTGACTAGTGGCTAAAAGGTGTTGGACTTGGGCTATGAAGTGTTGTAGTTGAGGTGATTGACTTGCATGGGGTTGAGCTCTTTGGATGAAGAAGTGTAATGTTTCAATGGCATCTTAGTTTAGGGGTTGTGATCCTTGATAAATATTTTGGAGGAATCTTTGGAATTTGATTTCTAGGTCCTCTAGTGTAGACATGTTGTCACCAAGTGTTTGTCTTAAGTCTTTTTAACAAGTGCTTGTTTAGGGATTTGGATGATGATGTGGCTTGTTTGGATGACTTGGCTATGTTTGGGATGAAAGTGATTGGGTTTGAATGTTATTGAAAGAATGTGTAGGATGACTTGTCTTTATGTGTTTGGGTGTTTATAGCTTGATGTGGCAATATTCAAACAAATGATTATGCATATACACACATGAATCACTCACACAAGACACATAAGCAAGTTTTAGTTTGGAAGAATGTGATGATGGTTAAGCAAGCACATGAAGACAATTCAACAAGGCCTAGTTAAGGCAAGGCCACTATCACAAGGAGGTTCTAGTGAAAATCCGGGGGACCGGCACCCCACGAGCATCCAACAAGCCACTTAAGACTTTAACTAACCCTACTAGGAGTTTTAATATACACAAAGGTACACCTCCTTTCGAGTTAGCACTGTATGGTGAGCACTAATACCGGTTAGACTTGGCTTTCACCTTATCCTCTGATTTTTATAGCGGACCGGATGAAAGTACCACTTGAGGTCATTCCCTTGGGGTGGATATCAAGGCAGGCCTCTCTAAGGTTTAACAAAAGCAACACAAGTAAATATTTTTGATCTCCAAGTTCGTGTTGGGATGCGAGGAGAGAGCATACACATTTACTTGGTCACACTCGCATGGGGTTCATTAACCTTAAAAATTCCATGTGTGGAAGAAAATGCAAGCACTTGTTTGTTTTAAAGCCCAAATCCAAATGTGATGAAAGACAATGGTTTGTTTTAGCCCAATTTTTTTTTATGTGAATTTGCAAACAATTGTTCATTTTATGCCCAAAATCCAAATGTGTGATCAAGTAAGATTGGAAGTTAAGAGATGAAATGATTGCACCTGGTTAATTCGTTGTCCAAATATGTTGTAAATGTTGATGCCAATGTTGCTCCAACTCCTTATGATCACCTACAACATAAAAAAAAT
This sequence comes from Cunninghamia lanceolata, assembly GCA_027924645.1. NCBI lineage: Eukaryota > Viridiplantae > Streptophyta > Pinopsida > Cupressales > Cupressaceae > Cunninghamia > Cunninghamia lanceolata. The sequence goes on along the minus strand of BSBN01000429.1, from coordinate 1,468,806 downwards.
GATATTATAATGCAGGCATAAAAAATAGGCTCATCAGGCAAGGAAAATTGTAATTTTAGATGCATAGCTGAATTAGATTTAATTATTTTGATAGATTTTTGGTTTGAAAATTAAAAAATAAAAGAAGAGACCCCCATTAATTTTCAGAGAGATTTCCGAAAATGTAAAGAAATCAGAAAAATTCCCTGATTTACGCCCAGAAATGTAGATTTATGAAAATAGTATAGTCGGCAAAGATCAGATTTTTTTGCATTGTAAAAGACCTCCAAATTACATCTATAAAACATAGACCCCAATTAAAATTTTAAGAGCTTTCCAGAAATGTAAAAATTTCTGAAAAATATGCTGATTTGCGCCCAGAATTGTGATTTTATGAAAAAACATAAAAATGTGATAAATCCCGCAAAAATCACGATAAACCAAAAAACTTTCTATTGTATCTTCCTTATATCATGGACAAACTTTTGCTAAAATCTTGTAGAAAAATTCATAGCCGTTTGGAAGATATGATGAAATCTTTAAAACCTAGGGTTTTGTCCAAAAAGTAGCAGATCTGCAACAAAAATTTAATTAAACCTGCAGAACTCAACAATGGGGGTTAGATGAATGCAAATTTTTACTACAAAAACCTACAAAAAAGATCAAGTGAAGTGAGTCCCACTGGGCGTGCCAAATGTAGTTAGGGTAAAATTGCAAATCAGGGCAAATGAATAAACAGCAATGATAAAAACCCTAGCAATGCACAATGAAGCACAAGACAACATGAAAATCACAATAAAAAATGTAAATGCAACTCGATCTCCACGCTATGCTTGATTTATCTCCATTGCTCTTCTCCACCTCGCATGAGCATGCAAGATTTTGAAGGATTATTGTTGGAAGAATGTTGGGTGCTCACTTCTGCAACATAACATTAAGATGAAGATGATAGAATGAATGATAGATGAAGGATGAAAAGGCTCTAATGATATTTTGATAGCATGTGGATACTTGAGGATCAATGCATTTTAGAAAATTTGGCAGAATAATGGTACTTGAAGCTCAATGCATGCTAATGGCTTGTGAAGGGTTTGATTTATAGAAAAGGCTTGGTTTAAATGGATGGTTGATATTAAAAAGCTAAATGATTGATGTGGATGGCTAGGATTGATTCGGTTATCCCACTCTTCAAGGGAGTTGTAGTCATTTGACAAGTGTCAAGGAGAATAGGGCTTATGTGTGCTTGTGTGCATAAAAAGTACTACATGTGAAAGATATTAAATAAAGTATGTAGTACCACTTATCTTTTTTAAATGAAATAGGCACACATGTCAGCTAAATGATAAGATAAATTAATTAAATAAATAAAATTTATTTAATTAATTGGAAAGTTAGCTTATGATGAGAACTTAATTCAAATAAAATATTTGAATTAGTTGGGATATGAGTTGGATATTAATTAAATAAATTAAGATTTATTTAATTAATTGGATAAATGAATAGGATGAGATAAGATATGATGTGGAAATTAATTAAATAAATAAAATTTAATTAATTAATTAGGATGAAGATAGAATATGATTGGGATATGATGTGGAATTAATTAAATAAACAAAATTTATTTAATTAATTATCTAGGTAGGATGAGGATGGGACTGAATGGGATTTTAATTAAATAAATAAAATTTATTTAATTAATTGGCTAATGGAATAAATGGGGTTAAGAGTGGGATTTAGGACAAAATGCTACATGATGTCTAAGTGATGTATTTGACTAGGTGTTGCTAGACATGAACAAAGTTGGGACAAATTTGGGTGTCTACACTTGGTATGCGTGAGAAGTATGTGCCATGGAGGGGAGCTGGTGCTACCAAGATTCTGAAGCTATCTGCTTTGAATAAGCATGGCCAGGGGATTCAACAAATACAGTCCTTTCCTAGCCTGGGTTGTACAAGTGTGTGATTGTTGTGAGTGTGATTGTCTGCAATTACTATTTTTCTTGTCAAGAATCACAAATTAGACATTTTCCTAATAGACATAGTCACTTTTGAGCTTAAACTGCCCACATACAGATAACTGAATCACTTTTAAATAGCAGTTAGCCACTTTTTGCCTAAATTGAATCACTTTTAAACAACAGTTAGCCACTTTTCACCTAAACAGAATCTCTTTTAAAAAGTAGTTAGCCACTTTTTGTCTAAACAGAGTCTCTTTTAAACAGCAGTCAGCCACTTTCTATCTAAATCAGTTCACCTTTAAACAATAGTCTGTCGCCTTTGGCCTAACTGGTGTCGCTTTCGATCAGTAGTAAATCACTTTTGAGCCAATATTAATCACATGTGAAAAATTGGATCACCTCTAGTTAACATTCTAATCTGTTGTCAGAACCTAAACTAGCCCACATTTGAGCTATTACTAGTTGCCTTTGGTTTTTTCTAAGTCGCATATGAGCTATTACTTGTCGCCTGTGGTCTAATACCAGCAAATTTTAGTGACAACCAAATTAGTCACAAATCCAGCTTGTTCAGCTTCAACATTAGCTTTTAGATCTGTCTCTGATCATTAGCAGATACCTAGACTTTGTCTCCTGCTTTGAGATTATCAATCAATCGCAATTCATGAGCTTTTCATCTTTTTGAGATCCTAAACCAGCAAACCAAACATCAAACCAATCATTTCAATCAATCAACAAAACATCATCTCCTAGCTTTTAGCATGAGCAACATCAGCAATATAATAACTCTTAGCAAACAACTTTTCCCTTGAGTGTGTGAGCTATTCTCTAGGGAAAACCAGCCAACAACAAATCAACAAAGCAAACCAACTAATCAACCAAAGCAAACCAGCCAATCAAAGCAAACCAACCAAGCAAATCAGCAACCAAGCAAAACAACAAAGCAACCAGCAACCAACCAACCAGCAAACTATCACCTTTCTTTTGGGTCTCAAAACTTTGATAAGCTAAACTTTAGTTTTTCAACATCAACATCATGCCTCAAACTAGGAGCCAATATAGAGCTAAAATAGAAGCCAAATATAGAGTTGAAATGGAAGCCAAATTGCAAGCTGAAATGGAAGCCAAATTGCAAGCTGAGATGGTAGCTAATATGCAACAATCTAGATCAACACCTCTTAAAGACGCAACTCAATTTACGACTGGTATGCCTCCTCATATGTTTACGCCTCATGGGTATACCATTGGAGAGTCATCTTCACAACAAGTGCAACCTCAAACATTTTTTGAGACTTTTGAAGAACAATCCCAAGACGACTTATCAGAATTTCAAGATACCCATGTGTGGGATCAAGTTGAGAGACTTGTTTTATCTAAGCCTAATCACTACTTCTTGCAACTTGCTCGCATGGGTGCTAAATTACCAAGAGATTTTGACATATTTGCTATTAGAGAGCACGATCCAAACACTACCGCTGTTGTTGCAAAGGGACCATCCACTATAGTCACACCATCCCCCATCATATCACAAGCTCTATCTTCCACCACATCTCTTTCATTGCCTATTGTTACTTCATTTGATCCACCACACTCAGAATACACTCTAGAACCTTTGATAACACCAACCAATGTGCTCCCTTTAATTTCACAAAACTTGAACATTCCACCTTTCCATGTTCCTCAACATACTCCTCCTCCTACCATGACCGTTTCTATGCCTCAAGTAACACAAGTTGTCCATGTGGCCCAAGCGCAAACATCACAAGCTATCCCCATATCCCATAGGGTGCAAGCCTCCCAAGATATCCCAACAACACCAATAGTTCAAGCTTCATAACCATCATAACCTCCCATATTCCATATGAAATACCATATCTCATATACCAATTGCTAATACGCTTTCCACCATCTCTACTAATCCCTCCATTACACCATATAATCCCAATGTTAGTCTTATTGATACGAGTGGCCCTCCTATTGTTTCTCAAGCCAATCCTAGCACTATAGTCACTTATGTTGAGCAACTTACATCCATTCCGTCATATTCTTCCAATCCTTCACACACCATCAATCCATCTTATGCTACCCAAGGCTTGCCTATTGTCACCCAACACATGACACATATCAATCCCCATGTTGTCCAAAATACAAACCCAAGTGTCCATCCTTCTTTTGCATCTACCAATCCTTCCATCACTTACCATGTCACAAATCCAACTCCAACTTCCCAACCATTAACTAGTGTCAATCCATCTTCCACTTTGCATGTGATGCAAAATCTTGGTGCCAATTCGTCACAATATACCCAACCACCACTTGTGTCTCAAGGATAGCACTCTTTAACCACATATGTGTCACATACCAATCCGTTGACATGTATTGTGAGTACACAACCTCAACAAATGGTCATGGCTTCATATATCCCACAACAACAACCTTAATATACATAATTCCATGTTCCACCCCCTTTGTAACAACAGTAATTATCTCTAGTGGATGTTCAACAAATGATTAACCATGCGGTAGGACAAGGCAAGAAGACATTCTCTTTAGAAAACATATGCACTTATCCATTTGACAAGTATCTTCATATGCCACCTTTTTTGCCACACTTTGAAATTCCACAATTTGACAAGTACAAAGGAAAAGGAAATCTGGAAGACCATCTTAGAGCATTCTTTGTGGCATGCCTTGATGTTACTTATGATGATACATATCTTTTGAGACTATTTCCTTGAAGCTTAGCAGGACAAGCTCTTGAATGGTTCTCTCATTTACCTCCGGGAATTAAATCTTTTTCAGAATTAGTGAATAAGTTTCTATCACACTTTGCTTTTAACATTAAACATGAGGTAAACATGAATGACCTTGTCAACAATAAACAGTGCAATGGTAAAGCCTTTTCTTCATTTCCTCAACGATGGCGTAATATGGCTAGCAAACTATCATGGGAAATTCCTGAGAAACAACAGCTCGATGTCTTTGTTCAAAATCTTCATCCTAAGTTGTCATTCCAATTACAATTGCAAAGTGCTAGCACCTTTGATGAACTTGTTTCAAAAGGAACCATCATTGAACGAGCTTTAATTGCTAAAGGAACTATCAAGATCTTTCATTATAACAAAGACTATTCTCAAAACTCCACTGATAAGTCTCGCTTTTGGAACAAAAATAAGAATGTTGTCAATGATGGTGTTGTGGACGCAAAGAACATACAAACTATGAAAGCTCCCATCAACATTCAAGTTGCTTCTACAACAACACAACCTTTTCAACAAATGCGACAATGGCAAACTTCCAATCCGTGCTGATAATTTACACCATTAGCGGAACCTATGGAAGTTGTCTTTCAAAAGCTTCTCCAAGCGAGTGATATTATGTTACTGGATGCACCACCCAAGGTGAACCTCTCTTCAAATCTCCTTGGTACAAAGAAAATGAGTATTACAATTACCATAGAGTTAAAGGATAAAAAACAAATGGTTGTATGTGCTTAAAACATGTTATCCAAGATTGTATCAATCAAGGTTTAATCAAAATTACACCCTCAACAACTCAACCCACACAACAATGAACATCGAACTATGATCTAGAATCTTTCAAGAATCCACTTCCATGTCATGACAAAACAAGTAACCCTCATGTCAGGAATGCCATTCAGTACAACTATGAATCATCTACCATTGGCCGCATTGACCATGCTTGCATTTCTACCATTACTATCCAAGGTAAAGCACTTGACTACACTGTCACCACTCAAAGAGGTCGAGTCACCATTCAAGGAGTACCTGTTCATCCTCCTTGACCATTCTCTAACTATAATATATTGGATCATCTTGGAAAAACACCTGCACACATCTCCATTCTTGAGTTGCTTCGCATATCCCTTGCTCACAAAGCTATCCTTGACAAAGCCTTACAAGAATCTTTGATGCCCAACGATATTGATATCACACAATTCCAATCTATGGTCACTAGCATTGCAGCCCCTTGTCATTTATCCTTATCTTGCAAAGATCTTCAGCCCTCCATTCACCCTTCACACAATGAATCCCTCCACATTGAAGTATTTGTTAAACAACGCCATATCAAATGAATCTTGGTAGATGGTGGAGCTGGTCTTAATATATGTTCTTTGAAATTAATAAAACAATTGGGATATTCTAAGAAAGATGTTGACACCTCCATTGTTATTACTATCAGAGCATATGATGATGCCAAGCGAGATACTGAAGGTATTATTTTCTTGCCTATCCAAGTTGGGCCAGTCACCACAAAAACCCATTGTTAGGTTCTTGATATTAACCTTCCTTATAACATCATCCTTGGTCATCCATGGATACATGCCCTCAAGGCAGTTCCTTCTACATACCATCAATGTCTTAAATTTCCACACAATGGTGTTGAGATTACTATCCAAGCTGATCCCAATCCATTTGAATTTTGTCATGCCTTTCAAGCTAAATATCAGAGTCTGAACTGCATTCCTATCAAGACCAAGGCATATCCGTCTTCATCCTATATAGATCCATCTAACCTACTCAAGCCATCATCTAGCAAAACTGCTTCCAATCTCCGTATCAAGTATACTGAACATGGCCTTGGTGAATACACACTGCAAGAATCTTGTTGTGTTGGCACCCTTCTATTATCTCCTAAATCCTATGGTAAACCATTTACATCCAAACCAACTTCATCCCCCGCTGTCATCAAAGCTCTGCCCACAGTATTCATTAAAGGTAGATTCCTGGATGATGAAGACACTAATGATATAGACTCTTGGATATTCTTTGATGAAAATGACCAAGTCCAATTGGAAGTGAAGAGATACAACAATGGTTTCCACATCATAAAGAACATGGGCTACAAAGGACATGGTGGATTGGGATCACAGGAACAAGGACCTATTGAACCCATTATTGTGTCTAAGAAGTTTAATAAACAAGGCCTTGGTTATCAGCCAAAGGTACCACGACTCAAAGACATTAAGTGTATTTCTGACAGTGATGCTGGACCTTCCTCGGTAGGAGAGACTTCTAATTTGGATACTATCAATGACTCCTCCCTTCATATTACTGACCTTTTCCAAGAAAACTCCATCTTCATGCTTTTCACAGCTTCCTCCAACCACAACCATTCCTCCATTACCCTTTCACTCATATATCCTAACCTCATCGATTGGGACCAACAGGGGGCAGCAATGTTAGATACTTTTGAAAATGATGAAGCTATTACAGAATTCATGGGCTTACAACAAGGTATTCCATTGGGTGATCACAAAGTAAGTTTCATGATGGATCTACCTAAACTAGCATATTTTGGCGAAAGTATCAAATCCTTCAGTTGCAAAAGTGAAATAAACAAAATCAAACAAAATAGGTCACTAGGTGAAAACTGAATGGTGCCTCTTAACCGTGAAAAAGTTAAAAAAAAAAGGACGTATCCGAAGGTGAAAACCTCTCCGAGGCGCCTGAGGATGGGGGATTTGATCTTCCTAATGCCACTGATTATCATGAGAAATCAACCATGCTAGTTGAACAATCACAAGACATGAACTTGGGTACAAAGCATAATCCAAAGATGACTTTTTTGGTAGCATCACTATCAGAGCAAGAAAGAAGAGACTTCATAGCATTTTTTATGAAAAGAGCTATAAATTTTGCATGGACTTATGCTGACATGCCGGGTCTAGATCCATCACTTGGGGTACATCATCTAGCAGTATCTCCTAATACAAAACCTGTTAAACAAAAATTGCACAAAATGCATCCGCAGGTAGCTTTATTGGTCAAGGCAGAGATTCAGAAACTATTAGAAGCAAAGTTCATAAAGCCTATTGATTATCCAGAACAGGTTTCAGATTTGGTACCTGTAGTAAAACCCAATGGATGAGTGTGCTATTGTACAGACTTCAGTGATCTTAATAAAGCATGTCCTAAGGATGACTTTCCACTACCAAGCATAGACAACATTATAGATCTTATAGCCAGACATGAAATGCTATCTTTGATGGATGGATTTTCAGGGTATAATCAAATTAGAATAGTGGAGGAAGATCAAGATAAAACATCTTTTATTTTTCCATGGGGCACATACTGTTGGGTTGTAATGCCTTTTGGTCTCAAGAATGTTGGAGCTACTTATCAACGAGCCATGACAGTTATTTTTCATGACCTTTTTCATACTATCATGGAAGACTATGTTGATGACATCTTGGGAAAATCTAAGACAAGAGAAGGACATCTATAGGTATTAGCACAAATCTTTGATCGATTAGAAAAATATCAAGTCAGATTGAACCCAAAGAAATGTGTATTTGGTGTAACATCCGGAAAATTGTTGGGATACATTGTGTCTCAATGAGGGATAGAAGTGGACCTAGCTAAAGTAAAAGCTATCATAGAAATGCCTTTGCCAACAAATCTCAAGCAGCTCCACAACTTACAAGGCAGGTTACAGTCCATCTGTAGATTTATCTCACCACTAGCAGATAAATGTCATCCTTTTCAGCATCTTCTTTCACAAGGGTGAACCTTTTAAGTGGGATGAAAAGTGTCAACAGGCTTTTGATAAAATAAAGGAATATCTAGCAACACCTCCTGTGTTAGTACCTCCTATGCTTAACCGCCCATTATTGCTCTATATATCATCAACAATAGCCGCATTGGGTGCCCTTCTAGCTCAACATGATGATTTAGGAAAAGAACAAGCCATCTACTACATTAGTAGAACTCTTGTGGGCAATGAACTCAATTATTCATCTATGGAAAAAGCATGTTTAGCATTAGTGTTTGCTTCCCAAAAGTTGCGACACTATATGCTAAACCAAACAAAAAAGCTCATATCTAATGTGGATCCACTCAAATATCTTTTTTCTAAAGCAATCCTCATGAGAAGATTAGAAAAATGGGTCATGATCTTAAGTGAATTTGACATACAATATGTGGATCGAAAAGCCATCAAAGGACAAGTCATCGCTGATCAATTAGTTGTAGCACCTAGCACAGATATTCACCTAATATATCTAGAATTTCCTGATGAAGGATAGTTCAATTTAACTTCTCGAACATGGTGGTGGCTATATTTTGATGGATCATACACACAACATGGATTAGGAGCAGGCATATTATTTGTTACCCCTCAAGGAGATTGTATACCCAAATCATATAGAATTGCATTTCCATGTACCAATAACATAGCAGAGTATGAAGCTTTAATCACAGGATTGTGCATGGTAGTACAATGGGCTATCAAATAGTTACAAGTCATTGGTGATTCTCAACTGGTTATCAAACAGATCTTAGATGAATATCAAACAAAAGATGATAAGCTTCTTCCATACAAGATAATGGTTGATGATTTTAAAAATTATTTTGACAATATCACTTTTGAACAAATCCCAAGACTACAGAACATAGCAGCAGATGCCATGGCTATGATTAGGTCTCTTCTAGACATGCCATCTAATACACATAAATGTGAGTTCTTCGTCGAACAACTTTTGATTCCAGCATTTGAAGTTCCACAATTTGAGCTTATATGTGACATTGTTGGTCCCAATTCATCATGGTACGAGGATTTATACAAGTATCTCCATAATCAAACCTTTCCACTTCAACTATCTAACAACCAACGCAAAACCTTTATCCGTCGAGCCTCTCATTACACTATTTTGGGAGATACCCTTTATCACCGGAGTCTTGATGGTATCCTTCTTAGGTGTCTTGATTCTGAGGAAGCAAAAGTAGCCTTACGTGATGTACATGAAGGTGTCTATGGCTCACATTTTGCTGGCCCTGGCCTTGTTAAGAAACTTCTACGAGCAGGATACTATTGGCCAACCACGGAAAAAGATGCACATCAATTTTCAAAGAGATGTCTACAATGCCAGAAACATGGAGATTTAATACATGCACCAGCACATGAGCTTCATCCTATCATTACTCCATGGCCTTTTTTGCAGTGGGGACTTGATCTCATAGGTAAAATCCATCCTACTTCATCAAATGGTCATAAGTTCATTATCACCGCCACTGGATATTTTACAAAGTGGGTGGAAGCCATACCAATGACTTATATCACAAGCAAGCAAATATCTAAGTTTATTCTACACTATATCATTTGCCATTATGGAGTTCCTTAAGCTATTTTCATAGATAATGGTCATCCCTTCAAGAATCAAGAGGTCATAGATCTTTGCAACAAGTTCCATATTCAACATTAATTCTCTACCCCTTACTATCCTCAAAGCAATGGCCAAGCTGAAGCTTCTAATAAAATAATCATCAAAATTCTCAAAAAGACGGTTAATGAAGCTGGTCAGGATTAGCATCTATAACTCCATCCTGCATTATGGGCATATAGAACAAGTATCAGAACTCCCACTAGAGCCACGCCTTATGCTCTTGTGTACGACACTAAAGCTATTTTACCTACTGAGGTTGAGATCCCCTCATTGCAAATATCCCTACAACATACCATCTTAGAGGAAGATTATCGAGTATCTAGAATCCATGATCTTGAGCTTCTAGACGAACGGTGTCTTACAGCACTCAACCATCTCCAAGTCTATCAAAACTGTCTACGCCACAACTACAAAAAAAAAAATTAGAGAACACAGATTTCAAGTTGGAGATCTTGTCCTTAAAGAAAATCAAAGGAATCAACAACACCGGGAGAAACAGGGCAAGTTTGAACCAAATCGGCTTGGTCCTTTCATCATCACAGTAGTTTATGGATCAGGTGCAAATACTCTTTCAACACCTAAAGGCATTCCATTGGATGAACCAGTCAACAACATTCATCTCAAGAAGTTTTATCCTTGAATCTCAGCTATCCCCCCCCCAAAAAAACCATCCAACAATGAAAACCACTTTGTGGCACTTTGGATAACAAAAAAAATAATAGTATAAGATAAATAATTCATCCTCTGGTGAAAACCTGGCAAACAGGGACCTTGGATAAGTACCATAGTGAAAACCTGGCAAACAGGCGCTATGCATAGTGACCAACCTCCATCATATGCTTAGTTTGTTTGATCATCACTCTTCCTACCATATTTCTCCATCCTATCCCACATAGTCCATATCATAATCCACATGTCATTGCAATAAATATCTTTTCCATCTTTGCCTCTATCAATGCTAGCTATCATACTTGAGACATTGTCGCGATAACTATCTCTTTTGGCACCTTAGCATCTTGACCGCACACCTTTTTCATCGTCGCTTCTTCATAATAAACCTCATCCCACATTGGGGGCATTTGTTGAGTCTTATTTGGAAGTGGATACCACTATCTCTAGCTCATCACACATCAAACACTTTAGCTCACAACACAACAAACTTTCAACTTCAACCATAGCATTCATACAATGACAAACATGGCAAAACAATTTGCAACCAGGATTCATATCTTTGCAATCAATTCACGTTCATCTGACATCTGACAATCATAATACATTGCCAATGCAAACATTCAAGAAATCACTTGAGTCTTTCAACACCACTCATCCAGCGTAATAAGCAAGAACTACATCCCAGCTCTATCGTTAAAGCCTTGATCCCGTGGATACAGGGTATGTAGGTAATTTGAGATGTGAAGGAAGCACTCTGATTCAGGCAAAGACGATAGCCCCTTCTTTCATCATCCATCTTTCATCTTTCTTCTAATCATCCTTCAATCTTTCATTTCACATTCTTCTATCTTCTCATCACATACATCATCAATAAAACCCAGAACTACATATTCATCATGTCTCATCTTCATCATAAATGTGTTTTGATCCCATGGATACAAGGTATGTAGGCAGTCTGGAATATGAAGGAAGTTTCCAGTACTCAAGCACAGATGATCCACCCCATCTTCTTCATCTTCTTTCATCTTCCATCTTCTTTTTGATCCACTCAAGTAGGAAACAAACTATGTGTGTACTGAAAGCTTGAGCACTTTAACCAATCAAGAGTAAGCCAGAAGCTATTTGTCTGCATGCCTTAAGCCAACATTTGCTATAGTAGTTTATCAACATCTTTAGCCTTCAACAGGATGCATCTTTCCTCTTAACAAGGCGCCAACTTAAATCCATCTAAGAGCACCTAAATTTGGCAAGAGAATGTGATGATAGTATCTTTTGTTTTATCTGTTGTCCCTTTTCTATGCCTAATCAAGACTCCCTTGATTTATCTATATCTTGGTATGTTGCGATGAAGTAAGGAATGGGGCATGGTCATATTACTTTCATATGCCATGTTTGCAGGATGTTCTTATTCTCTTCCTATGTGTATTGATATCTTGTACGTGTTAGGATTAGCATCTTACATATCAATATCTCTAGCATCTAAGAAGCTAAACAGTCTCTTATGCACTTGAGACTATTCTATGTCAAGACTAACTCCATACATATAACCAGCAAGGTGTCACTATGTGTAGTGGAGATAAGCTCAAACCATTGCTTGTAGTGTCAAAGTCCATCTCGAAACACTAGCTGTTATTCATATCTTGTGCATGTTGGCTCAACATCTTGACCTCATGTGTTTAGACAAGATTGTAGCATGCTAGTTGCACATTGGATATCTTGACACCTTGGTCTTCTATACCTTGGTGCATAACATCCACATGCTATATCAAACATAAGGATTGCATTTCTTTTTATTTTGAGCAATTACTTAAAAAGTTGCCCATCATCCCATCTATATAGTCCTCATCCAAGATCAATCATTCCTATCATCTTTTTTCCACATCTCTTATCCTGAAAAACAAGTGTGTTAGACATACATAAGTCTATATCATCTCATTACCATCTAGCTATATGCATACGTCCATGTCATATCATTACCATTTACGTATTTGCATTATCATACATTTTCCATTCATATCATTTGCATAAACATCCATACATAATCCATGAATATACAAATACAACATGTATAACCATCATAATACCAATAGTGCATCCATTACAACATCATATAGATCACCAATAGCCCATCATATATATATATATATATATATATATATATATATATATATATATATTATACATATATATATACATGTGTCAATATACAAGTGTCTACATATACAAGCTAAGCCATAAAGAATGTATGTACAATAGGCTCTAGCCCTCATAATGATACAACATAAAACAAGGTAGCCCTAATGACTACTAGTAGCTCCCTCACCCTAACCACCACCAATAAGTCCCACACCTTCTCCCCTATCTCTCAGTGGCCCCATCACTGAGGCTACTGATCAAGATCCACCTGACCTCTGTGAACCTGAAGCCCTTGATCTGCTCTTGAAGCTAGGTTGCCTTTGCTCTGCTGGCACAACCCCATAGTATAAGCCTCTATAGTACTCTACCCCACCATGTACTCTCCATAGCTCCGCCTGTACTTGTGTCAACTATGCAGCCAAATACAACATAGCCCCATCTGTACCCAATGCAGTCACTGCTCTATCCTGCTCACTAGTCATCCCCTGTAGATGTTGCACAACTGTATCCCTCTCTACCCACATACCATCTCTCTCTGCTCTTATTGCACGCACCTATTGTACAATAGTATCTCTCTCTAACCTCATCATCTGCTCGCTCTATCTAGCTGCATCTCTCTCCCCTGTCACTCTAGCAAGTGCACCATCATCCTGTCCATCCCCAACTTGCACTCTCAACTGTAACTAAGCCTGATATGTATGAGCCTGAGCCCTAGAATGCCGCAAGCTAATCACCACCTGGTGTCTATCCAACTCCACCCTCCTTAATCTCATCTGCACCCACTGCCTCCATCTCCTCTCATCTGTGATCCTCCTCCGTAGCTACTGAATCCCAAGATCATCACCCACCAATATCTGCCCCTAAGGCTGTGCAAGTATCTGAGGCTATCCTGGCATCTGTCCCTGTACCTATATCCCTGGTGCTACTGGTACAATAGCCTGCGTTGGTGGAGCCCATCATCGCCTCCTCCTGACCGGTCTCTCTATCCCTATTTCCCCTATCTCTCCAACCTGCATCAGTCACGTCAGTCTCGCTGTCACCCAATATGCATCATAATCTGGTAGTGTACCTAGATCTGTAGGACCCTGTCCCCACTACCATATAACTAGTTGTAGCCCCTCTCTCCGCCAAAGCCATATCCATCACAACCTCTAGCCCCTAATCAAACACCTCCTATCTAGTCCTCCCAAAAATGGCATCACCAACCGGTACTGCCTGTGGTAACCTGAACTGTCTCAAAACCCTCTCTGGTAAATAGCATGCCACGCCCAAAAATATATTTTTCCTGTCTAGCATAGACAATCTCAGTATCCTCCTCATCGCATCTCTCACATCCCAACCATGGTCTCCATACAAATCTATCTACCTCATCCAACCTCCTCCACCAGTACACTACTCCTCTGCACTACCGATATGTCAAAGCTCCTCTATACATCCTATCATAAGGCTCTCCTACTACTCTAACCACCCATCCCTCTGGTCTCATCATTGGGATATACTCATAAGCCCACACATGCAAAACTGTAACTCCTGCAGCTATACTAGCTCTGAACATATATGCACAATCATGTAGGAAATGATAGAGCTGTCCAAGTACACACTCCGCCCATGCATATCCTGTACCATAGGAGAACATCCCCTCCATCATTGTCCCCCATCCTACCAGAAAACCTCTTGCTTATCTATCTCCCACTAGCTATCTGATGATAGCCACTACCACTCACTGTAGTCTGTCACAACTCCTCCATCCTCGTCATAGGAATCTTTGAGCCCTCTACTCCAATGTCTGGTGTCCCGAACAATCTCCTAAATGCAGCTGGACCCATATCAAGATCATAATCTACTCGTTCCCCATCTATAGGAATCCACAGAATCTAAAACACATCCTCTAGTGTGATCGTGGCCTCTCCTGTCGGTAACAAGAAAGAACTATGCTCACTCATCCATCACTCTACCATCACCATCATCAGTCCTTGATGTGCCTGCACCAACTCCAATCTCGACACATTCTCTAACCCGAGGATCTCTAACACTAGTCGCTCCTCTACATCCAACAATCTCACTAACCGCAAATCCCTAGGATGTAGCTCCCATGATAACAAAGGTGGTAGTATATCCTACATCATTTCATTCATCATGTCAGTCCCTTGTGCTACTTAAATGCTATAAAAATTTGATCATTTATTGCTATACCAGCTTTTATCTACCATAAGTGGTTCATTTTTCCATATGCACCTATCTGTTGATCACAAGTGACCTCTTTTACCATATGCACTTACATCTCGCTCATATGCGACCTATTTTGTCTATGCGATCACTGCTTGACTACGTGTGAGCTGAACCTCTACATGCGTCTATCTTTCGCCTATAAGTGAGCTATATCTCATAAGCGAGCATTTTTTCTTTATACGCAAGCTGAACCTATCCATGCGCTTATTTTTAGCCCATAAGTGACTTGTTTATATCTATATGCACATTTTGCCTATACATTTGCCTAGCTGACTGGAAGTGACCTATTCTTTCTATATATGACTAAGTCGCGCCTAAAAGTGAACTTAACTACTGTAAGCGACTTGTTTTCCCTCCTAAGCAACTTGAACTGCCTATCCTAAGACCTAGTCGCTTATGGTGACATGTGTACATTTATGACACTTATAGCCTATCAAAATCATGCTTTTAGCAAAAATTTTGATACATACCGGTACATCTAATCCCTCTGGTCACCCATGTGTCCTCACTTGCTCGGCATGATGATCTCTGCATGGAATCACCATCCTGATAGCTCTCCAACTCTCATTGCATACCAACTCTAAGGAGCTCTAGATCTCTATAGCTTTCTCAACACAACTGAGCACAAATGAGCCTATTTGCCTTTGCAGAACCTACTTACAGCCCTATCCAAACCCTAATTCTTCTATGCCAGGGTCTTTTTTCTTCTGCATCATCCCATTTGTTCCCACCTAACCCCTATTTTCTTCGTGTTGACCTTGCATCCTAGCTTTTCTTTTATCGCGAGCCAACCCAGCCCTTCTTGGTTAGCCTGGCTTACCTCTCGAGGGGGCATCACTTGCCAGTTACACTGGGGTATAACTTTTTTTATTGAAGGCATATCGTATCTTCTTTGACATAATGCTCTAACGAACATTGTATCAAAGAGGGGAAGAATGTAGACACCCAAAATTGACTCATTATCATTAGCATTCAAACATCACATTACATCATCTGCATTTGTCTAACACACTTGAGAAATATCCCTACCACATCTATTTCTTCTATTAATTAAATAAATTTATATTTATTTAATTAATTCATTAGCTATTTCTTCTAAACTATAATTAAACAATCTTTAATTATTTAATTATCTTCATTGTATCTATTTTTAATTAAATAAATTTTATTTATTTTAATTAAAAATTCTTTTCATAAAGCCACTTTCCAATTAATTAAATAAATTTTATTTATTTAATTAATTTATCTTATCATTTATCTCATGAGCCGACATGTGTGTCTCTTTCATTTAAAAAGATAAGTGGTACTACATCCTTTATTTAATATCTTTCACATGTAGTACTTTTTATGTACACAAGCACACATAAGCCCTATCTTCTCTCCACTTGTCATTTTCACACTCACCTATGTCTATCATTCATGCTTAGCCATTCACATAGCCACCGAATCTACACCGCTGATTGATTTTGGTTGAGTTCTATATAAACACCCTCTCATTTCATACTACATCTATCCAGCATTCGTATAGCGTCTACATTATCATCCTAAGCATATTGAGCACTTGAGTATCCATATCATCCATTGAGCTTATCATCATTATCATCCATCCATCATGGAAGCTTTTATCTTCATAATTGTTCATTGTTGAAGAAGCAATCCACATCATAAACAAGGAATCACACAATCTAGGTGATATTGTGCTTGAATTGTATGCTTTTGGTTTCATTTGGATTAGATTCTTTGATGATGGTAGGGTTAGGTTTTCATGGCTATGCTTGATCTTATTAACCTGATTTTTTTACTTATCACATCTTTTCCTTGCATCATTCAACTTCTCATTAAAATAAGCTATAGGTCTACCTTCTTGACTTAACATTGCTCCAATTGCATTTCCACTTGCATCACAATCAACTTGAAATACCTTATTGAAATTTGGTAATGCCAAAATAGGTTGTTCTGTTACTTTCTGCTTCAACAACTCAAAACTTTTATCTACTCTAGATGTCCACTTGATATCTTTTCTGTCACCTCTGATTGTCTCTATCATAGGGTTACAAACTGAACTGAAATTTCTGATGAACTTTTGGTAGAAACTAGCCAATCCATGAAATGATCTAACCTCTCCAATGCTCTCTAGTGTAGGCCATTCAATAAGTGCTCTCACTTTCTCAGGGTCCATCTTCAATCCTTCCACAAAAATCACAAATCCCAAATACACTAACTCTTCCTTCATGAAACTACATTTCTTGATGTTTATCATCAATTTCTCTTCTCTCAAAACTTGTCTAATATGCCATAAATGTTCCTCTTTTGTCTTACTAAAAATCATAATGTCATCTAGATACACAATCACAAACTTACCCAAGAATTTCTTCAGAACTTCATTCATCAATCTCATGAAATTACTCGGTGCATTTGTCAATCCAAAAGGTATCACTAACCATTCATACAATCCTTCATTTGTCTTAAAAGTAGTTTTCCATTCATCACCTTCTCTTATTCTGATCTGATGGTATCCACTCTTCAAGTCTATCTTTGTGAAATATTTTGCTCCAGTCAAACAATCCATTATATCATCCATCCTAGGTAAAGGGAATCTATGCTTAACTGTGATCTTGTTTATTGCTTTGGAATTAGTACACATTCTCCATTCTCCAACCTTCTTTGGTGCAAGCACTACAGGTACTGCACAATGACTCAAGCTTTCTTTGATCAAACCTTTCCTCAATAATTCTTGTATCTATCTATTCAATTCTTCATTCTCTGCTGGTGTCATTCAGTGTGTTGCTTTGTTAGGCAAACTTGCTCCTAGTATAAGATCCATATGATGACTGATACTTCTTATAAGTGGTAATCCATCAAGTACATTGTCTGATATGATGTCTTCATACTTTGTCAGCAACTCTCTTATCTCCTCCGGTTTAGTTTCTTTCTTCAATGATTCAGGCTTCTTAGGGATCAAGGCATAACACATACTTTCTTGTTTCAAACCATCTACCAAACAAATTCTAGCATTCCCACATACATCTTTAGGATCATCCTCCAAAGGAAATAAAGTAATTCTTTTCCCATTTGTTGTTATAGTATATGTATTCTTTCTCCCATCATGTATAGCTTTTCTATCATACTGCCAAGGTCTACCTAACAATATATGACATACATCCATAGGCATAATATCACACAAGACTTCATCATGATAAGATCTAATATGAAATTTCACCAAACATTGCTCACTCACCAGTACCTTATGATAATCCAGAATCCATGTTATCTGATAGGGCTTAGGGTGTTTCAATCTTTCCAACTTCAGCTTAGTCACCGTCTCCTCTGAAACTAGGTTATCTAAAGTACCACTATCAATTACAACTTTACAACACTTACCTCCTGATTTTCATCTAGTTCTGAACAGACTCTTCCTTTGTGATGTTTCCTCATTTGTCTCTTTTTGAAATAGTGCTCTCCTCATCACCAGTGATTCTCCTTTCTCTGAATTGCCAACTGAACTGGGTGATCCAATAGGTTCCTCTTCAACATAGGCTGCTCTTCCACTATTTTTCGTCCTCTTACTTGTACTACCCTGATTACATTCAAATGCTATATGTCCTTCACCTCCACATTTGAAACAAGTACCTTTGAATGTCTTCTTATCAAATCCTCTTCCTTCCCTCCTGTATCCTTCATTCTGGTATGGATTATAGTTACCTCTGTGATGATAATTTTTGTCATTTCTCTGGTAAGCATTGTTATCTTTGTCATCCTTCTTAACTGGGCTGTCAAACTTCTTCTGCTCTATAAATGGTCAATCATATCTAGAAAATGTTCTTCCTCTCTGAAATTTACCCCCTCTTCCTCTTTGTTTCTGTTCATGCCTCTTATTCAACTTCTCTTCAACTTTCAGGGCAAACTGATATGCTTCTTCCAAAGATGTCATCCTTACCAAACTTAGTTCTTCTTGAATGTTCAATCTCAGTCCATTGATGTATCTACCCACTTTCTCTTTGCTTGCTTCACTATGTCATGTCCTTATGATCATCTTATGAAATTATTCAGTATACTCCTTTACAGATTTCTCCTTTTGCCTGAGGTTTTGCAATCTTTTCAACAGCTCTAACTCATAGTCAGCAGGTATAAACTAATTTTTCAACTTTGTCACCATATGGTCCCACTTTGTAATCTTTTCTTTTCCTCTTCTATTTCTTTCCAATTGAACTTCTTTTGACCATATTGCAGCATGTCCTTTCAACTTTGTCTTTGCAAATTTCACCTTCTCTGGATCTTCAATTTCCTCATATTTAAAGTATTCGTCCATATCATTTATCTAGTCAATCAATTCTTCAAGGTTCAAATTACCAGTATAGTTTGTCACATCAACTATAGGTCTGAATCCAATCTTTGAAATAGCTCACAACATCTTTACCTGATCTGATTCTTCTTCTTCATCACCTCCTAGGGTTTCGCAGTGTATTCTACAGATTGAAATTCCTCTTCATCATCACTTTCAACATTAGGTCTCAGTATTAATCCTCTTTGCCTATCTTCTTCAACAACATCCAATTGAATTTGCACCATTCTCATCAATTCCATCATCTCATCCATTCTATTAGCCATTGTACCAATAGGAGGAACTCTTTGCGGCGACATCTTCCTAGGATCAAGTGTAAACTGCCTCAGGTTGGGCGATCAGGTTACAAAGTGACAACTGCCTCACAATCGATGATCGGTTGTAACACAAGTAATGTGCCTTAATTCGGCAATCTGCTTACAACAAGATCTTATAGAATTCCCTCACCAATCTTTACTCAATTCACTCCCAAAAGATTCTAACTTTCACTCTGATACCACTCAGTGTAGTCATGGTAGGAGGGTTCATAGAATGAATTATCTGGACCATGCAGCAAGAGTAAACACAATAGAAACAACTCAAAGAAATGATGGAATAAATGTAGATTTAGTCATTTAGTATATCAAAGAATTCAAATACAATATGGGTGGGAACATGCGGGCTTACAACTAGGGCTCAAAGGCCTGAGTACATACATGCACAAGATAAATCTTTGAGGCTCCTTCGCACAAAATCTAAACTATCAATCTTCTAAATCCTGAGAACTACTTTCCTACGGATCTATTACATCAATATATATCAAATCTGGACCAATAGATTCCTCTGTGTCAGTTAAGGAAGGTCACAAACTCCAATGAAGAGTTGTAACGTGTTCACAAATAGGTCAGACCTAAATGCATAGAACAATTCCTCAAATGAATGGAACAATGTGTGGACCTCCGAGGAAGGTCAGCCACAAACCAGGGATCATTGAATGATGTGTCATAAGGATCTACAAGTTAAGGAATGATCCGTAAGCCTTCTCCTTCAGCTGATTGTCTGAGACTGTTAGGATGCTTAGCTCCAAGAAAATAGTTGATCTTCTAATGGCGATATCTTTCTAGTAACTGATCCAAATGCTCTGAATTCTTGATATGATGTAAATGAATGAATGTAGGTACTAAGTCTAGATCTGCAAGATGTGAAATGCCAAAACTGGACCACAAGCTGAAACTACTTCTGACTGAACTGCTTGAACTGAACTAGAAAATGAAAGAACTGAAATGCAAATATTTTTGGTTGATGCAAGATTACTCTTGAACCAGGGATGCTCCTGCATCAATTATCCACACAACAAAGGTTAAACCAGATAGGTAATAACCCTATTCACACCAACACCCTCCTTAAGTGCAACTTAGGGAGGAACATACAAATGCAAAGATGGGTCCCAGTAACAAGGCCATGTTAGGTACCCATGTAAAAATAATCCCTCACAAGCAAAGAAAAGGAGAAAACCTCATGGGAAAAAACTCCTCTCCAAAAGAGAGAAAAACATGCAAAGAAAAAGCATGAAAAAGTGAAGGAAGGAGGACTCAAGAAGACCCCCCAAGGACAACTTTGTTTAGCCTAAGCATCAATCACAACTGAAGTTAACGAGGCAATGCCAAAGGTTTAGTGAAGATGTTTGCAACCTGTTCCTCAGTAGGAAAGTACTCCAAGTTGAGAACACCATCCTTGATGAGCTGCCTGATGAAGTGCATGTGGATCTCGATGTGCTTAGTATGTTGATGCTCCATGGGGTTGCGAGAAATATGAATGGCACTTTGATTATCACACCAAATAGTAGTGGAATGAGTTAGAGGAAATCCAAACTTAGTCATCAACTGTCAAAACCAAAGAACCTCCTGGTTAGCCAAAACTGCACCTCGATACTCAGCCTTTGTCGATGATAATGTAATAGTTGTTTCCTTCTTAAAAGACCATGCAATTGGACCAGAACCAAGGCAGAAAACAAATCCAGAAGTGGACTTCTGATCACTAACATCACCAACCCAAATTCAATCAGTGAAGCCCATAATCGAAGAAGCTCCTGATGGGTAATGAATGCCAAAGTGTGATGTGCCCTGAATATACCTCAAGATACATTTGGCTTCCTTCCACTGACTCTCATTTGGCTCTTGAGAGAAACGAGAGACAAGTCCAACTACAAAGGAAATATCAGGATGACTGTGTGTCAAGTACAAAAGACTGCCAACCAACTATCGATATAATGTAGCATCAACGGTGGGAGTAATGCAACTAGTAGATAGTACAACACGTGACTAAAATGGTGTAGGGGCAGGCTTACAATCAACCATGCCAAATCTCTAAAGTAAATTAAGAGCATACTTCTGCTGAAAAATAAATATACCCTCAGTAG
The DNA here is from genome assembly GCA_027924645.1 of Cunninghamia lanceolata. Classification (NCBI taxonomy): domain Eukaryota; kingdom Viridiplantae; phylum Streptophyta; class Pinopsida; order Cupressales; family Cupressaceae; genus Cunninghamia; species Cunninghamia lanceolata. Next base: position 1,446,911 of record BSBN01000429.1, on the reverse strand, counting down.
ACTAGCAAACCTAAAGACCAAGGAAGTAGTGCAGAAGACCAAGATCTATCATATCAAAGCACTCCATCAATGCTTGCTGAATACTCTAGATCATGGAGGTAGAACTACATGTGAGGATCAAATCATCCACATAAAGCACAAGGATCAAAAGATCATCTCCACATCTCTGAGTGTAAACTATAGAGTCAGAATGGCATTGTGTGAAACCAGAGGCAAGCAGGAAACTATCCATCTTGTCATACCAAGCCCTAGGGGCTTGTTTGAGACCATATAATGAATGATGAAGCCTGCAAACAAGTGAAGAGTCATGTACAAAACCTGGAGGCTGCTCCATGTAGATCTTCTCATGAATATCACCGTACAAGAAGGTACTCTTCACATCCATCTGATACACTAACCATCCTTGAGATGCAGCAAGAGAAAGTACAAGATAAATGGAATCCATCTTAGCAATAGGAGCAAAGGTCTCAGAGTAGTCAATACCCTCAACCTAAGAAAACCCCTTAGCAATAAGATGAGCCTTGTACTTGTCTATAGAACTATCAGCTGCATATTTGGTGTGGTACACCCACTTGCACCGAACCAATTTTCTTCCCTTAGGAAGAGGAACTAGATCCCAAGTATGATTCTTCATTAAAGAAGAATACTCCTCAACCATTGCACTATCCCACTCTAGAATACCTACAACATCTAAAAACTTCTGAGGATCTATGGAAATGGCATGACTCAAAAGACTGACACCAGTTGTCTGTGACCGAGTACAGCAAGTATCTGTGGGATCACCAACAAGAGGACTAGCCTCCTCAAGAGTAGTGCGGGCCCATTGAGGCAAAATGGGTGCTAGAGGAGGTGGTGGAATAGGACCCATTAGTATCATCCTGAAGAATCAAACTATCCTCAAGTGACGATGAAGTAGGTAGAGTATGTAGTGAGGAAGAAGAAGTGGAGGAGGAATCCACTTGTGTGAAGGACTTATCAAAATGGACATCTCTACGAAAGTAGACATCCTAAGTGATAGTATCAAACAACTTGTAAGCCTTCACATCCTCACAATAGCCAACAAAAATCAAAGGTTGACTCTTCTTCTCCATAGCCTTATGTCGATCATCCAGAATGAATGCCCAAGCCTCACTACCAAATACTCTAAAGAAGGATACATTAGGCTTGACATGGGACCAAGCCTCCTTCGGAGTCATATGCTACACTGCCTTGTGAGGCATACGATTCTAAATATAGTTGGCACAATTGACTACTTCAACCCAAAAAGAGGGATCCATAGACCTAGACTAAATCTTGCAATTTGTCATCTCTTGTAAAGTCCTGTTCTTTCTCTCAGCCACACCATTCTACTGAGGAGTGTAAGGAACTGAAAACTGATGTTGAATTCCATGCTCATTGTAGAAATCCTAAAAAGCTGGGTTCACATATTCCCCCCATTATCCGTGCATATTCATCGAAGAGAAAGACCTAACTGCTTCTCCACAAATGCCTTGCATGTCCTGAAAGTGTCAAAAACATCACTTTTGTACTTAAGAAAGTACACCCATGTGTGTCATGAGAAATCATCAATGAAAGTGAGCACATACTTGGCCCCTGAAAATGAAGTAGTTGGAAAAGACATGAGATCACTATGAACCAACTCCAAGGGTGCCAAAGCTCGAGTAGACTGACCCTTAGGAAAGGGATCCTGATGATGTTTTCCAGGTACACAACCTGGACAAACTCCCTCTCTACAAGAAATCTTAGGTACACCAACAACCAACTTCTTTGTGCTCATCTGCTAAAGATAACTGTAATTCAGATGTCCAAACCTCTCATGCCAAACCTTTCTCAAGGCATCGGCATGTGCTATAAGAGATGATCCTGATGAAGACTCAAATCCATCAAATCTTTATATTCAAGATGCATGATCCGCTCTCCCTGTAGCAACAACTATCTTAGGATCCTATAGCTATCTAATAACTACATTGTGAGGAGTAAACTCAACTTTCTTCCCATCCCCAGAATGACAAATCTAATATATGGATAGAAGATTTGCAGAAATCTTAGGAACAAAAAGAACATCCTCAATGCAACCATCTTGCAATTGAATGATGTCTGTCCCCATGACTAAAATCTGTGAAGAGTTCCCCACTACAATCTAAGAAGTGCTAGTATTAGAAAGAGTCTCAAGTAGATCAAGTGAATTGGTCATATGATGTGAAGCACCTAAATCAAGTATCTAGCTATCTGAAGATGCAAGCAAGCCATGTGCCAAAAGAGCATGTCCTTTGCTTGTAGGGGAGGGCTTGGGGAGAGAAATTTTGTTCTTCTTCATAGCTTCCTCCAAAGCCTCTAACCTCTTAAGAGACTCATCATGACCTATTATGCCACAAAAAGAACAAGTGCCACCTTTCTTCTTCTTTGTCTCGGAGGAAGACTCACTAGATTTAGAAGGATTATGTGGAGGAGTGGGCTTTTGATCATTCTTTGGCTTTGGTTTGAAGGGAGACTCACTACCTAAAGGAGATTTTGTCTTGGGCTTCTTCTTATTCTTACCTTTACCCTTGGAGGATGAGGCCATCAAGGCTTCACTCTTAGAACTAGGAAGTGCATTCATTTGAAGTAGCTTGCTTTGCTCCCTAGTAAGACGCTCACAAAACAAATCAAAGCTAGGCATCTTAAAGTCTTTCCCAAAGGCATCCATAGTAGAATAGAAGGTAGATGAAAACACCTAAAATGGGCCCTTTAGCTTTGAAAAAATCAAAAAGATACATTCCTTTTCAGTTTTATCTTGCCCACATCCTTTCAATTGTGACAAGAGCATCTTGAATTTCTCTAGAAAATCTTGGATAGTAGGAAAACTATCTAGAGAGAGTGATGTCAATTATGCCTCTAGTTGCAAGATTTAGAACTCATTGATGGTACCATACAATTCTTCAAGTTTATCCCAAATTTACTTAGGTGTTTTACACTCAGCAATATGAAACAAGTTGTCTGATACATGCAATCCTATGATTCACATAGCTTCATCTAATTTGTTCTTATAAGAAAATATTTCAAACTCCTTAGTGAAACTAGGTGGATTATCCTCTAGCATTTGCCAAAGTCCCTTAGATTGCAGCAATTGTTTCATTTTTAACTTCCATGTATGATAATTATGTGGAGTGAGTGGTTTTATAGACACACTTTCCACCATGTGTAGCAGAAAGAACACCAAAAACCAAAGACACAAGGGCACTTACATCGTGCCTTTCACCCCCCAAAAAAAATGTATTAGCAATGTAATTGTAACCCCCTCAACAAAGTACAATGAAAGAATTTGTACAATTGACAAGCTTAAATCAACCATTTATAACACATGGTGATTTTTACAATTTTTGAGCAAAAAACAAGCTTGTCAAGGGAAAAAAAAGAGGTTACAATCAGATTCCTTGTGATTTTATGAGCAATTTAAAAAAAAAATCACTAGATTTTGATGTCGTATGCAAAAGTTACGCCAGTTGCAAGAAAATGCAAATCATACCTTCAAGCTGCTAAAACTAACAAAAAATGACAAAATATGAAAAAATCACCTACGCTACAGCAAAGCTTATTGATCCACCTTTCCAATGACTATAAGAACATGAAAATCTACCTCTTGGTTTGCTAGATGTGACAAAAAGAAAATGCCCTCCTCCTTTGGCACTTTGCAAAAAATATGGATTGTGTCCTGATTTGAGAACTGTCCCATTCCAGGACAAACTATCTAGGTGGATAGGAAGGCAGACATGATGGTGGACAAGGTGTCTGAAAGTCTTAGAATAAGATTCTAGTAATTTCCAAAGCCCACAGAGATTTTGGTTGATGGCCAACAAACACGAGTCGACCAGAAACATGAAGTGTCGACTAATCTGATATCAATGAAGTCTTCATCTACAGAGATCTAACTGCCCAAAATTCTAGCCCAGACAATGAAAGCTACATGGTCTGATTACTTGCAGAGGCTGATCTGATGCCTAAGTTTGCTATTTAATGGGTCGATCTAAGAGTTTTGGATCTGCTAATGAAGGTCTATCTGAAGAAGACAATTCAAAATTGACCTTGGAGCCGACTGCCTAGCTTTGACTGTGGTTTGTATGCCCATGAAGATTTTAACCTCTGATGGGCGAAAGCCATACAACGGTAGGAACTAGACCATCAAGGAAACCATACAACATTTCTTCTGATGAAGTAATAAACTACCTAAAATGTATTTGAAAGACTTTTGATTTTGGAAGCCTACCATGATGGGTATTGACTTGCGGTCGATGATGTTCAACAATGCAAAGACCAGGTGCAGCTGTTGGTCACCAAGGACTGTCAATGTTGATGGGAGATCTGACTAGAATTATCAAATGCCAATAATGATATCAACTCCATTATACGGCTGGTCAGTGTTGATTGTGATATGCCGACGGAGTAGCAATGAAGGCCGTTCTTGATTGTGAAAGCCTATATGCCGGGATCTTGGACTGTAACAGGATCTGGTGCCAAAAAAAACTACAAATTGGTCAAATCAGATCGCATTGCAAGAATATCATTATTTCAAATCTCAGAAAGCCAATGCAGATCACAAAATAGGATGAAATGCTTGTAGATGAGGCTGCGCAAGCCTTGAATGCTTGTAGTTCATTCAAAAAAGTGTTGCGTGGTAATTAGAGATGCCAAAGACCGATCAAACAAGTCAGATTAGAAGAATAATAATGAGAAGTCAAATGGGTTCAGCAAGTCATTGGTGAAGGTCAATCTCCTTAAAAACTTGAGACTGGTTCTAAAAACATAGTGGAGCCAAAAAAGTAGATCCTTCATCCAAATGCAATGTCAAATCATGGCAAGAAAAGGCGAACTCGATGAATGAGTCCAAATCTCACAATATGGATCGATCACCAATGGGAAAATGAAATCAGCCTTAGAGTCAAGGATTCCAAAGCTGTAGTTTTGAAGAGCCAAGCTGGTCCGATGTCTATATCTGATAAATAGGAATTCAACCCTTGGACCACAAAAGCCTTAAAAAGAGCTTCAAAAAACTTCAAACCTCATAGAGATTCGGGCTCCATGATGGAGCATGGAAGCCAGAAAATGAAGATGGCTAACTCTAAATTTGATACCAACACCAAATCTGGTAGGCTTGAAATTGCCAAATCTAGGTCAAATATGTGCCAAAGCCAAAAAACAAGACCGACCAAGATCACAAAAAAATGGGCCTCATCTGCAAAAATACCCTAAAACACAGGCAAATCAACCCAACAACAACAGAAATATGGTCTACAAAGGCCAGATATGGGCCAAATCTCATCAAACAATAGAAAAACTAGTTGAATCTTAATGTTTCATAGCAAATGATGCAGAAAATGTAGGGGGCAGAATGGCCCTCTGCTAAAAAAAATTTGCCTTTTCAACAAAAAATTTCTGCAAAAATGCATATAAGAGCTCAAAAAAAGTCCAAAAATTACCTATGTCCAAAATCAAGTTTTAAACAGTCAATCTTTACTGATTTGGGCATTCTGAACTCAATGGTGAACTCTATTTTGAGCTAGGATGCACCAGCAAAAGGTTGATGGCAAGATCTCTCAAAAAAATGAGAAGAGGCTTGCAGGATCAGAGCTCTAATACCATGTTGGAGCAATCAACCACCAGGATCAAATCTACAAAACCAAATAACCTTCCACACAAGAGAGACAAGCAAAAAGAATGCTATATTGCCATGATACAACAATACTAGATTACAATAATGTACAATGAGGCCTTGGTTATAAAGACCAAGGTGAAATACAAGATGATGTGGTCATGTGACAAGTGTCTTAATCCTATGACATATGACACCTATAGGATAAGATGACAACTATCAACAACTATCAACAACTAGACAAACTAGAAACATCTAGGAAACAACTAGAATGCTTCCTAAGTCAAATTAATATGTGAACATGTGTGTGAGTATTATTTAACTAATAAATAGTTAGTTAATATGAATTATCCACACAACAAAGGTTAAACCGGATAGGTAATAACCCTATTCACACCAACAAAGAAAAGAAAGTAAAGGGATGTGTTGTCACTTGGCCTGATTTCCATTAAGAACTGATTACACATTGTGGTGATAATCTTATGGATAGCTACTTCAACCAGATTACCAAATTAAGGCAAACATGTATTGTCAAGGATTACATTCATCAATTCTGCACTTTATCTTTAAGAGTGGCAAATGCGGCAGTAGAAAATTTGTTGGAGTTATTCATTGGTGGATTAAAGGATCACATTAAATATGATTTACACATGTTTCATCCAAATTCTATCTCTCAAGAAATGATTATGGCAAGGCAAGTAGAGGAAAATTTTGTGGTTAATAAAAAGCAAGGTTTTGTAAACATAAGAGATAAAAGCACTCCTACACAATCACTTCCTCAGCCTACTAGATTGACACCACAACAAATTGAAGAGAAGAGAGAAAAAGGATTATGTTTCAACTTTGATAGAAAATATAGTACAGGACATAAATACACTGAAAATAAATTATTCTATATTGAAGGCCTGAGTGAGGAAGAAGACAAGGAGGAACTAATATTAGATGGTGATAATGAGATAGATGAAGAGTCAAGAGATACTCAACCAATCATTTATTGTCATGTACTTTTAGGTTTTAGCACCCCACAAACTCTCAAAGTAGTGGGTTTCTTAAAGAAAGAAAGAGTAACAGTGTTGATAGACTCGGGTGGCACTCATAACTTCATCAACAAAAAGTTGGTTGTACTCATCTAAATTGTTTTATATTTCTAGCTCCAGAATTTTAGGTCTTGATTGCAGATGGTGGTACTATTAGTTGTTCAGGTAAAGGACATAGCATTAAATTATCCATGGGAGATTATCATCTTGATTTCCCAATGTATTCTATCTCCAAGGGTGCAATAGATATTGTTTTGGGAGTTCAGTGGCTCACTACTTTGGGAACAATTGAGTTGAACTTCCAAGAACTATTCATGTGCTTTCAATCAAAGGGAAGGACAATAGAACTAAGAGGGTTGCATGAAAAGTCTCCATAGATGGTAAGTGCTTACCAAATGCAAAATATTCTTAAGAAGGGGGCAGATGGGTTTGTGACCCAATTGTTTTCATTAGAAGCATATCACTCAAAGGCTTCTACACCACTAGATCTATAAGCAATTGTAGATAAGCACTCAGTAGTTTTTGGGGAGATGCCAAAAGGATTTCCTCCTAAGAGAGATCATGATCATTCCATTCAACTAGTACCAAGGAGCCAATGACTCAACATTGGGCCCTACAGATATCCATATGCACAAAAAAGTGAGATTGAGAAGATAGTTCAGGAGATGCTTAATGTAGGCATTATCAAGCATAGTCAGAGTGCTTGCTCATCTCCTATGGTAATGGTGTGCAAGAAGGATGAAACTTGGAGGATGTGTCCAAATTACAGGGAGCTTAATAAGTTCACCATAAAAGATAAGTTTCCTATTTCAGTAATTGATTATTTGTTAGATGATCTTAATGGTGCTATTTATTTTACAAAACTTGGTCTTTATTTGGGTTATTATCAAATCAAAACTAGAGATGAGGATGTACATAAGACAACTTTTAGAATCCATGAGGGCCACTATGAATTTTTGGTAATTCCTTTTGGTCTCACAAATGCACCATCAACGTTTCAAAGTTTGATGAACTCTATCTTCAGGCCATTTGTGAGGAAATTCGTTTTGGTATTTTTTGATGGCATATTAATATATAGTAAAATATGGGAGGAACACTTGCATCATGTAAATCAAGTGTTGGACATTTGTAGAAGAATCATTTGTATACTAAACCATCCAAGTGTATCTTTGCTATCAAAGAAGTGGAGTACCTAAGTCACATTGTGTCACATGAGGGAGTCAAGGTGGACCCTCATAAGATTTGGGCGATTGTAGAGTGGAAAACTCCTAAGACCCTTAAGAACTTATGAGATTTCTTAGGGCTTATAGGTTATTATCATCAATTTGTAAATAATTATGGCAGCATAGCATCTCCTCTAACAACTTTGTTAAAGAAGGATTCTTTCCAATGGAATGAAGCAGTGACAAGGGAATTTGAGCAACTAAAGAAAGCCATGTGCACTACTCCAATACTAGCCACCCTAGGTTTTTCTAAAACATTCATTATCGAATGTGATGCTTCAAGACATGGAATAGGAGAAGTACTCATGCAAGAAGGAAGACCCATAGCATTTGAGAGTTGCCAAGTCAAAGGTAAGAATTTGTTGAAGCTAGTTTGTGAGAAGGAAATGTTGGCTATCTTGCATGCAATCAAACAATGGAGACCTTATCTAATGGGAAGACACTTTAAGGTCAAGACAAATCATGATAGTCTCAAATATTTCTTGGAATAGAGGTTATCATCTAAAGAACAACAAAAATGGTTCACAAAGATGTTGGGATATGACTTTGAGTTCATACATAAGAAAGGAAAGGAGAATGTTGTAGCTGATGCTCTATCAAGGCAAGATGAACCCACAAAGTCACTTTTGTATGTCATTTCCATATTACAAGTAGATTGGGTAAATGAGGCAAGAGAAGAGTGGGAAAAGGACAAAGATACTCAAACTCTCATTGAGAAACTCTAACAGAATTCAAAAGTGTCTGACAAATTTTCATGGAAAGGAAATATTTTATGGTATAAGGATAGGTTATACCTTTACAAGAATTCAACCCTTATGTTTAAGGTGTTCGAAGAACTACATGTTTCTCCAATAGGTGGGTACTCATGATTCCTAAAAACTTATCATAGAATCAAGCAAGATTTCTTTTTTGGGAGGGGTTGAAAGGGGATGTTCAAAAATTTGTAGCTAAATAAATGGTGTGTCAACAACACAAAGGGGAGACAATTAAGACTCCAGGTCTTCTACAACCTTTGTGTATCCCAAGTCAGAGGTAGGAGGAGGCATTTATGGATTTCATCACAGGTTTACCCAGATCTAAAGAAAAGATTTTCATCATGGTTTTTGTGGACCATCTCAGCAAATATGCATGTTTTTGTGCTTTGGAACACCCTGTTGGTTCCCAAATCAGCAAATTGTCAAAACCCTAAAAGTATGCCAGGCTTTATGATCAAGTTCAACAAGTGATTTGGCCAATAAACAGAATTAACCAAGATGGTTAGAATTCCCTACACTTTAGGTTCTTCTATGCCTGGGTGGGTGTACTAAGCTATTCACCGGTGATTGTTAACTTTCTTGAGTAATTGATGGTGATTAAGCAAATTACACCTTCATAGAATTTTGTCAATTAAATCATCCTTTCTCAATCTAATTCAAACTGGCATGAGGTTTAAAATAGATAATAATATACAAAACTACCTTCTACTCCTACTCCTACAACTGAAAATCAAAATGTATTGAAAAGATTTTTATATTTATTTGTTTTGAAGATAGAGATGACTGGTGCCTTTCATCCACTGGGTAATGGGGTCAATTACAAAATGATATATGTCCTTCTGATTATAACTCAAATTATTTGGCATTGTGATGTTTATGACTTACATAAACGTGCAAGAATGTAATTATTAGGCTCTTCTTTTTATCCAAATGAGATTTTTCGGGTTACTATGACTTATTCAAAGGATTTTAATTCTTACTTGAAGAAACCAATGAAATGAATCACACAAAACATGAATGTGCTTTGATAAACTAGATATATACTTGATACATTGATTTAAATAACAAGGAAAATACAAATTGGAGACAACCAAATAATTGTTACCAATAACTTCAAAACAACAATTGAAACAAGAATTTCAGGCCACCAAATTAATGTTATATTTCCATTACTCTGCTTCAGAAAGGTTTTTACAATACATAGTTTTCTCCCATATTAATCCCCATTTCTTATATTGTCTCTTATTGTATTATGTCTTTTTTTCCTTTTTTCTCTGATCGGTCTTGGTTTCCTTCTTGTAGGCAGATAAATGAAGCATTACAACTTTTCAACTACCCACCTAGATGCAACTTTTCATTTAATTATATTTTGTTTGTCTCTCTTTGCAATTGAAAATATTAATTTTATCTTCCTTTTATGCTTGTGCAAAATAATTTCATCAATAATACATTAATCTTATTATTTGCTGGTAATTTCACATTTGTACTCTCACCCAATTTAAAAAATATATCCTTCTAGTAAAAATAATTACTCACTCCAAAAATTCTTATTTTCACTTAACTCCCTTGGTGGACCTCAAAATAATGTCATGTTGAATGTTGTGAGTAATTTAAATAAATTTTCCCCTTTCAAATGTATAAATATTCATAATATTTTCCTTGCAATAAATTTTTATGCTCCACTTGTATTGTTCCTGCAATAACACATTCACTTTAGAGTTTTTAATATTGCATTTGCAGGGATGTGAGAAAGCTAGATTTTGCATGTTCCCGCAATACCGCACACTCTTTTCACCATGAGTAAAAATTACTTCTCTAAAATAGTTGTTGGCAAGAGATGCTGCTTCGTATTGATAGGTGTTGTCATTGATGGCAACTAAGATCATCCCAATCATCTGCATAACACATTTTTTTTAGACTAGAAGTTAGAATCAGAATTTGTCTAAGTCCGGGCAGTCAGGAACAGAGCAGGTAACAGGGTCTAATATCTTGGTCTGGATCTCTCTGGTGGAAAGGCATGGTTTACCACAGATCTAAGGTAGTTGTAAACATTGTCAAGACACTCTAAATCTAGATTTTTTTCCTCTGGTGATGAAAGACTCAAAAGATATTATCTTCTGAGTATTGGGTTTTAGTTTGACAGAACAGACAAAAGAAGAATAGATTGACCTTGTGAATGTTCTTAATTCTGGATGTATAGAAGTTGTTTATTGGGCAATTGGTGATGATAAGTAATGGTAACTAACATGATTGATGATTTTCAAGTGTAAGTTTTGGTTTGCATCTCATATTATGTATGGATCTAGCCGACAGAGCAGAGTACTCAACAAAGTTCTGAATGTTCTTGAAGCCGATTGGTAAAATGATTATAGATCATGTTGCAGATATAAATATCCAATGGAATTGGATGATTTTGGTGTGTGTGTGTTGTGAATATGGAGTAAAGGTGAAAAAGTAGAGATCTAAGATTCAGATGAAGGCAAAATAATAAACAAGGTAGAGTGAAGATGAAATGTGTAAGATCAGTATTTTGTACTTAACCAGAATTGAATCTATGCATTAGTAGATACTATTTATCAGTTCAAAATCTATGTTATTATCTTGTAATCTTTCTATAGGTAGTGAGCATCCATTTGAGCAGTGAGCTCTAGGCAGTGAGCCCAAATGCATGTGCATTCTCATTTGGAAAAATACTTTTAATAGGGTATTAATTTTTGTGGGTTAACCCCCACCGTGGTTTTTCCCTTAACCAGGTTTCCACACTAAAAATCATGGTGTCAAGTGTGTTGTTTATGATTCTACTCATGTGTTATTGATTCATGCTTAATGTTTTTTAAGTTGTAAAGGAAGATTAAAGGTAGAAAAGTTTAAATTGTGTGACAACTGATTCACCCCCCCTCTCAGTTGTCCTAACTAATTCCAACAATTGGTATCAGAGCCAAGTTCCTTTTGAAAAGATTAACAACTTAAGGAAGATCTAGGAAGTCAGTAAAAATGGATGAATATAACCTTCAAGGGCAACTGAATCTTGCCCTAGATGACCTTAAGCAGTCCAAGGTAGAAGTCCAAAAGCTGCAAGATAACCTCAAAAAGGCTGAAAACTTCATTGAGATTTTAAAAGAAAAATTGAGCAAATCCAATGCAAAAGGAAAGGAGCAACCTCTTCAACTAGAAGACAAGGCCCTGAAAGAGAAGAAAAAGGAATGTGAAAAGTTAGCTAAAGAAGTTGTTGTCCTAAAATATGAGATGGAAACTGGGGTGATGAGACTAACCAAGGAAATTTAAGATAGGAAGAAAACTAAAGAAGAAATGAAGTAAAATTTGAAAGAGAGATTTGAAGAATGCTGTAGATTGGATGGAATAGTTGGTCTCCTAGAATCTAATCTACAAGAAAGTAGAAACCATGAGAGAAAACTTGAGAGACAGATTATCACTCTCAAACATGACCTAGAAATTGCAAATGAGTATAAGGAGAAGTTCAAGATAAGCTTAGCTAAACTTGAAGCACTAATTAAAGAATAGAAAAAGGATGATGACAAGCATGATCTTAGATATGAGAAAGGTGAAAGATCTGGATCCAGATAAAGAAATTTTCAACCAAGGAATAAAAGAAATAGAACTAGAAAACCTCTGGTAAGACAGCCTAATGCTCAAAGACATCCATCATTCAATGGAAATTGTTTCAATTGCAATAAATTTGGTCATAGAGCTACTCAATGCAGAAGTAGAGTAAATCAAAATGGTCCATCCTTCTCTAGTCAATGCTTCAAGTGTAAGAGGTATGGTCATAGATCAAATGAATGCAGAAGTATGATAATGAATAATGCTAACAATAGAGGAATTGACAATTCTTTCAATGGTTACTATTTTGCTTGCAATGGGTTTGGACACATGGATAATCAATGTAGATCAAGAGGAAATCAAGTTCATAAGCAAGGAAATGTTGTGTGCTTTAATTGCAATAAATCTGGTCATATTGCAAGATTTTGCATAAGTAGGAACAATGGAAGAAGAGGTCTGGTAAATAGAAAATTGGATGAATAGAGACAAGACAAAGGCAAAAGAAAAATTGATGTGAATGACATACAAAGCGAAATGAACAAGATTTGAGTAAAGAAAGATACAATAAGCAATGGTGATGGGTCCGTACCAGAATCAGGTGTTGACAATTCTTCTGAGAATTAAGTCAGGAGCTTTGGCTTAGGGGGAGCTACATTGAACATCAAATTCCCCCCAATCAGTAACTGGGTGCCTGAATCTAGCACAATAAAAGAGAATATTTTGAATTGGTTCAGAACCTTTGGAAGGATTTCCAGAAGAAAAGATGTTGATTTGAAAACTTGTGAAGTGATTCATGAAGAACTATCAAAAATAGAGTAACTAGATATAGTTAGGGCAACACATTTATTACAATGCCAAAATAGGTTTTGCAAAAGATAAAAGGTCACCTGGTCACTCATTTGAATCACTTTGGATTTAGAGGAAACAAGAAGAAGAGCATTCAAGCTACAAATCCAAAGATTGAGGCACAAAGAGCGAATTCAACTGGCAACTGATCAACCCTAACCCTGCAAAAGAAAAAGGTGCCTCTCTATAAATATTTGAATCTAAAATCTATTGAGATGGCTACTCCTCATGTTGATGACATTACTGAAAGCTCTCATCCCAAATTTAAGAAGCATCCTCACAAATCAATTGAAGTCAACCCGTTAGATGCTTTTTCAAGTGTCTTGTATGGTGTGCTGGATGTTGAAGACATTAGGGTTTATATTCATGCAAACATAGATGAATTTGGAGATTCAAGGTATGTAGACTTGTTTGAGAAACAACTCAGGGATAAAAATCATGAACTTAAACCCGAGTATAAGGCACTATAGGATAAACACTATATTCAGATTATGGGGTTTCCAACATTTTATGAGGATGAATGGGTCTGATATGTTTTGATTCAGATGCATGATGAATTCATTTGGTTGTTAAAACCATTCAAGATTACCAAGGATGCTATCAGAATTGTAACTGGGTTAAACTCAACCAGAGGATTGCCCATGCTGAAAGCCGTGAAAAACTAGACAGTGATTGATGCTACTAGTGCCAAGTTTGACAGAAGGGAAATGACCATTAATGATATTATAGAACCGGATGTCAAATTCACCTCCATGGTGATTAGGTACAAGATTTACCACTCAGGCAGAGAAAATTATGTTTCTAGAATAGCCATATATGTTGCATACGAGATGCTAAAGGAAAATACTGATTGTGACTTGTGTGAATTACTATAGAACCAACTGATTGAAAATTTAAATAAAATCAAGAAAGATAAGAAAAATACTTTCAAGTATGGTACATTGGTTCTATGTCTATTCTTTTACTTTATGAATGAGGTACCTAGGGTAAAAGGTGTGCATTGGACTAAGGATGAGCCAGTTGCCATTTAGATCAGAGATCATCTTTGCAGCATTGGTGATTTCAAAGCTCAGAAAACTGCAATATGGGGTTACTTCAAGAATTTTTAGAGTATGATGCACTTAAGGGAAAGAATCCGTAAATCAATTGTTGAGAAGTACAAAAATGAAATATGCTTCATGGTTAATATTGATTAGTGTCTAATGGAAGCAATGGAACCCAGAACTGCTTGGATCATGCCCATGGGGTATGAAGTAGATGAAAAAATCTTGAATATGTATGCTCAACATCTTCTAAGTAAGCCTAAAGACATAACAGTTGAAAGATTTGGAACTTATGAGGAGCTAAATTTAAAACTACAAACTAAATTTAGAGAACCTAAAACCAATAAGAAAGTAAGAAAAGTAGTTGAGCAATTAGTTGAAAATCTGGGCCTAACTAAGGAGGTTGTGAGGAAACTTAGAGAAAAAATTGAAAAGGCTGAGAAAGAGAAACAAGATAAGAAACAATCAGATGCTCCGGTGGAACTCTCTTCCACTTCAAGAACTACTAGGAGCTTTGTTGTTGCCCCTGTTCCTTCCAAGACTGCAAAACCGGAAGCAAAATCATCTAGAAAAGGGGAGAAAAGGAAGAAAACAAAAGTATCTTGGACCTATGAAAGTATAAGAGAAGAAGAAGAAGATATAGATTCTGACATTGAAATCAAGGAAATAAAGGCCACCGAAACAACAGTTGCAAAAGTAACCAAAGAAAAGTCCTCCAGAAGCAAAAGCGCTAGTAAAAGGTAAAAAACAAAAGCATATGAGGAATATGTTGAGAAGCCCATACTTTCCCTATAGGATGTGATAAAGTCAATCACTGTAGATGGTAATCTAAAACCCATGATTGAATTTTATGATGAATACAATGATGTGGATAAAAGGGTGTTGGAGGAAGCAACTGTCAGATATCTCAACATCTACAACAAGGCACTGATTGAGATAACTTCTGAGTTTCCATAAAGTCTAGCAAATGTTTTAGCATTGAGAAAAGAAAATTCCAAGAGCAAGGACATGGAGATCAAGGAACATGAGCTAATAAATTTGTATCCTCAGATTTCACCTGATCAAATAGATACGATATTCAAGGAAGTCAAAAATGACTTTAAAAGCAAAAAGAGAATGAACAAAATCATGCTTGGAGAAACAAGTGAAATCATTAAAGAAACTCAAGAAATTCTATTGAAAGCATTGAAAAAGCACAATTTTCCCATAGTCATAGAAGAATTTATGGATGGTGAAGAAGAGAACATTATCGAGCAACAATCTAAGTTGGGTGAAGCCTCTATTCTAAAAGTGGAAAAAGTAAATCAGGATGATACAAAAATGATGGATAAAGTAGTTGATGTAGGAGATACTCCTAATCCACCTAAACCGTCAGAAAAAGAAGATAATATTACTACTCCACAGAGCCCTCTGGATCCAGTAGTAAGTGGTGAACAAACAGGAAAGAGTCCCTCTATAGAGAACATAGAGAAAAGTAAAGTAGAGAAAGAGCAAGAAAAAGGAAAGAAAGATAAAACAGAAGAAGACGGTGCAAATGTTGAAGCACCTAAAGCAGATACTGAGAAAACTGATGAACAAAAGAATGGTTCAGAAATTGTTGCAAGAGACACTATAGATGTAGTGAAAAGTCTTCTTGAAAAAGAGATGATTGAGTTTGATGAGCCTAAACTACTCCAAGGTCTAGCCAATCCAAATGCTCTCTCTCTAATTCAATTGATGAAGATTGCATCATTCACCCAAGTAAAGGCTAGAGAAAAGATGTTAAAGTTCCACATGGAGGACAATGAGCTACTGGGGCTTGCAACCGAGATTTTGAAAAAATTAATGCCTTCCTACCAGAAGAGTCCATCTGATTCCCCCTTTGGTCATCTAAAAAATCTTGTAAGTTCTGTAAATACTCATTTTGAGTCCTTTGAAAACTCTGCAGAGACAAAAGTTAGAAATGAGTTTTTGGATAAGAGACTTAGTGAAATTAAGAGTCTAATAGGGTATGATAGGACTATACTTGCTATTAGTATAAAGAGTGTTCAAAATGCTCTATGTGATGGAAGTGATGTATATAAATTTTGTCTATCCTGGCCCAAAGTAAGTGAGGATATTGACAACAAGATAAAGGAACAAGAAATGAAATTGTCAAATCTATCCAATAATTTTGATCCTCTAACTGTTTCACCCATAAGTCAGGAATGCCAAGTAATTAGCTTGACTGATGAGATAAAGAGACTTGTTAAAGAGAAAAGCAACATTATGAAGAGAATGTGTGAGCTCTGGGGATTGATTGCCCCTAAGTTAGAGACAATGTATAATGCCCTATCTGAAGCCCAGACTGCAGTTCATACTTGTGATCCATCAAATCTTTCAAAGGCAGAAGCATATTCATTTTTGTTGAGTGGGCACATCTCAATTTTGGATGGAATTAAGAGTACTCAGGCCTTTGAACTTGTGCAAATAAAAACTAGCTTTGCAGACATTCTCAAGTTTATGTAAATAGAACTTAATGATTAGTTGTACATATGCGGCAGTATATACAGAATTTCTAGAGAGTTTTGGCTTGAGACCCCACCCTTTGCCATTTATGTCAAAGGGGGAGTGAAGAGTCGTGAAAAATGAGGAATCCAACAAAGAGGGAGCTTCGGAACTAATATAGAAGCACAAGTGTATAGAATAAGGGGGAGCTACATTAGACACTTAGTCATTTTTCACTAAGTGTTGCCATCAATGCCAAAGGAGGAGATTGTTGGCAAGAGACACTGCTTCACATTGATAGGTGTTGTCACTGATGGCAACTAAGATCATCCCAATCATCTGCATAACACAATTTGTTCACATTGGAAGTCAGAATCAGAATTTGTCTAAGTCTAGGTAGTCAGGAATAGAGCAGGTGACAGGGTCCGGTATCTTGGTCTGGATCTCTCTGGTGGAAAGGTATGGTTTATTGTGGATCTAAGGTAGTTGTAAGCATTGTCAAGACACTCTAAATCCAGAGTTTTGTCCTCTGGTGATGAAGGACTCAAAAGATATTAGCTTCTAAGTATCGGGTTTCAGTTTGACAGAACTGACAGAAGAAGAACAAGCCGACCTTGTGAATGATCTTAATTTTGGATGTATAGAAGTTGTTTATTGGGCAATTAGTGATAATAAGTAATGGTATCTGACATGATTGATGATTTTCAAGTCTAATTTTTGGTCTACATTTCATATTATGTATGGATCTAGTCGATAGAGCAGAGTACTTGACAAAGTTCTAAATGTTCTTGAAGCCAACTAGTAAAATGATTGTAGATCATGTTGTGGATATATATATATATATATATATATATATATATATATATATATATATATATATATATATATATATATATCCGATGGAATTGGATGATTTTGGTGTGTGTGTTTTGTGAATATGGAGTAAAGGAAAAAAAAAGCAGAGATCTAAGATTCAGATGAAGGCAAAACAGTAAACAAGGCAGAGTGAAGATGAAATGTGTAAGATCAGTATTTTGTACTTAACTAGAACTGAATCTATGCATTAGTAGATGCTATTTATTAGTTCAAAATCTCTGTTATTCTCTTGTAATATTTCTATAGGTAATGAGCCTCCATTCGAGCATTCAGCCCAAATGCATGTGCATTCTCATTTGTAAAAATACTTTTAACAAAGTATTAAATTTTGTGGGTTAACCCCCATCATGGTTTTTCCCTTAACTGGGTTTCCACACTAAAAATCATGGTGTCAAGTGTGTTGTTTATGCTTTTGCTCATGTGGTATTGATTCATGCTTAATGTTTTGTAACTTGTAAAGGAAGATTAAAGGCAGAAAAGTTTGAATTGTGTGACAACTGGTTCACCTCCTCTCAGTTGTTCTGACTAATTCCAACAATAGTGTCACACTTAATTAATTTTAATAAATCTTCTTTTCAAATGTGAAAGTACCAACCACATTTTAATTGCAATATATACTTTCACATTTTTAATAATCCCTCTACACCACACTAGTCTTAGGGTTTTGTGCCTAGTCTTTGTGGGGATGCAGGGAGGGCTTTGAGTTACCTACTTTCCTGCACATTCATTTTCTTACCTCTGTCGATTGCAAACTTAGTCACCTCAGGATTTCTATCAAGAAAGTTTCACAGAATTTGTAACTTCACCATTATACTCTAATATTCCTGTGAGCAGAAAGACCCCCAGCCATGTACTCTAGATTTTCCAAAGCAAACTGTGTTCTTCTATATTACTTGCAAATAGGAAAGGCACTCCTTGAAAGATGAGAACTCTCCTGGATCTATTTCTTCCTTCACCCAATTTATCCATTCAATGATATATGTTGGATGTTGACAATATCTCATAGCTCCTTGGGTTGTAGCTGTTATATTTCACTTATTATCACAAAGTTCATAAATTTGGCATCTCGAAGTTGATGATGGTTCTAGCTACTTGAAGTTTGAAGACTCATCTATGTGAAGAGAGAGAGCATGCGAACAAGAGATTTGACTCTAGAGTGCAAAGTTTCCTCCAAAACTAATCTTGAAACATTTGTTCATCTTTGGTTGTCTATCCTCAAACTTTAGAGAAGAACGCAGATGATCAGTAGACATAGCTTCTAAAAGCAATTTGAATGCTTCTTTTTTCATGCTTGTCTTCATTACAATTACTTTTATAGATTTTTTGAATTTCAGTAATTCCAAGGTCTGCCACCATCCGTTTCACATAAATCTTTTTCAGCATTAGCTCCATAGATGGTGGTTCTTTCCCATACTGATGATAATTGCTCTGTGAAGTTCATGAGAGTCCACAGGTTCGTTTGAGTAGCTCCCACAGATTCCTCAATTACTCTTGTAGGATCATCTAACTCATCAATGTATTCATAAGGTAGGTGAGTATTTATATCAAAACCAAGCCGAACAACTTCATATGGAATAAGAACTAGTTGATATTGTCCAACCTTTGATAACCTTTCAAATAGAATCTCAATATAGAGATCAATCCCAACATTTGCAATATCCCCACTCTGTTCTTCAATTAGTGAATATGCAATATGAGTATCAATTACATTATCTAATTTGATCCCATACTGGAAATACAATGCCTCACTATCACATTTACAGTTATGAACAACTTTGGTAACATGAATGGATTCTAGAGTAAGCTTGCAAGCCTGCATACTCTTGGCATAATTGATGATATCCTTTCAAAAAGTACATTATGTTTACTAAAATCCAGTGACCACTAATTTTATTAGTTATTTCAAAGCCACCCCTTCAAAGACTTGGGCCATGTGGGTAACATTTTGCAGAGCAAAACCAAACATGCCCTCTAATGGTATTCCCATTGCATGCCTTTTTGATGATGGACTATGTACTTGAGCCTACATGGATGCAGAAGTTGACATGTTTATTTCTAAAGGCCGAACTATGGATTTGCCACTCTGTGTTTCCATCAGTATCTCTCTTCCAAATCTATGGGGTATTGAAGTTGGTTATAAACCCTTTTTAGGACTTCTCCCAAGACTGAATGGACCTTTAAAGGACCCTTTAGTTAGCTGTACATTAGCTTTAGTTGAAATATATGTACTTGAATTTAAGCTTTCTCTAACTATTACCTTCGAGGTTGGCTTTATCACCATCTTGCCATTACTATTCTCAAGAATCATCCTATCAAAAGTACCTTGTTTTATTTGGAGAAAAGTAGTAGATGTCTGGTAAGATTCAACTAGATTTGAATCATTCATCAATGGTACTAGAGTCAACACTAAAGTGTTATCATCCAATCTGATACTTGCATCTGGTATTTGCACAAAGATTTTAAAGGTCTCGTCTCCATAATCATTCTGAGCACAACCCCTAATAATCAAATTCCATGACACCTTATCTCTCACAATCATTTCATCAAAAATCTGAAATGCATCCCAAACTGAAGTGAGTAGTCATCAAAATTCATTTTTTGACATTTTGCACTGTGACTAGAATAAGTCGGGTAGCCTCCAGAATCACCCTAGAAAACTGCTCAAACATTCCCTTGGAGCCATGAAAATGCACTGACATGTTGACTGATGATATGGGAGCATGGTCATCAAACATATTTGCACGACGCCATCAAGATTGCAAGATATTAATGCTTAAAGTAGCTCACCTAGCTGTTTTTGAAACTACACCCGTCAAAAACCAACTGGAACTCACCAAATCACCACCTTGAAAAAATACTAGATCTCCTCCCAGAAAGCTGCTACTGGGGAAATTAGTTCATTTAGGCGCAATGAACACATGTGCAGAAGAACTTTTTACCAATCCACTTCCTTCACAAAATATTAAAGGTCAAAGGTGACCCCTTTGAAACCTTATGGAAATGCAAGCATAAAAAATGTGAAAATCCATTTGCTTTTGACTTTGAAAATTATCAAATTGAAGTTTGAGGCTCCACAAATACACACAGGGGTATATGAACATTCAAAGAATCACAAGAACCAATCCACCCATCATGACTATCACCTAGATGTGAAATATTGATTCATCTAGAAGGCAACTTTGACAAACATAACACTGTGCAGACTGCAGATCCTACAAGCTGTATTTGCTTTTGTCCTGGTAAAAATATCAAACGAGGTACTGGGGCTTGAAAAATGAACATAGAAGCACATTAACATGGGGAATATTACAAGAACCAATTGGTTCATCATGAAAATCATCCAGTTCATAAATATTGACCTCTAAATTTGACAACTCTGACAAATCTAATAATGTGCAGACAACAAATTCTTCCAGAACCTTCTAACTTGGTGCTTCAAAACCCTGTCAAACCTAATCGTAGGAAGATGAAATCAAATGTACACACTAACATATGGTAGGTGAATGTTCTTATCACGTGATTAAGCATAAAAGTGAACATGCTTTGAGTTATGATCCTCCAAAGTAGGCTACTGGGACAGATTTGACAAGTGTATTTCTGAGTGTTGCAATCAATTATTTTACCATAGGCACTTCAAATTTTGCCAAAATTTGAAGGTCCAACACACCCATTGGTAGCAAGCACTGTAGCATAGCCTTTATGAATACTATCCAGAAACTACATGGGACTCCAAAAGTTATAGTAAGTGATCGTGATCCTATATTTATAAGTAATTTTTTTATTGACTTATTTTCATGCTTGGGCACTCTACTAGCTCATAGCTCATCATATCATCCCCAATTAGATGGACAAACAAAAGTGGTCAACAAATTCTTAGAAGGCTATCTCTAATGTTTTGCTTTAGATAAACAAGAGAGATGGGTGCAATTGCTGCCACTAGCAGAATGCTGGTATAACACTTCCTTCCATACTTCTTCCAATATGTCTCCATTTTTGGCACTATATGGGTACCATCCACCATCATTCACATATTCATTGTAGGCACAACCAAATGTTCACACAATTCAAGAACACATTCATCATCAACAAGAGGTACTAGCTAGTCTTCAAGAGAACTTGGCAATGACACAAAACAAAATGAAGCAACAAGTTGATTAACACCACAATGAAAGGAATTTTGAAGTGGGATACTGGGTCTTTGTGCAATTACAACCATATAAGAAAATGTCTCTAAACAGTAATAGAAAGATAACAATCTTACACCCAAGTACTATGGTCCTTATAAGGTCTTGCAGAAGATTTATAGTGTAGCATATAAATTGGAGCTCCCTATGTCAACAAAAAATCTTCCAGTTTTCCATGTTTCATGCTTGAAGAAGGTTATTGGGAAAAAAGTTGTAGCATAGACTAAGTTACTTGAGCTTTATGAGAAGGAAAGAATAGTTTTAGATCTTGAGAAAATTCTTCAAACACACACCAAGAAGTTGTGGTCAAGGACAATCATAGAATATCTGATAAAATGGCAGAACTCTCCAATTGAAGAAGCTACATGGGAGAATGAGGATTTTGTACAAAAGCATCCACATTTGATCAGCACCGAAAACAATGCATCTCTAAAGAGGGGGGGGCATGCTACGCCCTTAATCCTATAGTGTGTATATGGTTATGAGTAGTCAACTTGTGGCTACCTTAACTCTTAATTATGATATATAATCATTATTATAGTCAATTATAGGTTATTAGGTCAGCCTAGGGGTTATATTTAAGTATGTAAGTCAGCCTAGGTGGCAACCAAGGCCTAATTAAGTATCTATAGGAGCTAGTGGTAAGTTTGTGATCATTATATTATGAATTGTGTTCACATTGGAGATATTTGGAGGTTTCCCCCCTTGAAGTGGCTTGTTATTTTTAGTTATTATCAAGTATTTACAGTATATTTCCTATTATATTCCTTTTTGTGCAAGTTATTTCATTACAAATTTTCACAGGCTCCTTCATGATGAGGATGGAGTGAAAGCTCAAATCTTGCTAAACGTACCTTCCACAAGGAGTTCTAGAAACAATACAATGCCTAAGGAGGATTTCCTAAGCCTTGTTACCTTCTATGGAATGAACTATTTATTTGGCACACAAGGCCAACCCTTGTATATGAGTATCAATAAGGCCAAGAACACAAAAGTTATGTGGAAGGCAATGGAACTCCCATGCAACTCAATGGAACCCTTTACCTTACACTAAGGAGGCCCAAAAAAATTCCTTAAAAAAATCACTCCAAATTTTAATAAGAGGTTTATAAGGGATCTTGTATGAAGAACAATACACATGTGTGGATACAAGCACTTAAAACAAATCTAGAATTTCTCAGCAAGAGAAAGAGGTTTGGCAATCCAAAAGTGTAGTTTCTTCTCAATGCGAGTCAAAATAGTTTGCCAAAGAGTTGTAGAGGAGGATGGGAAAGAAAGGGGAATACACACAAATCTAAAAATTTCCTTGTGGTTAATCCAATTCCAATCAAACAAATCAAGCTAGGAGGGTTTGGGCAAGAAGGATTAATGATTGAATTGAGTCTTTTTCTACTAAATAATGGAGCTACAAGTAAGGAAAAAGTTATTTAGACACTACAAAGCATGGCTCACATTGCATTGATCTTTCAAGAGTGAGAAAGAAGGCATAAATGAAATGCCCATTAACAAGCTAGAGATTAGAGTTAGGAAGGGAAATACCTTTAACTGTCTACTAGGTAATCATGTTGGTAAGAAAATAGCCAAAGCCTTTAGGTGTACAAGAACACATAGAGCTAGAGCAAGAGGGAATGCTTGGGATATGGTTCTACAAAGAGTATTTGAATTGACTAGAAAAAGTTAGGGCCAAACCCAAGAGCTTTAAGCATTGCAAAAATAAATGGCCATTCAATATGGTCATAGGTTTTAGCAAAGTCAATCTTGATGAAAATATCCTATTGGTGATAATGATGGCCTCACTCCATACATTCTAAAATGACAATAATATTATCCAAAATATATTTTCTTTTGATGAAGCCAGTATGTTCAAGGTAGATAATAAGTGGAAGAAAGTGATAGATGTGGACGACAAGGGCTTTGACTATGATATTATATGAAGTGTTCAGTAAAGTTATTAGGTACCAATTTCAAATTTCTTCAAGATTTCCTACCTTAATTATGAATTTAATATTGTCTTTATTTATGATAACACCTAAAGAACCTACAACAAAAGCTTCCAGGTAAACCTAGAAGAGATAAAGTCCAATAGTGTCCCATAGCACTTTATATTACTCACATGGAAAACCATCACAGTCAAGGGATTTGTTATTATCTATAGAGGAAGTTACTTCATTAAGATACACCAAAGTGAGTTTCTAGTCATAAACGGCCCACTATGCAATGGAGAGCCTACAAGGGACCCCAGTTACACATTGTTGGAGGGCTTTCATAGACTCTAAAGAAGGTACTTGACCCTTAAAACCCTACTAATAATGGTGAGACAAAATCTTGGATGATATCAGGAAGCTTAGAGCGGACTTGTTGGCCTTATTTGATATATTTGATTATTTAAGGAATTTGACAAGCTCAAAGAGATTAAAAAAACTTTGAAAACTTTATCCCTAATTTTGAGCATATACAAATGGGCCTTGATTTGAGCTCCCTAAGTTGTATGATTATTATCAATTTTATTTTATTAGAAAATTTGAGCAACACATAATTGTAGAGTGGGAGTGAGTGAAAGTACTTCTAGTTTAGTGGTGGCACAATGGAGCTCTAAGACATGGTGGTCTCCTATGAGCAATAGTGAAAAAAAAAGCTAGTGACCATAAATTCACAAAAATCAAGTAGTCCATTTGAGGGCATTATTCCATCATTAGATCCAGCTAATCCCATGAGTAATACATGGCTCAAGATTCTAAATGTGTTGAATATAGGCTAGTGTGCCTTTATGAATAAATAATGACATGGTAAGATAAAATTCCACTTTGGGTGCTTTGATCTATTGGGTCTCAAAAATGCAAGCCCTCTCCTCTAGCACCACAACCAAGAGTGAGGTAAGAGGAACAAGGTATCTCAGGCAGGAAGAGTGATACATCAACAGAGATAGGATGATTATGGACCAATGCATAGGATTAGGGTATATCCTCTTCTTCTTCAAGCTTTGCAAAACCTAGGGGGTATTCCCTTAAGGTCTTAATCTATGGTAACCATTGTAAAAGGGCTTTGACCACCATGCTCTAATGGTAGTTAGGGGCAAGCCTACTAGACATCATTAACAACAAATTACAAACAATCATATAAGTGCACCTAAAATATAATAAATTTAAAACACTAAAGATGAATCCCCTTAAGTCACTTACACACTTATATCTTGCATCCTGATCATCAAAACCCTATAGATATCTATCTAACATAAGCTCACTAGAGATATACACTTACAAGGCAATGGAATGCAATGATGGGTTGAGATCCTACATGCACAAACCTCTAAACATCTCATTCAAGTATGAATCCCTTAAGATATGGCAAAAGTAATAATGTTGGTTTGTGTAGGCAACATAGTGGAAGCTAAATTACTCCTACAACTAACATGATATAAGGTATTAAAGTAAAGAGTGTTTTATCCTTCACCAATTTTATTGGTTCCTGTACTCCATTAGGAAATAGAGTCATGGATTGCAAGGAAGAAGGAGATACCCAAGAAAAACATAAATGGAACCATGTGTTCATTTACATATATATCATATATCACTTTTCATGCAATGGACATACTTAATAATCCATCTTAGAACTACAAGAACCCACATGAAACAAAGGAATGACCATCACAAAATATTTTCAATGAATTAGAAGCTATTACACATTAATCTAACCTCTATTACATTCATACCAACAAGTGTTGTAAGAGAATATCCGCAACTAGGTTTGAGCATCCTCTCGAATAATTACAAACTGCCATGGAGATATACCATTACATGCATTGTGTGCATTCAAAACCCTTCCTATGATTTACAAAATTTATTATTGCCCCTTATATACTAGATGTGTAGTGTTGGATGCCATAAAACTATCTCAAAGCACTTACAATCAAGAAATTGGCTCAATGATGAACCCTTTGAATGATAAAGAAACTTGTATTTATAGAATTCCCATTTCTTTCCCTTGGTTGTCTATCAGAAATTTGATGTAATATAGGATATTGAAGCATTGAAAGTAGAATAGGATGAAATCACATGAAATCTACATCTGAGATGTTTCCCATTTAAAATGAATGATGTAGAGCTCACATGAGGACAATCGATAGCTAAAAATCAACCACCACATTCATGGCAATCCATGTCTTGTTCATCATCCATCATTGATATCTACAATTAAAATCACACCCTTGAGATGAGTAATGTTGTTTTGGTAGGAGAAATACATTTGAGTAGTTGCAAGAGTCAAATTTGGTCATTAATATTGACCTAGGAAGTTTTTGGAGCATTCTGGAGTGTTTAGAGAAGTTTGGGACATTTACAGGAATTTGATGTGGGACTACAAGCAAGAAATAGAGGTTCCAAATAGAGTTATAAACCTTGCAAAGAATTCTTGTGGAACTGAAGGTGGGAACTAGATATGGGAAGTCAAGGTGTTTGATGGAGAAGATCCAAGAGAAAGGTAATGTCCCACAAAGGGGTCAGGAAGAATGTGAAAAAATGATGAGGGATCAGAGGTAGAAATATCTAGTTCCAAGAGGAGTAACCACAAATGAGAAGGAAGGTGAAAGGAAAAAATGCAAATGAAGACTGTGGAATAGGCTGTTAGGATGGGAGGTCAACATATTAGGTTCACCAGGAAAATTCTACAAAATAGGGCAAGAGGTTAACTGAATAATTCTGGAAAAGGAACAAAGGTTAGGAGATCAAGTGCTTAGAAGGAAATCAAGCCAGTCTAAAAGGACTCTAAAAAATACAAAGTGAAGGAAGTTTAGAAGTAGATTACTAAAACGTGAATTTTGTGGAAAGGGATAGGAGGATTAAATGTGGGAACTTGAAATGTAATGAAACAACTTGCACAATATCTGAATATAATAGTAAATATGATGCAAATACTTGATAATAATATGCCACTTCGAGGGGGCAACCTCCTAATCCACTTCGAGGGGGATACCTCCAATAGTCTTCAATGAGAACACAATACACAATATGATATGAAATGAGACTCACTGCCTCCTATATATACCTATTTATGCCTAGGATATCACCCAGGCCGACTTAGATAGACCTATCGAAGCCTTAGGCCAACCTAAACAACTAAATAACAATATAATAATGATAATATGACTTAATTAGGAGTTAAGATAGCCACAAGCCGACTATTCATAACCATATACACTATAGAAGTAAGGGCATAACATGCCCCCCACCTTTACAAAAGCATTGTCCTCAACGCTAATCAATTGTGGTAGTTTCTTCATATAATCTTCATCATCCCATGTGGCAACTTCAACTAGAAGATATTTCCTTAATGTCCTCAACTTATTCATGTGTGTTTGGAAAATTAACTTCAGCTCCAAGATGTGTCTTCCCTTTACATCTAGCTCTTGATGGCGATGAATGTGTTCTTCCTTTACTTGAACCTTTTGATGTGCCATAGAGGAAAAGGTGAGGAATAGTACATGGTACCCTTGCGTTGGTTGAATATCTTGACTAGGAAGTTCTTCTTCTTCTTTCACTTCTTCCTCTTCATTGCCTTTTTCTTCTTCTTCATCTTCTTCTTCTTCTTCTTCTTCTTCTTCTTTTTCTTCTTCCACTACTACTACTACTACTTCTTCTTCTTCTTCTTCTTCTTCTTTGTCCACTTCTTCTTCTTCTTCTTCTTCTTCTGGTTCTTCTTCTTTTTCTTCTTCTTCTACTACTTCTTCTTCTTCTTCTTCATCTTCTTCTTCTTCTTCTTCTTCTTCTTCTTCTTCTATTTCTTCTTCTTCTTTTTCTTCTTCTTTTGGTTCTTCTTCTGGTTCTTTTTCTTCTTCTGGTTCTTTTTCTTCTTTGTCTGCTGCTTCTTCTTCTTCTTGGTTGCTTGAGACCTCCTTTCTTGGTTCCTTCATTAAGGCACTTAACATGCTTCGTATATATGATATATCTCCTCTTAGGTCACACATATCCCTCTTGAACTTACTTTTCCTCATCCTTATCAGAGGATTTCCCCAGTGTGACAGCATTCTTTTTGCCTCTTGTTGCAGGCCTTGTCATGATGGAAACCAATATTTTTGAAATAAATCACACAAATGAAATGTAAATTTTCTGAAAATGTTACTGTAACTTACTAAGGCCAAGATACCACTTACCCAGAAAAAAATCCAAAAAATTAGCAAATTTGCTGCCTTGAGAGCGAATTTGTTGGAAACCCTAATTTTGTAATAACTCGCTTATTTTTATTTCAATTCCTCTAAAATCTGGAATGTATCTTCTTTAATATGGTCTTCAAAAACCCTTTAAAAATCTTTAAAAAATTCGCTAAAATCTGAAAGTTATGCTCTTCCCAAAATCGCCTCCAATGTTGAGAAAAAATCTTGCCTCTACGGTGCCAAGATCATGCTCTGATACCACTTGTAATGAAACAACTTGCACAATATCTGAATATAATAGTAAATATGATGCAAATACTTGATAATAATATGCCACTTCAAGGGGGCAACCTCCTAATCCACTTCGAGGGGGATACCTCCAATAGTCTTCAATGAGAACACAATACACAATATGATATGAAATGAGACTCACTACCTCCTATATATACCTATTTATGCCTAGGATATCACCCAGGCCGACTTAGATAGACCTATAGAAGCCTTAGGCCGACCTAAACAACTAAATAACAATATAATAATGATAATATGACTTAATTAGGAGTTAAGATAGCCACAAGCCGACTATTCATAACCATATACACTATAGAAGTAAGGGCATAACATGAAATATGAAGTTTGGTGGCCCAATAAAATTCTACAAAATAGAAGAAATATAAAGAAATAAAAGGCTAAGAACTTTATAAGGTTTTGTGGACCCTTTATGTAGAATAAGAGGTGAGAATAGGGTGTTGGAAAAAAAATAGTAGTCATTCAGGGTTTTACAAAATGGGAAAATGAAGGGAAGTGAAAGGAATGAATGGATTGATGAAATCCGCAAGGATTATATGCAAAACAAGAGGTCAAGAGTAGATGGAAGGTGAAGGGAAAATGTCTGGTAATACCTAGAAAGTCCAAAAAAACACTAGAAATTGACCTAAAACTTCCCAACACTTAGAATATTTCTGAATTTTTGCAACTTCCAACATATGGTAGAATATGAGGGATCACAAGGAGCATAACTTAGGTAAAAGTTGACCAAGGGAAGACCCACTTAAAATTTCTCAAATAAGTTATATACAATGGGAAAAGTAGGGCAAGTGTACAGAGGGGAACTAGACTTAGGAATTTTGCATTTTCAAATTGGGTCCCAACCTGGTCATTGTAGCTTACCACTTAATACAAAATTGGATTAGAAAGTGATATGAAAGGATAAAATATGGCAATGGCTCCACCAATAATTGAAAACAACTAGCAAAGGAAAACATAGGCTATCCTAACAACACAATCTTGTCAAGAAGTTGAAGACTTATTTTTTGTACCTAAGCATACATTTGTCAACATATACTATTGGAAATCAGAAAGATGATAACCAAAACTTAAATAAAAATACTCAATTTAATACGCATGTCATACCAAGCATCTCTTTCACTAGTTGTCCATCTCATAGGTAGATGGTTTCATTTATTAGATGTTAGCTCAACCATATTGAAATCCCCACATATAATCCAAGAGGTAGTAGGAAGGGACTTTGTGGTCTGTCACCAGAGAAGAGATCTTTCAACATCATTGGAAGCATAAATATTAACAAACACAAGAGACTGGTTATTAATATTAAAGAGGACCCACAAATCATAGTTAGTGGGTTGCATCCATGAGCCACTATGTGCTACTTCTACATAGGTGAAATGAAAGTTGCAAGTCCTCTATGACTCAAGGCTTATGATCACTATGCAAAAAGTGATGTTTTGGCCATATGACACAATAAACAGTAAAAAGCATGAAACATAAAATGGTTAACTCTTGTAAACAAAAGACATTGAGTTCTGGAAATCTTTGTCAAACATCCTATATGACACATTTTCTTTTGGTGTCAATAAGACCCTAAAAATTTGATTGAACAAAATTCATGGAATATGGGAATCGAGGGGCATTGCACCTTGATCGAGCTCATCAAGAGATCCATAGTTGTTCTTTAAGAAGTCCTCCTTTGTGAGTGTCACCAAATTTGTAGATGGAAGCCCAATGAATTCCTTCTAACAAACTCACCTTCCTCTATCTCATGAGTTAGACTACAAGAGTGATGATAGGTAGGAGGCGAAGGTGGTTGAGTAACAAAGTGTGATGAAATAATTCTATAAGGGAGTGGTTTTGTATTAATGTAGGGATTGTTCATCATCTGTTATAACTCCCCTATGGGTTGAAAATTGACTACATATTTCACCTTATTAGGCTTTGAAACCTAAGGCCCAACAATCAATGGTTGTAGACTGACACCTTTAGCTCTAGGGGTATAAACATTTATTTTAGTGTTCATCATAGTCCAACCATCTCCATTTGTATGAGGTGGAGAATCACCAGTAGGCTACTTGGGTTGATGCTCAGAGTGCTGGGTAACTAAAGGACAATCTCAACTTTTTTGGTTTAAGGATTAACATTGATAACAAGGTAAGTTGAGATACGTGACACTTTGGGTAAGGATTTGAGTTCCTATATGAGCTTCTATTGATTCCTTAAGTTACTTGGATAATTTAACCTCAATACAAAAAAAAATATGAGGATGAATTGAGAAGAAGTCATCCTGATCAACATGAATAACTTACCTCAACAAGGTCATAATATCATATAGGAAGGAATAGAGTACTAAGGTGAGACCAAGGAATTCAATGCACACTAGAAATTAGAGAATTCTCCTCAAAGACAACTAAGTCTCAAGTCCTTGGGGTAAAGTCTAATAAAAAGGAGTGAACGTACTAGGGGACATGCTAAAAAATGGCCTTAGCAAACTTGACTTCAAAGAAATAGAAATTAAAGAATCCCTCAATAAGGTTTTTGATAGCCTCTACATGGACCCCATGAGGGACCTAAGTGGAGTTGACCCAACTCCTTAACATGTTTCTAGAGGGAATTATACGAACAAAATACCCAACAAGAGTATATTTTTCAAGCCATTTTTATGCATTTTAAAATCATGAATAAGAAAAACAATATTAGGATCAAAAGAGTTACCTCATGAACCGCTTTTGTTTTGAACTTGTGACCAAGGCATTTCAAAACCATTTTCTTGTACTTGCAATCTAGTGGCCCTAGCCTCAAATTTTGGGCCACTTTGGTTGGTAGTCATTTAAAAAGGAAAGAATCTACTCAAAGCCAAGGGTAACAAAAAAAATGTAATAAATGCATAGATCTCCTACTACTCTAGAAAGTAGTATGAAACAAGGGTGACAAGGACAAGGGAATGACATAGGCAGAGCATGTGGACCAAGCTAAGTCAAAACCCTTGTAGAGCCAACTTCACAAACTTATCTTTTTTATGTTTTTGATATAAGATTTTTAGAATTAATTTTTTTAAACATTTAATCACAACTTCACATGTGTTTTTATTCAATCTATTATGTATAACTATACACCTATAGGGCTCTTGGCCTTGTTTCTATGTTTTATGTCATTTAAACTTAATATAGGTGTTATTTCCAATATTTCCTAGTTTTTGTTTGAACCAAATGTTTACAAGAGAAACCATTTGTCCTAATGTTGTCAAAATTTACAATTTCATAAAATTATTTCATGGGAACATGTATCTCATTCTACAGTGTATCTACTTTGTGTAGTTTTATGATTACAACAAAAGTGTAGACACAACTATAATTTAAATAGGTGGCATCACAATTTTGCTTGAAAGTCCTCAAATTTATTATTTAGAAGAGTGTATTATAATTTATATTTCTTCCTACATATTAACTTTGATGAATCAAATAATTCAATTAGTCAACAATGACACTCAATATATCTACAACTAACTCATTTTGTATATCATACATCAAATTTAAAGCTAATTTAATATCTTAAACATTGATGGTAAACTGACACAATACATCTTTTATTTAATGGAAATGCTACATATTATACTTAATTCTTATCTCTAAAAAGATAAAACTTATTCTTGTTGGACCATCAATCAATAATGAATAAAAATATCACTAATGCTCATGAACTTACAAATGGAATTTGATGATTGCAATTGAAAAGTTCTTGTTGGCTAGGGTTTATTTTTTGCTCACATGTGTCTTGCTTTTTTTATCATCAACCTATGTCGTATTAATCTCTTTTTTAGAAGGAAAACTTTTAGAACTTATTCATTTATTGTCTAGTCTTTTTTGTTTTTCTTTTCTTTAGGTGATTTTTGTCTTGCCTCAAATTTTAGTAATCTAGCAGTTTATGTTGGTGTTGCTAGTTTGAAATCACATGAGGATGGATCCACCACAAAAGTGACCTCAAAAAATTGTACCCAAAGTATTTTAGGAGGTATGTCTTCTAAAAACCCACTTGATATGGTTTTCCCCATTCTAGAACTTGATAATTCCTATAAATGGCTAGAAAATTTTACTTAATAGTATTTTTTGTTGTAAGGATTCCCCTTGAAAGTATGCTAAAAGAATGAGTCAATAAATCTTGGGTTTTTTTCCTTTTTAGTTTGCTAAACCAAGTAATTTTGAAGCCATACTCCAACATGATCCTTGGTTTGTGGGTTTTTTTCTTTTTTTTACCCCCTAAATCTAAGACTTTGTTGTCTCTAAGGAGTGGGATCTTGAGGTCCCTATTTGGGTGGAATTCCCTAGTTTAACCTTTCCTTATTACCCCTTCTTGTTTCATATTTTTGTCTCTTTAGAAAATATAATTTGTGTTTAACTTGATAATATTCTTATGTTCATCCATAAAAAATGAGTTTGAGTTGAAAATGAACTTTCTAAAGATCTGAGAGAGTCGGTTTATATTCAAATTGGCTAGATGTGCCATGCCCAAAGAGTCATTTATCTCAAATTTTTAAACACCTACTATAGGTGCTAATCCTCTAACCATAAGATTGGATATACTCCTAGATCCAAGCCCAAATAAAACCCTACAAATGTCATTCCTCCTACAAGAAAAGAGGAAGGATGGGAAATAGTAAGGAATTGTAAGAACAACCAAAATAATTAGCCAAAAAACCCACTTGATAATGGTAGAATTCCACAAAAGAATCCAAGAGGTGCTATTTTAAAACCCCTAGTCAAGGGGAAGGAATATCAATATTTCTTATCATCATGGAGAATCATCCAAAAAGGAAAGAAAACCTATATTTAATAGAATGCCTCTTTTGGATACTGCATTGTCTTCTCAAATAGAAGTTTTGTCTTATTCACCTTCCTCTTCCCCTAGAGTGGTTTCAAATAATTCTTGTAGTTTATCTCATATCTTGGAAGATGGATAAAATATCTTAGATAAAAAGAAATTCAACACCAATGATTCAACTAACAAGTTTCAACCCATCAATAGAGGGCTAGTTCTTGTACAATAGCTATGCAACTCTTGAAAAGCTTGATAGTGATGATATGAATTTAGATTTTATTCATCAATGAATTTTCTCTCATGGAATGTTTAAGGTCTAATAGACTTAACAAGAAAATATACTATATGGGACATAAACAAATATTTTCAAACCTAGACAATATCTATTTACAAGATGCAAAGATTTCAAGTTTTTACCTTTCTTTTGTTTGTTGTGTCATATGGATACCTGGTCACTTTTTGTGCAACAACCATAAGACTAGATGTGGTGGAGTTGTTACCTTTCTTTCTTCTATATGGAAACTACATTTAGTGGACTAGGGATGTGACCCCACCAATAGGCCTTATGGGCCCTTTTTTATATTGATAATCATTTATTTAGTGTAATTAATGTTTATGCTACTAATGATGTTGTTGAAGGATCCACCCTTTGGTGTTGGATTGTTGATTTAGCTCCTACAACAACTTGAGTAGTGTATAGAGACTTTAATATGGTGGAAGTGACATCAGATAAGTGCAACACCTTACCTATGCATTGGATAATTCGTGAAAAAGGAGCTTGATACTACAAACACAATAAATTGGGACTTTCTAATCCCAATATTGGCCTTCATCACAATCATCTTGCATGTAATACACAAAGCAACATTCCTTCCAAATCTGATTTTTTTAAATAGCTTAATAACACTATGTTGTCAGGTTAATCGTTTTATCATTTGCTAGCTATTTTTCTTAGCTTGTTGAGCATTTCTTGGAATTTGTCCTTTTGGACCATTTTCCAATAATGTTTTGCATTGAATGGTGATTTTCCAAGACTAAATCCAAAAAGTCAATTCTCCTTAAATACATCTTTGCTAACTCATCGTCTAACTCTTGCCCATATCCAATATGTTTGGAATTTGAAGCCACATCCTTGTGATCAAACTAGATCAATTGAATGATGGAGAATTCCCTTAAATACACATCCTATTTTATACACATTTATGGGCACCAATTTCCATTTTTTTACTAGTACTCATATGAAGCCACCACCTTAGAGATCCCCCACACCACCACTATAATGGAAGAACAATCTTTTGCCCCTACTTTGCAACTTTGTGTTTCCAAATTCCATAAATAAAGGCAAATTGTAGATAACAATTCTATAAGGGGATCTCAAATCAAATCCTATCTTCACTAGCTTAAATTGGAAATAGAGTTTCTAAAGAATTATTCTAATCTTTGATAGTTTGTCATGCTTCTCAAATGACTAGAGTATCAAATATGGTTACCAACTCTTAATTGAGCTTTCTCCCATTGCTCAGGGCTTTTTTCACCATTATGAGTAGGTTTTAAATGTATAGGAAGAAACTTCTAAGTGATTAAATGCTTTACAAAAATGCATGAATATAGTTCCCTATCAAATCACCCCTTCCTAGAGAGATTTGTGTGAGCAACTTCTTACTCAAGAAGACTTTTGTGAGGTTTTTTCTTCATGGCTAATGACATAGCTACAGGATATGATGGATTTCCTTGTGAATTCTATAAAGCCTTATGGGACATGGTTGTAAAGGATTTATACAAATTGTACTTGTAATATTATAATTCAAATTCTTTAAGAAATATTATCAATAAAGATAATATCAAGTGCATACCTAAAACTACAGATTTGAAAGATATCTACAACTGGAGGATGTTCACCTTGCTTAATGTCTCCTATAAACACATTGCTAAATCTCTTTCTATCATTCTATCACACCTTATTCCAAGTTTATTATCCACCTGGAGATAATTAGATTCATCAAGTATAGGTATATTCCTAATAATATCATTGTTATGTGGGAAGGAATGGAATGTGCCACCCATTCTCAATAGCAAACCATCTTCATCAAGATTGAATTTGCAAGAGATTATGACTAAATAGAGTGGTATTTCATCCTTGTAATGCTTTAGGATTTAAATTTTAGTCCCAAATTATTATGAAGTGTTCAAATGCTCTTTGTTGATGCATTTGTTATCATCACTATTAATGGCCATCAATCTTCTTCCTTTGTGGATTTTTTTTCCATATGGTAGGGATGTCCCCTGGCTTTCACTTTTTTTAGCTACTAAAGGATTTGGATATATTTTGGCTAATGTTGTTTCATAGAACGTGGTTAAAGGTAACAATCTCCCTAATTCCATGCAACAATTTTTTAGTGATCATTTTAGAGATGATTCTTTTCTTTCTCTTTTGAAAGATGAGGATACTATCAAATACAAACTCCAATGTTTGAATACTTTTTGTTTAGCCTTCGGTTCAAGTATTTAGTGGTATAAAATACAATGCTACAAGAAATCCTTCTTGCCTAATCCTAATTGTCTTAATTCATTTGGATAGAAGTGGACAGATCATGGAGAAGTTTTTTAGATCTTTAGGCATCTAATTTTCCTTCTAGGCCTCTTTCTCTTCTTTGTGGAAAGTCATTTCTCAAGTAGAGAAAAAGTTGGCCTATTGGGTCACTAAGCCTCTTTATCTTCTTATTGGGTGCCTACAAAAGCCTTTTATTAGAAGCTTGAAAAAATCCTAAGGATTTCTTGTGGGATTATTTTGAATAGGGTAAAATATTTCATAGAGTTTCCTCCCTCATGACTTTTGTGGGCTTGGTCTTATTGACATTTAACATCAAGGATTGGCTTTGTGTGCTAAGTGGATTATCAGAACCATTGAAGGGAGTGAATCTTTGAAAGTCTTCATTAGACACTACATTTCTTCTAGGATTCCTCATGGTTGAAAAACATGGAAAGCTCTTGGATTTCATTCTCTTCTTATCATGAAGGAACTCATTGAGATTTAGGGCACATTTGTGATTAAAAGCATATGGAAATCTTGGGAAGCCATTAAGACATTTATTATATAGACTAGAAATGATTTTTGTAATGGTTTATCTATTAATCAATACCTTATTTGGTGGTCTCCTATGATCACTTGCCAAGATTGACCACTTTATGAGATTCCCTAGGTTCATGATTTGAAGTTTTTCAATATTCTTTAAAAGTCTTCTTGACCTCTTCTCAAGAACCATTAGAAATATTTTATCTTGGCCTAAGGCCAAATTGAAATACAAACTTACTAATCATGTTTTGAATCATTCTAGACTATTGTCAGTTCTATTCCAATTGATATGATACACAAAATTGGGGTGAGGAGTTTCAAACCTTATTGGAAATATTATAAATGGTATCTTTTCACACTATTTTGTAACTACAAGCCTCACAAAGGATATCCCTTGCTCTCTACCCATTTGTAGCTGACATAAAAGATTAATGAAAAATGGGCTCTTGAGCTTTAGTTGGCTCCTAATAGTACAAATTCTAGATTTCTTGGTCTACCATTCTTAAGCCAAAGCTTTCTCACTTTGCTTGGTGTACATTCTTTACTAGGGTTTTCCTATTGGTACTAGATTGATTCATTTGGGTGTTGTTAATCCTCATCATCTTTTATATAGACATCAATAGACTCTCAAGAATCTATTCTAGATTTTCCCTATAGCTCAATCTACTTGGAGTTAGATTTATGACTTCTTCAAGTCTTTTAGGTTGGAGCCTTTCTCCTAGCATATGGTTCTTTTAGAGGATTGGCATAGAATTCTGCAAACTTTACCCAAATTTCGCATGCTTTTAGAGTGGAAATCCTATTCAGTATTTGAAAAGACATAAATTTTGCTTATTTTTTTAGATGTTTTGTTGATATCCATTTCTCTTTGTATACTAAATCTATGATTTTATCTGAAGTTTCAATGTAGATACTAGTGCAATATAATAAATTTGCACTTAAAGTTCCTCACCTATAGGCGCTTCTTGACCATTGGGGTAATGCATCTTGTATAGTTCATAGATTTTCACTAATCTCTCCTTCAAATAGATGTTAGTCCTATCCTAGAGGGCATTGGTGTGAATGTAGTCAAAATGCCCATGGGCATGATTTTTGTGATTCACATGCTTCTCAATAACATTATCTTAGAGGCTCATGTCAGAGTGCTCATAGATGGTGCCAATATTTCCAACCTCCTTTAGTTTCTTCTCAGCCTCATGATAGAGGTGTCTCTATTTGGCCATATAATGGCAAGTTTTCTTTCCTTGCTCTAACTATTTGTATCACTAGTCAGGACTCAACCTCCTAAAGAAGAAGAACAAACTAATCAAAAGGGCATGCTTTCTCCCTAATAGTTAGGGAAACCTGATGAACACAATCCTCCTCCTACTACTAGTTTTATATCTCTTACCATCTAGTGACCTTACTATTGTATTTTGGTTATTTGTTCAAATTTATTCTTTAATGTGTAACCTTGCATAGACTATGAGGTGTGTTTTTTCTCCACTCACCATTTTTTTTTGGATATATGCAATATAAAAATTTATACAAAGTAATATAAAAATATAATTCATCAAAACAAAATACTTGACATCTTGCACACAAAAATTCATTTAAATTCTAAATAAAACTTACAAGATTGAAAGCTACAAATATGAGTGTAATATTTCTACTATGAAAAAATCTAGTGTGTGTGAGTAAGAGAGACTGGTTTTTATTTGCGTGCCTATGTCCCTTGCTTACTTTTTCAAACCCCTTTGCAATAACACAACATGAATTTCTATTCTTGCCCACTTTTATTATTGTAGTCTTAGGACTTCTTTCCCTTAGGGAAGCCCCTTTTTAATGGAATCAAAGTCTTTTTCTTTGGTTGTTATTGTCAAATCTGTGTATATGGAAAAATGGATTAAATCTAAACTAAATAAAACCAAAGAACCCAATAACATAAAGAAAACGAATTTAAATAAAAGCTATGACGAATAATCAATGCAATAAAGACTTTTACCGAAATCTGTGTTGTTTCCTTTGGATTGAATGTAGAATTGCTCAATGAAATTGCAAAGCCATAGCTGCAACAAGCAAGTGTAGTGCTCAAGAGATCAATGTCAAAAGATCGTGAAGTTGTGCCAAGATCAATGTTAAGAGATCGTAAAGTGGCTCAAGAAGATCTATGTCAAAAGATCGTGAAGTTGTGCCAAGATCAATGTTAAGAGATCGTAAAGTGGCTCAAGAAGATCTATGTCAAAAGATCGTAAAGGTGCTCAATCGAATCGTTGTATGCTCGAAGCTCTGTTAAGTATGCCTGAGAATACGATCGAAGAGAGAGGCTAAATGAAGGAGATGAGGGGGGTTTATATAGATTTCATCAAAGATCGATCAATGGTCCAGATAATTCAGAAGAATCAATGGAGGAGATAAGCTGAGGAATGTGCAACAAATGAGAAGAAGACATGTGTCTTGCTTTCTTTTGCATGAGAGGAGTTATCAAGAATAGAAGAATAAGTTAACTGAAGAGATAAATCAATTAAAAGAATAAAGCAATTAGTTAAGTGATTTAAAACAAGAAGAAGGGATTTGCATGAGAAAAGAAGATATTTTGCTTTATTAAATATAGAAATATTTAATTGATGAGCAAGAAAGCTTGAGTTATTTTAGAGATAACTCAAATTTAGAAGAAAAAACAATTTAAATAAATAATTGATTTATTTAAATTTAGAGAAGATATTTTGGAAGAAATAATTAAATAATTAGAATTATTTAATTTAGAAGATTTAAAAGCAAATTAAATAAATAAATTTATTTAATTGTTGTGCATGATTTTGGAAGAACATAAGATTATAAATAAAATATTTGATTTTTGATTTAATTAAATAATTTAAGAATTATTTAATTTTAAATAAGAGGGAATTTGTTGAATTAATTAAATAATTGGATATATTTAATTAATGTAGATGTGAATTTTGGAAGGTGACAATGATTTAATTAAATAATTAAAAATTATTTAATTGTGGAAGAATATAAAGGAATTTGATTTAATTAAATAAATAATGAGGATTTATTTAATTAATGTCGCAATTTTGTGATTTAGAAGAATTTGGTGAAATTAATTAAATAATTAGATTATTTAATTAACGTTTGCAATGCAAGTGATTAGACAGATTATGAAATGCAAGTAGCATGACAAGTTGGTCATTTTAGGGTGTCTACATTTTGCCCCTCTTTGATGCAATGCAGCATGTAGCTTTGCGTCAAAGAAAACGATTGTTGAAGATGTAATACAAGTTTTTGATGACCCAGTGTAGGTAGTTGCCCCAGCGTAGCTGGCGTAGGGTGCCCCCTCGAGAGGAAAGACAGGGAAGTGACAGAAGAACTGTGTTGACGCTCGACTAGAAGATTTGTTGGAGATAGGTGAGGTTGGGTTGACGATAGATAGAAGAAAGTGGAGATAGAAGAGAACATGATAGAAAAGACTGTTGATCGATCTTTGCTAGAAAACTATATAAGGCCATGGAAAAATGGATGGTGTAAATGGATGAGCTTATTGCAATGGTTTCACATTTGTTTATAAAGAGCAATCCTTATTTTTGATATAGCACGTGGATAGTTCGCCACCAAGGTATAAAAGACCAAGGTGCAGTAATATCCGAGTGCGTGGACGTTGACTCTGCAAGCAAGCGGTTTGATCTTAGATTCCTTAGACATAATATGACCTTGTTGGAACATGTGAATGAGCCATAGTCTTGAACATAAAATAAACTTCAATACATGTAAATGCAAGAAGAATACTAATATGTAAGATGCTAGGTCCTAACACACACAAGATAAATAGAATGCTAAGAAAGATACTAGAGATCATTCCTCAAACACGGCACACAGAAAGCAATGACTATGCCCCCAATCCATACTGCATCGCAACATACCAAGATTATAGATAAATCAAGGTAGTCTTGAATAGGTATGGGATAAGGAACAAAAGATAAACCATAACAGAAATTGACTGACTTACAGAGTAAAGATACAGCCAACATATTCTCTTGCCAAAGAGGTTGCTCAGGATAGATTGGATAGGAAAGATAACAACCTTATCGTAGGAACTCTATGTCCGTTAAAGGGGGCTATCTACCTAAAAAGACAATGTCTCACTTGCAGGAAATGCCACATGTTGCAGGAGACGCGTGTGTTGGTCTCGACAATGGAACACTTCGTAGAAGACAAGCTTGTTGATCTAGGGCTTGGTTAAGCGGTACTTAGCTGATGTTGGCAATTGGTATGCAGGACAGTAGATGACTCTGGAAGGAAGCTTCTTTGCTTCAGGTTTGCGAAGGACTATTGCTTTGAAAGGATGTGCTAGCTTGCTGCGTGAGTTAGTCAAGTCGAGGTGAAATGGATTTTGACAAATGGAAGACTAGAAGGATGAAGCGCTAATGGATTGAAACGGGTGGAGAATGATGGATCGTGTGTGCCTGAGTACTAGAAACATCCTTCGTATTCCAGACTGCCTACATACCCTGTATCCACGGGATCAAGGCACACTTACGATGGAAGATGAACGTGATAAATATGTAGTTCTGGATAGAGTGATGAATGGGTCAAGGTGAAAGGGGGAGATCTTATGGACCTGAGTACTGGATACTTCCTTCGTATTCCAGACTGCCTACATACCCATATCCATGGGATCAAGGTACCTTAAGATTGAGAAGAGATGATATGTAGTTCTGGTTGATGTGATGCAGGGGAAAAAGCGGAGAAGAGGTGATCTTATGTACCTGAGTACTGGAAACGTCCTTCGTATTCCAGACTGCCTACATACCCATATCCATGGGATCAAGGTACCTTAAGATTGAAAAGATGATATGTAGTTCTGGTTAGTGTGATGATGTGGGAAAAGAGCGGAGAAGAGGTGATCTTATGTACCTGAGTACTGGAAACGTCCTTCGTATTCCAGACTGCCTACATACCCATATCCATGGGATCAAGGTACCTTAAGATTGAAAAGATGATATGTAGTTCTGGTTGGTGTGATGATG
Organism: Cunninghamia lanceolata; assembly: GCA_027924645.1. Taxonomy (NCBI): domain Eukaryota; kingdom Viridiplantae; phylum Streptophyta; class Pinopsida; order Cupressales; family Cupressaceae; genus Cunninghamia; species Cunninghamia lanceolata. The sequence continues at coordinate 1,405,964 of BSBN01000429.1, read as the reverse complement.
TAGAACAAGTGTTGAGAAGATAACAGCCTTATCGTAGGAGCGAAGTGTCCGTTAAAGGGTGTTACCTGTGGAAATGAGACAAGATTGAAGTATGCGCTGCGAACCACGAACAAGGAACTAATCCTAGACTGACGCTAAGGAAGGAGTTGCCCCCATTCTGGTAGAGGAAACTGTAGGGGTGACTGGCGAAGAAGACACAGAACGACTTGACCTAGGACCAGACAGTGTTAACTGTAGACACCGATCAAGACGTGGGATGACGATGAGGGACACTGACAAATTTCCAAGCTATACTAGGTAGGGAGATGGAAATGCAAACAAGGTCAATGGTTTTATTATGGATGGATGGATGAAGCAGGTGACGAACTGGACAAGGAGTGGACAGGACTCGATAGACGGTGGATGCTGACTCTACGCATAGCGCCTGTTTGCCAGGTTTTCACCAGAGGATGGATTTTTTTGTATTTTTGTATTTTTGTATTTTTTTGATTTTTTTGACTTTTTTGATTTTTTGTGGGAATACTCTGAGGATCAGGCGTAGAACTTCTTGAGATGGACACTGTTAAGTGGCTCATCTAGAGGAATGCCGTCAGGTGTAGCTAAAGTATAAGCTCCCGATCCATATGCTGCTGTGACAATGAAGGGACCTAACCAGTTAGGCTCAAACTTGCCCTTCTTCTCTCGATCTGCTTGATTTCTCTGATTCTCCTTAAGTACAAGATCACCAACTTGAAACTGTCTTTCTTTGATCTTTTTGTTATAATTACGCCGGAGGCGGTTTTGATAGACATGGAGATGATTAAGTGCGGCAAGACGCCTCTCATCTAGTAGTTCAAGCTCAGCTAATCTGGAAGTGCGATACTCATCTCCGCCGATCAGGTCCTGCATGGATACTCTGAGGGATGGGATCTCGACCTCTATAGGTAGGATGGCTTCAGAGCCAAAGACCAAGGCATATGGTGTGGCACCAGTTGGTGTTCTGATACTAGTGCGGTAGGCCCATAGGGTGGGATTGAGTTGCAAGTGCCAATCACGACCAGCTTCATTGACCGTTTTCTTGAGGATTTTGAGAATGGTTTTATTGGAAGCCTCAGCTTGGCCGTTACTCTGCGGATAGTAGGGAGTTGAAAAGCGATGTTGGATATTGTATTGTATGCATAAGGCATGGACATCTTGGTTCTTGAATGGTCTCCCATTATCGGTGACAATGGCTTGGGGAATACCATATCGGCATATGAGGTAGTTTAGGATAAACTTGGCTATTTGTTTACCGGTGATATAGGTCATAGGAATGGCTTCCACCCACTTCGTGAAATACTCAGTGGCGGTAATGATAAACTTGTGGCCATTGGAGGAGGAAGGGTGGATTTGTCCTACGAGGTCGAGACCCCATTGAGAAAAAGGCCATGGAGTTGTCACAGGTTGTAACTCATGAGCGGGTGCGTGAATCAGATCTCCATGCTGCTGACATTGTAGACACTTCTTAGCAAACTGTGCAGCATCTTGCTCTATTGTAGGCCAATAATAACCTGTTCTGAGTATCTTCTTAGCAAGATTAGGACCGGTAGAATGTGCACCACAGACACCTTCGTGTATGTCTCGTAAGGTAGCTTCAGCTTCTTCCACGTTAAGACATCGTAAGAGGATACCATCGAGACTCCGGCGATATAGTGTATCACCCAGAATGATGTAACGAGAGGATCGATGGATAAAGGTTTTGCGTTGGGTGGATGATAGGTCAGGAGGAAAGGTATTGTGTTTGAGGTATTCATAGATATCTTCGTACCATGGGGAATTGGGACCAACAAGTTCGCAGATGATTTCAGTAATAGGAACATCGACGGCTGGTATCAACAATTGCTCGATCAAGAATTCACACTTCTGTGTATTTGCAGGCATATCAATTAGTGACCCTACAGAAGCCATAGAATCCGCAGCTTTATTATGTTCTCTTGGAATTTGCTCAAATGTGATGCTAGAAAAATGTGGTTTGTAGGCATCCACTAGTTGTTTGTAGGGGACCAACTTTTCATCCTTTGTTTGGTATTCATCTGTGACTTGGCGAATGACTAGCTGTGAGTCTCCATATACTTGTAATTCTGTGATGTCCCATTGAACTGCTGTATTGAGACCTATGAGGAGTGCTTCATACTCGGCTATGTTGTTGGTGCAAGGGAATGCAAGCCGATATGACTTTGGAATGTAGTCATTCTGAGGTGTAACAAATAAGATGCCGGCTCCTGATCCATGCTGTGTGTAAGAACCGTCAAAGTACAACTTCCACATTATGGAGTTGGAAAGAGTGAAGAGATTCTCATCAGGAAAGTCTGCTACCATAGGATGTGTATCTTTCATAGGTGCTTCTGCTAGTTGATCCGCGAGGGCTTGTCCTTTAATTGCTTTGCGATCTGTGTACTCAATATCGAACTCACTAAGGATCATAACCCATTTAGCTAGTCTGCCTGTGAGAGCTGCTTTTGCTAGTAGATACTTCAAGGGATCAATCTTAGCTATCAGATTTGTGTGTTGGTTCAGCATGTAATGTCGCAACTTTTGGGAGGCGAACACTACTGCTAAACAAGCCCTTTCCATTGGTGAATAATTGAGCTCATATCCCACCAAGGTTCTACTGATATAGTAAATTGCGTGCTCTCTGCCTGAGTCATCATTTTGTGCTAGCAGGGCCCCTAGGGCCGAATTTGTAGTGGAGATGTACAATATCAAGGGTTTGTCCGCAACTGGTGGAACCAATACCGGAGGTGTAGCTAGATACTCTTTAAGTTGATCAAACGCTGCTTGACACTTGTTGTCCCATCGAAACGAAACATCCTTTCGGAGCAAGTGCTGAAAGGGTTGACATTTATCTGCTAGCTGTGATATGAAACGCCTGATGGACTGTAACCTTCCTTGGAGGCTCCTTAATGCTTTAAGGTTCTTTGGTGGAGGCATCTCCACTATAGCCTTTACTTTTGCTGGATCTACTTCGATGCCCCTACGAGATACTATGTATCCCAACAGCTTCCCTGATGTGACACCGAAGACACACTTCTTAGGATTAAGTCTTACTTGGTATTTTTCAAGCCTGTCGAAGATCTGTCCTAGGACCTGTATATGTTCTGCTCTAGAAGATTTAGCCAATATATCATCCACATAGTCTTCCATGATGTGATGAAATAGATCGTGGAAGATCACTGTCATAGCTCGCTGATAGGTTGCTCCTGCATTCTTCAGACCAAACGGCATAACACACCAATAGTAATTGCCCCAAGGACATGTAAAGGTTGTTTTGTGTTGATCCTCCTCAGCTATTCTAATCTGGTTGTAGCCTGAGAATCCATCCATAAGAGAAAGCATCTCGTGACCTGCTGTCAAGTCCACTATAATGTCAATGTTTGGTAGTGGAAAATCATCTTTGGGACATGCCTTGTTGAGATCTCTGAAATCATTACACATGCGGATGCGCCCATTAGGTTTAGACACAGGTACAATGTTTGAGACCCAATCTGAATAGTCAATGGGTCGTATAAACTTTGCGTCTAACAGCTTCTGTATTTCTACTTTCACTAGGAGAGCGATCTGTGGGTGCATCTTTCTCAACTTCTGTTTGACTGGTTTCACTTTGGGATCAACTGTGAGATAATGAACTACCAGCTTAGGGTCGAGCCCTGGCATATCCGCATAGGTCCATGCAAAGTTGATGGTTCGTTGCAAGAAGAAGTTGTTAAGGTTTCTGTGCTCTGTATCAGATAATGATGCCGCTAGGAATGTTGTCTTTGGATTTTGTTCTGTACCTAGGTTGATCTCTGTAGAATCTTCCACTAGGAGAGCAGATTTCTCTTGATACTTAGAAGGTAAGGGAAGGTCAAATCCTCCATCCTCAGGTGCCACAGTTGGGTTTTCACCTTTGGATACGTCCTTTATTTTTACTATTTTATGATCAGGAGGTGCCACAGTGTGGTTTTCACCTAGAGATCTTTCTTTATTTGCACTTTTGCGACTAGAGGATTTGGCATTCTCACCAAAGTAAGCCATGGGCTCTAGTTCCATTACAAAACCTGCCTTGTGATCACCAAGAGGGATACCTTCCCGAAGTCCCATGAACTCAGCTAAAGCTTCGTCATTCTAAAATACATCTATAACGGGGGCCCCTTGTTGGTCCCAATCGATAAGTTCAGGGTAGACAAGTGTGACATTCTGGGTGCTGGTGGTGGAAGTTAAGGATACGGAGGATAGTGTAAAAATGGAGGATTCTGCGAATAGATTGGTCATGTGGAGGGAAGAGTCATCGGTGATATCCTCTGTAGATGTCGAATTGGCGGGAAACTTGTCAGCTACCTCGTCGAGGATATACTCGATGTCCGAGGCGCGTGGTACCTTCTTACCAAATCCTAATCCTTTCTTGTCTAGCTTCTTTGTTACCACAATGGGCTCCACAGTGCCTTGATTCTGTTTCCCAAGGCCACCTTTGCCTTTATAGCCCATGTTTTTCACTATCCTTAAGCCATTGCCATACTGCTTGACTGGTATCGTGACTGGTTCTTTCTCCTTGTAGAGCCAAGAAGAGATGTCCTCAATAGTTTCCTCTTCCAATAACCGTCCATGTTGGAATTGGGTTAGGAATGGTGGGGGAGGAATATTTGCTTTTTTGGTAACTTTAGCAATGGGTGGTTTGCCGTAAGATTTTGGAGATAAAGGCATCCGCCCTACACAACAAGATTAAGAGATATCATAAGAGCCAAAGCCTATATCCCGAAAGCGAGCTGTGATTTTGGGGAGGGGTGTAGGTTCACTTGTAGAGGCTTGCGTGAGAGTTTCAGGGTCAACATAGAGAGGGGATTCAAGGGCTTTGTCATTTTTAGGCACTTGGTTGCAATTCTTATAGCTTCCTTGCAAGACACGACAAAATTCAAAAGGATTAGGATCTCCTGGGATGGTGATCTCTGTACCATTGTATGGGAACTTTAGGGACTGATGGTACGTGGAGGGAACAGCTTTCATTGCATGGATCCATGGGCGGCCAAGAATAATGTTGTAAGGCAGCTCAATATCAAGAACTTGACACCTGGTTTCAAGCATGACAGGGCCCAGTTGTATAGGCAAGTGAATAACACCTTTTGAATGGCATTCTGCATCATCATACCCCTTGATTGTAATACTATGCTCAGTGTTGACGTGATCCTCAGATTATCCCAATTGCTTTAGTAACTTTAAAGAACAGATGTTGAGACCAGCACCACCATCTATGAGGATGCGTTTGATTTTGCGCTTATGGATGAGCACTTCAATATGGAGGGCATCGTTGTGACAAGGATCATGGGAGGGAAGGTCTTTCTCAGAGAAGACCACATTGTAAGGCGAAGCAATATTACCCACTATAGCTTGGAAATCTGCGACTGCTATGTTGTTAGGAACGGAGGACTCTTGGAGGGCCTTTTCTAGCACTACTCGATGTGCAGGTGATGACCGTAGAAGGTCCAAAATAGAGATCTGCGCTGGTGTTCTCCCTAGATGTTCGACAAGATTATAATCAGACTGAACCTGAAGTCTAGGTGTAGGTGTACGGATGGTGACATGACCTCGACGAGTAGTAACAGCACAATCCAGAGATTTGCCTTTGATGGTGAGGGTAGACACTCGACTCTCTTCAAGACGACCTACAATGGAATCGAAAGATGTGGATGCGTGATTGATACCTTTACCTTTATCCTGAGGAGGAGGTGGACCATGATGAGGGAATGGTTCCTTGTACATATCGAGATCCTTGTTCGTGTGTTGCGCTGGTGATTCATTCTCAAAGGTGATTTGATTACCGTCGATGAGGTTTTGGATGAGGTGCTTAAGCTTCATGCAAGATGCGGTTTGATGACCTTTGCTCCTATGGAACTCACAATACTCATTGTCTCTGTAACGTGCAGTTTTGTAGATAGGTTCTCCATAAGGAGGAGCATCAGGTAGGGTGATGAGCCCTTTCTGCAAAGCTTGCTGTAAGACCGATTCGATGGGTACTCCCAAAGGAGTAAATTGACGTCGCGGAGGGTAATCTTGTTGAGGCCGCTCTTGTTGTCGTTGTTGTTGGTTGGGATAAGGCTGCCTTTGTTGCTGCTGTTGTTGAGGTGGAGCTTGACTTGGTTTGGAGAGTTGCAGCGGTGTTTGCAACGTTTGGACATGCTTAGTATCGACCACTCCATCATTGACCACGTTTTTGTTTTTATTCCAATATTTGGGTTTATCATTCGACTGTTGATGCGAATTGCTATCTTCCGTCTCCTTAAAGATTTTGACCACACCCTTAGCGATGAGGGCCTTCTCAATGTTGATACCCTTGTATGTGATTTCATCGAAGGTTGTAGCACTAAGAATTTGCAAATGGAAACCTAACTCTTGGTTGAGGTTCTGTACAAATATGCTAACAAGCTGTTTCTCTGGAATCTTGAAAGGGAATTTACTAGCCATTTGTCTCCATCGCTGAAGGAAAGAAATGAAAGTCTCACCATTTTTCTGTTTATTGTTGCATAGATCCGTCATGGAAATCTCATGCTCTGCGTTGTAAGAAAAATGGGTGGCAAACTTCTCTGCTAGCTCGTTGAAAGACTTGATACCCATAGGTAAGTGTGAGAACCATTCTATTGCTTGTCCTCCAAGACTGCGAGGAAAAAGACGCATAAGATATGTGTCGTTGTGAGAGACCTCGAAGCAAGCAAGATAGAATTCCCTAAGATGGTCTTTTGGGTCACCTTTTCCTTTGTACTTATCGAACTTTGGAATAGTGAAATTTTGAGGAAAAGGGATCATTAGTAATGACTGATCAAAAGGATAAGGGCACACTTCCTCCAAGGAGAAGGTCTTTTTGGTGTGGCCAAACGTAAGACCGGATAGCTGTTGTTGCACCTCCGCAATCTTTAGTTCCATAGTCGTGGGAGGGGTTGGTAACATCTCCTGTTGTCCAAAAAGTGGTTGGTGTTGCCCATATGGAAGATTATAATGTGAGCCATGCGCAGTGGTATTGTAAGGGTCGTAAGATTGATTGGGATTGTATGGATTGTATGATTGGTTTAGATTGGGTTAGAATTGGGGGTTTTGATTAGGCAGAGGTGGAGGTGGCGCTAGGTAAGAATGTTGGCTTTGTGATGGTTGCAGAAACGTATTGTGGGGAGGAAAGCTAAAGTGCGTTTGATTAGGTTGTGAAGGTGGCACATAGCTTTGGGAAACCTGATGTTGGGAATGTTGCGAGTGGCTAGGCAATGTATGAAAGAAGTTGAGCGTGGATGAACGTTGTGGAGGAGGAACATAGGTAGAAGTGATTTGCGACGGTGGGGATTGATTGTAGATGAGAGTAGAAGAATGTTGTGGTGGAGGAACATAGGTAGAAGTGATTTGCGACGGTTGGGGTTGCTTGAGGATGAGAGTAGAAGAATGTTGTGGTGGAGGTTGCGTGACTCCAATTGGTTGAGAGACATGCAGGTGTGATGATATAGGAGGTGGCATATGTTGAGACCCTTGTTGCATGGCTACATACGTGTTCCCCGGATTGTAATTGGGTGGGAAACCTACGCGTGATGGGGTAACCAAGATTCCACTTGCGCTTGGGATGGACACTTTAGGAGGTGGTTGCACATTGGATCGAGCTAAGGTGGCTTGCCTAGCTAACTCTGCTTGCCGTTGGAGAGTTTCTTGTTGGTTTTGATAGATCTCCATAGGAGTCAAAAGTGGTGATACGGGCCTCTCCTCTGTTGGATTTTGAAAAAGGGGATTCCTATACTGCGAACCTTGAGTAGGTAGGGGCGTAGTTGCCGTGGACATGGTTTGCACTGCTTGTATGGTTTCTTGGGTCTTGGTGCTCTCCTTGAGAGTGGACACATCAAAATTTGGAGGTAACTTGGCACCTTGCTTTGCAAGCAAGCGAAAGAAATGATCCTGGTTCTCACTAAGGATTTTATCAAAGGCAGCTATAGCTCTAGGATCTTGTATAAATTCATCAAGATCTTGCCCATCTTCTTGAGAGGATTGACCTATTTCAAAGTGTCGCTCTTCTTGAGATGGGGGGTGATCTATGACATAACCTTGTGGGACAAAATCCGGAGGCAAGCCTGTGGTATACTGCGGTGTATTTAGCAAAGGGGTTCTATCCTCATGAGGGTTGCTTGGTTCATCTATGTGCGGCATGTTTGGAGAGCTAATTGGTCTTGCCGCGGGTGTACTAGGAGTCACTTTGGGAGTAACGTTGAGACGACCTGATTGTGGTGTGCGAGGGGGTGACTTGTGCTTCTTAGGGACAACTTGCCTAGATTTCATAGTTTGCTGTAGCCTAGTGGTGACCATGGGTTTCACTTAGGCACAATGTAATGCTGGGAATATGTGAGATGCTTTGAAGAAACGGACAAACTCTGATGCACAAAGTACTGACCAAAGGCGCTATACTGTTTGACCAGAGGCGCAGGACTGTGCTATCAAAAGCGTGCTACTGTGGGCCAGAGGTGACGGACTGAGCTACCAATAGCGAGTTACTGTTATGTCAAAGGTGAGCTACAGTGACCAAAAGCGAGCTACTGTTATACCAAGGGCGCTGAAGTAGAGTTTTAGCCAGAGGCGGGTTACTGCTGTACCAAAGGCGATCTACTGTATGGCCAAAAGTGAGCTTCTGTAGTACCAGGGGTGCTGAAGTAGTGTCTGATGTTTTTCAAAGGCAAGATTTTTCTGTTTCTGATTGGATTGGTTTGGCAAGAGAAAACACAGCAAACAAGTGGTCAAAAAAAGGCACAAGGACTGACACAACAAATAGTGTATGTTCAAGGCTCCAAACAAGCCCAATGTTTCCACAGGTCAAATACAGTTGCAATCAATAACAAGCACTTTTTATCCCTAGAGACAAGGTTTCATTGCAGTAGATCAGCTCACAGCTTAATACTCCGTCGATAAAAATATCATTCCATAAAGGTGTCAGATATTTAGTATCTTTGCGAGAGACGATAGGTAGGGATATCTCACCCTCCCCTTGGAAAGCTCGAGTAGGTCACAAGAGCTTTATGTCCAAGGGAATACTATCTCTTCTCAAGGGAGCCAATGGTGAGTATCTTAAGGGTTTAAATCAATTTCCCTTGCACTGATGATTACCGCAATGTTTGGAGGTAGGTCGGGTAGTCTCTATCTAAATTGGTTCTTAGTGACTTTGAGGGACCAACGCCTTACGAGCAATGCGACAAGCTACTAAAAGCTTTAACCAATCCTACTAAGAGTTTCAAACACTTCGCTCAATGTGAAAATCGTTTCCACAAAGGGCTAGTACACCTCTTTTCAGTTTGGCATCACAAGGTAAGGCTGACGTCGGTTAGGACTTGGCTTTCGCCTTATCCCTTTTATATAGCGGTTCAAAGGAAAACTCCGCTTAGGGTCGTCCCTTTTGGATGAAACGCAATCCAAAAGCAGGCCCTTCTAAAGGAAGTACAAAAAATGTAAAATCAAGCACGTCACACAAAGGTTCAATTGTCCCGTTATAAGAAAAATAAGGTGCAACTAAGCTATGCACACACACGATTGTAGTTGTAAATTGTCCCTTATGAAATGAAGTGTTTGGCATTCATGTCCATTGTCCTTTAGAAAATTGAGGTGTTTGTTCATACATTTCCATTGTCCCTTAAGAAAAGCAGTATGTTCCTAAGCCTTAGATTGCAAGAAAAGATTTGTTTAATTATCCTTTCAAGCATGCAATGTGTTTCTAAGACTTAGTGAGATAGATCAAGAGGTCTTCAATGCTCATCCTGCATGAACATGTTAAAAACACCTATTTGCTCTGTATGAGTAATAAGAAGCTGCAACAAGTGATATTAGGTCCACACAAACTCAAAAGTTAGCAAGTGCTTGAAGTCAGAGATTGAGAATAGGCCAATGAGTGGTCTTAAAAAATAGATCTCAGAAAATCTTTGAAAAAATATTACCACTGTGTAGAGGACAGAAAAATACCAACTTTCAAAAAAAATATCACCTGAATCTGAGTCCGTTTGTGAAAGTTATGAAGCTTGAAAAGTCAAAAAACTGTGACGAGACAAAGACAGCAGTGAGAAAATCAATTTTATGAAAAATCAGAGAATCTTGAGAAAAAACCAATTTCACCACGATGTAGATCATGAAATTCTAGCCTATTTAAAAAAAAAAAAGCACTAAAATACGTGTCCGTATGACCAAGATAATGAGGTTTGAAAATCGCCTATTCATTTAAAAAGCTCATTGAAGAGGGGTCTGTCTTAGCCCCCTGTGACTGGCTCCTGGTCACTGATGTGACCTGCTGCTGGGCTGAAGGTGCTTTATTTTTTTTCAAAAAATAAAAAGAAAAAAGAAAAAAGATTCTCTTTACTTTGTTTTACTTTCTAAAAGAAATAAAAACTAAAAACACTTCATTTTTTATTTGTTTTATTTGTTTTTTTTTTTGTTTTTTTTTTTGCTTTTTTATTTTTGGATTTTTTTTGCTTTTTCTTTTTGCTTTTTTTTTTTTTTTGAATTTTTTTTTTTTGAAAAAAGAATTTTTTTTTTTTTTTTTTTTTTACCGTACCTCACAGTGATTGTATGGCCTCGGGTTGCGTGCCAGAGGTGAAAAAATTTTACCTTCACCGAAATAGGTCAAATTTTATATTTTTCTTCGTCCCTCGACCCTTCCAAATGCAACCGTGACCTCCGTTTTTGCCCAGCAAGCTTCCTTTAAATTTTTTTTTTTTTTTTTTCGAATCTCTCCAAAAAAAGAGTTAAAAAACCTGTGAAATCAAACTAAAAATTCCACAAATTTGATATTAAATCAGGACCAATGGGTCCCACCGGGCGTGCTAGAATGTGTATATGGAAAAATGGATTAAATCTAAACTAAATAAAACCAAAGAACCCAATAACATAAAGAAAATGAATTTAAATAAAAGCTATGACGAATAATCAATGCAATAAAGACTTTTACCGAAATCTGTGTTGTTTCCTTTGGATTGAATGTAGAATTGCTCAATGAAATTGCAAAGCCATAGCTGCAACAAGCAAGTGTAGTGCTCAAGAGATCAATGTCAAAAGATCGTGAAGTTGTGCCAAGATCAATGTTAAGAGATCGTAAAGTGGCTCAAGAAGATCTATGTCAAAAGATCGTGAAGTTGTGCCAAGATCAATGTTAAGAGATCGTAAAGTGGCTCAAGAAGATCTATGTCAAAAGATCGTAAAGGTGCTCAATCGAATCGTTGTATGCTCGAAGCTCTATTAAGTATGCCTGAGAATACGATCGAAGAGAGAGGCTAAATGAAGGAGATGAGGGGGGTTTATATAGATTTCATCAAAGATTGATCAATGGTCCAGATAATTCAGAAGAATCAATGGAGGAGATAAGCTGAGGAATGTGCAACAAATGAGAAGAAGACATGTGTCTTGCTTTCTTTTGCATGAGAGGAGTTATCAAGAATAGAAGAATAAGTTAACTGAAGAGATAAATCAATTAAAAGAATAAAGCAATTAGTTAAGTGATTTAAAACAAGAAGAAGGGATTTGCATGAGAAAAGAAGATATTTTGCTTTATTAAATATAGAAATATTTAATTGATGAGTAAGAAAGCTTGAGTTATTTTAGAGATAACTCAAATTTAGAAGAAAAAACAATTTAAATAAATAATTGATTTATTTAAATTTAGAGAAGATATTTTGGAAGAAATAATTAAATAATTAGAATTATTTAATTTAGAAGATTTAAAAGCAAATTAAATAAATAAATTTATTTAATTGTTGTGCATGATTTTGGAAGAACATAAGATTATAAATAAAATATTTGATTTTTGATTTAATTAAATAATTTAAGAATTATTTAATTTTAAATAAGAGGGAATTTGTTGAATTAATTAAATAATTGGATATATTTAATTAATGTAGATGTGAATTTTGGAAGGTGACAATGATTTAATTAAATAATTAAAAATTATTTAATTGTGGAAGAATATAGAGGAATTTGATTTAATTAAATAAATAATGAGGATTTATTTAATTAATGTCGCAATTTTGTGATTTAGAAGAATTTGGTGAAATTAATTAAATAATTAGATTATTTAATTAACGTTTGCAATGCAAGTGATTAGACAGATTATGAAATGCAAGTAGCATGACAAGTTGGTCATTTTAGGGTGTCTACAAAATCAATAAGAGTTGGAGTGCCATGGTACCACTAAAGAAGTCATGCTAGTTTGTGCCAAAAGTCTTCCATGAGGTGTGTCATCTACTAAACAACCAAATGTTATTTTGGTGCCTAATTTTTATAATGCTTGTAAATGGCTTGAGTAGTTTAAGCTCATTCCTTATTTTGTCAACTTGTAACATTTGAAAGAATGCTTCATAGTTGGTTTAACATGCATGGTCTTCCCATGGGGTTAAACTAGATTGCATCCATAACTTAGAGAAAGGGTTCTTATTTTTTACATTGTATAAACTAACAATGTGGATGTAGTCCTCCACCATGGTCCCTACAATGTATGTAGCTTGTTACTTTTTCTCTTTTCATGGACAAGGGACTTCATTGTATTTGACAAGTAGGCTCTTAAGGTGTCTATTTGGATCAAATTCCTTATTTTTCCCTTACCATGTTGGCCTTTCCCTCATCACATTGCTTCTTCTCTTAGGAGAGTTGTATGTGTTGAACCAAAAAAATTATCCGACCAAACTACAATGCTAGTCTATGTAAAAATTGACCTTGCCCAAGATTTAAAAGAAACTATTGATATATAGATAGGTGAAATGTTCTATGCACATCACGTCTTGTATATCAACCTACCCAATGCCTACTTTTAATGCCAAGCCTCTTACCTCAAATTTAGAGACTACCCTCTTTCTTCTTTCAAGCCTAAGCTAATATTTAAGCAATCATCTAAAGTGGTTAAGCATGATGAAGGTTGGACTAATGTTGACAAATGTAAAAATGGTCATAATGCGACCCAAAAGAATTTGTAGTCTAATCCTAAACTAGCAATGGTGTTGTCACCAAAGCTAGAAATGCAAGTCTTCCTTTCCCTCAAGCTAGTGACAAATAAATTAAACCCATAGGGCATTCTCAACCATAGAAAAATGATAAATAAAACCACACAACTAAAATTCAACTAGCTCTTCCCTAGCCCATCTATGAATCAATAAAAAGAATCTTTTAGGCCTCGATTTTTAAGAAACCCACTTTCTACAAGGGTTCTCTCCTCGTTAAGTGTGGGAATTATGATTTTGTCTTAGCTTGAGGAAGGCTGGTGTTCTTGTAGCTCCTTGGGATGTGAAAGAAGGAGAATATCTTCCTATGAAAAGGAAGATGCATTTTGGTGCATTGTCCTTGGAAAACAAAAGTACTTTTGAGCAAAATAAGTTTTTTTCATTACATCGGTTGGGATCCAAGGAAATGCACCTTGACCCCCTTACCTCATGAATGGCAACTCATAAAATGTGAGGGGTTTGATAGACCCAAAGTTCTACAAATTCATGGTGTAGGATTTTTTATAGAGATTTTCTTCTCTAGACATTCTTTGTCTACAAGAAACTAAGCTTGCTGCCTTTTTTATTCAAGTCATGTGTTGTGTAATATGACTTAGTAGTTTCTATTTTAGTTATAATCATGAACCAAGTTGAGGTGGTATGACTACATTTGTTAATTTTAGGTAGAAACCTTTCTATGTTACCCATGGATGTAACCTAACTAATAGAGCCTTATGGTTCCTTTTTGATTTTGACAACTAGACTTTTGTCTTTGTTAATCTCTATGCCTCGAATGATGTGATTAAAAATGACACTACTTTGGCAAGGCTTGTAGATGACCTTCCATCAACACAATGGATTATTAATGGCCACTTCACTATAGTTGAGGTGGCATTAGACAAACAGGGCCATTTATTGATGTGTTGGTCAACTAGAAAGAGAAATACACAGTTCTACATGCATAAAAAAATTGGGCCTTTATGATCCCAATCTTGGCCATCAAGGCACATCTCCAATTTGGTACACTTGGTCTAATTTGCATAGTGGGTTTGAAAGATTCATTAAAATACTTGATTGTTCTATGATGTTGGCACAACCTTACTTCTTGTTTCCCAGATGCTACTCATTTTTTATAGAATCACTATTGGATTGCATCTTTTCTAATCACTCACCTATGTATTTTAAGATTAAGTGGGGCCCTAAATTTTTTAAAGCTAAAAGGGCTCAATTTTTTCAACACATTGTTGCTTCATCATAAGTCCATGTTGGCTCATATTTGATGAGCTTAGAACTTGGTACCACATTTGAAGGGTAGCATTGGCTAGATTGAGAGGTGGTCTAATGCCATCACTCATACTACCCGCTTCCTAAGAATGTTTGGTCAACAACTAGAAAAAAATCTATCATAAATCCTCTATGGCTATGTTGATGGAGCTTATCCACCTCTCCACTCAGCTTGAAGTGCCACCTTTCCACATACTCTTCCAAATATAGGTGGCTAACTAGCATCACCTTGTGTAGGTGGTTGATGCCTACTCTACCAAGGGAGCCCAAATTAAATCTAGACTTCACTAGTTAAAAGTTGGTGATTGTGTCTAAATATTTTTTCTAGACCCTGCAACCTAAAAATTCTTCTCTTGAAAGATCAAGTGTATCAAAGTCGATGGTCATAGCCTCTCCCCCATTCGTGATGTCATTCATGCTTTTGTTTAGTATTATCCTAGATTATTTCAACTATAAACCACATCCCTAGAAAAGGAGTCTACTCTTAAGGCTTGTTTGGAAGTTGTGGCATGCAAGGTCTTAACTGAGCAAGTCATTGCCAATGACAAACTCCTTTCCCAAGAGGACCTTTGTTTATCTAGGTTTGGAATGGCCAATGACAAAGCTCATAGATGTGATGGATTTTCTTGCAAATTATACAAAATTCTTTGGTATGAGGTTGGCCATGATATATTTCAAGTTTATCTTGAAGCATTTCATAACAACTCCCTAGGTCCTATAATTAATGAAAGAAATATAAAGTTCATATATAAAGTTGGTGATTCAAAGTTGATATGCAATTGAAGATCAATCACCCTTATAAATGTCTCCTATAAAATCATTGTCAAAGCTCTTACCTTAGGCAATATGCATCTCCTCCCATTTATTATTCATCTTGAGTAGATTGGATTCATTCAAAGTAGGGACATCCTTGATAATATGATTTTTGTCTAGGATGGAATGGAATGGGCTTGTAAGTCAAATAAAAAAGTCTTATTCATCATGATTGACTTTGAAAAGTATTACAATAGATTGAATGGCATTACATTCTAGTTATGCTTTGGGCTCTAGGATTTGGTCCCAATTCCATACAATATGTTCAAATGTTATTTGTTGATGCTTATATTTGTCTCACCATTAATGGTGTCCAATATGAACATATTCGTCTCTTTCGTTTGATCAAACAAGATTTCCCTTTGACACTTCTCTCTATGTGTGTTGCTGAGGGTTTTGGGCATCTCCTTGCCAATGTTATCTCCTAGTGAACGGTCATAGGTATCTCTCTATGTGGTACCACCTACCAACTTTTGGTTAATGGGCACTTTCCAGATGATTCCATTCTAACACTCATTAAGGAAAAGGATAATGTTTCCCAAGCCTTCAAATATCTTGATATCTTATGCCTTGCCTCTAGCTCTATCGTTCAACAAAACAAGGCTCAATATTACAAGCAAAAATTTTCTCAACCTCTATCCTAGATTCATACTTTTGGCTAGAAAGTCATTGATCATGGAAAAAGTTTCAAATTTCTAGGAATCCCCTCTCCGTTTCAAGATTGCCATGCCATGCTTTGGCAATATGTTATTGACAAAGTTGAAAACAAGCTTGCCTACTAGATCACCAAACGACATTTGCTAACAAGTAGATTTCAAATTTTCTCTAAAGTTTTGGCTACAAGCAATGTTCACTACTCTTCTTGTTGGGTGCCTTATAAAGCCTCATACTACAAGCTTAAAAATCTTCTATGATACCTCCTTTGGGCTGAGTTAGACCATAATATAGGATTTCAAAAAGTTACTTGGAAACTTGTTGCCTACCTAGGGATCCAGGCGGACTTGTGCTCATAAATGTGCATGTAGACAAGGTGTTGCTCTTTGTGCCAAATGGTTTTTCAGAGCTTACAATGGAAATGAAGCCTAGAAAAATCTACTAATAAATTGCATCACTTGTGGCTCACATTATGGGCACTTTGCCTAGACTATCCTTGAAATTCAGTCTCAAATTATTTCTACAGTGCCCGTCAAACTTAATGCCACATTTGTTGCTAAAAGTATTTGGAAAGCCTCAGAGTCTATCAAGCCACGGCTACATTGGAATGGGGATGGTTTTTACAATGGCTTATCCATAAACCTGTTGCAAGTATGGGTCTAACTAGTGTTGTCATTGATGTCAACATACTCCTGTTGCATTAATGATAAGGATTGGATGAGCTGAGTGCTGAGGATATTGAGAAAATTAGTCTCAATCAGGAACAATGAAGAACAGTGATGACAGTAAGGTAAAAGTCCAAGATAGGATGAGAATCAAAGGATATGGTTTAAAGAGTTTGTAGATATGTGTCTTAAGGTGGTCCAGTAGAGATTTTAGAGGTCCGCATGAAGATCTGAATAAGTTGTGGCCACTCAAGTAAAACCAGTTCCGATAGGTGTTCAGAGGTGACAGAGTGATACAGACAGGTCCGGTGAGATCCAGAAATACATTATCATGTTCTACGGATCTGAGGGAGTGTTAAGGAAGTGTTTGTGAAGTATCAACTCGATTGGTTTATGGTTTGAAGGTCCGCAAGCATCTATTCCTTTGTGACAGTGATGACAAACTGTGTTCTTGAGGTTTTGGATGAAGGAGAGAAGGATTTCAGTAAGCAAATGAAGTGTGAATGTTCTTGGTGATTCAGGAAAGCTTGTGGAGGTCTTTGGATCGTGTCTAGTTAGTGTTGGTGGTCCACATTAGAGTTGGAGATCGCAATTGAAGAATAACTTCTGGATGATGGTGTTCTTCCTGTGACTAGCCAACCGGATGGGTTACACATCCTGCGGATGTTCTTGTAGATGTTTGCCGACTTAGATGGCTATTCTTAAGTTGATGTCTTGTATAAATAAGGGATTGTAAAGTCATTTCAAAGAGTGTCTTGTGGAGATGAGTATGTGGTAGCAAGGAGAAGAGCGAAAGAAAAAGCAGAAGTATTGGGCTTAAATGGAACTGATTCAAGCATGGTGAAGATGCTATTTTCCAGTTCAAGTAGGTGATACTTATTATTTTGTAGACAGTGTGTCTCTTGTAGGTAGTGAGCCTCTTGTGAGCAGTGTGCTCGGGCAGTGAGCCCAAATTGGGATGTGCTATTTTGTTCTTTCTATTCTTCTAACAGAGAATACAATCTTGGGTTAATCACCCCGTGGTTTTTCCCTTAACCGGGTTTTCCACATCAAAATCTTGGTGTCTCATGTGTTAATGTGTTTCTGCTCTTGATTTATTGCATTGTGTTTCCATGATTGATTTATTATTATGCTGTTGAATTACAAAGTGGAGTTAAGTGTTTAATTGGAAGAAAGTTTTGTACAACTGATTCACCCCCCCTCTCAGTTGTCTTCCCTAAATCTAACAAAACCAATAGTCCATTTGGTGTTCTCCCATCATTCTATTCTAAGACAAGCCACTTATAGCTCTCCTTGGATTCACTCCCTCAAATTCTTCATGAGAGGAATCTAGTATCTGTAGGATCTTTATTCCAAGGTCAATTCAATATGGCTCTCTTGGCCTCATGCTAGAGAGAAACTCAATCTATGTTGGGGCAACTTTCAAACCTATTAGGTGATAATTGCATCTATCCCCTTTCAACATATGCACAAAATTGCCAATAGCTCTCTCAAGCCATGGTGGAAGGATTGTAAATGGTATTTCAATATTCCATTTTGCAATTACACGCTAAGGAAAGGTTATAGGTGGCTATTACCTCATTTGCCCATGATTGAAAATTTGAATAATAGATGGCACCTTTAGTCACCAAGTTTCATTTGGGATAGAAGAATTCATCTTATCTAGGAGGCTATTATGGAGCTTAAAATCACTCAATTTGCTTGGTGCCTATTGTACCAAGGTTTGCCTATTGGCACTTGTCTTGTACATCTTGGTGTGTCCAATCCAAGATGTCCCTTCTATGGAAATTAGAAACACTTCTCCATCTTTCTTGGTATTGTGTAGATACCCAAGATGTCTAGTGATGGACATGTGATTTATTCCATTCTTTAAGGTCAAAATTATTTACTTAGCATAATGTCATCTTAGGAGATGGGGCCAAATTTCCAGTTGGGTTCTTTTAGCTATGGCATGCTTTCAAATTAGGAAAGATGGGAACTCTACTATTGTTTTAAATACTCTTATAGATATTGATTTTGCTAGTCACTCCAAGGCAATGGTTATGTCCAATGTGCTCTTGCAGATTTAGGTTCAAGCTACTAAGGTTGTGTTAGATCTTTAGCATCTATAGACCCTTATTGACCGTTGGGGGAATTCTCCTTGCATTGTGGCAAGGATGCCACTCTCCTCAACCAAGATGAGATCCCAGTTGATACAAGTGATGCATCCATTCGAAATCTACTCATCACTACTAGGACAACTACTAGAGGGCCAGCACCACACCACTGTAACCACCTACAACACAACAATCTAGTTGGACCCCTACCTCCTGGCTGCCTCAAAGGATGGTATCTTACCACCGAGTATGGTGTCTACCACCACATCATTCCTCCACATCCTCTCAACAACATGGATGGACCCCTCCTGATTAGGGTAAATTCCCTTGACTTCAATTAGAGAAATGACCAAAATCATGTGCATGAAGCAAAAGAGGCTAATAATGGTTGGGAACCTGTGTATGGTGGTTATGATCTCCAGGTTGTGGGAATAATCTTGAGGACTAGGATCCCCTTCCTACTTCTGGAATTGCTCTGGCAGCTTATTGTCTCTTTTTATAATCATCTGATTTTGTAATGGTTGTTTCCTTTTTGGAGCCGTGGACTACTTTGTTTGTAGCTTAGCCACATTTATGTTTTGTGGTTCCCATCTTTGCTGGTTTGACTTGGGGACAATGATTCCATACCGCCCACTTTTTTGAGAATTGACTTTATGCTTTTGTACATTTATTTTAATATATGATATTTTCGTAAATAAAAAAATAAAGTGAATAAAAATTAGAAATAACAGTTACAAATGCAGAGTCTAAGACAATGCAAGCACATTTAAACAGCCATAAATAAACATTGTTGTTGACAGCAAAACAGACAAGAACAATCGATGTTCAACAGTCGCAGCTGTTGACACTCATAACAGGCTACGGAGCATTCGTAGAGCTGCTTGGTAGGGCAGTTAATCATTTTTCTTTAAAAGGTGGACCCGAATCACCTGATATTTTAAAACCTTGGTACCAGAACTTCCAGAGTTCATAGGCATTACAACAAGAGAGAATTGAACGGCACAAACGATTGTTTGGTAGGGCACGCATGAGAGAATAGTGAGAATTATTTGTAAGAAAATACAAAAGATGGTTTGGTAAGAGACTTACGTAAGTGATAGGGAAAATGAGCTTCCATCACAATTACGTTTGGTGAGACTTGTGCCTTGGAAGACAATTCAATGAGGAAGGTGGAAATGATAAGCACCAGTTGGTAGATTGAATTTAAAAATGGGTGGATCGAATTGCTTATTATACAGGGATAAAATCTTGAATGAACGGTGAAACGAATTGTTAATATCTTTTGTAGATGTGTGGAGGGAGCATATTTGAAGATTTCAATGTAATCCAAGTCATGTTGATATTGAAATAAAGTATATATTAAAATATAAAAATAGGTTTTTATGGCAGATCTATCAACAAAACCATAATAATTGAGAGTATCTAAGATCAATAGTTACATCATGTTTATGTATTAAATTGTTAGCAATGTTTTGTGGATGTTTTAATTGAAAGAAATTGACTCTTGTTTTGTCTTGTCTTTCAATGTAAAGAGATTTTTTCAACTTCACAGAATGTTAACATCATTGATTAAGATGTCAATTTTCTTTGTCAAACCTTTCTAAGTCATTTACTAGTCATATGCAAGTGGGAAAATATTTTTTTCTTTCATCAATTCTAATGTTTTTGTTTGTTTTTTAAATATAATCAACTATTTAGTATTGGGTGTGTCAAAGAATATAAGCATTTAGGCATGGGTTGAAAAGGAGGTTACAAAGTTTCAACATCTCCATGACCTTTTTAATCATTGGAGAAGCATGCCATGCACTAGGAATGAAATTCTATTAAATAACCTCCCATGTGGCTCATCACATCTCACACCTCAACATAGGAGTCATTTAAACAACCACAACCACTTCTCTCCTCCTCAATGAAAGGTTTGGACTCTATTGCCATGTGGCAAGACTACTGTTGGGCCATTTGTGTGGCCTTCTCTTGCCTAGGGTGGTATTCAAACTACTACTATTATGCCTTCACCACTTTAGTGGGGTGTTCTTGTACCCCTTGCAGTTCAAACTAATTAGTTGGCTGCTAATCCTTCCTTAGGTAAGCCCTTTGCTTGGGCTAATCCTCATCTCTAATGTGATCTATCACCTTCCTTTGATGTAGTAGGATCAATGTAAAATGATGCTCCCTTCCCAAGTTAAAAAGGGTTAGCAAAGTCCTTGTGTTGACATTTGGTTCTATTTAAGTAGTTAGGTTTTAGCTTTGTTTTAGTGTTCTAGGTTTTTGTTAATGTATGGTTAAGCAATTGTGTTGATGGTGGTTTTAGCATGTAGCAATGCAATTGAAATGTAGGTTATCTCACCTCTCTTGAAAAGTATCCTATCCTAGATAAGACTACTCCAAGGTTTATACAGCTAGGTCTTAACTTGCAAGAATAACTTTAGTGGAATGTCTCAATTGTACCAACTAGGGGACTTACATTCGATGCAAACAAACTTTAGTGTATTAGGGTTTGATTGCACCTAACCTTGATCATTTTTTTGATTTGACAATGCATAAATGAACTGATGTGCATACTCATATTGCTACAAGATATGTGTAATTTCAGCATGCAACCAACAATCTGCCAACATGCATTCACTAATTCTAAGTTTTGTGACAGCACTATGCAAGTTTGTGAAACCTAATCTAATAGGATCTAATAAAGAAAATACAAAAGGAAAAGAGGAGAGAGAAAGAGATAGAGAGATCCTATAGATAATTGTAGAAATGATCAACAACCAGATAGACAGATTCCCAACAACAAACAAATCTCTGCTTAACTAGGCAGCCCACAATGCCGCAGAGATTGTGTAATCTTCTAAGGAAACATAAGAGTTTTCAAATTGTGGAGGATTCATCAAACACCCAACTCCTGGCGTAGTTCAATGAACTTACACAATCAAACATAGCTCATAAAATATGCCCAGACTAACCATGCATAATGACATACAATCAGCAAACAATCAATGGTATGGACAGGAAATCCATCAAATATCTAAATGATTAACCACAAATGCAACTGAATAACTAATTGAAAGATGAACAAGAATCATGATAACCATATCCAACCAAGAAAATGAACTCAAATGGCAGAAACAAATGAAATTCTATTTGTATTGATTCAGAAAAGTGGCAGAGTTTCAACAATCCTTTCTTCAGTGCTTCCCTTATATCCTTTACAATGATAGAGGTTGCCTTTATATAGAGAGGCAAGCATATCAAGTTTTTCAATGGATGGTGAGGATCAACTATACACTAATGGTCCAGATTACATGGCATTTAATTCTAGTCGGTGGGTAGTTACAATCCCAAATTTTCTTTTGTCTTGTAGGAAAAAGATGAAATTACAACTTTTTAGCTCATGAGAACAAGATGAAATAACAAATTTTTGAGTTGTCTAATAGGAAAAATGACATTTCCAATGTGTTAACAAATCAAGAGGTGTATGTGGCACATTTTTTATGAAGGTCCATCCAATTGGATGCTTGTTGGATCAATTCTTGATGACTAGACTGCTGGAACAGTCGTGGAAGTGTCCTAGACATTGTACTGGATATGTAGGAACAACAGTGATGTAGACTTGATCTTCTAGATCTTTGAGCTCCTGAGACTTATCTTCATCATCTTAGATATCATACTAACTTCCTCTTGCATGTGCAACATCAATTTTGTTGATAAAATGAAGATTTTGTATTTCTGGGTCGACACTGCACCTCTGTGTGTTCATCCTTCCAAGATAGTTCCAACAAGCTCCTGTGTCCGCTTAGACCCACAATTCACAATGAAAAGTATCAATTTCATCATAACAAGTCATTTTCCATCAATTTGAATCAACATACATCCATTTGCAACCATGTATCACTTAAGAACAACTCATTGTCAATGTTAGTTTCTTATGAACAACCTCATAGATATAGTGATTTTCACATTTTTTTTTGTGTTTTTCAACTTTTTCAAGTACCCATGTGGCCAATATAATGATCTGGGAAGTTTTTGTGACCATTAGGATCCATTTGGAAACTTTTATTTCATATTTTTAGCCCCTTTTTTGCAAAAAACGAGATTTTCGCGGGTCATTGGATATTCATGTGCAGTGGCAATAATTGATGCAAAATATGCCCAAAATCCATAAAACCCTGCTAAAAATGTTCATCATGATGTGATAGATTGATATACAATTCAAATTCATCAATAAAATCTAAGTTTCACCTTCGAAAAATAAGTTTTTTGGCCCAAATTGGCAAAAAGCGGGGTTTTCGGCCCTCACTAGATATCTTGCGAAGGTCATTTTTAGCACTAACTCTTCCTTATTGCCTTAGCAGGGATTTCATGTGTAACCAGATATATCATGCTGCGGTGCTTTTTAGTGCAATATCCCATCAACTTCAATTTCAACGCAAAGCTCTATCAAATACTTTTTGGCAGGGAGTTTGATCATCCCCAGATCTGCAGAGATTTTGGTCATCGTAGGATATATACAATGAGCACTCTTTTTAGTGCAGATCCGGTCGTCCTTACTTTTAGTGCCAAACTCTTAATAGCTGAAACAAACATTCTCAGTGGAGGATTTCGAGATGACAAGATCAGCAAGGGTTTTTGGGTGCTTAGTATATACCCTGTGAATGCGATTTTTAGCGCTATCCTACCAAGCTGGTTTTTAGCATTGAGTTATACGAATGGGGTCCAATGCTGATATCTAGTGACACTGGATATTAGCCCAAAATGCAGTGAGGGTCAATTTTAGTTCCAGATTTTGAAGTACCCTGGCTGACAGTATATTTAAAAATATATTTAAGTCCTATACTTTAAATATTTTAAAATTTACTGTCAGGATGTTTGAGATAGGTTCCAGATCCATAGGATTTAACACGTAGATTCTAGATTTTTGAGGACCCACCAAATTTTAGACTTAGCCATTTTTCAGGGTTTTCAAGGTTTTAGACTTAGCCAAATCAGGGTGCCAGGAACATGCATCAAGGTGAAGGCATATGAACCCTTAGTGAATTTTTGTGAAATTTGACATGATTTTGCAATTCTAAAGCATAAAAACTAGCAATTTCAATATGACAACTTCTGCGAAAGCACTTCTAAGGACTATATCTAGTGACACAAGATTTTAGAGCAAAATGCAGTGACACCCAATTTCAGCACAAAAGGCAACAAATGACTACTTCTCAAGCACAAACCCAATCAAGACTCCTCCAAATCAATCATGAAAGGCATCAAACAACTCCAAAATACCAGATACTCAAATTTGGAACAAATCCTACAGTCTAAGCACAATTTCACTTCCTCATTGTCACAAAAAGGAAAGGTTGAAACTCCAAGCCAAAGCAAAAAGAGGGGGTTTCCATTTGATAAAATAGGGCATGTGTGCAAGGCACAACAAATGGTGACTCTACTGGGAAAATGCTCCAGAGCATTTCTAAGACAAATGATAGTTTCAAAGCCAGAATCTCTGTGTTTCCCACTTACCAAACTAGAAAGCATGATACAATATCAAAAGGAGCAAAGATCACTAACTCAGCACAACTATCCATATCCTAAAAGTCTAAGTGTGTGCATTTGCATTCATTCCCATCCTTTTGCAACCAAGATCATCAAGGCTCACTTGCATTAAGCTACATAAAGATACACACCTTTTGAACTACCATGGACATTTCCCCGCTGCTAGCAGGCGCCTAGAGCCCCAACAGAGTTGTCTCTATGATTCCCTCAAGCATTGCTCTACTATCCATTAGGCATCCATAGCCCCTGATAGAGTTACTTGAATCCTCTAGTTGATTGAACATTTTATGAGAAAATTAGGAAGTATTGATTTAGCAGAGTATTGATAATGCATTTGAGCTTAGCTCTTGATATGAGTACTAAAAAGCACCGCATACCCTTGCAACACATGATAAATATCACATCGGCTACGAATTGGTTCAATTTTGTAGGGCTGGGAATCATAGTGGCGGCAAAGGTGAGCCTATAGATTTTTCACTTAACCTAAGATCACCAAGAATCCCTTGCAAGCTTTAGGATTATTTAAAGATATGAAAGATATATGACTCAAAAATGCTTCAAATGAACCAAACTAATGACTCTTTTCCCATTAACAAGCATCATACCATCTAAGAATAACAATAGAATCCACAAGAAGACCTGAGTGAAAAACTAAAGTTTCTCAAGGAAATCCTATAGATTACTTACCCAGAGAGGACCCTTTGGAGGACTGTACAGCTGCCACCATGCTCAAGAAATGGAGAACCCCAACAAAATAGACGTAGAAAGAAAAATCAAAGCAAGCAAAGCAACTAACCTAAACAAAGAAAACTACTCAAAGAAAAATGAAAGCAACAAGCAACAACTAAGGAAAATAGAAAAATAGAAAGCAGAAACTAAACTAAAGCAGCAAAAAACTAACTAAAATCTAACTAAAAACAAGCTGAACTATGTACAAGAGCTTTGGACATCAAGTATTTACATTTCCCCATGATTTATTTCTTAGGACATGTAGGAGTAACAAGGTGCAAGTTAATGTCCTAAGTTTGGCAAAATTATCTTTATACTCTGAAAAGTAGGGTATGGGCATGCTAGGTTCATGTTCAGGGTACCAGTTTTGTAGGGTCAACAATTGGGGTAGCTCATTAGGGCCTTGATTAATCCAGATGCAAGTTGTTTTACCCGAGTTACCATAATCAAATTAATAACTCTCAAAACTGAGTGAAGAGAGGGAAGATACAACCTGATTTGCAGTATTATCAATTAGACATGTAAGTTGATCATCTTGTTACATCATACCAAATACTTTCTAATCTCCAGAGGGTCTCAATTTGTGCTGGATCATATCCTGTGCATCAAATACCTCTAGATCACTGAATGCTGCAACAACTTCCCAAGCAAACATAAATTCTAGAAAACCTTCTTCAGAATGTGGATCATCTAGATGAACTCTGCATGAATCAGATAAAGAAAAGTCTATCATGTACAGTGAATTTCCATACAATAGCATATCCTTACTCATTGTTGATATCAGCTTCATGATGTGATCAAGTGATTGTCATGAAAAAGCCTCCAAGCCATCACTTTGCATGACTATTTGATTTTTATTTTCAGATTGCAGACTATTGCTCTCATCTGTCATTACTGGGTCAGCATCAACCATGTGGGGATCTTCTTTATTACAGGTGTGAATAGGGTCAACATGGGGGACATATGGTAAACTTAAATTTGCTTCATCAAAATTAATCATATGTTCTGAAAAAACTTCCTCTACACCGATTGATGACCTTTGTGTTTGGACTGCACATCCATTGTCTGCAGCAACAATAGAGTCTATAACTAGACTTATGATTTCAATGTTATCTTGAAGTGGTGCATCATCTTGATTTTGTTCATCTAACTTAGCTGAAAACTCTGTAGGGGTAACTACATCAGCCTGATATGACTGATCATGATGGTATATAAGGCTGATGCAATCAAGAACTTGATCATTTTTTTACCAGACACTGCTATTGTAGCTCTTCCTACATTGCTGGCCATGATTTTCCTCCATCGAAGTGACTAATTTCTTCTTGTTTTTGCACATATTTGATCTGATCAAGTTGTTGTTCACACTCAAAATTATCAGCCAATTGAAATGGACAGTTGTTCTCCACCTCTGCAGCAGCAAATTTAGGCTTAGAACTTGACATCTGTAAAGCATCTGATTATTGATTTGCATCCCTAAGATGGTTGTTCATCAAATCTAATTCCTTATCTATCTTATCCACATCCTTAGTAGAAGAAATGTGACCTTGTGCATTGCTCTATTTGTTGTCTTGTGACTGAGAATCAGGTTTTAACCATGCCAGAACTATCTTGTCAAGGTCCAGTGAATGAATAATAGGTTTTAACCAGTCAGGGACTATATACTCCTTGGTTGGATGACCTGCAAACCACATGCATTGTTTGACATCATCATCTGGACATGTATTCTGATGAACAATTTGAGGGGCTTCAATTTTTCCAATGTGTTGACTACCCTTTCGATTGTGATCAATTATGAATGATGGATTTACAGCTCCTACAGTCTCAACTCTTTGTGTGATCTTAACTGAGACATGACCACATGCATATGCATCCATCCGTACTGCAACTCCTCGCAATGTCTTTCTCTAAATATATCTATCATACTTATATCCCACTTTGGGCTTGTACACCTCAAAAATAGGAAGCAATCCCTTTAAATGCAAATCCAATCTTTGGAGAAAAGTTAAATAGTCAATTTTGTCATGCAGCTCTCCAGGATGTACACTACAGACCTGAGGTGAAATAAAATCAAGTAGTGTCAGTGGAGGGTACTTTACTCTGATCTACCTATCTAACACTTCTTTGAAAAGTGAGATATCTACTTGGAAGCTCTCTTCATGATATGACTGCTGAGATAGTCCCCTGAAGAATGAAGAGATCTCATGACTGAAACCCTTATGTGTATTCATTGTAGCTTAATCCCCTAAATTTTAATTCATTTCAGCATGTGCAATGAACCAACAAAACTAAAATCTTGTATCAAAATCTTAGTTCTAGCCATTCTTCTAGCACCAGTTCTATTGATGGTGATTTTAGCATGCAACAACGCATGTGAAATGTAGGTTATCTCATCTCTCTTGAAAAGTATCCTATCCTAGATAAGACTACTCCAAGGTTTATACAGCTAGGTCTTAGCTTGCAAGAATAACTTCAGTGGAATGTTTTAGTTGTACGAACTAGGGGACTTACATGTGATGCAAACAAACTTTAGTGTATTAGGGTTTGATTGCACCTAACCTTGATCAGTTTTTTGATTTGACAATGCATAAATGAACTAATGTGTATACTCATATTGCTACAGGATATGTGTAATTTCAGCATGCAACCAACAATCTGCCAACTTGCATTCACTAATTCTAAGTTCTGTGATAGCATTATGCAAGTTTGTGAAACATGATCTAATAAAGAAAACACAAAACAACAAGTGGAGAGAGAAAGGGATAGAGAGATCCTATAGACAATTGCAGAAATGATCAACAAACAGATAGATAGATTCCCAACAACAAACAAATCTCTGCTTAACTAGGCAGCCCACATTGCCACAGAGTTTGTACAATCTTCTAAAGAAACATAAGGGTTTTCAAATTGTAGAGGATTCATCAAACACCCAACTCCTGGCGTAGTTCAATGAACTTACACAATCGAACTTAACTCATAAAATATGCCCAGACTAACCATGCATAATGACATACAATCAACAAGCCATCACTGGTATGGATAGGAAATCCATCAAATATCTGAATGATTAACCATAAATACAACTAAATAACTAATTGGAAAGATGAAGAAGAATCATGATAACCATATCCAACCAACAAAATGAACTCAAATGGTAGAGGCAAATGAAATTCATTTTGTATTGATTCAGAAAAGTGACAGAGTTTCAACAATCATTTCTTCAGTGCTTCCCTTATATTCTTTACAATGATAGAGGTTTCCTTTATATTGAGAGGAAAGCATACTGATTTTTTCAATGGATGGTGAGGATCAACTCAACACCAATAGTCCAGATTACATGGCATTTAATTCTAATCGGTGGGTAGTTACAATCCCAGATTTGCTTTTGTCTTGTAGGAAAAAGATGAAATTACAACTTTTTAGCTCATGAGAACATGAAAAAATAGCAACTTTTTGAGTTGTCTAATGGGACAAATGACTCTTCCGATGTGCTAACAAGTCAAGAGAAGTATGTGGCACATTTTTTATGAAGGTCCATCCAACTGGATGCTTGTTGGATCAATTCTTGATGACTAGACTGCTGGAACAACCATGGAAGAGTCCTAGACATTGAATTGGATCTACAGGAACAACAGTGATGTGGACTTGATCTTATAGGTCTTTGAGCTCTTGAGACTAATATTCATCATCTTGGACATCATACTAACTTCCTCTTGCATGTGCAACATCAATTTGGTCGATAAAATGAAGATTCTGCATTTCTGGGTCAGCATTGAACCTCTGTGTGTTCATCCTTCCAAGACAGCTCCAACAAGCTCCCGTGTCTACTTAGACCCACAATTCACAATGAAAAGTATCAATTTCATAATAACAAGTCATTTTCTATCAATTTTAATCAACTTACATCCATTTACATCCATGGATCATTCAAGAACAACTCATTATCAATGTTACTTTCTTATGAACAACCTCATAGATCCAGTGATTTTCACATGATTTTCTAAGTTTTTCACCATTTTCAAGTACCCATTTGACCAATATAATTATCTAGGAAGTTTTTTTGACCATTAGGATCCATTTGGAGACTTTTATTTTGCATTTTTATCCCCTTTTTTGCAAAAAGTGGGATTTTTGGGGGTCATTGGATATTCATGTGCAGTGGCATTAACTGATAAAAAAACATGCCCAAAATCCATAAAACCCTACTAAAAATGTTCATCATGATGTGATAGAATGATATACAATTCAAATTCATCTATAAAATCTAAGTTTCACCTTTGAAAAATAAGTTTTTTGGCCCAAATTGGCAAAAAGCAAGGTTTTTGGCCCTCACTAGATATCCTGCAGAGGTCATTTTTAGCACTAACTCTTCCTTATTGCCTTAGCAAGTATTTCATGTGTAACCGAATATATCTTGTTGTGGTTCCTTTTAGCACAATATCCCATCAACTTCAATTTTAATGCAAAGCTCTATCGAATGCTTGTTGGCGGGGATTTTGATCGACACCAGATCTACAGAGATTTTGGTTGTCGTAGGATATATGCATTGAGCACTCTTTTTAACGTAGATCTGGTCATCCTTACTTTTAGTGCCAAACTCTTAATAGACGAAACAAACATTCTCAGCGGGGGATTTCAACATGACGGGATCAGCCAAGCCAATTTTTAGCGTTGAGTTATGCGAATGGGGTCCAACACTGATATCTAGTGACACTGGATATTAGTGCAAAATGCGGTGAGGGTCAATTTTAGCGCTAGATTTTGAAGTACCCTGGCTGACAGTATATTTAAGAATATATTAAGTCTTATACTTTAAATATTTTGAAATATACTATAAGATGTTTGAGATAGGTTCCAAATCCATAGGATTTAACATGTAGATTCTAGATTTTTGAGGACCCACCAGATTTTAGACTTAGCCATTTTTCAGGGTTTTCAGGGTTTTAGACTTAGCCAAATCAAGGTGCCAGGAACATGCATAAGGGTGAAGACATATGAACCCCTTAGTGATTTTTTGTGAAATTTGACATGATTTTGCAATTCTAAAGCATAAAAACAAGGAATTTCAATATGAAACCTCCTACAAAAGCACTTCCAAGGATTATATCTAGTAACACATGATTTTAGAGTAAAATGCAGTGACACCCAATTTTAGCACAAAAGGTAATAAATGGCTACTTCTCAAGCACAAACCCAATCAAGACTCCTCCAAATCAATCATTAAAGACATCAAACAACTCCAAAATACCAAATACTCAAATTTGGAACAAATCCTGTAGTCTAAGCATAATTTCACTTTCTCATTGTCACAAAGAGGAAAGGTTGAAGCTCCAAGCCAAAGCAAAAAGAGGGGGTCTCCATTTGATAAAATGGGGCGTGTGTGCAAGGCACAACAGATTGGTCAAGGCAAGCTTTATAAAGATGATATTTGAAATTTTATTTTTTATCTAAAATTAATATAAAGAAGAGGAATCCACTTCCCTCATGCACAAAAAGAAAAAAGATATATATAATTAAAATATTAGAAATACTATATTTCCTTGGGAGACTGGCTATGAAAATTTGTAATGCCATAGTTGAGAACTTTTTGGCATTTACTAAGAGGCCAAGATCAACTTCCCTATTGGATTTGGAATAAAGAAATGTAGAAAATTGGGGGTTAAATATTATCTCTAGAGGGCCAACAGATATTAAGAAAGATAAAAAGAACTCTAAATGGGTCAATCCTAATCATAATTGATTAAAACTTAATTTTTATGGTGCTTTGAAAGGGAACCTAGGGATGGCTAGTGGAGGAGGTATTATTAGAAACAACAGTGGTGGTTTTGTGGTTGCTTATGTGGGTTGTATGAGAGTGTAAATGAACCATGTTGTAAAAGCCAAGGTTTCCTTTTGGACTATCTAGTTAGCTAAAGAGCTCAAGATCTCTTAGTTAACTATTGAGGGGGATTCTCTCAATATAATTAAATGTATAAAATGACTAGAATGAAAATAACAAATTTTCTACCAAACAAAAACTTAATTAGTTAATTTACTTAAATTAAGTGTCAAGATGAGAAATTTTGTATTGTAAATATATGTTGTGATTTTTTATATAATTTTCTAACACTTTAGTTATGATAATTGTCAAATTACTCAAATATATCTATCTGTCTATGAATTAAAAATAGATTTATAAATGAAATACTATTAATATAATAAAAATAATGAAATATATAAATATTGGATACTAGTTATTATAATATTTATAGTATATAATTAATAATGGATATTGACATGATATAAACCTTTAGAAAAATTTAGAAAAATAAAAAAGTCGGCTAATAATAAATGCTTTAGGTACTTGCCATGCATAATAATTAATAAATAAGAGATAATATTAATTAATATAATATTTAAATAGTGATGTGAATTCTCATGAGTTAATCACGATGAAATGGATAATAAATGTTTGAGATAGTTGAGACACATTGATAATAAATATTTGAGATACCGGAGACACTTATCCTTTCAGTATTGTATTGTGAAAAAATATTATTATTTTTTGATCTACATGTAGGTTGTAATAAAAATTCAACTTTTTAATGAATATTTCCTATTTCACTTTATATTAATAAAAATTAATAAAAAAATATTCACAAAAAAAATGAAGGGTGGTAGGGAGGCACACCCATGGAGCCTAAATGGGGCAGAGTCCAAAACAAAGATGAGAATTAGACAAGGACAAGCCCAAACATAACTAAGCTACTAAAGTAATGCTAGAAGAAGGAGGATCTTTATTAGTAGGCTTCCCCAAAGCATCATCAAGGACTGAATCATTACTAGGCTCCCAACCAATGAGAGCACCCACCTCTTCAAGAGTATCATCCAAGGGCAATTGAGCATGAACTAGAGAAATGACCAACTCTAGGTGAGGAAAATTGCTAGAATTAGGTTAGCCACAAGTACCACCCCCATGAGAAGAGGTAAAAGCTAGCTTGGAGGGTTGAGTCCATCCACAATGGGCTATATTATCTCTAGAATCTCAAGGTTGGGAGCCATGGGAGTGAGAGCATCTATCTCTCCTAGAAGATTGGCTATGACCATGTCAATTCCCTTGAGAAGGAGAAGAGGGATCAGGAATACCTTTAGAAATAGTGCAAGGAGCATTCCCCAGCGGTCCGGTAGCTCTTGAAGATAAGCAACCTCAAGTGTAACTTTACTAGCTTGCACCTGAATCTGCATAAGCGCATTAGAGAAAATCATGGCTATAGTGTATAAAGAGAAATGAACATTAGTAGAAAAACTAGTAAAGAGATCTACATTTCTATCTTTCCAAATATTGAAGAGAATTTTTACCTTGAAAGCATGTCGAATCTAGGTATATTTAGGCAGGAGACAAGGCCAGTCCCTAAACAAGACCATGTGCCAAAAAAAAAGAGCAAGCCAAAAGGGTCTAAAGAAATCATGAATCCAATTCTAAGCTTCCTAAGATTTAGGATAAAACCATAAAAGATGCTTGAGATTCTTAATATGTCCATAAAATGGACAATGAGGATTAAGATTTCCTATATGATCCAAATGAGCTCTAAGAGGAAGGATTTGACAAAGAATGTACTAAGTAAATTGAGCTAACTTGTGCTCCAAAACAACCAACGAGATACACTAGAACTAGTGATGCCAAATACCAAGAGAGAACTGAAGTTGTCAATGATGGTTTAGTTGATCCACCATAGGAAGATGGGGAGATAGCCACAAATAACCTTTGTGAGGACTATATTTCTAAAATGGTCTATCTAGGTACCATTTCCAATCCTTCCACCATGGTTTAAAATACCTAACCCCAATCTTGTGAATCATTTGGGGAGGAATGATATCAGTCATAGACTAAAAAGTATCCTAGTCCTCATTAACAAGCTTTAATTTCATTTTGAACTCAAGCCAAGAAAGGAAATTCTTGGTGGCTCTATTGATAAAATATGGTGACACTCAAATGCCTCCTTTAAATAATTTCAAACAATGGATCCATGGCACTTTATCTAGAGGGTGGTCTTGACAAGAGAGGACTGGAGACCACCAAATGGATTTTTGATTTATAGAAAGGCCATTGGAGAAATCATTTCCTACCTAATGAAGCCAAGGATTAATAGATTTCAAGACTTTTCAAATTCTCTTGATGATAAACATGCATGAATCCTGATGGGCTCCCTCATAGTGAGAAGAGTACCAAAATCCAAGCCCTTCCAAGCTAGTTTGCTTGAAGGCATAGTGGAGCCAATATAATGCCTGATGAGAATTTGTCAAGCTTCATTTCCCTCTAAGTCTCTAATAATCTATTTGGAACATAAAGAAATGCCTTTTCAGTAGATAGAAAGCAAGCCTAAACCTCCATCTTCATTAGGAAGGTAGTAGAATTCCCAAGCAACATGATGGAAGCCATGATGCCCTTCAATAGAAGCCCATAGAAAGTCTCTAAGTAGTTTTTCAATTTTTAGATAGGAAGCCTTAGAGGGAACCTAGCAAGAAGAATAATAAACATGACTGGAAGCCAAGATTTTAGAATAAATTTGGAACTTACTAGCCAAAGAAAGAGGTGTGGTGAACTAGTAATTAAGTTTCTTTTTAATTCTATTGACCACAACTTTCTGGAGCTTAGAAGGAGAGGCCTAAAAAGCAAAGGGAATGCCCAAAAAATGAAACATTTCCCCATGTCCAATTTATTTCCAACCAAAATTGTCTAACCAATTCAACTTGGGAAGAAGGGATTATCTATAACACTAAGTCCTCTGAAAAATATCTAGGAACTAAAGGGATTGTTTAACATTATTTTCTTACTCAATGAGGGTAAGAAAAGAATCATCAACAAGATTACCATTAACTAGCTGCTTGGAAGAGTTAGGAAGGGATATCCCCTTTACAAGGGATTGGGAAATTGCATGATCCAAGAGGTAACAAAATCCTTTTACAACAAGAACATAAAGAGCCAATGCAAGAGGGTAACCTTGATAGAGGACTAATGAAGCCCAAAAGGCTTGGATTGCTGACCATTAATGTTGATGTAAGCCAAAGCATCAATAAAAAAAAATTTCATAGATTGGATGAAATGAGGCCCAAATCTAAGTGCCTAAAGCATGGCGAGGATAAATGGCCATTCAATATGGTCATAAGCCTTGGGAAAATCAATCTTTTAGAAAATGATAGGTTGTTGGGAGTGGTGGGCCCATTCCATCACTTTCCACATGACAATAATATTATCCAAAATATATTTGGACTTAATAAAACATATATGTTCAAGACAAACAAGTTGAGGAAGCATAGGTCAAAGCTTGAGGGCCAAAGCCTTAGAAATAATCTTGTAGGAGACATTCAACAAAGTGATCAACTGCCAATTATCAATTTCTTCAGGATTGCCAGCTTTAGGTATGCGTTTAATATTTCCTTTTTTGATTAAATTTACCAAGGACTTGGAATGAAGAGCTTCAAGATAGACCTTATGAAGGTCTTCTCCCATAGTGTCCCAAAAGGATTTATAAAATTCACAAGGAAAACCATCTTAACTAGGGGTCTTTTCATTGGACATTAAGAAGATAACCTCCCTCAAATCCTCTTTAGTGAGAAGTTGATCACATAGAATGTGTTGGAAATTGGAAACCTAGCAAGGGAGCACATTGAGGCACTGTTGTAATGCAAGTGACCAAGCTAGAGTATACTCCTAAGTAGAAATAACTTGCTCATAGTATAGAACAAAGGATTGAAGAATTTCTAGAAGCTCATTCAAGAGTTAATGCCCCTCTCTAATTTCCTTAATGGATTGAGAATTATGATGGGAACACAAAGCCTCAAAAAAATCCTTTGAAACCTTATCTCCATTCTTGATCCAATGAATTTGAGCCTTGATTTGAGCACCCCACAGTATGTGAGCATGTGAAACCTACTTCTAGTGGTAGAGCTAAGCCACACAAAGCTAAGCAATAGAATCAAATGGTTGCACTTCCAAAGTGATGGTGGCTAGGTAGAGCTTAGAGGTGGTAGCCTCATAAGAATGGTGGCAAAAGTAGGCCAACTACCATCCATAAATGTAGAGAAAGTGGGAAGTATATAGGTTATGGCATCATTACACCAAGCTATCCAACCAATCCTATGCATGTGACATGGTTCTAAATTCTAAACATGTTCAATGTGGGTTGACATGTGGCTTTGTGATTGAGAAGTGACATGTTAAGGAAAAATTACGTCTTCATGATCTTAGGTTTAGGAATTTTCTAGTCAATATGAAACTGTATTGGAAAGTGGTTTGAAAGGATAATGTCTAATAAATGCTCCACTGGCAAGGAATACCAACTGGATAAGGAAAAAATATTGAGCTAACATCATGGCTTGATCTAGATGCTTCAGTACCCTATTAGGGATAGCTCTCAAATTTCTGTAGGAGTACCATGTTGTATGATCTTGGCAAAGGCCAATACTGGGATCAAAAGACCCAATTTATTATTCATGAAAAACTAGGCCTCTCTTTCATCAGCTAGCTAGTGCATACTAGGCAAGGCCCCATATTTATCATAGGCCATTTCAATCATATTAAAATCCCCATACATAACCCAAGTGGCAACAAATATTGAATTAACAATCCATCTCTCGAGGGAAGATTTCTCAATAGAATCATTCAAAACATAAACATTAATAACTCCAAAGGAATGATTATTAATGTTGAAAAGAACCCGTAATTCTTAGTTGGTTGGGCCACATCCTTGGCCAACAAAGTATTGATGCCATGTAGGAGAGAGAAAGGTGACAAAGCACCTTGACATGCTTCATGGTTACTACATAAAAAGTAACTAGAAGACTAAATAAAATGACAAGCTACAAAAAGAAAAAAGCAAAAACTTTAACCTCTTGTAAATAGAGAATGTCTAAACCTAGAAACTGAAGTCAAGCATCATGAATGAAGTACTTCCATTGGTGATCCATGAGAATATGAACATTCTAGGAAGCGCAACTCATAAACAAGTGTCGAGAGTCATCTCCTCATTATCCAACTCATCCAAAGTGGAATAATTATTTTATAGAATGGTTTCATTAGCATCAAAACTTCCTATATGGAAGTTAAGCTATTTTGGTTGCCATTTCTTTAGCATAAACTCTCCCTCTTTTAGTCACCCTGGTGGGCTATGAGACCTCCTCTACCTAGCAAGAGGAGGGGAAGCATGTCGGACATTGACGATTAACAACCAAGACAAGGTTGATGCTGCAAGAAAAGCTCAAATAAATTTCACATCACCAAAAGTCTCCTCGGGGGAGGAAAATTTAGGTTTATTTGAGTATGGGGCTTTTGAAAAAAAATTGAAGCCTAAGCCCTAGAGTCAAAAGGCTTGGGAGTAAGCTTGTTGTTACCAAAGTTCTTGGCTTTGCAATTAACCACTATGGACCAACCTTTCTCTTCTTTTGTAGGAGGTGGAAACCTAATAGAGGGTTGTACAGAAGGCTTTGCATGTGTGGAAGCTAGAGGATAGTCCTAAATCTTGTGTTTTGAGGATTGACATCGATAACAAGTATTTGGGAGGTTGATATAGATAGCACATTAAGTGTATCAGTTTGACAAATCTGTATATCCACAGATTCTTTGAGGTCCTTTGAAAGGTCCATATCAACACATACCCACCACTAAGGATGGTCCAAATAGAACTATTCAAGTTCAACATAGACCACAGAGCCTAGAGAAGAGGCTATTTGGATCAAAAAGTTCCATCATGGCAAGGGAAACCCAAGGAACTCAACCCAAATGGTAACTCAAAAAGACTATTCATTAGAGATGACAAAGTCTTGAGTCTAAGGTTTGAAAACATGTAAGGAGGAATAGATAAGACAAGGGTCATGACTAAGGAGTAAGGTTTTGCATGATGTCAAGGTGGAACCCATGCAGGGTCCAAGCCTTGTTGACGAGTAGTCTTTGAGCATACTTTCTAGGGGGACCCTACCCACAAAATACCCTATCAAGGTAAAATTTTCTAACCAGCGGCATGCATTATTAAATTGAGGAATTAGAAGAACAACATTCAGTGGTGTTTGAAGGGACATACCTCATGAAACACCTTTGGAACAAATTTTATGGGTTACTTGGGCTAAGGTGCCATTATTTGTCACCATCGAACCTTCAACTCTAGTAGTAGTAGTTGTGGAGGAATGAAAGGTTGAGGCCACTTAAAAGGGGATGGAAATTGCCTACATTTGTAGTGACAAAAAGAGTGCCACAATAAATGTAGGCAAAAGGTAAGAACTCTTGATTTCCAAAGCAATATGACATAGATGTAAGCAAAGCCAAGAAATCCTAGTAGAGACTCAAAACCACTTCCTTCCCTAATCAAAAGTTTTGAGAGATTTATTTTAATTTAACGTTTTGATCCAATAGTCTTTGAGATAAATGATATTTCCCTCTTTTCTCATAAAAAAATGTACATGTTTTACTATGTTAACAATAATAAAGTATGATTATCTTAGTTTGTAAGCTCTTGGGGTAAACAAAAGGTTGTCATTGGAGGTATTTGGTTCATAGTTACTGAGAGTATGATTAGCCAAGCTATAGGTCTAAGTTGTAAAGGTAGAAAGGTGTTGTGTCTAGGGAGAAGTAAGGAGAAGGAATTTATAGACTCCTTAAGGAAGGTGAGTCCCTAGGTCATCATCAGAATGGGTATAAGAGGGTGTCCCTACCTTTTCCTTGGCCTACTATAAGTTGGTATCTTATCAAGTAGTTTACATTGGAAGGAAGATTTTCTAACATTCATGGCTACCACTTCCCTTTATTAGATCATCTTTGGCATAATAACTTAATAAGTATTCCTTTTTTTGTTGTCATCCTGGGAATGTTGTATTAACAATGGGGCTTCCCCTCTGCTTCATTAGGGTTTAATCTATTTCCTTTATTAGTATAACCTTAGTTTAACACCCATCATCCTTCCCACTACTGGTGATCTATCTTCCTCATTGAAAACCCTTGATAATAGTACTTACCCTAACCCTAGCTATAAAGGTAAAAAGAAGAGCAATCTGAATCCTATGAATCCTTCTATTATTCTAAGTTCTTCTGGTGCCTCTCCTGGTAAGTCACAAGTTCCTATTTCTAGTGATAAGGGTAAGAAGAAACTTTTCTTTGTCAGTGTTATTTCTATTCCCTTAGTATCCCCCACTACTGGTGATGTAGATATTGATAATGTTGGTCCTATTCTAAGCACCTCTACTCATGAGACTAAGGTTAACAAAGGAAAAAGGAAAAATGTGGCTTCCCCTAAATAAATTTTGATGTCTACTAAAAGAGAATGAAACTAATATGGGATCTCCTTCTAAGGTGCCTCAAAAAACTGTAAGGATTAAATCTGCTACTACTAACCTTGTTATTGGAGCAACATTCATGCCTCATGTTCCCAAAGGGAAGGATGATAACCTTGTGGAGGCTTATGCTAGGACTGTCAGTGGGAGGAGAAGGTGCACCTGGTTGGCTAAGATCTCTATTTCTTCCAATAGTGGGAGGTATGCTATTGGTAAAGATGACAATCAAGAAGTTGAAGGTAATATACAAGAGATAATCTCTAATTTGGTACCTTCTTACAATTCAAAAAGTACTAAGGTAGATCTCTTTGAGGATAAAGGGGGTTTTGAATCGCCCCTATGGATTATGATGATATTATGTCTCTTTCTCTAATAAAGTTGAAGAGGATGTTGGGGAGGAAAATGAGGAACCTGAAAGGGAGTATGAAGTTTTTGAGGATGACATGATGGATGGTGTCCACAGGGATATGAATTGTAATGAAAAATTAGTTGAGATGAGTGACAAGTTAGATGATCTCATCATTAGAATGAGCAAGCTTGAAAAGTCCACTAAGAAAGATCATATTTGTGACAGCTACAATGAGAAGTGGATGATAACGTATGAGAGTATGAAAACTTCCTAGAATAGGTTGACTAAATTGAAGAGGCAATGAATGAGATGGTCAAAGTTACTGATGACATGATGTAAAATGTTGCCTTGGGGATTCTCATTCTTTAGGCTGAGCTTAAGAAATGTAAACAAATGCAAGATGAAGAAAAAGAGACTTCCAAGAGAAAAGATGAAAAAGGATGAATTACAAATGGAAAAGGGCGTTGCTATGTGGAATGACAAACTAAAGACTATGTGCAAAGACTAGGAAACCCTAGTTTCCCATTATATGGTGTAATTTTTCTACTATTTGGTGTTTTTTTATCTATTGTTCTTGGGCTATCTTTTGTCTATTTTTTGTTGTGATGACTAGTCTAGTTTTTTTTTGCTATCCAGTGCTTCTTGTTAGTTGTGTCTTGATGTACTATGTTTTGTCTTATGTTATTTTTGGAACTCTTTGCTTTTGTAAGGGACTGGGACCCTTTTCCCAGCTTATCTAATAAAAAATAGTAATAAAGTAAAATAGATTAAAAAAATATTTTTTTTGATTGCTTGGAGAGTACCAATAATAATAAGTGTGTATTATGACTAGTCCCTACTATTACAATATATATGTTTGAAACCTAACTTTTGGTTATGTGTACTAGTTTAACTAAACTATATGGGATATTGCATCATCCTCAATAACAATCAAACAAATTTATATATTTACTTAAAATTTAAATAGGTGCATATTTAATAATTTAATTATTATGTTGAGAAGATAACCTATAGTGGAAGGAAGGGTTGGATGTAATGGTGTGAACATGTTTATAAAACACTTTACAATTGACAACCTAAAATTTAAAATAAATTCCAAAGTATTGTAGATCAATTGGTTGAGCACAGTTGGTGAGGATGATGGTATGTGTTGATAATGCCATTCACCAAGGTTAAAATTCTTGGAGGCACGATCAGTCCAGGTTCAACCCTAGGTGACTTACACCTACAAATGTCAACTGTACAACAATCAAATTAAATGAGTTCAGATGGTCTGTTATAGATGCTCCTTCATCCAACTTCAGAGAGTACAATTTCTTTCTAAGGAAAAGTTTATTCACCAAGGACTAGCCCTGATAAATATCTCCCAACTTTTTCCACAAAAGGTTTGTAGTTTTCTCTTCATGAATGTTCAATAGAATAGAATCTGCTAAACTTAATCTTATCAGTCCTCTGGCCTTCCTATCTGCCAGGTCCCAGTCTTCTTGCTTCATGCCTGAAGGTTAAACTCTAGACACAACAACCCAAAGATCTCTGTTGACCAGCATATCTTCAACCCTTAAGTTTCCACAACTCAAAGTTTGTGCCATTGAACTTTTCAATGTCTATCTTTCCTGATGCACTTGCCATCTTATTTAACAAAATAGACCTCTACGGAACTCCCACTCACAAAACTAACACAAAAAACCCAACCTAAAAACAAGGATAACACAACTGGCCAAGCTCTGATACCACTTGTAAGGAAAGCAAAGGTGCGGAATACAACTTCCCTAATGTCAATTCAAAGGGGATAATGTAAATAGGCAACATTTAATTCAAATACACAGATGAACACACCAGAAAATATAGAATAAACATGCAAGATAATAGAGAACAACACCAGATGTATGTGGGAAAAACCTTTCAGGTAAAAAACCCACCACCACAAGAGAGACAGTCTTTATTTTCAGTAAGCTTAGAAAGATTACAATAAAGATACCAGCCTTCTTCTCAGGTATCGATTCTCAGATTATACAAACAGTTCACTTCTACTGTACATTTACAAAATAAACAATATGATCGAATCTCATCAGGAACTTAGATGACATCACCAGATTTGTATATGCATAGTCTCAAGAGCAAAACTATTTTTTTAACTTCTGCCCTAACTGCTCGTTTCAATTGACCTAGCACCGCTGTCTTCAAACCATCGTGTAACTGTTCAAATTCATGTGAGAACTTTAGTACCACATTCCCTAGGTCGCGTTAGACATCCAGGTTTATATACCCGAACACACTGTATGACTATCGTCAGTAATTTTGTTACCGATGATGCCAATCAAAGCCTCATCGGTATAGCCTTAACCATCGGCAACAACTCCACCATTCACAGCAATGAGTCCTTGTCCCACCGATGCTCAAACCTTCAACCTTCATCAGTGTAACGAAGACCGTCAAAGAGAAACTTTGAAACTGCACCAAAAGTTATGGTCTTGGCGATCTAAGCCTTCATTGGAAAGACTTCTACCATCAGCCCAAAGACTTTATGTTGCGCCCATGAATATCTTCTTGCCGAACATCAGGATGACAGACTCATCAGTAAGAACCATTACCACTGAGCCGATAAAGCTACTCACTGCGATGGGCTTCCATTGGAGTGACTCACACTAACCACATCATCGACGAGACATAGATCATCGGTGATACTACTTCCATCTGCGCTGATAGATCTTTTCTTGTTGATGTCCAACCCTTCTCTCTCCATCGGTTGAACCTGTTGAACCATTGAACTTGACGAGCGAAGTTCAAGTCTTCCAATTGAACCTGTTGAACCATTGAACTCGTTGAACCATCAAACCTGATGAGAGAAGTTCAAGAGTTCACCGACAGTTCAAACCTTGCTGATGAACGATGAACAAAACCAACGAACGAATGAATGAGGTTCCAAGAAGTAACTTGAGACATTAGGTCTCTTCATTATGGTTTAGTTATCCTTTGTTTATTTTTATTTTTTTATGGAAACAATTGGATTAGATAGATAGCCACAAGCATGGGGATCTCATCCACCAAAGTCACCTAGGGTTGAACCTGGCCTGATCGTGCCTCTAAGAATTTTAACCTTGGTGAATGGCATTATCAACACATACCATCATCCTCACCAACTATGCTCAACCAATTGTAAACCCAATGTGGCTATCTATCTAATCCAATTGTTTCCATAAAAAAATAAAAATAAACAAAGGATAACTAAACCATAATGAAGAGACCTAATGTCTCAAGTTACTGCTTGGAACCTCATTCATTCGTTCGTTGGTTTTGTTCATCGTTCATCAGCAAGGTTTGAACTGTCGGTGAACTCTTGAACTTCTCTCATCAGGTTCAATGGTTCAACGGGTTCAATGGTTCAACAGGTTCAATTGGAAGACTTGAACTTCGCTCGTCAAGTTCAATGGTTCAATAGGTTCAACCGATGGAGAGAGAAGGGTTGGACGTCAGCAAGAAAAGATCTATCAGCGCAGATGGAAGTAGTATCACCGATGATCTATGTCTCGTCGATGATGTGGTTAGCATGAGTCACTCCGATGGAAGCCCATCGTAGTGAGTAGCTTTATCGGCTCAGTGGTAATGGTTCTTACTGATGAGTCTGTCATCCTGATGTTCGGCAAGAAGATATTCATTGGTACAACATAAAGTCTTTGGGCTGATGGTAGAAGTCTTTCCAATGAAGGCTTAGATCGCCAAGACCATAACTTTCGGTGCAGTTTCAAAGTTTCTCTTTGACGGTCTTCGTTACACTGATGAAGGTTGAAGGTTTGAGCATCGGTGGGACAAGGACTCATTGCTGTGAATGGTGGAGTTGTTGCCGATGGTTAAGGCTATACCGATGAGGCTTTGATTGGCATCATCGGTAACAAAATTACTGACGATAGTCATACAGTGTGTTCGGGTATATAAACCTGGATGTCTAACGCGACCTAGGGAATGTGGTACTAAAGTTCTCACATGAATTTGAACAGTTACATGATGGTTTGAAGACAGTGGTGCTAGGTCAATTGAAACGAGCAGTTAGGGCAGAAGTTAAAAAAATGGTTTTGCTCTTGAGACTATGCATATACAAATCTGGTGATGTCATCTAAGTTCCTGATGAGATTCGATCATATTGTTTATTTTGTAAATGTACAGTAGAAGTGAACTGTTTGTATAATCTGAGAATCGATACCTGAGAAGAAGGCTAGTATCTTTATTGTAATCTTTCTAAGCTTACTGAAAATAAAGACTGTCTCTCTTGTGGTGGTGGGTTTTTTACCTGAAAGGTTTTTCCCA
The DNA here is from genome assembly GCA_027924645.1 of Cunninghamia lanceolata. Taxonomy (NCBI): domain Eukaryota; kingdom Viridiplantae; phylum Streptophyta; class Pinopsida; order Cupressales; family Cupressaceae; genus Cunninghamia; species Cunninghamia lanceolata. The sequence goes on along the minus strand of BSBN01000429.1, from coordinate 1,363,288 downwards.
CATACATCTAGTGTTGTTCTCTATTATCTTGCATGTTTATTCTATATTTTCTGGTGTGTTCATCTGTGTATTTGAATTAAACGTTACCTATTTACATTATCCCCTTTGAATTGACATTAGGGAAGTTGTATTCCGCACCTTTGCTTTCCTTACAAGTGGTATCAGAGCTTGGCCAGTTGTGTTATCCTTGTTTTTAGGTTGGGTTTTTTGTGTTAGTTCTATGAGTGGGAGTTCTGTAGAGGTCTATTTTGTTAAATAAGATGGCAAGTGCATCAGGAAAGATAGACATTGAAAAGTTCAATGGCACAAACTTTGAGTTGTGGAAACTTAAGGGTTGAAGATATGCTGGTCAACAGAGATCTTTGGGTTGTTGTGTCTAGAGTTTAACCTTCAGGCATGAAGCAAGAAGACTGGGACCTGGCAGATAGGAAAGCCAGAGGACTGATAAGATTAAGTTTAGCAGATTCTGTTCTATTGAACATTCATGAAGATAAAACTGCAAACCTTTTGTGGAAAAAGTTGGGAGATATTTATCAGGGCTAGTCCTTGGTGAATAAACTTTTCCTTAGAAAGAAATTGTACTCTCTGAAGTTGGATGAAGGAGCATCTATAATAGACCATCTGAACTCATTTAATTTGATTGTTGTACAGTTGACATTTGTAGGTGTAAAAATAGAAGAGGACCGCTGTATGCTTCTGTTGTGTTCTTTACCTGACTCATGGGATCATCTTGTGATGGCTATTGGAAGTAAAACAATCACGTTTAAAAATAAAGCAGTTGTTGCCTCACTGTTATCTGAAGAGATGGGGAGGAAATCTTCTGAGATGGCCAAAGAGGCCTTGTCTATTCGGGGTAGATCAAAGGAAAGAGGCAAGAAGAAAGACAAGAAATCTATGTCCAAATCAGAGGGGAGATCAAAATCTCCTGGCACAAAGTCCAAGGTGAAGTGTTGGAATTGTGGGCAGAAAGGACACATCAAAAGAGACTACAAAGAGGAGAAAAAGAAGAAGAAAAGGAACTTCTTTGATAACGGTTCTTCTCAGAGTGATGTTGATGCCTTCATTGCTGCCTTGGCAATGCCTGCATCTGAAGATGTATGGCTGATGGATTCAGGAGCATATTTTCATATGACATCTAGCAGAGAATGGTTCACAAAGTATGAACTGTATGCTGGTGGGAAGGTGTTCTTGGCAAGTGATTCGTCACTGGAAATTGTTGGCCGAGGAAGAGTCAGAATCCAGTTCCTGGATGGCAGAATAAAGGGAATGAATGGAGTATTACACATAACAGGTCTGGCTCGAAATTTCCCTTCTGTTAGTAAGCTTAATGATGTTGGAGTGCAAGTTACTTTTGTGAATGGTAGTTGTAAGATGACTAGAGGTTCTATTGTACTGGCAAAGGGTGAACGCATTGGAACTTTGTATAGGTTAGATGCTAAACCAGTGTGCTGTAATAGCGTCTCTGTAAAATCTGAAAAAGCTACTATTGTAACACATGATGCAAACTCTATGGAAGTTAAACTTCCTGCAGAGAAAGCAATGCTCTGGCATCATAGACTTGGTCACATAGGTGAAAAAGGTTTAAAAACCTTGAAAAACAAAACCCTGGTAGATGGGCTGATTGATTGTAATCTGGAGTTTGATTTCTGCGAACATTGTATATATGGAAAACAGAACCATGTTTCTTTTTACTCTAGTTCTCATAAATCTTCTAGTGTTCTGGACTATGTACATTCTGATGTTTTTGGTCTAGTTGATGTTCCTTCTTTGTCTAAATCAAGATACTACATATCGTTTATTGATGATTATTCAAGGAGGGCATTTGTATATATTTTGAAAAATAAATCAGAAGTGTTCAGTTGGTTTAAAGAATTTAAAAATCTTGTGAAAAATTAGATTGGTAGAAAAATAAAATGTTTGAGAATGGATAATGGTGGTGAATATTGCAATGCAGATTTTGATAAATTTTGTCTTGATCATGGAATAAAAAGGCATAAGACTACACCTTATACTCCACAGCAAAATGGAGTTGCTGAAAGGTTAAATCGATCATTGATGGAGAAAGCAAGAAGTATAATGAGTTATGCTGGTCTTGGACAAAGGTTTTAGGCTAAGGTAGTTGCTACAACTTGTTACTTGTTCTCCTACTTTGGCATTGGTTGATAAGACACCTATGGAAGCATGGTCTAGAAAGAAGCCCTCTCTAAGACATCTTCGTGTCTTTGGCTGTGAGGCATATGCTCATATTCCTAAGGTAAAAAGATCTAAGCTGGATTACAAGGCAGTCAAATGTATCTTTATTGGCTATGAGTCGGAGTTAAAGGGTACAAGCTTTGGAATCTTGAAACTGAAAAAGTAATTTACAGTAGGAATGTAATTTTTAGAGAGCTAAAACCTTTGGTTATTGATCCTCAGCCAGAGAAGATAGAAGAGAAGAAAGAAAAGAGTGTTGTTAATATTCCTCTAACCCTCGTAAAAGAGGAACAACAAGTACCAAGTGTAGATGATTCAGATGAGAGTTCTAGTAGCTCTGAAGATTCTAATCCAGAGCAAGAACCTGAACCTGCACCTCAGCCATTGAGGAGGTCTACACGTGAAAGATGACAACCAGATAGGTATGGATTTTTAGTACTTGATTCAAGTTGTGCCTATGCTTTGCTTACTGATACTAATGAACCTAGGACTGTGAAAGAAGCTATTAGTTTACCTGATTCAGATTCTTGGTTGGAAGCCATGGATAACAAAATGTCATCATTGGAGAAAAATGGAACCTGGGATCTGGTGCCATTGCCGAAAGGTAGAAAACCTGTGGGTTGTAAGTGGGTATTTAAAAAGAAATATGGTCCAAATGGTCGTATTGATAAGTACAAGGCAAGACTAGTTGCTAAGGGGTATTCTCAAAAGGAAGGTATAGATTATGGAGAAGTCTTTTCTCCTGTAGCTAAGCTGACATCCATTAGATTTCTATTGTCACTTGCAGTAGCATATGATTTTGAAATTGAGCAGATGGATGTGACAATAGCATTTCTTCATGGGGACCTTGAAGAAGAAATTTATATGTCCCAGCCAGAGCATTTTGTGGTAAAAGGTAAAGAACATCTGGTATGTAAACTTAAAAAGTCTCTATGGTTTGAAGCAATCTCCCAGAATGTGGTATCAAAAATTTGATACGTATGTTTTATCTTTGGGATATGTGAGATCTAAATCTGATAACTACGTCTCTTATAAAACTGATGGTGATCAGATTCTTATAATTGCACTGTATGTGGATGACATGTTATTCATTGGCAATGGTAAGGGGATGATCTCAGATTTAAAGTCTCAGTTGTCCTTGAAATTTGAAATGAAGAATCTGGGGGCAGTGAAGTACATTTTGGGAATGGAAATCAAAGGGGACAGATCTAAGAGAAAGTTTTGGCTCAGCCAGATCAAGTATATTACCAATGTTCTTGATAAATTTAATATGTCTGATTGCAAACAGTTAGTTGTTCCAGTTTTGCAGGGAACAAAACTATCTGTTGAAGATTGTCCAAAATCTTCAAATGAAATTGATGACATGAAAAAAGTGCCTTATGCAAGTGTTGTTGGTAGTTTAATGTATGCAATGGTCTGTACCAGACCAGACATTGCCCAAGCAGTGGGAGTTTTGAGATGATTTATGGAAAATCTAGGCAAATCACATTGGGATGCTGTGAAGAGAGTTATGAGGCATTTGAAGGGAACTTCTGACTATGCTATTTGTTATCATGGAAACTCAGTTGGATCTCATAAACCTATCAGCATTCAAGGATACATTGATTCTGATTGGGCAGGGGACATTGATGGTAGAAGATCCACCAATGGATATGTATTCACGTTAAATGGTGGTGCTATCAGTTGGATGAGCAAGCGACAAGCTGTAGTCACTTTGTCCACAACAGAGGCAGAGTACATGGTAGCTACTCATGCATGCCAAGAAGCCATTTGGTTGAAGAGGTTGTGTTCTAATGTCGGTTTTGATGCATGGTAGATACAAATTTAGTGTGACAGTCAAAGTGTTATCTGTCTGGCAAAAAATCCTACGTTTCATGCTAGGACAAAATATATTGATGTCTGATATCACTTTGTTCATGATATGGTGGAAGACAAAAAGGTAAAGATGGGAAAGGTTGATACTTTGGAAAATGTTGCAGATGCCTTGACTAAACCAGTGAGCATGGCCAAGTTCAAATGGTGTTCAGATGAAATGGGTCTTTGGGCCCATAATTCTCAGTAATCGTATGAGGATTAAGAGGTAGCAATAATCTCTTCGACAAGTGGGAGATTGAAGAGACCTAATGTCTCAACTTACTACTTGGAACCTCATTCATTCATTCATTGGTTTTGTTCATCGTTCATCAGCAAGGTTTAAACTATCAGTGAAATCTTGAACTTGTCTCATTGGGTTCAATGGTTCAATGGGTTCAATGGTTCAACAGGTTCAACCAGAAGACTTGAACTTCATTCAACAGGTTTAATTGGAAGACTTGAACTTCACTCGTTAGGTTCAATGGCTCAACAAGTTCAACCGATGGAGAGAGAAGGGTTGGACGTCAGCAAGAAAAGATCTATCGGCGTAGATGGAAGTAGTATCGCCAATGATCTATGTCTCGTCAATGATGTGGTCGGCATGAGTCACTCTGATGGAAGACCATCAGATTGAGTAGCTTTATCAGCTTAGTGGTAATGGTTCTTACCAATGAGTCTGCCATCCCAATGTTTGGCAAGAAGATATTCATCGGTGCAGCGTAAAGTCTTTGGGCCGATGGCAGAAGTCTTTCTGATGAAGGCTTGGATCGACAAGACCATAACTTTCGGTGCAATTTCAAAGTTTCTCTCTGATAGTCTTCGTTACACCGACGAAGGTTGAAGGTTTGAGCATCGATGGGACAAGGACTCATCATTGTGAATGGTGGAGTTGTCACTGATGGTTAAGGCTATACTGATGAGGCTTTGACTGGCATTGTCGGCAACAAAATTGCTGACGATAGTCTTACAGTGTGTTCAGGTATATAAACCTGGATGTCCAACATGACCTGGGGAATGTGGGACTAAAGTTCTCACATGAATTTGAACAGTTACATGATGGTTTGAAGACAGCGGTACTAGGTCAGTTGAAACAAGCAGTTAGGGCAAAAGTTAAAAAAATGGTTTTGCTCTTGAAGACTATGAATATATACAGATCTGGTGATGTCGTCTAAGTTGATGATGAGATTCGATCGTATTGTTTATTTTGTAAATGTACAGTAGAAGTGAACTGTTTGTATGATCTAAGAATCGATACCTGAGAAGAAGGCTAGTATCTTTATTGTAATCTTTCTAAGCTTACTGAAAATAAAGACTATCTCTCTTGTGGTGGTGGGTTTTTTACCCAAAAAGGTTTTCCCACGTGCATCTGGTGTTGTTCTCTGTTATCTTGCATGTTTATTTTGTATTTTTAGGTATGTTCATCTGTGTATTTAAATTAAATGTTACCTGTTTACATTATCCCCTTTGAATTGACATTAGGGAAGTTGTATTCCACACCTTTGCTTTCCTTACACATAAAACTCAGCATGATTCACAAATCTATATAAAAGAAATAAAGATTGAACCAAAATAGAATAATTAGAAGTAAAAATAAGTAGTGGTGGGGAACAAGAAAAATGCAAAGAACAAAAGTTTATCATAATTTTACAAGATGGATTTTCAATTACTATAAAAATCCAAGTTATATTACAAATTTACAAATTAAATAGCTATAACAATAATAATTTAATATCTTCTACTCTAAAATTTGTAGTTTTAAATTGGGTGGTAGGGCAGGAGTCCTTCCACACAAAGGGGTGTGGAAGGACCAGGGGTTTCACCTTGTTAGCATGGGGAAGGATCGAAGGACACGGTGGCAACTTCTGGACATGGTGGCAATATTTGGTCACATGGCAAGTCTTTCCCTCCTGGCCCAAGGGTTGGTCGATGAGATTTTCTACGTAAAGAAACATCACATCACTACCATTCAAATAAGTATATTTGCCTCCACCACCTCATTTCTACAGGGTAATAATGAGAAGGCAAGCTAGCCTTCGGTTGGCATAACTATCCAGAATCTTCACTATTCGAAGGGTCAAGAAGGAGTGTTCAATATATGTTCTTGTTTTGTTGATTTAGCAAAGACCATTTCCTTTGTCTCATCTTTCCCTCCAATGGCGAGCAGAACCAAATTTGTGGCCCATATAGCAACTGAAGGAATGGTGTGTCTCGGTATGGATACTCTAATTCAATTGGAAAGCGCAGTCAGACAACTCAAATTTAAAGGGGTAGTCATAGATCATATATTGAAGTGAGTTCTTTGGATTAATGACGACATAACCCTATTTGTAGTTAAAATCATCCTTGGCAAGAGCTTCATGGAAGGTGGCAAGTTTTTCAGGGTTGACACCACCATAACTTCCCATTTCTTTGCAGTGGTCTTGGATGCTAGTACTCTTAAAGATGTAGCAGAACATTTGGTCAGAAATCTTTTTAAGGAGGATTTAATCATGGGATTGAAGAAAATTATCAAAGCAACCTCTTTGGGGATGGGAATACCATGGCTGGCATACTTCCATCTCCTCAATGATCTAGATGAGATTATCAAGTACTATCCCTTCATTTTAGACTTGAAAGGAATTGCTCTCCTAGCTCACAGAGAGCAGGTGGAGGGAGGGATAAGTTTCCTTAAAAAATAGCTGCAGATGGAGCCGTCAGGTGATAACTTTGAGTGGGTTGTAGAAATTTGAATCCTTGCCTCTAATCTAGGTTTTATGTGAATGGGCTCTATAGTTTCTCCCTGGTTTGCAGTGATATTATGTAAATGCTATATGTAAATAATATATTGGTAAATAGTATTAGCTTTGTCATAGCTTTGTTATGCTAGTGAAAGGGGAAGTGGTCAAGCCTTGTGTGGCTTTTTTGTGTTTTCATAAGGTTATATGCTAGACCCTGCGTGGTCATATGATATGGGATACTAGTGTAGGTCAGCAGAACATTTTGGCTGAGTTCTACATGTCAAACTAAATGCCTATGAGGCCTCCTTATGTTTATTTTCAGATTTCAATATAATACAATATATCTGCTTACGTACCAAAAAAAAATTGTAGTTTAAAAAAAATCATTTATCCCATTACTTTTTAGCCTAAATATATTTTTTTTGAAAAAAATATTAAAATCTAAATAAATAAAAATTAAAAATTGAACAAATAAAAAGATAATGGTTAAAGTTAAAATGAAAAGTCACATATATAAAGTTAAAGTGAAAAGTCACATATATAAAAGGATAACATTAATTAGAAAACTATTCTATATGGTAAAATGACATCAAATTTTTAAACAAACTCTTTTTGAGGTGAGCCAAAGTGTAAAAGAAATTTCCACCGTCAAAATAAAATTTCACCTCTAAAATTATTTTTTCACCATAGATTAAAATTGAGCTTGCACAATTATTTTAAACTCTCACTTCTCTCCTAAATCAAGGATTAAACAAAAATATTATTTTATAAGTTTTAAATTAAAGATTAATATTTTATTTTGTATGTTGAATTGCAATAAGAATTAGACAAAAGATAAAGAGTATGAATATTTTATAATATTTTATCTTGAATGTTCAATTGTCAAATTAATTTTTTTATTCTCTAATTTTTTAGGCTACTCTTGAGTGATGTAGAAAGAAGAGAAGCTATTTAATTTGAATAATTATATACTCATAGTTTTAGACAATTAGTATAGATGTCTTAAATACATCTATCTAAAAGATGTCAATAGATATCACTTTCAAGGAGTCAGACTATATAACTAATCAAGAATCTTACAATATTTCACATAAAATTTTATATATTAAATATTTCAAACACTTGTCATGCTTTATAAATGTAAAATTAGAAATAATAGTTATTAGTACAATAGTTAAATTATTTATAACTAATGAATGATGTTGACAAGATTTGACATTAAATAAAAATGCTTATGGGTAAAAACTTTGCAAAAGTTTTTCTATCAAAAGCACTCATATATATGTGAGGTCTATCAAAGTATCATGTCTTTAAAATATTTGACATAACAGTTTATATCAATTTTAAATATAGAAAAAATAATAATAATAAGTGACTTGACACTTATCATGCCTTGTAAATATAAAAATAGAGAAACAAATGTAAAATGTGAACTAATATATATTAGATATAGTAGTGGGGGATCTATGGGAGCCCCTGCCCATGGAAATAATACTATAAAATAATTTACAACCAAACACTACATAGCTTGTAACAAAAAGTAGTTTAAAACAAGTTGCATCCAACCAAAAAAAAACACCATAACCCTTAATAACTAGATCCCTTCGAAGACCAACATCTAAACACACTAATAAAAAACACCATATCAAAAACTACCTTGTCCCATAACAAATAATAACTTACACTACTCTCCATCAATCCTTAGAAATAGAGAAACATGTAATGAGTCAACAATGTCTTCCACCCATTGCTCATTTGCTTGTGTTATTATTCCTCTATATTATGGCCTACTAGGGCTAGGAAACACACTCCATAAAAAAATTCCTTGCAACAAGGATATCTATGTTATGAAGAGCAACATAATACTAGAATAGTGAAATCACTTCCAATGTCAAGATGACCATGATGGCGATGAATATGAAAGCATGAGAGAACTTTCCAAAAATCATCAAAAAATGCCTGAAGGACACCCACTTCAAGCCACAACTTTGCTATTTCATCTAGTATACCTTAGCCGAAGGTTGGTGTTGATCCTAATCTCTCAACATAAACCCTTTCCACTTTTGGTTTCTTCTCTAGCCCAGTTTCCACCTCTACATTAGTCAAAGTCAAGACAACAAAATTGGTCTACTAGAAATAACTATAAAATCCATGACCTCATAGTAGCATCTAGTATAAAAATGTTAGTGTAGGTTTTTATTTATTTTCATTAGTTTATTCGGTATTTTCCTAAACCTATTTTTATCTTGATCTTAGGTAATCTTATTTAGGCTTAATAATGGTGAGTGGAGTGAGTGGTGTCTCTTCTTATTCCACCTTCATCCTCCTTTGCATTTCTTATAAATGTACTCTCCTAGGTTTGTTTTTTATTACACGAAGAGGCATTCTACACTCACAACAAGGGCTGAAAGATTTAGATTCCTGTAAACAATTAAGATTCAGATTCCCAAGTAAACAAAATTCATAAAATGTGTAAATAAATAAATTCGTGGAAGCCAAATGGATAGAAAAATAGAAAAACTTGGGCAGTTATGGAGTGAAATCTTTATTAAACAAAAAATAAATAAATTTGTGGAAGCCAAATGGATAGAAAAATAGAAAAACTTGGGTAGTTATGGAGTGAAATCTTTATTACGTTTGAAGAATATGAAAAGTCTCACATCATAGTCTCTTTAAATTAACTCATGGGAGCATATCAAATATTATAACTGCAAGTAATTTATAAATGCCAACAAATTGGAAGATATCTCTCGGTGTACTGTAGATATATTTTTTTAAATATAAATATACTAGTTTTTCCTCATTTTTATATTCTCACGCACGTAGTGATCTAGGTATATAGTTTACCTTGAATCTTGTTTAAGTCTTTTGATTTTTGAGTAATGGTAAATATCATTGTTTAGCCTATTATTTGGTCTTGAGTAGTGTTGTGGCTATTACTATGGCATTAAGTCTTGGTGATTGGTGTCAGGTAGTACTCATCAAAATGTTCTTCTATATCTCCTTTTCCTATCCCAAATACCATTCCAAACTATTGATTTGTAGTTAAGACTATTAAAACCTTGTTTAGTTATGTTAAATTGAGATGTGATGCTGCAGTAGTAGTTGTAGTTAAAAGGTTTCATGTTTTGAGCTTAAGCTAACAAAAATGTGCAAAAGAATCTCTTTTTATGACTGGAACTATTCATTTTAGATAGCAAGGTTTTTGAAGACTCTAGAGTAGATTTTTCCATCTCCAAAGATGTGTAGTATGGATATGGTGAAGTCTAAAGAATTTTGTAGGAGTATGGAGGTATCTCTGAAGCTAAGTCCCATGAAGATACACAGACATACAAGTTGCCTCATCTTCAAAGTTATGTTCCATGGTGCTATTGCAATTAAGCTGTTACAGACATCTCTGGAGCTATTGTTTAGACAGATTGTAGAGTCTCCAGAGAGGTTCTAGGAGTATCTCCAGAGTTTTACATGAAGATGCTAGAGTTTTTGGGAGAAGACTGCAGTAGTGGCTCGGTTGAAGGACACTTATTGACTATTTTTTCATGGATCAAGGACTTGTCAAAACAATTATTTTTAGTTATTTCCTTTTTTATTGTCCTCCATGGTCTAAGTTCTTAAGTTAAAACTCTTGATTTAAGGGACACCTTCAGTGTCACTTTAAGCCTTTTTAAGTTTCTGCATGATGATCTTTTGAATGGACAGTTGCATGCTTAGATAAGGAATAAAGATCTTTGTATCTAGTAGAGAACTAGGAGTGATATAATAAACTCCAAAGATATGATAGCAGCAGAGAAATACCTGATATATATTGCATGGAAAAAGTAGAATAGATACAGAATAGTTTTTGAAAAGAAAACATATACTCTATTTTTCTACTCTATTTTGAAGAATTGGGAATAAGAAGCAGGCAGTTCTATATCTATGTGTTCTGAGGTGTTGAATTAGTCTATCTTCCATAGGTGTGGAGCAAGGGCCCACTCCCACCAAAAGGAGAGAAGGCTAGTATCTTTTTCTTTGATTTACTGCTTTCTTAGATCCTTGAAAATGCTAGTTTAGTTTCATTGCATTGTTAATTATTAGATCGGATTGTTGTTCTGTTTTATTTATTGTTTTTCTAGTTTTTTGATAATTAGTTCATTTCAGTAAAGTTGTACTTTAGTTTCTTAGATTAGATCTTCCCTTTCATTAAATAGTTAAATGCGTGATTTTGAATGGATGGTTTGGTTTTAGAAGGTAGGTTTGGACTGTTAATTATTGGTTTCTACTGCAGATAGCCATGGATACATTGCATTGGATTTGATAAATTAATATAACTAAATACAAGGTACAACGACCCTTTTCACTTGGTGTATTTATTTCTTATTGTAAAATCTAACATGGTGTCATAGTCATGATGTCCTAGTCTAGTCCATTTTTCCTATTTTTGAGAGCTTGTGAGAGCTCTTGGTTTTCTAGGTTCTGGGTGAGTTATTTTTAGTACATAATGTAACCTTGTTTGTTGCACCATTATGTTTGAAAAACACTAAGCCACCTGAGTATTCAAGCCTTACATCTAGGGCCACCACTTACTAGATACAACAAAAATATGAAATTCTTGTGCCTATTGATTCTCCTAGTACTTGAGAATATCCAATAGATAGGTAACCCATGCATCAACAATTACATTTGGCTAACTAAATGGGAACCTACAAAGAGTTTCAACTTCCTCTTCTATCTTGCACCTAAAACCAGATTAATTAAATACACACTACCACTACAAATAATGTAGAACAAGAAATTACTCTAGTGTTTATCCTACCCTATTATAAATGGTAAAGGAAAAGAGGTGAGAGGATAAGTGTTAGGAGGGGGATAAGGTTTAAAAAAAAAATAAGGGTGATCTACTATCTTTCTCTATAGCACACAACCAACTCTCCACTACGAATACACACATACATATGGTAATGATACCTTAACTTAGGTTATGCGAACCTACCTACAACATAACAACACTAACTAATATCTATGGGTATTGTGAATTCAATGTAAATAGATAATCCAGTTTAGTCTAGGGTCCATAAGGAGATAAACATACACATTATCACAGTATCAAACTAGGGGGAACTCTCTCAGATATGTAGTAATGAAAACAAATTGATAAAAGCACTCATATTCCTACAAGATAACAACCATGACCAATCAACTCTTTAGTATACAAAGATAAAAAGTTTATATTCTATATTATAAAGATAAGAGATATTTACAAGAGGACACGACTCTTATTTATACAATTGCAAGAACCTTATGTAATTGCAACTAATGAAACCCATGCACATTTTACAAAAGAATAGAGAAGGAGATAAATGTCAAGGGAGTTGTCATCTTCCAGATGATCCTTAATTGATGCTAGATTGGAAAAAGAGATGTAACATGTGTGAGTAGTTAGACAATTTTGTTTTAGGCAATTGAAACCATGATGGTCTCTATTGCATGCATGCACCACTTGTAATTCCTAAGAATAAAAAGATTGTATCATCCAATTAGGAATGAACCCTAGCTAACCACAATGAATATTAGGTGGCAAATTTCAATCAATAATTATTGTGGATAGAAGAATTCATGTTGAATATGGGACTTCATGTCTCACATCAGATTGATATCAATGGACTAGGAGGGTCAACACACTTGGTGGAAGTTGGGAGAGTGTTTCAAAAAAAAAGATGACTTCCATATGAATATCCTTAAAATGAATATGGGTTTGACTTCATTTGATAATGGGAAGGGTTGAGAAGCTTTGAACATCAGATGTTACCTCATAATTAATAGGTGGTGTAATCTAAAAGATGCCAATGTGGCCAAGGCTCAAAAAGTTCCCAAAACCAAAGGGAGGCATTCCAAGATGAGGTCTACCATGGGGTTAGGCCTAATAACACATTAAAGAAGATGATACAAAGGAATTAGAATTATTAGATATCTCTAAAAGGTCAACAAATAGCACACCTAGAAGGACGCTAGTGTGGTTGCATCATTGTGAGAGTCTAAAAGGAAAAGAAGGTGAGCTAGGAGGTGGTACCCACTATGGCATCAACATATTGGGATAGGGAAGGTTGTTTCTATTGCAACTTAGCAATAATAACTACATTAGTTTAAAGGTTCTCAACTCATTTTTCAAACTTGTATTTGATAAATCCGAGTGTCTTGTGGTAGTTTATCCATGGCCTTGTTCCATGGATCTTATTAGCAGGGTACCTAGAACCATTTTCAAACTTTGTTTATAGGCATAGAATTTTAGTTCCCTTTGTGATTTCATGTCATTGGTTGTAAGTTGTTGTTTCTCTCATGTATATTCCCTTATCTTTGTCCTTTTCATTCCTCCCCCTCCTTATCCATTTTGTATTTTGATTTTCTTCCCAAAGAGTTATCTAGATTCTTACTATGCCTACAAGAGGCACACATCTCCAACTAAAGCCTATGTTGGCACTTATTCTTGTATGCCCCCAAAATGTAAACTTTCTAAGTCTAGTGCCCCCTTTTGTTACCTTTGCCTTACTTTTCCAATCATTGATAAATGATCAAATAATTACTTCAATGGCCCCCCTTGGTCAAGTTGTGCTTAAGTGTCAAGTGTTATGGCCCCCCTCATATATTTTACATGTGCCTAAATATCCAAAAATAAAATAAAAATGTAAGAATGGGGACCCTTAATTTAATTTTCAGTTCTGGGCAGGTTTCCAAGGTTTTCCTTACCTTGGTACTTTTTCCCTCATTTCCTCAAACCCCTATTTTCCTTCATTTAGGGATCCTTAGGTTTTCCTTCCTAACATACCTTTCCTTTAGTTCCCTGATTCCCTAGCTCCTATGATTCAGAATTTTCCTTCCTGGCATGCTTTTCCCTCAAGTCCCCATTTCCCCTATTCCTCAAGTCTTAATTCTAGACTTTCAAACATTCCTTTTCTAGCATGTCTTTCCTTCATCCCTCACATCCTCACTTTCCTAATCCCTTATTTCTTATGGGATTTCAAGTTTCCCCTTCCCTCCTTGTACTCTGATATCAGAAGATTTGGTCACCCCAAACTCTAATCACCATGGTATCAAGTATCCTAGAGTCTCGATTCTTGTTACATCGTAAGATCCTAGACTTTTCCCTATCATCATACCTAAAGGGTATTCAATATCCCACTATTTCAAATTAAGTTGTCTCAACCTTGTAAAATTCCTAGTTTGATTTATAATTATTTAGCATTTTCCTGTATATTATTATATTTTATATTAATTCAATTATGCTCCAACAAAAATGGGGTGTGGAGTTTTGAGGTGGCATAATTTTCCATGTGTCAATACTTTGTAATGTGAGTTGTAAGTTATTATAATTTTTTAATTATTGGTAGGTTTGGAGTGCCCTAATTTTGTGGGATCTTATGACAAATTCTTATGATGTGTAAGAGCCAAAAATAGAGGGAGTTACTTTAGAATCTTGACCAGCTATGACAAAAATTATTATTTGTCATGAAGTGCCTATTTTTATATGGGAATAATGACAAATTTGGGTGCCCATGTTGGGTGGATATTTTAAGGTCAATTATGATAGTTGTAAGGTGAAATAATTATTTACTATTTCTAGCATGTATGAAGGAATCTTCTATGAAGTGTTGGAAATTAGGCCCAAGTTGGGCACCATACCTCCGGGAGATTTTACACATGGTTTATAAAACCACCTATTGTTTCCAATTTGTTCATTTGTCTATAAATTAGGTACATGAGGAGTTGTATTATAAATTTGCAGGTGCCAAAATACTGTCAAAATTACTCCAGAATTGTAAGCTGGCGATATTCCTATAAAAGCTTTCTCTACAAGTGTGTTGTAATATTTTTATGTAACATCGATCTACTTTGGAGTGTGGGGTTTTTCTCTAGTGATAACTTTAAGGAACCCCCCCCAAAAAAACCCTATAAAATCCTTGTGAATCCTAGCCATAGGTAGTAATTTTTAACGCGAATGTATGCCTATTTTCAGAAGAAGAAAAAAATTGTTGGCTAATTTTTTCAAATATTTCCTCATTGGTGATTTTAACTGGTGAATTATAGATATATTTGAAAAAATTCATTGGCTAATTATTGTTGTATTCAAAAAAATAAAATAAGTTAGCTGGAAAATTATATAGATATTCAAAAATATAAAATTATTTATATGGCGAATGTGCAAGCGAGTTTTTGAAAAATCATAATGTGGCTGGCAAAAATATCAAATTCTAAATGATAATAATTATGTTACTTGGTGAATTTATAGCTTAAAAAAAACTTACATTTACATCATCAGATTATCACAGATCAACGACATAAGTTATATTCCAGGCCGAAGTTCTAACATGCCCAAAATTGTATGTAAAGTCTCCAGAATATAAATAAGTGTTAATAAGTAAACAATTTAGAATTTAGATAACAAAAAATAATAGATAATAAAATAGAAAATTAAAAGGAATACTACAATTATGATTTACATCGATGTAATTATAATATTATAATAAATTCTAATTGTCAGATGATTGCAGATCGATGACTTATGTTCAATTCCAGGCTGAAGCCTTGACACACCCAATTTTGTACATAAAGTCTTTGGAACAGAGACAAGTGTCAACGAATCAACAAGTGAATGATTCAGATTAACAAGAAATAATATATAATAAAAAAAATTAAAAGGAAGACTACAATTAAAATTACATCGATGTACTTAGAATATTATAATAAATGTTGACCGTGAGATGAACGATTTAGATTAACTTTATTTTTTACATATATTCTAAATTATGATACTTCTATAATTATCCAATGGCAATAATCATAAATAATAAAAGTTTCTAAATTATGTTATTAACGAAAAATAATACATACTAAAACAAAAATTTAAAAAGATGACAAAAATCACAATTTACATCGACAACCCATATTATAATATTATAATAAATAAAAGAGTTTCCAACAATGATTTTTTAGAGTGCCCTAAGCCAAGGTTCCCTAACACAAACCTTGGATAAAGGCATCCATAGAAAAAACAAAATTCAAAAGATGTAAATTTTTTGAAAACTCAAAACAAAGTTGTTAATGGCCACCATTGATCTGTCCCCTAACAACTGCCACTTGCAGAAGAAAATATGCAATATTTACAACCAACCTTGCCCTTCTTAATGAACAAGCATATACACAATTATGTATAATAAGGGCCCTATCAAAGCTTTCCAATAAGCCTACAACAAGTTTCATCCTTGCCTCCTGAAGAATGCAGCTAGCTGTAGTTGAGCACTCTAACATATGTAAAGGGAAAATTCTAGACTTATCCCATGGTCCCGCATCATTGTCATAACCATTTAATTATAAATCAAGCTTATCCCTAGGGATAAGTGATTGATGAACCATTGCCTTCGTGATCATCTTCACCAACCTGTGTCATTGAGTAGTTCCATTAAATTTGATAAAAATGCAAAGACGACGTCACTAAATAGATTTTTTTGAGGGATTTCTAAAAGAATATCAGGGCCAATAATTTCTCGAACAACATTGTCAACCATGTAGAGTCAATCAGAAACACCTTCCCTAGTTTTTGCTACTCAAATCTAGCCAAATCAGTCATTTCCCACTTGCATGGCAAGAGAGAAACACAACGAGAGATCAGCTGACTCATCTTGATCACTAGGAATGAAAAAAGAAACAACCAACATAGAAGGAAGTTGCCTACAAACTAGACCATTCACTACAGAAAACCTCTATTCTTAGGAAATGATGTTGTATTTATTGTGAGTCTATGAGAAAGTACAACATCCACCTAGCAACATTTATTACATTTGCAATGAAATAGCACATCAAACGGTGGGTGAATTCTAATCTTGATTTGTATTGATTGGTAATAATGTCACAAGTTGGATAGGATAGACTTGTTGGCACCCTATTTTTCCTTGTCCCCAACCTTGAAAAATTTATGATAAAATATGAGAAACATCCTTGTGTATGCGCCTTTGTGCCCATCAACCAATAGTTGATCAGAGGTTATTTTAATGTGGGTCCCTATCCAAAGTTTTCTAAGTACAAATCCCTTGTTGATCCTAACAATTTCTAAGTGTTGTCAGCCCCCTTTTTTGTGCCTTTCAATAGTTTGGCGAGTTCACAAACTCGTGAACCTATTGAAAGGTAGTTCTGTAGTTCAAAGGTTCACCGATAGGAAGTGATGCCGAAGGATAAGACAAGGAAAAATAAAGAAAGTTGGTGAATGAAAAAAAGAATGAACAACAAACAATGAAGATGAAATATTTTCAATCGTTCGACATGTTTGTGAACCTACGAACTTATTGAAAGGGATTGAGAAAGGAAAGTTTTGCCAAAAAGAGAATGGGGGAGGCTAATTCTGAGGTTCGTGGAGAGCTTAATGTGTCGAAAGGAAAAGGGATGAAAACCCAATGTGATAATCAAATATGAAAGTCAATGTGAATGTAAAGCGTGTGATAATAGTAATACTTTAAAATATTTTAAAGTGTTGTAAAAGATTTCATATGCTTTTCCAAGTGCTTTTCATGTTGGCCCACTTATCCTTGCTTCCATGAATGAAAAATTCAAGGTGATGTATAGGTTGGTGGTGAGGTAGGTAAAATTAATTGCAAGGAGTTATGGTGTTGGTGGGGTAGGTTTTTCCCACTCAACTCATGCAAGTGAATGTAATGCTATATATACTTGATCAGAAGATGTTTTAGGGGTTGGTATGGGAACCAACTGTTTGGTCTAGGAGTGCCTAAGGAAGAGTTTCAGGCATCAGATGAAGCAAAAGTCATGTCTGCAAGTGAAGGGATGTATCCAGCATAGCATATGAAGGATTTGTAAGGTAGATTTGCATGTAATGTTATGTCTCCATGGAATTTTGTACTAATTTTGGCAAATGTATAATCATATTTGTATGTTTTCCCTTTCCACATTTGCTGGCATGATTGTAACTGGGGTTTGGAACTGTGTGACAACATTCATGTTAATACAAGGCTTTGTATTTTTCATTCCTTTGATTCATATGAATCATTGTAATTCTTTCTTGGATTATTAAGTATGTCCATCCCATCAAATTCTATTTGTGATATGTATGTGTATATATTTGGTTTTGTTGATCCTTTTCTGCATGTTTTCCTTCCTCCTTATATTCTATGACTTTGTTGCGCAATGGAGTAGGCACAAGTCCATATTGGTGAAGGCTCAAACACTCTTCAAATATCAAACCCTCGTTTTGTTAGTATTAAGAGTAGAAGTAGGGTTAGGTTTAGTTTTTACATGTTGTTCATGATTCAGTGTAGTGAACCAGGGATAAATCTAAAGTGATGTAAAACTATTTTAATCTTTTGTGAATCATGTCATGCATCTCTGCATCTTGCCATTGTGTATGGGGTATCAAATGTATGTATCTTATGGGAATGTAAATGTTGTCATCTATGGGTGCATACACAAGATGTTTGATTAGCTTAATTAGAGTTTTGTGTAGCCAGTCAGTCTTGATCTAGTGACAATCATAGGGGATCAAGTGTACATTGGGTATGGTTGTGGGTGTATTTGTGTTTTTTTGTTCCTCTAGGAATATCCTTCGTGGGTTTAGTTGAGCCTGAAGTGAAGGAGAGTGTACCCACTCTCATTAGTTGGCCTTTAACCATCCAATATCTATTGATCAGCCCCTGTTTTACCTTCCTGACAACTCCCCTGACCTAGAAGGTAAGAACATACTCTAGGGTTTTGGACTTGCAGTTTTTGGTCCCAATATTATGGCACCATTGTTGGGGATGAATTAAAATGTTTTTATATTTTATATACCTCTAAAAGAGTCATCAAAGTTTGCATCATTTTTCTATTTGCATTTTACTACACGTAGTGTTTGGCATCCCACCAACTTATGCCAACATTTTGGTGTCATTGCCAAGGATAAAATTTACTTTAGCCATTGTTGAGTTTTAGGTAGTTGGAGCATTTTCATGCCCATGTAACAGTGGTCTACAGTTGCACATTGTGCTTAGATAATTTGGTAGCCTTTCAAGTTATGCCAACATTTTTGGCACCATTACTAGGGATGAATTGAAAGTTTGAGAAATTTTAAGGCCTTGGTAATAGTCAGTCTACAATTCTGCATTTTTTTTGGGTAAGTTTGGTAGATCCTGTCAACTTACGCCAACATTTTGGCACCATTACTAAGGATGAATTTGTTGGGTTAAATCAAATGAGGACTTTGATGGTGAGATGAAACCAGAATCAGTTTGTGCCCTTGAATATTGTTCATGCTTCAAGGAATTCCTCTCTAGAAAAGGTGGCAAATCAGTTGTCAAAGAATGAAGAAAGTTTGTTATTGCTGCCCCTTAGGTGTTGTTAGTGAATCGAGGATCCTATTGAAATACACAGGACAACTGAGAGGGGGGATAAATTAGTTGTCACAAAACTTAACTTCATAAACCATCAACTACTTAATTATTAATAATTAGATTTAACCATGAAAGCATGAAACCATAGACTTAATCACATTCACACATTCAACATAGTAGACACCAGATTTTTACTTGGAAACCCCTAAAAGGGAAAAACCACAGTGGGTGTACCAAAAACTAGAGGCTCACTGCCTACAGGACTCATTGCCCAAATTGCTCATAGCAAAGAATGACTCACTACCAAAGGGTGGCTCATTGCCAAGGGGTGGCTCACTGCCAAATATGGTGAACTGGTTAAATAACATCTACTCCATGCCTGGGTTCAGTTCCATTGAAGCACAATATAACTTCTCTGCTCTGTTCTTTTACACCTTCATACTTATCTCTTCATCTTCGCACCACACACTCTTTTTTGCAACTCTATTACATGCTTTTATACAATTCATCAACCTTGGAATGTACACCAAGGTCGGCATTACATTCATTAACCATTGGAACAGTCTCCAAGGTCGGCATTACAATAATACAAAGAAATAGGTTTGGACCTAAACAAGATTTTCTAAGGTAAAGATGTATGTGGATCACATTACGCCTTAGTTGGGACTCAAACACAATTCTTCACGCCATGACATGCTTCCACGAACTTCAAGGCATCTCTGCAAATTGTGAAATCAACCAAGTCAGCCAAAACTAGTGATAACACAGAGTCTTCAAGGAATAGACTTCATCCACGATCCAAATTTCTCTTTACGGACCAATCCAAAGGTAGGAACATGATCAAGAGACATCCACAAGCACATTATAATCATCAAGAACAACATCATGATCTCTAACCACTCTGTCAAGAAAATTCTTCAAACTAGAGCACAAGAACAACACTATCAGTTACTGTCATAAGAAAAAGATCACTTGCAGACCACCAAATCACAAACCATTGGAGTTGAGAGCACATAACATCATCTTAGACTTAACTCTAGAATTGTAGATCAAAATACTTCAATGCGAAGGAATGCGGAGCATAATACTTTCTCCCTGTCACCACCAAACATACAGGAAAAGTAGTTTTCACTCTGGTGAACATAATTCACTCAAATATTCATACCGGAGGCTCAAACTTCAAATATAACATCTTTAGACAAACTTATAAATAACTTCCAATCTGCAAACAAAGATATTCATCCTATAGGAAATGTGGAGCAATCTCTTGGACTGTTCTTCTGTATGTAATACACTATTTCCACTACAACTTGCTGTTTCTACCGGAGGAGCTAATTTTCTCAATATTCTCAAACATCAAGATCACTTACATAAGTAAATACAAAGTATCTTACTCATTACAAGCAAGCAACAGAATAAGAGCACAGTTGACACCAATGACAACACATATATGTTGACATCAATGATAACACTGGTTAGGCACATACTTGCAACAATCTCCCCCTTTGTCATTGATGGAAACATATGATGTGAAAAAATCAAAGGACCATCAAGACAAGATTCTCCCCCTTTCTCTTTATACATCTGCATTCTTTTTCCCTCTGAGTTTTTCATATGATTTCTCTCCCCCTTTGACATCAATGACAAAGGGCACATACTTGCATTTTGCTACTTTGATCCAACTAAACTATTACTAACACGTCTAACTACTCCCCCTGAGAGGTAGCTCCCAAAACATCAATCCAGATCAAATGATGAGACTTTGAGCACCACTGGATTGATGCATTCTCATCTATCTTAGTTTAGGGTAGGAGGGGTAATGACCCCCAACTTTTCTCTTAGATACTTAAAAATATCCTTAGGTAGAGGCTTGGTAAAGATATCTTCAATCTGATCCTTTGTGGAGACATATTCCAACTTTACTTCATTCTCTATCACTTTTCTCTCAAAAAGTGATACCTTATAGATATATGCTTTGTTCTTGAGTGCATCACTGGATTCTTGGAAATATTTATGGCACTTGTATTGTCACACAAGATTGTAATTGGATCTTCATAAACAACTCTTATATCCTTCAAAGTATGCTTCATCCATAACACATGAGTACAACAACATGCTTCTGCAATATACTCTGCTTCTACAGTTGACAAAGATATTGAATCTTGTTTCTTGCTCAGTCATTAAACCAATCTATTTCCCAAGAAGAAGGCACCTCCACTTGTACTTTTCCTGTTATCAACATCTCCAGCCCAATAAGCATCTGTATAAGCACTAAGAGTAAAATCATTATCCTTTGGATACCATAGGCCATGATCTAGAGTGCCTTTTAAATACCTCAGGATTCTCTTTACTGCCATCACATGTGATTCTCTTGGATCAGCTTGAAATCTTGCAACAAGACAAACTGCATGCATAATATCAGGTCTGGTTTAAGTTAGATAGAGTAATCCTCCAATCATGGATCTATACTTTTCTTATCAGTCTTGGGTGATTCATCAGTTTTGTTCAATTTGTAGCAAGTCACCATGAGAGTACATACCGGTTTAGATTCTTCCATCCCAAACTTCTTTAACAACTCTTTCACATACTTAGACTGAGATATGAAGATTCTTTTATTTGATTGATTGATTTGTAGACCCAGAAAGAAATTCATCTCACCAAACATAGACATCTCAAACTCTTTCTACATTTCACCAGCAAATTTCATACACATACCTTCATTTCCTACAAAGATGATATCATCAACAAAGACTTGAACAATCAAAATTTGATCACCATTAATCTTGAAATAAAGATTACTATCAACAATTCCTTTATTGAATCCTAACTGCAATAAGTACTTATCCAACCTTGCATACCATGCCCTAGGAGCTTGCTTGAGTCCATCTAATGCTATCTTCAACCTCCATACCATATCACCTTGATTTGATAGTTAGAATCCTTCCGGTTGCTCAATATAGACTTTCTCTTCTAACTCACCATTCAAGAATGTAGACTTCACATCCATATGAGACACTTTGAAATCTTTGTGAGCTACAAATGCCAGAAACATTCTGATTGATTCAATCCGAGCTATTGGAACAAAAGTCTCTTCAAAATCTATTCCTTTAATTTAAGAATATCCTTTACACACAAGTCTTTCTTTATTCCTTACAACTTCTCCATTTTCATTCATCTTAGTCCTAAAAACCATTTAGTTCCAATAATATTTTTGTTAGCAAGTCTAGGAACTAATTCCCAAGTTTCATTCTTCTCTATTTACATTAGTTCTTCTTCCATTGCCTTAACCCAATTTTCATCATTGCAGGCTTTGTTCACATTTTTTGGTTCAACTCTAGAGAGCAAACAATAATTCACTTGTTCTTTTGTAGCTCTTTTCCTTGTCAGTACTCCTTTCTCTTTGTCTCCAATAATTTGATCTTCAGAGTGATTGATTCTTACATACCTGGGAGTCTTAGCAATTTCTGGAGCATTTTCTTCTTCACTTTGATTGTCTTCTTGTTCAAGTTTTTCTTCATAAGTTATATCAGCAGGTTCATCTGACTTATAGCCACTCTGATATGATGTTTTTCTTTTGCCTTCATCCAGCTTCACATATGCACTCTCCACAATCTTTTTCAACCTTTTGTTGTAGCACCAGTAGGCCTTACTCTTGGTAGAGTATCCAAGGAAGATTCCTTCATCACATCTTGCATCAAATTTCCCTAGGTCTTCATCTCTTCTGATATAGCACTTGCTTCCAAAGACTTTGAAGTATCTTACTGTTGGAATTCTTCCATACCAAAATTCATAGGGGGTTTTAGTACCATTACGTTTCACTTGAACTTTGTTTTGAATGTAGATAGTAGTATGTATAGCTTCTTTCCAGAAAACTTCTGGTAGGCCTCCTTCCTTTATCATTGTTCTGGTAGCTTCTTGAATTGTCCTATTTTTCCTTTCCACAACTCCATTTTGCTGAGGAGTCCTAAGTGCAGACAACTGTCTCTTTATTCCTTGCTCTTCACAAAATTTGTTGAATTCATTTGATGTGAACTCACCTCCCCTATCAGACCTCAAGCATTTGATTTTCAGTTCTATTTCATTTTCAACCATTGCCTTGAAGAACTTGAACTTCTCTAGGGCTTCAGATTTGTGTCTTAGAAAAGTAACCCAAGTCATTCTAGAATAATCATCAATAAGCAACATGAAGTACTTGTCACCTTGTAGACTTCTTATCCTTGTAGGACCACATATATGTTTATGAACTAGATCCAGCAAACTGACAGAAAATTGCTATTTACTCTTGAAACTTGTTCTTGTCTACCTGCCCAACTCACATTCTTTGCAAATAGTATTGGTAGGTTTCACAAGTTTTGGTAAGTCTCTCACAGTCTGACCTGAACTTATCTCTACTAGATTATCAAAATGTATATGACACAACCTTCTATGCCACAACCAACTCTCATCTATTTGGGCTAATAAATAGTAATCATTAGTTCTTCTCAATTGATAGATGTTACCTCTAGTCTTCTTACTGGTAGCAATCACAGTTCTAGAGATTTCCATGATCTTGCATCCATTGTCTTTGAATCTTAGATCATGAACTTTGTAACACATTTGACCAACACTCAAAATATTGTGCTTCAAGCCTTTCACATATAGGACATTGTCAGTATTATGCTTTCCATCAAATGAAATAGATCTTTTTCCACAAATCATACCAGCTGCATTTTCTCCAAACCTAACCAATCCTCCATCATATTTTTCCAAACTTCCAAACTTACTTTTATTGCCAGTCATGTGATGTGAAAACCCACTATCAATAATCCATTCATCCTTGTCTTTCTCAACCTAAATAACCAAAGCACTTTCTTCCACTTCCTTCACATAGCTAGCAGGAATAGTAGACATAGGTTCTTCTTTAATAGCAATAAACAGGCATTCATTTGCACTAGTACTAGCATCATCAAATTCATCATCAAAATCTCTAACATAGTAGCATTTCTTTGGATCTCTAGGCCTGTTCTCAAATCTTTTTCTATTCCTTTTAATTCTTTCAAGACATCTGGAAGCGTAATGACCTAATTTACCACATGAGAAACATTTGAAAGGTAATTACCAGAACCTCTTTGCAGTCTATCAACAAAGTTGGCTTCAATTTCATCAAGTTCATCATTAGGTTCCACCTTGTACTTTTCTACTCTAGAGATCTTCTCTGAAGTACTATCTTTGAAAGCAGTTTCTACTTTTGGTAGAGCATCGCCAAACTCTCTCATTCCAAAAGCAATAATCTTACCAAGCAACTGATCCTTATTAATCTTTTTCACAGTCATTATTTCTTCAATTGCAGCTACCTTGTGAGTGTATAATTTAGGTATTGACCTAGGAATTCTCATCACAACTTCAGTTTCATCAAAAGTTCCTCCCATATGTTTGATTCCAGTAACAAGTTCATCAACCTTTTGCATGAAGGATGTTATGTTTTCATCTTCTCCCATCTTAAGACCTTCATATTGGATTTCAGTCCCTATAATTTGCACTCTTTACAGATTCATCTCCTTCATACAAATTACTCATCTTATCCCAAACTTCTTTAGTAGACTCATAATCCACGACCTTTATTAAATTAGAGTTAGTCAATGCACTCAATAGAGCATCTCTAGCTTTTATATTTATCTCATATTCTTTGATTTCATCTTCAATTGTCAGACCATTCTCTAGCATGGTATAATCAATCTGTGTCGCTTGCCATACTTAATAACCAATACAAAGCAGATGGCTTTTCATGCGAATCTTCCAAGTTGCATAATTCATCCCATCAAACTATAGAGCCTCCTTCTTGTAAGACATCCTGGATCTACCTCAATATGTTAAGCTTACCATCGAGGAACTTGGCTCTTATACCATATCCTACTTCAAATCTACAACATTTGGTGAAATTATTAGTACACACGGTTTCTTTTCTTCTTACCTTTGAAGATTGTTGTTTCTATCATGTTGAAGGAATACATTTGTACACCATTGTTTTTTGTCCTGCATTATAGGATGTTTTAGTCATGGAAATTTGGTATGGCTATGACTATTCTATTTTTTCTCCTTCATATGAGTCTTCCTATATCTCAGACCCTAGAAACTACTTTGGTGTGGATTCCCTTGACCATCCTAGCAATGCATTTTACAATCATGGATCTACGTGTTATACAAACCCAAACCTATATTCACCCATGCAAAATCTAAATGATGTAGCAATGTAGTAATGTGAAATTGATAAAACTAAATAGCTGCTAAAATCCTTGTTGCAGCATTAGAAAGAAATAGAAAATCAGATTAAGTTGTTAAAGTCTAGGGTGCAATCCAATGTTTACCTTGATACCCCTAAAAATAAAATTGTTTGGACACCTACATCTCCCTTAGATCTAGTGTATAATCAGTTAGACATCTCTTCGGTTAACTACAAAACATGAGGCATGAGAACCAAGGTCTACAACCAGTTGCCCAAGTTTGATCATGAGTAGAATATTTAGGAAGGAGACACACATGTTGTTTCATTTTTAGAATTCATGGAAGAACATTAGTTTGAGGCTGATGACATGTGGATGAGGTTCTTTGTTAGGTCCTTGCATGGAAAGGCAAGAGAATGGTTTCAAAATTTTCCCGAGTAGTCCTTTGCCTCATGGAATGAACTTGTGGTTGCATTCAAAGAAGAATTTGCTAGAGGTCTAGACCCTGCTAATCTTGTCATAAAGATGAAAGAAATTGAAAGACAAGAGGCAGAGTCTAGCATGAACTTTGGTCATGGGTTTGTTGTTGCCCTTTCCAACATTCCTTAGAATTTCAAACCTAACACACCCGCTTGCATTAATATGTTTTTTGAAGCATCTGAGAATGGATTGAGCTATGTGCAGGAAGATTTGAAAATGATAGTTTACAGTAGGCATATGAATGCCTAGACTACTTGGAGAATATAGGAGATCACTACATAAAGGGTTTGTTCTCCAAAAGTGTGTACTACTAGTAATAAACATGATGATATAAACAATAGTCCTATGGATGTAACCAATTAGATGAGCATACCATCAAATGAATATGATTGTATGGTTAGAGGGGCAGAAGATGAAGGTGGTACATCATATGTTAGCGAGGTAGATGATGAGAATAGTATATGCACCTGCCTTTAGTTGGATAGTTCATCAGTGGAAGATGTAAACATTTGATACTATGAATGATGACTTCCAGCCTAATGTTGAGGTATGTGGTTCGGTGAACATTGAGGAAGGTGTGTATATGAGTGAGCAGCAAATTGAATCAACTTGTTAATATGATTATATAGATTGTGCATAGGTAAATGAAATAGGTTGTGACAAAGGAACTTGTTTCTTGTTTGATGTATTGCCTTCTTTTACATTCTTTTTTGTGATGAGGAAGTAGTTAGTTTTTATTTGCATGAGGTTGAGGTGAATACACTTGATGATAACTGATCATAGATAGATGTTGGTGCATCCATGGAGTTTCAGTGCCAAAAGTTTACCCTAGATTGTGAAGATGGTGATCATGTGGATGCATATGAGAACATGTTTCTTTGGTACAAATTGTGTTGTCTTCCTTATGCAAAGTGTTCTTCAGGTTAGCCACAAGAAAGTGATAGAATGAATGTGGAAGAAGATACATTTCAGCAATCTATTTGCAACATTATGTGTGACACAAGAAGTTTCCAAGGTGAACTTGTAATAGAGAGACAATTGGAATAACTTGGTTTTTCATGTGAGGTGTCTCATGGTTCTAATTTATGTATTGATGTTTAAAATTTTGGATTGAATTGTGCTCATGATTCATTAATTGAAGATTTTATTAGCACTGGTGAAAGTTGTGTATGTTGTCTGCCTATTGTCCAAGAACTTGACAATTATGATTATGAAATGTTCATAGGTGATGAAGGACAAGTTTAAACTGATGTGGATGATATCTTTATGTGTAAGTTTGAATCATTTACATGGGCATAGCATATAGATGAAGAGTATGTAGAGTAGAAACATGAGCGTCAAATTGCATATTAGAATGTTGCATTTTAGTTTGAAGGTATACCTGAGCTAGAGTGTTTCTAGATTGCTCTGCAAGATGAAGTGTCTTCTCTTATGGATCAACAGTACAATCAAATAATTTTTTCTTTTCCATGTGAGCTGGGAGTATTTTCATTTTCTCTCATTTCACATGAAGAGGTCAACAAGTATGGCAATTTGATAGTTAATGGTGGAGATTTGTCTTCATCCATATGTTTTGATGCTAACTTGGTTCTTGATTTTGCACCTCCTGCTATTAGGAGAGTGTGTGATGTGGATTGGAATAGGTCAAGCACCTGTCTTATGGTTGTCTTACATCTTTGATTTCATTGGTGGAGCTAGCCTTTGAGTAATGAGCATATGTTACAGATTCATGTATGATGGGGGAAATCTTCAGTTGTCATAGTGGGGTGAAAAGTACAGATTTGGTTTGAAGGAGATCAACTCCTTCATTCAACTTGTCTTTGATAGAGGCAACTAGTTTTAGTTTCCTTTTGCAGGTTTACCTTGTCTTTTGTTTAAATTTTATTTATAGTCATCTTTCCTTTTATGCCCTCATGCCTATGATTGTAAGTTGTTTGTATATACGCCTCTATTGTGTGTTGACTTGTAAATATAATGGTGTTGTTTTGTTTCCTCTATTGTGTTTTGTGTTTTTGGTCTATCATGGAGATCCATGATTCTCACTATGCCATGATTGCCACACATCCCCAATGAGAGCCAGTGTTAGCACCCTGTTTTCCCTTGTCCCAAACCTTGCAAAATTTATGATAAAATATGTTAAACATCCTTGTGTATACCCCTTTGTGCCCATCAGTTGATAGCTGATCAGATATTATTTTAATGTGGGTCCCCATCCAAAATTTTCTAAGTAAAAATCTCTTGTTGATCCTAACAATTTTTAAGTGTTGTCATCCCCCTTTGTTGTGTCTTTTGGATATTTTGTGGGTTCGCAAACCTGTGAACCTCCTAAAATGTAGCTCTATGGTTCAAAGGTCCACCGATGAGAAGTGACACCGAAGGATAAGACAAGGAAAAAGAAAGAAAGACAAGGAAAAAGAAAGAAAGACAAAGAAAAAGAAAGAAAGATGGAGAAAGAAAGAATGAATGAACAACGAACAACAAAGATGAAATATTTTTAGTCGTTTGGCAAGTTTACAAACCTGCGAACTTGCTGAAGTGGTCAGAGAAAGGAGTTTCACTGAAAGGGGAATGGGGGAGGTTGATTCCAAGGTTCATGGAGAGCTTAATGTGCCAAAAGGCAAAGGGATGAAAACCAAATGTAATAATCAAATATGAAAGTCAATGTGAATGTAAACATGTGATAATAGTAATACTTTAAAATATTTTAAAGTGTTGTAAAAGCTTTCATACACTTTTCCATGGGTTTTTCATGCCATCCTACTTCTCCTTGCTACCATGAATGCAAAATTGAAGTTGATGTATAGATTGGTGGCGAGATAGGTAAAATTGATTGCAGGGAGTTATAGTGGCTGGTTGGGTAGGTTTTTCCCACTCAACTCATGTAAGTGAATGTAATGCTATATATCCTTGATCAGAAAATGATTTAGGGGTTGGTCTAGGAACCAATTATCTGGTCTGGAAGTACCTAGGGAAGAGTTTTGAGCATCAAGTGAAGCAAAAGTCATGCCTGCAAGTGAAGGGATATATTCAACATAGTGTAGGAAAGATTTGCAAGGCAAATTTGCATGTGATGGTATGTCTCCATGGGAGTTTTTAATGATTTTGGCAAGTGTATAATCACAGTTGTATGTTTTCCCTTGCCACATTTGTTGGCATGATTATAACTGAGGTTTGGAAGTGTGTGACACCATTCATGTTAATGCAAGGCTTTATATTTGTTGTTTCTTTGTTGCATATGAATCATTGCATTTCTTTCTTGGATTATTAAGTATGTCCATCACATAAAAATCTATTTGTGATATGTATGTGAATATATATTTGGTTCTGTTGATCCTCTAGTACATACTTTCCTTCCTCCTTGCATTCTATGACTCTATTGCCCAATGGAGTAGGCACTAGTCCATATTGGTGAAGGATCAAACACTCTTCAAATATCAAACCCTCATTCTGTTAGTATTAGGAGTAGTAGTAGGGTTAGGTTTAGTTTTTACATGTTGTTTATGATTCAATGCAGTGAACTAGGGATAAATCTAAAGCGATGTAAAACTATTTTAATCTTTTGTGAATCATGCCATGCATCTCTACATCTTTCCACTGTGTATGGGGTATCAAATGTATTTATCTTATGGGAATGTAAATGTTGTCATCTATGGGTGCATGCACAAGATGTTTGATTAGCTTAATTAGAGGTTTGTGAAATCACTCAGTCTTGATCTAGTGACAATCATAGGGGATCAAGTATACATTGGTTATGGTTGTGGGTGTATTTTTGTTCTATTTGTGTCTCTAGGAATATCCCTCCTGAGTTTAGTGTAGCCTAAACTATAGGAGAGTGTACCCTCTCTCGTTAGATCACCTTTAACCATCCAATATCTATTAATGAGCCCATGTTTTACCTCCCTAACGACTCCCTTGGCCTAGAAGGTAAGAACATACTCTAGGGTTTTAGACCTATGATTTTTGGTCCCAACAAGACTAACATTTAACAAACCACAAAGATTAGCCAATTTCCATTCAGTATCTTAATGATTACATTACAGCCAACGACAGAGTTAATTTAATCTAGTTACTTGCCACCAATCATTTTCTCTGTACTACATGTAGAAATATTTATTAGTATTTATTTTTTCAACCTTGGGTGAATCAGTTGTACATGTGTATCAAAAATATGCGTTTACTCAGCACTTCACTTGTCTCAGAAATAATAGAAAAATGATGAAGTTAGGTTAAAAGGCTAAATTGTTGAAGTGCAAATTTTAAATTCAGATTGGTAATTGCATTACTGAGCATCAGATTGAGATAGTAGAAAAATCAATAAATTGTAAAAGAATAAAGTAATGGCATTCATTATGATAGATATGCGAAGAAAGTAAGTTACCAAGTACTTTTCTTTTGTGTTCATTCATGCTTCTAGATTTTACTATGTGATACTAATGATTTTTGGCATCATCTACTATTTTCATTTTCCCTTGTCATTCTAAGCTTCATCTCTCTACCAATTTTGAATTAGGAATTTCTATAAATATTAAAAATAGAGTTCAAAGTTGTAAAACAGTATGATAGACCATTTTATTTGTGTGTAGCTATGTAGGATGTTCTTGCTTTGCAGCTCTCATAATGAAGAAAAACAAGCCTTCGTCAAGTCGAATGCATCATGTCAAGAATCGACACTTTTCACATTTGTAAATGATGCATACTACTCTGGATGATGGGTTGAATTTCCTAGAGATACATGCATGTATGAGAAACCAGAAATTTGAATGGATGCATGGAATTGGTACTGTAATGCAATTGACAGTGGCTTGGAGAAAATCAATTTAATTCTCCTTTATTGGGCTTATTGTTACCCATACCTAGTGGTTTCTTGTACATATAATGCAAGGTTCCATGGAAAATCATTTATTGACATTGTGAATGACTACATAATTGAATTTGTAATGTATGCATTACCTGTTAATAGGATGGTTATGGACTATAGTGAAATATTCATTAAACATTGTTGAAAAGAGGAACCAAAAAGATTTTAGAGGGCCAAATCAAGGTCGAAGGATAAAAGTTTTATATGTAACTAGATAGTAGAGTATGATGTTAATTTAATGTCTTAAATCTTGGTCTCTTCTCCATGTTCAATGTTATTTAGAACTTTGGTTAAATATTCATGTAATTCCACAAGTTTTTTTATGGTGATGTTAATAAAAAATATAGAAGTAATTACAGTTTGAGATGAGTTCAATGGCAATGTATATAGAGGGTTTAATAACAATCATCACATGAGGTTTGTATAGCAATGTATAAATAGGGAAAAGATAAATAGATGAGAAGATTATAAGTTGTCCTACAAAAGAAACTCTAAGAATTAATTTTTGCATAGGAATTATTCTATTATTACTGTCTATTATCTTTCCTTGTATCAATATGGATCTGAAATAATACATTTGAGCTAGACCAATCGGCAATGTCACTAAACAGCCATAATAGAAAACTTCTTTTGGGATTATTGCTAAATTTTGGTCGTCAGATGATTGCAGATCAACAACTTATGCTCAATTTTAGGCTAAAGTCTTGACACACCCAATTTTGTAAATAAAGTCTTTGGAATAGAGACAATTGTCAATGACTCAATGAGAGAACGATTATTAACTAACATATTATTATTAATTTTGTGCCATTGGTTGAATGGTGTTGACTCATATATGGTAGGCCCTTTATGAATCAAAAAAAAAATATGATCACAGATCAACAACATATGTTCAATTTTGAGCTGAAGTCTTAATGCACTAAATTTTGTAGATAAAGTCTCCAGAATAGAGACAAGTGTCAACAACTGAATGAGTGAACAATTATTAATTAACATATTATTATTAATTTTGTGCCATTGGTTGAATGGTGCTGGCTCATATGTGGTGGGCCCTTTATGAATCAAAATAAAAAGATGATTGTAGATCAATGATGTATGTTCAATTCCAGGCCAAAGTCTTGACACACTAAATTTTATAAACAAAGTCTTCAGAATAGAGATAAGTGTTAATGACTCAATGAGTGAACGACTATTAATTAAAACATATTATTATTAACATATTATTATTAATTTTGTGCCATTGGTTGAATGGTGTTGACTCATATGTGGTTGGCCTTTTATGAATCAAACAAAAAAGAAATATGTGAAGGTTTCCCTGGGACAGGTGTCATCATGGCGCAACTCCAAAACATCACAACACTAACACATTTTCTTTGTTGTTCCATTGGACAAAAAGGTATGAGTCATCAAGCTAGCAGGGCCCACCCACCTGTTTGAAGCCCGACGAAGGAAAATAAGACTATGGTGCTTCATTCTGAGAGTGCCATGTGTCACAACCACGCACATTTTTAAAGGCACAGGTCTAACATCCTTTTCTTGATGTGTTATTGGCTAGTACTATATGATTCATCAAAGTGGGTCCAGCTTCATATAAAGGGAGTATTCAAAGATGATGGAACAAACACGGTGAAAGGATACACGTGGTGCTTTCACGCAATGTTTCACCATTTGATGGATGATTGTAGTTTATTTCCAGAATGAAATGTATAGAGCACTAGACTTGTGAACTCAAGCCTCCAAAATCAACCTTGAGCCATTAGATATCCAAAGATCAATGGTTGAGAATTTATAATACGTTTTCAATGCCACCACATGACGTGTATGTTGAATTAATTGAGGCTACAGACTTGTAGGCCATCCTTAGATTTCATTTGAAGTGGGAGTACAAAATTGTAATGTAACACGTTTCACTCACTTTACTATCACTTGGTAGTTGGCACTTGTTTGAGAATAAGAAGAAAATTAAAAAGTTAAATCATAGTATTGTACAAAGGAAATTGAATTTGATATTATTTGGATTCTGGAAGTGAGAGGGTCAGGGAGATTCTAGTGCGCCAGGGAGATTCTAGGATGCAACAAAGTCAGTCTGTACTAGTCTTTGTATTCATCTTTTCAAATTTTGGGTATGTGAAATATAGAAGTCATATATTCCTTCAAATTAGTTTATAAGCCTTCAGTTAAAATTTTTTCAATCTTGCAGTTTAGGGTTGAGGGTTTACAAGCATGTCTATCACCACTACCACACCATCAATTGGAAAAGACAAAGCAATACATAAAATAAACTACATAAGACTACTTAAAACCCTAGATTTCACTGATGAATACCATGATATTTATGATCATGTAATCTTTCGTAGGCTTACCTCAAAACTTAGATTTTCATGTGAGAATAAGGCTGGAATGCAAATACAAGCTATCCCAAAAAATCCATTACCAATTAATAGTATCATTGTACCATGGGTGGTTGGATTGGGACACCTGATGCTCCCTAAGGTTTTCCCTTGCCCATAATTTATCATGGTTTGTGCCCAAAATTATGATGAAAATAGAAAAGCAATTGTTAATAAAGATAGCCAGAAAGAAATTTTAATAATTATTGTAGCAAAAATTAGTAGACTATGGGGGTTTGTAGCTAGAGATTTTGGAAACGTCCACATTGACTAGAAAAGTTAGCTAGTGATTATGAAGTAGCCAATCTAAATTCCAAAGTTTCTTTTCTTAGAAAAATAACAATGGATGGTTATGTACTCAAAGAGAATCATAAGCATCCTTATCAAATTGAATTTTTAAACCATGGGTTCATGATACTATTTCCATGCTAGAATTTTGCCTTGGATTGGATAGTAATAGGCAAGTGGATGCAAGCCTCCTTGAAATGGTATACAATATCCATTATGGTAATCCACTTGTTAAATACAAATTTCTTGAGAATATTGCAGAACTTGTGTAGAAACATTTTTTAATGATTAAAGGAGGTTCCACTTCCTATTCCAACACTAAGACCTTTAGGTTCACAACCTACTTGTGCTATTTATCTCTAGTGCAGTTTAGTGGAACATTTGTGGCCAACAAGCTTCAAATTTAGCGCTTTGTAAATAATGAGGTGAAAAGAGCACTTCCACTATATGATTAGACCTCTAAGATAAGGATCCATGATGCTCAAAGGAACTACAATCATTTTGTGGACTACTTTTTGGCTCCATTGTATTATGCAATTACGAGTACTCCAATGCCTAGATTGCCTATCTTGTAGAGATTCCATTCAACTGGGATCATAAACACAATTGGCTAACTAGTACTTCATGGAAGAATATATTGTGCTAAGATTTTATGGATCAGGAGTAGAGCCCCACAAACTTCCAATACATGTGATAGAGATGGTTTTTGCATTGGAATATATACGGCAGATGGACAGTACATATCACCTATACTTTGTTAGTTGGAAAAACAAGAGCATATTTCTTTCCTTACATTTTCATGTGGAGGGTTCATATTCAAGAGAAAAACATTGTGCTATGGTACACCAAATTTTACAATTTTTTAAATTTGATGTTGACTCTCACTAGCTGTATGACCCATGTGACATGATTAAAGCAAGGCTTCTAGCCAATAAGAATGATGGAAGTAGAATTCAACATTAAAGTAAACCCCTACTAGAAATATTGAAAAACAAAAATTCTTGGGATGAGGTGAAAAAGGTAATGGAGGAAACTGCTACTGAGAAAGGTATTACTTTTGAACAATTATCAGTAGAAATAATGACATTGTACCCACATAGAGTGGCAGAGATGTCAATAACTATCAGGAGAACAATTTTTTTTTATAAAAGAGTTGATCAACCATCTAGTTTTAAAAAAATACCAAAGTCTCTCAAAAAAGCATGTATAAAGGAACAATGGAAAAAAAAATGTGTTTTAGTCTATGGGGAAAGATCTAAGTGATCCAAAAACTACTATAAACTTTGAGGAGATCTCACAAGAAGAAGAGTTTAGCAAATTGTGGACTATAGAGTATCCATCTAAAGTAGCTAATCATGAACCTGATGATGATATTGATAGGCAAAATCAACCCTTGGATCCCACTAAAGACTATGCATAAAAAACATGTTTTGAGTGATACCACAAAACAAACATATACTTCAAGGGTAGCCATAGTCAAAAAATTGGGTTATGAAGGTGGTGGTTTGGGGTCCAAAGGACAAGGCAATTTGTGGGTGGTAACACAAGTAGACCCTAGAAGACTTGGACCTAATAAACAAGCCCAAAGGCATACAAGGAAAGTTAGTATAGTTGAATTTGTTGCAGCTTCAAATCCTGACAATCATATATAATCACAAGTATAACTAGTACCATAAGGGTTTTTGGATCTTCAAGATACTTAGTCGATTGGTATAGGAGATGGTGGAGAATCTAGTGCTACTGGTGGTGATGGTATGGGTAGTAGTGGTCAATAAGTGCTACAACAACAAAATACTTCGAAGAGGCCAATACTAGAAGATACTTGTTGTGATGTTCACAACACGCCCCATTTTACTCCTTTGCAAAATGAGGACCCCTGTTGTGGCTGTTGCTTTGCTTGTGTGTGTTGGTCTGCTTGGTGGTAAAGGGAAAAGGAAGTGAAAAGTTACAAACCTTGTTGAAAATAAAGAAAAAATAGCATTAAGTACTAGGGCAGAGTATGGGTGAATTCCTTGTCAAAAATGAGTAAGGGTTGCTTTTTGAACCATTTTAAAATTCCCAATATTTTGCAAGTTATGTGTGTTTTTTGGTAAATGCACTATGAAAAAGGTTTGTATGTTGCATATACAAAGTCCTTTGTATGTTGTGTCATTGTATGATACATATACAAAGTTGTTTGTATATCGGGCCTTTGTATGAGTCACGTGGAAGTCATCGGGTTTATATACTTGGTTATACTTGTATGCATTTTGTTAATGTTCTATTTATACATACAAGGTGGACCTGAAAAGTTCAAAGTTTAATGCATAGTCCAGAGTGTCCATCAGATACATTTTTGGTTTGTATGTTTGAAGAGTGCGAAATATACAAAGTAGACATACAACGGTATATACATGCCGTGGAACTGAAAAGTTATGAAATGAGATATAATCATTGCATGTTCTCCCTTGTATGTATGTATCAGGACATACATTGTGAGATACATACAAGGCGAAATTTAGAGAAAATTAAAATTTGGTTAGTGCAATGTATCATGTCTTAATGTATATTGGAAGATACATTACGCTTTATACATGTCGCAGACCCCAAAGTGGATTAACTGCGGTTTATTAAAGTTGGAGTCTAAAGGACATACAAAGGAGTTTGTATGTGTTTATGCTTGTATAAAGGTTTTGTACAAGTGTTGTATGCATCGCATGGAACAGAGTGAAGAGTAGTGTGGGCTCCACCACTCATCAGTGTGAGTTGGCCTGTCGAAACAAAATTCATAGATCATACCAATCTTACGCCTCTCAACGATGGGTACTTTTCGGCAGGAGTTAAGTGTAGTCACACCGACAAAGGGAGCGTCGGGCAGAGATATGTGGTCAGAATGAGTTTGTTTAGTCTTGTCGACCTAGTGAGTTACTCTAATGGAACCGATATGCAAATGAAAGATACAAGCTGATATACAAAGGCCGAATACGAATAGAAAATTAAATACGAAAAATTGTTTGTATATGCGCTTGTATGTTTCTGATGTACAAGAGTGATATACAAAGTGAAATATACAAGCCGGATGTCAAAAGGAAGTTAAATATAAAAAATTCTTTGTATATTGGAATGCTTGTATGTTTATGACAAAAGTTATGATCAAGACTGAAAAGTGAATTTTAAATTCCATTTTATTAACTTACGTCTGTTGGCAGGTATGCAGGTATTGATGTGGAAGCCGTCGTGGTTAGGAAGATAAAGTGAAACAGTCATCGAACATTGGCAGAAGAAGAAAAGACTTGGCCAACGATGGTTGTCTTGCCAAAGATAAAGTGAAGTTTCGACATCAGGGTGAGTTTGGTCGTGGAGAGACTTGAGAAGGTTTCTCCGATGATAGTTGTCTTGCTAACTGTGAGTAAATAAAGAAAAGGAGCCATCAGAGGGAGAAAGTCCTGAAGAGGAAACATGACCCTAAGCTCAAGAAGATATTATCAAGTGCATTGTTTACTAGCTAGAGAATGAATCAAGTCCCAAAATTCTAGAATATTCTATGCCAGCTGTGT
Organism: Cunninghamia lanceolata; assembly: GCA_027924645.1. Lineage (NCBI taxonomy): Eukaryota > Viridiplantae > Streptophyta > Pinopsida > Cupressales > Cupressaceae > Cunninghamia > Cunninghamia lanceolata. The sequence continues at coordinate 1,326,428 of BSBN01000429.1, read as the reverse complement.
GATTGCCAACTGGCAGGCACATGCTGTTCATCTAGGCTGTTGATTGTTATGAGAGGATCTTGATCATTGGATCATTGTAACTATTTTCTATCCTATAAAAGGGGCCATGACTTGTCATAGAAAAAGGAGGACGAATAAAGGTCAATCATTAAAACCTGACCGAAACAATTTCATATAGGAGATCAGATTACTGAGACTAATGAGGACTGAATTGTTGAAATTTCAAGGTTCTCTCTTTAGATCATTGTAAATGTACTTGTTCTAAAACATACTGAATGTAGATGAAGCTTTAGATTTCATCTTGATTGTAAACTAATCTTCAAGTTGATTCCTGGATATGTAATGGTGAATGCTATGTTCAATAGAAGCGCTTTCATTTTATTGCATGTTGTTGTCAACTTTTCCTTTGAAGATTTGCACTGGATCATGTGGATTTGTGGAATGTCCTGGTGAAGTATGATTCTAGTTTTCTTCTCTTCATTGCTGTATCGAAACATGTATATGGATCAGTGGTCTTAGTCAAGTAATTTTGAGAATCTCATTCTTTAAACCCTATCTTTGTCATTTCTTTTTCTTAATTTCATTGAATCACTTTCATAACTACAAATCATGATAAATAATAAGCAGAACAAAGAAATATGCTGATATCCCATAGATAACTGAATATCATTAGCATGTTTGAGCTAAATGCATGTAGTGTTGAAAATATCATACAAAGAATTACAAATAATGGTAGAAATCATGCAAATATCAACCTGCAAGCACATTATTTGAGTAAATTCATAGTGTAGAGGTCGAATTGTTGGAAATTTATGCAGAGAAGACATAAAGGATAGAATATTTGGAGGAATACTGATGAACTTTGTAGAAATTACTAGAGTATGTAAGGCCCCTGAATGATTAACAGCAACACACATCAACCACTAAGTAACGTCAGTAGATTATGAACTAATCAACAGAGACTTGGGATCATGAATTCTTTGAATTCATCGTATCTTTCAAGATAAATAAAGGTTGTTGTGTAACTTTTATTTCATGTTTGTTTGTGAGTAACATCATCATCAACAATACTATACAGAATCTTAGAGATCAAAGCATTCTAAACTTGAAGAGGCCAAATATTATGACAGTTCCAAGTCCAACTACCTCCATTTCCACCTCAAAGGAATTATTTCTAGAAGGCGTCCATACTGTTGTTAGTGTGATTAGGACATGAATGGCTAATCCTCATCCTCAAATAATTAGATATGCCCCTACACTACAAGTACTCTCACCATTCAAGCATTCGATTGTGTCAGTAGTGCCAGGTTTTGATTACAAAGATAAGTTTAACAAGAACGTAAAAAAATCTAAAATACAAAAGAAGTAAGTGTTAAGGAGTACATCTATTATAACTTTAGAGCCTACAAGAACCAAGGTATTGCCTACATATGACCTAGATATAGAAACCATGGAGTACATGTTTGTTGTGCCCAAAGTTCAAAAGAAACTAGAGAATCAAATGTAACACTCTGACTATGAGGTGAGCATTGTACAAGTGGATTTTTCTAGAATAAAAACTACCAACAAAATTAATGTATCAAAAAGGAACAATGATGTGGTGTAAACCTCATTGCTAAAGCAAAAGAGAGACATAAATAGGTTTCAAAATCAAATACAAAAGTTACAGGAAGACCTAGCAAATGAGCAAGCAAAGAGGAAAGAAGAAGATAACAAGGGAAATGAATTAGAGAAGAGGATAGAAAATCTACCTCTACATCTACAAGGAAAGAGAATGAATAGACAGAGGTGGAACTAAATGAACTAAGGCAAAGGTTAGATGAAAGCATAAACAATTATGATAATGAAAGAGCCAATTCAGAAAAATTACAACAAAAGATGATAGAATCAAAGGCCTTAGCAAAGACATTACAAGACAAACTAGACAAATAAATGCAAAAATCAGATCTGTGGGAACATAAAATAGACAAACAGAGAAGAACTACAAAAACATACAACTATAGCTAAAAAATGTAGAAAATGAAATAAAGTCTTTTCAAAACAGAGTATCTAAATTTTATAGAAAAGTAGTGAGGCATATAAAACAAAACATTTGTGAGGAAATAATTTAGAGGACTGATGATTTGTTTAAATTCTTTGAATTGATTAATGGTCTAATAATATAGAATGTGAAGTTGAAACAATACATTCTTGGCAACAAAAAGGTGACTTCAAGTTAGAATATTGCAAAGAAAATTTTGCAAACAATCTACAAAATCAATGACAATGAATTGGCATCCAAAGAAGGCATCATCTATAATTCAGAAGTATATGAAGCTAGGTGAAGCACATGAATTTCTAGATCAGGTTGCAAAATTGTTGTAGAAGCTGCATAAAAAGCTAGAATACTTGAAAGAGCATGGTTTTCCATGGGCTTTTGACAAAACAAAGCAATACATTGGAAAGGGTGCTCTCAAAAAGAAGATGGAAGATATAATGAAGTTGGATTTGGACCAGTTTCCTTAGAAGCTAGATGAGGAAAACTTTTTGGATTCCATCAAAACAGTGATAAGCTTGAATATAACTTTGATTAATACATTAAACTTACTAGTCAGTTATGAATTGTTAACACATTTATAAGTTAGATATTGTTCGGACCTGTAAAATTTTGCCTCAAAATCCATCAAAAATTCCCACTTGTTGCCTTTGTTTTTCAAACCAACATATATACCTAATCAAAGAGATTTTTCCTAGTTTTATTCAAAAATCTTCTAGGTATAAAGTTTTCCCTTGTTCCTTGTGTTTTCCTTAGAAAATTTTTCAATTTGGGCCCTTTGTCAGCAAAAGTCCTGGTTCACAAACTTGGAGGTTCGCTAGTTTGAGAGTTCACCGATTGGCCAATTTTTTGACTAAGAGGCGGTAGGAAAGTTTAAAGAAAAAGGTGAAGGAAAGAGAGTCTTCATCGGCAACTTGTGAAGTTTGTGAACTAGTTGGTTCACCAACCAACAGGTTCACCGATCAATGAGGTCACCGACTAAGAAAGACAGTGAAGGGAAATGAAATGGTTTCTAAGGAAAGTGAGAGGTATTTATCGGCTAAGGGCTTGGTTCACAAACTGAAAGGTTCACTGACAGGGAGAAAGGCTGATAAAAATAGAAAGGAACAAAGGGCAATGAAGAAAAAAGAAGAGAATAATTTGTCTAAGGCAAAGAAAAGCAAGTGTCATACCTTTGTCGACAAAGTTGGTGGTTCATCAACCAAAACGTTCACTAACCACCAGGTTCACTGGATGACATATTCCCTAATGAGGTGAGGTATTTTTGGTGAAGAAAGCAATAGGAAGAAGGAAATTTGAAATTTTCTAAGGAATTGAAGGCTCAAGGTAGTTTATCGGTGAAGGTTTTAGTTTGCGAACCATCTGGTTCACTGACTAAAGAATTTACCACTGCAAGGATTTGCCAACTGAAGCAAAGGGAACAAGGTAGCACCGAAGGGAAAATCTTCTAAGGGATGATGAAGATGTCAAGGAAAAGGAGAAGGAAAGTGCCTTCATTGGAAAAAATGTAGTTTGTGAACTTGTAAGTTCACTGAGGATAGGTTCACCGATGGGCGAAGTTTCTGACAAAGAAGAAAGGAGGTGACAAATAAAAGGTTTGAAAAAGGGCAAAGTTATCAACAAATGAAGACTAGGGCTTGATTTCAAAAAGAAAAATTTGTCGATAAGGAGAAAAAGTAGAAAGAAGAGAAGAGGCAAGCCTTGATCGAGTGGATGAGTAGTTCGTGAACCGATGGGTTCACCGACTTGGTTCAGCAAAGGATAAATGCACCAAGAAGATGACCAAAGGGAGAAGGAAGAGAGATTTGAATAAGGGAAAAGTTGCCGATAGGGGAGAGGAGAAAAAGGAAGAATGAAATGGCAAAGTGGATGGTTCACAAAATCAGTATTTTGCTGATAAAGAGGAAAAGGAGAAAAGATGCACCAAAGATGAAATTTAAGAAAGGAGAAATTTGCCGATAAGGTAAAATAGTGCCAAGGATGGAGAGATAGAAAAAAGAAAGGAAAATGAAGATGGTGTAGAGGTTCATGAAAAGAGAAATTCACCGACTAAGGGAAAAATAGAGATTAGAAGCAGAAAATCAAATGAAATTCAAAGTGCTTTATAAAATACAATATAAATACAGATTTGTACTCAGCATTAATGAGTTACAGGCCGAAGTTGTGGAGGTTATTCAAACAGTGAAAATATTAAATGTATCTACATATATAGAGGACAAAAAAGGATAAAATTAGGTGTTGCAAGTGTTAGGAAGGATTCAAACCTTCCCTCATTATTGCTCCAGGTACACTAGGCATGTGGGAAATCTTCTTCTAACATGTTTAGTATTGTCAGGGTGTGGGATTTGTTTCCAAACGTGTAGACTTCCTGACATTGCAATGGGCTGAATTTAATGTGGCAAGTGTGTACTCATTGACTAAGTGCAACACCTGGGATGATGGAATGAGATAAATTTCTATATATGCATAAGTCTTTGATGCATTAAGGGTTGGTCACTGAACCAATTGTTTGGTCCGCTGTGCCTCAAGATAATTTAAAGGATTTAAATCAAGCCAGTTAGGGTGTTGAATGGAGGAATGTGTTTGATGCAGCATAGGAATAAATTGTAATGCATATTTTATGTAGTGGTATGTCTCCATGGCTATTTTTAATGATTCAAGGGAATGCATAGTCGCAGCTTTGTATTTTTCCTTCACCACATTTGCTGGTATGATTGTAATAGAGATTTGATAATGTGTGACAGTATTCAAGTCAATACATGCTTTGTTTTGAGTCATCTCTTTGTTGCAAATGGGTCATTGTACTTTGGTTCTAGATAATTAAGTATGTCCAATATATGAAGTATAATCTATGAACTATATGTGAATACATTTTAGTTTTTTGTTGATGTGGTTCAGTCCTTTTCTTTCCTCTTTAATGTTTATGACTCAGTTGCCCATTGGAGTAGACACTAGCCCATATTGGGGAGGGATCAATCACTCTTTTAAAACAAACAAATCATTCACCCATGGTTTAGGAGAAAAATCCATCTTTCTTGTGCATGTACATTTGCATAGTTGAATAAGCTATATAGGGGTTTTGTGACAGCCAGTCGTTCTTGACTTAGTTACGGCTTTTGGGGTCAAGATGATGAGTTGGGTTTGGTTGTCTAGTTGATTTTAGTTTTTTGTCTAGTTTGAGCTTAATCCCTATTCAGGTATACCCCTTGGAATATCCCTCTAGAGTCTAAGCTGAGCTCGAAGTGCAGAGGACTCTACCCACTCCTGTCAGTTGGCCAAAATTGCCCCTAACTTGTTGATAAACCTCTTTCTATCACCCTGACGACAATCCCCGATCTAGGTGATTTATAAATGTTTTAGAGTTTTGTGTTGCTATCATTTTAGGACCCAACAGATACTATGAGTTAGAACAAATTGCACTTCCATTAGATGAACAGTGGAGCATGCTACGAAAGCTGATAGAATGATTTGATAAATTGATAATACTTTGATGTACATTGTATTCCTTCATTTGAAAATAAATATAAGACTCTTTTCCATTTTTGTGTTCAAATTATATGTATTATTTAATAGCTTAATTCAAGAAAACTTTGGTTTCTAGATACAGATTAAACATTTGTTAATGTTGTATATGCTATAGTTGTTAGTATGCATTTAGTTGAATGCATGTAACACTTATCAGTATCACACAATAATAATATGTTAATTAATAAATGGAAATTGAAAAATGTGTAAAATTTAGATGCTAAAATAAAATCAAATTAGGAAATGATGTTTAAAATTTAGCTTCTAAAATGGAACATTGGAAATAGTAGTATGTTAATCTATTAATGTTTAAATGGAAAATAAAAATTGTATATCAAGATTCAATGATAGAAAAATAAAATATCATCAACAACAATTTAGAGTTTGGAATATCAAATACATTATAAATACCTAGTAAATATCTTCCATTTGCCAAATCATCTCCTCACACTGACCATGAGATTGAGAGCCATCCTGATCCTAGTCTTCATTTTCTTCACTTTGCATATGCCCACTTAAGTGCACCTCCTCACTACCACTACATGTGTTATTCATTGTGTCACTGTCATGTGTGCTAGTATGGTCTGAAGTATTGCACAACCCTCTTCTTTCACATATGGACCTCCAGGTTGCAAGTTCCCTTTCAAAAGGAAAACTTCGGATATCATATCTAGTTGTATACATCCTTAAGAAATTTTCCAAATTCTTGTCAAGTTTATTTCTTATCTTTAATTTCAAGAACTCCAATGCACTAAAAATTCTCTCATCCTCCACTGACCCCAATATCATGGTTTGACACAAATCAGCAAGTTTGAAATATTTCGATATTGAATCACATAAAATTTCACTTTGACTTAAGGTTGCCCAAAGATTTGTTATCGTTCCATCTTGGAAGGGACTCTCCATGAGTTTAAACTATTCCATCAATGGTGTTGCAAAATGGTCTGATTGCTTTATAAGATTATAATTATTTAAAATTCCTTCTATTTGTTGTCCATTGAATTCTAAACTTTTAGAAAAATGATTGACCAAGGTCTTTATCTTGTTATGAAAATCAACTAGTTGACAGTTGACCCAATATTGGGGATACACAATAGACATGGCTTCAAGAATTTCATCATGAGGGATTCGATCTCTAATCTCTAATGAAAGAGATCTCACAATATCCTTTAAATTAGTACTTACATAATTAACAATGGTGTCAAAAGCCTCCCTTGCAATAGGTACTTCTTTGATAGTGCACCTAACCCTGGTAAAATGGTGCATTGGTATATCATATCCCCGTACAGAGACACATAACTCCCCACTCGCATTAAACTGTAAAAAATTAGCAAGATTGTTCACATTTGTCATCAAGTGCTAGCTACTAAATTTTGGACTTATAAATGACTGCTTTAATAGATATAGATTATCGAGGGTCATGCATACCATTTTACGTAGTTTAGCATATTCTGAAATACACATAGTTCTTTCTTAGGCTTTTTTCACAAGAATGTTCATTTCCTCTAGCATGGGAATAATACTAGATAAAGTTAAGAGTGTCTCTATGTCACTTAACCTATGTAAGAGGTCATGAGCTTTGTCTATTGTGAGGCAATGTTCGTACATTACTCTAATCAAGGATTGATATTCTAAAAAACTCATTATGTTGGTGCATGCAAGGAGATCCATCTGGTATCAACTTCCTTAAGAGCTTGTTGTTGCAAGTATGCGCCTAACCGGTGTTGTCATTGATGTCAACATACTCCTGTTGCATTAATGATAAGTATTGGATGAACTGTTTGCTGAGGATATTAAGAAAATTGGTCACATCAGGAACAATGAAGAATAGTGAAGACAATAAGGTAAAAGTCCAAGATAAGTTAAGGATCAGAGGATACAGTTCAAAGGGTTTCTAGATATGTGTCTTAAGGTGATCCAGTAAAGATTTCAGAGGTCTGCATGAACACTTTAAGAAGTTGTGGCCGCTCAAGTAAAACTGGTTCCGGCAGGTGTTCAGAGGTGACAAAGTGACACAGAAAGATCCGGTGAGATCTGGAAATACATTATCCTATTTTATGGATCTAAGGGAGTGTTGAGGAAGTCTTTGTGAAGTGTCAACTCAATTGGTTCATGTTTTGAAGGTCCGCAAGCATCTATACCTTTGTGATAGTGATGACAGACTATGTTCTTGAGGTTCCAGATGAAGGAGAGAAGGATTTCAGTAAGCAGATGAAGTGTGGATGCTTTTGGTGATTTAGGCAATCTTGTGGAGGTCTTTGGATCGTGTCCAGTTCATGTTGGTGGTCCACATTGGAGTTGGAGCTTGCAATTGAAGAATAACTTCTGGATGATGGTGTTCTTCCTAAGACTGGCTAACCGGATGAGTTACACATCCTACGGATGTTCTTATAGATGTTTGCCATCCTAGATGATTATTCCTAAGTTGATATCTTGTATAAATAAGGGATTGTAAAGTCATTTCAAAGTGTGTCTTGTGGAGATGTGAGTTTGGGAGTGAGGAGTAGAGCGAAAGGTAGAGCAAAAGTATTAGACTTAAATGGAATTGATTCAAGCATGGTGAAGATGCTATTCTCTAGTTCATGTATGTGATACTTATTATTTGTAAACAGTGTGTCTCTTATAGGCAGTGAGCCTCTTGTGAGCAGTGTTCTCGGGTAGTGAGCCCTAATTGGCATGTGCCATTTTGTTCTTTCTATTCTTCTAACAGATAATACAATCTTGGGTTAATCACCCCGTGGTTTTTTTCCCTTAACCGGGTTTTCCATATCAAAATCTTGGTGTCCTGTGTGTTAACATGTTTATGCTCCTGATTTAATGCATTATGTTTTCATGATTGATTTATTATTATACTGCTGAATTACAAAGTGGATTTAAGTGTTTAATTGGAAGAAAGTTTTAGACAACTGATTCACCCCCCTCTCAGTTGTCTGCCCTAAATCTAACAATTGGTATCATAGCCAAGTTCCTCTAAAAGAGCTTAACCGCTTGAGGAGATCTAGGATGTCATCCTACAAGAAGGATAGTCCAAAGTTTGATGGAACCAATTTTAATCTTTGGAAAAATTGCATGAAATGTCACTTGCAATGTATGGGAATGTAGTACTGGACCATGGCTTCAACAAAGTATACTCCTCCACAGGGTAGCCTGAAAGCCCCAAATGAAATCACAGATGCTGAAAACAATTTGCAGACTATAGAAGCTCTTCTAAGCGCATTATCTAATTCAGAGCTTTCAAATGTTGTTGACCTATCAACTGCTTTTGAGATTTGGGAAAAATTGGAACTTCTGCATGAAGGAGACAAGTATGTCAAATGTGCAAGGCTACAGAGTCTGAAAGGGAAATTTGAAAATTTGAAGATGAGAGAAGATGAAAATATCACTACTTTTATGGCAAGAGTAAATAAGCTTGTTTGTGGAATTAGATGTGCTAGTGGAGTATTGGATGAAGATGAGATTGTTGGCAAAATTCTCAGATCCCTTCCTGCTTCTCATAAAATCAAGGTTGTTGCCATTGAAGAATTGAGAGCCCATACAGTTGTCACAAGAGATCAATTAGCTGGTAAATTAGATGCATTTGAAATGACCAAGTTTGGAGATGACACTCCCAAGATTGAATCTACATTCAAAGCCAGTGCCTTTGTAAAAGGTAAACAGAGGCTTGATCCGGGAGAGAACTCTTCAAGGAAACTATCATGGTATGAAAAAGAAAGAAAAGACGTAGAAGAAGAAGAAGCAGAAACTGCTCAACTTGAAGCCCTTATTGCAAAAAGACTGCTAAGAGGATCCGATAAGTATGAAGGAAAATTTTCTTTTAAGTGTTTTAACTGCAATAAGATTAGTCATTTTGCCTCAAGATGTCTGGAAAGATTTTCAAGGCCAAATCCTAACAGATCAAGGTTCCAAAAGAATTGTTACTATGTTCATGAAGAAGATGATAATGAAGGAGTAACAGATGATGAATCAGAGACAAGAAACAAATCTGGAAATGATTGGGTGTTTATTACCATCAAGGAAGAAGATCCAATGCCCTCTGAATATGTCAATCATAAAGTTGTAGAAAGAGCTCTGGCTGCCCAAGTTGAAGAAAAGGATGATTGGGTCATTAACAGTGGATGCTCTCACCATATGACAGGTGACAAAACTAAGTTCATAGATTTGGAAAGGTATGAAGGAGGAGTGGTAAAATTTGGTGATAATTCAGCTGGTAGAATCAGAGGTAGAGGAACTATTTCTTTTGATGGAAGGAACAAAACCGGTAATGTACTGTATGTTGAAGGATTGAAGCACAATCTTCTCAGTGTTGGACAGTTGGTGGATAAAGGCTATGATCTCTGATTCAAGAATGGAAAATGCAAGATCTTTGAAAGTTCTGGAATAGAGATTGCATCTGGTACTCAAACAAAAGGTAATATCTTCCATTTAGTTGGTACTCGTAAAAGTTGTTTGTTTGTGCAAATTGATCAAAGTTGGTTATGGCATAGGAGAATGTGTCATGTAAATTTTGATAATATCATCAAGATAAGCAATACTCAGGCAATAAGAGATCTTCCAAAACTGGTAAAACCTACAAATAGTTTATGCAAAGAATGTTAGTTGGGAAAACAAAGCAAACTCTCATTTAAAAGCAAGGAACAATCTTCTACCAGATTATTAGACTTAGTTCATACTGATCTATGTGGTCCGGCAATAATCAGGAGTGTACAAGGTGATAGATACTTCATGTTACTAATTGATGACTACTCCCAGATGATGTGGGTAACTTTTTTGAAAGAGAAATTAGAAGCTCTTAAGAAATTCAAAATATTCAAGGCTATGGTAGAGAATGAAACCGGATTAAAATTAAAGTGTCTGAGGTCTGATAGAGGTGGAGAATTCACATCTGGTGAGTTCATTGAATTATGTGAGAAACATGGAATAAAGAGACAGTTGTCTGCTCCTAGGACTCCACAGCAGAATGGAGTAGTGGAGAGAAAGAACCAGACCATCTAGGAAGCATCTAGGACAATGATGATGGAAGCAAATGTTCCTCAGATCTATTGGAGAGAAGTTGTCAGCACTACAGTCTATACTCTCAATCGAGTTCAAATCAGAAGAAATACTGATAAGACTCCTTATGAACTTTGGTTTGGCATCACTCCTTTTGTAAGGTATTTCAGAGTCTTTGGTAGCAAGTGTTACATCAAAAGAGATGAAGATCTAGGCAAGTTTGATCCTAGAAGAGATGAAGGAATATTCTTGGGTTACTCTACTCAAAGCAAAGCATATCGGTGTTATAACAAGAGACTAAGAAAGATTATAGAAAGTACAAATGTGAAGGTTGATGAAGGAATTGAAAAACCCTCGAGGTTTTATGAATATGATGAAGATGATCAGAATGGTGTTCTGATTCAAGGAACCCAAGCCCCTTCTGTAATTCAAATTCAAACTGATTTGATAAATTAGGAAGAAGAGATGAGTTTCAATGAGGCTGGTCAAGAATTAGAAGTGCAAGAAACTCCCAAAGTTCCTAGGTATGTAAAACTAAACCACTCTGAAGATCAGATCATAGGTGATAAAAGAAAAGGTGTACAAACAAGAAGGAGAATTGCTCAAGATTCAGATGAGTATTGTCTCATTTCAAAGATTGAACCTAAGACAATAAATGAAGCTTGCAATGATGAAAATTGGACTAAAGCAATGGAGGAAGAGCTAATGCAAATTGAGAAAAATCACACTTGGCATCTTGTTCCCAGCCCTAGAAACAAGAATGTGATTGGAACAAAATGGGTCTTTTGGAACAAACTAAATGAAGTTGGTGAAGTAATTAGAAATAAAGCCAGATTGGTCTGCAAGGGTTACTCTCAAATAGAAGGAGTTGGTTTTGAAGAAACTTTTGCTCCGATGGAAAGAATTGAAGCAATCAAATTATTTCTTGCTTTTACTACCTTCAAGGACTTCAAAGTATATCAAATGGATGTCAAGTCTGCCTTCCTAAATGGTGACTTGGAAGAAGAAGTATACATTGAGCAACCGGATGGATTTCAATTGGCTAATCATGGTGATATGGTTTGCAAGTTGAAGAAAGCTCTGTATGGACTAAAGCAAGCCCCAAGAGCCTAGTATGAAAGATTGGATAAGCATCTTTTGAAGATTGGTTTCAACAAAGGTACTGCTGACAGTAATTTGTATTTCAAAATTGATCATGAAAACATCTTGATTGCTGAAGTGTTTGTTGATGATATCATTTTTGGAGGAAGAGATAGTATGTGTAAAACTTTTACAAATCAAATGAAAAGTGAATTTGAGATGTCCATGCTTGGGGAAATGAATTTCTTCTTGGGTCTACAAATCACTCAAACAAAGAAAGGAATCTTCATTTCTCAGACCAAATATGTGAAAGAATTGTTGAAGAAATTTGGGATGGAAGACTCAAAACCAATGAACACTACCATGGCAACCGGATGTAAATTGGGCAAAGATGATGACTCTCCTAAGGCTGATCAGAAAAAGTACAGGTCAATGATTGGAGGATTGTTGTATCTCACTCAAACTAGACCTGACATTATGAATGTTGTGGGTCTTGTTGCTAGATTTCAAGCTAATCCTAGAGAATCTCATGTCATGGCAATCAAGAGGATTTTTAGATTTCTAAAAGGGACAGTTGAGTATGGATTGTGGTATCCCAGAGATCATGATTTCTCTCTTCATGCATATACAGATGCAGATTGGGTAGGAGATGTGGATGACCGGAAGAGTACCAGTGGTGGAGCATTCTTTTTGGGGAAGAGATTGGTTTCTTGGCTGAGCAAGAAACAAGAGGCAATATCTCTGTCCACTGCAGAAGCAAAATATATTGCAGCAGTAGGTAGTTGTACTCAAGTTTTGTGGATGAAGCAAATACTAAGAGACATAAGAGTGGAGTATGAGGAGCCTATCACAATCTTCTGTGATAATTCAAGTGCAATAAATATATCTAAGAATCTGGTGTTGCATTCAAAGACTAAACATATATCCATCAAGTTTCACTTTTTGAGAGAACAAGTGAACAAGAATGAAGTCAGACTGGAGTTTGTCCCATCCAAGGATTAGATTGCAAACATCTTTACCAAACCTCTACCTAAGGACTCTTTTGAGTATCTCAGGGAGAAGTTAGGGGTTATTGCCCGTCTGGTGATGAACTAAAGTGCACTGGAGTGCATCAGTCAGTAGATATCACAGTCATATCTTGTGGTCCGGATTGATGATAGGGAGCTGCCACTCAAGGGGAATAGCTAGTATGATTCTAAAGTGTTGGAGTTGCAAGTATGAGCCCTTTGCCATTGATGTCAAAGGGGGAGAGAAAGCATGTGAAAAAAAAGTGTTTGTTGATCAAAGGGGGAGAAGGAAAGGAAGAGAAGACATATGAATGGTTGTTGCTGATAGGGGGAGTTGTGACAGTGAGAAGTTCTTGTCTTGATGGTCATAACAGTCTTTCACATCATATGTTGCCATCAATGACAAAGGGGGAGATTGTTGCTAGTATGGGCCTAACCGGTGTTGTCATTGATGTCAACATACTCCTATTGCATTAATGATAAGAATGGATGAACTGTTTGCTAAGGATATTGAGAAAATTGGTCACATCAAGAACAATGAAGAACCGTGAAGACAGTAAGGTAAAAGTCCAAGATAAGTTAAGGATCAGAGGATATGGTTCAAAGGGTTTGTAGATATGTGTCTTAAGGTGATCCAGTAAAGATTTCAGAGGTCTGCATGAAGATCTGAAGAAGTTGTGGCCGCTCAAGTAAAACTAATTCCGACAAGTGTTCAGAGGTGACAAAGTGACACAGAAAGATCCGGTGAGATCCGGAAATACATTATCCTATTCTACGGATCTAAGGGAGTGTTGAGGAAGTCTTTGTGAAGTGTCAACTCGATTGGTTCATGGTTTGAAGGTCTACAAGCATCTATTCCTTTGTGATAGTGATGACAAACTATGTTCTTGAGGTTCCAGATGAAGGAGAGAAGGATTTCTGTAAGCAGATGAAGTGTAGATGCTTCTGGTGATTCAGGAAATCTTGTGGATGTCTTTGGATCGTGTCTAGTTCATGTTGGTGGTCCGCATTGGAGTTGGAGCTTGCAATTGAAGAATAACTTTTGGATGATGGTGTTCTTCCTGAGACTGGCCGACTGGATGAGTTACACATCCTGCAGATGTTCTTGTAGATGTTTGCAGACCTAGATGATTATTCCTAAGTCGATATCTTGTATAAATAAGGGATTGTAAAGTCATTTCAAAGTGTGTCTTGTGGAGATGTGAGTGTGGGAGTGAGGAGTAGAGCGAAAGGCAAAGCAGAAGTATTGGACTTAAATGGAACTGATTCAAGCATGGTGAAGATGCTATTCTCTAGTTCATGTATGTGATACTTATTATTTGTAGACAGTGTGTCTCTTGTAGGCAGTGAGCCTCTTGTGAGTAGTGTCCTTAGGCAGTGAGCCCTAATTGGCATGTGCCATTTTGTTCTTTCTATTCTTCTAACAGAGAATACAATCTTGGGTTAATCACCCCGTGGTTTTTCCCTTAACCGGGTTTTCTACGTCAAAATCTTGGTGTCCTGTGTGTTAATGTGTTTATGCTCCTGATTTAATGCATTATGTTTTCATGATTGATTTATTATTATACTGTTGAATTACAAAATGGATTTAAGTGTTTAATTGGAAGAAAGTTTTAGACAACTGATTCACCCCCCCTCTCAGTTGTCTGCCCTAAATCTAACACTTCTTTCAAGTAGTTATTCCATCAGCAAATTATTGAAATTCCATAAACCGTTTGGGACTTTGGTAGAAGTATGACTAGAGATCATGGATTAGATCATCAAATTTTGATACTATAGAAAACTTGCTCACAATTTTAAATGCTAAATTCATTTTGTGGGCTATGTAATGAATGGAAATCATGTATGGTGAAAAATAAGTTTGTAGTTTTATGCAAAGACCATTACTATGACCTTGCATTACTGAAGCTCCATCAACCCCTAAACACACCAACTTTTTGGAAATTGTGTACTCGTCCATACCTCCAATTTCAATCAAAGATTTCTTAACTAGTTTGAGTAGATTTTGCAATGTCACATTATCCTTCATTTTATAAATAGAGAGTAGATGAAGTTTGGTGATATGTTTGTCTACAATATACACATGCATACATACCCATGAAGTATTACCTACTGAAATAACTTCATCTACAGATGATGCAATAAAGGTTGACTCTTTTATTTTTTCTTGTAAATCTTTTTTTTCCACCTTAGCAAGACAACTTGCTCATTCTCGTCCACTGTTTGTTGACCAATGTGTGTTAGGAAAGTTAGGAACTCACATAAAAAATAATAAACTATTATATTTTGGGTAGTTTGTCATAGGATGCCCTTTGGTCAAAATATGAAAAAGAACACTCAACTGAATAGTTTTTACCATTTGTGCTTCTCCCATCATCTTGATGAGATAATGTGTCTTAATTTATTGTTTGAACCTCTATAATGTTGATCTATGTCTATGTCGATAAGAGTTGTTCTTTGTCTCAGCGATTGGCAAGAGTCTCGGCGATCACATGAAAGCATGGTTCACAGTGGTTTGTTTCTTGTATCGGTGAGACATGAACTATTGGTGTGATCTAAGGGACTATCACCAATGGTGTACGTTGCTCTGACGGTGCTTCGACATCGGTGAGAGTCATCCTGACAGAGAAAGGACATCGGCATGAAAAGCCCTATCGGCCCAGCTTTGAGAAGTCTCTCCGATGTTTGGGTCACCCCAATGGAAGTTGGTGTCAGTGTGAGAATCACTATCGGCATGTTGTGGAAGTCTAGTTCTGATGGTTTGAGTCATTTCAATGGAGTTTTGGATCAGCATGACTATAACTATCGGTGTAGTTTCAAAATGTCTTTCTATTACTCTGGTGCGACGTCGACCAAGGTCTTCCTGATGGTTGGTGAACGGTAAACCATTTGGTCTTGTCATCAAAAGTGCTGACGGTTATCTATCTCATGGCCATGTAAATGAACTGGGATAGTGACCGATGACTTGTACATGTGGGACTAATGGGTTCTCACGGATATGTGAACAGTCAAAAATGACAGTTTTGACAGTTGAACTAAACAGCAATTGAATCGATTGGTTGTTCGGTCAGTTGCAAGTGAATTCAATTTGATTGCAAAAGTAATGGGAGATCGAAAGTGAGAGAGTTTAAATGGTGATCGAAGAACATTGTGTTCATTCTATAATAGTACAGTGAAAGTGAACCATCATGAATGTTCTGAGATTTGATGCCTGAACAAGGAGGCTGAGTAATTTGTTGTAATCCTCTTGTGTTTACTGTGAATAAAATTGTCTTCTTGTGGTGGTGGGTTTTTAACCCAAAAGGGTTTTCCCATGTACTTCTAGTGTCTTCTCTCTGTGTCCAAATTTGTTATGTTTATTCTGTAATTCCTTCTATGTGCATCTTGATGCATTATAAATAAAATTAAAAGTCATATGTCTACATTATCCCCTTTGAATTGACATTAGGGAGGCTATTTCCGCACCTCGACTTTCCTTACAAGTGGTATCAGAGCCTGGCCAGTTGTGTTATCCTTGTGGGTAAGTTGGATTTTTTTGTGTCAATCCTGCAAGTGGGAGTTCTATAGAAGTCTATTATGTCTAATCTACAAATTAAGATGGCAAGCACATCAAGAAAGATAGACATTGAGAAGTTTAATGGCACAAACTTTGAGTTGTGGAAACTTAAAGTTGAAGATACGTTGGTTGATAGAGATTGTGGGTTGCTGTGTCTGGGACTAAACCCTCAAGCATGAAGCAAGCAAATTGGGACTTAGTAGATAGGAAAGCCAGAGGACTAATAAGTTAAGTCTTGAAGATTTTATTTTATTGAATGTCCATGAGGAGAAGATAGTAGATTCTCCGTGGAAGAAGTTAGGAGATATTTATTAGGGCAAGTCCTTGGTGAATAAACTTTTCTTGAGAAAAAAGTTATACTCCCTGAAGATGGATGAAGGTGCATCTGTGGTAGATCATTTGAACTCTTTTAACATGGTGATTGCACAATTGACATCTGTTGGTGTAACAATAGGTGAAGAAGAACAATGTATGTTTTTGTTGTGTTCCTTTCCTGACACATGGGATCATTTGGTGATGGCTATTGGAAGTACTACGACCAAGTTCAAGATGGATGAGGTGGTTGCTTCACTTCTGTCAAAAGAAATTTGAAGGAAATCTTTTGAGATGGCTAAAGAGGCCTTTGATCTTCGAGGCAGATCAAAGGAAAAAGGCAATCAGAAGGACAAGAAGTCTAAATCCAAATCGAAGTCAAAGGAGAGATCAAAATCTCCTGGAAAGAAGTCCAAGGTGAAGTGCTGGAACTGTGGGTAGAAAGGACATATCTGGAAAGACTGCAGAGAGGAGAAAAAGAAGAAGAATAATTTTTCTAATGATGAATTTTCTCAGAGTGATGCAGATGCCTTTGTAGCAGCCTTGGCAACACCTGCATCTAAAGATGTATGGTTAGTGGATTCAGGGGCATCATTCCACATGACATCTCATAGAGAGTGGTTCACAAAGTATGAATCATATGTTGGAGGGAAGGTGTTCCTGGTAAGTGATTTGACACTGGACATTGTTGGCGAAGGAAGAGTCAGAATCCAATTCCCGGATGGCAGAATAAAGGGAATCGATGAAGTACTACACATACCATGTCTGGCTTGTAATTTACTCTCTATAAGTAAGCTTAATGATACTGGAGTTCAAGTAACATTTGTGAATGGTGGTTGTAAGATGACTAGAGGTTCTATTGTGCTAGCAAAGGGTGAACGCATTAGTTAGATGCTAAAACTATGTGTTGTAATATAGTCTGTGAAAAGTTTGAAAAAGTCACTGTTGTAACACATGATGCAAATTCTATGGAAGTCAAACTTCATGCAGAGAAAACAATGCTCGAGCATCATAGGCTTGGTCATATAGGTGAAAAAGGTTTAAAAACTTTGAAGAATAAAAACCTGGTAGATTGGTTGATTGATTGTAATCTTGAGTTTGATTTCTACAAACATTGCATATATGGAAAATAGAATCGTGTTTCTTTTTACTCAAGTTCTCATAAATCTTTTGGTGTGTTGGACTATGTACACTAATGTTTTTGGTCCAGTTGATGTTACTTCTGTGTCTAAATCAAGATATTATGTATAGTTTATTGATGATTATTCAAGAAGGGCATTTGTTTATTTTTTGAAGAGCAAATCAGAAGTGTTCAGTTGGTTTAAAGAATTTAAAAATCTTGTTGAAAATTAGTAGAAAAATTAAATGTTTGAGAACAGACAACGGTGGTGAATATTGCAATGCAGATTTTGATAAGTAGTGTGTACACCATGGAATTAAAAGGCACAAGACTACACCTTATACTCCACAACAAAATGGAGTTACTAAAAGGCTAAATCAATCATTGATGGAGAAAGCAAGAAGTATGTAGAGTTATGTTGGTCTGGAACAAAAGTTCTAGGCTGAGACAATTGCTATAGCTTGTTACTTGCTGAATCATTCTTGTACTTCAGTATTGGTTGATAAGACGCCTATGGAAGCATGGTCTGGTAAGAAGCCCTTTTGAGACATCTTCGTGTTTTTGGCTATGAGCCATATGCTCATATTCTTGAGGTAAAGAGATCTAAATTGGACAACAAGGCTGTCAAATATATTTTTATTGTCTATGGAGTCAATGTTAAAGGATACAAGCTTTGGAATTCAGAAATAGAAAAGGTGTTTTATAGCAGGAATGTAATTTTCAGAGAGTTGAAACCTTTGGTTATTGATCCTCAGCCAGGAAAGACAGAAGAGAATAAATAAAAAAGTGAAATGAGTATTCCTCTGACCTTGAAAAAGAGGAAAAATGAGCTCTAAGTGTAGATGAAATTGAAGAGAGTTCAAGAAGCTCTGAAGGCTCTGATCAAGAGCAAGAACCTGCACCTTAGTCTCAACTGTTGAGGAGATCTACACGTGAAAGAAGACAACCAGATAGGTATGGATTTTTAGTACTTGATACAAGTTGTGCCTATGCTTTGCTAACCGATACTGATGAACCTAAAACTGTGAAAGAGGCTATTAATATGCCTGATTCAGATTCTTGGTTGGAAGCCATGAATGGTGAAATGTCATCATTGGAGAAAAATCAAACCTGAGATCTGGTACCCTTGCCTAAAGGTAGAAAACCAGTGGGCTGTAAGTGGGTGTTTAAAAAGAAATATGGTCCAGATGGTAGTATTGATAAGTATAAGGAAAGACTAGTTGTAAAGGGGTATTCCCAAAAGGAAGGAATAGATTATGGAGAAATATTTTCTCCTGTAGCTAAGCTGACATCCATTAGATTTCTTTTGTCACTTGCAGCAAAGTATGAATTAGAAATTGAGAAAATGGATGTGACAATAGCATTTCTTCATGGGGATCTTGAAGAAGAAATTTATATGTCCCAATCGGAGCATTTTGTTGAAAAAGGTAAAGAACATCTGGTATGTAAACTCAAGAAGTCTCTTTATAGTTTAAAGCAATCTCCCAGAATGTGGTATCAAAAATTTGATACCTATGTTTTATCTCTGGGATTTGTGAGATCTAAATCTGATCATTGTGTTTATTATAAAACTGAGGGTGATTGAATTCTTATAATTGCATTATATGTGGATGATATGTTGTTTATTAGCAATGGTAAGGGTATGATCTCATAATTAAAATCTCAGCTGTCCTTGAAGTTTGAAATGAAGGATCTAGGGGCAGCGAAGTACATCCTAGGAATGGAGATTAAGAGAGGCAGATTGAGTAGAAAGCTTTGGCTCAGCTAGAGCAAGTATGTTAACAATGTTCTTGATAAATTTAATATGTCTGATTGTAAACAGTTAACTGTTCCAGTTTTGTATGGAAAAAAATTATCTGTTGAAGATTGTCTAGAATCTTTAGATGAAATTGAGGATATGAAGAAAGTACCTTATGCGAGTGTTGTTGGCAGTTTGATGTATGTAATGGTCTGTACCAGACTAGACATTGCCCAAGCAATGGGAGTCTTGAGCCAGTTTATGGCAAATCTAGGTAGATCACATTGGGATGTTGTGAAAAGAGTTTTTAGGTATTTGAAGGGAACTTCTGATTATGTTGTTTTCTATCATGGAAACTCAGTTGAGTCTCATAGGTCTATCAACATTCATGGATATGTTGATTCTGATTGGGTAGGGAACATTGACAGTAGAAGATCCACCAGTGGATATGTGTTCATGTTAAATGGTGGTGCTATCAGTTGGATGAGAAAGCGGTAGGCTGTAGTCAATTTGTCCACAACAAAGGCAGAGTACATGGCAGCTACTCGTGCATGCCATGAGGTCGTTTGGTTGAAGAGGTTGTGTTCTGATGTGGGTTTTAATGTAGGGCAAATTCAGATTAATTGTGACAGTCAGAGTGCTATATGTTTGGTGAAAAATCCTACATTTCATGCCAGGACAAAACACATTGATGTCTAATATCACTTTGTTCATGATATGGTGGAAGACAAAAAGGTAAATATGGAAAAGGTTGGTACTTTGGAAAATCTTGCAGATGCCTTGGCTAAACTTGTGAGCATGACCAAGTTCAAATGGTTTTCAAATGCAATCAGTCTTCGTATTTGAGATTCTTAGTGAATTTAGACTGATCTAGAGGTAACAATAAAATCTTCGTCAAGCGGGAGACTGATGAGATCATGTATCTCAATTTATTGTTTGAACCTCTATAATGTTGATCTATGTCTATGTTGGCAAGAGTTGTTCTTTGTCTCAGTGATCGGCAAGAGTCTTAGCAATCACATGAAAGCATGATTCACAGTGGTTTGTTTCTTGTATCGGTGAGACATGAACTATCGGTGTGATCTGAGGGACTATCACCGATGGTGTATGTTGCTCTGACGGTACTTTGACATCGGTGAGAGTCATCCTGACAGAGAAAGGACATCAGCATGAAATGCCCTATCAATCCAACTTTGAGAAGTCTCTCTGATGTTTGGGTCACCCTGATGGAAGTTGGCGTCGGCATGAGAATCACTATCAGCGTGTTGTGGAAGTCTAGCTCTGATGGTTTGAGTCATTCTGATGGAGTTTTGGATCAGCATGACTTTAACTATCGGTGCAGTTTCAAAATGTCTTTCCATTACTCTGATGTGATGTTGGCCAAGGTCTTCCCAATGGTTGGTGAATGGTAGACCATTTGGTCTTGTCGGCAAAAGTCCTGATGGTTATCTATCTCGTTGTCATGTATATGAACTGGGATAGTGACCAATGACTTGTGCATGTGAGACTAATGGGTTCTCATGGATATGCGAATAGTTAGAAATAATAGTTTTAATAGTTGAACTGAACAGCAACTGAATCGATTGGTTGTTCGGTCAGTTGCAAGTGAATTCGATTTGATTGCAAAAGTAATGGGAGAACGGAAGTGAGAGTGAGTTCAATTGGTGATTGAAGAACAGTGTGTTCATTCTGTAATAGTATAGTGAAAGCTAACTATAATGAATGTTCTAAGATTTGATGCTTGAACAAGGAGGCTGAGTAATTTGTTGTAATCCTCTTGTGTTTACTGTGAATAAAATTATCTTCTTGTGGTGGTGGGTTTTTTACCCAAAAGGGTTTTCCCACGTACTTCTGGTGTCTTCTCTCTATGTCCAAATTTGTTATGTTTATTCTATAATTCCTTCTATGTGCATCTTAATGCATTATAATTAAAATTAAAAGTCATATGTCTACATTATCACCTTTGAATTGACATTAGGGAGGCTATTTCTACTCCTCTGTTTTCCTTACACATCTTTCCAAATTGAGATTTAATTAAACCTCCACATGCAGCAAACTTCACCTTTCTTTGCATATGTGCATCTTATTCAAGGGCATTCTTAACATGAAGACATTCTCCCTTTGTCTTCCATCCAGGATCTACATCTTCCTTAGCACTTTTGAGGTCAATTTATTCATATTATTATTCTTGCTACCCTAGGTACCACTTAGAACATCACCTACAAAATTTTCATCCAAGTGAATGAACTCATTTCAGCTACCCTAGGTATCCCCTAGAACATCATTTGTGGCATTGTCATATTGATCCAAGTCAATTAACTCATTTAGATCTTCCTCTGAGGTATTTCCTTATTTGTTAATATATGGTACAAGTGCCAATTTTGTAGCTCCATTTGATGGACCACAAACACTGCCAAAGTACGACATTATGTTTATGCATTTTGATGACCTCCCTTCACTATGTTTAGGAAACTTGTTCCTACTTGATATCTCTCACAAAATAAAAGCTGCAAAAAATGTCTTTTTGTTTAACAAGGAATCATAGAATATATATCCTTGGGCCCTAGATGTCTCCCTACTCAATATCACCTATATGAATGAAGTAAAACTGGCAAAGAGATAAATAATCTTATAGAACTATAAATAAATGATCACTTACCTTTAGGATTTGATTGACTCGCTAATGTCTATGATGAACAGGTAAAGTGGAGGGTCTCAAACTAATTCACACAAATCAAACATTCCAACTTAGAAACCTAATTTGGTGGGTTTCTTTCACATTCTTCATATTATACCTTGTAGGACAACAAAAGGGGTTTTTTTGACATAATTTCCAAACCAGGGCTCATACCCAAAATCTAATTGCAGTTATTGATACCATTTTCCCTCTTACACAACATATATCAAAAGAATATGGGGGTGTTGGTGGTGTTCACCTAGGGTTAGGGTTTTGACTTCCAATTTGTAGGTTCCTGTGTGTTTTCCTTCTGACTCTTAGTGCCTTGGTTTAAATTGTTCCCCGGCCCGCATGCACTGTTTAATTGTCTTTCCTATCGCATTTGAGAAAATTGTTAAATTATGTGTATGCAAAGGTGAAATGTGTGTTGGCGAACTTGTGAAATCTCCCTCAGCCCTCGAGAAAGGTTAAAAATAGGTCACATGCATAAAAAATGCATATCAGGTCACTACTTTAGACCCTAAATGTTTCTAAGTGTGGCCGAGAGGGTCTCATATTGCTAATGCCGCGGGTCTGCTAAGTGTCGAGCCCCAGTTTATTGCCGCGCTTTTGCTTTTGAATGTAACTCTAACACGGAGTGTGCCACGTGGCAAAAGCTGTGTCCATTCTATTTCTAAGTTGATCATGCGGAGGGCACCACGTGTTAGCTTTTGCCGGTGTTTCTAAAAGTTTCATAGTCTCCGCCAAAGGCTTCACAGACCGTTTAAATGTTTCCTTTTTGTTTCATGTTTGGCACAGACATGGTGGGTCCCTGTGTAGAGTCCCTGCTGCTGCGGATGATGCCAAGTGGCAGCCTCCGCTTGAAGTTTCAAGAGCCCTTTTTTAAAGTTTCAAATGTGTCAGAGCGTGCCACATGTCGAACAACGAGGGTAGTTTCTTTATGTTGCAACAGGTCTGCGGAAGGCACCATGTGTCCCTCATGGTTGCTACGGAGTGTGACAGGTGTCAACTTCTGCGAGCTATTCCTTCATGTTTCAATGTTAAGTGAGGCTGGAGGTGGGACCCAGTTTTAAGATGCAGGTCCGCAAAAGGTGCCACGTGGCGGCTTCCGCGGGAGTTTCAAAAAAGTTTCTTTGAGTTTCAGGAGGCTGCGGAACCTGCCAGGTGTCATTCTTTGCGGGAGTTTCTTGAAAGTTTCTAAAAGTTTCTAAGATGTTGCGGACAGCACCATGTGTCCCTTGTAGTTGCTGCGGAAGCTGACAAGTGTTAGCTTCCACAAAGGCTTCTTTTTGTTTCAAGGTGTGGCGAAACATGGAGGTGGGCCCCAGCATAAATATTAAGTGTGGTGGATTGTGACACGTGGCGGAGGGTCCCGGGACTTCTGACTGTTTCTCTTAAGTTTCTATATGTTTCATGGTTAACACGGAACCTACCAAGTGTCGATTCCCGCGGAAGCTTCAACAAGTCTCTTCTATGTTCCTATGGAGTGTCTCAAGTGTCGCGGGTGATGACAAATGTCATCATCCGCATAAGTTTCAGGGTGACCCCTTAAAGTTTCTAAGTGTTTCAAGTGCAGCACAGGGGGTGCCATGTGTCTGTCTCCACCAAGTTTCAAAAGAGAGTCTCTAATGTTTTAGGGGTGCCACGGAGCTTACCATGTGGTGGCTTCTGCGTAAGGTTCCAATGATAGGCTCTTGGTGGGATTAGATAAAGGAAATAGGGAGGAAAAGGACCCAACGTTATAAACTTAAGGTGCCTACGTGGCATGATCTTGTTGGTGGCGGCTTTTTGACACTTTTGGGGCTGTTGATAATGGCAATAAGTTTTGGATCGATGGCCATGTTTAAAGCTTGCAGAGACAGGTTTTTTTCTTTGTATCTGCGACCATTTTTGGCAGGAAAACTCTGTGGCTTGCTGCGGCTGCGTTTCCAAAGGATTGTGGGTAGCTAAAACTTTAATGGCACATTATGCAGGAAGGCATGGGTCGAGTTGATAGGCTCAACCACCTGAATTGATGATGCATGTCCCTGTGCAGCGGCCCAGATCCTGTTCTCACGTGCTCTGTCCTTTGTTTCTGGCTGTTGCATTTATTTTGAGTGCCATTTTTCTGATACTATGTATCTGTCGGGATTTTTGGGCCTCCCTTGTAATTAATTGTTTCAGTGCATAGTTTTGCTATAAAGAGCAGACTCTGGACCCATTTTTAGGGTTGTTGAAAACTGGACATTTTGGCTCTGTAATGAAATACATCTAGTTTTGGTTGCTCTATGCAGTGGATGTTGTGAGTTTATGAGTCTCATGCCTCATGTTTTGTGCATAAATTCATTGGTTTCATGCTAATTTAGATGAGTAATGCTATATTGCATGTGTTTTGTTGTCTGTCTCCTGTATTGAATATGCTTTCCTTTTGAATCTGGATATCGAAGCAGTGTCCTAGGTTCTAGGATATAGGTTTACTATATTGAATGCTTGATCTCTTAACTTCTGTTCAAGGGATAGATTAAATTGTTTTTAGGTTAAGTATTGAGGAAAGTATATTGCAATAAGGATATCATAAGTAGAGATGT
The DNA here is from genome assembly GCA_027924645.1 of Cunninghamia lanceolata. Lineage (NCBI taxonomy): Eukaryota > Viridiplantae > Streptophyta > Pinopsida > Cupressales > Cupressaceae > Cunninghamia > Cunninghamia lanceolata. Next base: position 1,301,822 of record BSBN01000429.1, on the reverse strand, counting down.
ATAAACACTCTGTTCTGGGATATATTTGTAAGGCAAATATGATGAAATCCCCTTGAATCCAGTCTTGTTATGTTTGTGCTGAACATTTGCATGTGTATGTCTACTGACTCCAAGCACTGGATAGGCACCAATCTAGCTCTGTGTTGAGGTTATACACCAGGTCCAACTCTGCATCCAAACATAAAATCAAAATCAAACTCCAAAACAACCATTAGGTTAGTAGAATTAGTTTCAGGATCTCAAGTCCTCTGTCTACAACTGAAAATAGGCCCAAAGCTAGCCCCTTTGCTCTTATCTTGCAGTTTTGGTCTACTTACAGGAAGACTTATCTGCTTCATGTCAGCATCCCAGCCTTTGTATGCATATTCTCATGGATGTTGAGTAGGGAATACCCCCCTAGGTTTTGTAGAGCCTGAAGAAGAAGAGGAGATAAAAATAGAGTCTATCTCCTATACTGTTGGCCCCTGGCCCAGAGATCCTGTTGATCATTAATGGCTACCTTGTAGGGAAATCTGGGAGTAAGCATCCAGTCTGGGAAAAAACCAACAGAAATTGGTGACTCTACTGGGGAGGGGTTCGATTCCCATTGATGCCCACCTGCACCATGCACACAAGAAGGTGCCAAGCAGCCCGTACCTGCCTATGTGGTTATCACTAGGCAAGCATGGGCTGGTGGGGCTCTGTTGGTGCTTAGGTGTGTGACCCTCAACTCCTCCCTTCCTGGACCTACGCGGTCTCTGGGTTAACATGACCGGGGCGCCATTCACTGACAGTTCAAGCTTTTGGTGTAGTGGTAGCCAAGTTTGTGTTAAAACTAACTGGTGACTCCACTGGGGATAAACTTTGAGAAAGAACCTTGATTTAAAATAAATAGTTCCTAGTAATAGGTGGCAACTCCGAACCAATCTCCCAACCAGTAAAGTAAAAATTTGTATGCAAGGGAGAAGATCCCAGCATAATACTCTATTTGAAGAGTTACCCATATAGATGATGTATAGAAAAAAGGGGACTGTTCGAGCCAGTCAAGATGGTTCTCCTAGCCCCAAGAAAAATGATTTTATTTAGGATAATCCAGGATCCTCAGAGAAAACAGTACCTTATTTTTCAAACACTGAGGCTGAAATCTAGAATGTGTATGAAAGACAACAAGGTAATGGTTTGAGAATAAGGTCAGAGGTGTTTCAAGAACATCCTTTTCATGATTCTCCTGATAGATTTGAAGAGGCTGAATCCCTAAGGGATGATGATAATGATGATCAGAATATGATAAAACCATCTTCTTCTATGCCTAGAGAGGAAGAACTAGCTGATGAAATTAAGAGCTTAAGGGCTAAGTTGGAATATCTGCAAGTAGTAAAAATCAAAGATGATATGAGACAGAAAGTGTAGGCTTTGAGAGTTACTCAAAATGATTCAATTCCTACCCTCCAAAATGCAAATATGCAGAGAAATCAACAAAGAAATGAGGTACAGTATCATCAAAATAATGATCAAAGACAAAATGTAGACAATAACACCAAAGCTCCATTAAATAATGTGAGAAATCAAAATGTAAATAGAAATGCAAATACTAATCAGTTTGAGAGGCACCCAATGTAGTTGGATAGATTCAGACAACTTGTTTTTTATGGCATTCCTGGTTATCCAAACCCTATTGACAAACATGTGAGGCTGCAAGTGCCTAAATTTTCAGGAAACAATACTGTCTCAGGAGAGGATCATTTAAAATCTTTCCAAAATGTCATGGATAACTTTGAGGTTGAGCATGAGGATATTTTCATGAAATCATTTATGCAATCCTTAGTTGATGAAGCCAAGGAATGGTATAAAAGTCTACCTGACAAAAGCATTTCATCATGGGATGATTTCAAAAGGATGTTTAAGGAGCAATATGGTGACAAAACTGACCCTAGCTTTTTTGTAAATGAGTTCACTAGTATCACCAAAGGATCAAATGAACAAGTTGCTGATTTCAATGCTCGATTCATGAAGGTGTTGAACAAATTGCCACATCACATGAGGCCAAATGAACCTATGTGTATAGTGTTGTACATAAATACTTTTGATGCCAAGATAGCTTATGGATTAAGAGACAAGGGTCCTCACAGCCTCAGAGATGCCTTCAAAGTTGCAACAAATATTGAAAATAACAGAAAGGCATCTAGTAAAACAAACAGAAGGGATGATGTGAAAATTCTGCAGAATCCAAACAAACCTCAAAACACTCAAGGTAGTACATCTGCCCCTGAAGATAAAATAAACAAATTGGCAAATGTTGTTAAGGACCTAAGTTATAGACTGGCTAGAAGTGAAAAAGGGATAGGTCCTGATAGGCAAGCTTATCAAAGATAGGAAAAGAGACCATCATTGCATGATATGCCATATAATACCAATTGGCATAATGGTAGGCCTGTATTGCCACATAACAACACAAATCAAAGAGCTCAACATACCAAGGAAACTCCTGATCCTTTGAAGAAGGCTGTTAATATTGTTAATGATACTCCATGGTGTATAATATGCTAGATGCCTCATTCATAGTCACAATGTATGATTGCTCAGTCTCTATATAACAATGCCATGGCCTGTGATGAGTGTAATGATCCTCATTGCATGGAAGATGATAATGTCAACATGTTGACTACAAATAGAGAATACCCTTTTCATGATGCTGATGCAAATGCAAATGATGAAACTCAGGTCTGCCAACAGTTCCCATATGATGAAGATGATGAAGACAACTATGCCTATGCTCAGGATTCACATAGTTTTCTGAATAACTTGAGGAGGCCTTCTGATGAAGAAATAAGGGCCTTCACAGCTGCAACAGTTGCTCAAGTCAAAAGCAACTACAACCTAAGAGGTAAAGCTCAAATAAGCAGCCCACATCAGCCAGAAGGCATTTCTGCAAATCAACCTGTACACAGTCATAAAGGAACTGAGACACAAAAGAAGCAATGGAACAATAATAGGCAAAATTTTAAGCAAAAAACAAGTTATGATCCCCAAGGACCAGAAAATAGAGTTCCCCAGGTTGAAGATCAAAATAAGAATTTTCAGAACAAGGATGACAATCAGAGAGCCATAAAAACTAAAATTGGATCATCTCAGGATAGAGGTAAGACTGTGGATCAGGCTACAATTGTTATTCAAAATTATGCTCCATTTGACATCACTCAGGTCTTGTCTCAAATAAAAGTCTCTGTTTCATTAATGGAGTTAATGAAAGTTGAAGAATTCAGAAATAAGACTATATCCTTGATTTTAGGAATACCATGTCAAGCCAAGCAGAATATTGAGACTCAGGATAAGAAACAAACTATATGCATTGAAGAAGATGAGGTCCCTGAGGTGTATCTAGGGGTGACCATGACAAAATGCCCTTCACAAGTGGAGCCATTTTATGTATCCTTGGTTATAAGTGGAAAAGTGATTAGAAATTGTATGCTTGATTCTGGAGCATCTACAAATGTCATGCCTTTAGCCATTATGCAGCAAGTTGGATTAAAAATAGATAAGGCATGTGGGAAATGCTATGCAATGGATGCTAGGGAGGTACCTTTCATTGGAATCATGAAGGATGTTGATTTTAGATTGGCAACATATCCAGAAAGGTCTATAAAATGAACATAACAGTTGTTGATATCAAGCCACAGTATGGCATGTTGCTGTCAAGAAGATGGGCAGCACTGATTGGTGGAAGTATGCAATTGGACCTGTCATATGCCATGATCCCAATGAATGGCAAGGATGTCAAACTGGTCAGAGAAGAAAGATCATTAGAGATAGTCGAGGATCAAGAATCAGAGGAGCATATATGTTTTGTAGACACTGACTGTGAAAATTTCAGAGTTGTCTCAGATGATAAGGAAGATAAAAGAGAAAAAAATTGCATTCAAGAGTTGGACCAGCAAGGTCTTTGGACCATGTATTTTGATGGAGCTTGTTCAAAAGAAGGCTCTGGTGCTGGAATTATTTTTCTGTCTCCAACTGGTAAGCTTCTCCAATTCTCTTTCTTGTTGAAGTTTGCCTGTACAAATAATATTGCAGAGTATGAGGCTCTGTTATTAGGGTTAAATGTTGCTTTGAAGCATGGAGTTAAGATGCTCAAAGTGTTTGGTGATTCAGAGCTTATTGTGTCCCAAATTAGAGATAAGTATGCATCAAAAAATAAAAGGTTGAAACAATATAAGCATGTTGTTTGGGATACAATTGAATTGTTTCATGCCTTTTCAATAAATTGGATAGAAAGATCAAAAAATGTCAAAGCAGATTTTCTAGCCAATGTAGCCATAAGGCCAGATGATATAACTTTGTCAGATGTTACAAATGTTGAAGTCAAGCTTAGGCCTGCAGTGCCAGATAATGTATGCAGCTGGCAAGTGTTTGATGATGATAAGGATTTACTGAGATTTCTACATTGTATTGTTGAATATGAGAACCAAGAAATGGATTTTTAGAACTTTGTGGAAGTTGTAGATGGAAAAGAAACCCTTTTAGGGAAAGAAGTAATTCAGCTGAAGACTAACAAAATCCCTAGAGGGCTGGTAGCCTTAGAGAGAGATTTTGACAATAGGGACCATTTTGTTACAAAAGCATCTCCAACAAACAAGAATGATCTGGAGGAGATAAACTTGGGAACATCTCATGCTCCCAAAAAGGTATACATTGGCAAACAACTCAAACCACACATCAGGAGCATGTTTATTGCATTACTAAAGAGGTATAAGCATGTTTTTGCTTGGTCATATGAGGACTTGAAAGCCTATAGAGAGGATTTATTTCAGCATGAAATCCCTTTGAAGCCTGGAGCTAAACCATTTAGACAAAAACAGAGGCCTATTAACACAACCTTAGCTCTAAAAATGCAAGAAGAACTTATAAAACTTAGGGAGGCTGGAATAATCATGCCTATTAGACATTCAACTTGGGTGTCTAACCTTGTTGCAGTAAAAAAAAAGAATGGTGATATAAGGTTGTGTGTGGACTTTAGAAACCTAAATGTATCTTCTTTGAAGGATAACTATCCATTGCCAAATATGGAGGCCATGTTGCAAAGAGTGATTGGTTGTGAACTTTTATCTATGATGGATGGTTTTTTAGGGTACAATCAAGTGAAAGTAAAAGAATCAGAACAATTTAAGACTACTTTCACTACTCCATGGGGAACCTATGTATATATAAGGATGCCATTTGGACTAACAAATGCAGGTGCTACATTTCAAAGAGCAATGGATGTTGCTTTTGCAGGGTTGATTGATTCAATCTTGGCTGTCTATCAGGATGATTTGACTGCCTTTTCAAAGAAAGAAGAACAACACTGTATGCATTTGGAACAGATTTTCATTAGAACACTGGAGTATGGCATTTCTCTCAACCCAAAGAAATGTGCTTTTGGGGTTGTGGAAGGAAAATTGCTTGGACACATTGTTTCCCAGGATGGAGTTAGGATTGATCCTGAAAGGGTGGCTGCAATTGACAAAATTTAGATCCCTAAAACAATAAAAGGTGTTCAGTCCTTCTTTGGACAAATTAACTTTGTTAGAAGATTTGTTCCTAATTTTGCAGAGACCACAAAAGAAATTTCCAAGATGTTGAAGAAAGGTGCAACTGTTAATTGGGAGAGTGAAGCAATTGAATCATTTTAGAACATCAAGGAAGCAATCAAGATGGCTCCTATGCTGAAATCTCCTAATTTTTCCAAGCCATTTCAATTGTTTTCATTTGCTTCTTTCCATACTATTGCTACATGTTTATTGTAAAAAAATGAGGATGGTTTTGAGTAGCCCATTGCTTTCTTTAGTAGGTCATTGCAGGCTGCTGAATTAAAGTATGACATTATGGAGAAACAGGCATATGCACTGGTTAGAGCAGTCAAGAGCTTTAGGCCTTATTTGGTAGGCTCACAAGTAATTGCATATGTACCTCATGCAGCAATAAAAGATATCTTCACTCAGCAGGAAGTAACTGGAAGAAGATGCAGATGGATAAATAAGTTGCAGGAGTTCAACATAGAGATACAGATCACAAAATTGGTAAGAGGACAAGGGTTAGCAAAGCTAATGACACAGTCAAATTTAGAGGCATGCCAAGTCAATGCAGTCCAGAATGAGAATGTAAATGTATCAAAATCTAAATGGTATAAGGACATCATATATTACTTGCAAAATCTGAATTGTCCTTCCCATTTCAGTGATAGGCAAAAGAGGACCTTAAAACTACATGCAATTAGGTAAGTTATTGTTCAAGGTGAGCTGTACTGGAAAAGCCGTGATGGTGTGTTACTAAGATGTGTAGATGAAGTTGAAGCTAACAATGTTTTGAATGACATGCATAAAGGATTATGTGGTGGACATTATACTGCTCAAACAATAGCTCATAAGATCTTTAGGGCAGGATATTGGTGGCCCACTCTCTTTTCAGATGCACAAAGGTTGGTAAGGAAATGTGACCCTTGCCAAAGATTCTCAGGAAAGTTAAGATATGAAGGAGCATTGCCCCTTAGAACTGTAACTATGGATGCTCCATTTCAGCAATGGGGAATTGATTTTATAGGGGAAATTTCAGAGAAATCTAGTGGAAGACATAGTTGGATTCTGGTTGCCACTGATTACTTCACTAAATGGATTGAGGCTATCCCTACTAAAAAGGCTACAAGTAAGGTAGTGATGGATTTTATCTTGGAGAATATTATTATCAGGTTTGGGGTACCAGTCAAGTTAATCACAGATAATGCAATGTGCTTTAGATTAGGTGAATTTGTTGATTTTTGAAATAAATATGGAATTGACTTATCTCACACATCACCATACCACCCACAAGGAAATGGTCAAGCAGAGTCAAGCAACAAAAGCCTAATGAAAATCATCAAGAGGATAATGGATAAAAATAAGAAATCTTGGGATTCAAAGCTGAAAATGGCATTGTGGGCTGACAGAGTGACAATCAAGAAGGCAACTGGAAGATCTCCTTTTGAACTGGTGTATGGTGCAGCAGCCCATACCATATAGGCAGGTACGGGCTGCTTGGTGCCTTCTTGTGTCCATGATGCAGGTGGGCATCGGTGGGAATCGAACCCCTCCCCAGTGGAGTCACCAGTTAGTTTTAACACAAACCCGACTACCACTACACCAAAAGCTTGAACTGTTAGTGAATGGTGCCCCGGTCATGTTAACCCAGAGACCACGCGAGTCTGGGAAGGGAGGAGTTGAGGGTCACACACCTAAGCACCAACAAGTGTTTTGTAACATAAGGGCTCAAACTTAGATTGTCCTTCCTTGAAGCCTAAAAACATGGGGGCTTCAAATTGAGTTTTTTGGCCATACCTTTCAATGTAGGCATGATCTCTAGATTGTAAAGGCAGATTTAGATACCCATTTAGGCTTTATACAACATATTTTAGAATAAAAGTAGGTTACTTTGTACGAAACCTTTCAAAAAATGACTTTTCTTTTGCCAATTAGACCAAAAACATAAGGAAATCTGACCTAGGGCATCACCAAAACACATGAAAACCAAAACCTTGGAATCTACAATCTTGGAATAAGTAATTACACACAAAAATACTCCATCTCACAATATTTCAGATTTTTCCACTGTGGGAATGGTGAGAAATTGCATTTTGAAGTCCACTAGAAACCCTAACCAGGGTTCTGGATAGTTTTCAGTAAATCGCCTATAAATTTCTCCAAACTCAATGAAAAACCACCAAACCAGTTGAAAATGAAAGGTGATTCATTCCTCTACAAAATACAATCATGTGCAGGTCACAAAAATTTTGTACAGTCTGTACAAAATCAAGAGAACAGGCATAAACATGGTAAAACTCAAAAAAATTGTGTTTATTTCTTCATCAAAATCTTCATTACATGTTCTCCCCCCTCTTACTCACCTTCATAGAGAATATTTGAAACCATTACAATATTTTTTTCAACTACCATTGGAACCCCAATAGTCTAACCAACCCATGGCAACCGATGACTCTTCAACTTCCATGATTTTTGCACTTTTACAACTATGACAACATTTTTGCATTATGACCTCATAAACCACCTAACAACCTAATATTGACTCAAACACATATAAAGTGGTCTTAATTGACCTTATTACATAAACAAAACCAAAAACTCAAACCAAAATAACAAAATGGTCTCATGGAGGCATGAACTCAACTAGGTGCTCTTGCACCAGTCTGTAGTTGTAACTTGCCTATGATCTGAATCGAGAGATCGGAGTAGAACAAAATGTGTAAAAGACTAATTAGAGTTTCAATTATATTTATATCAATCTATATTTGGTTAATTCCATAGGATTTTTAAATGGTGGAGTAATAATTTGGTGAATCCCACATGATTATAAAATGGTGCATATAAATGTTGGGTGAATCAGACCTTGATCCAACACATACGTTGTAATTTTCGAAGTGGTTATAAGCATCAAATTATCATGGAGTTATAATGGTGTTGGAGAAATGGGTTCTCATACATGGTGAACTTTGTAATGCTATTGATGAATATCTAGGTAAATTAAAACATGCCTTTAAAATTCTAGGTGAATCACCGTTAGAAACATGTATGCTACTATGGAAAAAATAGTAGTTACAAATGCCTCAAAAATAATTTGGTGGTGAATTGAAATGAATTTGACCAATAATTCATTAAACCCTGGTGATTTTGCCCCCACCAGTTGCAATATTTGCCAAATTCAAATTTGTGCATGAACTATTCGCCACTAAAAAATCATTATTTTCTCCCAAAAGGGATTTTCCCCACATAATATTGGTGTTATGTGTTGTATTGTTTATGCTTTCATATGTGTTTTTGAATAATTTATGTAATAGTTTTAGATCACATTTTAAAGTTTTTTTACACTATTCCTCTCGAGATTAGCATAGGAAGTTGATTCTACTACCTTTTCTTCCTTACAAGTGGTATTAGAGCCTAGCTAATTTTGGTTCTAGTGGTTGGATTCTTGGGTTTTTTAAGCTAATCCAGTTTGAGTGGGAGCTTGTGCAGAAGTATACTTTGTGATTTTATTGTAGGAATTATAGTTGGCAAGTATATCAAGGAGGATTGAGGTTGAGAAAATTTTTGGTATAAATTTTGAGTTGTGAAAAATGAAAATGGAGGATCTATTGGTGATCATGATCTATGGGGTGCCATTGATGAGAATGTTCATAGACCTATAGATGCAACCACAACTGCTAAATATGACATTATGAACTGGAAACAAAAGGGTCTCATAAGATTATGTCATGTAGATTCTATTATGATTAATGTCCATGAAGAACCTACTACAAATAAGTTATGGTAGAAAGTGGGTTAAATCTTCCAAGATAAATCCATGCTTAACAGGTTGTATCTATGGAAGAAATTATATTCCTTAAGAATGGAGGAAGGTGGACAATTATAGACCACCTAAATGTGTTTAATGCATTGGTGGCTCAGTTAAATTTAGTGGATCTGAAGATGGATAGGCAAGAAAGATGTCATAATTCATTGTGTTATTTACCTAATTCATAGGGTAGTCTCATGCTGACCTTTGGGAGTACTTATATCACAGTGAATGTTAAAGATGTTGTTGGTTCTTTAATTTTTGAAGAGATGAGAAAGAAGGTTTCCATCAATGCTAAAAAGGCCTTGAGTTTTTATGGTAGATCAAAAGAAAGAGGCAAGAAGAAGAATGAGAAACAACATGAGAAATCAAGATCCAAGTCTAAGGGGAGATCAAAGTATCCTATAAAGTCCAAAGTGATATGCTTGAATTATGGAAAACCTATTAACTTCCAAAAAGAATGTAAAGAGGAGAAGAAGAAAAAGAAAAAGAAACTTGACTTTGATCTTGAATCTGAAAAAAAAGATGGTGATGCCTTCATTACAGCTTTGTCTATGCATGGTTAATTGACTTAGGTGCATCCTTTCATAGGACCTCTAATACAGATTAGTTTACTTAGTATGAAGAATTTGATGGAGGTAAGGTGTACTTGGGTGATTATTCTCATTTAAAGATTATTGCTCACGGTAGAGTACAAATTAAATTTAGTTTACTTAGTATGAAGAATTTGATGGAGGTAAGGTGTAGTTGGGTGATGATTCTCATTTAAATATTGTTGGTCATGGTAGAGTACAAATTAAATTTCCTAATGTTAGAGTTAAAGGAATTAGTGGTGTGTTGCATATCCATGGGTTAGCATGAAACCTTGTCCTTGTAAGTAAATTAATTGATGTGGGTGTGCAAGTTGTCTTTTCTAATGTAGGATGTAAAATGGTTAGAGGCACTATGGTAATTGCTAGAGGTGTGAGATTGGGCACTTTGTTTCATATTGATGCATGAACTATTGAGTGTAATAGTACTTTTGTTAAGACTAAATCTTCATCTAGTTTGTTGGATAAAGGAGTGGTATCTTCTTCAATGAATGGTCATGTTTTCTTAGTACCTAAGGGTGCTCTTTATATAGAGACTAAGTTACGAGCTAAAAAGACAATGTTATGGCACTAGAGACTAGGCCACCTTAGAGAGAAGGGTCTAAGGAACTTGAAGAATAGAAATTTTGTTGAAGGTTTATTTGATTGTAATCTTGAATTTAATTTATGTGAACATTTCATATATAAAAAATAAAATTGTGTTCTATTTTATTTGAGTTCTCATAATTCTTCTACGATTTTGGATTTTATTCATTCAAATGTATTTGGTCTTATTAATGTTCCTTTGATTGAAAAACCTATTTACTTTGTTACATTTACTGATGATAATAGTGGAATGACATGGGTTTATTTTCTTAAAAGAAAATCAAATTTTGTAGACATTTTAAAGAGTTAAAAGCTATGGTAGAAACTTAGACTAGAAATAAAATTAAATGTTTGAGGATTGACAATGGTTGTGAATATTGTTCTACATATTTTGATAAATTCTATAAATTTACTATGGCATTTAGAGGAAAAATACAACTTTATGTTCTTCACAGCAGAATGGAGTTGTAGAGAGGATGAACATGACACTAATGGAGAAATCTAGGAGGATGCTTAGTGGAGCTAGCTTGGAACAAAGGTCTTGGGTTGAAGCTATAGCCATTGCTTGCTACTTGATTAATAGGTTTCCTACATCAACTTTTGTTTACAAAATGCGTATGGAGGTATGGTCAGTTAGAAATCCTTCATTGAGAATCTTCATGTTTTTGGTTGTGAGGCATATTATCATGTGCTGAGGAAGACGTGTACAAAATTGGATAACAAGGTTGTAAAATATATTTTCTTTGGTTATAGTTATGGTGTGGAGGGTTAAAACCTCTAGGATCCTATTGCACAAAAGGTATTATAAAGTAGAAGTGTTATTTTTAGAGAGACTAAGCCTTATTTTGTTGTATTGTAGCTAGAAAAAAGTCAAAAGAAGATATGGTTTAGCTTCCTTCTATGCCAAAGAAGGTTGAATTGAGAGCCCAAATGAGACCAGAAGTTGAGGAGAGCTCTTCAAGCTTGAAATCTTCAAAAGAGGAGGAAGAGCCTCCTACACAACTTATTTGAAGGTCAACTAGACATAGACAACCATCGAAAATGTATTCTCCTAGTGATTAGAGATGTATATTTACTTTGAATAATAACAATGATGAACCTAGATCTATGCAAGAGGTATTGGGTATGCATGATGTAGAGTCTTGGAAAATTGCCATGAATGAAGAGGTGGTAGTCTTGGAAAAGAATGATACATGGGACTTAGTACCTTTTATTAAAGGATGCAAACCATTTGATTGTAAATGGGTATTCAAGAAGAAAATTAGTTCATATGGGAATGTTGAGAAGTATAAGGCACAGTTGATTGTAAAAGGATACTCCTAGGTTGATGGAGTGGATTATGGTGAGATATTTTCTCCTATTGCAAAAATGTCATCCAATATTCTTTCCTTTTATTGTTGTAGCTTATGATTTAGAATTTCAATAAATGGATACATGAAAATTGATTTCCTTCAAGGTGATTTAGAGTAAGAGATTTATATGACAAATCCAAAGCACTTCATGGTGAAATCTTAAGAAAATCTGGTTTGTAAATTAAAGAAATCTTTGTATGGCCTCAAGCAAAGTCCAAAGATGTGGTATTAGAAGTTTGATACATTTGTATTGAGTTTAGGATTTGAGTATTCTAAATTATATCTCTATTTTTATTTTAAATCTAATGGTGATTGTTTCTTAATTATTGTATTATATATTGATGATATGTTGTTTATTGGCAAAGGAAAAAAATTCATATATGAACTAAAATCTTAGTTTGCTACAAGGAATTTTGTAGTGGTTATACGTCACCTTTTGACTACTTTTTTCATTTCTAACCCCTAAATTTGGTTATTTTTAAGCTTTTAGAAGTGTCCAATTTGCCCATATTTGATAGATTTTTTCCAATCTTGAAAAAAAATTGCTTGAAGATAGAAACTTTAATTCATTAAGATGGACACATATCACACTATTGTATATAAAAATTTAGGTCTTAATCTCCCCACTTTATTAGGATCTCTTTTTTATATTTTATACTTGCCTTATTTCAACATCTTTAATTTAACAATTATATATTGATAGGAAATTTAGACATTGAATCGCCATAAAAGTTAAATATTAATAGAAAAATTTAGTCACTAAATTGTAAAAAAATGGAAAAGGATAAAATATTGACATCCACTCTAAAATTTGATTTTATAATATTAAAAAAAATGCCTAATAAATTATACTTCTTTGCAGTGGATTTGTCAGGGTTTTTATAAAATTTTCAAGTGGTCATTTATTAATGTATACCTAACTTTCTAATAGATTTGAAATGAAGGACTTAGGTGTGGAAAAACAAATTCTTTGGATGGAAATAGGAAGAGATAGAGAAAACAAAAAGCTATGTCTTGGCCAAAGTAAGTATGTGAATTCAATTTTATAGAGGTTTAACATCTAGGATTCTAAACCATTATGTGTTCCTGTGACTTTGGGACTGAAATTATCTATTTTATAATGTCCTACATCTCATTTTGGCATGGAAGACATGAGTAGAGTGCCTTACTAGAGTGCAGTTAGAAATTTGATGTATGTTGTAGTTTGTACAAGACCAGACATTACCCAAGCAGTGGGAGTTCTAAGCAAGTTTATGTCTAATCCTAGACATATTCATTGGGATTAAATTAAGAGAGTCTTTAGATAATTATAGGCTACCTTAGAGTATCCCTTGTGCTATCATGGTAGTATGACATGAGATAGGAATTCCCTTGATATTTGTGGTTATGTGGACTTAGATTGGGCTAGAGATGTCAATAGCGAAAAATCCACTAGTGCTTATGTGTTTACTTTATATGATGGTGTAATTAGTTGGATGAGTAAGTGATAGGTTATGGTTGATTTGTCTATTACTGAGACTAAGTATATGGCAACTACTTATGCCTATAAAAAATAAATTTGGTTGAAAAGATTGTGTTCAAATGTTGGGTTGAATTAGGGAGTAATTACACTTTATTGTGATAGTTAGAGTGTAATTTGTTTAGCAAAGAACTTGACATTTCATGAGAGGACCAAGCACATAGATGTGTAGTATCATATCTTAGAGATATGGTCAAAGATGGAAGGCTAAAATTAGAGAAAGTTAAAATTTTGAAAAATGTTGTAGATACTTTAACCAAGCCCGTTGTTGGAGTTTCGTTCCGAATCGGCAGAGGGTTTGCTAGTCTCACTGCACCGATAGATTTGGCCAACAAATACAGGAGGTTATGTAAGCTGCCTCCCCTTCACTTATGGTTCTGCCGCACCAAGGGGGGTATCCCTATAGGTAAATATTTGACCTTGACTAGCCCAATGACAGAAAGATTTGGCTTTACAATAACAGGCAGAATACTCTCATGTATGGACCAAGATTTTCATAACAAATCTCAAGGTTGGCAATGTTCTTGGACATATCTAGCTGGTTTAGGACGAGAGTATGCAGGGGTCTTATTTCTACTCCTACAACTAATAGGTTGGAGCTTTAAAAGGATTGGTATTTATGTTTTGGATGCAAGACAGGGGGTTTTGGATCATAACTACTACATAAGGGCAGACTGGTGCCTATCTCAGGGCAAGGAGTCAACTAGACGTATACAAGTGAATGATTTGCACTGGCATTCAAGTTTCAAGGGGTTAGGACTAGTATTTGCCTTACAAACACCACCCAAGACTGAGTACTTAGCTGCCTCTACTTACAAACATCCCGGCTAACATACATTCTTCTTCATGCCTAACCTAAAACAGTTTAATCCACTCTTTGAATGGAAGTTAGAGATCAAGCATGCAATACAAAAAGTCTATATTCTAGAATTTGAGGAACCCTTAGCAACCAAATTCAGAAGAAGCTATGCATACAGCAATGGAGACAAGCAACTAAACACATGCAATAGTGCATTTTTCATATAAAACAACAATTAAACTGAAGAAGTATGCAACATGCATTCAAAATGCAACTCATAAACTCCAAAGAGATAGAACAGCCAAGAAAGCTCTGATCTTCGTTATTTATTTATTTATTTTTTCCAAAAAATGCCCAAGTCTTCAACAACCAGAAAATGAGTGACACAGTTCTCTTATAAAGCAAGAATGTGTACTCACCAATCAAGGTACATTGGTCAACTCAAAATGCTACCAAATACAATGCACCATCAAAATGGCACCAAAAATATTCAATGCATCATGAAGAAGAAGGAAGAGTAGGTAAGATTGGAAAATATGCAGCCGTTTGAAAATTTTTCATTAAAATGGTAGCTGGCTTGTCCCTTCAGACCCATACCCTTGTAATTTCTCCATTAATGGCCAACCTACCCGCAACTTCGTGCTTTGCAATGCTTTCCCGCTTGGAATGCAGTTGTGAATGCACAGGAAATCCTTCGCTGAAATTTGAAACAGGGTCGTCGATTTCCTCCTTATCGCCAAGATCTATGGCCTCAAATCATGCTGAAAAGTCATCAGCCAATTAAAACATGCCATGTAGGCGCACTTCCCTATTGCTAACTTTTCCCTTTTCCATTTTGCCTTTTTCACCATTTTGCCATTTTCGCCTACGTATATGCAATTGTATGCGAGATTGCAAATACATACAATCACCAATATACAAGGCGGACCCCAAATCTTTATGAATCAATTTGAAATCACAATCGGATCTGGCTTGCATCTTCCTCTTTGTATATTTCCTTGTATATCGCATTGTACAAATGCAATATACATACAATGCCGACTCCAGCTCATCTATCAATTAGATTGGAACAACTTTTGAAATCTGGCTTGTATCTTTTCCTTTGCATCTTTCATTATATATCGCACATACAATGTAAAAACATACAACCTGCAGACCTCAACCGCTTATTGGCCACAACACATTCTCTTTTTGCATCTGGATTGTATACGTGCCTTTGTATCATCCATTGTATCTTTGCCTTGTATATTGCATATACAACTGTGAATATACAAGCAAAACATACATACAATCAGACTTCTACGTTTATCAACCAGAATGTATATTCATTTTGGGTCCGGGCTTTGCATCTCAGGATTGCACATTCCCTTATATGTTCAATTGCATGCACAAACATACAATTGCATATGTATACAATTGGTGGGCTCGACCCTTTGGTTCTTGCCTTGATTATATCTTTTGCATGTTACATCTTTGTATATCAGATATACATTCACCTTTGTGTACGCATCGGCCATCGAGGAGACTTCAAACTGAGCTTCCGAAGGAGGCTGTCACGCCGAAGAAACCTTTGTATGTTTGCCTTTACATATTTCCTTTATATCTTGGTGATGTACATTTTCCTTTGCATCTTTTCCATTGTATATTGACCTTGCATATATGCCTTGTATATTCAAACATGCAAATAAAATATACATGCAAACCCTTACATACAAGCACAGAATATTCCTGGAATCTATGATATACAACCACCTTTACATGCCTGAAAATGCACATACAAGCTCGATATGCATACAACCAATTTTTTCTTTCTGAAGTCTGATTGAACTTCTTTTTTGGACCTGCCAATGTACATTCGCACTTGCATATTCAAATGTACATACAAACAACAATGCATATACAAAGATACATGCATGAAAAAGTGAAGGCTGAAGGACTTAGAAATTTTTTGGGTTTTTATGAAAAAGCCTGCAGATGAATACTTGAAACCCAAAATCTAGGTGGGCACCACCACCCGTAAGTACAAAGAAATTGAGATGGTGTTTGGATTCTATGGGCCTCTCAACCCCTAGTAGTTAGATGCCATGATGGTATATTTATCTTTGGCTCTTGCAAGGTATTTGACAAGTGGGAGAATGTTGAAAATTAAAGTGTCTCAACCTTGTAAAATTCTTGGTTTGATTTATTAATTATTTAGAATTTCCTCGCATTATTATATTTTATAGTAATTAAATTATGCTCCATCCAAAATGGGGTGTGGGTTTTCAAGGGGTATGATTTTCCACATGTTGGTACTTTGTAATGTTTGTTGTAAGTTGTCATAAGGCATTTATTATTAGAATATTTGGAGTGCCCTACTTTTGTGGGATCCTATGATAAATTTATGACATATGCTTATGACACGTGAGAGCCAAGAATAGAGGGAGTTACTTTGGAATCTTGACCATCTATGAAAAACTTTATTACTTGTCATGAAGTGCCCATCTTTAGATAGGAATAATGACAAACTTGGGAACCCATGTCGAGTGGATATTTGTAGTTAGCTATGGTATTTGTAAGGTGGAATAATTATTTACTATTTTTAGCCTATATGAGGGTATCTTCTATGAAGCATTGGAAATTGGGCCAATGTCAGGTACCATACCTCTAGGAGATTTTACACATGGTTTATAAAACCACCTAGGTTTCCAAGTTGTTTATTTCTAAAAATTGGGTACTTAAGGAGTTGTATTGTATTGTAACAATTTTTTGGTTCTCGAATGCTATCGAAATTACTCTAGAATTGTATGTTGATGATACTCCTATATAAGCTTGTTTTGCAAGTGTGTTGTAATCTTTTTGTGGATTTGAATAATACATTGAGTTGCTTTGGAGTGTGGAGTTTTTCTCCCAAAAGGGGTTTTCCCCACATAATATTGGTGTTATGTGTTTTATTGTTTATGCTTTCATATGTGTTTATACATAATTTCTATAATAGTTTTGGATTAGATTTTAAAATTTCTAAACACTACTCTTAAGATTAGTATAGGAATTTGATCTACTATCTTTGCTTCCTTACACCCAAAACCCTACCACCCTAGTGGGCTTTTAGCTTTTCCTTTCCCTCGTCATCATGCTATCACATATGTCAAAACTTTGATACCCACTTTCCCTTCAAAATTTCTCATGGAATTTTGGACTTCTTCATCTCCCTCTTCAACCTACTCAAGGCATCCCAAAACCCTTAAATGCACCAATCTAATAGATATTGCAAGTCTCTTTGTTCTAAGGTAGGTTTCTAGTAATTGTCCCAAAGCTGTAGTATAAGCTCTTTTGAACTTTCCTCTACCTCTCATCCCTACATCTTGGCATCCCAAACTCCACTTTATTTTTTTCCCACTTTGTGATCCTCAAAGGCTTCTAAGATTTCTCTTCCCTCTTTGCACTTTATCCCATGGCACTCAGTATCATGTTTTCTTGACTCTTTCCCCTATCATGCTTTCCTCTCTTTGGACCTTCAGAAGTCTTAATTCTAGTGTACCAATTGTAAATCATATGAACAACAACCTAACTCTCAATACCCCATATCCTCTTTCATTGTGCCCTTCAACATGCAAAACCCTAGATCCTTGTCATTTGAATGCCAAACCCTACCTGCCTCCCCTGCATGACCTATAGTGATTTTTTTAGTGGCTAATATTTGCCAATTAGCTAATAGTTGAAATTGGGGATTCAAAATTTGGCTAATAGTATAATCTATAAGGTGACATGAATCGCCACATTTTTACAAAATTTTATTTTAGTCTAGTTAAATCATCAGAACATTTATTTTATTAAACTTTTAAAATCAAAAATTTGCCACAATATTTGATACCTAATTAAATCAAATTCTCCTAAATTTTATAAGTTTTAGTATAAAATGAAATTAATTTGCTAATAATATTATATAATTATTGGTTACTTTAAGGTCATATTACTAGTTTTTAATCACCATCGTTAATTTAATTTATAATCTAACAGTTGTGGTTGTATTCCATGGGTTAAAATGTACCCACAAAGCTCCAATGCCCATTGAGCCTGACATTTTATTTGGGCCATTGATGTCAATTTATAATCTAACACTTGGGGTTAAATTATGTGGGCCAAAATATACCCATAGAGCTCCAATGCCCATGGGGCCTGAAATTGCATTTGGGTTGTTGATCTCCATTGAGATTAATGGCCCAAATGTAATTTCGGGCCCCATGAGCATTGGAGCTCCGCAGGTACATTTTGGTCCATGTAATAGAACCCAAACCATTAGATTATAAATAAAATCAATGGTGGTGAAAAAGAATTTAGGGCCAATTTAAAATATTCAATTTTTTATTTAAAATATTAAGGAATTAAGGATTTATAGACATGAGCACTACATCTTAAACTAGTCAATCATTGCCACCTTTAGAATTTAGGGCCAATTTAAAATTGCAATTCTTATTTAAAATTTAAGGAATTAAGGATTTATAGACATGAGCACTACATCTTAAACTAGTCAATCATTGCCACCTTCAGGCCTTTACTTTTCCATAGGAATTTAATTTGTTTTTTAGGAAGGATTCGCCATGGTAATTAATGCCCAAACTTGACTACAATGGAGTTGTATAATCCCTCAAATCTTACTAAAACTCTATTAAACACCTCAAATGCATAGATCCACACACAAGGCCATGTGAAGATGATGAAATAGCTATGGGCACTTGAATGCCATAAATGTAAACCCTAGCATATGTCAATCTACAAATGCTATGGGGCTACTCCTCTAAGCATGGGAAGAATGTTTTGATGCTTGAAGATGTCTAATAATAGATCTAAGGAAGATTTTCATGTAGAGAGATGTGTTGGTGTATTTAATGCTTTAACTCTTAAGGAAAACCTACAACCTTGATTCAAACCCTGACAAGGGAAGCTGAATGCAATGTAATTTTAATTCTATATATGCATGTTCTCAAAATGTAATGAGGGTTGGTCATTGAGCCAATTCCTTAACTATGAATGTCTCAAGTAGGTTCTAGGTATAAGATTATGAATGTACAACTCTATAAATGATGAAATATTTAGAAATTAGGGGAAGGGGTAGTCTAATAGGGTTTTACTTCTAAGTGAATGTCTCCATGGTAGACTGTGATATTTCAAGGGAATCTTCAAACCTATTTTTTGGTTCTTTCTTGCCACATTTTTTGGTCTAATGTAATGACAAGGTGATTAATATCACAACATTATAATGCATTACAAACTATTTTGTAATGGTCTCTCTTTGTTGCATATTGGGTATTGTTGATATACTCAATATAACTAATAATGTTCATTTATTGGTTTCTATATTCTATGAGTTTGTATGTATGTGCAAGCTTTATTCTATTGTTGATTTCTAGGCATGTCCTCATCCTATTTCCTAGTTCTGACTCTTTTGTCCAATGGAGTAAGCACTAGTCTAATTGGTGAAGAGCCAAACATATTTTACTATCATCATTATCCTTAATAGTTTAGGAGTAGATTAGAGTATCACATATTTTCATGATTTAGTGATATAACCCAAGGAACGTCGTAAGTGAGCTCAAACTATTAAGATTGTCCGAGAATCATGTCATGTGTTCCTACAACTTACACTTGTGTATGAAATGTTAAGTGGATTCACTTGAGGGATATAGTAATGCTACTACTTTTGAGTGCATGCAAGGGTGTAGATATCAACATAATAAGAGGTTTTACAAGTAGCTAGTTAGTCTTTAGCCTAGTGATAAATCTTGGGGCCAAGCGTGCATTGGGTGTAGCTGATGTTAGATTAGTCATGATTATAATACTATTTTAGATGTCCTATTAAGAATACCTATGAGAAATACCCTCCTGTATTTAGCTAAGCCTAAATATGAAGGAGAGCTTGCCAACTTACATTAACTAGTCCATTCATGACAATGTCTAATCATACATCCTACCCATCACCTCTATTGACACCCCTAGCCTTAAGTTTTGGTGCAAGTCTTTAAAATTTGTGGGATTACATGTTTGAGGTCCAATAGATGAATTGATAGTGTTTTCAAGAACCATATCGACCAGGTCATTGATTCAAGGAAAGTATTATAGAAATGTAGGGAGCATGGCATTTATTTGAATCCAAATAATGGTATTTTAGAGAAATATAAGATAAATTGTTGGGACACATAATTTATAAGAGAGGTATATCTATAGATTTACGTTGAACACACAGAAGTACTAAGGGGGGGTGAATCAGTACTTAATCAAATCTTTCCTTCTAAAAGCATTCAATCAAAAGTGAGCATTTAAACCATGAGAGACAAAAGAACACACAAGCACATAACACTAGATTTATGTGGAAACCCAAGATGGGAAAAACCATGCAAGCTTCTTGGATCTATTGTCCAAATCTAGCCTCACAAATAAAATAGGTTTACAACATTTATTTTATGGGCTAAAACCCAAAAGAAGCTACAACTCCTTGCTACACAGTTTTATGGGCCCCAACCCAAAGGAAGCTACAACTCCTTGATACACATTTTTATGAGCTTCAACCCAAAGGAAGCTACAACTCCCTAAAGTGTTACCACACTTGCAAAACTTACAAAATGAGGCTTCAACCTCAAGCTTTTGTTGATCTCTCCAGACTCTGCACTACTATCTTCTTACCATTTACTTTTGTACAATCACTATACCAAGCTCCATAATATCATAATTCCATCAAGTACCTCTTCTGTGCCATGAAAACTGCCTCAACTACCTCTGTAACAACACTGAATTAATCCTTTCCACATTTCATCATCAAACTATTTTTGTAGTTATCTTATTTGCACATTATCATTGCTAATTGATAACACACACACACACACACACCACACTTGCAACAATCTTGATATTTGATTTATATGCTCTGCAAGTCTTCAAACTTCACCATTGTCAGCCTTAATGAAGCATGTAACATGAAACGTGTGACCGGCCTAATATGTCAGCATCCAAGACACCTGCGGTAATGTAGGAATCAAATCACATTATGCAATTCATACCAAGTAATCAACTAAACCTATTTTACATTCTCCTAAGTTTCCTTGTTGGTGCACACTTCCACACACATGGCGTAATCACCTAAACATATCATGTTGGCTCCACAAAAAATTTTCCTTTCACACATTAGCCCTAGACCCAATGCAGTACTGGAGAAGATAGATATCGTCATGTGGTTCATGCCACAATCACATTGTGATCTTCAAAGTCTTTGCATATAGTCCTTTTATCATTTCATGTTACTTCATGTTGGCACAAATAATCAAACACTGATGTCGATATTCCTAACATAGTTTGGTCACCTTGTCTTGATATAGAATATTGAGTAGCATACTTATGGTGAACAAAAAATACTTAAAACTTGAACAGAGCATAAAAACTGACCATTTGAGCTTATCTTTCAATCATAAAAGCCAAATAGTAATATGTGGTGAAATGTGGTGTCTATTACTTTCTCCCTTTGATAATCTTAACCAGCAACATGACTTGTCTTAACTCAGCGAATTCCAGAGAAACCTCTGCGGTACATTGTATCATTTGAAACTTTAATCATGCATGCATCTTACCTGTATCTATCTATCTTCCCAAGGTACAATGTAAATTCTTCAAGTGTGGAGAAATGTGGAGCAATCTTCTATCCCTTTGAGACTGCAACAATCCTATTTCACCACTGACTTCACTCTACTAACTCTCAAACATTCTATGGTAGATCTTATGTTCTCAAAATGGAACCACACATACCTTAGAGCTATTTGTAGCTAAATTCCAATCCATGGACTCATATCTTCATTTACGTAGTTATGTGGTACATTTTCTTGAGCCTGTGACACCCTTCATAACTAGAAATTCACTTAGACAAATTTCTTCAACCTTTTTGCAACTTTCTTTATCAAGTGCCAAACACCATGATTCCATATCATCAAAATACAACAAATGCAACCAACATAGCTCCATGATATTTGTTATCCAACACAACATATCAAAGACAACATTTCAAGTACTTTGACAACTTACACTTATTCATGAACTTTAGAAGATAAGGTAGAACTGTGTACATATGATACTGATCATCACAGCTCCTTTGATCTACTCCTCTGATCAGCACTCTTTTGACAACAATTCAACACTCCTTTGACATCAATGACAACATATGCAACAATCTACCCCTTTGTCATTGATGGAAACACTAACTCTTTTGATAATAATTCAGCACTCTTTTGACATCAATTACAACATATGCAACAATCTCCCCCTTTGTCATTTATGGCAACACTAACTTGATATACAAAATTTTCTCCACCTTTCACATCAAGAGCAAAGGGCTAGTGGTCTTCCTCTATATCGGAAAAAAACATATAGGCTCCCCCTGTCTGTGCAATCCTTATCATCCTTTTTAGTTTCTTTGTTAGTCTACTACTCCTGAGAAGTAGCCTCTATCACTTCAAAACTAATGTAGCAAAACTTTGATTTTCATTTTCCTTATGAGGTACATAGTTAATATATACATAGTTCCTTGCTAATACCAAAATAGCATTGTTTATGCCTGTCTTATTCTCCGCATACCTATACAACATCAAAAATTTGTCTCACCTTCAAAATATGCTCTACTTACATCGATGGTAGAACATTCTTGTATATGGCTTTCAACTAGGCTAGTGTTGCATCCCAATGTTTCTTTGTTGAAGATAGAATGTGCATTTGGCTCTCCAGTTGAATGTACAAATATCTACCTCTTCAAGTGTGGAAGGCACCTTTACCTTCTAATCAACATTATCTTCTTCTGACAAAATTCCAGTCAAAGAATCTAACCTTAGACTTACTACTTTCCTCAACTGACCAATTTCACCTTTGATATGCTCCCTTTGGTCTTGAAGTTTCTTTGAAGCTGGGAGTGAAGTTTTTCTATCTACGCCCTTGTAGCTCCATCTTTATCCTTAACTAGATCATACACATTGGCCACCTGTGTGATTTGCAACTCAAGAGAATCAATTTGGTCCTTTATATTCTTGGTAGTTGTAGGCCATTTTAAACAAAATTGATATAGCACTTTTACTTCCTCTAATAATTTATGAATGCTTTTTACATTCTCTTGCATTTTAGTATGTGCATTAGCACATCTTCCAAATGCATCAATCATTCTCTTGCTATTCACTTGCTTAGATATCTTTAGCTCTACCTATTTCTCTAAATATGAGGAATGTGCTTTGAAAGACTCCAATAATAGCTTCATTTGTTGTGTTGGAGGCAGAGATGAATCACTTTTTACCTATGGTAATTCATCTTGAATTATTTTTATTGCTTCTTCTAGCAACTTAGCTCTTTCAATTTGTTTTTGTAAAATCTCATATCTTGTGGATTGCAATGCATCTCCAAGTTGTATCTTGTGGAGAGGAGATATGTTGGACAAGTTGACTTGTCCATCAAGAATTGACAATTGTAACAACTGAGGAGTAACCAGGGGTTGAATTTGCATCTGTTGTGCTAGAAACTCCTTGATATAATCTATAAGAGAGTAGGAGGAGGATGTTTCATGTATTCTTTTAGAACTCTCCCCTGCATCAAGTATTACCTACTCCTCTTAATGACCAGGATTAACCTATTGCTCTGTATTGTCTGGAGGAGGATTTCCTTGCTCAGTATTATGAGAAAGAGATGGTTTTCCTTCATCTTGTGCAACTTGCTCCTATTGCTCCTCTTGTTGATCCTATTGATCTATGTTATGCAGAGGAGACTTTGTGTTGTGGGGTGGAGATACTTGTTGTTGCTCCACATTTTTAGCTTCTTTTACTCCTTCAATGATTTTCTTTCTCACATCCTTACTTTCCTTTTGAATTTTATCTATGTCATTATTTTCCATGCTCATTAGGGTATCTACTCTATGTTTGGTCCTCAACTCTTGAGCCTGCATTTGTGACAATTTACCTTTTTCTTCCTAAGAGATAGCAGTTCTAGCCCTATCTAGGGCTTGTTGTCTCAGCTCTTAATCAATTTCTATAGCCTTTTCTCTCCTCTACCTCAAAGCTTGAGCTAGACTCTCTAGAACTTTCTCAATGATTTCATTCAGAGGCACGTTGTATTTGATCATGTACATGACCACAGTTTTCTCTATGGTACTCTGATCTACAGGAGGTACTTCTGGATACAATTCTGTAGTCTCCTTTAGTAGTCCATGATGTACAATCCTATTGAAAATAACCTCTAACTGAAGAGGATCTTGTGGAGGGGCCACCGGAGGAGTTTTCTTAGTTTTCATCCCTCTTTTTCAGCTTAGAAGTTTCTTCCTCTCCTTCTTCCTCTTCAACTTCCTCTATTTGAACTTTCTTCCTTTTGGTTGATTGTTTAGGTCTTGCATGCTTCTTTTCTTCTATTTTCATGTATGCCAAAGTTTCAGATGCAACCCTTCTTCCAGTAGAAGTTGTTTGTGTTGACCTATAGGGTTACAGAGCACTTACAACTATAGATGTGGACCTACTAGTCCTTCTTGGCACTTGGGTAGCTGGTCGATTAGCATGAACAGTTTGAGGATCCACCATAGGGGTTTGTGATGAAGATTCAGGCTTCGGTGGTATACCCCACTTCTTATGTAATTCTTCTTTATGTTTCTAAAGGTGCTCCTCTACACTCTTTTTATTAATCTTGTCCCTTATTTCATCATAGGTTCCAAACCTTTCTGTTGTTGTGTCCTTAGGTTTACTAAGAAGAATATCAACATGAGTCTTTATCTCCTTTGCAGAGACCTCAAAAGGCAATTTAGGTATCCAAGCTGTCCTTAGCTCTATCACTTCCATGTATGTGTAGTCTTTATCAACTAGGAAGGTGATTTTCTCTTTATATTCACTAGTAGAAATATGGTGAATAAATGACCAGGTGACTAAAAATTTTAGTCATGTGACCAAACTTTAAGTCATGTGACTAAAACTTTTTGCAACATAGCTATAAATGACTAAATAAATGACCAAATAAATGACTAATTTGGTCATCGAGCAAAAAACACAACTAAATAATTGGTCAAACAAATAAAAATGACTAAATAAATGACTATTACTCCTCTATTCTTTTTTCTTTCCAATTTAATCATAATCCATGAATTCAAAGACAATACAAGGCAAGGCAATAAATGTCCACTTAGACCAAAGGAACAAAGGGAGAGAAAGGATTAAACAAAGGGTTAAGAAGAAAAAAGACAAATCATACAATAGAAAATATACAAAAAAAATTAAAAATAAGACAAGAAAATAGACAAACTGGATAGATACAAATAAAATAAAGACAAAACTATTAATTATAAAACTTTAAAATATAGGGTTTAGTGTTTAGGTTTAGGGTTTAGGGTTTAGGGTTTAGGGTTAAAACTTTTGGGTTTTGGGTTTAGGGTTTTGAGTTAGGGTTTAGGGTTTAGGGTTTAGGGTTTAGTGTTTAGGGTTTAAGGTTTAGGGTTTAGGGTTAAGGGTTTAGGTTTTTGGGTTTTGGGTTTTGGGTTTTGGGTTTTGGGTTTAGGGTTTAGGGTTTCGGGTTTAGGGTTTATGGTTTAGTGTTTAGGGTTTAGGTTTTAGGGTTTAGGGTTTAGGGTTTAGTGTTTAGGGTTTAGGATTTAGTGTTTAGGGTTTTGGGTTTTGGGTTTAGGGTTTAGGGTTTAGGGTTTCAGGTTTTGGGTTTCAAGTTTAGGGTTTAAGGTTTAGGGTTTAGAGTTTCAGGTTTTAGGTTTTGGGTTTTGGGTTTCGGGTTTCGAGTTTAGGGTTTAGTGTTTAGGGTTTAGGGTTTAGAGTTTAGGGTTTAGTGTTTAGGGTTTAGGGTTTAGGGTTTCAGGTTTAGGGCTTTGGGTTTAGGGCCTAGGGTTTCGTGTTTAGACAATATGAGATTAAAGTGGATAATTTAAAAAAATATTTTGAATTGAGGGAGTGGGTTGTATTATAATATAATATAATATAATATTTATATTATATAATATTATATTATTAATATTACAATATTATATTTATATTATATATTATATAATAATATAATATTATAATATATTTAATATTATAATTGTGGGCAAGTAAAAAAGCTTGTGATAGTCCTAAAATGACATATTATCACCCTACCTATGCAATGGAGATCTTAAACAACCTAGAATGCAAGCAAGGATGCCTAGAAACCCTAGATTACCTAATGCATTTCCTCCATTACTCTATTCTAACCTAGCTATGGCTATGTACTTAGACTTGCAGAGCTGCAAATGGGAAAATGGAAGCTATTTGACATAGGCACAAGTTAAAATGCTCATGAGATGGTTGAAAATGGGGAGGTAAAAAGAGTTTTTATAGAGAGTGAAAAGTGAATGGAGGGATGAGATTGGAAATTGACTTGGAGGGGAAATCAATGGCTCACAATGATTAGGGTCTCCTCCCATAAGAGGACAAATTTGTTTTCTAAAATGGTGGAAAATGGCATGAAAGTCAATGTTTTAAAATTAAATAAATTATGGAATTTATTTAATTTTTGTGAGAGGAGTGCAATTATGATGGGATTAGATTAAATAGGTGAGAACCTATTTAACCTTGGGCCATGGTAATAATTTAAATAAATGAGTATTTATTTAAATTAAAGGGAATATTGGCGTGTGATTAGTGAATAATTAAATAATAATTAAATTATTTAATTATAGAAGAATTTAGAAGAAAGAGGCCTTAATAATTAAATAAGTGAAGCTTGTTTAATTAATAAGTACCAAAAATGATGAATTAAATAATGAAAATTATTTAATTAATAGCAGAATGTAGGATTTTAAGTAAAATGTGTGTGAAAATATTATTCGCAGACTTAGGACATTTTTAAGTGTCTACATTTTGCCCCTCTTTGATATAATGTCAAATCTGGCATTATATCAAAGAAAATTCGAGAAATATGCTCTGATCATGTCCTAGTGTTTTTTAAATAAAACGGGATGGTCCTATGCCCCCTCGGGAAATTTTTCAAATTTGGAAAATTTTCTGAAAAGAGTGTGCGGGATGGTCAAGTTGAGTCGGGCATGCAAAAGTAGCTATAAAAGGCACTTGGGTTGTCAAAAGGGTCACTCACTAGTCAAAGTGTTGAAAAGTGGGATCTCTTAGGTCAAAAGAACTTTATAAATACCTCCTAGGGGACCCATATTCCTCATTTGTGCATTTACATCTTTGAAATTCTATAGAGGAGAGAGTGAGCTTATGGAGAGTGTGTGCGAAGCTGTCATCAAGATGTCACCTATACCCATCCACCAGTACTGTGGATCACGAGTTCAGACACATGGTCGTCTCCCTGGGTTAGGGGCCTTGGTATGTATCAAACCCTTCCTGGTCAATGTTTGCATTTTTTTGATAGATTTAGGGCGCTGAAAATAGGGTTTGCATGTGGTGCATCTTTGTGCACTGCATGCATTGTCACGTGCACCACATACGTTTGGTAGCACACCACTTGCACAAAGGTGCGACGCTTGCAGTTTTTGAAGATACATGCGCCAATGATTGTGACGCCTCTGCATTGGGGGCGCACATCTGTTGGCCAAAACGCATGGGTGAGACAGTGTGCCACATGAGCCAATATGTGACACATGCATGGAATAGCGTTACACATGCACCTGGGTGAATCGTGTGCATTAAGTAGTGAGACACCTGCATTTAGCTGCTACGCATGGATTCAGCAGTGTGACACATGAGCGGATTTGAGCGAAAATTATAGTTGTGACCCTAATTCGTGTTTATGTTTGGTCGCTAATGTCATACTTAGGGTTTAGTGTGATAACATCTTGTCTTGGCTGCATGAACACAGGCGAGGCTGCCATCTATCTATACATGGGAGAGTCGGCCCACTAGGTACTAGTTGCGAGACTCTTTGTCAATGGTAGAGTGAGACACTCTAGTTGCGCTACAATTGTATGGTGTTGCTTTTATGCTTGAGATCTGGCTAATTAAGGTCTATTGATGACAGTTGTAGAGAGGTATCACTTTGAGACCAACTCATTTCACTTTTCAACAGGAGAGGCTACCGTAACCTTACTGGATGTGTGGTGGATTCTGCGGCTTCACATTCATGGTGAGCAAGTGGTTTATAGTCTGGAGATTGGATTACTGGCTCTACATTACCTGTTCGAGAAAGAAGATGATGCTACACTAGGGGTTGAGGATCATGAGATCCCATGGGACACTTTGACTGACCAGTATGATCGACTAATTATGGTCATTTGTGCTTGCATTGCTGGTATGGTATGTCCTGATCGAGGTGGCCATGGTTTTCCAGTGGGCTGGGGGGATATGCTAAAGGGGATGATGGTGGATGTGACCTCCTATGCATGGGGACCTTGCCTCCTAGCTCAATTGTATCATTAGCTACATGGTGTGGTATATCGAGGGGAGCAATCTATTAGTTGTGGAGTGACTTTAATCATGATATGGGCATGGGAGCACATTGCAATATGTAGGCTACCAATGGAGTGGAATATTTTGGAGGAGCTACCATATGTGTTTTGCTATACTGGAGCATTTCCACAAGTTCGGATGGGTGATGTGGGGTACTAGTGATATGTTATTGATCACATGGATTCATTTACTTGGATGCCATATATAGGTTGCTTCAGATGGTCAGAGGATGATGAGCAGCGTCCTTACTGCAGGCATACACGATACCTTATTGGCAGGATTGTACAGGCACAACATGTTATAGAGTGACATTTGCCTTCTTGAGTGCTCCAATAGTTTTGAGAGCAGTAGGATGAGCCTGCTGGGATTACAGAGTTTGCTCAGGTTACATAGGAGATTCCAGTGTGGGGACCTATAATTCCAATACAAATAGCTCTGGATGAGATCACAGGGTTACATCCAGTGGATTGGGAGTATGGGGATATTGCAGATCTAGGGATGACTCCGGCCTATGATGCATGGTGGGCCACACACAGGCTTATGTCATTTTTAGATCCTGATGCACCAGCACCGATGGTGTAGTTGGGATGGGGGTCGAGAGGCTGATTCAGAGGTCAAGGTAGGGGTCGAGGAGGTGGAGATGACAAAGGTGGAGATTATGGTGGAGCAGGTGGGGGTGGTAGAGGCAGAGGCTGAGGAGGTCAAGGCTAGGATGGACAGGGTAGGGGTGAGGCAATTGCCCCTATTCAAGAGGAGGGAGAGGGAGCAGTGGGCAGCGTGGCTGCAGCCGTAGGGGAGATGCAAGTGAGAGATCCCATAGAGGATGTGCCTATGGAGGATATCAGTGGAGGAGGAGGATGAGGAGGAGGAGAGGATCTGGGATGAGGTGTTGCATGAGGTACCTCTTGTGGAGATAGATGATGATATGGAGGAGGGAGATGCCCGAGCCCACGGTGGCGATGTGGATAGGTAGATAGCCAAGTTACAAGCATAGCTAGATGCCATGCGGTAGCATGTGCAGGAAGTGGAGGGGCAGTTTCTTCAGAGGGTAGTTGCTTTAGAGGACTACTGAGAGGGACATGGCTATGATTAGGGCACAGAGAGTAGAGCGGCGGAGCATTGATCTTGCTACGACATTGAGTGGGCCTTCAATAGATTTTGTATGGGCTCTAGTCAGGTCAGCATAGGAGACTCAATATTACAAGGATCTCTATGAGGGTTCAGTGCTGACAGAGCAGAGGGCTCTAAGTTTTTAGTGTTAGAGTGCCAGCTGATCATGCTCCCATAGATCTCATAGCAATGTGAGGTGACCATCCTCTTATGATAGGCCTTCCGATTCAATGGTAGCTTAAGAGCACAAGGGTCCTCCGATAGGGCTATTTTATTATTTTGTTATCTTTGATCGAGCCTACAAGCTCCATTTTTGACACACATTCATGGATGATATTATACTGTGACACACCTTTTTGATATATATATATCTGTGTGTGTGTGTGTGATGGACCGATTACACTTGATGTTATTATTTATGATGGATGACATGTTACTATGCATTATGATTCATGGTTTATGATGTTCTATTATTAGATGATATGATCTATGATGCGCCTAATGTGATGTGTACATGATTGTTTTTTGATGAAGTGGTATATGATATTAGCTTAGATGTATATGTTAATATGATGGATGGAATTTGATTTCTATATGATATACATGTATGGATGTATATGAGAAAGTAATGAATGCATGAGTGGCAAATATATATCTTATGATGTTTTATGTGGTTTATTGTGATGTTTATGTTTGTGATGGTGTTAATCAATTATGGTAATGGTAATTTATTATGAGAGAGTATGATTATTTGGTAATTTATTATGATGATTGATAATAATATGGTAATTTATTATGATGCCGATGATGATTATGATGATATGTGATCGACTAACATGTACTATTGTGTATACAGGTGGTGCACCCTAATAATGTTGTTGTTTTGTTTTTTGGTGTGTGTCACAGTAGGATGAAAGAAAGATGGAAGAAATGGTAATGAAGAAAGAGGGAGTTGGACAAGAGATGGAGAATTAGAATGGAATTAGACTTGTGCCATAAAAGGTGTTGAGCTTCCTTAGTGCAGTTACTATGTATCATCATAGTACTTATTATGCAAAAGGACAATGAATGCCATGGTATATTGTGATCAAGGCACGAAGTGCGGTCCTTTGGGAAACACACACACATACACAAAAAATAGACAAGGATTGCCAAGCTCATCCTAGGTAAGTAAGACGCCTTGTTGGGTCTTGTGGTGAGAACAACTATAGGTGTAGAGGTCCTAATACACGGAAGTGTCTAGCCTTTCCCATGTATAGGATACATTTGATTCACCCAGTAGTGTCCCAGTCACATACAAGGAACTTAATTGCCCCAGTCATGTTGCCTAGACAAACCACTGACAACAATCAAAGAAAATTGATCTTACCCCATCCTTGCCTCTCTTCATCTCTTAGGGACTACCTCGAGAAGCTTAGGAACAAGATCATAGAAAAACCAACCAAATGTGAAATATGAGACAGAGCCAACAACCATCAGATCATGTACTAAGTGTAGATGTGCTTACCTGAATGATTGTGATAGGTTAAGCAGTGCCTGGTTTTAGGGTAGGAACATGCCGTCTAAGACATCGAACCTGGTTTTGACCATGTGTCTATTAGATTCAAGACAGACAACTGAGAGGGGGAGTGAATCAGTTGTCTCAAAACTTTCTCTTATTAACCACTTAAATCCTTCTTGTAATTCAGCAGTATAATAATAAATCAATCATACAAACATAATGCAACAATTCAAGAGTAGAAACACATTAACACATATGACACCAAGATTTTAACGTGGAAAACCTGGTTAAGGGAAAAACCATGGGGTGACTAACCCAAGATTGTATTCTCTATTAAAAGAATAAGAAGAATAAAATGGCACATGCCAATTAGGGCTCACTGCCCGAGCACATTGCTCACAAGAGGCCCACTGCCTACAAGAGACACACTGTCTACATAATGATAATGATTACATACTTGAACTGATGAATAGCATCTTCACCATACTAGAGTCAGTTCCATTTAAGCCCAATACTTCTTCTCTACCTTTTACTTTCCTCCTCTCTACCACACTCTCATCTCTGCCAAGATGCTTTTGAAATGACTTCACAACTCTTATTTATACAAGACATCAACTTTGGGATAATCATCCAAGTCAGCATACTTTACAGAGCAAATACAACTTGACTAATTATAAAAGACTTCATGTAGATCATCACACTATCAGCCACATAGATCTGAGACTTCAATCTTCTTTGAGGAACATGCCATGTTTCATAGAACATCTTCAAGATCATTTGCAAGATGTGTAACTCATCCGGTTGGCCAAACTTAGGAAGAACAACATCATCTGGAAGTAATTCTTCAATTACGAGCTCAATCTTCAATGCAGACCACCAACACGAACTAGACACAATCCAAAGACCTCCACAAGCTTGCCTGAATCACTAAGAACATCCACACTACTTCTGCTTACTGAAATCATTCTCTCCTTCATCTGAAACCTCAAGAACTCAGTCTGTCATCACTGTCATATTGGAATAGATGCTTGCGGACCTCCAGACCATGAACCAATTGAGTTGTCAATTCACATTGACTTCCTAAACACTCCACCAAATCTGTAGAATAAGATATTGCATTTTTAGATCTCACCGAACCTATCTATGTCACTCTATCACCTCTGAACATCTGCCAGAACTGGTTTAACTCGAGTGGCCATAACTTCTTCAAATCTTCATGCAGACCTCTCAAATCTTTACTAGATCATCTTAAGACACATATCTACAAACCCTTTGATGTGCATCCTCTAATCTTCATCTTAGCTGGGATCTTTACTTCACTATCTTCACTGTTCTTCTCTGTTCCTAATAGGACTAATTTTCTCAATATCCTCAGCATACAACTCATCCAATCCTTGACATCAATGCAATAGGAGTATGTTGACATCAATGACAACACCGGTTAGGCCCATACTTTTAACGATCTCCCCCTTTGGCATTAATGGCAACATATGATGTGAAAAATTGTTTTAACCATCAAGACAAGAACTTCTCCTCACTAATTGACATAACTCCCCCTATCATCAACAACCATTCACATGTCTTCTCTTCCTTTACTGCTCCACCTTTGATCAACAACTACTTTTTGTTTTTCACGTCTTCTCTCCCCCTTTGACATCAATGGAAAAGGGCACATACTTGCATCACTCAGAATCATACCAACTACTCCCCCTGAGTAGCAGCTTCCCATCATCAATCTAGACCACAAGATATGACTGTGAGATCCACTGGATTGATGCACATCAGTGCACCTTAATTCAGAACTAGAGGGGTAATAACCCCTAACTTCTCCCTGAGATACTCAAAAGAGTCCTTAGGTAGAGGTTTAGTAAAAATGTCTACAATTTGATCCTTGGAAGGCACAAACTCCAATCTAACTTCATTCTTGTTCACTTGCTCTCTCAAAAAGTGAAACTTGATGGATATATGTTTTGTCTTTGTATGCAACACCAGATTTTTTGATATATTTATTGCACTTGAATTATCACAGAAGATTGTGATAGGTTCCTCATACTCCACTCTAATGTCTCTTAGCATTTGCTTCATCCACAATACTTGAGTGCAACTACCTGCTACTGCAATATATTCTGCTTCTGCAGTGGACAAAGATATTGCCTCTTATTTCTTGTTCAGCTAAGAAACCAATCTTTTCCCTAAGAAGAATGCTCCACCACTGGTACTCTTCCAGTCATCCACATCTCCTGCCCAATCCGCATCTGTATATGCATGAAGAGAGAAATCATGATCTCTAGGATACCATAAACTATACTCCACTATCCCTTTTAGATATCTAAGAATCCTCTTGATTGCCATGACATAAGATTCTATAGGATCAGCTTGGAATCTAGTAACAAGACCAATAGCATTCATAATGTCAGGTTTAGTTTGAGTAAGATATAGTAGTCCTCCAATCATTGACCTGTACTTTTTCTGATCAGCCTTAGGAGATTCATCATCTTTGCTCAATTTACGTCCAGTTGCCATGGGAGTACTCATTGGTTTTGAGTCTTCCATCCCAAATTTCTTCAACAATTCTTTCACATATTTGGTCTGTGAAATGAAGATTCCTTTCTTTGTTTGAGTGATTTGCAGACCCAAGAAGAAATTCATTTCCCCAAACATAGACATCTTAAATTCACTTTTCATTTGATTTGCAAAAGTTTTGCACATACTATCTCTTCCTCCAAAAATGATATCATCAACAAATACTTCAACAATCAAGATATTTTCATGATCAATTTTGAAGTACAAATTACTATCAGCAGTACCTTTGTTGAAACCAATCTTCAAAAGATGCTTATCCAGTCTTCATACTAGGCTCTTGGGGCTTGTTTGAGTCCATACAGTGCTTTCTTCAACTTGCAGACTATATCACCATGATCAGACAATTGGAATCCATCTGGTTGCTCAATGTAAACTTCTTCTTCGAAGTCACCATTCAGGAAGGCAGACTTGACATCCATCTGATATACCTTGAAATCCTTGAAGGCAGCAAAGGTAAGAAATAATCTGACTGCTTCAATTCCTACCACCGGAGCAAAAGTCTCTTCAAAATCAACTCCTTCTACTTAGAAATAACCCTTGCAGACCAATCTAGCTTTGTTTCTAACTACTTCACCATCTTCATTCAGTTTATTTCAGAAGACACATTTGGTTCCAATCACATTTTTGTTTCTAGGCCTGGGAACAAGATCCCAAGTGTGATTTTTCTCAATTTGCATCAGCTCTTCCTTCATTGCTTTAGTCCAACTTTCATCATTGCATGCTTCACTCACATTTTTTGGTTCAAACTTTGAAATTAGACAATACTTTTCTGAGTCTTGAGCAATCTTTCTTCTTGTTTAAACACCTTTTCTTTTATCACCTATGATCTGATCTTCAGAGTGATTCAGTCTTACATACCTGGGAATTTTGGGAATTTCGTGCACTTCTATTTCTTGAACAAGTTCATCCAAACTTATCTCTTCTTCCTAATTCTCTGGATCAGTCTGGATCTAAATTTCAGAAGGGGCTTGGACTTCTTGGACCAAAACATCATTCTGATCATCTTGATCATATTCATAAAACCCTAAGGGTTTTTCAATAGCTTCATCAACCTTCACATTTGTACTTTCTATAATCTTTCTCAATCTCTTGTTATAACACCGATATGCTTTTCTTTGAGTAGAATAACCCAAGAATATTCCTTCATCACTTCTAGCATCAAATTTGTAAAGATCTTCATCTCTTTTAATATAACATTTGCTACCAAAGACTCTGAAATACTTCACAGTGGGAGTGATGCCAAACCAGAGTTCATAAGGTGTCTTACCAGTATTGCTTTCGATTTGTGCTCGATTAAGAGTATAGACAATAGTGCTTACAGCTTCTCTCCAGTAGATCTGAGGAACATTTTCTTCCATCATCATGGTTCTAGATGCTTCATAGATGGTCTGGTTCTTTCTCTCCACTACTCCATTCTGCTATGGAGTCCTTGGAGCAGACATCTGTCTTTTTATCCCATGTTTCTCACAGAATTCTATGAACTCTCTGGATGTGAATTCTCCACCTCTATTAGATCTAAGACATTTTATGTTTAATCTAGTTTCATTCTCTACCACAGCCTTGAATATTTTGAATTTCTTAAGAGCCTCAGATTTCTCTTTCAGAAAAGTCACCTACATCATCCGAGAGTGGTCATCAATTAATAACATGAAGTATCTATCACCTTGCAAACTCCTGATTCTTGCTAGACCACGTAGATCAGTATGTACTAAGTCCAACAATCCGGTATAAAATTGTTCCTTACTTTTGAATGTGACTCTGCTTTGCTTACCCAACTGACATTCTTTGCACAAACTATTAGTAGGTTTTACCAGTCTTGGAAGATCTCTTACAGTCTGAGTGTTACTTATCTTGATGATATTATCAAAATTCACATGACACATTCTCCTATGCCACAACCAACTCTGATCAATTTGAACAAATAAATAACTTTTACTAGTACCAACCAAGTGGAATATATTACCTTTTGTTTGAGTACCGGATGCAATCTCTATTCTGAAACTTTCAAAGATCTTACATTTTCCATTTTTGAATTAGAGATCATAGCCTTTGTCCATCAACTGTCCAACACTAAGAAGATTGTGCTTTAGACCTTCAACATATAGTACATTACTAGTTTTGTTCTTTCCATCAAAAGAAATAGTTCCTCTACCTTTGATTCTGCCAGCAGAATTATCACAAAATTTTACAACTCCTCCATATCTTTCCAAATCTATGAACTTATTTTTATCACCTGTCATATGGTGGGAGCATCCACTGTCAATGACCCAATCATCCTTTTCTTCAACTTGTGCAGCCAGAGCTCTTTCTACCATTTTATGATTGACAAATTCAGAGGACGTTGGATCTTCTTCCTTGATGGCAATAAACACCCAGTCACTTCCGGATTTGTTTTCTGTCTCTGATTCATCATCTATTACTCCATCATCATCATCTTCATGAACATAGTAACATTTCTTTTGGAATCTTGATCTGTTTGGATTTGCTCTCGAAAATCTTTCTAGACACCTTGAGGCAAAATGACCAATCTTATTGCAATTGAAACATTTGAAGGGCAATTTTCCTTCATACTTACCAAAACCTGTTGGCAGTCTTTTTGCAATAAGGGCTTCAAGTTGAGCAGCTTCTACTTCATCTTCTTTCAAATCTTTTCTTGCTTTTTCATACCATGATAGTTTCTTTGAAGAGTTCTCTCTTGGATCAAACTTTTGTTTGCCTTTTACAGAGGCACTAGCTTTGAATGCAGATTCAATCTTGGGGGGTGCATCTCCAAACTCGGTCAATTCAAATGCAGCTAATTTTTCAACCAATTGATCTCTTGTGATATTTAAAAAAGATCTAAATTCTTCAATAGCAGCAACCTTGTATTTGTAAGAAGGAGGTAGTGATCTGAGAACTTTGGCAACAATCTCATCTTCATCCAAGATTCCACCAGCACATCTAATGCCACAAACAAGCTCATTTACTCTTGGCATAAATGTAGGATATTCTCATCTTCACTCATCTTCAGGTTTTCAAATTTTCCTTTTAGACTCTGTAGCTTGGCACATTTAACATACTTGTCTCCTTCATGTAGAAGTTCTAGTTTTTCTCAAATCTCATATGCAGTTTTTAGATCTATAACATTTGTCAACTCTGAATTAGATAAGGCACTTAGTAGAACTTCCTTAGCCTGAAGATTGTTTTCAGCATCTCTGATTTCATCTATAGTTCTTAGACCATTTTGTGGAGGAACATACTTCTTTGTAGCCATGATCCAATATTGCATTCCCATACATTGCAAGTGACATTCCATGTGGCTTTTCCAAAGAGTGAAATTGGTTCCGTCAAACCTCTGACTATCCTTCTTGTAGGAAGACATCTTGGATCTCCTCAAGTGGTTAAGCTTTTTTAGAGGAACTTAGCTCTAATACCAATTGTTAGATTCAAGATAGACAACTGAGAGGGGGGGTGAATCAGTTGTCTCAAAACTTTCTCTTATTAACAACTTAAATCCTTCTTATAATTCAGTAGTATAATAATAAATCAATCATACAAACATAATGCAACAATTCAAGAGTAGAAACACATTAACACATATGACACCAAGATTTTAACGTGGAAAACCCAGTTAAGGGAAAAACCATGGGGTGACTAACCCAAGATTGTCTTCTCTATTAAAAGAATAAGAAGAACAAAATGGCACATGTCAATTAGGGCTCACTATCTGAGCACACTTCTCACAAGAGGCCCATTGCCTACAGGAGACACACTGTCTACAGAATGATAAATGTTACATACTTGAACTAAAGAATAGCATCTTCACCATGCTGGAGTCAGTTCCATTTAAGCTCAATACTTCTGCTCTGCCTTTCACTTTCCTCCTCTCTACCACACTCTCATCTCCACCAAGATGCTTTTGAAATGACTTCGCAACTCTTATTTATACAAGACATCAACTTTGGGATAATCATCCAAGTCGGCATAATTTACAGAGCAAATACAACTTGACTAATTACAAAAGACTTCATGTGGATCATCACACTATCTATCACATAGATCTGAGACTTCAATCTTCTTTGAGGAACACACCATGCTTCGCAGAACATCTTCAAGATCATCCACAAGATGTGTAACTCATCCGGTCGGCCAAACTTAGGAAGAACATCATCATCTGGAAGTAATTCTTCAATTATGAGCTCAATCTTCAATGCGGACCACCAACATGAACTGGACACAATCCAAAGACCTCCACAAGCTTGCCTGAATCACCAAGAACATTCACACTACTTCTGCTTACTGAAATCATTCTCTCCTTCATCCGGAAGCTCAAGAACTTAGTCTGTCATCACTGTCATATTGGAATAGATGCTTGCAGACCTCCAGACCATGAACCAATTGAGTTGTCAATTCACATTGACTTCCTAAACACTCCACCAAATCTGCAGAACAAGATATTGCATTTCCAGATCTCACCGGACCTATCTGTGTCACTCTGTCACCTCTGAACATCTGCTAGAACCGGTTTAACTCAAGTGGCCATAACTTCTTCAAATCTTCATGTGGACCTCTCAAATCTTTACTGGATCATCTTAAGACACATATCTACAAACCCTTTGATGTGCATCCTCTAATCTTCATCTTAGCTAGGATCTTTACTTCATTGTCTTCACTGTTCTTCTCTATTCTTGATAGGACTAATTTTCTCAATATCCTTAGCATACAACTCATCCAATCCTTGACATCAATTCAATAGGAGTATGTTGACATCAATGACAACACCGGTTAGGCCCATACTCGCAACAATGTCCTCCTGTATAATGCAGATGAAAGTTTGCAGGGCATTTTGTATGAGACCTATGGTTTGGTTGCAGGTGTGTCAGAGGTTTGCAGGATAGTTGATTTGTGCTGATCGATGGTGTCCAAGAGATGGATGTGATCATCTAAGGTGTGGAGCCTGGTTTCGATTATTTCCCATGCTTGATGTCAGACATGTGTTTGAGAATGTTGGTTGGTTATAATGATGGTTGGCTATCACTATGGGTATGATAAGTGGTAATGACTTGATTGTGCTATTGATCTATCTTGTCTAAGCATTTTGGATGTTTTGTTGTCTATTTGTGGTGTCCTTCCCATGAAAGGACGAATTATTGTAATGACGCAACTAGACGGGCCCTAAGGGGGTTGACCTAGTGCCTCGAGGGCACATCAATGATGGCCTTGCCTACATGAAAGCTCAAGGATAACATAGTTCAACCAGGGTGGACTTGGGTTGACCTAGGACCTAAGGGGAATGCTCAGGGGTGCATCAATGATGGCCTTGCCTACATTAACACTTAGAGGCAACGTAGTTCAGTTTATTGGTTTGACACTATGTGACCATATTTGGTATTTTGGTTGATCATTTCATGTTTTTGGGGTTTTTTTGCTGAGTTTTTTATTTTTTTGGTTTTTGATGGTTTTTTTATTTTTTTGATCTTGTTGGTTTTTTAATTTTTTTTATTTTGTTGGTTTTTTCATTTTTTTTGGTTTTTTGATGGTTTTTTTTTTTTTAGTTTTTGTTGATATTGGTGTCCTCCAACATTGACCTTAGGATTAGGAAATGTCCCCAGTCAAGTGAAATGGTATGTCATGGCGAAGACAAGGTGAAAGAAATGTGGCGACAATAGGATGTTAACTTGTTTCCAGGTCATGGGAGGGACATTCTGAAACGTGACAGAGTAGAAAGGGATTATCGCGGAATGGAGATCGTGGGCTCGAGTGATGGTAGACAATGAAGCATAGATCAATTATGCATGGTGCCTGTTTGCTAGGTTTTCACCATGGTACTTGTCCAAAGCACCACCAAGGTGGTTTTCACTGTTGGATGGATTTTTTTTTATGTATAATACTGCCTTAGGTGCATGTTGTTGATGGGTTCTAGCAATAGTTCTCCTTCAGGGGTGGCTAATTTATATGCACCAGACCCATATGCTATTGTGATTATGTAAGGGCCTAACTAGTTTGGCTCAAATTTTCTCAGCTTCTCTCATTCCATTTGATTTTTGGGGTTCTCTTTTAGAACAAGGTCTCTAATGTTGAAGTGGTGGACCAGCACTCTCTTATTATAATTGTGTCAAAGACGATTTTGATAAGCCTATAGATGGGTGAGTGCATTTTGTCTCCTTTCATCAAGAAGTTCAAGTTCATATAACCGCGATGTTCGGTGTATACACCTAAAATTGGCTCTTGTCAAATTAAGTAAATATTTTAATATTTATCTTAATTATTATTTCTTCTAGCAATTAAATAAATATTCAAAGTTTATTTGATTGGTTCAATATCCCATAATTAAATAAAATCAAATCATTTAATTAAAATTCCCTAAATTCTTCTAATGTCTCACATAATTAAATAATCCTACATTATTTAATTAATCTTAAATTCCTCTATCCTAAGTCTTAATTCCATAAATCCACCTCACCAATCCACTTCATCTTTCCACCTCACCATGTTGCACATGTAATTAAATATTTTAAATATTTAATTAGCTAATATTCCCTCACCCACATGTCCTATTTATCCTCCAATCAAAATTAGTTAACACATCAATCAAATCTATTAACTAATTAGTCATTCGAGTTCACTGATCAATCAATTCAGTCCACTCCCCAATCAATTCACTTAACTGGTTGGTTTATTCTATTAACTATTCAATCAATTTTGTTAACTCCCCTATTACATGATGGAGCTTGGACACTTGTCAACCATGGACATCCTAGTTTTTGAATGGATGACCATTATCCATTACTATGGATTGTGGGACACCATACCGACATATGATATAATTAAGGATAAACTTGGCGATCTACTTGCCAGTGATGTATGTCATAGGAATAGCTTCAATCCACTTTGTGAAATATTCGGTGGCTGTGAGGGTGAATTTATGGCCGTTGGTAGAGGTAGGGTGGATTTTTCCCATGAGGTCAAGTCCCCATTGAAAGAAGGGCCACGAAGATGTAAGTGGTTGTAGGTCCTGGGTTGGTGCATGCACAAGATCACTGTGTATCTGGCACTACTGGTACTTCTTTGCAAAATGGTATGCATCTTTTTCCATTGTGGGCTAGTAATATCCTGCTCTGATGATTTTTTTAGCAAGGGTAGGACCACTAGAGTGGGCTCCGCATATACCTCTCATAGGGTTGTTTGTACTTCTTCAGAGTCGAGACATCTTAGGAGGATATTATCAAATCCACGACGGTATAGATTATCATCGATGATGACATACTTAGCGGCTTGGCATTTGAAGGACTTGCATTGGTTGGATGACAGGTCGGTAGGTAGGGTTTGGTCATGTAGGTATGTGTATATGTCATGGTACTAGGGTGACGTGGGACCAACAATTTCATAGACT
The DNA here is from genome assembly GCA_027924645.1 of Cunninghamia lanceolata. Taxonomy (NCBI): domain Eukaryota; kingdom Viridiplantae; phylum Streptophyta; class Pinopsida; order Cupressales; family Cupressaceae; genus Cunninghamia; species Cunninghamia lanceolata. Next base: position 1,260,673 of record BSBN01000429.1, on the reverse strand, counting down.
AACTCACACTCGAGGACATCGAAGGCTGGGACCAATAGTTGTTCCACCAAGAACTCAAACTGAGTGAGGTTACTTGGGATATCAAGGAGAGATCCAATGGTTGCCATTGCATCTACTGCCCGATTCCGAACTCTTGGAATTTGGTCAAAGAGCACTGTGTCAAAGTATTGCCTGAAACTATCCACCATCCTTTATAAGGTATGAGCTTTTCATCGTACTCATTGTTGACCTGTTTGATAACTAACTAGGAATCACCAAATACTTGTAATGTTTTGATTTTCTAGTTGACTACCATTCGAAGTCCTGTGAGTAATGCCTCGTACTCTACTATGTTATTTGTACAAGGGAAGGCAATGCCAAATGCCTTGGGAATGGCATCACCTTGAGGAGTAATGAACATAATACCAGCACTTGAATCGTGATTCGTACATGATCCATCAAAGAATAGTGTCCAAATTTTTGGTATGTTCACTGTAAATATTGATTCATCAGGGAAATCGACAACCATTGGATGATCTACTGGTGTAGGTGCATCTGTAAGCTAATCTATGATTACTTGTCCTTTGATGGCTTTGCGGTCAACATATTCTATATCAAATTCACTCAATACCATAACCCATTTGGCCAGGTGTCCTGTTAAGGTTGCTTTATTCAGTAAATACTTTAGTGGGTCAATCTTAGCAACCATCTTTGTCTTGTGATTCAGCATGTAATGTCACAATTTTTGGCTGGCAAAAACTATGGCGAGACAGGCACGTTCAATAGGACTATATTTTAGCTCATATCCCACTAAGGATGTAATAGATTGCCCTTTCTTTTCCTTCCTCATCATTCTGTGCCATAATGCCCTCAATGCTGAATTAGTTGTTGATATGTACAATAAAAGGGGCTTGCCTAGGATCAGTGGCCTGAGGATGGGTGGTGATAGAAAATATTGTTTGATCTTTTGGAAGGCTTCTTGACATTGATTTGTCCACACAAATGATACCCCTTTGCAGAGTAAGTGTTGGAAAGGCTGACATTTGTCGGCAAGTTGTGCAATGAATCTCTAAATAGATTGTAACTTTCCTTGTAGGTTGCGTAGCTGCTTTAGGGTAGTAGGCGAAGGCATGTCCATTATCACTTTGACCTTAGCGGGGTCAACCTCTATCCCTCTATGCGAAACAATGTAACCTAGTAATTTTCCTGATGTAATGCCAAACACACATTTCTTAGGGTTTAGTCTGATTTTGAATTCTTCCAAGCACTTGAAGATTTTATCCAACACCTCTAGATGAGAGCTTCTAGTGACTAATTTTGCCAGTAGGTCATCAACATAATCTTCCATACATGTGTACATATAGTCATGAAATATGGTTGTCATTGCCCTCTGGTATGTAGCACCTACATTTTTTAGACTAAAGGGCATGACGATCCAGCAGTATGTGCCCCAAGGACATGTAAAAGTTGTTTTATGCTGATCTTCAGGTGCTATCCATATCTGATTATATCCAGAGAAATTGTCCATTAATGAGAGCATTTCAAATCTAGCTGTCAAGTCCACTATGATGTCTATGTTTGGTAATGGAAAATCATCTTTCAAACATGCCTTGTTCAAGTCACGGAAGTCTTCACATATTCTGATCTGGCCATTGGGTTTCATGATGGGCACAAGATTAGATACCCACTTTGGATAATCAATTGGCCTAATGAAGCAAACATCAAGAAGTTTCTTCAATTCTACCTTTACTAGCAAGGCAATCTGTAGATGCATCTTTCAAAGTTTTTGGTTGACAGGTTTGGTGTTTGGCAGTAGTGGCAGGTGATGTAAGACAAACTATGGATCAAGCTCAGGCATATCAGTGTATGACCATGTGAAGTTGATTTGTCATCTTGAGAAGAAGTCTCTGAATTCGGGCTTTTCTTGTTCTATAAGTGACTCAGCAAAGTGGATAATTTTGGGTGCTTCTTCGGTGCCAAGGTTAGATTCAATAGTCGTTTCTACTAGCGGTGGTGATTTTTCTTCTGTGATGGGCAACACTTCCAACCCTCCATCCTCAAGCACCTCAGGGAGGTTTTCACCTTTAGATACATCCTTTATTTTTATTTTTGCATGACCTAAGGGTGCCTTTCAGTTTTCACCTAGAAACCCATTTTTTTCTTTTTTATTTTCACTTTTGCGACTAGAGGGTGGAGTGGACTCTCCAAAGTAAGCAGAACTGTCCAAGTCCATGATGTACCCAACTTTGTGGTCTCCAAGAGGTAAACCTTCACGAAGTCCCATGAACTCAGCTATCACTTCATCATTCTCGAATAAGTCTAGTTTAGGCAGATCTCGTTGGTCCTAGTCAATTAGCTCAGGATGGACTAAGGGTAAGCCATCATCGGTGTTTAGGTAATTCATGGTTATAGGAGTTAAGGTGCAAATAGAGGTGTTATCAAGGTCCCAGAAGATATTTATCCATGTGGTCCCTTCAGGGAGGTTGGGTGCGGATGAGTTGGGTGAGTCAGATGTGGATGATTCAGGTTCGGGCTCGGGTGGAACATTTGATGTCTCAACTTCTCTGGAAGCACTTGTCTCCCCTCGGATAAGTAACTTAGTACGTGGAGCCCTGTCTCTTTATGTGGTATATCCCAACCCTTTGTTGCGTGGCCACCTTGTTGGCTGAAGAGGTTCGGTTCGTCCATTTCCATTTGGTCCTAATCCACTATGCCCATCATATCCTTGTTTCTTGATGAACTCGTATCCTTTACCATATTGTTCCACAGGCAATTTGATGTGTTCGACCTCTTGTTCCTCTTCTTCTTCTTTACAAAGCCAACTGGATATGTTTTCACTGACATCTTCTTTATTGAGTTCTCCCCACTTTGTGAATGTGGTGGGACTGGCTGAGAGGGTTTGCTTGGGCGGAATAGGTCTGGGCTTTCCTTGTGACTTGGGTGATACCGGCAACTTTTTGATGCAATAGGACCTTTCTATTTTGTATTCACCGCATCCTTTGTCTTGGATATGAACCTGGGAGTTGAGTGGCAGAATGAAAGTGGAGGTGGATTTGGATAATGTGGATGGGTCAACATAATTGGAGGAGGAGGTGAATGGTGAGATTCCTTGATTTACAGGCACCTAATGTTGGGGTACTTCTCTTAGGTGGCTGCAGTATTGAAAGGCATCGAGATCACCCGGGACGGTGACTTCCAAGCTGTTATAGGCAAACTTGATGCATTGGTGGTAGGTGGAAGGGATGACCTTCATGGAATGGATCCATAGTCAGCCCAGGATGAGGTTATATGGTAATTTAGTCTCCAAAACATGGAATACGGTATCTTGAATGGTTGGCCCAACTCTCACAGGTAAAATGATAATTCCAAGGAACGTTCAACATTGTCATAGGCCTTGATAACAATCCTCTTGGTAGGATCAACACAAGCCTCAAAGTATCCTAGTATTAACACCAATTTCAAAGGACATATGTTTAATCCCACTCTACCGTCTACCAGGACTTGTTAGATTTTATGTTTATTGATGTAGACTTTGAGGAGTAAAGGATCATTATGATTGGTGTGGTGTGGAGGTATGTCTTGTTCTATGAAGGTGACATTGCTGATAGTGGCTAAGTGTCCCATCATGGCCTGGAATTGGCTAACATTTAGATCGGTAGGAATGGAAGATTCTAGGAGCACCTTATCTAGAATGGCTTTATGTTTGGGCAAAAGATGAAGCAGCTCAAAGATGGATATCTATGTTGGTGTCTTCTTCAGGTGATATAAAAGGTTATATAGACCTTTGTCTTGCAGAGTGGATGTATTAGAGGTGTTGGTGGGTGTGCCTTGTAATGTAACTTTGGCTTTATGGGTGGTGAGGGCGCATTCGAGATGAGCTTTTATGGTGATCATGGCAATATTGTTGTTAGACACCCAAATGCTATTAATGGTGTAATCATAGGTGACACTATTATAGCTGACATTGTTGTGCAGCTTGGTTCCTGATGAAGAGGGCTGTCTTGATCCATTGTTTTGTAATGGGTCGGTGAAGATAGTATGGTTAGTGTTGGAGGAACTGGCTGTTTCCTCTACTCCTACAATACCCTGGTCAATGAAGTCTTGAATGATATTTTTTAGTTTAAAGCAATTTGATGTATTATGTCCTTTGATTCGATGATAGTCACAAAAGTCATTGTCGTTCTATGAAGGGGGTTTGAAGGCAGGATCATATTGTCGGATCTCTGACAGTTGAATGAGGTTGTTTTGTAATAACTTCTACAAGATTACTTTAGTTGGTTCCGTCAAAGGCGTATAGTTGCGTCTAGGGGCATTATTCCTAAGATGTGGCCTCCTTTGGTTATTTTGGATCGTGTTTGCTGATTTTTGTTGAGGTTGTGTCTATTGCTGTGGTTGTTATGATTGTTGTTGTTGGATGTACGGATGATTATTTATTACGAGGGGTGCTTTAAGTGTGAGGGAATGTCCAGCTCTAAATGCTTTGGAATCTACCACACCGTCATTGGTAACATTCTTGTTTCATGCCCAAGTCTTGATCTTGCTGTAGGGTGTGTTTTGGGTGTTTTGATTCTTGTTGAAGATCTTTATTGTGCCTTTAGCAATGAGAGCCTTTTTAATGGCCACCCCCTTCTCAACTACCTCGCTGAAGGAGGTGCAATAGTGGATTTGCAATTGAAGCATAAGCTCTTTGATTAAGTTTTCCACGAAGATGGGCACTAGTTGATTCTCGGGAATATAACAAGGGCATTTGCTTTCTAGGCCTCGCCACCTTTGAAAGAAAGAGATCAATGTCTCTCCTTCTTCTTGTCTTGCTTGGCACAAGGTGGCTATGTTCACATCTGTCCTTATGTTATAGGAAAAGTGCGAAATGAACTTGTCTGCGAGTTCTATCCATGTGCATATCCCTGTGGGGAGGTGTGCAAACCATTCAAGAGCTTGGCCCACGAGACTCCTAGGGAAGAGTCTCATCAAGTAGGCGTGATCATAGGTGAGCTCTAGGCAAGTAGTATGGAACTCATGTACATGTTCAACGGGACTCCCCTTTCCCCTATATTTGTTGATGTTTGGTGGGGTGAAATTCAGGGGAAAAGGAGGCATATAAATGCTTTTGTCGAATGGATATGGGCATAAGTCCTCTATGGAATACGATTTCTTGGTCCCTGAGACTTGTAAGTTCATGAATTGTTGCTTTAGCTTGTCGAACTCTTGGGTGAGGGTCTCGACAGGTGTGTTGGCAGTATTTACGACTATGTCCAAATAAGGATTCGTTGTGTTATGGGTTCCCATGTTACCAACAAGCGGGATGGCATTGGCATTTGTGTCGTACTGAGAGTGTAACGGTGTCATGTTTTGGTTTTGATTGTTGGTCACAAAGGATACATTAGGGTTAATGTATCTATAATGGTATGGTATGGTTGTGGTGTTTTGAGATGAGACATGGGGATTCATTTGTTGGTTGGGATCAATGCATGAGGCATTAGTCACATTGTTGTTATTGGCTCCAAATAGATTTATGGGGTTCGAGTTGACATAGGATATACCCGAGCCTTGGCTAGTGGCATTGTTATGTTGTTTGATGGGGTTAGTGTTGAGATTACCTATGTTGGTATTGGAGTTGGATGCCAAATTCGTGTTTGTGTTTGTTGTGGTGTTAACTCCTTGCGTTTGGTTTTGTGAGGTCACAATGTGTACCCTTCGTGTTCTCTTAACATGACCTTGAGGATTTACCAAGAAAACAAAAGGATTTGATGTGTGAGTTGTGACATTTGCATTGTGTTCTCTCTCAGATTTGCACCCTTGCTGAGTTGTAGAACTTGGCAATCTAGAGAAACATGGGATCTTTCCAGGTCTGTGGGTCACCTGTGATGGAAAGAACCTCCGGAGAAGGCTGGCTTCCTGTTGATACTCCACCTAAGCTACTTATACTAAAGTCTTGGCAGAGAAAAGGGTAAGAAAGATTACATGAAAATGAAACCTACTGTCTAAGGTGATGCATCAAAAGATCATCAAAAAATACACAGAAATGACATACTTCAGAACCAGTAATAATAAGAATCCTTTACACAACCCAGCAAATCATAATCCTTGCATCATTACTTTGTAAGGAGGCTAAATAACAATAGTCCTGCAAAGGAGAAAGAGGTTTTCTCACTACCCAAAATTGATTGTTATTCCTTGCACATCTCACAACCTGCAAAAATATGTAATCCCTGCATAAAGGTACCAACATGAAAGACAGCTCCAAGGACAAAGAATATCACCAAGTTCTGTACTAATACTGAGGACACACAATATCAGAAGAAATAGGAAGGTACAAACTGCTTATTACTGCCAAAAAGGTGTTACAATACTATATATCTCTGAAAATGGGTTACAAGACTGTTCACTTCTGTAAAAGAACTCAGAAAATTATAATATACAGAGTAGTGAATAGAAAGAACTCCTGAATAATGAACAAGGAAGAAGACTATATACTTCCCAAACAGCTGTAATCAGATAAAGATCAGCACTCTCCATTCCCATGCATCTCATAAATTCCCACAAAATATCTCTCTAAAGTCCTCCAAAAAGGGTTCCTAAAGCATAAATGGTTAAGGCATGCCATTAACTATCATCAAGGCACTTGAAAATGTCATAGAATGCCTTTAAATGATCTTTAAGGCTTCTAACATACGTCAGATCTGTATCATAACTCTCCTTCAGCATCAGAAATATCTGATATTTTCTAAATAAATGACATAAATACACCTTTTCTGCATTTTATTAACATTTAAATAAGAGGCTTATAATTACACCACCTTAGTAAATGTTTTACAATTCAGAATCATACAGACCTATGCAGAAAATAACGGCATTTATGACAAAAAAAGGACGTCCATATCTCCTAGGCAAAATAACACGACACATCTACATGGTATATTTGTATCTCAAAGCCATGTCAAAACAAAAAAAAATCTCACAACTCCTAGCCATCTCCGTTTTCGCATACATTTCCACCAATGCATGAGGTTCAATACAATACATTTCAAAAATAATCCTTATGCCTCCCTGAACCATTACAATGCCTCACAATATGCAACATCAACATTTTTTTATCATCACTTTCCTTATACCACCTTATATCTCCCAACATACATTTTTATTCACCCACATTCATTACTTAGCCCACCTTGTAACTCCTAGCCAACATGCCTCTAGCAAAACATATCCTCGGCCTTGTATTTCCCTTGGACTTGTCTTCAAAAAAGAAACAAAAGGCATAGAAAATGCCACGACCCCCTTTGAATCATCACTAGTTTTGAACAAATGAAACCTTCCCCACATCGCCAAATGGATAAAAATGAGTGTTTCAAAAATGAAAGTCAAAAATATGAATGGAATTAGGTCTCAATCAAACCAAAAAGAAAGGAAACCTAAAAAGCACCCTCATTTTGCATTTTGTTTTCCACTGTTCGAGCCTGGCAGCTGCCATGAGGGTTTGAAGGCAAAAAATGTGATGAAAATGGGCTGATTCTGAGCTAATATTGGTCGATTTCTTGAGGAAAGCTCAGGGTAAGTTGCATTTTTTAGATTTTGACTCCTTTAAAGTCAATTTTGGGCCTCCAAGGCCGCGATTTGAATAGCTTTTGGTGGATTTTTCACTGATGCTTTTGGCCAACCCTCTGTATATCCATTACTGGCTACGTTGAGGCCGTCTAAATGGGGAAAATGTGTTGATTTTGGCCATAAAAAATGGCAGAAAACAGAGGTAACTTGCTATTTGTTGTTGCATTCTTTCATTTTCTAAATTTGCTGCATTTTTTGCTACCTAGGTCGCGATTCTGAGCATTTCTGAGGGTTTTTGTTTGAAATGAGTTGAAACTCTATATTTTTCTTTTACATCTGCATTTCTAGGCTGTGAACGAGCTTCAGTCTAAACAAAAAAACCTGGAACAATGGCACATATGAGATATCCGTGCCTATTTAACTCAAAAACTACATTTCTGTTCTTCACTCACTGCATTTTTGTAACTTTTGACTGTGTATTCGGTGCCAGAAGGCATGATCTGGACATTCTATGGGCCTTTTCCATTTGAAATGAGTTGAAAAACCTTCATTTTTCTATAGCTTTAGAGGATCTTGTGTATTTGAACTTAGAAAAAATTTTGTTTCTTCTTTCATTACTATGGCAGACAATTGGAAGAAACAATGAGCATATTTTTCTGGAAACTCTTATGGCTGTATATGATCTCAAAACTCCATTTTTTAGTGATTTTCAGAGGGTTCTATAGCATTTGAACTTGGACAACAGGAAAACTATATTTTTCTACATTCTGTCAGTAGCAAAAGGCTTGAAGAAACTTCAAAGTTTTCACTCTGTATCTGCGGAAAACACTAAAACTTTGCATCTGTCTAGTTTATTCTTTCATTGTTTTGGCCATACAAAACAACTCATACTTCTAATAGATCTATTCTCCTAAAAGCACTGTTTAGGATCTACATGCTGTCATGTGACTGTTTGCATGCCACCAACTTGTTGACTGTGACTTGTTCATACATAGTACTGACTACTCTCAACTGCTTTATTAGTCTTTACGGGTCTACCTCCTCATATGTATATTACACTGTCTCTTATACTATTTTCTCTTTCTGTTACTGAAGTGTGACTGGAAGAAAATATGAGCATATATTTGTGAAAATCTACATTTTTCTGGCATAAGATGTGAGGCTTTAACTTATAAAATGACATCTCTGCCCCTTAACTTGCTTTTGTGTCTTCCACTGCTACTTTATGGCTATATGAGTCTCTTTCTTCAATTATTCTCTCAGATCTCTAAAAGAAACATGACTAAGACACTTATATGATGTCTTGAACTGCCCTTCCACAATGGTACTGACCGATGATTGTTTATTTTGCATGCTTGTTCCTACTCCTGTAGATGATTATAGTCATACTTTCCGTATGAGAAAGAAAGCGGAAGCTTTGAGAACTTATCTCCAGTGTGTTGAACTCTATATGTGCTCTTGTTGTCCTTAAGTGCTTGGGCTTTGTTGTCAATTGTTGGCTGTCCTTTTATGACAGTCAGCTGCTCTATACATGCTCTGACATCACTTATTGTTGTCCATCTCTCTCTATGACTGTCTTTTTGTTGTTGTGCTTGAAACCAGTTTGATTGTCATTCCATCATACCTTGCTGCTCCATTGTGCCTTGCTGTCCTGCTTTGCTTGGATTTTCCTGATTGTTTGCTATCCTACCATGTTTGAAAACTCTTGACAGTTGTATCTGGTTTCTGAATATGCTCCTAGAGCTGTGCTTTTGCATTTGTACATTGTATCTGAGATGTTCTGTAAGGTCCATGAGCTGGGCTCAACCCTTGTGGGAGCCACATTTCCTCCACTCATAATGTAACTGATGGATCAAACAGAAACATAATTACATCTGTATCTGCACATGAAGTAAACTTGTTAGAAAATAAATGCATGTTTGCAGTTGATACTCTTGATTTTGTCTTCTCAAGGTCTCTGTGACACTGACTGGTTTACTACATCTGAAGAACAAATTGTGCGTTTATAGATGTATATCATATGATGTATGATGCCTCGTCATTGCTCTAACATCATTTTTCCAAAATTTTATGCAGATGAATAGGGGGTAGCAAGGAAACAACGGCTGGATGCGGGACACGCAGACAATCTAGGACAACACAAGACGTAGCAACAACATGAAGGCTTGTCATTCAGGCAATGACGAGTCACCCTACCTCATATGCATATTTGCTTTTTAGCTCTTTTATAAATGTATAGTTTGTCTTTTTCATTTTGCAATGAAACAGTTAGTCTCATGGCTTGTGTGAGATCTTATACACTTATTTTTCAATACATATTGCTGATCTTTTAAAAGATTTGTACAATCTCTTAAGTTTTGAAATGCATCTGAATGCAACAATACAATTTAATCTTAATTTGTACCGAATATGCACCTGGATATAACGTAGTAGAAATATATGTACCTTTTCCTCTTTCAAAAACTAAAAAGCTCTACCTGATTAAGTAAGTAGTGAAATCTAGGTAACATCTTTGGTGACATCTGCTATATGTTTGTCTGTTAAACATCAGACCAGTTGCCTGAAGCTTAGCCATTGGGCATAGAGTCATACATACTTGGCAAAACTTTGAGAAAACCCTTTCTGCAACTAACCTCCAACTGCCATCTTTTCTAAATCATCAAGTGCATGGGTATGGTCAGTGATGGTGAATAAAAATCCATGTTACTGATGATATGCATCTTCTTGATGAGTTAGAAGGGGATAACCAACAGGAACATCTCCCTAGCAAACTACTGTGATTTATTACAGCTCTATGAGGGAGATAGGCGTGATGTGCGATAGTGAATACATTCACTGTTTCATATGATGGCTGTCTATTTATATAGTTGTAGTACATTGCAACAGTTCCAAACTTGCACAACCAGACCTAGGAAAATTGACTAACCTGTGTGCAACCACACTTAGGAAAATAAAAACAGCCTCTAATCTAGTGTGCAGCAACACTTATTTAACATCATAAAAAACTTAACCTACCCTACGTCTAACCAGCAGAGGTGCTGCTCAAACATGACCATTCACTGGTTCTTTGAAATAGCTACCCATTCTCAACAACTTACAATATCTCACATGCTCATAAGCAACCTCAAGGAGGTGAGTAATTGACAAAAGCATTACCAACTGCTGAAATGAGCTTTGAAGAAGGAAAACAAGTCCACCTACCTCATAATTTTGATTATGCTTGCTGCTGTTCTGAGGCATATAGGCAGATTGAACCTGCTGTTCCTTGGTTTCAATCTTCTCCTCAAGTGCGAACATGACTGACAACACCTTGTTAGGCTTAATTTGAGCAAGATGTCTGATAAGACATCCATTTGAACTGATGAACCTCACTCTCTTTTTGCTGGCTTCTTCCTCAAGTATTGTTGATTCCTCATCTTGCTGATTGGAATGCCACATTTCTGTATCTCTAACATTTCCCTCCTCCAAAAATGTTTCACCTTCTATCTCAATTTCAATATGATGTGGAAGAGTTGGTTCACATGAATTAAATGGAGGAATGCCTGCCTCTTTGATCTGAATAGGCTGATTGCATGCTGCTGGCTCATATGACGCTAGCTTATCATTGATGTTAGAGCAAAAAACCTCAATGATCCCTAAAAACATGTTCTCATCTAACTCATGACTTTGCATTAAATCTAGATGAGCTTTGTCATTCTGCTACTCGAAAACATGCACTGATGTTAGTGCGCATATGCCATCTTTATTCTCATCTACATATTCAGGTAATTCATCAAACAAAATAGCTAAATCCTGAGCTTCAACCTCTATTTCCTTCTCCAAAACATGTTTAACCTGATCTTGTCTGCCATCTAAGTTTGACATAAAGGATTCAAGATCATTCCAAAATGAGTCTTCATCAGATCCTTCTTGGTCTTTTGATAAAAAGGGGGTGCTTTTCACCTCAGGAACCATCCCTTCCTCAGGTTTATTTTCATCTTTCAGCTGCTCCAAGACTTGACTATCAAATTGAATGTCCTCTGTCAGCAACTCATTAGATTGTCTAACTATTTCCTGCTCATTCAACTTGATAAAAGAAGGGAGTTCATCGAATAAAAACATGAAATCATTGCTTTTGATACCTTTTTCAAGGTTCTCAACCTGCTGTCCTGACTGATCATGTTCATTTTCTTCTTGCAAGATGTCTAATTTCTTCTATTTTTTAACACATATAGGTTCATGAATAGCAGGTTCCTCTTTTATCTCAGGAAACTGATTCTTTTGTCCACTAAACTAGCTATCTTGATAGACAATAGGGCCACCTGGACAAAGACAGATAGTAAAAGGACAGAAAGGCTGATCCGACAAGGAAACCTGAGGAATTGGCTTGGTCTCTTGTAGACATACAGGCTATTCTTGTTCAAGTATGGGTTCTTTCAGTGGATGAGACCCTCCAAAACTTGGAATATTCAATTTAGGAGACTTAAGAGACTCACCTTGCTTGAAGCTTGGTATTCTGAACTTGGAAACCTCTTCTTCAAAGAATGGATTTGGAAAAGATATAGCTGATTAAGTTTCCATCCTTTGAAAAGGAGCCAACAAAAGCCTCTTTTGCTCTTCTTCTGCTAGTTGGATTCTAGAGCATGGTTCTGTTTGTATGTTTGGTGGAGGGTCTTCATAGGGTGAAAAAGATGGCCCTTTCCAACTTGGAACCTTAGAGGTAGAAGGCTGCCTAAAACCTGGAATTTCAAACATTGGAGAAGGTTCATTGGTAGGCTCAGCTTGACCTATAGTGTGGATTTGCACGAGATTAGGAAGAGGAGCAGGGTTTTGGACCTTAGGCTGTCGAACCTGAGCTATTAATTGCCTTATTTACTCTTCCTTGGCTACAATATGCCTACTCAAGCATTCCTCTTTATACATTTGTGCCTCCACCTCTCTCTGATAAATATGAGATTGATAAGCAAGCTCCTCCTGCTGCATACTATACTCCTGCTCTGTTGTGATAGCCTCGAATTCCCTTTGTAAGTCTAAAGCTACCTCCCTGATACTAATGTTGTTAACATCTTGAGGCTGATTTAGAGGGTAGTTATGCTGGTCATGAGCAAAATGAACTTCCTACAAATGGCTATAAGCGTGGATAGGTTGCTAGGAAAGCTGAGCAGGGGTGGGAGGGTGGCAAGCATGATGATAATCCGTTGTTGGTGGGTTATTTGGGACAAAACCAGCAGCATATTCTACTTGGTATGGCTGATAAAAAGTGGTATGAACATCATTCTCATGAAATGGAGGGTGATAAGGCATATTCCCATGAAGCATAGACATGCCTATCACTCAAAAAGCTAGAAAATCATAACAGAATACATTTTCCTGATTAAAACCTAAATCATACCAGCACTTGAACTACTGAAACCAGTAGATAATTTCTCTAGAGTCACCAGATGTGTAAAGAAAATACCTCTAAAAGGCTGAAACTACTGTTGTACGCAACAAACAACAGTAACAATATGCATAAAATGGACTTCACAGTCCCACCAGGCATGCCAAAAATTGTTGTCTCTCAGATTTGCACCCTTGCTGAGTTGTAGAACTTGGCAATCTGGAGAAACATGGGATCTTTCCAGCTCTGTGGGTCACCTGTGATGGAAAGAACCTCTGAAGAAGGCTGGCTTCCTGTTGATACTCCACCTAAACTACTTATACTAAAGTCTTTGTAGAGAAAAGGGTAAGAAAGATTACATGAAAATGAAACCTACTGTCTAAGGTGATGCACCAAAAGATCATCAGAAAATACATAGAAATGACACACTTCAAAACTAGTAATAATAAGAATCCTTAACATAACCCAGCAAATCATAATCCTTGCATCATTACTTTATAAGGAGGCTAAATAACAACAGTCCTGCAAAGGAGAAAGAGGTTTTCTCACTACCCAAAACTGATTGTTATTCCTTGCACATCTCACAACCTACAAAAATATGTAATCCCTGCATAAAGGCACCAACATGAAAGACAACTCCAAGGACAAAGAATATCACCAAGTTCCATACTAACACTGAGGACACACAATATCAAAAGAAATAGGAAGGTACAAACTGCTTATTACTGCCAAAAAGGTGTTACAATACTGTATATCTCTGAAAATGGTTTACAAGATTGTTCACTTCTACAAAAGAACTCAGAAAATTATAATATACAGAGTAGTGAATAGCAAGAACTCCTGAATAATGAACAAGGAAGAAGACTATATACTTCCCAAATAGCTGTAATCAGATAAAGATCAGCCCTCTCTATTCCTATGCATCTTATAAATGCCCACAAAATATCTCTCTAAGGTCCTCCAAAAAGGGTTCCTAAGGCATAAATGGTCAAGGCATGCCATTAACTATCATAAAGGCACCTGAAAATGTCATAGAATGCCTTTAAATGATCTTTAAGGCTTCTGACATACGTCAGATCTGTGTCATAACTCTCCTTCAGCATCAGAAATATCTAATATTTTCTAAATAAATGACGTAAATACACCTTTTCTGCATTTTATTAACATTTAACTAAGAGGCTTATAATTACACCACCTTAGTAAATGTTTTACAATTCAGAATCATACAGACCTATGCAGAAAATAATGGCATTTAAGACAAAAAAAGGACATCCATATCTCCTAGGCAAAATAACACGACACATCTACATGGTATATTTGTATCTCAAAGCCATGTCAAAACAAAAAAAATCTCACAACTCCTAGCCATCTTCGTTTTCGCATACATTTCCACCAATGCGTGAGGTTCAATACAATACATTTCAAAAATAACCCTTATGCCTCCCTGAACCATTACATTGCCTCACAATATGCAACATCAAACATTTTTTTATCATCACTTTCCTTATAACACCTTATATCTCCCAACATACATTTTTATTCACCCACATTCATTACTTAACCCACCTTGTAACTCCTAGCCAACATGCCTCTAGCAAAACATATCCTTGGCCTTGTATTTCCCTTGGACTTGTCTTCAAAAAGAAACAAAAGGTATAGAAAATGCCACGACCCCCTTTGAATCATCACTAGGTTTGAACAAATGAAACCTTCCCCACATCGCCAAATGGATAAAAATGAGAGTTTCAAAAATGAAAGTCAAAAATATGAATGGAATTAGCTATCAATCGAACCAAAAAGAAAGAAAACCTAAAAAGAACTCTCATTTTGCATTTTGTTTTCCACTGTTCGAGCTTGGCTGCTACCATGAGGGTTTGAAGGCAAAAAATGCCATGAAAATGGGCCGATTCTGAGCTGATATTGGTTGATTTCTTGAGGAAAGCTCGGGGTAAGTTGCATTTTTTAGATTTTGACTCCTTTAAAGTCGATTTTGGGCCTCCAAGGCCACAATTTGACTAGCTTTTGGTGGTTTTTTTGCTGATGTTTGTGGCTGACCCTCCGTATATCCATTGCTGGCTACGTTGAGGCCGTCTAAATGGGGAAAACTTGTTGATTTTGCCCACAAAAACAACAGAAAACAAAGGTAACTTGCTATTTGTTGTTGCATTCTTTCATTTTCTGAATTTGCTGCATTTTTTGCTGCCTAGGTCGCGATTCTGAGCATTTCTGAGGGTTTTTGTTTGAAATGAGTTGAAACTCTGCATTTTTCTTTTACATCTGCATTTCTGGGCTGTGAACGAGCTTCAGTCTTAACAAAAAAACCTGGAACAATGGCATATATGAGATATCCGTGCCTATTTAACTCAAAAACTGCATTTTTGTTCTTCACTCACTGCATTTTTGTAACTTTTGACTGTGTATTCGTTGCCAGAAGGCACGATCTAGACATTCTATGGGCCTTTTCCATTTGAAATGAGTCAAAAAACCTTCATTTTTCTGTAGCTTTAGAGGATTCTGTGTATTTGAACTTAGAAAAAAATATGTTTCTTCTTTCATTACTGTGGCAGACAATTGGAAGAAACAATGAGCATATTTTTCTGGAAACTCTGATGGCTGTATATGATCTCGAAACTCCATTTTTCAGTGATTTTCAGAGTGTTCTATAGCATTTGAACTTGGACAATAGGAAAACTATATTTTTCTTTGTAAATCTGTAATTTTTTGTGTTCTGTCAGTAGCAAAAGGCTTGAAGAAACTTCAAAGTTTTCACTCTGTATCTGCATAAAACACTAAAACTCTACATCTGTTTGGTTTATTCTTTCATTGTTTTGTCCATGCAAAACAACTCATACTTCTCACGGCTCTATTCTCCTAAAAGCACTATTTAGGATCTACATGCTGTCATGTGACTGTTTGCATGCCACCAACTTGTTGACTGTGACTTGTTCATACACAGTACTGATTGCTCTCAGCTGCTTTATCAGTCTTTACAGGTTTGCCTCCTCATATGTATATTACACTGTCTCTTATATTATTTTCTCTTTCTGTTGTTGAAGTGTGACTGGAAGAAAATATGAGCATATATTCGTGAAAATCTGCATTTTGCTGGCATTGGATGTAAGGCTTTAACTTATAAAATGACATCTCTGCCCCTTAACTTGCTTTTGTGTCTTCCACTGCTACTTTATGGCTATATGAGTCTCTTTCTTCAATTATTCTCTCAGAACTCTAAAAGAAACATGACTAAGACACTAATATGATGTCTTGAACTGCCCTTCCACAATGGTGCTGACCGATGATTGTTTTTTTTGCATGCTTGTTCATACTCCTGTAGATGATTATAGTCATACTTTTCGTATGAGAAAGAAAGTGGAAGCTTTGAGCACTTATCTCCAATGTGTTGAACTCTGTCTGTGCTCTTGTTGTCCTTAAGTGCTTGGGCTTTGTTGTCGATTGTTGGCTATCCTTTTATGATAGTCAGCTGCTCGATACATGCTCTAACAACACTTATTGTTGTCCATCTCTCTCTATGACTGTCTTTTTTCTGCTATGCTTGAAACCAGTTTGATTGTTGTTCCATCATACCTTGCTGTTCCATTGTGCCTTGCTGTCCTGCTTTGCTTGGATTTTCCTGATTGTTTTCTGTCCTACCATGTTTGAAAACTCTTGACAATTGTATCTACTTTCTGAATATGCTCCTAGAGCTGTGCTTTTGCATTTGTACATTGTATCTGAGATGTTCTGTAAGGTCCATGAGCTGGGCTCAACCCTTGTGTGAGCCACATTTCCTCCACTCATAATGTAACTAATGGATCAAACGGAAACATAATTACATCTGTATCTGCACATGAAGCAAACTTGTTAGAAAATAAATGCATTTTTGCAGTCGATACTCTTGATTTTGTCTTCTCAAGGTATCTGTGACACTGACTAGTTTACTGAATCTGAAGAATAAATTGTACGTTTATAGATGTATATCATATGATGTATGATGCCTCGTCATTGCTCTAACATTAATTTTGCAAAATTTTATGCAGATGAATAGGGGGTAGCGAGGAAACAACGACTGGATGCGGGACATGCAGACAATCTAGGACAACACAAGACGCGGCAACAGTATGAAGGCTCGTCATTCAGGCAATGATGAGTCACCCTACCTCATATGCATATTTTCTTTTTAGCTCTTTTATAAATGTATAGTTTGTCTTTTTCATTTTGCAATGAAACAGTTAGTCTCATGGCTTGTGTGAGATCTTATACACTTACTTTTCAATATATATTGCTGATCTTTTAAAAGATTTGTACAATCTCTTAAGTTTTGAAATGCATTTGAATGCAACAATACAATTTAATGCACCTGGATATAACGCGGCAGAAATATATGTACCTTTTCCTCTTTCAAAAACTAAAAAGCTCTACCTGATTAAGCTAGTAGTGAAATCTAGGTAACACATTGTTTTCCTCAAAAGGAGGGGGTATGTTTACCATGACGGATTCATGTGAGGTTTTCCCTTGAGGTATGTTGACATGTTCTTGTGTTTGATTTACATGGTAATTGGAGGATGAGGTATAGTTTTGGCTTGTCATGGTAGTATTAGAGGACTTTGGTATGAGGGTCGTTATGTTAATGCCTTCAGGAAGTTTTCTTCCATTCTGTATGAGGCGCAAAAGGTAACTTTGTGGGTCCGCGGCAATCATTTCATCTAGGATTCTCAATACTCTAGGGTCTTGTCCCATGGATTCAAGGACTTTGGGTGTAACCCGTAGTTCGTCATCTTGTAAAAATAGATTGTCAAAGGGGTTTCCCATGTTTTGGTTAGGTTGTTCGTTGGAATTGGTACCAAACCTCATGGTTTCAATGTGAGAGTCTTGGGGATCCTCTAAGCTCTCTTCTCCCTTTCTTTTCTTTTGCAACCGTGTTTCAACCATAAAAGACCTAGATGGAAGGTGGGAAGGTGACAATGTAAAGTCTTTAAGGCAATGAACGGGGGTGGTTTTCTAAAGGTACGTAAAAGGCTCCTAAGAATGAGGATTATAAATGGAAACAACCTAAGTGTCTTATGCAAATGGGGATGTATGGCTTAAGGTTATGTTTATGGGATACAACTAATGGAAAGGCACCTAAGACCAAAGTGTGGGAATAATGATTTTAATATTCGCAAAGTCTAGCTCCAATAGGATACTATTGTCTACTAATGACCTTCAAAGTGCAAATCGGGTTTGTTGATACCTTGGACTTTTTGATGCGAGAAAAGTGATTATAAGGAATTTTTGGAAAGAAGACTTTATACTTAGCTGAATGAGTATGAGGCCCACGTTAGAATGGATTGAGTGAGAATAATGCCAAGGTCTCTTAGTCCAATTTTACACTTGTGAGGTAGTCACACTTCAATGGTTTCTCCTTATGTTTTGACTTAGGAAGATTAATGTTTTGAATTCCTATTGAAGTCTAAGGCACAAATACTAAGGTTCTAAGATTTTCTATGGTAAATGTGAAACCTAAAACCTAAGACAATGAAGGTGGTATGCAGGTGGATCCTAAGGGATGAGACCTACAGTTTTCTTAACACAGTTGCAATTGAATCAGATTGGGAGAAAATAGTTTCATAAATTTCCCTATGGCTCAAAAGTTTTCCTCAGGAGTATGCATTTGACTATTTAACTTATGTGTTTTAGGCTCATGTAGATGTGTTTCACTGATTTTGATGCATTTCACTGTCAAGCTTATGAGGTCTACTGTTCAGCGTATGCAGTTTACTATTTTACAGATGCATTGCAATTTTTCTCATGCGTTGCAGAACCTCACTTATGTAATTGGCTATTCAACATATGCGTTTTCTCTTAGGTTTGTTTGATGGTTTTGAAAATTAGAAAGCACATCAATGGTAAAAACACTCAGCAAACAGTTTTGTGGATGTCTCTAGTTTGTTTGCCATTTTTTTGTGATAGTTTTTTGAAAAGAACTTAGAAGACAAGCACAATCCTAGGGCTAGGCAAGGACTGTATTTGTTGAATCCTAGTTGCACCTATTCAAAGCGGGTAGCTCCAGGATCTTGGTAGCACTGACTCCCCTCCATGGCACTCACTTCTCACACATACCAAGTTCTAGGTTTCCCAAGGCTCATCCCCCCACCAAACCTTAGGATTGTCTCTACTACCTTGGCTAAGAACTGCATGAATCAGGGCGGCTTCAAAAGTTACCCTTCTACATCAACAATTAGAGGATTTTTGGCCACTATACAAAAGGGTTCTAGTGAATATCTAGGGGACTGGAACCCCACGAGCATCTAGCAAGCGACTTAAGGCTCTAACTAACCCTACTAGGAGTTTAATAGACACTAAGGTATGCCTCCTTTCAAGCTAGTACTGTATGGTGAGTGCTCACACCGGTTAGACTTGGCTTTCACCTTATCCTCAACTTATATAGTGGGCTAGATAAAAGTCCCGCTTGGAGTCGCAAGTGAGTTCTCCTTTTGGATGTGTCTCAAGAGTAGGCCCCTCTATGGCTTAACAAAAGAGAAACAAACTAACATGCTTTTGATCCCCAAGCTCACACTAAGTCGCAAGGGGAGAGCATACACATGTAAGTTTGCTTCACACTCGCATGGGGGTTCTTTTGATTTTATCTTTTCTTAGGTGTGGTGTGATTTGATGTAAGTGAAGTGGAGGGTGTATAACTTTGCACTATTCTAACAAAAACCACCAAACATAGCCAACAAAATGCAATCCTTTTTATCTTTTTAAATGAGTGAGGATGCAGGTTATTTTTAAGCCCCAATGAGTGTGAAAATGCAAAGATTGTGGTTCATTTTTAACCCAATGCATTATAATGCAAAGTTGTGTTCTTTTTACCTCATGAGTGAAAAATGCAAGGGTTGTTTTGTTCCTTTTAACTAATATGAGTGAAGTTTATATTAATCCAAAATGAGTTGGTTGGTTGCAAACAAAAATTGGATTGTTCTTTTTTTTTAACCCAAATATCAAAATGTGTTTCTAGATTAGACCACACACACAAAATGTATTTTGCAAAATGGAAAGGTTCCTCCAGCCACAAGTTGCAAATCCAAAAGTTAGTAACAGAAAACCCTATTTCTACTGTCAAAAATAGAAATAAACCCGAATGTAGGAAATTTTGAATTTTCTGATCTATACTAGTCGTATGTGTTGCAGTAAAGGTGTAAGTGGTGCACTGTCAGGCGTATGCGACTCAAGAACCAATGTGTGTTGTGCACTGTCATGCACATGTGAGTCAGCTAAGCATAGGCAATGCACTGAGTATCTTATGCATCACAAAAACCTGCACAGGCGTCAAACAAATCCTGCAACCAGTTTTCAACGAAAAGCCCTAACCAGCAAAATAAAAAGATGTTTTTAGGCTAATTTCTGTTAAACCCTAGGATTGTAAGGTGAGTTTCTAAATACCAGAGAGATGGAAGACTCAAGCATAAGCGGAACATACCCAGATTGCAAAAACCACTAAATATAAACCCTAAACAAGAAATCTTATGGTATTCAACAAAATCCTAATGCTTTTAAAAGAAACCCTAGTAACTAATAAAACCAGAGAATATCTTTACCAAATAGGACATGCAAAAATGAGTTAGAATCCTGTAAAACAATGAAGGAGCCCTACAAAACAAGATGGGTTAGGGTTATCTTGAAATAGCACAAAATATTTTCACCCTAACAGAAGCGTATGCAGTGCAGAATTCCTCTTAAGCATTGCAGAGCCGTCACAAGCATAGTGTCATATAGCTGAAGCATCATGCAGAGGAGCACATGTGGTGCACTGATCAGTGAATGCGTCGCACAGAACCTGCAAATTCAAAAACCCTAAATTCATGGCATGTATGGACATTTCATGTCAGGTTCACCAATGTGGGTGGGTAAAAAAGCCTGTGACAATCCTAAAATGACAGATTATCACCCTACCTATGTAATGGAGATCTTAAACAACCTAGAATGCAATCAAGGATGCCTAGAAACCCTAGATTACCTAATGCATTTCCTCCATTACTCTATTCTAACCTAGCTATGGTTATGTAATTAGACTTGCAAAGCTGCAAATGGGAAAATGGAAGCTATTTGACAAAGGCACAAGTCAAAATGCTCATGAGATGGTTGAAAATGGGGAGGTAAAAAGGGTTTTTATAGAGAGTGAAAAGTGAATGGAGGGCTGAGATTGGAAGCTGACTTGGGGGGGAAATCAATGGCTCACAATGATTAGGGTTTCCTCCCACAAGAGGACAAATTTGATTTTTTAAATGGTAGAAAATGGGGTGAAAGTCAATGTTTTAAAATTAAATAAATTATGGAATTTATTTAATTTTTGTGAGAGGAGTGGGATTATGATGGGATTAGATTAAATAAGTGAGAACCTATTTAACCTTGGGCCATGGTAATAATTTAAATAAATGAGTATTTATTTAAATTAAAGGGAATATTGGCGTGTGATGAGTGAATAATTAAATAATAATATAATTAATTTAATTATAGAAGAATTTAGAAGAAAGAGGCCTTAATAATTAAATAAGTGAAGCTTATTTAATTAAGAAGTACCAAAGACGATGAATTAATTAAATAATGAAATTATTTAATTAAAAGCAGAATGCGGGATTTTAAGTAAAATGTGTGTGAAAATATTGTTCGCAGGCTCAAGACATTTTTAAGTGTCTACAATATTTATTTATTTTTCCCGAAAAAGTGGCAATGCAACTGAAATTATATTAATTATATAATAAAAATTACAAAAAGCTTGATTCAGTAAGGCATACCGGTAGTAAAGAATCAGGGGAAGAAAACCTCCGATTATAGCCTTTTAAAAACATTTTAATACAAAAGCAACTCAAAAAGATGAGTCTGATCAAGAAAAGTCTGTGACTGTAAACATTACATGGATGACTTCTTTGTCAATATGACACTATTACAAACTATACAATTGAAACAGTCAAAGTATATCAAAATCAAAAAACTTTCAACAAAGCAACATAACTATTAGTTATCCTCCTGCAATTCTTCAACAACAATAAAACCCTGCTGATGACGAACCTCCTCTTCTGCCGGCTAATGTAGAAGAAAAGTCAAAGCATTAAACACCTCTATAGCATCATCTGTCAACTGTCTCCCCAGATCTCTCCTATGATAGTGGATAGAATTCTGAAAAGACATAACACAATTGTTTTGAAGGCCATGTAACATTGCATTGAAGAGGCAATGAAGAGCAGGATGGCGGGAAAGATCCCTGCGATCAAACAAACCACCCACAAGAGTAGAACCCGAATACAAATCATAATCCTCTATAACTTCATTAAAAGTATCCATAGGAAAATGGACATCTTGAACAAATAAAAGACCCAAATTCCTTACCAGATCAAAGCTTTGCAAAAAATCCATAGTGTTAGAAAGGAAATTTGACACTGCTTGGGACGGATATATAGTTCTAGGAAAATGTAAAACTTGTAGAACACAAACCTGAGTAATGGCTCTTTCAATAGCATCCCCGTATATCTTAAAAACTTCATGCATGGAATTCAAATTAAGGAGACCTAGAGAGGGTCGTTCCCAATTCTGGATTGGCAAGAGAATTCTTCTGTTTTGCTGAACGGAGCCCATACTAGAACACAATACTTTGAATCTTGAAAATAAACCAAATAAGGAGATTGAAGCAAAGCAAATGAAATACTTACAAAAGATTGCAGATATCATCCCAAAAAATAAGGATATAAAGGAGAGTTACTTCAAATTCAATGAATAAAATCATTCTTGACAGATATACCGTTAAGCGAGAACTGCCACCCTGCGTGCAAAATTAAAACCAAAGTACTACACACCAGATGAAACTGCCCTCAGACCATGGGGTGACGTCAGCTGTCAGAATAGAGCCGCATAATAGAGGTGATTCTAGCTTTAGAACAAAATAGTTTATTAAGAAAACTTTCCACTAAATACTTCATAATATACATGCCAAGTTAGTTTGGACTCTCCTTAGTCAAAATGCTATTAATTCTAGGGATCAACAAAAAGGAGTTAGAATCCCACTCCTTAGAGGATTCATCAATGCAAAAAGCATAATTAGCTAAAAAATCTACTAATACATTGCCTTCCCTATATGTATGGACTATTTTAAAAGATTGAAAGTGATCAAGCAGATTCCTTCCAAACTTTAAAATGTAATCAATTTTCCAACTTGGTGATGATTTAAAAGAAAATGCTCTTATAATATTCAAAGAGTCCCTTCCACAATAATATTTATAATTTCACATTTTAATGCTAGATTTAGACTAGCTATTAATGCCAATGCCTCTGCTTCATTGTTTGAACACAAACCAAGCTTAACTGATAAAGCTCTTAGAACTAAACCATTATGATCTCTCAAAACACAACCAGCACTAGAGATACTAGAATTACCTCTGCTCGCACCATCAAAATTTAGTTTTACAAAAGACACAGGTGGATGGATCCACTTAATGGAGGACCTATCCTTCTTATTTTCCATACTAAAGCAGTTTGAGTTAGGCAAACTTAAAAATTTCCAACTTTTTAACATTAGATCGTCCCAAGAAGTAAAAACTAGAGAACCTACCTTTCTGAAAAGTAGCAAAGCTGAGACTACTTCTGAAATCATATTCTCAATTTTTCCAATAATTGCATCAAAAGAATTGTTAATTTTTTAAATAATTCTGCTATTTCTTTCTAACCACAACATCCAAATCACAATACTCGGTGAGACCAACCACAAAGCAAAAAAGGTAGAATTTGTAGATAAGATAGGCCAGCTTTGAAAGACTTGAAGGAGAGAGAGAGGAAGGGGGCCTTGCCAACACAATTTTGAGAGAAGCCAATACCAAACTTTTGAAGAGAGATGACAATTTAGCAGTAAATGATCCACTATTTCCTCAACTTCAAAACAAAAAGGGCAAAAGAAAGAATTAGCAACCCCAAGCCTAACTAACCTATCACTAGTAAGGATTCTATAATTCAAGGCTAACTAGGCAAAAGCCCGTGCTTTAGGTAGACAAGGACCACTCCAAAAAAGCTTATAAGGCCAATCAATAGCTGAATTAGAATCCTTACTAATGATACTTAGATATCCTTGCTTGACTGTATAACGACCAGACTTTGAGGGGACCCAAATGAGTTTATCCCTTCCTCCTAAAATAAAAATTCTTCTCTCCTTCAAGATATTCCCAAGCAAGACCTTCTATTCTAGGGGAATCAGAAAGTCATCAAAGTTTCTCCACATAACTTTATTTATAACCGAATCATAATCAACCACAATATAATCTTTAACTTTTGTTCCCCATGCTTGGCACAAAAAAAGCTTAATTTCTTGAATGCCTTCTATATTCGACAAAGGCTGATAACTATTCCAAGAATCATCCCAAAAGAGGGCTGAATTTCCATTATGAATGACCCAAGATAAAAAAACCGAAATCACCTCTACATTTTAACAAAAAATTCCAAATCTAAGAACCCAACTTTGGATTAAGAATAGTAAATATTCTTTTAGGTGAAGATGAATCTAGATATTTAGCTAACATAATTTTACCCCATTTAGAATCTGGCTTTTCATATAAATTCCAAACCAATTTGGCTCCAAGAGCCTTATTGTGAGCTTCAATGTTATGGATCCCAGTTCCTCCCTTCTGTTTCGGAATACAAATTTTGTCCTAGGAAATTAGAGGGATCTTTCTCCCATTCAAGTTATAGTCATTCCACTTGAACTTCCTCAAAATATTAACGAGGCAAGAAAGGATGGACTTGGGCACCATAAGCACTGAAAGCATATACACATACACGGTCGATAAAACTATTTTAATCATAAGGATTCTTCCAGCCAAAGTTAACCATTTACCTTTCCAGGAAGAGATTTTAGACTAGACACTTTTAATAAGTTTGTCCCAAAACATATTTTTAATTGATCCTGAGAAAAGAGGAATTCCCAAATATCTTGAAGGAAGGACATCCACTTTAAAACCCAAAAAATTTGCAACCCTTTCTTGAACTAAAGAAGATGTAAAAAAGAAAAAGATTTTAGATTTCTCCTGATTTACTTTCTAACCCGATACTAAACAATACTTAGAAGTTACATCCTTCATATGTTTAGCTTCTGACATCACAGGTTGACCAAACAACAAGGTAGTATCTGCAAAAAAAGCATGAGTACTAGCAAAGGGAACTCTAGGAATTTTCATCCCCTTCCAGTTTCCCACAGAATTTTGCCTCAAAATCAATCTACTCAAACCTTCTACCATTATTATAAAAAGAAAAGGGGACAGAAGATCACCTTGTCTTATCCCTTGAGAAGATTTGAAGAATTTAGACTGAGAACCATTAATCAAAACTGAAAAGCTTGAACTAGAAATGCAAGAAGAAATCCACTTACACCACTTAGATGAGAAACCAAACTTCAGGAGAACTTGAAACAAAATGTCCCAAGACACTCTATCATAGGCTTTTAACATATCCAATTTAACCAACATAGCAGAAAGTTTATGATCATGAATTGAATGCAGAACCTCATGAGCCACTAGTGCACCTTTAGATGTTTCCTTACTTGGCACAAAATCTCCTTGTTTGTCTGAAATAATTTTTGGAATAAAAATAGCAAGTCTTAGAGTAATTTCTTTAGAAATGATTTTATATAATGTATTACAGAGAGAAATGGGTCTGAAATCAGCAAAAGATGAAGGTCTAGTAACTTTAGGGATCAAAGCAATGAAGGTAGAGTTAATCTCTTTCAAAATAGTTTGATTTCTATGAGCTTCTTCTACTGCCAACCATACATCTTTACCTACAAAGTCCCTGTTAGGTCTCAAAAATGCAAGTTGCTAATCCTAAGAGTATGCCAGGCTCTATGCTTAGATTAGCAACATTTTTGAACTAACTTGGTGAAATCAACCTTCAAGGTTTGATGATTTCCTACACTTTAGGTCCTGCTACACCTAGGTGGGTGAACCTTGGGAATTAAGGCAGACTAAATGTAAATGTATTGACTAATTAAATCTATCTACAATGGCATATGGTGCAGGATAGATGAAAACTTGCTAACTAATTCTTATATCTAATGAGTGGTTGGTATAAATTGTATAAGCAATATCAAGGTGAATTTTAAATGATGAATAGAAATAAGACCAGTGCCTTGTTGGGTAACAGAGTCAAATGAAGGACTAAGACTAGTGGCTTATAGTGGGTACTAATTCTAATTGTTTGGCACAATTCTAGTTTATAACTTGTATAAATGTGCAAAGAGATGATTGACAGACTCTTCTTTAATGATCCAACCAATATGATCTAATTTCTTGTTATTCACTAGAAGGTAATTTAATCCTTTCTTGATGGAACCAATTGAGTGAAATATGCAAGAGATGATAGATAATATCAATGTGGAGACAGAATGGCAATCTTAATTATATGGCTCTTCTTAGTGATCCAAACTAATACTTCCAGGTTATTGTGACTGATCAAGAGGATTTTAATTCCTATTATGGAAACCAATTAATCAAACCACACAGCTGCAGCAAATGTGTATTGACAAATTAAATATATACTTGATATATTAATCTGAATAACAAGGAAATAGAGAACTGGAGACAACCACACAATTGAGTAATTTTAACAAACAATTGATGCCAGAATAAAACCACAAGATCAGAGAACTCCAATTTACTTCTTCAATAATAAACTTGCAACATGGTCTTTTGAGAACATTGCAAACTGTATATATTATATTCTACTGCTGATTGATGTTCTTCCTAATCTACTACTCCCTTTTGCTTGATTGTTGCTCCTCCTTTATACATTGTAATTTTTAGGGTTGTGACTCTTCGCGTGTCTGCCCAATGTGTCTTTTTTTTTAATTAATTATTTCTCAACTTCTTTAATACTTTATGAAAATAAAATATTCTTCAATACTTCCATCTCTCAATTATATCTCTGTGTGTTTTCACCTTCGTTTGTTGAAATGTTAATGTGGGTAAAATATTATCCCTCTGGTACCTCCTCAGTGACAAATTCTTCACTTTGAATGAAAATAGAATATTTATTATGTCCAACTTATAACCCTTTGAGTGGAAAATATTTTAGTTTTCCCATGAAGGTATTTTACCATTTATAACATTTTGTCCTTGCCAACTCATTTTAATATTTTTCCCTTGGCATTTAGTAAAATCTTTACCTTATGAGTAACATTTTACTCCAAGCCTTAACCATCAAGTAAATCTTTATTTGGCATTAAATAATTTCTTCACAGGAATTTTACCAAAATGTTAAATTCTTCCAGTAGTCTTGTATGTGATTTTACTTGTAAAATGTTCCACTTCATATTTCTTTGGGTGAAAATATTTTCACAGGCCAACATACACATTTTCACAAAATCTTACTGACTCTTCTAGAAAAATATTTCACTTTTGAAAACATAATCTTAATTTCATAATTCATTCAATGAAAATGTGGGACTTATTTCATCAACCTTTTTATTTACTCTCTTGTTGAGATTTTATTTTCCCTTTAACAAAGTCCCTATTTTATGACCTTCAAAATTATGAAACCTTCAATTTTATCATAGTCCTATTTATTAATCTTTCTATTGGTACTCCATATGTTTTCTTCTGATGATTTTTCTTTCTTCATCGGAGTGAACAATATTATCTAAGAGATTTATGCAGTCTTTCCCGATAATATATCTCTCCCCAATGTAATCTTTATCTGCTCTTATGTTTGTCTCTTTCGGAGTGATATCCATCGATATAACATAGACCATCACTATAAAATTAACAAGCCCTCCCGATGCTTTTGGTCTCCCCAATGGATTTTTAGGGTTTTTGCTGTGTGTTTCAACTGTGTACTTTCTGGCACAATTGCGAGGATCCTGGAGAAGGTTATGGATTGTGGTTTTACATCATTGACAGAGAACAAAGAAACCTTCTAAAAAATAGCAAATAAAAAAGGCCTCCTATATCTTGATCATGAGGCAATATTGTAAGGACCCAACTCATCCTAAATCAAATAACATTAAATTCTGATTTCAAAAATACCAATGAATAAAAATTTTGATCTAACAGATGTAGGAAATGTGAAATTCTTCCAGAAGTACTTTAATGTATGCTATAGCAATGTGATGAAACTTGACATTTAGTTTCCTAGAATCATCAGGTTCTTAAAAGATCACCATTTTGAAATCTAGTAAAGAGAAAGTACATTACGAGAGATGATAAGCTCGAAGAACAACGGATCAGTTCATACCTTAAGTCATGCATTACATCCTGCATTCATTTCTGATAGCTTGCTTCTCTTCTAGTAATTGTATCCTTAGCATCTACACAAAATTAACTTAACAATCTCATGTTAACACAACTCAGTAATCACTACTCAGAGAATTAAGATCACAATGCCAATTGTAGGACTCCCTACATCCAGGGGACCTGAGTACTGGGGGCATCCTTCGCCGTCCAGACTACCTACATACCCTGTATCCACAGGATCAAGGCCCCCTCCTTAGGATGTGACTAACGCGGGGAATGTGAACATGTAGTTCTATTTTGCACTATGTTTGGTGTAACTGTGAGTGGGTACCCAGCCCTTTCTAGGGTTATCCCCTACCCCAGACAGTTCTTTGTCGGTTGCCACCCACTCGGTGAAACAGGGATGGGAGTTAGTCCACTACCACAAACACCTAAAGAGGTGTTTGTCAGTTAGTCCTAGTGTGGATTTAGTGCCCCTCAACTTGTCGTCTGTCAGACTAATGTTTGTTTAGTAGTATTAGACTTTATGATAGTATCTTAGACCGTAGATGATGGATCTCTTGTTATCTTGTTACTTTATTATGGACCTAATCATTATGATAACAGTTGTTGATGTTGGATTCTGTGGTTTTATGCTTTACAATTTGATAAATAAACTAGATGTTACAGATGTTTTGATGTTAATTGCGATATTGGATTGTAAGAGGATTGAATGTTTTATGTTGTTGATTAATATCAGATACCTTGTTCAACATAGTTAATGTTTATTCATAAACGTGAATGGAACAGTGTTGTATTACTCGCTCTCGAGTACCCTACACCACTGCGATTTCCATTCACTACAGGACTACATGTGGATATATATATTTTGTTATGCTTAACCGTGCGTTGTTGCAGGAATGCAGGTACTAGGCATCGACTCCACCTGATTACCAAGTCTGAGCGTGCCTTCGCCAATGGATTAGTTGTTTGGAGTTAACGTGAGGTCCCATGTCAGTGTTGTCTGGTTGTCAGTTTATCCTTTTGGTCATTGTCTGTCATTCGATCATGACTTGCAGACAGGTAATATTGCACCTTGGAGTCTAACTAGGTTAGAAAGTGTCTAAGTGTGTAAGGTATCGTTGTGCATTAAATAGAATCATATTACGGAAAGTATAATGTTGATAAATAAATGTATTGATAAAAGATAATATTGAGTCGATAGTTGTTAATTATTGTTGTAAATAAATTATTATTTTATTAGAAGTATAGTTGTTAAATATAGATTGTAAGAAATTTTGTATTATTTAATATAATATTATTTGCAATAAATATTTAAATAAATTAAATAGTTGTAAGTTATGTTGTAATTAGTGATTTACAACTAAATTAATAAAATAAATTAATATATAGTTGTAATATTATAACTTTATTAATTACAATATGGTTGGACGGTTATAAAGTAATTAAATGTTGTCGGAATTGTGTGTTAATATTTAAAAAAGTAACCTTTTTGGGATCATTAAATTAAATAAAAGTATATCTTGAGGAGGGAGATGCACGGGATCGCGTGCCAAGTTCCTTGGACGATGGAAGGGATTGTGTTATAAAAGAAAAGTTTGTAGAGGCAAGGAGTAGAGAATTTTGCAGGAAGAAGAAGGATTGAGGAGGAGAAAATTACAGGTTTCAGGACAGAGAGGAGGTAGCTGATTGTAGTTGAGTAATTGTAATCTTTCATTGGCGAGCGTGGGAATCCAAGTTCGACAAATTATTTTAAATTCATTCTCTAATCCCTAAATCTGCTTGTGATGAAGTTGGATGATTCCTTCTTGTCAAATTGGATGTTTTGTTGAATATTTAATGTAGGATTAAGTCCATTTTGTATTTGATCTATGAACATAATTTTCCTTCACCAATGCATAGTTCCTGTGTCCATTGATGCAAACTCGATTTCCATTAGCTGTGCAAAGAATCCCTTTTTGTCTTTGGGTACGTATTGTCTCCTCTTTGTCTAGTGCATACAATCTTATGACCATTAAACCAACTATGCTCAGGGATCATTGTAATTCCTTCATATCTGTTCAATTACCTGGCCACTCCTGCCACTTCTGCATAGGCATTGAGAGTAGGCCAGAAGTTATGGAAAATGGCAATACATTTTAGAATAGAAATTATGATGAATCGGTCTAATAACAATGTGTAAGCATCTTGCGGATCAAGTTCATAATATTACAATTCAAAGCAAGCATATACAGAGACGTGCAGTCGTAAGTCAAGGGAAATAAACATATATGTATGGTTTTTAGGTATTATAACAATAGATGATTTTTCTATATGCTTGTAAATTCTATTAGAAGACAAAACCCTTGGCTCCGTCGAACCAGTAGTTGGCGAGGGTGTAGAATAGTTTCAGGATCCAAACAAAGCAGCAGTGTCACTGTGTATACACCTAAGCCTAAATTCATATGTGATATGTGGTCCAAGATAACACATCCACGTTTCCCCTTCATTTCTCATGCCGTGTGTAGGTCATAATTTATAAGCTTTATCTTTAACATATCCCATTTCAGTCAGGAGGAATGTTGTAATTTAGAAAATGATGTCTTTGACTGGTAAAGTGGTAATCACTCAAATTCTGAATCCACTGTCAGGTGCAGAATATTGATATCCTGCAATCATTGCATCCCAGGCGGCTTAAGCATCCAAGTCAATTTCTCCAACGGTTGTGCAAAGTTCGCCCTTTCCTACAGGTGCGATCTGCCTCCTACGCATACCATTTTAGGGTTTTCGATCCAACTGCACCCAGGGATCTTTTTATTTACTCTAACATTCGGGTGTCTCTAGACCATATAGCCTCACATCTTGGCCGTCGATGCAGGTATGTATGGGAAAGAAATATAAGTTATATAAAAGGCATCATGATACGCATTTAGTCCACCACCGCAGATTTTAATGTGTATCTTAGTGATAACGTTTAGGGTGTCCTCATCATCATCTAGCTCGGGCAAGAAAGTTGACCATGCACATATTAAAATCAACTATAGGTGCATTGCAATAGGGTTACATTGGTGGATTGAAATTAGTTTTCCAGCAGGACCACGCTTACTTAAAAAGGGTACACTTCGAGTTTACAATCTACCTATTAAATCTATGCCGAAATCCATGCCGAAAGCCATGGTGGCAGGGACTGCGTGTGAGAGCAGAGAGAGCTACAAAGTGGTTTCTATGGGTTGTGATGTGTACTCAATATACAAGTTTATGATTCCATGGAAAATTTGTGGAGGGTTGTTCTCCAGCTGCCTATCAATGTTTCGATATCCAGGCATCATGGTATGGTACTATGCAAAGATGTTCAAGTTTGTGCCGCAAGACTGCCCAGGGTATGTTTTATGGTCTATAATATACAAGAGGGTAAGTCAAGCATGAGTTTGGTACCATTACCTGGGGTGATAGGGAAATGTAAATGGCATTTAGTTGCATGTGGATCCTTAGTTGTAATAAAATAGGAGTAGTCTTTGCGTAGGGACAAATCTTGCAGTAGAGGACAAATCTATAGTTGTAGACGCAACCCTAGACAGCTCACAGACTCTGCGCAGAATTTGATGCACTTCACTGAGAAGAAGTCACATTTTGGAGGCAGAAACAGAGTTTTCTTATTTACTTTCCGTGAATTAAGATTTATCGTTTCAATTCTAGTCTGCAGAAACCCGTCATTGTTAATCTAGGTTAGTTGTGCTTCTTGTATGCATTTCATTTGATTGGCTTAGATTAACCCTAAGGAATGTTTATTTTCTTTACAATATGTTTGAATGCATGTGTATATGTATAGTGTTCAATGACCTTGGTATATTAACAGTAGTATCATTAATATCAATGTTATCATTATTATAATTATAATTATTATTATTATCATTATTATTATTATTACAATAATAATAATAATAATTATTGTTACTATTATTATTATTAATTCAAAACGGAAAGATGATGGCCAAATACCTAATTTTATAATAATGTTATTGGCAATTCCATTGTAGGAACGATTAAGTTTTATGGTAGGATAATTTGTTGTAAATAAACATTTTGTATTATTGCTTTCTAGAGCCAACTCAAAGCAAAGGGTATATCGAGGATTTAGTGAGCAACATGATTTGGGAGTTATGAATAATTAATTCATAATGTTCTTGATTAGTGCAATAATACTTTTAATGCTTCAGTCGTATAATTGATCCATAATCCTTTTAAGTCTAGCTATTAGGATAACATTCACTATAAGTTCAATTTCTTATAACCTTGAAACTTTAGAAATCTTTGGAGGATAAGATAACCGAGTGCATAAGTACTAGGGAACTATGGAGAAATGATATAGGGTACTTCAATTATTTTTGTGTTTTGAGTTTTTATATTATAGAAGGATTTGTATAATCTAATGAGCTGTTTTAATAGATGGATTTGTTTAATTTAAATATTTATTAGTGATGAATCAATTGATGAATGTTTTTGAAGTTATTTTAAAGAATTGATTTGATCATTATTGCTTGGATTCTAGTTTAGGATCTTGATACAGAAGGAACTTACTATTGGTTGCGAAAAATAGTTATAAACTGGGATGGTAATTGTTCAGATCATTGATATATTTATATTTTGAAGAGGAATTGAATTAGATAATTAGTTGATATATTATTATTATTATTATTATTATTATTATATAATTATTATTTCAAAAGTATAGTTGATTGTTTAAAAGCCAAATAAAATTGGGAATTTAGAATAATGTTGCCATTATTTATTTGATTAAAAGAAAATAATTGTGATTATATATTATGGTTAATGAAATTTAATTTAGATTGACATTGGTTTTAATATGGTTTCTTCATTTTGTTAAGATAATGGATTAAGGATTAGGTATATAATTATTGTATTGGAAATTTGATTTAAAGGTATTAGATAATTAGTTAGTGTGAATTGAAATTGTATGAAATGGTCAAAGTGTAAGTTGTCAAGGGTTCATTTCCAGAGGCTAAGGTTGTCTGACGTCATGTAACATGTTGATAAGTGTCTTGAGTTAATAAAGCTATGTTGTCTTTTGTTTTTAAAGAATCTGGTTATGGTGTAGTGGAAGAATGTAAATATTCTGAATGCATCGTGATGAGTAGAAAGCCTCTTCATGAATGTTGTGATTTATTCATTTGTTTGGGATGTTGTGTTGGGTTAGACAATGGGGAGACATC
Source organism: Cunninghamia lanceolata (assembly GCA_027924645.1). Taxonomy (NCBI): domain Eukaryota; kingdom Viridiplantae; phylum Streptophyta; class Pinopsida; order Cupressales; family Cupressaceae; genus Cunninghamia; species Cunninghamia lanceolata. Next base: position 1,227,338 of record BSBN01000429.1, on the reverse strand, counting down.
TGTATTCGTGAAGAAGTATTTTTCTTATAAGTTACTTCATTGGAAGCCATGGAAAATGTATTAAGAGTATGTCCTTGTAATTGAGATGATATGCAAGAAGGTGAATGCCTTGCATTATTACATATATATGTTCATATCAGAATAATGGTTATGCAAGATGGTTAATGCCTTGCATGGTTCATGTATCATCATCGTCATGATTATGTTTGCTATGTTTGTTGAGTAGGGTCTTCTAGATGCAGGTAGGGGAGTGGCTCTCAATGGGGGCCGGAGCCCAAAAGTGGCATCCAGGACAACCCATGTGGGAGTTTGATAATTCAGTGATAACCTAAATAATGAATTAGGGGGTTAGGTAGTTAAGCACACTAAACAAGATAAGTGGATGCCTCACTCATGGCTCAAGTGCTTATTTAGGCTTGAGATGAGATGAGAAGGCCTGGAATGGCAAGATCAACTACCTTGTCCTCATGAAAGGTATGTTGATTCTGCATGAGCGTTGTATGGGGGCCGGGAGTCGGGAGAGGCTACCAGGACAACCCAAGATAGGGGGCCAGGGCCTAGGAAGGCTTACCAGGACAACCCATGACAAGCCATGTGATGACACTCCTCCCTACTGCAGCCTAGCATTCCCTAGTTGTACTCTCCCCATTTGTTATGTGTTACCTCTGGAAGTTTAGTTAAGTTGTATTATGTTGTGTTGTTAGTGTCATGTGTTGTATTAGCGTTTGGTCGTCCTTTGTTCATACTTGTCTATGTCTACCTGACTGTTATTATTTGGGACCTCATGCTAACTCCTAGCTCGGGGGGTGGACCTTAGGGTTCCACATGGTCAGGTGGAAGAGCTTTATTATCCATTGGTTTTTCCTCATCAAGTTCATGTGCAGAAAAGATTTATTTCAGATAGTTGTACTTGTACCAGTTGATGAAGATGCATGTGTAATCTTGTACCAGACTTGTGTAACAGATCATTCATAACGTATGTAATTCTGAGGTAGTCTAAAAATGGCAATGTAATGATGTCATGATGTACTTATGTGTAAAGAAAGCATTTTTGTTATGTATTTAATCATGTAGATTGTATTATTTGACGACGTGTAATGAATATGAATAAGTTATTTAATTGTGCATTGGATTTAGATCAGTTACTGATGTATGTTAAATTATGTTAGTTGGTTTGTAAAGTAATGCAGCCTTGAATCCTTAGAGAATATGTCGTAACTAGTTATGTTAACATTACTTTGTTATCTTAATCATTTTTTTTTTTTAAAAATTTCCTGTTCCATATAGCATAAATGCTAATTTCTCTAAGGCGTTCAAGGCGGGGCATTACAGTGGAGGAATCCCTATAAGGTATCTACCCATGAAATCTAATTTGCTTCCCCAAGCCAAATTAGTTAATTATCGTGACTAAGTTCATTCCTGATTCCCTAGTACTTTCACCATGATCTGTGAGGGCGAGGTGAAAGCATATGATAGATAGCGTTTCTGGATCAACCTAGTTGCCCTATCTGACATTTCACATATCCTCCCCGATCTACACTCGCATGTCAATAAACCTCATTTTCTGATATAGAACAATATCAACATAATAGTACATATACAAAACTAAGTGTTAAGACCACTCATAAAATTACGGTTAACTGATAACTTTGTTCTTCAAATACAATTCCAAATACAATATGAACAAATTCTGAATAATCCTTGGGAAACAATATGACTTTTGATGAACAGATAAACTTAACAAGCTTGCTAATTCATAAATCAGATATTATCTATAAAATTTTATAGTATGAAAAGAGTGTTATCGACCAAGGCAGCTCAAGCAAATTTTATATTAAATACTTAGAAATCTAATCCCACATAATAATATTTATCTCATTCTTAGGATTCTTTTAACAATTTATAGAGTAGAAACAAGATTCAACCATGCGGCGTCTTTGTATACATTCACAAACTAAATTACTCACTCATACTTTCACATTCCTAATTATTTATACAAATAAAGTTATTTGTAAACATAAATTGGAAAGGATACTTAAGCTTTCAATCTAAAATGATATGATAATTAAGAAATGATTTTTAATATGGAACCTATTTGTGAGAAAGATGCTATTAAGATTTTATCATGATTACGGAAAAGGAGGTTATCCCAAATTATAGGAACATGATTAAATAGAGTTTTCAAGGGTCACGTCAAAGGGAACTTTTACATGGTATCATACTTCACCAATGTTATTTGTGTGACCATGAGATTTCCTCCTCCCCTTACAAATTAGAGCCTCACTCTACAATCTCACTACACATTACTTTTAGAGAGCTTCATGACAATAATTATGATAGTGTAATTGTAGTGGTAAGTGTACCCTATAGCATAATAGAATTCACAAGAAACACATGGTTCATATGCACTTGATGCTAATAGATAACTCAAAGCTATATTCAAAGAAAACTCTCATATAAGTTGAAGGTACAATCTCTCATATAAGTTGAAGGTACAATAATTGATTCCCACATTATTTCAAAGGATGTGCTTCCATAGGTAGCTAAGTATGAAATATATTTTCAATGGTCTAATTCATTACATCAATATTAACTACAAGATAGGGAGAATTCTATCTAACCTATTAAAACTCATAGGTGAAAATTACAGTTTCATGTCAATCCCTACAATTGGTAACATGATTAAGTTATTTAGTTTTGATCAAACACCTCATAGATGTTATGATACAGGGAGGATAAGGTAATAATTCCTCCTTTAAAATTTCACATATAGACATGATGAGAAGCCCCTAGATGACAAGTACAATAGATAGGGTCTATTTGTTGAGGATGTAAGGATTGCTTGTGATGGAGAAGTAAATCAATTCCACCATAAAAATCAAAATAAGAATTAGATACGGTACAGGAAAATTATGTAAGTGCCTATGGTAATTTCATTTCAGCATTTTCATATTAGATGTTAAGACGAAAATCACCCCCAGTAATTACAGAGTTGCATTCACAAACTCATCTTGATATACAGAATAAATCTCACACATCAGAGTGGGACCACAGCACCAACTTATTAAATACTATTAGGCAAATAACCACTATCAAAACAGACTAATTTATCAAGAAGATAAGCCTGTATTTATTCATTCCCAGCTTCTTTCTAAACCACAACCAAGAAATACTGCCTAATTAGATAATAATCTCTCCTACAGAAGATATATACAAAAGCCAAAAATAGATACATACAAATAAATGTGCAAACTCAAACAAATAACCTGACAAATGCCAAAATATTAATGCATGAATATTTTTCCATTCTTTTTATATTCAAATTCTGTGCAGCACAATTCAGAGGACAATATTTGAATAAAACTATTTTGACTCTTTTGTGTATTTAATTATTGAAAATATTTTATGTATTGACTTATTGAAAATAATTGCTAAATCTCCTTTTTACATTGGGCGTATTGGGAGGAAGTTTGGACAGGCATTGCCAGCTCCTTTGGCCAACTCCTTTCAATTGATGAAGTGACCAAATCTAGAAAACGCTATCTATTAATAATTAATTTGAATAAGCAATGCCTTGGTCAGCACCCTTCCTGTGGACGCCAAAATGGAAACTTTCGAACAGGCCATGGTCGTTCGTCAAGGCAAAATAGAGGGGGGGTTTTTGTCAAATCCTATGCCAAAATGGGAGCTTTGAGACAGAGTATAGACATTCATCAAAACATAATTGAAAAAGGAATTTCACCAGATACAATTTTTTTTGAAATGCACTGGTAGACACGTATGCAGAATGTGGAAACATAGACTAGGCATGTGAACCGTTTGACAGAATGTCTCAAAAAGATGTCATAAAGTGGAATGCAATGATCGCCGATTTGCACAAAATGGAATCATTGAAAAGGCTTTAGAAACTTTTAGGCAAAATGCAATTGGTAGGCGTTAAGCCAAAATCCTTAACCTTTGCCAATGGCCTCCCTATCTGTACCAAATGGGTGCTTATGAACAAGGTATGGATTTTGTATTAGAGCATAACGGAAGGGACAAATTTGTTAGCTATTATAATGGAAATTACTCTGGCAGACATATGTGCAAAATGAAAATGCACAAACAAGGCACGTATGTGTAAAATGAAACCGCACAGAGTATTATATTTGCAAATACTCTGGCAGACATATGTGCAAAAATGAAAACGCGCAGCTAAATAGGTGACCACGATATGTGAGATAGAAACTAATGGCAATCCCACAACTAGAAATTGGGATGACCATGAGAATATTACAAATTACAGTGGGTATGTTATCCTCGAGTAATCCAAAGGAGTAGGCTTCCACATCAATTTCACTCACTGATTCATAGTTACGCCCTTGCATAAAGATAATCAAAATTATACTGACAAACAACAGGCTATATAGGTTTTTAAATTGCAGCAATGTTATGATTTGTGAAATCATACTCAGTAGAAGACATATAAGAAGGCAACTGTAGTACTTCAGCTAGAACACACTTAAACAAAATGAAGAGGAAAAAATCACTAGAATCAAAGAGAAATAGGCTAAGGCAGGAAGTAAGTCATAGATATTCATAGCAATTAAACATGATAAAAGTGGTCAAAGCTAAACTCTTATTAGTGTATCCAATTTAACTTTTTTTTAGACTTTTGCATAGCCACATCTGTAATTATTCGTGGCATTATGAATTTATGGATTTAACAAAGATAATAGTGAAAGATGAAAACTATAGTCAACTAGTAGGATGAACATTACCACAACCAAGCTGAAAACTTATGAAATAGAAAATTCTACGAAACTAACATTCAGTGCAGCTTTCTCTCATAGCAGTGAACTGATTATGAGAGGAATTGACATTGCTGATAGTTAGAATATACGATTACCTCACAACAATAACATCAATGCTCCTCTTGCAACTTCTTTCCAAAGTGGAAAGCCACTTCCCTTCCTAGCATTCGGTCTCACTGGGCATGAACAGGTTTCTCTAGCCTTTTCCAACCAAAGATCCGTGTGTCCTTCTTCCTTAACATTCGAGGCATTTTATAGCAAATTCCATGCATCCCCACTGTCTTTGTTTAATATGAATGCATCCTCCACTATCTTATTTTAAGGATAATGCTTTCTCCACTGTCTTTGTTTAAGGAAAATGCTCCCTCCACTGTCTTTGTTTAAGGAAAATGCATCTTCCACTCACTAGTGGATTTGCAAAATTATCATCTATTCCTTATGTGTAATCCATTTTGTATTTTAAATGAATATATTGTTTTATATTAGTTTTAAAAAAATTGAGTTGTGACATCTTTCTCCCCTAAATTTATGCATCGTCCTGATGCATGTTAGAAATAAGATCAAGCATATAAATCCATATCAAAATATCTACTTTTAAAGTCCATGTTTCAAAAATAGTTTAACATGGATAAAGATGACTGAGTTTCTAAATCTTAGACAAGGAAATCTCACAGTCCAACAGTATTGGGATAGATTTGCAAAGCTACTGAAATATGTTCCTATCTATCAAAGGGATGAAAGGTCTCAGGCAAGGAAGTTTCTTTTGGGGTTGAATACTGATATTGGGGCAGAAGTGGATATGTTTGCCCTTGACAACATGAATCAAGTCTTGGAGAAGACACTTAAACAAGAAAATAAATTACAGGCATTATCGGAGGCAAAGCAAAACTTTCAGGACAAACAATTTGTCTTCAAAAGGAAACTAGACAATAAGGACAACAGAGGAGCTCAAAAGAACAAGAGGAGAGACTGGGCTAGAATAGAACCTGCTGGTAATCAGGATCATAGGAACAATTACAATACTAATGTCAGGAGGAATGATGGGAATGCACCACCCCGAGTCCTCGTAGCTTGTCCTTGAGTCCAGAATGTTGAATGTTCCTTCGAATTTTACTGTGTCTAGAATAAACACTTGCAATTCACTTTAAACTTCCATCATCAAAGATAAATCAACTTTCGAAGTGCGGTAAATAAAAATTTAGGTTCATAGATTCTCCCTTGGTAATCTAGATCTTTATCAAAAATTTCAGTTACATTTGAAGTTTACTCTAACATGTGCTAAAATCCAAGCGTAGTGATGCACCACTGTAGATTAGATGAATTATATTCTCTTAGTCAATCTAAGTACTCATGAAATAACCAATCTGGGCTAAAGTGTCCAACACGGGACATAATGAAATAAAACCAACCGAGCTCTTCTATCCTTTGGGCAAACTGGTAAATGCAGTTTAGTCACACTGGTATCTTCACTTTCATCTTCTAAAGAAACTTCTGCAAGTTCACGAAACATCACAAGGTTTAGGCTTACATTTCAAGTTTTCATTTTCTTTTCTGCATGCTATAAGTGACTTCTCCAACTGATTAACATGTTCTTTGGATCCAGTTACTATTCTCCCTTTTCAATTCTTTCAAACCGTCTTCTATTCCTCTTTCTGTTTCCAACAACTTTGAATTACACCTTTTAATTTTACGATTTTGCATAATCCTCCAAAATAATGGCCAAATGGCCTACACTGGTCAAACAGACCTTATCACTACCTAATTCGGGTAGAACAAACAAATTGGTTCATACAGAACCAGGTCAAACAGACCAATACTCTATCCACTATGGGATAAGTAAACACAACAGCCAATTGGGCTAAATAGGACAGGAATCATTATGCTCTGGCCAGAGACTTTTGGCTCCTTCGGGATCAATTCAGATCCATGAGTCACTTCCTGAAGACCACAGTATCTGCCCAAGAACTATGCTGAGGATGTCAACCAGGGATACACAATATCAACTTGTACACACCTCAATTTTGGCAAAGCCGGGTACAAGTAATCCACCTCGGGGATTCTTCTGAGTGTTAGTGACTTCTCAGTTTCAGCAAGGCTGGGTACAAGTAATCCACCCCGGGGATTCTTCTGAGTACCAGTGACTTCCATTATTCTGATATCATATTATACATCTCAACATTCAAGGGAAAGGTAACAATTCTAGCAATCACGCATGCTGATTTATCAAAAACTTCTTCCAAACTTTCCATCCATCTCTCTTCGCGATTGTCACATCAATTAGTGCCACCTTAGGGCTTGTTATCTAAAAGTAGTGATAGAATCCCAAAATAGGAGTCCATGAATGTCATCAGTTTCTCAAAAGTCAATAGCTGTCTCTAGTACTCATCCTATAGTCTCAAGGATTTATGGAAGCTACAAGGAAGTGCCAATAACAGAGGAGGACTTAAATGTTGATGATTAGGAGTGTAAGATGAGTAAAATCCATACTCTAAGAACACAACCAAAGATCTGTAAGGAGTGCATAGAGGACAGATAAAGCTGTGAATTTATGCGTAAATTGGAATATAGAAATGAAGAGATTCGTATACATCTTTTTTGATGTAAAGAGCCTCCTAGGTCCATTTTAGCTTCCTCTGGGTCTTTATCTGCTATTGAACGGTGCACATCAAAGAGGTCTCGGAAGACATCGACAAATGGTACCTCAATTAACTTGAGAGTTTTCTGGATGCACAACTATGTATCAATTGAAGATGATGGTGTGGGAGTCCCATGTAGTGAAGGAAAATTAGAAGCTTCATAAAGGCACAATGGAACGGGTCAATGAATTGGCCACTTTAGCTGACTTGAATGTTTTCCCTTGGGATAGTCTATGGATTATGGATACTGAAGTTTATGAAAATTTTGATATTGCTGAGGAGCTATCAGAGCAAGAAATGGAAAATGAGCAATTGGAGGAAGGATTCAAAGGGACACTTTTGACATCAACTGTCCTTGCTCAAGTGGTTGCAATAGATGAATGGAGGATATACTTGGAGATACAGTTTTTCCCCCAAGTGTAGGGATACAAAATGAATGGAGAAGGGATTATGCATGATGCCCACAAGGGGTTTTCATCATGGTCTCCGTAGTGCCAAGTAACCGAGAAATAAAGAAGGTTTTCAAGGCCCTCTCAAGAACCCCTCCACACGTTTCCTAATACCTTGCGTTTGTTTAAGGTGTTATCCTCCAAGAGGAAGATATGCAAGAAACAGACACATAGAACTAGGGGGATGGATGGATTATGACTGTCCCATACCAGTCCCATCTGCAAACCCATCCTCACAATAGAATTTCCCCAAGTCACCTACTCCCCCATACAACCTGCCAGGGCCCTACCTATATATGGCAGTTTTACAGAAGTCACATTACTCCACACACGCCAACAATTGTAAAATTAAAATGCCTCAAATCAAGAAGGATTAAGTGAAACAAGTCAATAAGTTAAATCCTCAATTAAAATAAAACAAGCCAAGAAAAAGTGAAGATCAAAGATAGAAATTATTGTAACATCCCAAGTTCAACAAGTCCTTGAGGCAAAAGGACCATCTCAAAATTTAAATAAAGAAATAAAACACTGTGGCTTAACACTTTAGTAAAATCTTTAAGACAAGAATAAACAATATAACAATCTCATAAAATTTGCACATGACAAGCACTGTGTAGCCTTACAACAAGACCACCTAAGGGGAGTACAGAACTTGGTGAACTTCTATTGCTCAAATAGCTGAATCGTACAATGGTCTTAAACAACATAGACAACAATGATAATCGTCATGTCACGTTAAGCATTTGCCTCAAAACTTGAAACAACCTTATCATACTTCTATATCAAAAATCCAAATGAATAGTTATATGACCCCATACAACCCAGGGCATGCCATTCTAAAAAGTTTACGATGTGCCACAAGAGGAATTAGCCATGGAATATGATATTCACTTCACAAGTCTTACGGTTGTCATGTACCCAACTACTATTGTCCCGTTACACATACCATTACTAACATCAAGCTATCCTCTTCACCATCTAGGGAAGGTTTACTTATGACCTTATCATTTCTTTTTCATGTTTCTATCCATGTTTATCATTAACTGGATGATCATTAGATCGTAAGAGGGGGAATACTATTAGTTGTATGTCTTAATTCTGACCATGTTTTAGGTTAGCGGACCTTCAGGCCTAGTGTCTAAACCAAAAGCTCTGATACCACATGTAAGGACCCGACTCATCCTAAATCAAATAACATTAAATTCTGATTTCAAAAATACCAATGAATAAAAATTTTGATCTGACAAATGTAGGAAATGTGAAATTCTTCCAAAAGTGCTTTAATGTATGCTATAGCAATGCGATGAAACTTGACATTTAGTTTCCTAGAATCATCAGGGTCTTAAAAGATCACCAATTTTAAATCTAGTAAAGAGAGAGTACATTACGAGAGATGATAACCTCAAAGAACAATGGATCAGTTCATACCTTAAGTCATGCATTACATCCTGCATTCATTTCTGATAGCTTGCTTCTCTTCTAGTAATTGTATCCTTATCATCTGCACAAAATTAACTTAACAATCTCATGTTAACACAACTCAGTAATCACTACTTAGAGAATTAAGATCACAATGCCAATTGTAGGACTCCCTACATCAAGGGGACTTGAGTACTGGGGGCATCCTTCGCCGTCCAGACTGCCTACATACCTTGTATCCACGGGATCAAGGCCCCCTCCTTAGGATGTGACTAACGCGGGGAATGTGAACATGTAGTTCTATTTTGCACTATGTTTGGTGTAACTGTGAGTGGGTACCCAACCCTTTCTAGGGTTATCCCCTACCCTAGACAGTTCTTCGTCGGCTGCCACCCACTCGGTGAAACAGGGATGGGAGTTAGTCAACTACCACAAACACCTAAAGGGGCATTTATCAATTAGTCCTAGTGTGGAGGAATCCCTATAAGGTATCTACCCATGAAATCCAATTTACTTCCCCAAGCCAAATCAGTTAATTATCATGACTAAGTTCATTCCTAATTCCCTAGTACTTTCACCATGTCTGCGAGGGCGAGGTGAAAGCATATGATAGATAGCATTTTTGGATCAGCCTAGTTGCCCTATCTGACAATTCACATATCCTCCCCGATCTACACTCGCGTGTCAATAAACCTCATTTTCTGATATAGAACAATACCAACATAATAGTACATATACAAAACTAAGTGTTAAGACCACTCATAAAATTAGGGTTAACTGATAACTTTGTTCTTCAAATACAATTCCAAATACAATATGAACAAATTCTGAATAATCCTTGGGAAACAATATGACTTTTGATGAACAGATAAACTTAACAAGCTTGCTAATTCATAAATCAGATATTATCTATAAAATTTTATAGTATGAAAAGAGTGTTATAGACCAAGGCAGCTCAAGCAAATTTTATATCAAATACTTAGAAATCTAATCCCACATAATAATATTTATCTCATTCTTAGGATTCTTTTAACAATTTATAGAGTAGAAACAAGATTCAACCATGCGGCGTCTGTGTATACATTCACAAACCAAATTACTCACTCATACTTTCACATTCCCAATTATTTATACAAATAAAGTTATTTGTAAACATAAACTGGAAAGGATACTTAAGCTTTCAATCTAAAATGATATGATAATTAAGAAATGTTTTTTAATATGGAACCTGTTTGTGAGAAAGATGCTATTAAGATTTTATCATGATTATGGAAAAGGAGGTTATCCCAAATTATAGGAACATGATTAAATAGAGTTTTCAAGGGTCAAGTCAAAGGGAACTTTTACATGGTATCATACTTCACCAATGCTATTTGTGTGACCATAAGATTTCCTCCTCCCCTTACAAATTAGAGCCTCACTCCACAATCTCACTACACATTACTTTTAGAGAGCTTCATGACAATAATTATGATAGTGTAATTGTAGTGGTAAGTGTACCCTATAGCATAATAGAATTCACAAGAAACACATGGTTCATGTGCACTTGATGCTAGCAGATAACTCAAAGCTATATTCAAAGCAAACTCTCATATAAGTTGAAGGTACAATAATTGATTCCCACATTATTTCAAAGGATGTGCTTCCATAGGTAGCTAAGTATGAAATATATTTTCAATGGTCTAATTCATTACATCAATATTAACTACAAGATAGGGAGAATTCTATCTAACCTATTAAAACTCACAGGTGAAAATTACAATTTCATGTCAATCCCTACAATTGGTAACATGATTAAGTTATTTAGTTTTGATCAAACACCTCATAGATGTTATGATACAGGGAGGATAAGGTAATAATTCCTCCTTTAAAATTTCACATATAGACATGATGAGAAGCCCCTAGATGACAAGTACAATAGATAGGGTCTATTTGTTGAGGATGTAAGGATTTCTTGTGATGGAGAAGTAAATCAATTCCACCATAAAAATCAAAATAAGAATTAGATACGGTACAGGAAAATTATGTAAGTCCCTATGGTAATTTCATTTCAGCATTTTCGTATTAGATGTTAAGACGAAAATCACCCCCAGCAATTACAGAGTTGCATTCACAAACTCATCTTGATATACAGAATAAATCTCACACATCAAAGTGGGACCACAACACCAACTTATTAAATACTATTAGGCAAATAACCACTATCAAAATAGACTAATTTATCAAGAAGATAAGCCTGTATTTATTCATTCCCAGCTTCTTTCTAAACCACAACCAAGAAATACTGCCTAATTAGATAATAATCTCTCCTACAGAAGATATATACAAAAGCCAAAAATAGATACATACAAATAAATGTGCAAACTCAAACAAATAACTTGACAAATGCCAAAATATTAATGCATGAATATTTTTCCATTCTTTTTATATTCAAATTCTGTGCAGCACAATTCAGAGGACAATATTTGAATAAAACTATTTTGACTCTTTTGTGTATTTAATTATTGAAAATATTTTGTGTATTGACTTATTGAAAATAATTGCTAAATCTCCTATTTACATTGGGCGTATTGGGAGGAAGTTTGGACAGGCATTGCCAGCTCCTTTGGCCAACTCCTTTCAGTTGATGAAGTGACCAAATCTAGAAAATGCTATCTATTAATAATTAATTTGAATAAGCAATGCCTTGGTCAGCACCCTTCTTGTGGATACCAAAATGGAAACTTTCAAACAGGCCATGGTCATCCGTCAAGGCAAAACAAAGGGGGGGGTTTTGTCAAATCCTATGCCAAAATGGGAGCTTTGAGACAGAGTATAGACATTCATCAAAACATAATTGAAAAAGGAATTTCACCAGATACAATTTTTTTTGAAATGCACTAGTAGACACGTATGTAGAATGTGGAAACATAGACTAGGCATGTGAACCGTTTGATAGAATGTCTCAAAAAGATGTCATAAAGTGGAATGCAATGATCACCAATTTGCACAAAATGGAATCATTGAAAAGGCTTTAGAAACTTTCAGGGAAAATGCAATTGGCAGGCGTTAAGCCAAAATCCTTAACCTTTGCCAATGTCCTCCCTATCTGTACCAAATGGGCGCTTATGAACAGGGTATGGATTTTTTATTAGAGCATTACGGAAGGGACAAATTTGTTAGCTATTATAATGGAAATTACTCTGGTAGACATATGTGCAAAATGAAAATGCACAGACAAGGCACGTATGTGTAAAATGAAACCACACAGAGTATTATATTTGCAAATACTCTGGCAGACATATGTGCAAAAATGAAAATGCACAGCTAAATAGGTGACCACGATATGTGAGACAGAAACTAATGGCAATCCCACAACTAGAAATTGGGATGACCACGAGAATATTAGAAATTACAATGGGTATGTTATCCTCGAGTAATCCAAAGGAGTAGGCTTCCACATCAATTTCACTCATTGATTCATAGATACACCCTTGCATAAAGATAATCAAAATTATACTAACAAACAATAGGCTGTATAGGTTTTTAAATTGCAGCAATGTTATGATTTGTGAAATCATACTCAGCAGAAGACATATAAGAAGGCAACTGCAGTACTCCGGCTAGAACACCCTTAAACAGAATGAAGAGGATAAAATCACTAGAATCAAAGAGAAATAGGTTGAGGCAGGAAGTAAGTCATAGATATTCATAGCAATTAAACATGATAAAAAAGCTAAACTCTTATTAGTGTATCCAATTTAACTTTTTTTTTAGACTTTTGCATAGCCACATCTGTAATTATTCGTGGCATTATGAATTTATGGATTTAACGAAGATAATAGTGAAAGATGAACACTATAGTCAACTAGTAGGATGAACATTACCACAACCAAGCTGAAAACTTATGAAATAGAAAATTCTACGAAACTAACATTCAATGCAGCTTTCTCTCATAGTAGCGAACTAATTATGAGAGGAATTGACATTGCTGATAGTTAGAATATACGATTACCTCACAACAATAACATCAATGCTCCTCTTGCAACTTCTTTCCAAAGTGGAAAGCCACTTCCCTTCCTAGCATTCAGTCTCACTGGGCATGAACAGGTTTCTCTAGCCTTTTCCAACCAAAGATCCGTGTGTCCTTCTTCCTTAACATTCGAGGCATTTTATAGCAAATTCCATGCATCCCCACTATCTTTGTTTAATACGAATGCATCCTCCACTGTCTTATTTTAAGGATAATGCTTTCTCCACTGTCTTTGTTTAAGGAAAATGCTCCCTCCACTGTCTTTGTTTAAGGAAAATGCATCTTCCACTCACTAGTGGATTTGCAAACTTATCATCTATTCCTTATGTGTAATCCATTTTGTATTTTAAATGAATATATTGTTTTATATTAGTTTTTAAAAAATTGAGTTGTGACAAATATCCTCATGCACCATTCCAAAATAAGATCAGTAACTTCTACCTCACTTGGAATGTCATCATCTTCCCTACTATTTTCTTCAAAATGCATTCCAGCCAACTCATGCGAAAAAGATTACCGGGTCCCGTGCAGCCATTGGCACTCACGTCTTTGGAGGGTAGATTATTCTTGTGAGATATTTGGTTACTTTTCTTCTTATTTATAACATTTTCTAATATTGCTTCCATCTTGATGCCATCTCTTCGACAATCTTGTTGTGTAGCATAAGAGATATCGCATTCATCCTCGGTCTCACCAGAAGGAATCATACCATGACAATTGTAGTTTTCTGGTATTGAAGAATGTGTCTGTAAGAAGTTAGCCAATGTCCTTTATCATGAACCTTGCAAGTTTTTAGGCTCGGATGACATTTCAACTCAAGAAGCTCCATAGACATGTCAAGAAGCTCCATTGATCCTCCACTTTGGATAAGAACCTTTGCAACAACTTCATCTTCAACTGGATTCAATGAGCAAGTGGAGTAAATCAATCTCCCTCCAACTTTAAGCAAGGCAATCCCTCGCATAGCGATTTGCACTTGAAGGAGATGTACCCTATTGCCAAGTCTAGTGTTCCGTTTTCTCCATATATTAGGTGCCTTGTGGACTATGCCATCTCCACTGCATGGTACATCACATAATATGCGAACAAAAGACAAATCTCTTCTTTCAATTGTCTCAATGCCTACATTCAACTCAGGCCTTGCACCATCTTCTCCCCTACCAGGAACTGGTTTTCCCAACAAGCTATTAGTATTATGCTGGCATCCTAGAAGTTTTGTGATTCATTATTTTCAACCATCAAATTAGCACTACACATCCTTTTTGTCTGATGAATAAAAAGATTGCACCACTGGACTTCAGATATCGAGGGGACAGAAAATCATGTTACCCTGATATTCTGATATGATATTTTCTTTGTAGCACCGCATAGGTTTTAGGGTTTATGCATGGTCCTTCTACTTGTGTTTGCACCAATTTCATTCTTCCACTCATAAACATTTGCTATTCGGCATGTGGATGTGAAGATTCTGGCGAAGGTTGTGGAACCCGATGTTAAATTTGTGTATCACATTTGCTTGAAAGTTTGTAAAGTTTTTTCAACAAAACCAATTTTTATATCCTGCATTCATTACATTACATGAAATTGTATTTTCCTGCGCTAATTTGGGAAATGCCATATTTATCTCTGCAGAGCTCTTATATTGTTCATTTCACCAGAGAATATCCAACCAACACACTGGCAACCTTAATATATGACAAACTCTTCAATATATTTATCGTTATGGTCTTGTTCCTAAACTATCATTTTGGTGTAGACAGAGAAAGTGTTGGCAATGTTCTTTATTCCTGCAATAATGATGTTTTGATAAACTATGGAAACATTGTTTTATGCTTTTCCATACTTTGCATTCATGTTCACCAGGTTTGTAACATCTGGATAGAACTTCTATTCCATCGTGCTTTCAAGTCCAGGTCTATTCAAAACTCACCATGCTTGCCCACTGGGAAACTACAAACTTTCTTCCGCACTTTTGCACTATTTTAAAGAATGTATCACATGCCATGTCATGATGTTACAGCTTTATTATCTTTTCCCCTCATGATTTCACATAAGTTCAGTAAATCTCAAATAACTGTCACCAAAAAGTGATTTTCCTGGTCTTCTACAATTAGAACTTCTTCGAGCCTAGCCATACGACAAATCATGAGCATCCTCAATTCGAACATAGGTTGGGCATATGGATGTCTCCCTTATATAAGATGAGAGCTGATCCCGTTAAAAATACCAGAAAGTAAAGAAATCTTGAAAACCTCAATGTCATCCACCTAAGAAATACCAATCAGATATTCAAGACCTATGAGAAGTGCGGTTTGGTTTTCAGGAGTACTTTGAAGTATGCAAATGTGTGACATGTAAAACAAAATGAAGAAAAGTTCCTAGTTCTGGATGAATGCCTCTCTTTCAGTTGATCTATTTTCATAGGCCTCTAAGATTTTGTTCCAGGTGGTAAAATAGCCTACAATTTCACCATGAAGATCATATAAAGCTTCACAAATTGTGTATCATATAACTCCCCAAAGTTGAGGGCTACAACCTCAGTTAAGCATCACAAAGCCAAATTTCTATAGGCAAGCACAAGAAAAGATTCAGCAAGGTATCAAGCAGGGGAGATTCAAAGATATAACCAAGAGGAATCCATGATAAAAATGCATGGAGAGTGGCCAAAGTTGCCCTTATAAGTTCAGTTCTCTATGATACCAATAATACAATTCATGTATAAGCTGGAATTCATTGTTCAAAGATTGCTTTAGTTCCTTAATCTTCTGTTGTGTCTGTTGGATCTAGGGCATACAACTGAGAGGGGGGGGGGGTGAATCAGTTGTATACAACTTCTTCTTCTTTCAAACACTTGATTCTTTGTTGTTAGTTAGCAGCATATCAAATAATCATCCATGAAAGCATAATACATAAACACAAGAGCAGATAAGCATCAACACATTGAACATCAAGATTTTGACATGGAAAACCCGGTTAAGGGAAAAACCACGGGGTGATTAACCCAAGAATTATTCTCTGTTAGAAGAATAAAGAAAAATGAATGGCACATGCCAATAAGGGCTCACTGCCCGAGCACACTGCTCACAAAGAGGCCCACTGCCTACAAGGAGACACACTGTCTACAAAGTGATAAAAATCACAGTCTTGAACTGGAGAATGACATCTCTACCATGTCCGGATCAGTTCCAATTAAGCCCAAAAATCTCTGCTCTGCCTTTCACACATTTCTTTGCTATGCCATACTCATCCACACACCACACTTTGAAATGAACTCACAAACCGTTATTTATACAAGACATCGACTTAGGAACAGACATCTAAGTCGGCAAACAACCATAGGAGTATCCGCAAGATGAATAACACATCCGGTCGGCCATCACAAGAACATTCGCAGGATGAACAACTCATCCGGTCGGCTAAACAGAGCAAGAACTTCATCCGGAAGAATAACTTCAATTCTGAGCTCTACCATCAATGCGGACCAACAACACAACCTAAACATGATCCAAGAACCTTCACAAGCCTGTCTGAATGTCCGGATACATCCGCACTTCCTCTACTTACTGGGATCTCTTGTCTTCCTCATCCGGAACTTCAAGAACACAGTCTGTCGCCACTGTCATAATGCAAGAGGTACTTCCGGACCTCCAAATCATACACAAATCAGGATGACACATCACAAGGACATCCCAAACACTCCGTCCAATCCGCAGATTAGGATAATACAATTCCGGACCTCACCGGACCTTTTTGTGATCCTCTGTCACCTCTGGATACTTGCCGAAACCGGTTCTATACCGACAGCCACAACTCCTTCAGATCTTCATGCGGACCTCTGAAATCTTAACTGAAGCATCTCAAGACTCATATCTACTAACCCTTTAATCCGCATCCTCCGGTTCTCATCCTATACAGTACATTTGCCTTCTTCTCATCACTGTTCTTCACTGTTCCTGACTGAGGCTAATTTTCTCAATATCCTCAGCACACAGCTCATCAAATCCTTCTTGTCAATGCAATATGAGTATGTTGACATCAATGACAACACTGGCTCACCTCATACTTGCAACAATCTCCCCCTTTGTCATTGATGGCAACATATGATGTGAAAAACCATTAAGACAAGAGCTTCAACTTTTCATATGTCTTCTCTTAAGACAAGAGCTTCAACTTTTCATATGTCTTCTCTTCCTTTACTGCTCCCCCTTTGATCATCAACCACTTGTTTTTCACATGTCTTCTCTCCCCCTTTGACATCAATGGCAAAGGGCTCATACTTGCAATTCTCATACATCAGAATCATACCAGCTGCTCCCCCTTAGTTGCAGCTCCCCATTAGTCCGGATCACAAGATATGACTGTGATAGCCACCGGACTGATGCACATCAGTGCATCTTAGTTCATCACCGAAGGGGCCATGACCCCTAACTTCTCCTGGAGATATTCAAAAGAGTCTTTGGGAAGAGGTTTTGTAAAGATATCTGCAATCTGATCCTTGGAGGGAACATACTCCAATCTGACTTCTTCCTTGTTTACTTGTTCTCTCAAAAAGTGAAATTTAATAGATATGTGCTTAGTCTTAGAATGCAATACCGGATTCTTGGAGATATTAATTGCACTTGAATTATCACAGAAAATTGTGATAGGCTTCTCATATTCAACTTTGATGTCTCTTAGCATCTGCTTCATCCATAAGATTTGAGTGCAACTACCTGCTGCTGCAATGTATTCTGCTTCAGTTGTAGACAGAGATATTGCATCTTGTTTCTTGCTTAGCCAAGA
Source organism: Cunninghamia lanceolata (assembly GCA_027924645.1). NCBI lineage: Eukaryota > Viridiplantae > Streptophyta > Pinopsida > Cupressales > Cupressaceae > Cunninghamia > Cunninghamia lanceolata. The sequence continues at coordinate 1,209,247 of BSBN01000429.1, read as the reverse complement.
AACCAATCTCTTCCCCAAAAAGAATGCTCCACCACTAGTGCTCTTCCGGTTATCCACATCTCCTGCCCAATCTGCATCTGTGTAAGCATGAAGAGAGAAGTCCGGATCTCTAGGGTACCATAGACCATACTCAACTGTTCCTTTCAAGTACCTAAAAATTCTTTTGATTGCCATAACATGAGATTCTCTAGGATCAGCCTGGAATCTTGCCACAAGACCAACAGCCTGCATTATATCTGGTCTAGTTTGAGTGAGATACAACAATCCACCAATCATTGATCTATACTTTGTCTGATCTGCCTTTGGAGAATCATCATCTTTGCTTAACTTACATCCGGTTGCCATAGGAGTGTTCATAGGCTTTGAGTCTTCCATACCAAATTTCTTTAACAATTCTTTCACATATTTGGTCTGAGAAATGAAGATCCCTTCTTTTGTTTGAGTAATTTGCAGACCCAAGAAGAAATTCATTTCACCAAGCATAGACATTTCAAACTCACTTTTCATCTAATTTGCAAAAGTTTTGCACATACTATCTCTTCCTCCAAAAATGATATCATCCACAAACACTTCAACAATTAAAATATTTTCATGATCAATTTTGAAATATAAGTTACTGTCAGCAGTACCTTTGTTGAATCCAATCTGCACAAGATGCTTATCCAACCTTTCATACCATGCTCTTGGGGCTTGCTTCAATCCATACAAAGCTTTCTTCAGCTTGCAGACCATATCATCATTATCAGACAATTGAAAACCATCCGGTTGTTCAATGTAGACTTCTTCTTCCAGATCACCATTTAGGAAGGCAGACTTGACATCCATCTGATATACCTTGAAGTCTTTGAAGGCAGCAAATGCAAGAAGTAATCTGACTGCTTCAATTCTTGCCACCGGAGCAAAAGTCTTTTCAAAGTCAATTCCTTCTATTTGAGAGTAGCCTTTGCAGACCAATCTAGCTTTGTTTCTGATTACTTCACCAGCTTCATTTAGTTTGTTCCGGAAGACCCACTTGGTTCCAATTACATTCCTGTCTCTAGGTCTGGGAACAAGATCCCAAGTATGATTTTTCTCAATTTGCATCAATTCATCTTCCATTGCTTTGGTCCAGTTTTCATCATTGCAGGCTTCATTTATTGTTTTAGGTTCAATCTTTGAAATCAGACAACATTCATTCTGATTTTGAGCAACATTCCTTCTAGTTTGTACACCTTTGCTTCTGTCACCTATGATTTGATCTTCAGAGTGGTTCAGTTTTACATACCTTGGAATTTTGGGAGTATCCTGCACTGCTGCTTCTTGATCAGGCTCATTCAGACCTATCTCTTCTTCCTGATTTACCGGATCAGGCTGACTCTGTCTCACCGGAGAGGATTGAGGTCCTTGAACACTGTCTTGGTCATCTTCATCAAACTCATAAAATCTTGAAGGCTTCTCAATTCCTTCATCAACCTTTACATTGGTGCTTTCTATCATCTTCCTCAATCTCTTATTGTAACACCGGTATGCTTTGCTTTGAGTGGAGTAACCCAAGAAAATTCCTTCATCACTTCTAGCATCAAACTTTCCTAGATCTTCATCTCTTTTAATATAACACTTGCTACCAAATACTCTGAAATATTTCACAGTAGGAGTGATGCCAAACCAGAGTTCATAGGGGGTCTTACCGGTGTTGTTTCTGATTTGAACTCGATTGAGAGTGTAGACTGCGGTGCTGATAGCTTCTTTCCAAAACATTTGAGGAACATTTGCTTCCAACATCATTGTCCTAGCAGCTTCCTGGATGGTCCGGTTCTTTCTCTCAACTACTCCATTCTGCTGTGGAGTCTTAGGAGCAGACAACTGTCTCCTTATACCCTGTTTCTCACAAAAGTCAATGAATTCACCAGATGTAAATTCACCACCTCTATCAGACCTTAGACACTTTAGTTTCAATCCGGTTTGATTCTCCACCATAGCTTTGAAGATTTTGAACTTCTCAAAAGCTTCTGATTTTTCTTTTAGAAAGGTAACCCACATCATCCGGGAATGATCATCAATTAACAACATGAAATATCTATCACCCTGCAGACTCTTGATTCTTGTCGGACCACATAGATCAGTATGTACTAATTCCAACAATCCGGTAGAAGACTGATCTTTGCTTTTGAAAGAGACTCTGCTTTGTTTACCTAACTGACATTCTTTACACACACTATTTGTAGGTTTCATCAATTTTGGAAGATCTCTCACAGCCTGAGTATTGCTTATCTTGATGATGTTATCAAAATTTACATGACACATTCTTCTATGCCATAACCAACTCTGATCAATTTGGACAAACAAACAACTTTTATTTGAACCAACCAGATGAAAGATATTACCTTTTGTCTGAGTACCGGATGTAATTTCAGTTCCGGAGCTTGTAAAGATTCTGCATTTTCCATTCTTGAACCAGAGATCATAGCCTTTGTCCACTAACTGACCAACACTGAGAAGATTGTGCTTCAATCCTTCAACATACAGTACATTTCCTGTTTTGCTCTTACCATCAAAGGAAATAGTTCCCCTACCTCTGATTCTGCCAGCAGAATTGTCACCAAACTTTACCATTCCTCCTTCATATCTTTCCAAATCTAAGAACTTATTCTTGTCACCAGTCATATGGTGAGAACATCCACTGTCAATAACCCAATCATCCTTTTCTTCCACTTGAGCAGCCAAGGCTTTTTCAACAACTTTGTGATTGACAGATTCAGAGAGTATTGAATCTTCTTCCTTGATGGCTATAAACACCCACTCATTTCCGGATTTGCTTCCTAGTTCTGATTCATCATCTGTTACTCCTTCATTGTCATCTTCTTCATGAACATAATAGCAATTCTTTTGAAACCTTTGTCTGTGAGTATTAGATCTTGCAGATCTCTCTGGACATCTTGAGGCAAAATGACCAATCTTATTGCAGTTGAAACACTTAAAGGGTAGTTTTCCTTCATACTTACCGGATCCTCTTGGCAGTCTCTTTGCAATGAGGGCTTCAAGTTGAGCTGTTTCTGCTTCTTCTTCTTCCATGTCTCTTCTTGCTTGATCATACCATGACATTTTCCTTGATGAGTTTTCACCCGGATCAAATCTCTGTTTGCCTTTCACATAGGCACTGGCTTTGAAAGCAGATTCAGTCTTGGGAGGATCATCTCCAAACTCGGTCATTTCAAATGCAGCTAGTTTGCCAGCCAGTTGTTCTCTTGTGACAGTTGTGTGGGCTCTGAATTCATCAATGGCAGCAACTTTGATTTTGTAGGCAGCAGGAAGGGATCTTAGGATTTTGCAGACAATCTCATTTTCATCTAAAGTTCCACCAGCATTTCTGATTCCACATACCAGCTCATTTACTCTTGGCATGAAGGTAGTGATGTTTTCATCATCTCTCATTTTCAATCTTTCAAATTTCCCTTTCAGGCTTTGTAACCTTGCACTTTTGACAAACTCATCTCCTTCATACAGAAGTTCCAGTTTAGTCAGGATCTCATATGCAGTTGGTAGGTCAATAACATTCGAGAGATCTGAGTCATTCAATGCGCTTAGAAGAGCTTCCTTGGTCCGCAGATTGTTTTCAGCTTCTGTGATTTCATTCAGAGTTGTCGGACCACCTTGTGGAGGTACATATGGTTTTGAAACCATAGCCAAGTATGCTTTTCCCATACATTCCAAGTGACACTTCATGCGACCTTTCCAGAGAGTGAAGTTGGTTCCATCGAACTTCGGACTATCCTTCTTGTATGACGACATCCTGGATCTCCTCAAGCGGTTAAGCTCCTATCAGAGGAACTTGGCTCTGATACCAATTGTTGGATCTAGGGCATACAACTGAGAGGGGGGGGGTGAATCAGTTGTATACAACTTCTTCTTCTTTCAAACACTTGATTCTTTGTTGTTAGTTAGCAGCATATCAAATAATCATCCATGAAAGCATAATACATAAACACAAGAGCAGATAAGCATCAACACATTGAACATCAAGATTTTGACGTGGAAAACCCGGTTAAGGGAAAAACCACGGGGTGATTAACCCAAGAATTATTCTCTGTTAGAAGAATAAAGAAAAATGAATGGCACATGCCAATAAGGGCTCACTGCCCGAGCACACTGCTCACAAAGAGGCCCACTGCCTACAAGGAGACACACTGTCTACAAAGTGATAAAAATCACAGTCTTGAACTGGAGAATGACATCTCTACCATGTCCGGATCAGTTCCAATTAAGCCCAAAAATCTCTGCTCTACCTTTCACACGTTTCTTCGCTATGCCATACTCATCCACACACCACACTTTGAAATGAACTCACAAACCGTTATTTATACAAGACATCGACTTAGGAACAAACATCTAAGTCGGCAAACAACCATAGGAGTATCCGCAAGATGAATAACACATCCGGTCGGCCATCACAAGAACATTCGCAGGATGAACAACTCATCCGGTCGGCTAAACAGAGCAAGAACTTCATCCGGAAGAATAACTTCAATTCCGGGCTCTACCATCAATGCGGACCAACAACACAACCTAAACATGATCCAAGAACCTTCACAAGCCTGTCTGAATGTCCGGATACATCCGCACTTCCTCTACTTACTGGGATCTCTTGTCTTCCTCATCCGGAACTTCAAGAACACAGTCTGTCGCCACTGTCATAATGCAAGAGGTACTTCCGGACCTCCAAATCATACACAAATCAGGATGACACATCACAAGGACATCCCAAACACTCCGTCCAATCCGCAGATTAGGATAATACAATTCCGGACCTCACCGGACCTTTTTGTGATCCTCTGTCACCTCTGGATACTTGCCGGAACCAGTTCTATACCGACAGCCACAACTCCTTCAGATCTTCATGCGGACCTCTGAAATCTTAACTGAAGCATCTCAAGACTCATATCTACTAACCCTTTAATCCGCATCCTCCGGTTCTCATCCTATACAGTACATTTGCCTTCTTCTCATCACTGTTCTTCACTGTTCCTGACTGAGGCTAATTTTCTCAATATCCTCAGCACACAGCTCATCAAATCCTTCTTGTCAATGCAATATGAGTATGTTGACATCAATGACAACACTGGCTCACCTCATACTTGCAACAGTGTCATCCCTGACATCTTTTCCCTCAACAATGCTGCCAAAGTTTCCATATGGGGCAGCATTAAAACATGATGGTTCTTTGCTATAGGATGACATAAACCATAAGCTATATCAAATTGTTTTTACTTTCTTTCACAAAGAATCTTCCAAGCATTTTGCATCAAGGGGTTTTATCATAGGTAATACATAATGGATTCTTTGATTTTTCCTTTCTGCTTCTTTGTGACTATATTTCTGAGTTCTAAAATTGATTTCCACACATGGGGGACCTAAAATTTTGCCAAAAAAACTGTATGAAATTTTAGGTCCCAACAGTCCCAACATTTTTGAAAGAAAAGAGGGGTAAAACCATCCGGACCAGGAGATTTATCTGGATCTAAGGAAAAAACCACTACCTTAATTTCTTCTAAGGAAAAATGTTTCATCAATTCTAAATTATCTTCTTGTGATATCAAAGGAGGGATATGATTAATAACTTCTAGCATAGTCGAATGCGGGACCTTAATATTTTCTTTTGAAAGAAGCTTCTAAAAAAACTTTACTCCTTTCTGAATAAGAACATCATCTTGCAAAATATTCCCATAGAGTCTTTAATTGCATGAATAGAATTCTTATGTCTTCTTACCATAGCCGAAACATGGAAAAATTTTGTATTTCAGTCTCCTTCTCTAAGCCAAGTCTCACTCGATTTCTGTCTCCAAAAAAATTCTTCTCTAGCTAAAACTTCGTCCAGGTTAGATTGAAGAGATTTTACACATTCAAAAGAAGCAATATCCATGTCATTTTTAATAATGACTTCATTCATCTATTCTAACTGAGATTGCAAAGCAGCTTTTTGAGAAAAAATATTACCAAAAGAAAGTTTATTCCATTCCTTAATTTTGTTTCTTATGAATTTCAACTTCTCATTGAGCCAAAACATGCAAGAACCTTTCACAAAAGGGGCATTCTTCCACCAAGTTTCCAGCAGAGATAAGAAGCTACAATCTCTAAACCACATAGCTTGGAACTTAAAAGAAGATCTATGTTTCTTTTTAGTCATATCCATGTCCAAGCGAAAAGAAATGGGAAAGTGATCTGAAGCAGAAAAGGGCAGAACAGAGGTACCAGATATTTTAGTATCAAGACAACAATCAGAGGAGAACAAAAATCTATCCAATCTATCTACAATATTTAAAAAATCCTTTCTCCTATTGGACCAAGTGAAATTCCCATTTAATAAAGGGCTATCCACCAACGCATTATCTGAAATAAAATCATTAAAATCATCAATTACCCTCTGGGGAGGACAAATCCCTCCTGATTTTTCAGATAAATAAGTGATAGCATTAAAATCTCCTCCTAAGATAACTTTTTCTCCAGATAAATTTTCCAAAAGTGCAGACAAAATATCCCAGCACCTTTTTTTTCATTTGTCAAAATTGGTCCATAAACATTAAATAACCAAAAATTTAGGGATGGGGAAGTTATTTTAACTAGTAAAATTTTTTGAGTAGAACAAATCAGCTCTGCATCACAACTTTTACTATCCCAAAGAATAACCAAACCCCCTGACACCCCTTGAGAAGGAGAATGGTGAAACTTCCATTCATACCAATTTGGAAAAATATTGTCAGCTTGAGTTTGAGATAATTTTGACTCCTGAAGCAAGATAATGTCCATACCTGCAGAATCTATCTGATAATATTATATTTATATTATATTTATATATAATATAATATTATATTATAAAATAATATAATTATTATATTATAATATAAAATAATATTTATATTATATAATAATATAATATTATATTATATTTATATTATATTATATTTATATTATATTATTAATATTATAATATTATATTATAATATATTTAATTAAATGGGTGCCAAATTTAATTTTCACCCTAACCTATCATACGGGCGCCAAAATTTATAGTTGTACAACTGTCAAATTTAAGCCCTGATTGAACTTGAAATGGCATCGTTGATTTTTCTTTGGAAAATATCCTTCGTGTCAATGCACCATTAAGGAAATATCAAACTTTTGGTCTCCTTTGTTGTTGCCGCTCAGTAAAGGTTAGTGAAAATGGCTCCTGCTCTAGCCCACACCGCTAATGGCAACATGGAAGCACCTCTTCCTCCATCCAAGGATGCTAAGAAAATCAAAGATGAGAAGAAGGAAGAAGACCTGGTATTTATTTGCCTAGTTTTTGTACTAATTAATCTACTCAAAGCTAGGGTTAGGGTTTTGATTCATTTTCTTTTTATGCTCTTTCTGTGGAAATAGTTAGAGGAAGATTTAGCTTTGAAACATAACTTAGAAGTATATGTTGAAAGAGTTCAGGATTCGGATCTAGGACTACAGAAGACGACTCTCAAGAGCATGAGGTACGGTACTCTATTGTTTTGCCATTTTTATTTTTTCGACCATTCTAAAAACTTAATCACATTTTCAGACTATCAATTTTTTTTTTTTTTCTTTTAGTATGGAAAAGGGTATGCTTCCCCTTGCAAAAATAAAAAGCATGGATGTGATATGTCTACTACACAAAAAACATGTACCATTTTATGCCCTTCAATCCAACTACATTTGGGGATTTTTTTAATTCATCTATCTTTCATCAATCTCCTTACCTCACCACACCTGCCCACTTCTCGATAGATGTTTGAGAGAAGAACATAAGTTGTGCAACATTTTAGGATCCAAATCAAAAAGTAGTGTTGTTGTAAATACTCCTAAGCCTATATTCATATGTGATCTACAGGCACCAAGAAAACACATCCATACAACTAGCACAGATTTAACAAGTATCTCAATGATAAATTTTAGGGTGTCTTCAAGATAGCTAGCACGGGCAAGGAGCTCAACCATGAACACATAATGATCAACTGTAGGTGTAATGCAATAAGGGTTACAAATGTGATTGAAGTATGTACAACTCTCATCCACTAAACCTACATGGCTGCATGCACCTAGAATACAAGCAAAGATTACAATGTTAGGATATGTTTCAGAGTGCTTAATTAATTCAAAGATTTTGAGAGCATCCTTGCAAAATCCATTTTGTGCATATCCTGCAATCATTGCATTCCATGAGATGACATCTCTTTGAGGAATTATGTCAAACCGTTCATGTTTTTTGTTTATGATTCCATATTTTGCATACATGTCTATGAGAGCATTTCAAACTATAATATCTCACAAGAATCCCCCTATCATTATGCTTTGAAGGATGTCCATACCCTGTTCCAAAGCTCCCATTTGGGCACAGGCAAGGAGGATGCTGGCAAAGGTTGTGGAATTTGGATTTGCAGTTGACAATTGCATTTGCTTGAAAGTTTCTAAAGCCTATTGAACAAATCCATTTTGTGTAATCTTGTAATAATTGCATTCCATGAGATGACATCTCTTTGAGGAATTCTGTCAAACAGTTTGTGTGGCTTGTCTGTGCTTCCACATTTTTCATATATGTCTATCAGAGCATTTCCAACTATAATATCTGAAAAAAATCGACCTTCTATTATGCCTTGATGGATGTCAATACCCTATTTCAAAGCTTACCATTTTGATACAGGCAGAGAGGATGTTGGAAAAGGTTGTGGAATATGGCTTTACACCTACCAATTTCATTTGCATGAAAGTTTCTAAATCCTTTTCAACAAATCCATTTTGTGCATATAATATTTTTAAATAGTGAAAATTGATCAGCAGAGCAACACTCACTATGCATAAGACACTGGATCATTCCCCCTTTTATCCCCTTACCTAGTGGTGATATTAATGCCTAATAGGATAATGGAAGTTGATTAGATGCTTATTTTCCAGTTTGGTAAAGGAAGTTAATAATTTAACTATTACATCATCACTTAATAGATTTCCAACTGCCACACTGTTACTTGTGTTCTAGTCACACAAATGAGATGCCTTAATTCTTTTTCTACCATTTTTTATTCTCCAAGGTGATAAAAGGCATATTAATTACATTTTTCTCTAAAAGATCTTTGTAAAATGCCCAGTTACAAGCTTGTAATTTGTAGAAAGAAAATGCTAATGCACCTTGGACTTTGCAGCCCAAAGTCTGCTGGCCGATTGACAAAGCTTTTAGTTCATGCAGTGCCTTATAGTCCTTCCTTTTCTCACAATTATTATCATAAACACATGCAATTTTCTTTTACTCTTTTGTATGCATGTTTTAGTTATACTGTTTATGTGCTCTTGTAAATAAATTGGGAGCTTTCTTTTAACCCAATCCATTAAATAGTTAATGTTACAAGCATAGAACATGCAGACATATTACTTGTTTGATGAATCACATGTTGATATATGCAAATTTGTGATTAGGGTTTCATGATTTTAGAGCCTACATAGTGCTAGAGTGACACATTTTAAAATTAGTTAACTACATAGTGCCTGAGTGAGGGATCTATTTGGAAGAATCACATTCATTTTATTTATTGTATGAAGCGAATTATTATTGTGTGGGTCAACTCCCTTTTTGATTTGAGTGTCCATGTTCTTTTCTTATACTGGAGTGCCTCATTTTTTCAATGTATACAACATTAGCATATAGGACAAGGTAACCTAAAAGGCTTATGCAATCAACCTACCAATGGTATCTTGTAAGATTCAAAGTGTGTGACTTTATAGGATTTAAATAGTCTTTGAAACAAAATTCACTGATGCTTCTAGCAATTTCATTCCATTTATAGTGGAATCAGAAATATAGCTATAAGAAATTACATAATAACTTTAAATAAAAAAAACCTATACTCATGAAGAAAAATTATTTAGACCACTTGAATCAACTATTGCTAATCAGTAATTAGCGATTGCCAATATCAGACACGGCATTTCTAAACTTTGTTTCACTGCCCTTACTACATAATTTGGAAGTGAAAAGAAGTGGTGCAACTGACCTTGCTCTGGACTTTGAAAGTGAAAAGAAGGGTTGAGGTACTTTATATGTATAGGTCACAAAACTATTATCATCCTAAGAAATAAGGCTTCCAAGAGGAATTGCTTGGCTAGAATGCCATGATCTAATATTACTCTAGTTGTTAGCCATGATAGTTGACTCTTGGCATTGACATAATATCTAGTGCTTCAAGTCTATCACCTTGATCTTTAGATGCTTTGATTACCATTTCTCTCATTCATTGTGCATCTTTGTTACTGACAGATGTTGAGCTATTATGGGCTTTCCTACCAAACTTCAAGAGCCTTTTCAATTCTTTGCTATTCTTAGTTACATTTTTCTCTAAAAGATCTTTGTAAAATGCCCAATACCATTTTATGGCCTTCAATCTAACTACATCCAAGGATCTTTTTAATTCCTCTATCTTTCATCAATCTCCTTACCATTTGAACCTCACCCCAACTGCCCACTTCTGCATATATGTTTGAGAGAAGAACATAAGTCACAACATTTTTAGGATCCAAATCAAAAAGCAGCATTGCTATAAATACTCCTAAGCCTATATTCATATGTGATTTATAGGCACCAAGAAAACACATCCACACAACCACCATAGGTTTAACTGGCATCTCAATGATAAAGTTTAGGTTGTCCTCAAGATAGCCAGCACGGGCAAGAAGGTCAACCATGCACACATAATGATCGACTGTAGGAGTAATGCAATAAGGGTTACTCATGTGATTGACGTATGTACAACCCTCATCCACTAAACCTAAATAGTTGCATGCACATAGAACACAAGCAAAGCTTACAATGTTAGGATATGCTCCAGAGTGCTTCATTAATTCAAAGATTTTGAGAGCATCCTTGCAAAATCCATTTTGTGCATATCATGTAATCATGGCATTCCATGAGACCACATTTATTTGAGGTATTTTGTCAAACAGGTCACGTGCCTTGTCTATACTTCCACATTTTGCATACATGTCTACCAGAGCATTTCTAACTATAATTTCTGACAAAAATCCCCCCTCCATTATGTTTTGATGGATGTCCATACCCTGTTCCAAAGATCCCATTTTGGCACAGGCAAGGATGATGCTGGCAAAGGTTGTGGAATTTGGCTTTAGACCTGCCAATTACATTTGCTTGAAAGTTTCTAAAGCCTTTTCAAAAAATCCATTTTGTCCATATCCTACAATCATGGCATTCCATGAGACCACATTTCTTTCAAGCATTTTTTCAAACAATTCATGTGCCTTCTCTGTGCTTCCACATTTTGCATACATGTCTACCAGGGCAGTTGTAACTACAACATCTGACAGAATTCCTTTATCCTTTATGCTTTGATGGATGTTCATACCCTGTTCCAAAGCTCCCATTTTTGCATAGGCAAGGAGGATGCTGGAAAAGGCTGTGGAATTTGGATTTACACCTGCCAATTGCATTTGATTGAAAGTTTCTAAAGCCTTTTCAAAAAATCCATTTTGTGCATATCCTGCAATCATTACATTCCATGAGATGACATCTCTTTGAGGCATTCTGCCAAACAGTTCACATGCCTTTCCAATGCTTCCACATTTTGCATACATGTCTACCAGGGAAGTTGCCACTACAACAAATGACAAAATTCCTCTATCCTTCCTAGAGATGCAATCTAGGCTCTTCCCGCATCACCGCGGGAGCTATCAAGGGTCAGTGTGGGAGTGCGGGAAGTTTCCCGCACTCCCGCACTAACTCTTGATAGCTCCCGCAGTGATGCGGGAAGAGCCTATCCATAAACATAATGGATGTTCAAACATGTGTTGTCGACTACAATTGCAGTTTTTGTCAATTTTAGATGCACCAAGAAAACACATCCATACAACCAGCACATATTTAACAGGTATCTTGATGATAAAGTTTAGGGTGTCTTCAATATAGCTAGCACAGGTAAGGAGGTCAACCATGCACACATAATGATCAACTGTAGGTGTAATGCAATAAGGGTTACAAATGTGATTGAAGTATGTACAACTCTCATCCACTAAACCTGCATGGCTACATGCACCTAGAATACAAGCAAAGCTTACAATGTTAGGATATGTTCCAAAGTGCTTAATTAATTAAAAGATTTTGAGAGCGTCCTTGCAAAATCCATTTTGTGCATATCTTTATAACTTGAGTCTAGTATGTATATTCAATTTATATTTTGAGTAGTATGTATCATTTAGACTTTCACAGCCATTTACTAGAATATTTTTACCAGAATTGACATGCTTATGTTTTGATTAGTATGTGATGGTCTAGGTGTTTTGGTTGTTTAGCATCAAAGTTATATACAGTTCATACTATTTTGATTGCAGTTGGTTAAGCTTCCACGTAACCCAATAATGAATGATATTTTGAGAAAGTATCTGGAGCGCAAGACCAAGAAGGAGGGCGTGTAGGTGAGTTTTTTTTAATATGCATATTTCTTTCTTGTCATGATTGATTGCTTCTTTTGTACCATTTGTTGGTTTTCCTCGTATCTTTCAATCTGCTTCAGTCTTTATTGTCATATCTATATGTAAGATACATATAGTGTAAGGTGGATCTTATTGCATTAATGCTATTGAGTTCCATTCAGTATTAGTGCATTGAGTTTGTAAAATTCTTTAATATTGGAAGACTATTTATATGCTAGTGCTTTCTTTGGGTAAATTATGGTTTATTGTATTTTAGAGTGATGGAGCAAGTCATGTCAGCAATACAAAAATGGGTGCAATATCAATCCTACACCTATAGATCTAACCCCTAAAATTTGAAAGTTGAAATTCAAATTTTGGTCAACTCACACCCATTCCTTTCTTGCTATGAGATGACTTGGTACAAGTTTCATGTGAATATTGCCATGTACTTGTATTTAAAGACATTCAATATGCATTTACTTACAGTCAATGCATTTAAAGTCATTTGTTGTTGCAGACAAATTAGTAATTATTGGTAAACGTTCATATTGTTGTAGCATTATCTGTGTGAGTCAAACTTGAACATCAGTCCTCAATGTTGTTTAGTTGAAATTGTATATGACTAGGGATTACCTTTGCATAGATCATACTGTGTTTCAATCAAATATGAATAAATGAACTATGGAGTTTGACTATCAGACATGTATATGCATTTCTTCTTGAATACTTTCATAATATATGCCTATATTGCTGTAAAATTCCTTAACATCCCACTTTGTTTTTCATATTTCAAAGTTTCATAAATACTTTAAAAATATTAACAAATTTTGAATTTTTTGATTGTGGACAAGTACAGAGCAAGGAGAAAATGCAAAACTAGTGCCTTCTAGATGCATTTACAACCCACCCCATGTGCAACAATGGCATCACTTAAGACATGCATTCACACTGATGGCCTTTTAGCTTTAGTTTTAGTTTTTTTAGTTTTAAAAGCATAATAAATCAGCAGTTTGCATACTGCAAAAAGATTATGTCTTCAAAACTCTATATATAGAGTTCTTTGTAACATATTTTATATACAATTTGAATATACAGTGAATTATTTTCCAGCATTGTTGTTTCAATCCTTTGAGTAGATTTGTTGATAAACGAGTTCTTTGTAACATATTTTATATACAGTTTGAATATGTAGTGTGTAGATTAGGAAAACAAAAAGAAGTGAAAACACAAACTAATTGCATAAAAACACAAAGTTATACCTCACATGAAGACCCAATCTTATCAAGGGAGGAGGAAGCTTGCACCCAAGAGCTCCTAGATTAGATAACCCTATTTGATTCAAATGTGGATTGCTCTTGCTTTCAACACAAATGTAGATGAAGGATTAGAGGATAGATAGATTAGAGATTTGAGAGAAATTTGAGCATGGTTTTGATGCAAGAAGAAGTTGTTATGAATGGCTTGGGTGAGGGTTTCATTTATAGATTTTTGAAAAAGGAATGGAGGGTGAGGATCAAGAGTTGAGATCAAGGGCTAGGAATAAAAGTGAATCTTTTATTCATAGTGGATGAATTAAAAATTCATTTTTGAGAAGAGTGGAGGATAGTGGATGAATTAAAAATTTAGTTAGTGGAGGATAGTGGGGGACAATTGAATTAAGAATTCAATTAGTGGAGGATAGTGGAGGACAATTGAATTAAGAATTCAATTAGTGGAGGATAGTGGGGAATAATTGAATTAAAAATTCAATTGGTGGAGGATAATTGAATCAAAGATTTATTTTAGATAATGGAGGATAGTGGGGGACAACTGAATTTAAAATTCAGTTAGTGGAGGATTGTGGAGGATGAGGTAAGCAAGGTTAATTAAGTGTTATCTTAATTAACCTAAGTCTAGGTTAATCAGATAAACATGACTTATCTAATTAACAGGGATTAGAGAAATGGATAAATCATCTAAATAAATATTAGCAATATTCATTCAATTGATGAGGATAGGGTTGTAAGATTTAAGTGGATTAATTGAGTGAGACAATTGATCACAAGGGACATGTAGATGGGGGGAGTGGATTAGTGCAGAGGTACGTAAAATTGGTTTGCAAAGCAATCCAATTTTAGGTGTCTACACAGTGAATTATTTTCCAGCATTGTTGTTTCAATCCTTTGAGTAGATTTGTTGATAAACGAGTTCTTTGTAACATATTTTATATATAGTTTGAATATACAGAGAATTATTTTTTAACATTGTTGTTTCAATCCTTTGAGCAGATTTGTTGAAGTTTATCAACAAAAAATGTCATAGTTGATGTTTATCATGTACTAGTTGTTTATATATGACCAGTTGACAAAAATTAATGATTAGAATGACCAAATATACTACCAATGGATGGAAATTAGTTAATACAAATGACTAAATATACTACCAATGGACAGAAATTAGTGACTAAATAAATGACTAAATATACTACCAATTGACGGTAATTAATGATGACAATGACTAAATAAATGACCAGTTAACAACAATCAATGACTAAATAAATGACTAAATATACTACCAAATTGATGATTAAATATACCACCAAATTACCAAATATACTACCAAATTGATGACTAAATATACTATCAAATTAATGACTAAAATTTGTTTAGTCATAAATTTGGTCACGAGATAAATGACCGGCAATAAACTACCAATGGTCATGTGACTAAATATACTACCAAATTGATGACTAAATATAATACCAAATTAATGACTAAATTAATGACTAAAATTTGTTTGTTCATAAATTTGGTCGCTAGATAAATGATCAGCAATAAACTACCAATGGTCATGTGACCAAACTACTGATCACATGACCAATTTTTGGTAGTTTATTTAGTCATTTATTTCTATTTTTCTACTAGTGATTGCCTTACAATACTGTAAGGAATTCTCTCTAGCTTACATGTCAATTTGTAGGGTTTTGAAAAACCCCTAGTACATAGTGATATAGTTCTTAGAATCACCAAAACCCCTCATATGATTCTTGATTTGTACAACAACAAAGATGTGTTGTTGCCAAACCTTTCCCTTAAATCCTAGCAACTCATTCAAGAAGTAAAATACAAGGTAGATAATAAGAGTGCCATACCTGAAATAATAGCCTAAATCTTTTGTTCTCTTCAGATTCTCCATCAGTTGCTCTCTCATGACTTCACAGAGGTCAAAGTTTTTTCCCTCTTTCACCATCTGATATGTGGTGTGAATTGTTGTACCAGTGGATGACCCTTCTCTATTTGCATAATAAATCTTGAAAGCAATGTTCATTGTTGCATACCGGACCCCTGGATCAGTTATATCATTTACACTTAGGGTTTGTTTCTCAAACTTTTCCCCAATCAACTCTATAACCTTTTCATTCTTGATTGCCTTCATTACTAGTACTAGTCTAGTAGAGCTTAAACTAGTAACAGCCCTAATTGCCTCTTTGGTGATCCGGTAGGGTTTGTCAAGATATAAAAACTCATCATGAATTCTGCTTAAGACATACCTTACCCATTCATGTACATCTTAGAAATTAGGGTAATCTTTCTACACATCCAGTCGTTTAGCTACAATGTTTGTGTACTTCATTTTGTAACCATCATTATCTAGGAGAGTATCGCTCGGCTCCTCAAACTTCATATGGTCAATTTCATTCAGCAAAGAGTGGATGTATATCCTCACATCCTTAGTGTACATAACATCTATAGGAACATTGGAAAATGCCCCGTACTTGTCCACTTTTGTGGCCTTGTACAAAGATTTCTTGTATTTTGGCCTCAGCTTCTCAGAAACATCAACTAACTGTGGTGTGGCCATCTCTATCTTCTCTATATTCTGTAACCAGGATTTTAAGAGATAACAGTTCTAAAAAAACACCTTTGTACTTTATAGCTAGGGTTTTGCCTTTAGCTCCTTTTCAAATTTGTCAAACACTCTTCTGCTCTTCCAAGCTCAAGATTGTAAATTGCTTTGAATACAAATGAAGTTAGATCATGCAAATAAGTATCTTTCATTTAGCCCTAACTTTTCACATTTATTTTACCTTTTTTCTTGTTAGGTTATATGTTGCTGGTGAGTTCTTTAGATTCATAGAGACCTAATTTCATTCATCATTCCTCTGCATTTCATGTTTTCATTCTAAAAATTTGGGGTATTGAAACTATCTTGCCCTATTAATATCCTCTTCTATCAACTTTGTGCCAAATCATCTGTGTGTCTTGCTTCCATTTGTAGAAGTAACAATCATTCAGGGGGTTTAAAAAGATATGTAGTGGTTAGCTCCCCATGACTCTATGTGTAATGCCCCGCCATGAGCACCTTAGAGAACAACACATCTATGCTATGCAAAACAGAATAATTTTTTTTTTTTTAAATGAATAAGATAACAAAGTATTGTTTAACATATCTAAACACATCATTAAACTAATAACTTGTCCTCTAAGATATCATGGTGGCATTACTTGACAAATCAATTAACATGATTTAACATACATCATTAAGTAACATCAGTAGATCATTCTGAACCTATTGCATTAACTCAATAAATATTTACATCTCCATATAATAACATCAGATAAATAATCATCAGGATCTAGTTCACAGTTACAATTTCTCCTCACATGTGAGTACAGCATTACATTGTTACATTATCTCCTTCGGAATACATACATTATAAATCAACTAATACACATGCAAGTACATGAATACAATATCTATCTCCTTAATTGGTACAAGATCTGACGACTAATACACAAGATACATCATCCTTGCACATGAACAATAGCAAGGGAAAAACCAATGGATAAAAGCTCTTCCACCCGACCATGTGGAACCTTGAGGTCCACCCCACGAGCTTAGGAGTTAACATGAGGTCCCAAACAATAATAGTCAGGTAGACAAGACTAACATGAACAAAGGATGACCAAACTCTAATACAACACATGATAGATAACATAAACAACACAATACAACTTCCAGAGGCAACACATAACGAATGAGGAGAGTATAACTAGGGAATACTAGGCTGCAGTAGGGAGGAGTGTCATCACATGGATTGTCATGGGTTGTCCTAGTAAGCCTTCCTAGGCCCCGGCCCCCATCCTAGGTTGTCCTGGTAGCCTCTCCCGATTCCCGGCCCCCATACAATGCTCATGCAGAATCAACATACCTTTCATGAGGACTGGGTAGTTGATCTTGCCATTCCAGGCCTTCTCATCTCATCTCAAGCCTAACGAGCACTTGAGCCATGAGTGAGGCATCCATTTATCTTTATTTAGTGTGATTAACTACCCAAACCCCTAATTCATTATTTAGGTTATCACTGAGTTATCCAACTCCCACATGGGTTGTCTTGGACACCACTTTGGGCTCCGGCCCCCATTGAGAGCCACTCCCCTGCCTGCATCTAGAACACCCTACTCAGTAAGCATAGCCAACATCATTATGACAATGAGGACACCTGAACCATGCAAGAAATTATCCATCTTGCATAATAGTTATCCTTATATCAACATGAATATATAACAATGCAAGGAATTATCCATCTTGCATATCAACTTAACCACAAGGACAACTAACAAAACCCTGTCCATAGCAATACATAAACATTACTCCTTTTGTAGTACTCAATGTCGCCCCTTTTCAAAGTCTAACACAAAACTCAATATAAGATAATTACAATCAATACATCCACAAGGGGATTATCACCTCCTCATTATGCATTCACGACATCGAATATTCATCATTTCATGCTATCATTTACCCAACTCTCATACATAACAAGAGGCAATATATCATCCTATATCCAACACACACCACAACACTATACTTGAAAACAATTCACGTTATCCTATGCCTCTGGATTGACACCCTAACAATTTTCACAGTGGACCTCATTACAACCAACAATCTCATAACAATGTTAATAAATCCCATTTCGAAACTATTTAATCAAACTTCAATTAACAAAACCTTCCAAAGGATGTTGTAATAAGATCGTTACCAAAATTAAATTAATCAACAATAATCATAAAGATTTAAATTAAACTTTTATAATTAATATCATCTACATTAAATCTAATAATATAACTAAAATACTAATCTACATTGATTTTGCATTCTTTAAAAACTAACAATCATATAATTTATACAATTTATCGTTAGACTTTCACCCATGCATTTTCTAGACAACTTGGAGATGACAACAATATCATTTGAAATAATAATAATAATAATAATATTAACAATAATAATAATAATAAATTCCAGGGGATAAAAGATAGTAAATATTTTTCAACCAAAGAACATTAAATGAACATTAATATAACAGTTATTTATTCAACAGTGCCTCTAAAATACTATAACCTACTTTAGTGTAAGTACATTATACAAAACCCTATTATGCATATCATCATAATCCAATGTAAATTTTGACAGTTTGTTTCCACCAGTATTTCCTATACAAGAAATAATTTTTAAAAAAATAATAATATTAACAAGAACATGGACTATATAAAACCTAACTAGTGGAAGCAAATATCAGGACTAATACTCCATCCATAAGAGGCTCGAAGGGATATGTAAATAGATAATTAAGGGTGTTATCGGTTGCATATAAAACCATATATATATATATATATATATATATATATATATATATATATATATATATATTCGCATTGCACATTGATTTCAACACTATAGTCAGGAAACCCTAAGTATCACAAAAACTATATCACAATGTTTTATTGTAAGATAACATCAAAATTTTAAGGAGACCGTATCATACAAAAGGAGAGACTTTGGTTCTTACACAATTTTCTTATACTAAGGTCTATCATAATATTTTAAAGGCTCTATCGAATAGATAACTGCCATACAACAGAAATTGTTTGATAAGCATGGTTGACTATCAAATTCAAACCCTGACTGCAATCCCTTTGAACTTTTGCCGGTCTACTAAGTTACCAACTATTATTATATAGAGTCAGTCTAATATATATATATATATATATATATATATATATATATATATATATATATATTATCTTCCAATGTTTTTTTTTTGAGTTATTAGTTTTAGTGTACTGCATACACTTTAGTTTGTAAAAGGCCAGAAATGTTGTCTCTTTGCACTAATTTTTTTTTTTTTTAAAACTCGTCGGTTGGTCCCACACCGGAGGAAGTCGTGGTGTTAGAAACTGTCTCATGGAACATGTTGATTGCAGGATCTGCAAAAAATGTATTCAAGAAAAGGCTTTGGAAACTTTTTAGCAATGAAATCGACATGTAAAAAAAAACAGACGGCACTACCTTTGTTGCATCCCTTAGATCATGCTGAAATGGGAGCTTTGGAATAGGAATGAACATCCATCAATACATAATGGATAGAAGAAACCACCAAAAGTTGAAGATGATATCCCCTACTAACCCATATGAGAGATATAGAGGCATGGTTACAAATTATTGTAACTGTACTATTTAGACAAAAATGAGATTTACAAGGGTGCTCTCTAAGTCTTCGAATTAATGAAACACACTGGACGCATTCAAGCATTGCAAACTTTAGTTGTACTCTAGGCGCAGGAAGCCATACAGGGTTAATTAACGGAATCTATTCATACCATAAACACATTTGCAACCCTTATTGCACTACTTCTACAGTGATCTTTATGTATGTGTGGTTGACCATCTTGCTAGTGATCTAGAAATACCCTAAACTTTGTCAATAAGATGCTAGAAAGTAGTGATGTTTGTAAAAATGTGTTTCTAGTATACAATAATGGCAGATATACACAAAATGGACTTAGTCTCAAGGCTTTAGAAACTTTCAAACAAAAGCGATTTTGAAGAGCATGGACAGGCAGCGAAATGTTTGGCCGAATGCCTCGGTGAGATGCCCATATGTAATGATTGCAGGATATGTAAATAATGGATTTATAACCAAATCTTCCAAGAGAGATTCATCCCTAATGTCAAACTTTGGCTGTGAATGCCATAGAATATTTAAACTCTTTAAGTTGAGTGTGTCATTATCCATTAAACGAGCAAAATCTAAGGACAAACTATGGTGAAAGCAACTTTGACAAGTAGATGCCATAGATCAAGAAATCTTTTCTTGTATTCTAGCGTATGCAGTCGCACAGATTTAATGCATAAGAAATTATTCATTCTTTAATCATAATCGGAACCCTTATGTTGAATTTCACCTACAACTGGTTGTTATGTGTGCATGGTTGACCTTTTTGGGCTATGTTGGCCATCAAAAGCAACCCTAAACTTTGTGATAGAGATATCTGTCAAATCTGAGCTAGTTATGCGGATGAGTTTTATTGGTGACTATCGATAACATAAGACTAAATACGATGCACATATTCATTCTTCTCTCAACATCTATGCAGAAATGGGCCAGCATTGTGAGGTTCTTAAACAACTATGGAGATTGACAAAGGATAAAGAAATTTTGTCAAATTTTGCCATAGCCATCGCTCTACTAAATCAGAAATTAGAAATGGGATATAATGATTGCAGAATATGCATGAAATGATTTACAGAAAAAGGTTTTCAGAGGCTGTCAGGCAAAAGCAATTGGCAAGATTTAATGATTTTAGGAACAATCAAACAACATTTCTGACAAATTTACAAACAAAATTGATCAAACTAGAATAAATACAGATAATGATGGAACCTGACTTCTCCGTACTAAAAATTTGATGCCGGGATCACTCCTACAGCTGTAGAACCAGCCCCCCAAACCTCTCTCTTCTTCCCCAAAATTTTCTAGCTTCCCTCATTAAACCTCCTCCTCTCGGAACCGTTAATAGTCCATTGTTCCACAGAGAGGGTTTAAATTAATTAATTAAATCAAACTATTGCAACTACCCAACTATCAACTCAAAATAAATAATTTTATTTTATTTATTTAAATCTTACAGTTTAATTTATCAATAATTTATTTAAATATTCAAAGCAATAATATTAAAAATCAATAATACAAAGTTTCTAATAACTATTAATCCATAGTTTTACTCCTCGCAACCTATAATTTATTTACCACAATTAATACAATTATCAACATTAATTAATATGCTTAATTATCAACCTTATATTTTCTGTAAAATAGTTGTATTTAATGCACACCCTTCCTTACTCACGAAACACCTTCTGACCTAGTAAGACATCATGGTGTAACATTACCTGCTTACGAGTCATGATCAAATGATAGACAATGACCACAAAGATAATCTGACAACTAGACAACAATGACAAGGGACCTCATATTAACTCCATCCAACCATTCCATTGGCAAAGGCATGCTTAGACCTGGTAAGTCAGGTGGAGTCAGTGCCTAGTACCTGCATCTTGCAGCAACCGCACAATTAAACATCACAAGATATATATCCACATGCAGTCATATAGTGAATGGAAATTGCAGTGGGGTATGGTACTCGAAAGCGAGTAGTACGACACTGTTCCATTCACATTCTTGTATAAACAAATCACCACTTTGAACAAGATTTCTGGTTACAACATAAAACAATCAATTATCTCACCATCAAATATAGCAATTACATCAAAACATCTAAAACATCTAGTTTATTTATCAAGCATAAAATGACAGAATCCAACATCAACAACTGCTATCATAACGATTAGTTCCATAATGAATTAACAAAACAACAAGGGATCCATCATCAGATAATCTAAGATACTATCATAAAGTCGAATCCTACTAAGCAACCATCAATCTGACAGGCGACAAGGTGAGGGGTACTACACTATGCCTTTTCTTAATCAATTATGAAGTCTTTTGCATGAGGCAGAAGTACAAGTTCTTCCTTCTTCTCATTATCTTGTTCTAGTTTCCTTCTCCATATCTTTGGCATTTCCTTCTTTTGTTGAATCAGAGTTTCCCCTATCTTCTTGTGTTGAGTAGGTGGTTCCACAAGCACTTTTGCAAAATCTTGCTCTATGCCCAAAATTATTTCACTTTTAGCAAACAACATTGTATTCCGAAGGCATAAATGAGTCTAATTCATAAATCCATTTCTCATTAGTTTGGTTCTATAATCAACAGCCCTATGACCGAACTTATTGCATGAATAACAATAACCATAAAACGAATGAGAGATCATAATATCATACTTTGGAGACAAAAATGAATTCTTGCTCATGTAATCATTTCTTCTTGCCTTAGTTCTACAATCAATAGCCTTATGACCAAAC
This sequence comes from Cunninghamia lanceolata, assembly GCA_027924645.1. Taxonomy (NCBI): domain Eukaryota; kingdom Viridiplantae; phylum Streptophyta; class Pinopsida; order Cupressales; family Cupressaceae; genus Cunninghamia; species Cunninghamia lanceolata. Next base: position 1,186,546 of record BSBN01000429.1, on the reverse strand, counting down.
TTATTGTAAGAGTAACAGTAACCATAAAAGGGTTGATAAAACCTAGAAATAGCAGCCTGCCTAGGAGGAGGACCCTTGAAGCCCTTCTTTAGATCACTGACCTTTATGAATTCATCATCCAACTCCTCCTTATTTTCAATCTTTTCAAAGACTTCAGAGTAGGGTTCTTCCTTTTTCATTTCATACATGCCTTCAAGTATATCTGTTTTTGAATTCTGACCTTTCTCAAATCCAAGACCACCCTTATTCTTAAGTGGTCTTTGACTGCAAATTATCTCATCAAGGATGTCTATGTGTTTCTTAAGTTTTAGACTCTTGTCTATCTGATTCTTTGCTTTCTCTAGTTCCTTCCTCAAAAGGACAATTTCTTCTTCAAGTTTGGAGCATTCAATTGATTTGGCATTGAGCTTAGCATTTAGGCAATCTGCACCTTTTTATCTTCTTCAATTTGAACATTCATGTTAACAATTGTTTCTTCTGATTCTTCAATCTTGGCTTTATATTCTTCATTTTCTTTCTTTACTGCTTCCAGATCTTCTAGAGTAGAAATGAGTTCTCCTTGAAAATCAACTTCACATTCTTCTTCATCAATGACTATCATATCCATAGGGTTCTTAATATTATCTAGAACTTCATTTGCCATGTGTTCCAATCCAAGATCTACCTCAGCTATTAGACTATATCAAGGAACTTGGCTCTAATACTAATTGTTGAACACACAGAAGTATTAAGAGTGGGGGTGAATCAATACTTAATCAAATTCTATCCTTCTAAAAGCATTCAATCAAAAATAAGCATTTAAACAATGAGAGACAAAAGAGCACATAACACCAGATTCACGTGTAAACCCAAGATGGGAAAAACCACGGTGAGCAAGCTGCTTGGATCTACTATCCAAATCCAGCCTCATAAATAAAAATAGTTTTACAATAAATTGTATGGGCTACAACCCAAAAGAAGCTACAACTCCTAGATACACAGTTTTATGGGGCTTCAACCCAAAGGAAGCTACAACTCCCTAATACATGGTTTTATGAGCTTCAACCCAAAGGAAGCTACAACTCTGTAAAGTGTTACCACACTTGCAAAACTTACAAAATGAGGCTTCAACCTCAAGCTTCACAATATTAGAATTCCTTCAAGTACCTTTTCTCCATCGTCACAACTCCCTCAACTACCACCGCAACAACACCACTTCTGTTTATTACCTTACCTGAATCGATCCTTTCCACATTTCATCATCAAATTGCTTCTGTAGTTATCTTATTCATACATTATCATTGCTAATTTATAACATGCACACCACACACTTGAAACAATATTGATCTTTCATTTATATGCTCCACAAGTCTTCAAACTTCAACATTGTCGACCTTAATGAAGCGTGTAACATGAAACATGTGACCGACCTAATATGTTGACATCCAAGACACCTGTGATAATGTAGGAATCAAATCACATTATGTGGCTCATACCAAGTAATCAACTGAACCTATTTTACATTGTCCTAAGCTTTCTTGTTGGTGCACACTTCCACACACACGGCACAATCACCTAAACATATCATGTTGGCTCCAAAAACACTTGTCATTTCACACATTAGTTCTAGACCAAATGTGGTACCAGAGAAGATAGATATCATCATGAGGTTCATGCCACGAGCACATTGTGATCTCCAAAGTCTTTGCAAATACTCCTTTTTATCATTTCATGTTACTTCATGTCGGTGCAAACAATCAAACACTAATGCCAGTATCCCTAACATAGTTTGGTCACCCTGTCTTGATATAGAACATTGAGTAGCATACTTGAGGTGAACAAAAAACACTTGAAACTTGAACAGAGCATACATACTAACCATTTGAGCTTATATTTCAATTAGCAAAGCCAAATATTAAGATGCGGTGAAATTTGGTGGCTATTACTTTCTCCTTTTGATAATCTTAACCAACAATATGACTTGCCTTAACTCAATTGACTCTAGAGAAAACTCTACAGTACATTGTATCATCTAAAACTTAAATCATGCATGCATATTACCTGTATCTAGCTATCCTCCCAAGGTGCAATGTCATATCTTCAAGTGCGGAGAAATGCAGAGTGATCTTCTATCCCTTTGAGACTACAACAACCCTATTTCACCACTATCTTCACTCTACTAACTCTCAAACATTTTGTGGTAGATTTTATGTTCTCAAAACTGAACCACACATACCTTAGAGCTATTTCTAGCTAACTTCTAATCCACAAACTCATATCTTCATTTGTGGAGGTATGCAGTACATTTTCCTGAGCCTGTGACACCCTTCATAACTAGAAATTCACTTAGACAAATTTCTTCAACCTATTTGCAACTTTCTTTATCAAGTGCTAAACACCATGAGTCCATATCATCAAAATACAACAAATGCAACCAACATAGCTCCATGACATTTGTTATCCAATGCAACATATCAAAGACAAGATTTCAAGTACTTTGACAACTTACACTTATTCATGAACTTCAGAAGATAAGGTGCAACTATGTACAGATGATATTGATCACCGCAGCTCCTTTGATCTGCTCCTCTGATCAACACTCTTTTGACAACAATTCAACACTCCTTTGACATAAATGACAACATATGCAACAATTTAGAAATAATTTGGCCTATTTTGAAGGTCCCTTTACCTAAGAGCAAGAAAGAGATAAAGTCCTTCTGTAAAATCAATTTTGTGTATAAATTTATCTTAGGGTTTAGTAAAATTGGTAGGCCACTTAATGCAATGTTAAAAAAGATGCCAAGATTGAGTGGAAATAAAATTCACAAGCTGCATGCTCCAACACTAATCAACCCCGAGCACATGAAAACATTTTATATTTATTCATTTTCTTAGAGAGTTCTAGTGTTGTTTTTACATAAAGGAAAGAATTTTGAGATGAGAGACCCATTTCTTTTATGAGTTCTCCATTTTGTAATGCAAAAATCAAGTATTCTAGAAGCAGGCATTTATATTGATTAAAGTTGTTAAGAAGTTTAGACAAATTACATTTTATGAAGCTAAGTTTTTTCTATTATCCTTAATCCTACAACAAAAGCCATGTTGATGCAAAATGAGTTGGGTGAGTTAAGGGGTAAATGGATGACAATACTACAATATTTTAACTTAGAGTCCTAGCCCATAAAATTCAAGAGTTGGCAAGGTTTGAGTAAGGCTATCATTAAATTGATTCACAAATTGTTTGCTAATAGTGTACAATGCAATCCATTATTGATGATGAGTGTTATGTTGATTTGGTCTATTATTTTCTTAATAAAAAGTGTCTTGATAATTTAAATTCAACACAAAGAAAGGAATTAGACCTTAAGAGTAGTAATTTCATAATAAAATTAGGAATTTTATATAGGAGGAATCATGAGGGTGTATAGTTAAGATGTTTGAACAAAGGCCCAAGTGTTTAGGAGTTTTCATTAGATGGTTCAATTATTTCTATAATACATCAGATACTCAAAATCAGTTACTATTGACCACAATTTTTTAAGGATGCTCATGCACATGTTCATACTTGTCATACGTGTGAAGTTACAACTCACAAGGAGATGAACCTTACAACTCATCAATGAGGTTCTTCCATTTGCCCAATAAGGTCTTAATTTTATTAGTGTTATTAATCCACATTCTTCTTTAAGACACAAGTTTATTCTCATAGCTATGGATTACTACATTCAATGGACAAAACCTCAACCATACAAGAATTACTTCATTGATTTTGTTACTTGAGGAGCATATTCTTACCAAGTTTGGGATGCTATTGCTTTTCTATGTGATAATGGTCCCACTTTTTCTTCTATTCAATTTTTTGAGTGGGCATATGACAACAAGATCATTCTTAGATTCTCTTCTAATTATTATCTATAAGATAATGGTGTTGTTGAGTCTACAAATACAAATTTTATAGATGTGATAAAGAAAATTTTGAATAAGAATCATAGGGAATGGAAAACTATGCTTAAATTCACTTTATGATCTAATAGGACAAGGATTAAGTTTTTCTTTATGTACACATCACCATATAATCTTGTGTACCATCAAGAACTAGCTTTCACTATTCATCGTAAGATTCCCACTTTGTAATCATGAGAGATTGCCTAGAAATTGATGATAAAGTTGAGGCTAGTTGTCAAACTTGTTACAAGTAGAGGAAAAGTGAAATTTAGCCTTACAACACTGTAGTAAACACCAAGTTGTGATTAAAAGATGGTATGACAAAAAAGAAAAAGCAAAGGATTTTAGGATAGCTAATCTAGTTTTAATTTGGAAAAAAAGCACATGAGAAAAAAGGTGAACATGGGAAGTTTAACATGCTTTGGCTTGATCTTTTTTAGATTTCTAATATTCTAGGAGAGAACACATTTAGGCTTCAAACATTGACTAGAGAATTTATTTCATTATTTATCAATGGACAATTTTTTAAGCACTATTTTCATGCCTAAGTTTTCATGAGTTTTGTTTTGTACATTATTGTATATAGTGTCATTTGTTTACTATTTATTATGTTTTTAGTTTGGTTTTGATGTTGATTTGTTAATATATTTTATTCTTGGTTTGTTTAGATTAGTTTTTAGTCTTATTTTGTTGATTAAGTTTAATGTTTAGGCCTTATTTTATTGTCTGGGGGTTGTTGTTTGATTCCTAAAAGAATCTAGTTGCTTGCTAATGACTCAAATGCTAACTTGTTGATAGATATTTCAAAATTTTATGGTAAAATCATATTTTTCATTCAAATTCCTTGATAGAAAAATAATGTACACTCTAAATTCATTCATGATTTGACTTGTTTTGATAAGGTACATTTGCAACACGCTGACATGCTTATTGAATTTATCACAAAATGCATGTTAGTGATTTTTGGGTTTTCTTGAATTAGTTAGTATAATCAGGATATCTGGTGAAAATTTTGAAAACTTTATTTTCCCTATTTACAAATGGTCCCCAATCCAAAAACACAAAAAAAGAGAAAAAAAGAAATCAAAAAAAAATAAGTAAAGTGCAAAAACTTAATATTTAGGTGATTCAAGTATCTCTATTAAGGCTATAAACACTCGGATTGTAATAGAGCTATGGTTAGAGTGGGACCAGTGATATCTTTGTTGGCCTATAGACAATTGGTAGTGGAGCAATGTCTAAGTAATATATGATCATGTTTATTCAAATGTTGGCATATTTAAATAGACCATTGTTAACTAGAAAGTAAAGTTAAATAATAGCTTGATATTTGGATTATCTTAATTAGTCTTTGTAAATGTCAAAAAGGGGGAATGAATTCACAAAAACGCTCTCAGTTTAAGAAAATGTCATATTGTGTTAGATAGAGAATCTTTCCTATCTTCTCATGGATATGTTCATGTCTATATGTTGTTTTAATAAAAATTCTAGGTTCATAAACATGTTCATTATTTTAAAATTCTCACTATTTGCAAAATCACCATTTATTACTACTCACACAACATGCCCTCTTTTGTGTGAAGAAGACATGGAACCCCCTTTTAGAGTCCTAATTCAAGTCTTTTAATTACATTTTTTGCCCAGTTCCACCTTTGTTTAAAGTTTCTGAAATTTCTTCAATGTCATACACTTATAGGGATTTCACTCAATGGTTTGTGGTTTTTTTACATTTTGATTTGGTTAATCTAATTTTGTGATTTATTGTTTCAAAAAATTTAGTTGTTCTAATTCAATTTCTTCTAGATGGTGAGCATTTTGTTTTTTGAGTTTTGATGGTTGCTTGCAAGTTCTTTGTATATTTCTCCTATGTTGGTGAGCTTCATTTGGTTTTAATGTGTAATCTATTTAATTTGGTTATCTAAGCATTTATTAAGGTCTTGATTTTAAAAGTTCTTTTATGTCCGGCATTTAAAACCTCTTATTTAATCTTGGAAGGGTTAGATTTTCATTATTGATTCGGTGTTCATGTATTAAATCATGAAACTATTTGAAATCTAAGCATTCATTCATATATATCTTTAGTCATGGATCTAAACATACATTAAATCAAATCATATGTATGTGCATACATCCATTAACCAGTGTAAATAGTTACTGACATAAACCTTGTCATCAAATGAAGCATACCATTTAAATGTAATATGAATTAGAGTCTCTTGTGATCCCATATAGCACAAATTCAAGTTGCATGGTAAATTCAATTAGTTTATAAAAAAGCTCAAGGAACAACTATTAACTTAGCCCTGCAGACCAGCCAGTGCTTATAAAATTTAACTGACCTAAGTTTTGAGGTTCACAATTTTGAACATTGATTTGCTAAATCTTGATATATCTATAGTCTCACATACGGGAGTAATATGGATGCGACTATGGGTATAGTTAGTAGACTCGAGTATTAATTTAATATTTGAGTTTACAAAGAGTGTGAAGTTCGGTGCCTCAAATCTCAAACTCAAATTTAAAGCGCTCGATAAACCAAAATTTGTACACTCACTCGTGCCTAGACTTAAGAGCATGAATTTATTCATGGAACTAAAGTGTCCATATCAAATATGCTTCAATGGGATGTCAAATTTCCAAAATTAAAATTGCAAAGCACATGTAGTAAAATAAAACTTTAAGACATGTGCCATCGTTGGGTTAAGTTTTGTATTATTAAATCTCAAATTAGAAAAGTTCCTCCAAACTATCAAATTTTTAACCTCATCCAACTTATTAAATATTCATGTGTATCATAGATCTTAAAATGCCGGTAAGCTTCGATGAGCTTGGCTCTTCGTGTCCAAAACACTGTAACCAAAATTAACCTTGGAACTAAGCATGTGGATATAATATGGTCAAGTAGAGATTTGAAGTCTGTCATGGGACATTATAAAGTTTGTAAACCCTTATGAGGCCTATGTATTTATTGATACATCTATTGCCATTAGACCTAAGCTAACCAGTGTTAAAATTTAAGCATTTCTTAAAAGCGAGTTCACCAAGTTGTCTAATCTAGAGACCCTTTTCCAAGTCATTGATTCATAGATGTCCTTTGACTGAGTATTCTTGAATGTACAATGTAATTTTGATGGTTTTACTAGTTACTGGTATATCAAAGAGACTTTTACCTATGAGTACCCTATTTAAAATCTTTAGATGTATGTGAATCCTAAAGATATTATAAAGTACAATTACATTGTTAAATGAACCCTACAAATCTGAAATTAAAATTAAATGCTAATTCTGAGACCAAAACTTAGATTACGTTAGGGAAAGAATCTACATAGATGAGTAAATGCCAAGTGTAATCTATATACCTAAGATATCTGAATAAGCCATATGCAATTTACACAATAGTATTGATTTAAAATTTAAAATTTGAGGCACGATTGATTTGATTTAACATGTCTATAAAGTGGTGTATCTCATATTTAAATACATGATTTTGCAGAAAATTGATACCATGTTTTGTATGTTCCAAGGTTTTCATAAGGGAGGCATTCATAAGAAAACATGAAGACACAACCTAGGAATGATCAGTATTGCTAAAACAATGTGATATGAGCTAATGAGGGACTCTTTGAACATGACAAACAAAACATTCAAACCTAAGTCTTGGAAATCCATCAAAAGGATCTTGTGCAACATGAAAATGGTCAAGGAATTTGTGTTGACCAATCAAGAGATACTTTTAGAACATGTTTAAAGGTATTTTATTAAGGGGACTTATTTCCTATGAACACCTACCACTTGAACCTAGCTAGGACATACTTTGTGATTAGTTTTAAACCCATGTCAGATGAAGATAAGTGGATAATTGCGAGGTTGTTACTTCCAAGATTAAATGCTTGTGTTTTAGGTCATTAAGATCTTGTAAGTTGAGATTACACTTGAACCATCAAATTGAAACACATTTAATAATTGTGGCTAGTTGTTGAATTATCAAGCTTATCCTCTTAAAACAATTTGTCTATAAAAGACAAGGGCTAAGACTATCCAAGGGTTGGAAAACCTTCTTTTCTTATGCAAATTTAGACTATTATTATTAGTTTCTTTATCTTTTCCTAGATTTTTAAATAGTGAGTAATGTTGATGAAGGGGGTAAATCACAAAACAAATAACAATAGAAATTGCACACAGAAAATATAATGTTCTTTTATTGATTTGGACAACTCATTACATTACAGAAGCTCAAATACAATCAGAGGAATCAATCCTCCATAGGCTGCAACAGATTACAGCTACCTATCATCAGGCTCTAGAATCTTTTGCCTTCTGTAACCCCAAATTAGCTAGGGTTTATGTTTTCCCACCTATTCTTGACTCTACACTTTTCCCCTTAACCCTATTGTTGCCCAGGGTTCCCAAAAGTAGTCATAAATAGCCTTTTTTGGCGGCCTCCAACTAAATTTCAAAATTTGCAACTCCCTCCAAATGTAGGTCAACTTTTAGGAAGCATAACTTTTGATCCGAGTGTCCGATTGACGAACTGTTTTAAGCACCGGAAAGCTCGCGAAGTGAACTATCACGCCGAAAATCCATAAATAGATTTCTGTCAACTTTTCAGGACATTATGGGATGTTTTAGTGCCTCATATCTGGTTTCAAAAAATTTTAGGGGTTTTTCAAAAAATAGAAACTTTAATATTTTTCATTTAACAAATGATCTTTGCCTAATTCCTTCGTCAAAGGTCTTATATTTCATTTACGAATCTTTTTGTAAATTTTTGCTTCCATCCGTGCCCAAATGCAAACTTTCCAGAAATGGCAGTTAAACTTGCCAAAAATAGTAGTTTGCTATTTTTAGCAGTTTGGAAAAACTGAAAGTCCTACATCATTATTCAAGTCATTATGGAACAAAAAATACTAATTATGGAAAGAAATGAAAACAACTTCAATGATTTTGAATCAACATATTTTTAGGTGATGCAAGATTGTCTTTACACCACTGGATGCTCCTGCATCAAATGTTGTTGATGTATTTATGATAATTCAACTAAATAGGATTCCCACATGTGTTACTAATTGGAAAATCTCATGAATATAAATCTACGAAGCATTATGTTCCAAATTCACTGATGCATATGGTAGTTTGTTGCATGTTTCATCATAGTTAATTTCTCTTTAGATTGTTGCACATTTCTTGTGTCTCTAATTGTGTGAAAACTAAGCAAGCAAGAGTGGTTATTCAAGGATTTTGTCCTCTCAATAGAATTATGATTTCACATCATTACAAAATAGACTAACTCTTTATTTTTTCTATGTTATCTTTTGCATTTTTTTATAAAACTAATTAGATTAGGAATTCACTTGTAATTTAATTTTATAAATCTTTATTTTCCTAATTATAAGTGTTTTTCTTAGCTAATTTTAATTGTGAATCAACAAATATATGCATGGAATGAATGTAAATAAGTTATACCAACATGTTGAAATCTAAAATTACTAATTGTGAAATAACTTAAAATTGATTAATCTTTATTTCAATTCCTTTTTTCTCTAGATAGAAACAAAACACCAAAATGTAGTTTACAACAAATTAATAAGTAGAGTGTTTTGATCTACCTAAGTTTATGTTTCCTACTTAAAAGCTATGTTCATTCTTTAGACAAAATACTATAAACTAGCTAGTAGTCTTGAAGAAATCTAAAAAAATAGGAAATATAGTAATAAATTCTAGAAAATCAAGACAAAAATAAGAACCTAGAAAGATACAAACTTTGGAAAAAAAATTAATTGGTAGATTTAACTTAGATGCCCAGATAGTTCATGGATGACAGCACAACTACACTAGTGTCCAAATGTGTTGTGGTCTTCCATACACTAAATCAGTTAGCACCAAGTAGTAAACAAAAGACATGTTCTAATGACAACAAGAAACATGCATGGTAGTACTAAAAGATGATAATGAAATCACTAAATAGTCACTTAATGATTTATATTGTACTAAAAATAGGGAGTGATCAATAAGATAAATAGCATAAATGAGAAAAATGAGTTAAAGATGCAAAACCTTCATGTGATGAAGCTATAAAAAATACCTATAGCTAGACAGAAAGAGAAGGGTTGACTACATGGGAGTTTGTCAAAATGGTAAAGCCCCAATTATGGTCTTATGAGCTCCATAGACAATAAGAAAAATAGTATTTGATTAGTTTTTGTGTGTGTTATTAATTGTAAGTGCATCTAGAATTAAAGAACAATAATGCTCATAAAAAATAAATAATCAAAAGCTTAGGTCTATAAAGATGCTAAATATCCTATATGTATGGAAAGGAAAATGTAGGAGGTCTGGATTCACCAATAGATTCTACCAAATAAAAGGAAGCTAAAAGAGATAGCATAAATAAATCAAGAAGGGCACATCATTGCCTCAAGAGCAGAAGAGAGGGAGCAATGCTTTGGAGAAACTCATAAAGAAGTAAATAACATCATAAGCAATGAATGTTGCAACCAAATTAGATATCTCATGAGGAAGAGTTGCACATAGATATTTTGTTAAAGATTCAAAGAAAAGCCATAATAGAAGAGTTTGCTAATGGAATGAGGACAAGTGTATCAGTATAGACACCCAGAAAAATAGAAAGAGTTCTATCCAAAGGTGATGTTGCATTCCAGAAAGCTATAGCCAAAGGAAAAATTAATCTTATCTATTTCATGCCATTAGATTTTTCCTAGAATGGGACCTTCCCAAGGGGCTGGGGAAGGATAGGGACATTGAGATTCATGAGTAGAGAGGTATTACACAACAAAAAGGGCATTACAAATAACACCATCAATCAAATAGGTGGGTAAATAAACATTTTAAGAATTCAATTCATGAAACAATAGTGTGATTACATAGATGTCCACATAGTTGCTCTAGCATCTAGAACAAAAAGCCAAGAAAAGTGTTAGAAACTTAGAAACAACCAAAGTATACCAAAACAACATAAAAAATTGATGAATTGGTGAAATGGAACAGGTAAAAGTCATAGGCTTAGTGTGCCCTAAAACATGCTAAGGGGGTGAATAGTGAATTGAATCAATCTTGTATAGATCAACCCATAGACCTTGTTTCTGTTGAAGTCTGGCATAACTGATCTTTATTTTTTCATTACGACATGATAATTATCTTCTTTACTTGTTTGCCTACCTGAAAACAAGTCATTATTCTCAAATCTTGAATTTTGATGGATTGAAAACTCTTAATGGAATCTCTAGATCATTTATATGAATTCCTATCAAACATGTATGACTGTATTTCTTTTATTGGTTGGCTAAGATCAATGATAGAAAACAAATCGACCTCTTTAAGATGAAACAACCTCTTAATAGTAGACAAAACTATTGTTCATGTAGCTTTGTTTTTCAATATTACTTGGCTGTAGGCAATCCATTGTTATCTCTATGGACTGAGAAATTAGATCCTGTATCTACCTTCATGACTGCAAACTTCGTATATTCTTGTAGCAGTATATACGATCTTCCTGTAGCTAAACAAATTAAGCTTGTAGATCTGTTTAAAATTCATTAAAATCAATGTGTTAACTCAAAACAGAGATAGTAGATTACTATATTATTTTCCTGTCATTTTTGGTACTGAAAACCATATATATATATATATATATATTCATGACTAAAAACTGAATTAAACTATGTTCTCTACTCACTTTCTTTATTTTCAGCAATAGTTCCTATCGCAGTTGTGACAGGGAGACTATTTTTTACTATTTTATACTTCCTATCACAGATTTGACAGTATGATAGTTAAAATTATTAGATTTCTATTTAAATTGGGAAAAATGATTGAAATATGGACTTGTAAATTATATCAATTTGACAAACCTATGGATGCAATTGTATGATCAAAAGATGGATTATTGCTTGTGGAAAATGTGATTTTATGAATGATGTTTGGGAAGGGACTTTTAATGAGTTAATGATGAACTTGATCCATTTGATTTATTATATTTACTTAATCTTGAGGAAAGATAGAATTAATATTTGACATAAGTATGCATGAAACCTCATTGCGTGAGAGTGGAGTAGTCAAACCTCATCATTTGATTTTATTGCTTGATATATCAAACAATATTTGGATATGAAGCCAAATCATTAGTTTCTACAACCTATTTAACCATGAAAATATGAATTGAGAATATAATCAGATATATTGCTTTATGAAGTTCTTCATTACTACTTGATTGAAAAGTGCACTTCTTCTTGGATGCATGGGAAAGGGATTAAAGGTGGATATAGGTGTTTTTGGATCTTTATTCATTGAATTATTTATTTACTTGCTTATTTACTTCTTGGGGAAAGAAGGTAGATTTTTATCTAGGAATGTTATTGAGTTACTTTTTAGGCTAGGATGCCGAATGTGGATTATCAGAGATGGCTTTTCCTCTTTTCGGGAATTGAACCAGGTTACTATTTAAACGATTAGATCTAATCAAGATGACATTGAAATAGATGTTTATTTGTCTAGAAAAACTTATTTATATATATCCCTACCACATCCTATTGTGAGATAATCTACATTCCATTATTTAGAACTGCACATTCAGACATCAGGGTTGCATCGGGTGTTCCCTCCTGCCAGTTGTTTCTAGGTAGCTAGACATTAGGTGCAGGGCTGGGTTTCCTTCATTTCATGAAGGGATCCGGGGAAGTGTAATTACTTCATGGTTGGGTGGAAAAGCACCTGGGCCATGTTCCCGTCTCTCAGCTTTTAGGTGGTGGACCACTTGGTTCATGCGTCTGAAGAGTGTATTGATTTATTTATTATTGTTGTACATGTTGACTTTACCCTATACTGGATGTATTATGGCATGCTTGCCAATGGATTTATGTATATTATTTTATAGTGCTTTTACTGGAATGAGCACGTGAGTTGTAAGATTTAATGACTTATTTGATTTGTATTGATGAGATTATCTTTTGCAAGATTTAATGATTCTTATGGATCCTTATTTATGAAGATTTATTGACTCTATTGAAACTTATTTATGAGACTTATCATTTTATTGTGATATTGTAATTAAGCAGATTAATTACACCCTTTTTATCTTTTGGAAGTTGTATTTAAGCGGATTATTTACATCTTTTTACTTTTAACAATGTGATGTTGTATTTAAGTGGATTATTTACTTCATTGTACTTCATTTACTTTTGAGTTGGTTTAATGGCTTTTACATGTACTTGTGAGGCTTTACACACTTTAGCAAACTTGTGCCACTAAGTGATAAAGCTACACTAAAGTAAAGAAATGGAAATATGAGAAACATTACATACTTTAAGGAAAAGTATAGGATATGCAATGACATTCTCGATCAAGAAGCTCATGCCCCTAGACTATGAATTTGCAAAATAAATACATTAAATAGATAGTCCTACAGAAAAAGGTATTAGGTACAAGAAATCTACAAAACTAATATATCAGTACATCATCAATATATACAAATATTGAAAAGATAATATCATCCCTAACATCTTACAAAGGAGGAAATCTATATTGAAGAGAAGAATGTGACAAATAGAATATTTGATAGGGAGATAATAAACTAATGTACACAAAGGGAAAAGGAAATAGTTGATATGAGAAAAAAACATGATTTAAAGTCTAGCTTACTTTGTCACTAGGAATCATGAGAGCTAGTTGACAAGGTGAATCACATGCACTAGTCTTCTCTATTGCTAGGTGATTCAGATAAATTTATGGAATGAAGGATTGCTTGGATTAGCATTCTCTATTACTAGGTGGTCCAAGCATAAAGTATTAGGCCAAACACAATTCATTAGTCAGTCCCCATGTTTGTACTCTAATTTGAAAGCATGCCAATAGTATAAGTAAGGGAAATGTATGCCCCTTCTCAATGTTTCCTAGAATGAAATGTTAGGCAAGATCGAGAAAAGTTGTAATTAGAAAGGATAGTGTATTATATAGGATAAAAAGCCCCACGAAATGGGTGGGTAATTATGAAAATAGTTGAGTTGAGGATCAGAAGAAAGAGGAAATAAATAATTTAAACGTAGAAGGACAAGATGCATTGGAAACACTACTAAAAATAATGTTGCAAAAAATAAAATATTTTGCAAAGTTAAATATGGTATGAAAGAAGGGATAAATGAGACTCATATGGAAGAAACTAGGTGAAAATAAAACTTGTAGAATGAAACTTATAGTAGTTTTCATGAAAGAGGTAGCAAAGGAAGGATTGGTGAATTCTAAATTCTAGAAATTTTTAATAAGTTTAACTTCTTATAAATCTGAAAATTTAAAATTCATTTTTAATATAGAAAACTTGAAAACCAAAAGAAATTTGGAGAAAAATTTGAGAAAAATGCTTCCACACCTCCAAACTAGATAGGTTGCAAACACGGGTGGAGAGAAAAGTTCATATTTGAGAAATATGTCTCAAAACTTCAAATTTTTGTGCAATTTGTAGCAATGTTTTAGAGGAATGAGGCCCACAAAATATGTTGGCATCCATAAGGTGCACTGGCATCTGTAAGGTGTACTAACATCCATGAGATGAAATAACATCTGCAAGACACCTATGGGATGTGCAGGAGTCAACGAGACATGTAGGCATCTGCAAATTGTAAAAGTGTCCATAAAACATGCAAATATCCATGGGACATGTTGGCATCCATGAAATACACTAGTATCCAATCAAATAACAAAAATAAAGTTAGATAAAGGAAGTATAGAGAATGTAGAATTTAGAAAGAAATGTGATTTTAAGAAATGAGAAGTTTTTATAATTTAGAATTTAACAAACCATTTTAACAGTTGCAGGAGAGGTCACAGAACTAGGTGTTATTATCATTGAATTCAAGGGTGCTCCAGTAGAGAGGAGAGAAAACACCATTATTGTGGAGAGTTTTTATTGTGACTATGGCCATGTGTGTAGTGATGGATGGCTGAGGCACACATCTACATGGTGGGCTAGTGAACTACATTAGGTAGTGGAGGAGCACTAGATAATGTGCAGTTGGGGTAGGAGTATGCCCACATAACTATATCATGATCTAAGTAGATATGTGTGGGATGAGATGCATGATTTGTTTACCTAGACATCACTATAGACATTGGCCATGGATCACATTCAGGTGATCTGATCAATGTATATGTTGTACATAATGTGTTAAATATATGCTTCTATAATTCTCATTTTATTTATAATGATTAGTATCCTAAGATCCTAATTTCTAGTAGTAATAAATTCTATAAAATCAATGTAGAAACAAGAATTTGGAAAGATACAAAATTTGGAAAAAGTTTTAAGGAACAAATATAAATCAAACACCCATGCGATTCACGGATGACAATGCAATTGTGCTAGCATAAAAATGTGTTGTGGTCCTCCATATACTAAATCACTTAGCATAGGTAAAAGGCAAAAGACCTATTCTAATGATACCAAGAAACATACATAGCAATATTGAAAGATGATAATGAAATCATTAAACAATCACTTAAAAATTTATATCTCACTAAATATAGGGAATGATTAATAAGTTGAATAGAAAAATGAGACTTGTAAGAATTACAGATATGAAACCTCCATGTGATGAAGCCACTAAAATATCTATAGCTAGATAGAAAGAGAAGGGTTAACTACTTGGGAGCCTTGTCGAAATGATCAAGCCCCAAATATGCTCTTTTGACCTCCACAAGCAGTCATACAAAGAGTATTTTATTAGGTTTTGTGCATGTTTCTTAATCCTAAGTGTGTCTATAATTAAATAACAACAATGCTTATAAAATAAATACTTAATAACTTAGGTCTATAGAGATGCTAAATATCCTGTGTGTGGAAAGGAAGATGTAGATGTGGATTCACCAATAGATTTTGCCAAGTAAAAGGAAGGTAAATGAGATAGCAAAAATAAATCAAGAAGAAGACACTATTACCTCAAGAGGAAGAAAGGGAATAGTGCTTTAGAGAAACTCATTAAGAAGTAAATAATGTCATAAGAAATGAATGTTACAACCAGATTAGATATCTCAAGAGGAATAGCTACATCAATATTTTGTTAAAGATTCAAAAAAACCACAATAGAAGATTTTTATAATGAAATGGGAACAAGTGTACTACTATAGACACCCAACAAAATGGAAAGATTTATATCCAACTTGGAGAAGTTACAATCTAGAAAGGCACAATCAAAGGAAAAATTAAATTTCTCTAGTTCATGCCCTTAGATTTTTACTAGAATGAGGTTCCCATGAGGTTTGGGAAGGGTAGGAAAGATAAGATTCATGACTACAAAGGTGTTACATAGAAAAGGGGGTGTTACAACTAATACTAATAGTCAAATAGGTGGCATATAAATACTTTAAAAATTCAAATTCACAAGACAACAATATGATTTCTTAGACATCAATGCAATTATTCTAGTGTCCAAAATAAAAAGCCAAGGAAAGTGTTAGAAACTTGGAAACAACCAAAGTATACCAAAACAACAATAAAATTTTATC
Source organism: Cunninghamia lanceolata (assembly GCA_027924645.1). Taxonomy (NCBI): domain Eukaryota; kingdom Viridiplantae; phylum Streptophyta; class Pinopsida; order Cupressales; family Cupressaceae; genus Cunninghamia; species Cunninghamia lanceolata. Next base: position 1,170,109 of record BSBN01000429.1, on the reverse strand, counting down.
AAATTGATGAAGGTAAATGGTTAAATCCATAGGTCTTGTGTGCCCTAAAACATTCTTAGGAGGTGAACACTAAACCAAGTTCAAAGCATTATGTGATAATTGCAAGGTATGTAATTTTTATCATTACAAATCGTTCTTGTTCAATAACTAAGTTTTTGTCTAATTTATTTGAATAAAGCATAATCTCTTGAATTGAAATAGAATTTCATTAGCCTTTGGGTTATATTTCATAGCCATGACTTAGTGATATAAACCTTGGGGAAATCTAATTTCCTTTTAGGAGAGGTATCTAATGCATCTATGTTTTACTTGAGTTGAGGTGTGCTACACCACACATCAATGGGGTGCAAGTATTATAAAGCTGGTATTATATTAATGGAAATTTTGAAGGAAGAGTTAGTATCAATTAATATTCCTACTTAATAATTACCATTAATAATCTCATTCATATATGGAGGCCCATGGTAGTTGTTATCAAGTATCTCATTATGTGTACATGTGATATGAGGAACCTCCATGTAGGAGTCAAAATAAGTGGAATCATTTTTAGGTGAGTTTATTCAACCACATGGAAGTAGTGATGAAATGGTATGATGATGTCTTCATGAGTTTCAAAAGTACTATCTATGGAAGAGATTTCATTTATAGAATATGGGTAAAGTGGTTTAGAGGGATGGAGAATGTCTTCAAATTAAATATTGTTTGAATGATTTTGGAAAGAATTTGTGTGAAGTGTGTAGGATCACCATACCACTAAACACACCCATGCCAAAAGAAATAGCACAATTATTTAGCCACTCAAGGTTGACCACCACAATCTCACATAAGAAATAGATCAAGATAAAAAATATAGAACATGATTCCAACATTAATATCACCAAGCATCATTCTACTTACAATACCATTCCAAGGATTAAATCTCTAATCACACAAGGATTGCTTACTCAAAAATCACTTTTAAACACATGCATACACACATTTATACATTCTAGAGTGTGTCTATACAAGATCAACAATCATATGAAGATACAACCAATGCATACCTTTCATCACAACACACACAAGGAAAAATAAATGGATAATGATCACTACATATCGATCCACATTTACTTCCCACCACAATTTTTTTTGTCTCTAATCTCTCATAACATTCTACCCAACATCCAACACTAGAAATGGTAGAGAAGAACATTACACAACACAAGACCAACAAGTCCAAACATTTATAAAATAGCATGGCCACCACAATTTCCAAAAATACCAAGGTGGAAGAAATCTCAATTCCAATAGTAAAATAAATAAATGCCAACAATTTCTACAATAAATCAAATGCACCCATAAGAGTGACATAAGAATAAACAAATATTGAAGATTTGTGGATAATCTACTCATAACCAAAGATAAAATAATCAATGTTGGTCATCACAAACAAAACAAAACTCACTAATAATTGAAAGAAAATTTCACAATTCTTGAAAATTGCACATTTACATACACTACATGACCATTTCTAGTCATCAACAAGGGAGAAGAGGAAAAATGACCCATACAAACATATATATCATGTATATTTCACAACCAAGAATCCTTCTCAAGCACTCCAAGAAATAAGAAGATCCACCACACAAAGGGGAACATAAAAAAAGGCACCACAAGGGTCTAACTATTCCCGTGACGATATCCTCCAATACCAACCACATGGAGAGAACACCAGGGAATAATTGCACACTTCACACAAATGCACATGGCCAAGAAAAGAACCAACACACACACAACAATCTAGAGCTCTAAATGTTACAAGATAGGCTCTGATACCAAATGTAATGCCCAAACTTTTACACCAAGACATTAATAAAAAACTAGATGAACAAATTCTTTTGATATAAAAGTGGCATCAAGAAAGCCACAACACACACATTTGCATGCCCAAGGTATCATAAAAACCTATAATGACACACTTGACATGCACACCAATGCACAATGCAAGGTGATACCAGTGGAAGACTTAAAAAACACCATGTGACAAAACAACATGGAAAGTGAGACAAGGAGGAGTGTTGATATTCCCAAGGTCGCTAAAAACCCTTACAACATCCCTACAAGACCACCACATTGATATCTCAGAGATACAACAAGAGAAAATCCAAAACTACCCAAGTTTGAACTTTAGGGAAAACTTGTGTACAGGTTCGGGTTTTAGACTCAGGTTGCAACATGCAACCTGCACACTATCTTAGGTTTAGACTTCAAGAAACATTTACAATTTATAATCCTACAAAGTGCAAAGACTCTGCAAACCCCAGCCTAAAATGACTTCAAAATTTGGGAATCGATTGCAACATGCACTTTGAACTTTGAGCTTGGAAAGAACCTTGCAATATGCAAAAGTCCAATGAGAGTCCAAAGCAAGACAACTTTAGAGGTTTGGGCTTTGGAGATTGATTGAAACTGTCAACCAATGGGACTAAAAATTTCAAAACTCCACAGAGAACTCAAACTTTGGAGACTAATTATAATCTGTAACCCATGGGACTCTGAACTCCAAACCTCCTGTACTCTTAGGTTTTAGGGTATGATTGCAACTTTAGACTGGTAAACCCATCTAGAAAATGTATTTTAGATTGTAAACCTAATTTACAAATTGTAACATGTCATCTCATATTACCTGGATTTACATTCCCAATTTACTATCAAGTAGTTAATCATGATCATCGTAATCATTTGTTTTAATAAACAATAATCATTTGCTTAATCATTACATAAAAAGCATATTTTTCTCACTATTTTCAAACTAAAAATTTATAACATATTCAAAGATAGCATGATAGTGGAACCCTTCACTTTACAATCACAATATTTTTCTCATGGCAATAAAGATAAACAATTTACATAAAATTTGACTTTCAAGTCATATAAATTGAATATACTGCATCTATAGTTTTGATATCTATCTTCATAAGTCTTGGCTTGTCATCTTCTTGGGAAGGAGAGCATCACCCAAGTGCTTTTCCTCTAACCATAGACCAGTGGTCGCCCACACACCTTCCTTCATGGAAGTGGCCCTACCCTTCATGAAGGGAATAGATATAAAGAACCAATAGGTTTGCCATCTTAGTTTCTAGTGTTGTGTCCTACATAACTCATCACGGTCATACAACTATAGATCCCCTCTAACTAGGCATGACACTACTAGATGGTTATAACATCTGGAACACAGTGAACTGACTAATGCATATAGAGACAGATGTATTAAACTTTGGCCAAAGATTTAATATAAATAGACATTTTATAATGAATGTAGTCAATTGTTCACACACTTCTAACTCAACTTTCAAGCTATCTCATCCTATAGTGATTATAGTTTGACCTATTCTAATAATGGGATAGCTTAATTAAACTTCCCATTTAGTCCATTGTGTTGAACACCCATAATACTGAGAGGGGGGGTGAATCAGTATTCTATTAAACATTTTACTTATTAAACCATTACTCTATTTACCACATATAACAAGAAAGCAAACATAACATAGAAGAAGAAACCACAAAGCATCACACATAAACACCAGGATTTTTACATGAAAAACCCAAAACTAGAAAAACCACGATGAGTGTTAGCTCAAAATATATTATGTAGTAACAATAACAAATTACAAAAGAGGATCACTACCTTAGGGCTCACTACCCAGGGCTCACTGCCTAGAGAAAGAAGGAAGAAAAGAAGAATGACTCACTGCTACTACCCAAAAAGGACTCACTGTCCAAAGAAGTGCTCACTGCAAGAAGGCTCACTACCTAGAGAAAGAAGGAAGAAAAGAAGAATGGCTCACTGCTAAGTTGAACTACTTTGATTACATCTACACATGCATGGTTACAACTCTAATAAAGCATAGAAATACTGTCTCAAAACTCTTCATCTCTGACTGTTCAGTTTCAATGCCCTACTCTTACATGAAAACAAGATCTCTCTTCTTCTGCACTTATCGCCCTTACAAAATCACCAAATTTCACATGTCACCCACATATATATTTATATTCACACACCACATCTCACAAACATTGAATTTGATCTCACATATATATCACAACACTTAAATTCTTCACATTAGGTCAGCCTACCTAGATGAAGCGTATAGTTAATACACTTGTAGCTTGTATATGTCGGCCCTATTGGAGTACAAGACCACTCAATGGGGGGGGTGAATCAGTGGTCTAATGAGAAAACAAATTTCAAAACTTAACTCACTTGTATTATGCAAAGAGACCCATTGAAATCAGAACATAAAACTTGAACAAAGATGACCAATCAAGCACAATATGACAAACCACCAAGAGGAGACACAACACAAGTTTTATGAGTGTAAAACCCTAAAAGGGTGAAAAACCAAGTTCTAAAAATAAGCTTCATTTAGCCTCACTGGCTACACAATATGCCTCACTGGCAAAACAAAACCTCACTGGTTACATTTAATGTCTCACTGACAGATAGGTTTATACAAATTTAGATGAAAGATAAAAGATAGAGGATCACTCTGTTTCACTGCAATACAATACTCCTTATGTCTCCCTTTGCAAATAACATATAGACTTCAAACAACTTCAAACAATCTCAAAACTTCCTCATACAAGTTTCTCTCCAAGATTTCAAGAACATATTAAGATAAGAAACACATATCCCTCTGCATAGAAAATTCTACCACTTTCTGCCATTACACTCTATCATACATGAAGAAACCCTAACTCTGTTTAAGCTCTTCAATACACAAGATCTCTGTTCAGAGAAAAACTTTATCAATGTTGTCAAATAGTGACAAAAGACTATTCTTTTACACATTATTACTCAGTTGTTCCTTCCTATGTATATCATAGTCTTATAGTATTTTTCTTTTGATAGACCACTTAACTCTTGCACACAAATAAAATTCACACAGAGTTTCTTCAACTGCAAAAACCCTATGACATCATCATGTATACTTAGACAAGAAAGACACTACAATAAAACCCTTTAATCTTGCAATAAAATATATTCAAAATATACACAATGTGACCATTTTCATATAGGTACTTCTGCAATAGATTCAAATCACCAAACAACAACCCCAAAAAAAACACTACATCAAAAGTATATACATCCTTACACCTATCACTGAAAGAACCAGATAGTTATCAAACTATTGAAGTAGTTACAGACAACTGATGGGTAGATGACTGTCAAACGAACACCATTGTGAAGCAGTTGTTACATTTTGAAAGTTGTTTAAATTCTGTCCATTTATGTGATTTTTACTGCCCACACATCAACAGTTGAAAAAGCTTTGGCGCCCAAATACAATGTTTGTCATGGAGGGCCCCGGTCATCACAAGGTTGGGGGGGTCAGTCATCCAACGACCTCTACCCTTTGACATTTCAACTTAAGTTATATTCCACTGGCAATTTCTGATTAACCTTCAAATAGAACAAAAGTGCATGTGCTCATAATGTATGCAATGTGATTTTAAAAGACACTTACCACATACTTAGGGTTTTGATGTTTTAGGACTTAGGGCTTTGATATTTTAGGATCTCTTCACAAAACAATTTCAATACTCAACAACCCTTTGAGATAATGTCAAGCTTGATCATAAACATCTAAACACCACTGTACCTTAGATCTCAATGACAAACACTATATATCAGTAAGGTAACAAAGAAGAACCCTACCTTAACACATCATATGAACAACAATTAGAAACATGATTGAGAAACATCAACATATGATCTCTACAACACCTTTGCTATATCAACATATGATCCCTAAAGCACCTTATGAAGAACATACAAAAGGAAGACCATAGTCAGACCATAACAAATCATAATCATATTTCCCCTATCAACATTGTGCCTTTGACATCAATCACCATGAGATGAACCACGGTGATCTCTCAACACCTAAAGTATAAAAACATGAAGACCTAAAGCATCTGATCAACTCAAACAACACAACACTGCAACTTCCAACTTTTAACACACTTACTTTTGACATCAATGATAAACACATCAACAACTCCCCCTTTGTCATTGATAGTAAAAGTCTCTTCACTCTCTCTCTCCCCATTTGACATCAAGTGACAAAGGATGCAGACTTTGTTTTTCAAGAGCTTCCCTTTGATTGGCATGCAAGAATTGTACCCATATGTAAATATGTACTGTACTCTGAGATAGATATTAAAGTGACAACTAGTAACATTGCTTACCCTACATCATGCCCTCCAGACCTTGTAAATTTATCCCTAAATTACAATGTAAGACTTCTTACATTGTCTACAATGTTATTGTGATGTAAACTGCCTGAGATAAAGCATTGTAAGAAAGTAGTGTCCACAAATTATTCTTTAGACTGATTACTGTCATGATGTCTCCTATTAGTATGAGCATATCTAAATACATGCTACAAATCAAAAAGGGTCTTATCATCAGTGTCCTCACCCCCTATGATGAAACCCTGAAAATACACTGGTGAAGTAAACTATAACAAGCATCTACTGCATTTTGAACTAGCTTCAAGCTTTACAAAAGATGTCATTCATCACTAATACATTGAATAGAAAATCTGCCAATGATGTTTGTGAGGGCAGCAATAAAATCTACCCAATCTTCCTTTTTATTTGCACATTTACACAAACAAATTACATTCATAGGTCATTTCTCCTTGCATATCAATATCTTGTTTCCACCATTGTTCACTGTTTTCTTACTGTCATGTGTAATCTATTACCTTGTATGACTTTGATAGGATCATGTTGATAAAAATTTATGTGACAATATTATCCGTCACATTTCTTGGTATATTTGAACCAAACAACAAAGTCAATGTGGAAGACTTTAAAGACACTGTCCAAGCTCTATCCCCTCAAGTCAAAGTCAAGGACATTTGGAGTAATGTCAACTATCAAATAGTTCATCTGTCCAGAACATACATTCCAAAGGTATCACTCTTCCTTTGGCAACAAGGTGTCTTCAATAAAGAGTAAGATCATTGTAAGTTCATTCACTGTACTGTTGCACTATTTCAAAGCATTGACAGTACTGTCAACAACAAAAACCATTGTTACAAGCTCTAAAGCATGGTACTATTATAGTAAACAAGATCATACTATCCCACTGTCACTGTCAGGAATATCATTAACTATTAATTACAAAGACAACATATGCTACCACTGTCATAACATCACTGTCATAGGAAGTATTTTAGACCTTTGTTACTGTCAGTATCTTCACCCTACACCTATGCTACTTTCAAAGATACATAACCTTTGCTTGATGAATATGTATCATGACAGAACATCTATAAGAAATTGTAACAAAACATGAAAGGCACTATTCTACATGTGCCACACTTGACTGTCCTTCTAGATCTTGCAACCATGTCTACCAAGTCATTTGTAATTACATCATATGAAAGTAACCTAAACATTGTGATGAAATTTATACCCTATTCCAAACCTAAAAAATGCTTCAATAAGACTATGTAGACTAGTATTACACCTACCAACTGAATTCGTGAACACTGCAGGGATCTTAAAAAAAATCCTAACAATTGTCACAACTACTATACTTCCAAATGTGAAGGTCAAAAAACCCAAACAAGATCACTTATGCTTTGTATGTGACTGATTTACAGAAGAGTAGAGACACCTACAAACTGACACACTGCACATGCATCTCATGAAAGACATTGTTCAATGATAGAATCACTATTTAAAAACAATTCTAAACTTATCACAGTCATGCTGTCAAGGACAAAAGCCTTACACACAATGGTGAACAAGTCATATAATCCCATCATAGTATTAGATCACGGGTTTTTGATACATTCTAATAAAATATTCATGTGTCTTGTTTATCCTTCTACAATTTGCATCCATGCCTATAAGGGGACATGCAACTACAACATTAGATAGAAAGACCAAACCTTTTAAACTCTAATGGATGTCATACCCTGTTCCAAGATTCTTTTTGATAGACCCTATTGAATGCATCATGTAGAGACTATACTAAACCCTTGTACTTACTGACTAGACCATCTGATGATATTCCTCAGAGCAAAAGCAATATGCCACTACCTACACTATTCCAACAAGACTGTCAAAACACCTGCAACACACTTCTCAATTCAAGTATGTCCTCATGAAAAACATGTACAAGTATATGTATCACCACTTGAGAAAGAACTCCTTTAGCATATCAAGGGCTTTTGGTCACTCCAAAAATAACTGAGAGATCTCATTAACCAGCACTAAGATCATCCAATGACAACTCTTCTAATCAAGCATAAAGAGACCATAACACTGTAGATCAATACTACGGTGATCAAACAACAAAGAAACAACAAGGATAATCAACCAAAACAACTCCATACAAGCAACTTCTGTGACATGAATTAGTCCATAAAATATCACCATATGAAGCAACTCCTAGATGAAGAACAAACAATTGTGAACAAGCATCAAATAAGATGAACAACCAATACCACACTTGGGGGTAAATGATAGAACATTAATCTTCTCCCCCTGGTTTCATATTGCACCTTATGCAATTAATGATGTGTCTTGTGCACTATGCCCAAGTTTAGGATCCTTCTTGCCCTGATCTTGTTTTCTTCTCCAAACTTTCATAGGATTCTTCTTTTGCTTGTTTGACATATTTGCCTTCTTAATGTGATTAGGTGGCTTCACAAGGTTTCTTTTGCAATAATGTGTTGTATGTCCAAGATTGTTACACCTATATCATATGATATTGCTAAACAGACCAAAGGGATGATAGTTTCTACTTCTTGATATCCCAAGGGTACTTCTATGATGATATCTTCCATGCATCTAACAATTTATTGCTAGATGACCAACTTTATTACAGTTATGACAAACATTATTATAATCCTGATTTGACAAGCTATAAGAACTTTTATCCTTATTCCATCCAAAACCATTTCTTGTATAAGTTTTACAATGTCTAGCTCTATGACCATAAATATGACAGGAATATCAATAACCATGAAATTGAGAATAGTTGTACCTTATTAAATGACATTGTCTGATAGGGGGAGATCTTGAGGATCTACTTGTCCTTCTACCTTCATCAACACATTTATCTTATGTCTTATCTTTAGGAGTAGCAACATGATGAACCAAATCTATCTTCATCCTTGGTGCATTTCTGACTTTAGAAGTTTTCCCTTCTTCATATCCTAGGCCTGTAGTATCCTTATGAAATTTTTGTTTGCCCAACATATCATACAACTTGTAGGTGCTCTCTTCAAAACCCTGATTTCTCTTTGACTGAATTTTGAGATTTTCAATGTCTTTTCTCAAGGTGACTATTTCAGCCCTAGTTTTAGACATTCAATAGTTTTAACTTCAAGATCATAATTTGTTACATCTAATGTCCTCTTCGTCTCATCAATCTCTATTTTCATATTGATGATTAAGTTGTCTTGATCTTTTAACAAAGGGTTCTCCTCTTTCTGTTTAAAACCTGCCTTTTGGACTTCTTCCAATTCCTTTTTCAAGGAACTGATTTCAGACTCTAGTCTCTTGCAATTTTCTTCCTTTTTTCCTAGTTGGACTCTCCCTTCCTCTTTCATCTTATATGCTTCTTTGACTTGGAATTTTAACTCAGTAATTATTTTCTTAGATTCTCCAAGGCTTTGAGTTAACACTTCATTAGATTTATTGCTTTCTTGAAATTGTAGTATTATTTTATGGTTTACTTTTCTAAGATCCTTAATCACATCTAGGGCAGCAATAAGTTCACCCTCAATGTCAATTTCACATTCACTTATTTCATCAAGTTCTTGTTCACCTTCACTCACAATGAAGTCTTCTTCTTTGTCAAAACTCTCAACTACAAGACCATTCTCTTTATCACACTTTGTGTCAATTTTCAGGGGTGACTCATTCAACAAATCATTACTTGAATTGATTGGGGCTTGTTTTACAAATTTTTGCTTAGAATCTTTCTTTCCTCTATTTTGTTTACACTTTCCCATAGTACTGCACTACCAGGATCTCCTAAGTTGATTAAAATTTGAGCAAGGAACCTAAGGCTCTGAAACCACTTGTTGGAGTATAGGACCACTAAGAGGGGGGTGAATTAGTGGTCTAATGAGAAAACAAATTTCAAAACTTAACTCACTTGTATTATGCAAAGAGACCCATTGAAATCAGAACATAAAACTTGAACAAAGATGACCAATCAAGGACAATATGACAAACCACCAAGAGGAGACACAACACAAGTTTTATGAGTGGAAAACCCTAAAAGAGTGAAAAACCACTCCGAAAATAAGTTTCATTTAGCCTCACTAGCTACACAATATGCCTCACTGGCAAACCAATATGCCTCACTGGAAAAACAAAACCTCACTGGTTACATTTAATGTCTCACTAAAAAAAACATGTCTCACTAACAGATAGGTTCATACAAATTTAGATGAAAGATAAAAGATAGAGGATCACTCTGTTTCATTGCAATACAATACTCCTTATGTCTCCCTTTGAAAAACACATATAGCCTTCAAACAACTTCAAACAATCTCAAAACTTCTTCATACAAGTTTCTCTCTAAGACTTCAAGAACATATTAAGATAAGAAACACATATCCCTCTGCATAGAAAATTCTACCACTTTCTACCATTACACTTTGTCATACATGAAGAGACCCTAACTCTGTTTAAGCTTTTCAATACACAAGATCTCTGTTCAGAGAAAAACTTTATCAATGCTGTCAAATAGTGATAGAAGACTATTCTTTTACACATTATTACTCAATTGTTCCTTCCTGTGTATATCATAGTCTTATAATATATTTCTTCTGACAGACCACTTAACTCTTGTGCACACATAAAATTCACACAAAGTTTCTTTAACTGCAAAATCTCTATGGCATCATCATGTATACTTAGACAAGAAAGATACTACAATAAAACCCTTTAATCCTACAATAAAATATATTCAAAATATACACAACGTGACCATTTTCATATAGGTACTTCTGTAACAGATTCGAATCACCAACAACCCACAAAAAAACATTGCATCAAAAGTATATACATCCTTACACCTATCTCTGAAAGAACCTGATAGTTATCAAACTGTTGAAGCAATTACAAACAATTGATGGGTAGATGACCGCCAAAGGAACACCACCGTGAAGTAGTCATTACATTTGGAAAGTTGTTTAAATTCTATCAATTGATGTGATTTTTACTACCCACACATCAACAGTTGAAAAAACTTTGGTGCCCAAATACAATGTTTGTCATGGAGGCCTCCAGTCATCACAAGGTTGGGGGTTGATCATCCAATGACCGCTACCCCTTGACATTTCAACTTAAGTTATATTCCACCAACAATTTCTGGTCAACCTCCAAATAGAACAAAAGTGCATGTGCTCATAATGTATGCAATGTGCTTTTAAAAGACAATTACCACATACTTAGGATTTTGATGTTTTAGGACTTAGGGTTTTGATATTTTAGGATCTCTTCACAAAATAGTTTCAATACTAAACAACTCTTTGAGATAATGTCAAGCTTGATCATAAACATCTAAACAACACTGTACCTTATATCTCAATGACAAACATTGTACATCAATAAGGCAACAAAGAAGAACCCCACCTTAACACATCATTTGAACAACAATTAGAAACATGATTGAGAAACATTAACATATGATCTCTAAAACACCTTTTCTATATCAACATATGATCCCTGAAGCACCTTATGAAGAACATACAAAAGGAAGACCATAGTCATATCATAACAAATCATAATCATCTTTCCCCTATCAACATTGTGCCTTTGACATCAATCACCATGACATGAACCACGGTGGTCTCTCAACACCTAAAGCATGAAAACATGAAGACCTGAAGCATTTGATCAACTTAAACAACACAACACTGCAACTTCCAACTTTTGACACACTTACTTTTGACATCATGACAAACATATCAACAAGCTCCAACTATAGAGCCACTTAGAATAAAGTTCTAATCAATAGAACTTACCACACACAAATCAAACTATCATGTCAGCTTCAAACACAGAATGTTACTGACTCAGTCTAACTGTCAGATCACAACTTTCACTGTAGACCACAAGAATTGCTCAAAATCATATCAAAGACTCCTTAGACATCACATATCATACCTCTAGAACCTCATAATATAATATCAACATGCGGCAAAATGTGGACTATTGAAACACAGGCTTTGTCACAGCTAGTTATTGTCAAATCATGTAGCGATACTCAATGGCTTATAACTCTCTTTCTGGTGGACCTTAGACTCTACAACTCTAGATTTAGACACTTCATACAAGTGTTTACAACACCTCAAAACTACATAGCTAAATATTTGACACTAGATGAATGCGGACCAAAACAAATGTGTGTTCTGCTTTAATTGGCACTGTATTCTATTCTGTCAAACTTAGCCCATTTGAAGATATACTTCTAGAATTGATCAAAAGATGATCCTTTAGATATAATATCATCTGAGATTTAGGAACATCATACCAAAATTGCAATACCTAGTCTTCAACTACGGACCAATGCCAATCCAAACACTGTCTCTCTATCGATGTCTCTATACACTGCCAACACTTAGCCAAAATGACTAAGTCTTCTACACCAGACCAAAATCTCTCTTCCAACCTTGTTCCTTTTCTTGTTTCCATCAATGAAAACATGTTCAAACATCAAGCTCAGTCAAATTGCCAATAGTCTCCCCCTTTGGCATTGATGGCAACACTTGATGTGAAAAATTGTTATAATGCTCCCCATTACTCTTTTCACATTGCTCCCCCTAACTTCATGCTTCTCTTTTTATTTTTCAGTTATTTTCTTTTTGTGTTTTTCACATGCTCCATTCTCCCCCTTTGACATCAATGGAAAAGGTATATGGTATGGAAATATGTACAAGTGACCAAAACTTCAAAAATTGTTTGTACTATTTGTATATTTACAAGTGAAATCAAAATACTATACTATTTTGTTGGGGGAATATCTAAATATAGTTTCCTCAATTGCACCACATATTTATCCCACCTTACTTTAGTGTCACTCAAAACTAATATGTGCCCATTAACTTGAGATACTAGCTCTTATGCCTTCTTCACAGTAGCAGGGGCCTCAGTAATTTGTCTAGTCTATTCTGCTACTTCTACTAACCTAGCCATGGATGCAATTTTGAAGCTTACTATTTCCTGGAGTTGGCTCATTCTATGATTTCTAACCTCCCTCTAGGTTTGCAACTTATGTATACTAGAATGAATGGTCTCAACTTGTGCCCTCTAATTGCCAATAGAATATTTTACCAGGTCAAAAGTTATGGAGATCTACATTATTTGAGCTTCCCACCCATTTATTTGATCTTTCATATCCTTTGTTTTCTTAGGCCATGTAAAACAAAATTGATATATTTCACTGACTTCTTTGATAGCAATCTAAGCATATTCTATACTCCTTTCCAACAGAATTTTATCTTGAGAAAATTTGTCATTTAGCTCCACTAACCTTTTGTCATCAATTTCTGCCCTTACCTTCTTTTCTATAGCTTGTTCCAGGGACTCAAAATGAGAATTGATTGATTCCATAAGATTTTTCAATTGACTAGTAGGACCCAAAGATGTATCTCTCTTAATTATAGGTATTATCTTTTCAAAAATGGTCGATGTATCTCCTATTAGCTCACTATCCTCTATATGAGATTTTAGGATCTCTTCTTGTGCAGTAGTTTGAAAAAGTGTCCCAAGTCTCAGCTTCTGTAATGGGGAGATTGTGGCAAGGTTAATTGGTCCTTGCAATAGCTTAGGTGTAGTCAAAATCTGAGATTCCTTTTGCTTCTCCGAAAACTCTATTAAGGAGTCAACTAACTCATTCTTAGCAGTGTCTCTTTTGTCTTCTTCATGAGATACCTCAGCATCATGTCTCTCTGGAGAATCTTCCTGAATAGGCTCTTACTCATTTCCTTCTATTTCTGAAGTAGAGTTGTTATTCATCTATTCATCAACTTTTTCTCCTTGTTTACCTTAGTCCTCAGGGACATTTTCTTCAGGTGCCATTTTCTTCTCTTCTTTAGAATTCTTATCTTTCACAGGATCTTTTATTTCTTCAACTTGCCCAGAGCTTACCAGAGGAGGTATTCCACCTTGATCCATACTCTGTTCTATATTCACATCCTCTTTATTCCTTGTGCTCATCGGAGGAGTAATTGCACTTTGTTCCATGTTCTGTTCCATATTTATCTCTGGAACTACATTATCAACATCAACATTTTGTTTCTTTTCATTAGTGTTAGCAGTAGTTGGGATTTGCAGCTCATGTAACACTTTTAGTGTTATCTCCTTAGTCTCCTTGACCAGATTTTCAGTGTCACTAGACATTAGAATGTTGACCCTTCTCTTTGTTTTAAACTTTTCACTAAGTATCTTAGTAACTTTGATATTTTCTTCACTAGTGATATTTGGGCATAGTTTTATTAGAACATATTCCTTTAACTCAACATCTTTGGCCATAGATACATCTTTTCTTGTTGTCATGATACTGACCAAACTATCTAGTAAATCATCAATGACTTCAATCAATGCTTTACTGAACATAACCAAAAATCTTACAACTATTGTTTCAAGTATCACATTGTCTGCATCTCAACTTTCATCATATATACTAGCAATAGGCTTCAAATTCCCATGCTGAGCTATTGCATTGACTGTGGCTTCTAAGGATATTGTTGCTTCATCTTTTTTTTCTCAGTCTTCTCTCCTTTCTTCTTCTTCTTAACCTTTTCGGAGAGCTTCTCCTTTTTTCTTGTTGTGGTCTCCTCTATTTTTGCCTTCTTGGTCTTAATTTCTTCATCAGTCTATGTCTCTTCTTCTTCTTCTTCTCCTCCACCAAGGCTCACATACACTCTTTTGGTGGCCTTTGCTTTCTTTCTTTTCTGCCTTTTCTCTGTAGGCTCTATCTTTTCTTTCTCAACCTCAACTGTAGGGAGTGGATCCGAGCTCTTAGATGTGTCTATAGTAGAGGAGGAGGATCTTGTTCTTCTTCTTGGGGTGGAAGCAAGCTTTTCTGATTTAGATTTCTCTTTTTCTTTCTCTAGAGCCTTTGTTGTTTATCCTTATGGAGCACTTGCAGCCTTGGATGCCTCAGACTTGGCTCTTTCTTCTTTTATTCCTTCATTTGTAAATCCTTTGCTTTTTGCAAACTCATCTACCCATAGTCGATCTAAATTACTCCGCAATCCACTGCATTAGATTCTTTTTTGTCAGAATTTTCTTTAAAAGATTTATTATCTTGTTTTCTAGCTTATACGTCTGTGCTGAATGTCAGTACCACCTTTTTGGCTGGAGGGATACGATTTTTCATTTAATCTCCCCCTAAGCCAGAGCTCCCAATTTACTTCTCAGAGGAAGTATCTACACTAGAGTCTGGCACGGACTCATTCTTGACTTCATGTACTTCCTTCTTAACCCAAATCTTTTTCATCTCCTTCTTGATCTCTGCCTGATCTACCTTTTGTACTAGTTTCTTCATCTCTACTTGATTATCCTTCTTCATATTCTTTCTTCTGTAGAATCTTCCAATATGTCCAGGCCTATTGCAATTTAAGCATACAACATTTCTCTGACCATTGTTCCTTCCATTCATCCTTGATCTGCATTAGTTATCCTTGTGTCCAAATCTATTGCATGCAAAGCAATTCCCATTGAAAGATTGAGCATTCCTTCCATTATTATAGTTATTTCTTATCTAACTTCTGTATTCACTAGCTCTATGACCAAATCTCTTACATATAAAGTAGTTACCTTTGAAAGTTTGAGCATTCCTTCCATTGTTGTAAACATTCCTTATCTGACTTCTACATTCATTAGCTTTATGACCTATTTTATTGCAAGTGAAGCATTGACCAGAAAATGATGGAACATTTTGATTCACTTTGCTCCTACATTGAGTAGCCTTATGACCAAACTTATTGCATGCATTACAGTAACCATTGAAAGAGGGTACCTTTAAGCATTTGGTTTCCTAACCGGTGGTCTTCTAGGTCTGTCCCTTTGATTCTGGATCTATTTGTCTTTGTCCTTCTTGATCTCAACATTCTTTTTTGACCTATTTTAGAACTTTCTCCTTTCTCAAATCCCAAGCCTTCTTTGTCATCAAGACTCTTCTGACTTGCAATTATTTTTTCAAGTTTAACAACACTCACTCTAAATTTATCTTCTTGAATCCATGCCTATTTAAGATCAACTTTCAGATCCACAACTTCTTGCTCAAGCCTTGTACATTCTTCAGATTTGTTTTTTATTATTTCATTTAGGTTTTCTTCAGCTTTTGTTCTTTCTACAACTTCCACTTTCAGATCATTCAGGGTTTCATTTGTTGACTTCATCTTTGAACCTCTTGACTTGCTCCCTCAATTTTCTGATGCACTCATCTACTTTCTTGATATTTTCTTTTAGATTCCTAATTTCTATTTTAGTCCTCTCAAGATCTTCAAGAGCAACTTTGAGTTCTTCTTCACTGACAAGCATGCATTCTTCTTCTATGGTTTTAGTTGAATAAATTTCTTTACAAGGAGTAGAGTACCTTTTACCTACCATGTGTTCAATCTCCAAGATCTTCCTTAAGCTGTTAGACTTCTTCCAAGGAACCAAGTTCTAATACCAATTGTTAAACACCTAGAATACTGAGAGGGGGTTGAATCAGTATTCTATTAAACCTTTTACTTATTAAACCATTATTCCATTTACCACATATAACAATAAAGCAAATAAAACACAGAAGAAGCAACCACAAAGCATCACACATAAACACCGCGATTTTTACGTGGAAAAACTAAAACTGGGAAAATCACGGTGAGTGTTAGCTCACAATATATTATGTAGTAACAATACCAAATTACAAAAGAGGCTCATTGCCCAGGGCTCACTGTCCAAAGAAGTGCTCACTGCCAGAAGGCTCACTACTAAAACAAGCTCACTGCCTAGAGAAAGAAGGAAGGAAAGAAGAATGGCTCACTGCCAAGTTGAACTACTCTGATTGCATCTATACATGCATGGTTAAAGCTACAATGAAGCACATAAATACTGTCTCAAAACTCTTCATCTCTAACTGCTCAATTTCACTGCCATGCTCTTACATGAAAATAAGATCTCTCTTTTTCTACACTTGTCGCCCTTACAAAATCACCAAATTTCACATGTCACCCACATATATATTCATATTTGCACACCACATCTCGCAAACATTGAAATTGATCTCATATATATATCTGCAACACTTAAACTCTTCACATTAGGTCAGCCTACCTAGATGAAGCGTATAGTTAATAAACTTGTAGCTTGTCAGACAAATCAACTCACCAAAATACACAGTAGACCCAAATAACATTTGAAGCATCTTCTCATATGTCAGCTCCAACTATAGAACCACTTATAATAAAGTTATAATCAATAGAACTTACCGTACACAAATCAAACTATCATGTTAGCCTCAAACACAAACTGTTACTGACTCAATCTAACTATCAGATCACAACTTTCAATTCGGACCACAAGACATTCTCAAAATCATATCAAAGACTCCTTAGACATCAAATATCATACCTCTAGAACTGTAGAACATAATATCAACATGCGGCAAAATGCAGACTACTAAAACATAGGCTCTGTCACAGCCAGTTACTGTTAAATCATGTAATGATACTTAGTGGCTTATAACTATCTTTCTAGTGGACCTCAAACTCTGCAACTCTAGATTTAGACACTTCATACAAGTGTTTACAACACCTCAAAACTACATAGCTAAATATGTAGCACCAGAGGAATGTGGACCAATACAAATGTGTGTTCTTCATTAATTGGCATTGTATTCTATTCTGCCAGACTTAGGCCATTTGAAGATATACTTCCAGAACTGATAAAAAGCTGAACCTTTGGATATAAGATCATCTGAGAGTTAGGAACATCATATCAAAACTGCAATACTTGGTTTTCAACTGCGGACCAATGCCAATCCAAACACTATCTCTCTATCATTGTCTCTGTACACTGCCAACACTTAACCAAAATGACTAAGTCTTCTTCACCAGACCAAAATCTCTCTTCCAACCTTGTTCCTTTTCTTTTTACCATCAATTACAACACCTGCAAACTTCAATCTTAGTTAAATTGCCAACAGATTGGACTTAGAACTCTGACTCTGATTTATGGAATACATTTCAAAGGTTCCTGTTACACCTGCAACATGAAATATATGACTCCCCATCACTCTATTCCTTATTTCAAAGCTTGTATGTTATTGGTTTTCAATATCAAGACCAATTTTGGTCTATAATTTTATGAGAATAGTTAAGATGTTTGACCTGATTCAAGGATTCTCATCTAATCCATATCAACTATAAACATATCCTGTTTAAGTCGATAATATAGCATAAAAGAGTTTTACATTTACTCAATGTGATTGGGATACACTTAAAGGCTTATCTTCTCTAATCCCATGATATAAATAATAACATATACTTGTTTATTTATCTCAAGATAGGAAGAATACCATCTTCCATTATAGTAAGACTCTTAGTCTACTTGAGACTTCAAGGTTTCTAACCTTTTCTATTCATCAATAAAAGAAAATAATAACATCATTCAAAAGAGGTTAATCATAAAGGATATAATGGTTATCGAGCTATCAATCTCACACCTTTGTTGTTCAAGAATAACTTTAAATTATACAAGTTTTTACTTCCCTTGTGCTAGAGGCACTGCATGCCCTCAAAGTGGAGTAAAGACATTATTATCCTTTTGGTTTTTCTAATGTAGAGCAAAGAAGCTTACAACTCTAATAAATTATTACATAGCCAAATGGAATATAAGGAAATAATTCAAGTAGAATCCATAATATTCCACTTCTCTTTATCAACTGACTTACTATCATAGTCAACTGCCATTGAAAAGAATGGTTTGATAATCTTTAATAATAGTGTAGTGATTCTATACAAGATAGTTTTGGTTTATAGAAGTTTAGTTCTCAAGATATCTTGGCTCTCTGCCAATGTCAAAATTTAGGAAGGATCCTTTCCTTGATAGGAAGTATATACGACAACCTCCCATGGTCTCAATACATGAATAGGTGCCTTTTGGGGCACATGAGTAACAACAGAGCCATCAACTCATGTCTTGGAGTTGTACTCGATAAATAATAGTTATTGAACCATTGTTAAGGTATTAGTATCAATGCATAGGCCTAGAATTATAGCTCTCAGAAACATTCTCATGACAAAGAATACAAGCTTCAAAACTATGGTAGTGTTTTTATGGTTTGTTGTGGCTGTCGACCATATACAGGCACAAGCCAAAATATCTCAAACATGCAAATGCCATATAAAGATAAGCACGGTTGATTACATTACAACAAATCAATCATACCTGATTTTGTAGAGTCACTGACTCTAACAACAAAATACTGTGTGAGTTCCTCCTTTTTGCCTATGACTTTCGATTCAGTTTTGAAGTTTGTTTCCTTCATTATGGTCTACCACATTTTCTTTTTCTGAGTTCCCCTGAGTATTCCTACTATCTCCTTTAAGCCATACAAAAACATATGCTCTCCTTCCCTCTTCATAGGGATAATTACTATTATGTTGGAAAAATGCACCCTTGGGGGCTTTTTCCTTTAAGGTTTAGCTCCCGGGTCTTTAGATTGCAGTTAGAGCATCTTGCATGATAATTCAGATTCCCAATGAGAAAACCCTTGGGTCTTGCAACAAATAGGACCTAGGGGGTGCTAATTCAATGATTCCAGAATAAAGACAGGGGGTGGACAAGGGCGCTAGCGCCCTAGTCTAGCCCTATTTTGGGTCTGCCCTAAATTCAAATGTCAGGTTTTTTACTGTTATTTGGTTTCCATGCCAACACCATAAGTTTAAAATATAAAATTCTTAGTGGGAATCTTAATAGTTGCATATATAAGCATGTTTAGGTTATCATTTGCAAACTAGAAGATATCTAGAGGATGTTTATGTTTCAAAGGCTATTGGCATACTTGTGATTATCATTGTGTTGTAGAGCATAGCATTGTTATTGTGTTTATTTTTGTAGGTTGGATTACATCATCTCCTCATGGCATTGAAGAGCCTCTTCCTTCCATGAGAGCTTCATCATCAAGGTGACATTTATTATGCTTTATCATTATTATCATTTAGATTTTTGCCTCTATCCCACAAGGATACACACTCTCTGACAACAGCATTCAGAAGACTTGAATGTCTCTCTGGGGCTTGACTAAGGAAAGACTCTAAACACCACAACCCCCTCCCACACTCCTTGTGATTGCAGGTTACAGGTATCAGATCTGGAGAAAGTGGAGTTGCAGGGAAGATGGGAAAACATTGAAGATTCAGGATCCAAAAAGAAGCGGACACTATGTGGGATTCCTAGACTAGGGCGCCATCAACCTTGTCCTCCGCATTTCCATTACCAAAAATTGAAGATATAGCAGAGATCAGTGTCAGAAGGAGATCAAGAATCCACAAAAAAAGAAGCACATTGGACTAGGGTGCCATCACCATTGTCCCTGACATTTCTATTTTTTGGACTATGAAAAATAGTGAGTTAAGGTTCTCTGCCCTTTGTCTAATTCTGGTAGCATTTGTTGTAATTCGTAGATTTAATTACTGTTTTGCTTAAATTAGGGTTTCAAGAGCATAAAATCATTAATTAGCAACATTGTGTGATAACTTCTGAATTTCCTAGCAGAAAACCAAGTGGCAACCCAATCTGATAGATGACTCTCCTCTCGATAGGAGAAGCACTCTGTTGAAAAGCCCTTGGAATGTTTTATGGAAAGGAGGATTTAAACTAAAACAACCACATTCCATCATCCCCCTTTTCATATAAAACATTTTGGTGAACCTCAGTTTTGAACTTTTGGGCACCTTTCTGAGTGTTGTTTGATAGATTTGCATTCAGTCATTCTATTGCATTCAAAAATTTACAAAAAAATTGATATATTTGGAAAACTTAAAAAAAAATCGCATTCTATGGTTTGATTTTTAACATAATTTGCATTCATAAAATTGTATTTCATTAATTCTCTAATTTTTACATCAGATCTGAAATTCATTAGCATTCAATTCATTATTTTCAATATTGCATTTGAAAAATTACAAAAAATTTAAAAAATTAGAAAATTTGCAAAAAATTAGCATATTAGGATTGCATGTTTGTAAATTTTGAATCAATTGGCATATAATTTCAACTATTTTTTGTTATTTTCATTAGATATGTTCCAAAATACATAAATTCATCATTTACAATTTGTTTGAGCATTGCATTTGCATGCTTGATTTGTTAGAAATTGCTTGAAATTTTGCATTTTTCATGAAAACTTAGTTTTGCATGAGCTAGGGTTGTAGTCAAAATCTTGTTTCAGATTTTACTACCTTTTTAAAACACTCACTAGACCTGATTTCTAAATGTAGTTTTGCATTATAGTGGCCTCCTTGTGAAATTTCATGTCTAGGGCTTGAAAAACTTGCATTTTTCACTAGATTCGACCTTATCGTCTTGCTAGACTTGCACTCCAAGTGTGTTGTATGGAATCTTTCTGTACTAATTGTCTATTATTAGCATTATTATCTTCTACCCCTTCTAAATTTCCTTACAACACCCTTTTTTTGGGCTATTGCATTGAAATTTTAGGAAAATTCACATATTTTTGCTATCTTTGCACTAGGGTTTGATCTAGAGTGGCACTATAGGCATGTTGTAACAGATTTTTTAGCATTAGGAATCTGTTGTTACTGTTATAAGTTTTTTTCAATCATCATTTTCCTTACAACACCCATTTCCCTACTCTTTTGCATGGAGATTTGGTGAAAAATCACATATTTTGGCCTATTTTCACTAGGTTTTGGCTTATCGACTTTCTAGAGTTGCTTCAAAAGCATGTTGTGAAAGGTATTCTTGCATTAGTGGACTATTATTAGGCATATCATTTTCTATCCCTCTTAAAAATCTTCACAACACCTCTTCTTTCACTTGTTTGCACTGTGAAAAGTTGAAAAATTAAGCATTTTTACCTTTAAACATATCTTTCTTCTAGGGTTTATCCTATTAGTTTGTGCATGTTGTTGCATGAGTATTATAACTCGCTGCCCCAATATAAATATTCCTTTAAGAAGAAGCATAATACAAATTTGATCTAGTGCTCTTGAAGAAATTGGTACACTGAAAACCTTCTTTACAAAAGGAGAAACACAAATGTTACAAGATACTATACCTATCACAAGTACAATGGAAGAGCAAACTTTTCATGATGTTGATGATACTATTGATGTGGTAGGACACATATCTGACAAACAAATAGATAAACTTGATAGAGTTAACCAAATTCCAAGCATTTATGGAAAATGAGAGGATAACTGAAGAAGTTATCCCTGCAATTCATAACATAAGAGAATTGATGAAAGAAGGACAAGATGGTGTTAATACGATCTGTGGTTTAGCACATATTGTAAAAACCAATATTATTCCAGTGATTGAATGTGTAAAAGTGATAAATAACACTTTGTCACCATCTCATATGTAAGTATCGGTACCTATACCGACCACAAGAATATCTACATTTACATCAAATATTTTGACAACTAATGTAAATGCTTGTAGTAACATCACCACTAGTATTGGAGTATCTAATGGTAGTAATTCACAAAATTACAGAGTTGTTGGATTCAACTATCAAAACCTTGAACCTAAGGTGTCTTCATATCACTCTCAACCACCCATTCAATCTACTTATTCTTAACCATTTTCCACCTATCACTATGTCCAACCACCGCTCAATTATTTGCAACCTCCGCTTGTCACTATCCATGCTCAATCTCCTCCATGCTTTGGTTCCAATTCCTCACTACAAACTACATCTCCTAATGATGCCATCTTAAACCAACTTTTGCAAGGCATGACCTCTTTACAACAAAAAGTGACAAGCTTGTCAAATGCTTCACAACCTAATATATTGACTTACCATGCTCGTAATCCTTTATCCTATGCAATCTTGAGAACTCCTATGTTTGAGAAGTTTGAAACTCCTCACTTTGAAAAATATGGTGGAAAAGGTGATCCTATACTCATGTGGCGGTGTTCACAGCTATGTGTAGTGATTTCTACTTTGAAGAGGACCTGTTAGCAAAACTTTTCCCATAATCTCTCAAAGATACAGCTCTGGAATGGTTTTGCTCATTGCCTCCAAATTCAATACATTCCTTTTCACATTTAATTGATCAATTTCTACAACATTTTCAAGCAAACATCAGACCCCAAGTCTTTCTGATTGATTTGGTTCATTGCAAGTAAGGTTTGAAAGAAAAGTTGACTGAGTTTATTAGCCGATATCAAGGACTTTATACACAAATTCAATATCAGATGAAAGATTACGATGTCCAGAAGATAGTATAACAAATTTGCAGCCTAACATCTATGATAAAATCCTCTTGATGAAGTATAACTCTTTTCAACACTTATGTACCACCCTTCATGACTACCAACTTTCTTCTAGTCAATACGAAAAATCAAAATTCATCGGCTCAAGTTGGTCAATCTGAGGGTGGATCATCACAAAACAACTTTAAGAGGAATAATAAGAGTTTCATCAAGGTTAATGGACCGAATAACTTTTCTCAAGTGTCTGCTATCAGTAATCTGACGAAGGCACCGTACCAACAAAGAAAGTTCACTCTGATATCTGAGTCCTATCATTCTATCATGAATCAAGCTCTGAGTAATAATCTCTTGAAGCTTCCCTCGATTAAAACAATGGATCCTAACAGAATGCAAGGACCTTATTTTGATGCTAATGCCTTTTGTCACTATCATCAGACACAAGGACATGATACTAAATGATGTATGTGTCTTAAACATGAAATACAAGACCTCATCGACTTGAATATTATATAGGTATCTAGTGCAAATGATAATGGGAATAAGTTGGTTGCTCCACCAAATTAGAATTTATAGATCTTCACTAATCCTTTCCCTAAGCATACAGATAGCAATTTGATGGAACAAAACACACGACAAGTAGAAGAGGATTATTTAGATTATGATGAGATAATTGCTACAATTGAAGTGGATAAGGAAAATACCCAAGTATCAGCTCGTCCATGAAGAAGTGGTATCTACTCTAAAGTCCCTTCTCCATTATCCCTTCAGGGATCAAGAGAGAATCAACATATACCAAAAAAACAAAAGGAAAAATTGAAGCACGAGATTATGACAATAGAAAAGGCTGAAACAGTACAAGATAGTCCTTATGGTTACGATAGACAGAACCAATAGAACAAGAGAAATAAAAGTTGGAAATGAGAAAGATGATTATCATTAGTTGGAAATAACAGTGGTTCTCCTCCTCACAAGCAACAAAAGATTTCACATAAACAAGGAAGTGTTGAGAACATACCAAATTGACTCTCTGATAACAAGCAACAACATAATAAGAACCACTCAAGCTTCTCACAAAAATTGATTGAATACCTCTCCAAGAGGTTCACAAGTTCCAAAATTTAGCGTGGTTTCATTGACAAGTAAGTATCTCTAACCCTTTACCTCTGTGATGTGTTTCCCCCGTGATGTGCTATGTGTTGTTTAGGCCTCCTAAGATGACCCTTGATTCTCTTGTAAGGTCAAGGATACTAGGAGACCACCTCTATCATGACCTTCTTTTATTTGTATCATCATTCTTCTTTATCTCCTCTCCTCTGATTTCATTGCTGTGTGTTATGTCTTACAGACATAGCATTGTGGTTGGTGAATTGGGGGCACCCTCCTACGTGATTGTCCCTAAGGCACTTGTTCTCCTCTCTGATTTATTGTTTACCTTCCTCTAGTGTTTCCATCTAGCTGACGGATGACAAAAAACATATTATACTGATGCGGACCTAGTGTCCTTTCATGAGTAATCAAAAAATGGACCTAGTCCATATATGACAATGGGGTTGTTACATATTATCCAATGCTTGGCTAGTGGAATCACTCCGTGTGATTTCTCTATCTTGATGTTGATGTTGATGTTATCTTATCTTGCTAACAACACTTTCACAATATTACTGCTCTGTGCACTTCGTTTATCATGAATATTGCCTTGTAGTTGATCATATGCATTGTTGTTTATCACGATTATTTGGACACTAACACTTTTCTTGCAGGGATGTGTTTGTGGGAACATTCAGCGATCGTAAAGTACATGCCACCTCTGGGGGGCATGGGCTTTACAAGAGATCATGTTCCCTTGTGTGTTTTCTTCCTACCTTAACGTGCTTGATATCAGTATGTGATAAACCAACTTAAGGTGGGGGCATATATAAGGTAAGATGTCTACTTTATATAAGAGTAAAGCATGTTTAAACAATATGAAAATCAATCAAAATCATTTAAGCCCTCTGTAGAGGCAGGATATCGAGCATATCCTTTTATCTTAAGCCCTCATCGCGAGGCGAGGATGGTGTATTTCTCAGAGATATTGCATTATCCTATCATTTTCAAAAGTCCTCATCGCGAGGTGGGGAGAGGTTCTGTGTCTAACTCAACCCTTAAGCATGTTTTCAATGGTTGTTGTGGTGAAGCCCTCATCGGTGTGTGCCTATAATGTTCCCGAAATGGTGATGAACCTAGCAGTAGTTTCACTCCATCACTTGTTTGCCATGTTTTCTCTGTGTCTTTAGCATGTGTGTGTATGGCATGTTTGTTCTCAAAGTGCAAGACTGGTGGCAATGAGCTCCTCTACACTTTGGAATTTGTTTGGCATGTTTGTTCTCAAGGTGCAAGACTGGTGGTGAATAGCTCCTCTACACCTATTTTGTTTGGTGTGTCTGTTCTCAAAAAGTGCAAGACCGGTGGTGAACAACTCCTCTACACTTTTTGGGATTTGTTTGTTTACTTTCCTTGTACTTGCATCTTGCATTTCATATGTGTTGGGTGAATATTTTTTCTTCAACTAACTGAAGGAAAAATGGTTATATTGACCACAATGTAATGAGATAAATCTCTCCTCTCAACAAGGGGAGGTTCCCTATCAACTATCACAAACTTATTTAAACTAAATACTAATTCAGGGGTGAGACCATATCATCCATTTCTCTTTTTTCAGAAATGATGTTTACAAAATGAAAGAGCACTTTCTTGATACAAATTGAATAACCAAGAAACCCATGAGAGCACAAAGTCTATCGTTACTTCTTTTACTAATTTATAACTTAGAACCAAGTAGAATAAGGTGTAGCCCAAAGTCTTCACCGAAAACTATGACAAAATATATGATCACAAAAGATAATAGTGGTTTAAAGCCTTTCCAATATCTTTTACTTCAAAACATAAAATCACAAACTAAAGATAATTGTTGTAGCACAAAGTCTCCACAATCAACTTTAGAACATCTTCCAGATTATTCACACTCACACTACAATTTGATCAAGCAGATAAGATAGTATTAGGAAAAGGACATAAGAACAATTTCCAATACACCACAAGTTATTTCAACACAAAGATTGAAAGATCGCCTGCTTTTCTATTCACTTGATAAAATATGATTTACAATTTGAACACAAAGTATCAAAATGCTCTTCAATTTGGCAGAGTTTCGCTTCAATAACTAAAAGATAGATAATTACAATGGGGGTCCTCTTTACTTATAAGAGGAACAGAGAGCAAAAATAGGAAAAAGAAAAACTAACTATGACTTATTCAACAAAGGAGTCCTTTTTGATTTGGGACTTCCTATGTTTTTACATGTAATTACATATGAGAAAAGTACACGTAAATATGTCCAAAATTGTTTCAAAAGTACATCTGAAAAGTAGAAAATAAACTAAGTAATGGAAAAACTGCTTCAACTTGTATTGTCGTCTTTCTTCATATGGCAATCATACATGGTGAAAGCTTCTTGCATCCCATGATAGTCTAGACTAACCATGTTCTTGAAAATCATCCTAGCTCTAACTATGGCATCTCTGACCATGGTGACTGATTTTGCGTGACTAGTTAACTTGGTCTTCAGATTATCCAAAGTTAACTGATTGTCAAGAATATTGTCCATGGAGGCCATTGAAAATGTTTTGTCATTGAACTCTTTCTAGAACATATTTTTAAATTCCTGAATCATCTCTTCTGCAAAAAGAAATTGGTTATCCTGTGACGCTAGTTTGCACGATAGCTCCTCCAATTTATGCAAAAGACTAACATCACTCTGATCACTTAGTTTCCTTGCAGCTTCTAGGTCATTGATCAAATCTTTCAGCACGCAGCTCTGATATATCAATGCCTCTTTGGTTTCAGTATATGAATCCCTATTAGGAATGACACCAATTGATATTAGAGCACTTATTTTCAGCTTTCTCATCTCCACCCACTTATCATGATTCTGTTCTATATGCTCGATATCTTGAGAAATAACATCAATTAGGTCATCAAGTTCTGCTCTTATTTTCTCCATTTTGTTTGTCTTCTCAGATAGTTCTGTAAAAAGAGATATTCCTTGTGTGTGAATCCTTTTCAAGTACTCTTCCCTTAAGATGAGTCTTTTCTACTTTCTAGATAATAGGGTCTTCTACAGAAACAGCCTCAAGAGTTACTAATTCTAAATTCAAAGTGATTTTCCTCACCACTACAGTCAACTGTTCAACCATTGCTTTGTAATGATCCTTCATTTCTTTCTCTTTGTCAAATTTCTAAATTAGAATGTCCATTGCTGACTACATATCAGTCTTTGCACTTTCATGAGTTATTTTGCCTAACTCAACTCTAGAGATAGAGTAATCATTCATACTAAAATTTTCAATGGTTGCATCCTGCGGGGGTCTTACAATCTCCAGAAATTTGTGTCCCTTGTCTCCAAGCATTCTTGAAAGAATCTTTGGCTTCTTCGGGGTCTTGGCTTTTGCAAGCACTAGCTTACTAAAATCAAAGTCATCTGGGGAGATGGCTTGTTTCTTCCTTTTTGGTGTATAAGCTGACAACCATGGTGGAAGCACAGAAGTACTCACATTAGGGTCTATTCCCATTGTTGGTGTTACCAGAACTGCACTTGCACTAGAAGTGGAAACAATAGGTGGAGTATTAGCAAAAAATGCACCTATTACATTTACATTAGATACTTGTTCAGTATTCATTACAAAGTGATCAAATATATAAGTATCCCCAATATCAAAAGATGAAGAGGACAAGCTAGGAATAGACTCTAAGGAATGAAGAACATCTTCAAAAGTATTTTGAGGATTGTCAAAAACTGTTTTGGAAGGTGAGGGAGAATCAGAAGAGGGGATATCAATGGGTGAAACAGACAAAGGAACTGAAACAGGTGTGTCAGATAAAGGAGATGAGACTCCTGTTTCTTGTTGTACATTCTCCTGTGGAGACAAAACTTCCTCTCCTTGTTAATCTGTAGGTCTATCTTCAACCTCCATTTCCTCAATGGCTGGCTCTTCAGTGTTCTATTTCTCAATTTCCATATCTTCTATCTTAGACTCTTTCTCCACAGCCTTTGACTTCTTCGTCACAAATTTGATCCTAGGCTTATGTGGCTTGGAAGAAGAGGGAACATCACTCTTGTTCTTCGTCCTGTTCTCCACATTTTTACCTGTTTGCTCTTGAATTTCAGTCTCTAATCCTATAAGGAATTCTTTCAAAGCAATTCCCTTATCCTCTAACCACTTATTGGTGTTTGCCAATATAGGCACAAACCTTTTCCTCAGAGAGGTCAATTCTTTCTGAGACCATTAGATTGGAGGGAGAGGAGAGCCAGCAACCTATTTAGTGTTATATCTGTCATCGATCAACTCTCCATCATTCACTAGGTCTTCAGGAATATCAGCCAGTCCCAAATATTCAATCTGCTCTAGAAATAAACGGCTATAATCCAACTTTCTGATATCTTCTTCTGTTCTCAAATCCATCCAGATGTCCTCTACCATAGGTTCATGGAACTGGGTTTTCCTCTTGATATTATCTTTCACACCTCTATAATCAAACCTTGGTCTTCTTTTGAATTGTTTCATGGTTACCAGCTACATTTCAGTTTCCATAGCTCTAGCCTTTGTAGCAGTTGATACCGAAAACCTGCTAATTTCAATTGGAAACCTGAAACCTAGTTTCTTGAGCTCCATTTATTTATTATGTATGACAATCATTTGTCTACATAATTCCATTAAAACAAGTTTGTCTGAGGGAAACCTTGGCAGCATATAAGGATGACCTTGGAAAAATCCAGCCCTTAGATATGAGAAAGAAGGAAATTGTAAGAACATGCATCCAAAATCATTCACTACTGACCAAGCTTCATCTGAAACTCTTCTTTGTTCTAGCTAAGGGTCAAAAAGACACAAGAACACTGCGAAGAAAGCATCATTTACCCTCCTGATGTGGTGAGTAGAACCCTTCAATGTCAATTGAGAATAGTACTGATACACAAGAATTACTCTCCTATCTCCTTCTAATATTAGACCCGAAAAGATTCTCATGGAGGCTGCTATATACACCAAATAAGAAGTCATGTAGAATTTGAAGGTAGTGGATACCTTTGTCAATTGCTTGTGCAGAGCATTACTGATTTGCTCACCCCAGAAGATTGCTTGTTTACCTTGGAGTATTACCTTGATGAAAGGGTACATCCACTCATGAAAAAGTGAGGAAGAGGCCAATCCCCTTATCCTGCTAAGAAGAGTTATAAGATCACCAACTTCTTCTATATAGTCACTTCTAGGAAAACTCCGTGGCCACCTAGACAAGTTTGACCTTGAAGTTTTGAGCCATTTAGTATTGATTATCTTCTTAGCCTCCTCAAGATTTTTTTCATACTCTTTTTGTGCTTCAGCAAAATCTACTTTATGACTTCTGTAACAATAGGGCACATGAAAACTTTATCAATAAATTTAGGATCTAATTTGATTATCACATTGCCACTCGTATCCATCACAGCCCTAGTATCTCTGTTATAAAACTGAGCACATTGAAAAACAAACTCTGTGTTATGGGCTACCACCAGGAAAGATGACACCAAATGAATGTTACTGTCAATAATCTTCTTCATTGCAGAACTGGGATTATTGGACTTGGTTCTTTCCACAAATTCAGCCATGTCCACATGGCCAATCTCTATATCCTAAATGTCATCAACATTAGAAGTAACCAAGGTGATTGGAAAAAACACCTTGATACTTATACTTCATCACTTTTGACTTCTTCAAAAACAACTCAGTCATCTGAAAAAGCTATCACCAGAAGGATGTTGATGAAGAGAGAAAATCCATAGAAGAAACTGCAACAAAAAGCCATGATCATGCAATTAGGGGAAATACTGGTAATCTGGGAATAGTGCATGTCGACGATCAAGACTATGGAGATACGCTTGAAAGGGCTAGAGTGTGAGCAGGTCAAAAAATGGAGGAAAGCGGGCTTGGAAAAGCAAAATTGAAAATATCCCAGAGTTAGAAAAATTTGAGAGAATGTGTGCATGAGCGGCAAAATTTGCCGCCCTTGCATGTCAGGGATAGTTTACAAGTGTCAGGGTTGCCATTTTTACCGACCCTGCAGGTAAACTAAAAATGCATGTGTATCAGTGGTGAAAATTACCACTTTTGCATGTTAGGAGAAAATTTCACCGACATAGCATGTAGGTGTTTCAAGGTTTTCTTCATGTAAGGGCAGAAAATTTCACCACCCATACACTTGCATTTGGATACAAATTTATGGAAATATTTCAATTGGCAAATATAGCCGACATTGCATAAAACCTAAACATAACAAAAACATGTTGGAGCGGCAACTATCGTCGACATCACATGTCGATGTTTCAAGATTTTCAATAAACATGTTTTAAGGGGTAAAACTTGCCGCTGGGCACACGGAGATTAACTCCTCATGAGACGAATATTGGCAAACCCTTATGATAAAACATCGGCTAGAGGGGATTTGAGCAAAAACTAGGGTTTTACGAATGACTCAAAAAGAAGGAAGATGAAAAGAATGACGATTTTCTTTGAACAACATTTGAACAATAAAATTCTTAAAGAACATGAACAACCACTTCAGAGAACAAGAAAAAGAAAACCCTAGAAGGAGATAATAACAAAAACAATGTTTTAAAGACTTACCTGTTGAAAAGACCGAAACCCTAGGTGCAACGGTGGCAACTTGAAATCTGCTTGAATCCAAGATCAACGCAATCGAGCAGTTTGAGAAAGGTTTCAAGAATCGACTGGGAGGCTTAGAGGAAAAATAAATAAAGAAATAGAATGAATTTAGCCATTAAAAAGGTTAAAAAGCACACTCTTAATGTTAACACGAGTGGCCATTAATGCAACTAAAGTTTGAGATCTTCATGATCTTACTCGGCTGGTGAAAATCGCTGACCCGACATGTGTTAACCGTTAGTGCAACGGCGGCAAAAATTACCGCTTATGCGTTTGCTTTCAAAGAAGAATATGTAACGGTGGAGAAAATTCCTGCTCGGGCATATTCAAAACAAAAAACTATGTAAAAGTGGCAAATTTCACCAACTCAACACAAGCAAACAAAAAAGGTATGCAATAGTGGCAAATTTTGCCAACTTTGCTCATACAGTTTCAAAATTTTACTAACACCCCAAAATGATCAAAATTGATATTTTGGTCAGTTTACAACCTAATCGATTTGCACAAACTTTGAGGAATTGATTTGAGGGAATGTTGCAAACTAGTTTAGGATGTCATATGACTTTGCATGAGGCCAAGAGAATCTTGTCTCGATATGCGAACTTAGAGTGTAGATCATGAAACGGACAAGTTTCGTATGGGTTGTCTACAAAAACGAGTGTAGCTAATTTTGAGAACAACAGTTGGCTCTAACTGGGGAACTTTTATTGATGAAACTTTGAAATGATCGAAGGGAGAAGAATCTAATCTCTAAGTGCCTTGGTCCATGCCATTGGGCCATAGAGTCAAGCTACCAAAAAGAAAAAGACACAAAAGACTAAACAAAAATCCAAAAATAAAAACACAAAACTATACAAATGTACAAATGAACTTATCTGATACTTCAAGGATTGAAGTGCTTTAGATGTTGTCCACTGTGAGGCAGCAAGAATGGTGTTTCATCCAGGTACTCCAATAAGAAGCTATTTTCACCACAGAGCTGATGAATGGTGAATGGGCCTCTCCATAGGGA
Source organism: Cunninghamia lanceolata (assembly GCA_027924645.1). Taxonomy (NCBI): domain Eukaryota; kingdom Viridiplantae; phylum Streptophyta; class Pinopsida; order Cupressales; family Cupressaceae; genus Cunninghamia; species Cunninghamia lanceolata. The sequence goes on along the minus strand of BSBN01000429.1, from coordinate 1,137,880 downwards.
ATCAAACTTCCCATGCATTCCTTTTGGTTCTCTCCTCTTGTCCCATAACAAGACTTGATCTCCAATTTGAAACTCATGAACCCTTGCTTTCTTGTTAAAGAGTTTCTTCACTTGACTTTGATGTTCAGCGATACAATCCACTACCATAGCTCACTGCTCCTCAAGTTCAGTTAGGTACATGATCCTTTTATCCATAGAACTTTCAAAAGTTCTATCTTCCACTGCCTTTGCCAACTTTAGTGCCGACAACTCCAAGGTAATAGGTATCTCTGCATTCAGACCATACAGAAGCTGAAAAGGTGACATACCTATCACCATTTTAGGGGTAATCATGTCTGCCCATAAAGCATTAAACAATGCTTTATGGCAAGTTCTCTGATTCTCTTCCACCAGTTTCCTAATAATAGTAACCAGATTTTTGTTACTTGATTCCACCTAACCATTTCCTTGTGGATAATAGTCTGAAGAGTGGGAAAGAATGATCCCATGTTCATAGAAAAAGTCAGTAATTTCGTTGGAAGAGAAACAAGCAGCATTATCTGCTACAACCTTGTTTGGGACTCCAAACCGGGAAATAATGTTTTCCTTAAGGAAATTACATACCACTTCAGAAGTAGCATGCTTAACTGGGATGGATTCCACCCACTTGGTAAAATAATCCATTATGATGAGAACAAAGTTGTGTCCCGCACTTGATGGTGGGTTCACAACACCAATGAAATCGATGCCCCATTACTGCAAAGGTTCTTCAATCACCACTGGCTTAAGAGGTAGTGTGACCAACTTAGGTTTCCCAACAAACTGTTGACACAACTCACACCTACGTACCCAATTGTACGCATCCTGAAACAGTGTGGACCAATAGTATCTAATCTGTAGAATCTTATGAGCTGTCATAGGTGTAGAAAAGTGTCCTCCATAGGCCAAGTTGTGGAAAGACTCCAAGAGTCTAGTTTGTTGCACTTTATCCACGCAACGAAGAAATACTCCATCAAGGCTTCTTTTGTACAAACCATTGTCCCATGGGACATAGTTAGCAGCCTTCAATTTAATAGTTCTTTTCTTCTTATAAGATAGATGGGTAGGATACTCACCATAGGTAAGAAAATGAGCAATATTTGAATACCACTCATCTGTAGTAGTGATAAAAAGAACAGATGGCATATCCTCAACTTCTTCTTCATCCACTATCTCTTTTGGTACATTATCAGCAATCAACTGACACAAACCTCTACCACACACAAGCTTGGTAGGTTTTATATCAAGATCAAACTCTTGGATCTTAGCAATCCAATTGCTTTTTTTGGTTCCGAACTCCTGTTGAGTCAGAATTGACTTTACTGTTGTATCAGGCACCAGAACAACAGTATGTGAATTCAGAATATAGAACCAGAAATACTTTACCACCTTGACCACGGCATAAGCATGCTTCTCCATATTTGAATATTTCAATTCATGAGCCTTCAGGGGACAACTCATAAATGAAATGGGAGATTCTACACCTTCTTCATTCTGCTGAACAAGAATGGCCAAAAGTGTATGTTCAGAAGCGTAGTTGTATACTACGAAATCTTTGGTATAGTCAAGATAAACAAGGACTAGAGCATGAGCTATAGCCCTCTTGATATCCTCAAATGCTGCTTTGCCTTCCGTACTCCAACGGAAAGTAGCCTTACCCTTCATCATGTTGATGATGTGACGGGTTTTCTCTACGAATTCCAGAATGAACCTCCACAGAAAATTCACCTTTCTAAAGAAAGAGTGAACTCCAGTCTTACTAGCAGGAAAAGTAAAACTTTGAATGGATTTGACTCTTTCTGATTCAATTTTAGTGCCTTCTCAGGATACAATGTGACCGAGAAGTTTACCTTCTATAACCCCGAAAACTGACTTCTTAGGGTTGAGAGAGATACCATTTTGTCGACATCTTTCCAGCACTTGTCGTAAATGATACGCATGATCATAATGTTGTTTGGAGAAAATAGTCAAGTCATCAAGATATACCACAATGAACTTCCCCATCTCATCTCTGAAGGCAAGGTCCATCGCTCTCTGGAATGTGGCGCCACCATTGATTAGACCAAAAGGCATCCTACGATATGCAAACATGCCCCAAGGTGTTGTGAAAGCAGTCTTGTACTAGTCTGCTTCACTGACCTCTACTTGATTATATCCCAAAAAACTGTCTAACATAGACAACATTTCTGAACCAGTTACTGTTTGCAACACTTGGTCCATGATGGGTAGGGGGTAGTTATCTTTTAGAGAAGACTGGTTGAGATTCTTGAAATCAACACATATACAGATTTCTCAATTCTTCTTCCTTACAGGAACTATATTCGCGATCTAGGTGGAATGATGAATTGGAAAGATTATTCTTGCATTCAACATTTTTTGAATCTCAGAAAGGATAGTACTTTGATATTTTGGGATTGTATTGCCTTTGTTTCTACTTGTGAGGCAATGACCTAGCTTTGAGAGGAATTTCATGTTGAATCTCCTTAGGTCTGAAGGATTTTAGATCATCATAAGAATATGCCAAAACATCAATGTAATGACAAAGGAGTGTAATGAATTTGAACTTCTCGTTGGCAGTACAACACTTCCCAATGTTGACCATTTTGGGATCTGCCTCAGAACTCAAATTTACTTGCTCAAATTCCATAGAGGAACTTGAACCCAGTTGTTGCTGCTATTTAATATATCTGTCATGCTTATCAAATAGCTTTTCTAGGGAAACCAAGCCTTTTGGAATCTTATTCCCTTTCACTTGAAGAAAATCTTCACCAGTTTGTGAATCTATTTTAGAAACTTATTCCCGTGGTGGAGATTCACTACCTTCAAAATAGAGCTCATCAAAACTATCCATCTTTTCTAGGAAAGCTATGATTTGGTTATCACCATTGAACACCTGCCAATGGTCAGCATTATCAGGCACACTTGGTCAGAAGACTAGCTCAATTGTGTACTTGTTTCCTTTGAAATCTTTATGGGGAACCATGAGAGTGGCGGAGATAGCTAATGAATTTGCACGATCATTAAACTCTCTAGGCACTACAGAAATATTGAAAGCATCAAAACCTTCAATGCAATCCCACACGCGATTGCGATAATGTCTCAATCTTTCATTTTTGGTCTGATATAAACTTCTCACTTGACAAACCACTAATTCGGCATCTCCTTGAGCATGAAGATTTTTAACACCTTTAGCATGAGCAGCTTCCAATCCGAGCAACAATGACTCGTATTCAGCGGTGTTGTTGGTATTGTCAAATTGCAACTTGTATGAGAAAGGGAAGATATCACCTTGTGGAGATATCAAAACAACTCCGGCTCTAGAACCAGTAGAGGAACAACTGCCATCAAATTCTAAAACCTAGACCTCATTTGAATTTGATTTTTTGGAATTTCTTTGAGCAGAAAAATCTTCTTCATCAGTGAGGGAAGAATCTGGGATTACTATACCTTCACTTGAACTTTCATCTGAATACTCTTCTGATTCTCCATCTGAATTGTCTGAGCTCTCACTTGATGAGCTCTCATCTGATGAACTAGGAATATCTTTAGTAGACAAGAAATAATTACCCATTCCCGAGGACTCAAACAAAATTTGGGCTTTGTAATTTGTCATTTGGGTAACAATATATTTTGCCTCTTTCTCAGGAAGCAACTTTTGCATGACGCCTTTAATGGGTATCCTTTCTTTAGATAGATCCATGTTTAATTCCCCACCCACATCTTTACAAAAATTACGCCTGAGCAGAATGCCATAAGAAGCTGGAACATCAGCTACTAGGATAGTCATCTCAAACCTCTTGTCCAGAAAAGCTGCAAATGCAAATTGGGCATCTTTGATTTGACCCAACAATGGTACTTGTTTATTTTCCATGGAGAAACATCTCCCAAAAGTCTTAGTTAAGGTAAGGCCAAGGGCGTCTGCTACGTTGGCAGGCATAACATTATCAGAGGCCCCAGAATCTATTATGCAATTGCTCAACTTATGACCATTTACCAATAGAGAAACATAGAAAGGTTCTATTTTTCCGGAGGCAACAAGGGGGGTAGTGATAAAATTATTTTGAGTGGATTTGTTCTTTGAGGAATCATGGGCAACTTTTGGAAAATCTTGTCCTATAGGGATAGTCTTATTTTTGACGTATTTAGCTAACCTATCAAACTGTTCAGGATTAGCTTGTAAATACTCAACCTCAGACATTTGGATTTTGGTCTTCCTAGCATGATCTATTATATCAAATAACTGAAATGAACTAGATACAGAGGAAGGAAATCCATCATTCTGAGTTTTATTAGGGGTAGTACTGGTTTGAGAGATAAAAGTAGGAGATACAGGATTGTTAGATGTACTTACTTGCTTATTGCCCACTGGGTCCTTCGACTGAAAAGGTAACGGAGTTCCCTGTTTAGCAATTGAGATCACAAGTTAGGGTTCTTCTCTTACTTTTCCTTTATTAGCTTGATGAGTTGGCTGATTTTGGGACCTAGTAAAAATAGCATATGCTCTATCATACACTTCTCCTTCTTTTTTTACTTCATCTTGGTAATTCAGAAAGCCAATAGTAGAATCACCAACTAATTCTTCTTCTCCTTTTGCAAAAAGATTAGCATCATTCTCTTGGTCCAACTCGGGTTGGAAAGAATGATCATGTTCTGCTTCATAATAGCCAACTATTGAGTTAACTGGCACTGCATCAATGGAGAGCTTCCCCTGTGTGGGTGGAAGACGATTGTGTTGCCCTTGATTTTTAGTAGCATTGCCTTGATATGAATTGTTGGGGAATGTCCTCCTTGGTATATCCTGATAAGAAGTAGGGGAAGACATACCTTGGGACATTTACCTTTTCAGAGCTAGCAATTCATTTGCTAACTTTTGCACCATAGGATCTGTGGTGCTTGTGGAAGAATTATCAGTAGAAGAGGGACCTCTATTTCTGTTAGAATCTCTTCTTATCTTACCCGCAAGGATAAGATCATCTTCCACTTCAGTAGCCAAAATTTGAGCTACAAGAAGACTTGCAGGGCCAGCCCATCTTAACAGAAAGCTCACTTCAGGAAGCTAAGTATTGATAAAGAAACACTTAAGATTTTCTGTTGTTGGCTGAGCGGTGGTAGGAATCCTATTTCTCAGCTTATTAAACTTAGTGATGAAATCTCGCATGGGTTCATGCGGCTCTTTCTTCATCTGTGTTAGCTATGCTAACAAGGCATGTACATCTTCTATAGGTTTGAACCTAGCCTCAAACTTGGTCTTCAGAGTATTCCAATTGGTTATAGTCTAAGCTTGAAGATGGTAAAACCAATATGCAGTAGCACCTTCCAATGTTTCCACAAAAAGTCTTACTGCTACATCTTCATGCTCAACGCCTATTACACCACAAGCTATGCAGAAAGCTGCAATGTGTTCATCCGGGTGAACTTTTCCATCACCATAGAACTTAGGAAAATTCTTCCTCGAACTATGAGGTAGTTCATGCAATGGTGGAGTTAAATTCAAAGGACCAAAAGTATTACCCCAAGGGCCTTGATCTGCCATGGTGCGCTAATTAAAGGGTGGGATAACAAACCTCTGTGGAGTATGAACAGACAAAACTCTGCTAGTACTAGAACCAAAAGCTTCACCTGGTATTGGAGACCTGGCGTTGGTAGGAGGAAAACTCCTAGTTCGTTGAAGTCAAGGTCGTGGAGGTAAAAGACCAAAATTATTTTGCTGCATCAACTCAAATTCGGGATCAATAATACCTTGAGCTCTCTTTCTTCTTGTATACCGTGAATCTGTTAGAATGTAGTGTACTCAACAAAATTTTGCAAAATCTCAAAATAATGGAAAAGAACTGCAATGCTTCAACTCAAAGCGTGAGGTTTCAAGTTGCGCATTTCTTCCATAGTAGAGTCGCCAAAAACTGTTGGGTGAATATTTTGTCTTCAACTAACTAAAGACAAAATGGTTATATTGACCACAGTGTAATGAGATAAATCTCTCCTCTCAGCAAGGGGAGGTACCCTATCAACTATCACAAACTTATTTAAACTAAATACTAATTCAGGGGTGAGACCATATCATCCATTTCTCTTTTTTCAGAAATGATGTTTACAAAATGAAAGAGTACTTTCTTGATACAAATTGAATAACCAAGAAACCCATGAGAGCACAAATTATATCATTGCTACTTTTACTGATTTATAACTTAGAACCAAGTAGAATAAGGTGTAGCCCAAAGTCTTCACCGAACACTATGACAAAATATATGATCACAAAAGATAATAGTAGTTCAAAGCCTTTCCAATATCTTTTACTTCAAAACATAAAATCACAAACTAAAGATAATTGTTGTAGCACAAAGTCTCCACAATCAACTTTAGAACATCTCCCAGATTATTCACACTCACACTACAATTTGATCAAGCAGATAAGATAGTATTAGGAAAAGGACATAAGAACAATTTCCAATATGCCACAAGTTATTTCAACACAAAAATTGAAAGATCGCTTGCTTTTCTATTCACTCGATAAAATATGATTTACAATTTGAACACAAAGTCTCAAAATGCTCTTCAATTTGGCAGAGTTTCGCTTCAATAACTAAAAGATAGATAATTACAATGGGGGTCCTCTTTATTTATAAGAGGAACCGAGAGCAAAAATAGGAAAAGAAAAACTAACTATGACTTATTGAACAAAGGAGTCCTTTTTGATTTGGAACTTCCTATGTTTTTACATGTAATTACATATGAGAAAAGCAAATGTAAATATGTCAAAAATTGTTTCAAAAGTACATATGAAAAGTAGAAAATAAACTAAGTAATGGAAAAATTGCTTCAACTTGTATTGTCGTCTTTCTTCATATGGCAATCATACATGGTGAAAGCTGCTTGCATCCCAAGACTATATGGACTGACCGTGTTCTTAAAAATCATCTTGGCTCTAACTATGGCATCTCTGACCATGGTGATTGATTTTGCATGACTAGTTAACTTGGTCTTTAGATTATCCAAAGTTAACTGATTGTCAAGAATATTGTCCATGGAGGCCATTGAAAATGTTTTGTCCTTGAACTCTTTCTGGAACATATTTTCAAATTCCTGAATCATCTCTTCTATAGAAAGAAATTGGTTATCCCATGACACTAGTTTGCCTAGCAGCTCCTCCAATTTATGCAAAAGACTAACATCACTTTGATCACTTAGTTTCCTTGCAGCTTCCAGGTCATTGATCAAACCTTTCAGCATGCAGCTCCGATATATCAATGCCTCTTTGGTTTTAGTATATGAATCCCTATTAGGAATGACACCAATTGATATCAGAGTGCTTATTTTCAGCTTTCTTATCTCGACCCACTTATCATGATTATGTTCTATACGCTCGATATCTTGACAAATAACATCAATCAGGTCATCAAGTTCTGCTCTTATTTTCTCCATTTTGTTTGTCTTCTTAGATAGCTCTGTAAGCAGAGATATTCCTTGTGTGTGCATCATTTCCAAGTACTCTTCAAGTACTCTTCCCTTAAGATGAGTCTTTTCTACTTTTTGGATAATAGGGTCTTCTACAAAAATGGCCTCAGGAGTTACTGATTCTGAATTCAAAGTTATTTTCCTCACCACTGCAGTCAACTGTTCAACCATTACTTTGTAATGATCCTTCATTTCTTTCTCTTTGTCAAATTTCTTAATCAAAATGTCATTGCTAACTGGATATTAGTCTTTGTACTTTCATGAGTTATTTTGCCTAACTCAACTCTAGAGATAGAGTAATCATTCATACTAAAATTTTCTATGGTTGCATCCTGCGAGGTTCTTGCAATCTCTAGAAATTTGTGTCCCTTGTCTCCAAGCATTCTCGAAAGAATCTTTGGCTTCTTCAGGGTCTTGGCTTTCGCAGGCACCAGCTTACTAAAATCAAATTCATCTGGGGAGATGGCTTGTTTCTTCCTTTTTGGTGTATAAGCTGACAACCATGGTGGAAGCATAGAAGTACTCACATTAGGGTTTGTTCCCATTGTTGGTGTTACCAGAACTGCACTTGCACTAGAAGTGGAAACAATAGGTGGAGTATTAGTAAAAATTGCACCTATTACATTTACATTAGATACTTGTTTAGTATTCATTACAAAGTGATCAAATATAGAAGTATCCACAATATCAAAAGATGAAGAGGACAAGCTAGGAATAGACTCTGAGGAATGAAGAACATCTTCAAAAGTATTTTGAGGATTGTCAAAAATTGTTTTGGAAGGTGAGAAAGATTCAGAAGAGGGGATATCAATGGATGAAATAGACAAAGGAACTGAAACAGGTGTATCAAATAAAGGATATGAGACTCATGTTTCTTATTGTACATTCTCCTATGGAGACAAAACTTCCTCTCCTTGTTGATCTGTAGGTCTGTCTTCAACCTCCATTTCCTCAGTGGCTATCTCTTTAGTGTTATGTTTCTCAAATTCCATATCTTCTATCTCAGACTCTTTCTCCACAGCCTTTGACTTCTTCGTCACAAATTTGATCCTAGGCTTATGTGGCTTGGAAGAAGAGGGAACATCACTCTTTTTCTTCATCCTGTTCTCTACCTTTTTACCTATTTGCTCTTGAATTTCAGTCTCTGATCCTGTAAGGAATTCTTTCAAAGCAATTCCCTTATCCTCTAGCCACTTATTGGTGTTTTCCAATATAGGCTCAAACCTTTTCCTCAGAGAGGTCAATTCTTTCTAAGACCATAGGATTGGAGGGAGAGGAGAGCCAACAACCTGTTCAGTGTTATATCTATCATCGATCAACTCTTCATCATCCACTAGGTCTTCAGGAATATCAGCCAGTCCCAGATATTAAATCTACTCCAGAGATAAATGGCTATAATCCAACTTTTTGATATATTCTTCTGTTCTCAAATCTATCCAGACGTCCTCTACCATAGGTTCATGGAACTGGGTTTTCCTCTTGATCTTATCTTTCACACCTCTATAATCAAACCTTGGTCTTCTTTTGAATTGTTTCATGGTTACCAGCTACATTTTAGTTTCCATAGCTCTAGCCTTTGCTGCAGTTGATACCGAAAACCTCCCAATTTCAACTGGAAACCTGAAACCTAGTTTCTTGAGCTCCATTTGTTTATTATGTACGACAATCATTTGTCTACATAATTCCATTAAAACAAGTTTGTCTGAGGGAAACCTTGGTAGCATATAAGGATGACCTTAGAAAAAGCTAACCCTTAGATATGAGAAAGAAGGAAATTGTAAGAACATGCATCCAAAATCATTCACTATTGACCAAGCTTCATCTGAAACTCTTCTTTGTTCTAGCTGAGGGTCAAAAAGACACAAGAACACTATGAAGAAAGCATCATTTACCCTCCTAATGTGGTGAATAGAACCCTTCAATGTCAATTGAGAATAGTACTGATACACAAGAATTACTCTCCTATCTCCTTCTGTTGTTAGACCCAGAAAGATTCTCACGGAGGCTGCTATATACACCAAATAAGAAGTCATGTAGAATTTGAAGGTAGTGGATACCTTTGTCAATTGCTTGTGCAGAGCATTACTGATTTGCTCACCCCAAAAGATGGCTTGTTTACCTTGGAGTATTACCTTGATGAAAGGGTACATCCACTCATGAAAAAGTGAGGAAGAGGCCAATCCCCTTATCCTGCTGAGAAGAGTTATAAGATCACCAACTTCTTCTATAAAGTCACTTCTAGGAAAACTCCATGGGCACCTAGACAAGTTTGACCTTGAAGTTTTGAGCCATTTAGTATTGATTATCTTCTTAGCCTTCTCAGGATCTTTGTCACTCTTTTTGTGCTATAGCAAAATCTAGCTTTATGACTTCTGTAACAGCAGGGCACATGAAAACTTTATCAATAAATTTAGGATCTAATCTAATTATCACATTACCACTTGCATCCATCACAACCCTAGTATCTCTATTACAAAATTGAGCACACTGAAGAACAAACACTGTGTTATGGGCTGCCACTGGGAAAGACGACACCAAATGAATGTTATTGTCAATAATCTTCTTCATTGCAGAACTGGGATTATTGGACTTGGTTCTTTCCACAAATTCAGCCATGTCCACATGGCCAATCTCTGTATCCCGAATGTCATCGACATTAGAAGTAACCGAGGTGATTGGAAAAACACCTTGATTGGAAAATCCACAGAAGAAACCGCAACAAAAAGCCATGATCATGCAATTAGGGGAAAACTGGTAATCTGGGAAAATTGCATGTCGACGATCACAACTATGGAGATACGCTTGAAAGGGCTAGAGTGTGAGCAGGTCAAAAAATGGAGGAAAGTGGGCTTGGAAAAGCAAAATTGAAAATATCCCAGAGTTAGAAAAATTTGAGAGAATGTGTGCACAGATGGCAAAATTTACTGCCCTTGCATGTAAGGGATAGTTCACAAGTGTCAGGGCAGCCATTTTTACCAACCCTGCAAGTAAACTAAAAATGCATGCGAAAATTACCGCTTTTGCATGCTAGGAGAAAATTGCAAGTGTATCGGGCAGTTAATTTTGCCGAAATAGCATGTAGGTGTTTCAAGGTTTTCTTCGTGTAAGGGTGGAAACTTTCACCGCCCATACACTTGCATTTGGATACAAATTTATGGAAATACTTCAATCGGCAAATATAGCCGACATTGCATAAAACCTGAACATAACAAAAACATGTTGGAGCGGCAATTATCGCCGACATCACATGTCGATGTTTCAAGATTTTCAATAAACATGTTTTAATGGGTAAAACTTGCCGCTGGGCACATGGAGATTAACTCCTCATGAGACGAATATCGACAAACCCTTACGATAAAACATCAGCTAGAGGGGATTTGAGAAAAAAACTAGGGTTTTACGAATGACTCAAAAAGAAGGAAGATGCAAAAAAATGATGATTTTCTTTGAAAAACATTCAAACAATAAAATTCTTAAAGAACATGAACAACCACTTCAGAGAACAAGAAAAAGAAAACCCTAGAAGGAGATAATAACAAAAACAATGTTTTAAAGACTTACCTGTTGAAAAGACCGAAACCCTAGGTGCGACGGTGGTGACTCGAAATCCGCTTGAATCCAAGATCAGCGTGATTGATCAGTTTGAGAAAGGTTTCAAGAATCGACTGGGAGGTTTAGAGGAAAAAGAAATAAATAAATAGATGAATTTAACCATTAAAAAGGTTAAAAAGCACAGTCTTAATGTTAACATGAGTGGCCATTAATGCCACTGAAGTTCGAGATCTTCATGATCTTACTCGGGCGGTGAAAATCGCCAACCTGACATGTGTTAACCGTTAGCACAACAGTGGCAAAAATTACCGCTTATGCGTTTGCTTTCAAAGAAGAATATGTAACGGCGGCAAAAATTGCAGCTTAGGCATATTGAAAACAAAAAACTATGTAAAAGTGGAAAATTTCGCCGACTCAACACAAGAAAATAAAAAAGGTATGCAATAGCGACAAATTTTGCTGACTTTGCACATACAATTTCAAAATTTTACTAACACCCCAAAATGATCAAAATTGATATTTTGGTCAGTTTACAACCTAATCGATTTGCATAAACTTCAAGGAATCGATTCAAGGGAATGTTGCAAACTAGTTTAAGATGTCATATGACTTCGCATGAGGCCAAGAGAATCTTGTCTCGATTTGTGAATTTAGAGTGTAGATCACAAAATGGACAAGTTTCTTAGGGGTTGTCTACAAAAACAAGAGTAGCTAATTTTGAGAACAACAATATGGAAAAATCAAAAAGAAAATAATCATTGCATTCATTGTATTCTCTGTACTCTACATGTCTCCAATGTTGTATTCTCTATGTTGTGTGTCTGTAACTGTCTTCTTCGTGTTTTGCATGCATGTTATTGTCTTCATTTTGTTTGACGTGTCTTCTCCATGCTTGGTGTGTTTGCTGTGTTTGTTGACCTTACTTTAATGCATGTATTCTCCTTGCATTTAATACATACATTAAAGTGGGGGCTAAATTTTGTCAAAAAAATGCACCCTTGGGGGATTTTTCTTTTAAGGTTTAGCTCCTGAGTCTTTAGATTGAATTTAGAGCATCTTCCATGATAATTCAGACTCCCGATGAGAAAACCCTTAGGTCTTGTGACAAATAGGACCTAGGGGGTGCTAATTTAATGATTCAAAAACAAAGACAGGGGGGTAGACAAGGGTGCTAGCACCCTAGTCCAACCCTATTTTGGGTTTGCCAAAAAATCAAATGTTGGGTTTTTGACCATTATTTGGTTTCCATGCCAACATCATATGTTTCAAATACAAAATTCTTGGAGGGAATCTTAATAGATGCATATATAAGCATGTTTAGGTTATCATTTACAAACTAGAAGATATCTAGAGGATGTTTATGTTTCAAATGCTATTGGCATACTTGTGATTATCATTGTGCTGCAGAGCATAGTATTGTTATTGTGTTTATTTTTGCAAGTTGGATTACATCTTCTTCTCATGGCATTGAAGAGCCTCTTCCTTCCATGAGAGCTTCATCATCAAGGTGACATTTATTGTGCTTTATCATTATTATCATTTGGATTTTTGCCTCTATCCCACAAGGATACACACTCTCTCTGACAATAGTGTTCGGAAGACTTGAATGTCTCTTCGAGGCTTGACTGCGGCAAGCCTCTAAGAACCACAACCCCCTCCCACACTCCTTGTGATTGCAGGTTACAAGTATCAGATCTAGAGAAAGTAAAGTTGCAGGGAAGATGGGAAAACCTTGAAGATTCAGGATCTGAAAAGAAGTGGACATTATGCAGGATTCCTGGACTAGGGCTCCATCAACCTTGTCCTCCGCATTTCCATTGCCAAAAACTAAAGATATAGCAGAGATCAGTGTCGGAAGGAGATCAGGAATCCATAGAAAAAGTAGCACATTGGACTAAGGAGCCATCACCATTGTCCTCGACATTTCTATTTTCCAGACTGCGAAAAAAAGTGAGTTAAGGTTCTCTGCCCTTTGTCTAATTCTGGTAGCATTTGTCGTAATTCATAGATTTAATTACTATTTTTCTTAAATTAGGGTTTCAAGAGCATATAAGCATTAATTAGCAACATTGTGTGATAACTTCTAAATTTCCCAGCAGAAAACCAAGTGGCAACCCAATCTGATAGATCACTCTCCTCTCGATAGGAGAGGCACTTGGTTGAAAATCCCCTAGAATTTTTTTATGGAAAGGAGGATTCAAACTAAAAAAACCACATTCCATCATCTCCCTTTTCATATACAACAATTACAAACTAACACCTCGAATCTCTTAACAGACTGGGTTGCATGCTCAGTCGTGCATGTATAGTTAGCAAGCCCACTTCCATCATCACTGCACTTCTCGACTCTCTCCACGATTCATGGAGAGTGGATTCATGCCTAATTCTATTTAAGGAAAACCATTCGACCACTAATGCTTATCTCAGCATGGTGATAAGGATTAAACAATATCATACAATTAGTATGTATACATCATATACTTAATAATATACAAATGGTAAATCAAGTTAGTTTAACATCATGAAAGTATTACCACAAGTGTGGTGCTAGCATTAATCATGTGATAGAATACAAGTATGGGGTTGAGGCTTTCTTACTCTTCCTTTCGCAATCTAAAGCTTACGTTAAAAATAAATTAAGTCGATACGTACAAATAATTATATATAAATATTGGAATCTCCAACAAAAGACAATGATTAAATTCTAATCATTAATAATGTTCCCTGAACATCCTTATACCAAATCAACGTAGATAATATCAAAATACCCTTAATGACAAATTGACATTAGTTGAATTGAGATTGACTAAACAAGGGAATTTAACTAGAACATACCCTATCTCGTGAAGGTTCACATAATATACAACTTGGAACTCAAATGGAAAACCTAACTTTTTTGGAACATCTATCCCCTTCTCTCTGGTGATACTCTCCTTCCATTCTTGGAGGTGGAAATATTTTCCTGGTTACACTCATAGTCATACAAACCATGATCAGTGTATCATCAATAAATCATTATACATCATGCTTAAATAATCCCAATAACATCATTTCCAATTCTAAGCATTAATCATAACTCATAAAATTAATGATTTATGCTAACATTTTCCTAACGTCAAATCATTAATCTATGATTATTTATCCACTTAATCGCATGATAGTAAAAGTAAAATATAGTCAAGGTTTTGTGGATGTAAAAAAAATAGAGAAGTAAGACCACTAAGGCACAACTAACAATCTCAGTTTCTTCACTTAATGAGGCATAGCTTCCTCGATTTATGAGCTGTTACAAAATGGTTTGAAGTAAATACTCAAGGTATCATGAATTCCAACTTAGCCACATGAGATGCCACTTGAAGGGTACAGTTCCCAAGAAACAAGGTAGAAGGTGAATCTCACTTCCACAACATAAAGAAAGCTAACCTCCAAAGATAAACATGAGGAAAATGAAAGGAAGCTAGGTGTGCGGAAATCACTTCCTACACTAATCTAATGAGAAGAGATGTGTGTAAATTCTTTTTAACTTTTACAATTACAGTGTTATTAACCCAACAATAGAGATATTGCAGCAATACACAACACACGAATGTAAGACAAAAGAGAGAGAGACAAGATATAACATTGGGAAAACCCTTACGGGTGAAAAACCCCACACTCTAAAACCTGCACAATGTATTATCTAAACAATGAAGTTTACAACACACTTGCAATGTAAGTCTTTATAGGAGTCTTCGACACTTGTATCTGGAGACAATCTGGCATCATAATGGTACTTGTCAATCACATAATACATCTCCTCTCCAAGCACCTGTTTAAATAGAAGTTACAAGGCAAAAAATGGACCTTTCTTGGAATGGGCGTCCAACTTGGCCTCATGGCCCAAAACCCACACCTAGGCACACTTGTCCAACACTGTAGTATGGTCATGACACTTGTCACATCACCCCATCCCAATATGGGTGCCTAATCCCAAGATAGGCAATGATAGATGATCTTACACATCTTACAGTTGTTATAGAATCTATCATACTGACAGTACTTATAGTTGTAAGAGAATCTGTCATACACTGACTAAAAATAGCATATTCCTCTTACAACATGTCATAACCCACCTTGGGCATCCAAAGATTCCTTCCTCAAAGATGTTCTTCGGCACTTGTCTTCACCTGTCATAGGATCTTCTATATTGCTAACTCTTACACATCATAGATTTTGTCATAAGAATCTGTCATAACCGTTTCAATCAAGATTCACTTACACACTAGTCAAGATGCCGACACATGGCAAAAAACCTCTACCACACAAAGGGGATGCCTATCTCCACATGGAGTGAGTTGACCATCCTAGTCATCTTACAAGTGGAGTGACAACTTATCGTGCCACTTCACACTAAATGACAAAATAGGATGTGCAACAAAATTACAACATAGGCTAAATAAATAAATACATTACGATAAATAAATGCAAGGAATTACCAAGGTTGAGACACCTTAATTCCCAACATTCTCCCACTTGTTGAACACCTTGTAAGAGCCAATAGAAATAATAGGATTTAATTGCTATAGGCCGAGAGGCCCATAGACTCTGAATACCATCTAAACTTCTTTGTGCCCACTGGTTTCATCAATGCATCTGCAACATTCTTCAAAGTGTCTGCCTTCTCCAAATTCACCTTCCCACCCTCTACCATGTCTCACATGAAGTGAAACTGTACATCAATATGTTTTGTTCTAGCATGCAAAATTGGATTCTTTGCTAGGCAAATCACACTCTGACTGTCACAACAGATCATAATCTGTCCTGCATCAACACCAATATCTCAACACAATCTCTTAAGCCAAATGGCTTCCTTGCAAGCATGAGTTTCTTCCATATGCTCAACTTCTATCATGGACAAAGCGACCATAGGTTTCTACTTACTCATGCACTTAATTGTACCACTGAACATAGTAAACATGTAAGCACTGGTGGATCTCCTACTATCAATGTCACCTACCCAATCATAATCCACGAATCCATGAATACAAAGAGAATGCAGAGGTCCTGTAGGATTACCATGATAGCATATGGAATACTCGAAAGTACCCCTCAAATATCTAAACACTCTCTATATTGCATCCCAATGTACCTGTCTAGGATTAGCCATAAAACAACTAAGGACTCCCACTACTTGGGCAATGTCTGGTCTTGTGCAGACCATGGCATACATCAAACTGCCAAAAACACTAGCATAAGGTACTCTACTCATGTCCACCACCTCAGAAGGAGATTTTGGACAATCATTAACGGATAACTTTGTCCCCAATGAAACAAGAACACACAATGGTCTACAATCTGCCATGTTGAACCTATCCAACACGGTCTTCACATACTTACTCTAGCTTAACCAAACTTTTCTATTAGCTCTGTCTCTTCTGATTTCCATTCCTAGAATGTACCTGGCTGCCCCTAGATTCTTCATCTCAAACTATCCTAACAACTGAGACTTCAAATCAAAAATCATATTCTTACCATTCCCAATTAACAACATATTGTCAACATATAATGCAACAATGAGAATGTGATCATTGTCAAATTTGTAATACACACAATGATCTGATTTTGATCTTAGAAATCTAATTGACAACACAAAGGCATCAAATTTCATATAACACATCCTAGGAGACTGCTTCAAACCATACAAAGACTTCTTCAGTTTGCAAACCAAATTTTCTTTACCTTTCTCTATGTAATGCTCTGGCTATGACATGTAAATCTCTTCCTCCAAATCATCGTGAAGGAAAGCTCTTTTCACATCCATCTGCTCCACCTCTAAGTCATAAGCTGATGCAATAGATAACAAGAACCGAATAGATGTCACTTTGCAATGGGAGAGAAAATTTCACCATAATCAATTCCCTCCACTTGTGAGTACCCCTTCACAACCAATTTGGCCTTGTACTTTTCAACACTGCCATCTGGACCAAATTTCTTCTTGAACACCCATTTGTATCCAACAGGTTTCCTTCCTTCAGGCAAAGGCACCAATTCCCAAGTTTTATTCTTCTCCAAAGAAACCATCTCATCTTCCATGGCCTCCTTTTAGGAACCTACATCTTTCATGCCCATGGTCTTTGTCATAGTTCTAGGCTCATTAGTGTTAGTAAGGAAGGCAAAAGCACAACTAGAATCAAGCAATGAATAACCAAACCTATCAGGTTGCTTCCTTGTTCATGTAGACCTCCTCAAGGGCTGAGGTTGAGGTTCTCCTTCTTCTTCTGAGCTTTTAGAGATGCTAGAACTCTCCTCATCATTAGGTCTCATAGGGTCTATCAGTTCAGTCTTCTCAGGGCTAGTGGGAAACTGAACCACATCCTCTTTCTTTTCTTTCTCTTCTAGCTATAGAACAAAGGAAGAAGGTATTAGTTCTCTAAAAATAACACTTCTTCTATACAACACTTTTTCAGCCACAGGATCCCAAAGCTTGTATCCTTTCACACCAACACCATAGCCAATGAAAATACACTTAACAGCCTTGTTCTCCAATTTTGACCTTTTCTCCCTAGGCACATG
Source organism: Cunninghamia lanceolata (assembly GCA_027924645.1). NCBI lineage: Eukaryota > Viridiplantae > Streptophyta > Pinopsida > Cupressales > Cupressaceae > Cunninghamia > Cunninghamia lanceolata. The sequence continues at coordinate 1,120,306 of BSBN01000429.1, read as the reverse complement.
TGCATATGCCTCACAACCAAAAACATGAAGATGTCTAACTTAAGGCTTCTTACCAGACCACACCTCCATAGGTGTCTTACCAACAATAGCTGATGTAGGAGACCTGTTTACAAGGTAGAAAGTAGTGGCTATAGCTTCAGCCCAAAACTTTTGTTTGAGGCTTGCTCCACTATGCATACTCCTAGCCTTCTCCATCAGTGTCCTGTTCATCCTCTCTACAACTCCATTTTGTTGCAGGGTGTATGGATTTGTCTTATGTCTCTCAATGCCTTGCTCTTTACAAAAATTATTGAACTGTATCGAACAAAACTCACCACTAATGTCAATCCTCAAACACTTAATCTTTTTACTAGTTTGATTCTCAACAAAAGATTTAAACTCTTTGAACTGACTAAATACTTCAGACTTGCTTCTAAGAAAATAAATCCATATCCTTCTACTGTAATCATCTATAAAAGATACAAAATATACAAATTTAGAAATCAAAGGAACACTAACAGGACCAAACACATCAGAATGAATAATGTCCAACACACTAGAAGACTTGTGAGAACTAGAGTAAAACTAAACACAGTTTTGCTTTCCATATATACAATGTTCGCAAAAGTCAAACTCGACATTACAATCATTTAACCCCTCAACGAGGTTTTTATTTTTTAGGGTTCTAAGACCCTTCTCACCAATGTGGCCAAATCTCATATGCCATAACATTGTCTTTTCAACAGGAAGCTTAACTTCCAAAGCATGAGCACCCTTGAGTTCCCAAAATGCACTACCATCAGAATTTGTTACAATAGAATTTTTCACTACCAGTTCCAATGGTGGGGATGAAGTGACTACAACTCTTTTCTTCGAGTCAAAAGAACTATTGCACTATGAAGTACATGCCTCCAACTGAAATAGAGTACCTCTCCGAGTACCCTTCTCAAGCACCATAGATCCTCTAGTCATCTTGCATCCGTCCTTCAAAAAGACAACTTGTACACCTGCATCATTCATCTTACTTACAGAAAGCAAGTTCTGTGCCAAGCCTGGGATGTGCATGACCCCAGTGATCCCCTTCACTCATCCATCAAGGAATCAGATTAAGACTCTTCCACGACCAACAATCTTCAGATGATAATTGTCACCTAGGTACACTCTTCCACCATCAAACTCTTCATACTTCATAAACCAACTTCGATGTGAGGTCATGTGGAATTATGCACCAGAATCAATCAGCCGCACATCATCAAATGCATGGGTGGTTAGGGCTGCAATGAAGGCATCACCATCATCTTGTGACTTGTCAGAATCTGAGTCTGGGATATTCTTCTTCTTTTTCTTTTCTTCTTTGCATTCCTTTCAGAAATGCCTAGTTTATTCACAATTCCAACAGAGGGCCTTGGACTTTCTAGGAGATTTGGATCTCCCATGGGATTTGGATCTACCCTTCTTAGCTTTCTTATCCTTTTTCCCTTTCTCCTTGGGTCTTCCACGAACCGCAAGAGCCTCTTTGGCTACTTCAGAGGACTTTCTCCACATCTCTTCAGATAACAGCAAAGATACCACTTCATCCATTTTGAAAGTGGATGTGGTACTCCCAATAGCCATAACAAGATGATCCCATAGCAAGGTCATACAACGATCCTCCTCCTCCATCTTCACACAAACGGAAGTTAACTATACAACTAACATGTTGAAAGCATTAAGGTGATCTACAACAAACCATCCATCCTCCATCCTTAGAGAATACAACTTTTTTCTCAGAAAAAGCTTGTTCACTAGGGATTTAGCCTAATAAACATCTCCCAGCTTCTTCCAAAGATCTTTCGTGGTCTTCTCCTCATGGACATTTAATAGGACAAAATCATCTAGACTGAGTCTTATGAGACACTTAGCCTTCTGATCTTTGAGATCCCAATCAGCTTATGCCATTGTAGTTAGTTTTACATCGAAAATGGTTTCCCATAGGTCTCGATCAACAAGCATGTCTTCCATCTTAAGTTTCCATAACTCAAAATTTGTGCCATTAAACTTCTCCACCTCTAATCTTCCCAATGTGCCTGCCATCTCCTTCTTGCAATAAGATTACATAATATTCTACACAGACTCTCACTCAATCTAAGATCAGCTCAAAAAACCCCTACCCAACAACTAGGACCAAAGGTGATCAAGCTCTGATACAAACTGAAAGGAAGCTAGGTGTACAGAAAGTGCTTCCTACACTAATCTAACGAGGAGAGATGTGTGCAAATTCTTTCTGACCTTTACAATTACGGTGTTATTAACCCAACAACAAAGATATTGCAATAGTACACAACACAAGAATGTAAGAAAAAAGAGAGAGAGACAAGATATAACATGGGGAAAACCCTTACGAGTGAAAAACCCCACACTCCAAAACTTGCACAATGTATTATATAAACAATGAAGTTCACAACACACTTGCAATGCAAGTCTTTACAAGAGTCTTCAACACTCGTATCTGGAGACAATCCAGTAGCATAATGGTACATGTCAATCACATAGTACATCTCATCTCCAAGCACCTGTTTAAATAGAAGTTACAAGGCAAAAACTGGACCTTTCTCGGAATGGGCATCCAACTTGGCCTCATGGCCCAAAACCCATGCCTAGGGACACTTGTCCAACACTGCAATATGGTCATGACACTTATCACATCACCCCATCCCAAGATGGGTGCCTAATCCCAAGATAGGCAATGATAGTTGCTCTTATGCATCTTACGGTTGTCATAGAATCCGTCATACTGACAGTACTTATAGTTGTAAGAGAATCTATCATACATTGACTAAAAATAGCATATTCCTCTTACAATATGGCATAACCCACCATGGGTGCGCAAAGATGCCTTCCTCAAAGATTCTCTTCGACACTTGTCTTCACCTATCATAGGATCTTCTATTTCCAACTCTTACGCATCATAGATTCTGTCATAACCGTTTTGGTCAAGATTCACTTACACACTAGTCAAGATGCCGACACATGGCAGAAAACCTCTACCACACAAAGGGGATGCCTATCTCCACATGGAGTGAGTTGACCATCCTAGTCATCTTACAAGTGGAGTGACAACTCATCATGTCACTTCACACTAAATGACAAAATAGGGTGTGCAACAAAATTACAACATAGGCTAAATAAATAAATACATTATAATAAATAAATGCAAGGAATTACCAAGGTTGAGACACCTTAATTCCCAACAGAAAATGATATGGAAGACCATGCTCATCTAACACCAACATTGAAATGGGCCAAAGACAAGGATAGAATAATCATCCACTATTTGGGAACAATATAATCCAACACATAAGAAAATATAAACATAATTACAACATATATAAATGAGGACTCCAATGTCCAAAATTAATCATTTTTGCACATAAGATAAATATCACCACATGATGATTTCCTTCCAAAACAAATATCAAATTTCCTCCAAACAAGATCATAACATTAGTACAAGATAGAGCCTACTTCCCAAACATGGAAGGATCGTACTCTAATATGAATGATACAAAGAATAATATTACATTAATAATGAGCCACCACCAAGCTACTCCAATAACCACAAATCACAATAAGAAATGTTGAATGAGGAACTCTTCCAGCTCCTGCAAGATCTTCAAGAATGGACTAACAAGGGAATGTTACCCGCAACCCTACCATATTACCACCATCGAGCACAATAGATGTCTATGCCACTCTAGGCAACCCTTCTAGCTATAGAGAAGAAGATCATGGATACACAACTATCAAGGCCAAGGCTCACACACATACAAAGTATACATGGAAACACTCATGCCAATCAATGCACACAACATCAAAAGTGGTAACTCATAATCAATCAAGCATATAATATATCATGGAGCTCACACACCAATCAATGCATAATAACTAATCACAAATTAGGTCAAATATAAAATCTGATGATAGGGAACAATGAGGATCCTCGCAATAAGACAAGGAGTGGTGAACATAGTAGCACAATGGCTATGCATAATGGAGTAGAACTATTGATACTTAATGGCATTCACCAACTCCTTGAACTATGACATGTGCTACATGACTAAGATTGAGTCTCTACAACCTCCAAATCATAGCACAGTTATCCTTATTATTATGTTTTAATTACCCAATGTGTAGTACATTTTCAATTGATTAAAACTGTCCTCCCATTTGCTCCACCAATCCCTTTGTAGATCACGACAACACAAGTGAAAGCCCACTACTTTCCTATTCTATACCTCAATCCTAACAATCCAATGCTCCAAATTTACAATTTGGGCATGGCACACAAACTAATGAAAATATTTATGACATAGTGCCAAAAGATGTAAAATTTAGAAATATTAAGGAGACAATATGTTTCACAAAATAATTCATTCATATGAGTCTTAAAAATCAATTTTTATAATTTTACTACATCGCATGTAAAACCATAAAATTCTCCCAACTCCATTAGTGGAGTCATATGATACCTTCAAGAATTAATGAAAAATTCTAACTTTTAAATAAAGGAAAATTTTGAAATTTTGAAATTACCCTTTTGATCTAAAAATACACAACTGTTGGCAAGAGGCACTACATAGAATTGATAGGTGTTGTCATTGATGGCAACTAAGATTGTTCCACACATCTGCAATGCAGTATCTGATCTTACCGGGAGTCAAAATGATAATCTATCTAAGTCTGGTAGCCTGAAATAGAGCATATAGCAGAGTCTAGTATTTTGGTCAACGGATCTCTCCAGCTAATCATTATGTGTTGCGGATCTAAAGGAGTGTAGAAGGACACCAGGACAATCTAAATCCAAGTTTTTAGCCTCTGGTGATAATGGGATCAGAAGTTATGAACATCTGAATACCAGGTTCTTTTATGATAGAACAGTTTAGTGAAGAATAGGCAGACTTATGTAAATCCTTGTGCGGACCCAATAGAAGTGTTTTGATGAACTATGTATGAGATAGGATGTTAGTGGCTGACATGTATGATGATCTACATGTGTTATTTTTGGTACACATCAATATTGGTGTATGGATCTAGCTGACAGAGTAGAACACTCTTAAAAAGTTCTAAGTGTTTGTTGTTGCCGACTGGCAAGTGATTACAATTCAAGATAAGTATATATAGCTGATGATTGTGGATATTTTGTGACCAAGGTGGTTATGGAGAAAATATGAAAAGAGCAAAAATCTAATATCTGAATGAAGGCAGAATAGAGAGAAGAGTAGAATAAAGATGAAGTGTACAAAGTCAGTATTTACACTCAATCGAAACTGATCTCTAGCATTGGCAGATGCATCTAACCAGTTCAAAATCTCTGTAAATCTCTTGTAGACTTTCTGTAGGCAGTGAGCCTCCACTTGAGCAGTGAGCTCCGGGTAGTGGGCCCGAATGCATGTGCATTCTTATTTGTAAAATACTTTTAATAGGGTATTAATTTTGTGGGTTAACCCCCACTGTGGTTTTTCCCTTAACTGGATTTCCACGTCAAAATCTTGGTGTCAAGTGTGTTATTTATGTTTATGTTTATGTGATACTAAAATGCTTATTTCATTTATTTTGAATAAAGGAAGAAAAGGTTAAATAAGTATCAACTGATTCACCCCCTCCTCTTAGTTGACCGAACCTAATCCAATAATTGGTATCAGAGCCAAGTCCCTTTAAAAAGGCTTAACAACTTAGGGAAGATCTAGGAAGACATCAGAATGGATGAATATGACCTTCAAGGGCAACTTAATCTTTCCCTTGATGATCTTGAGCAGTCCAAGTTAGAAGTTCAAGAGCTGCAAGACAATCTCAAAAGGGTAGAAGACTTCATCAACATTTTAAAGGAAAATTGAGCAAATCCAATACAAAAGGAAAGGGGGAACCTCTTCAACTAGGAAAATCTTATGAAGACAAGGCCCTGGATGAGAAGACCAAGGAATGTGAAAAGTTAACTAAAGAAGTTACTATTCTAAAACATGAGATGGAAACTGGAGTGATGAAACTAACCAAGGAAATTGAAGACAAAAAGAAAGCTGAAGAAGAGTTAAATCAAATTTTGAAAAAGAGTTCTGAAGAATGCTGCAAATTGGATGTGATAGCTGTTCTTCTAGAATCTAATCTACAAGAAAGTAGAGATAATGAAAGAGAACTTGAGAGACAGATTATCACACTCAGACATGACCTAAAAATTACAAATGAGTATAAGGATAAGTTGAAGATAAGTTCAGCTAAACTTGAAGCACTCATTGAAGGGAAGAAAAAGGATGTTGATAAGCATGAGAAAGGTGAAAGCTCTAGATCTAGATAGAGAAACTTTCAACCTAGGAATGGAAGAAACAGATCTAGAAAGCCTCCAGTAAGATAGCCAAATGCTCAAAGGTATCCATCATTCAATGGAAATTATTTCAACTGCAACAAATTTGGTCATAGAGCTACTCAATGCAGAAGCAGAGTAAATCAAAATGGTCTATCCTTCTTTGGTCAAGGCTTCAAATGTAACAGGTATGGTCATAGATCAAATGAATGCAGAAGTATGAAAAATAATCCCAATATTAGAAGAAATAGCAATTCTTTCAATGGTTACTATTTTGTTTGCAATGGGTTTGGACATATGGCTAATCAGTGCAAATCAAGAGAAAATTATGTTTATAAGAAAGGAAATGTTGTATGCCATAACTACAATAAATCTTCTCATATTGCAAGATTCTGCAGAAGTAAAGACAATGGAAGAAAACGTCTAGTAAATAGAAAACTGGATGAGCATAAACAAGATAAAGGCAAAAAGAAAATTGATGTGGATGAGATATGGAGTGAAATGAACAAGATTTGGATAAAGAAAGATACAGTAAACAATGATAATGAGTCCACACCAGAATCTGGTGTTGATAATTCCTCCATGAATTAAGTGAGAAAACTCTAGCTTAGGGGGAGCTGCATAGAACATCAAATTCCCCCAATCAGTAAATAGGTGCCTGAATCTGGCACATTAACAGAAAATACTCTAAGTAAGTCCAGAATCTATGGAAGGATTTCTGGAAGAAAAGATGTTGATATATGAGGAACTATCTAAACAATGTAACCGGATACAATTAGGGCAACACATTTATTGCAAAGGAAAATTAGGTAATGCGGAGCTTTAAAAGGTAACTTGATCACTCATTTGAATCACTTTTCTTTCGAGGTAAACAAAAAGAAGAACACTTGAGCTATAAAGTCTAGAGACTGAGGCAGAGAATAAATTCAATCAGCAAGTGGTCAACCCTAACACTGCGAAAGAAAAAGGTACCTCTCTGTAAATCCTTGAATCTGAATTTTGCTGAAATGGCTACCCCTCATGTTATTGACATTACTAAAAGGCCTCGATACAAATTCAAGAAGCATCCTCACAAATCAATTCAAGTCGATCCATTAGGTGTTTTCTCAAGCGTTCTGAATGGGGTGTCACATGTAGAAGGCATTAGGGTTTACATTCATGCAAATATAGATGAGTTTGAAGATTCAAGATATGTAGATTTGTTTGAAAAATAAAGAAATTAAACCAGAATATAGGGCTCTACAAGATAAACACTTTGTTTAGGTTATGGGGTTTCCAACATTTGATGAGGATGACTGGGTCTGATATGTCTTAAGTTAAATACATGATGAATTCATGTGGTTGTTAAAACCATTCAAGATTACTAGGGATGCTATTAGAAATGTAACTCATTTGAACTCAACTAGAGGATTTCCCATGCTGAAAGATGTGAAAAACTAGACAGTAACTGATGCTACCAAAGCTAAGTTTGACAGAAGAGCAATGACCATAAATGATATTATAGAGCCGGATGTCAAATTCACCTCCATGGTGATTGGATACAAGATTTACCACTCGAGCAGAGAAAGTTTTGTTTCTAGAACAACCATTTATGCTGCATACAAGATGCTAAAAGAAAATGTTGATTATGACTTGTGTGAACTATTGCAGAATCAATTGATTGAAAATTTGAACGAGATGAAAAGGGACAAGAAGAACACCTTCAAGTATGGTACACTAATTTTATGTCTATTCTTTTACTATATGAATGAGGAACCTGGGGTAAAAGGTGTACACTGGACTAAGGATGAGCCGGTTGCCATTCAAATCAAAAATCATCTTCGCAACATTGGTGATTTCAATGCTCAGAAAATGGCAATATGGGGTTACTTCAAAAAAATTTGAAATCTAATGCACTCAAGGGAAAGAATCCCCAATTCAATTGTTGACAAATACAAAAATGAAATATGCTTCATGGTTGATACTGATAAGTGTTTAATGGAAGCAGTGGAACCTAGAATTGTTTGGATCATGCCCATGGGGTACGAAGTGGATGAAAGGATTTTGGATATGTATGCTCAACATCTACTAAGCAAGCCCAAAGACACAACAGTTGAAAGATTTGGTACTTATGAGGAGCCGAGTTTAAAGTTGCATACTGAGCTCAGAGAACCTAAAACAAATAGGAGAGTAAGAAAAGAAGTTGAGCAGCTAGCTAAAAATCTTGGCCTAACAAAGGAAGCGGTGAATAAATTTAGAGAAAGAACAGAAAAGGATGAGAAAGAAAACCAAGAAAAGAGACAAACAAGTGATCCGGTGGAACCTTGTTCCACTTCAAGAACTACTAGAAGTTCTACTACTACCTCTAAATCTACAAAACTAGAAGCGGAATCATCCAGAAAATATGAGAAAAGGAAGAAAACAAAAGCTTCCTAGACCTATGAAAGCATAAGAGAAGATGAAATAGATACAGACTCTGACATTGAAATCAAGGAACCAGAAGTCTCTGGAACAAAAGCTACAAAGTTAACCAAAGAAAAGTCCTACGAAAGAAAAAGGACTAGAAAAAAGTAAAAGACTAAAGAATATGAAGAATATGTTGAGAAACCCACACTCTTGCTAGAAGATGTGATAAAATTAGTCACTATGGATGGTAATCTGAAACCCATGATTGAATTTTATGATGAATACAATGATATGGATAAAAATGTGTTGGAGGAAGAAATAGTCAGATATCTCAACATCTACAACAAGGCACTAATTGAGATAACTTCTAAGTTACCACAAAGTCTGGCAAATATCTTGGAATTGAGAAAAGAAAATGCCAAGTGCAAGGATGTGGAAATTAGAGAACATGAGCTAATAAATCTATGTCCTCAAATTTCTCCTGAACAAATAGATATGATATTTAAGGGAGTCAAAGATGATTTCAAAAGCAAAAGGAGAATGAACAAGCTCATGTTTGGAGAAACAAGTGAAATAGTTGAAGAAACTCAAGAGATTCTTTTGAAAGCATTAAAGAAGCATAATTTTCATATAGTCACAAAAGAAGTGTTAGATGGTGAAGAAGAGAACATTATTGAGAAACAATCTGAGTTGGGTGGAGCCTCTATTCTGGAAGTAGAACAAACAATTCAGGAGGATACATAAATGTTGGATAAAATATTTGATACAGAAGATACTCCCAATCCATCTGATACAATGGGAAAGGAGGATAATGTTATTGTTTTACAGAGCCCTCCTAATCAAATAGCAAGTGATGAATAAACAAGAAAAAGTTCCTCTATAGAGAACACAGAAAAGGATAAAGCAGAGTTAAAAGAAGAAAGAGAAAAGAAAGATAATACAGAAGAAGATGGTGCAAACGTTGAAGCACCTAAAGCAAGAAATTAGGAGATCAAAAGGTTGATTCTGAAATGGCTACAAGAGACACTGCAGATACAGTAAAAGGTCATCTTGGAAAAGAAGTAATTGAACTTGATGAACTGAAACTACTCCAAGGTCTAGCCAATCCAGATGCCCTCTCTTCAATTCAACTGATGAAGATAGCATCATTCACCCAAGTAAAGGCTAGAGAGAAGATGTTAAATTTCCACATGGCGAAGAATGAGCTACTGGGACTTGCAACCGGAGTTTTGGAGAAATTATTGCCAACCTATTAGAAGAATCAAAATGATTCCCCCTCCGGACATCTGAATAATCTGGTAAGTTCAGTAAATTCATATTTTGAGTCCTTTGAGAAGTCTGTGGAGGTGAAAGTTCAGAAAGAATTCTTAGATAAGAAATTATGTGAAATAAAGAACCTAATAGGAAATGATAGAAGAATACTTGGTATTGGCATAAAGAGCATTCAAAATGCTCTATGTGATGGAAGAGATATATATAAGTTTTTCTTGTCATGGCCCAAAGTTAATAAGGATATTGAGAACAAGATAAAGGAACAAGATAAAGGAACAAGAACAAAATTTGTCAAATCTTTCTCAAAATTTTGATCCCCTAACGGTTTCACCCATAAGTCAAGAATGTCAAGTAATTAACTTGACTGAGGGAACAAAGAAACTTGTCAGAGAAAAGCAACATTATGAAAAGAATGTGTGAGCTCTGGGGATTAATTGTCCCTAAGTTAGAGACAATGTATAATGCCTTATCTGAAGCTCAGACTGCAGTTCAGACCAGTGTTCCATCAGATCTATCAAAGGTAGAAGCATACTCATTTGTGTTAAATGGGCACATTTCAATTTTGGATGGAATGAAGAGTACTTGGGCCTCTGAACTTTTGCAAATAAAATCTAGTTTTGCAGACATCCTCAAGTTCATGTGAATGGAACCTAATGGTTACTAATACATATGCGGCAATGTATACAGAAATTTTGGAGAATTTTGCAGATCCCATCCTTTGCCATTGATGTCAAAGGGGGAGTGAAGGGTAGTGAAAAATGATGTACTCAGCAAAGGGGGGGCACCAGAATAAGTGAAGTGCACAAATGTATAGACAAAGGGGGAGTTGGACAAGGACACTTAGTCATTTTTCACTAAGTGTTGCCATCAATGCCAAAGGGGGAGATTGTTGGCAAGAGGCACTGCATAGCATTGATAGGTGTTGTCATTGATGGCAATCAAGATTGTTCCACACATCTGCAGTGCAGTATCTGATCTTACCGGAAGTTAGAATGATAATCTATCTAAGGCTGGTAGCCTAAAACATAGCATATAGTAGAGTCTAGTATTTTGGTTAGCAGATCTCTCCAGCTAATCATTATGCATTGTAGATCTGAAGGAGTGTAGAGGGACACTAGGACAATCTAAATCCAAGTTTTTAGCCTTCAGTGATAATGGGATCAGAAGTTATGAACATCTGAATACCAGGTTCTTTTATGACAGAACAGTTCAGTGAAGAACAAGCAGACTTATGTAAATCCTTGTACGGACCCAATAGAAGTGTTTTGATGAACTATGTATGAGATAGGATGTTAGTGGCCGACATGTATGATGATCTACATGTGTTATTTTTGGTATGCATCAATATTGGTGTATGGATCTAGCTGACAGAGTAGAGCACTCTTAAAAAGTTCTAAGTGTTTGTTGTTGCTGACTGGCAAGTGATTGCAATTCAAGATAAGTATATATAGCTGATGATTGTGGATATTTTGTGACCAAGGTGGTTATGGAGAAAATGTGAAAAGAGTAGAAATCTAATATCCAAATGAAGGAAGAATAGAGAGAAGAGAAGAATAAAGATGAAGTGTACAAATTCAGTATTTACACTCAACTGGAACTGATCTCTAGCATTGGCAGATGCATCTTACCAGTTCAAAATCTCTGTAAATCTCTTGTAGACTTTCTGTAGGCAGTGAGCCACCACTTGAGCAGTGAGCTCAGGGTAGTGAACCCAAATGCATGTGCATTCTCATTTGTAAAATACTTTTAACAAGGTATTAATTTTGTGGGTTAACCCCCACTGTGGTTTTTCCCTTAACTAGGTTTCCACATCAAAATCTTGGTGTCAAGTGTGTTATTTATGTTTCTGTTTATGTGATGTTGAAATGCATATTTCATTTATTTTGAATAAAGGAAGAAAAGGTGAAATAAGTATCAACTGATTCCCTCCCCCCGCCCCTCTTAGTTGACTGGACCTAATCCAACAACAACAACCTACTTCTTCACTCAATTTTTCTAAATTTTCAACACACATGGTTTTAGAAAAAATTTCCATAACTTGGCCTCAAAACATGAGTTTTTCAAAACTTTGAAACATAAAGTAAAACTACAAATTGAAGTTAAATTTCTCTTCTAATAGCATGACCATATGACTCCACCTAATATGGGCATGGAAAGAGGAAGAAACTCATTACAATTCAAATTTTAAAACATAAAAAACAAATGGAAAAATACCTTCAACAAGAACTTCAACAATGGAGATAAATTCCACTTTTGATGCAAGCACACTGTCAATAATCCCTTTGCTATCACAAACAAACTCCACTCCAAGAAATTTATATTCCACATTTCCATTTCATTCTTTTTTTTAAGAGAAGAGGGAGAGAGAGGGTTTGAGCATGAAAAATGCCAAAATGCAAAAAGTGAATATTTAGCCTTCCCTTTTCTCCTTTTATATTTTTCCTTTTCTTTTCTTTTTCTATTCTCCTTTCCACATACATATTTTTGTCCAAATTAACATCTTTCAAATAAATGAATCAATTTAAACATTATGCAAACCAATATAATTCTAATAGATCTTTTTCCCAAGAATGGAAAATAAAATAATTAAATTAAATTGTGTTTTAACTAGCAATTATTTACTAAGGCATAAATATTATCTTTTCAACACAAGCATTAAATATTCTACAAACAAAGTATACCATTTTGAAATAAATTTAAATGTAATGAAAAAGATAAATTAAACACATGCAAAGGACTGAACCACACTTTACAGGTTTTCACAACAATAGGATTCTAGAATCATCACCAATTCAAATCCAGGTTTTCACAAGGATTTAAGTAGGGTGAGATGGCTAAGCACGATCAATGTCAACATTCTCCACATCCAACTGTTGGTATAACACCTATAAATTCCTTTCACACTCAAGTCAAGAATCAAGTGTACTTGCTCCACATAATGATAGTTGAAGAAACCTAATCAATAATACTAAAACAAATATAATAATCACAACTATATTAAACATAGTCAAAACAATGATAAAACATTGAAATGATCTAACATACACAGGCACAACATATACATCCCATAATGCATAGTCAAATTTCAATACCGATACATAACCTCATCAAAAACACCTTGATGGTCATACAAAACATCTCCATAAAAGCATCCAAAATACACCATCAGAACACCTTGATGGCACAACAAACCTCATTGGCAAGTTTGGTACAATGTATCATAACTTAGAAATCACATAATACATTGATGAAACACTTATTATATCATATATCATATGAATCAAAAAGCGCACAAGGAAAACACACTAATAGGCATCATTGGGGGGAAGAAGTAAAGTTAGAGGTAATTGTTACTAAATTATGTTCACACCTAATTTAGGAAGGCCTAAACATCAGTTGTTTAGAGGAGGTAAAATTTTTTTTTCTTATGCAAGATCATCCAATCAATGTCTGATCTCTTGACAGAAGACAAGTGCAAAATCACTTATCAAAATCATGTAACAGCTCAAGCTGAGCTGTTACATCATCCTGGTAAGGGAAATCATCTACAGTCAAGAAACACAAGCATTCAAAGAATTAAGAGAATTGATGGATTTCATGTTTCAGTTGTTGATTATTCATTATGTTTTAGGGCAAGTAAAAGAGGTATTTATAAACTGTCAAATTATACATCATGTTTTATACATGTGTTTCAAAGAAAGATCAGTTGTTTTATGCTATGTATTTGATTCAGAAAGTAAAATATACATAAGTCATTGCATAGAATGAGATAGTTGATTGTATTCAAAAGAATGTATAAAAGTGTCCCACACAAGTCATGGGAATAACTGGAACATGCTACATAAAAGTAAATTTTACTTTTTGAAAGAGTAAAATGCATAAGAAAAGTAGAGGGACCCGTCATTGCCTGCGAATGATGAATCCTGAGGTTGAGTTGGTCTCCAAATCCCTCCATCTGTCAAGCTCTAGAACACCTGCAAAAAAATGTTTTGTTAGAAGCTCTGAGCTCCAAAACTTTTCATACACATAATCAAATCAAACAACAAAGGTACAACATACTTTTATGTAGCAGCAGTAATCAGTAATTAGATATCAGCATAAGAAAAGTTAGAATAAGCAGATACAAGTGCCATATTAGAAAGAGATAAATCCATGCAAGTGACCCCACATCATCATGAGAAAGAGCATTGAACTTTCAAAGGTATGTTTTATATGCTAACTTGTTTATTCACTATGCAAGTATAGGAGAAATCACATTATTGTTTCAATTCTTATCAAATAGCATGTGGAGAAAATCGGCTCCCACAAGGGTTGAGCCCAGTATGCTCAAAATAATGTCATTAATGCAGAAATATCCAATTTGTAAACACTTTCCATCAAGGTGTCATTAAAAGAATGCATTTTGACAATAGATAGTTACCAAAACTAAGAAATGTTTAGTGAACTTGGAGCAATCATGGAGTAAACCTTTGATAGTACATAGTTATCAGAATGAGCTATTCCCTAGCTTTGGTAATTATCTAATGTCAAAGTGAAACTTTGATTTGACAGCCAAGAGAAAATGATAACCAAACATCATGGTATTACATCACATGCATATTGTTGCTATATCAAATGTATCAAGTACAAGAGAAGAGAACAACTCATTCTTATACATAATGGAATAGTCATTTTAGGATGCATTCATCATATAGACATTGTACACTTCTGCAATATGAGGAGAAAACCATGGAGTATAGGAGTAGCTTGTGATCATAAAGTCATACATAGCCATTAAAGAGTATTACAAAAAGGCAGATTTCATATGGTTTTTATGATAACATCAAGCTGAAAGTGATAGTTGAACAAGTTCAAATCTAGTGAAAAGAGAGATCATAAGTTCATATGTAGCTATAGGAGGTAGCACCTAAAGATTTGTTCAAGAGACATGATACTTTAGCTAATGAAATAAAGGAGTCATTATCATTAATTATGATGTGCATGTGAGCAACATCCAGGAATAGAGTTATGGTACAACCATCAAGTGGAACAGTCACCATGAAGACTCATAGTACCATCAGAATAAGGATACAATACTATCTCCTAACTCAACCTACAATATACATGCCTGATATACAAATGGGTAGTAGAGTATTTACAAAACTTAGACTTCATGATTTCTTATTCCCTTTTGTCTTCACCAAATGCATAAATGCATACAAAGTCACAAGATGGAATATTCATAAGTACAAAGAATGATTCAAAGGTTGGAACAAAAAAAGCCTATTTACCTTGTCCATCTATAGAAAATGAAGATATATTACAGTATGTATGCATAATATGCAAGTGGAATAGCAATCGTAATATGGTAACTGTCACCAAAGTCACTGAGTATGCAAGCTTTAGAGTTTGTAAACAAATAAGAGAAAGGTCTCTTTAAATCACATCATAACAATGAAGTTACATGAAGTAATACAAAATGCAAAAGGAGCAGTGATAACTGATTACAAGAGACAGTCGAGAGACAAAGGAGCAAAATTACATTGTGAATAAGTTTCATTCCAGGAATGCAAATAATGACAACATACAGTCTCCTCAAGGTGGGTTTTCAACATTGAAAGAAGATACTGAGTCACTAAGGAACCAAGAAGAAAGTTATTTCCAGCCTCCCTTAGAAACATTTTTGTGATCATAATGCCAAAGTGAGTTGTGTGGATAGATTTTTCTAAGATTTATTGTGAGTTAGAGTTGCAGTTTTCCATCAAATTAGGTGCATCACCACACTTTTAAGTTACAGTTTTAGTGCTTTTAGTAGGTCTTTTTAACCCTTTTCCTGCAAAGTTATTAACCCATTTGAAAATTATAAGGGAACCAACCCATAATTTGGAGGTTCAAGCTCACCATAGGTCACCCACAGCCTGAGTTTGATCCCATGTTACACATGATTGTTGAGCTTCATAGCTTTACATAACGGGTGCAATCCTACTCGATAACAGTTTTTGGCACACCCGGTGGGACCGTTTGGACTCTCCTAGTCCAAAACTTTTCCACATAATTCTAATTTTTGGTGTGAAAATTAGTATTTATAGCCTTTGGAGGCAGGATCTACACACACACCTGGTGACTCAGGGTACAAATCTATTGGTTTCAAAAAGACAAAGTGCTAGTATGTTTCATCTTTACAAAAGAAAGCTTATTCACATTGATTTCAAGAAGTTTTCCAGGTTTCAAATGCTTTAACATGTCAGGTTTTCATGAAAAGAGCATGTTTCCACCTCCGTTTCATGAAAATCCTATTCATCCACATCCTTATCAGCCATATCAAACCAACCATGCTGTTGGTTTTAGCCCAAATTCTATGGTTTTTTAAGGAAACCAGCATGCATAATATGATTACCACCCACCCACCCCTGGTTAGCCTTCTTGGCAGCCTACCTATGCTCATAACCAATCCCAAAATGACAATTTTGTTCCCAATCAGCATACTTTTCCTATTGATCAACCTCAGTACAAAACAAGCATGAGCATTAGGGAGATTGCTTTGGATTATCAGAGATAGATGTTAGAGATCGAAAGAGAGAATGAGTATAAAGCGGGAGGAACTTGATTATCAAGCCTATATTCATGAGCAGGAGTTGGAGGTACAAAGGATATAGTTTGAAGAAAGTCTTAGGAGGGAGATAACAACAAAAGAGGAGCAGATCAAATTTTTGCTTGCTCAAACACAAAGGCATGAGATCCAAATAGCTCCTTTCATTCCAGATCAACCCTTTCAGGATGAGGTTAGTAGGTATGAAGCTCCAAGTTTCAATCAAAGTGAGTCTCCTAACCCTTCTAAGGTCAAGATTCCTAGTTTTAAAGATCCTTTACCATTACATGAGCCTAAGTTGGCACAATCTAAATTTGTTATGCTTCAAAACCGGCCACTTGAGGAGCCTTCTTTCCTCCAAGAAACTCAAGAAACTTCCCAAAGTTTCCAAATTCCAAGTTTTAGAAGTTTTGATTTTGCTAAGGAGCCTATTTGCATTGAAAACCAGTCCATTAATCCTTAGTTTCAGTAATATCAAGAACCTGAACCAAGTCATCAAAGTTTTGAACAACCATGGCAGCCTTCTTGGAATAAGTATCCTGATTATAAAATGCCAAATCTTGTTAAGGAAGAGGAAAAGGTATTAAAATCTAAACCAATCAAGATTCCAAGTTGGTGTGGCACATAGGAGCAAAAGCTTTTAGAGCCTAAGCCAATCAAAATTTCAAGTTTCAATCCAGCAGATAAAGGTTCTTGCAGTCCTTCTCGTGCCACCAAATCAAAAAAAATAGATGTGGAGCAAGAGGTTTCTTCTATTTTTACTGTCCCCAACTGAAAATGAGCATAATGCATATGAAGAGGATGCTAGTTCAAACTTGACACCAAATACTTTGCATTTTGATTCATTTGAAAAGTGTTCTAATGTTGTTTATAAGATGAATGAAAGCAGAGTATAGAGGTCACAAGGTGAAATTCTTCAGTTGCAAAGATAGAATGCCCAAGTTTCATTGGAGAAAGCACCGCATGAGGAGGAAGAATTGGTTTCTTTGTTTGATCAGCTACTGGGTTTTGTTGGGCTAGATGAGGAAAGCATGATCACATCAATAGCAGTTTCAGAGAAGCAAGAAGACATCAAACAATATGATGAGTTGCTGATTGAAGCTAAGCAGTCTAACAATGGGGTCTCAGATCAAGTAGAGAGTGTGAAGGTAAGCCTATCATGGAACTTACATAGCTGGATGAGAGCTACCATGAGGTAAAAATCAATCCTCTTTTATAAAAAATCTAAGAAGAATGTGATGAATTTTCATTTTGGGATGATCTTGAGTCCTTTGTGTCAAACTTTAGATGGCAAACAAGATTAGGTTGAACATGTTTTTATAAAGGAAATAGAGGTTCAGTCTCCAGTTCTAGCTAATTTGTTTGATGAACTTCCTGAAGTTGTGGATGAAAATGAAGATATCACATGCATTCTAATATCAATGTCTAGTTTTGAATAGCAGAATGATAAAACTTATTTGGATTCAGTGCAAGATTATGAGTTAGATGAGAACATGTTTTTAGATATCATAGAAGTTTTTTGTTCTAACATTGATGATAAGCTAGTAACTAATGAGCCAACAGTATGTGATCAACCTATTCAGGTCAAAGAGGCAAGCATTCCTTCATTTCATTCATGCGAGCTAACTTTTTCAAACCAGGTTGAGATTGCAAGTGAAAATAGGACAACAGGTCCTAAGCAAGAGAGTAGCAGTATGAGCAGAAAGTTCATCCTTTCAAGAGGGTGTCCAATCAGGGATTTAGCTAGCAGAGAAATAAAAAAGGAGACATGTTACTATTGTATCCAAAGATGAGATTGCAGCCTTAGAACAACAAAATTAGATCATCTATTCACCTCATAACAGAAGTATCTATGATCAAGTTTAAAGGGTGAGTGAGTTTGTTTTTGTTCTTTAGAGAGTTTTGCAACATTCTATAAGGTATGTCCTTGTGAAGTACATCTTATCAATAACAAATCACCTTGCAAAACACCCTTTCTTAATCAGAAAGGGAAGTTATTTTACAAAGCCAGTTAATGGGTTTGTTTGACCAACTTCTACAGCTAGTTAGTGTAGGGTAGAGTAGAATTTTAGTTTAGTATTTCATTTTCCAAGAAGTGCAGAGGCATATTTTTGCTGACCATGTCCTAAATAAGGTTAGATTAGTTTAAATTTTAGTATTGTTTTTCTACTATATTTTTCTATCGGTTTGAGTTGTAGTGAAAGTTTTCAAGGTTTCAGGCAAGAAAAGACTCATATGCCCAATGGATTTGCAAGGCTATTGGTTCTATTTTGTTTAGCATGCAAACACCCCTGAGAGGTCACCAAAAATGTTACTAAATTATGTTCACACCTAATTTAGCAAGGCCTAAACATCAATTGTTTAGAGGGGGTACAAAGTTTTTTTCTTATGTAGGATCATCTAGTCAATGTCTAATCTCCTAACAGAAGACAAGTGCAAAATCACTTATCAAAATCATGTAACAACTCAAGTTGAGCTGATACATTATCCTGGTAAGGGAAATCATCTATAGTCAAGAAAATAGGCATTCAAAGAATGAAGAGAATTGATGGATTTCATGTTTCAGTTACTGATTATTCATTATGTTTTAGTGCAAGTAAAAGAGGTATTTATAAATTGTCAAATTATACATCATGTTTTATACATAGGTTTCAAAGAAAGATTAGTTGTTTTATGCTATGTATTTGATTCAGAAAGTGAAATATACATAAGTCATTGCATATAATGAGATAATTGCTTGTATTAAAATGAATGTATAAAAGTGTCCCACACAAGTTGTGGGAATAACTGGAACATGCTACATAAAAGTAAATTTTACTTTTTGAAAGAGTAAAATGCATAAGAAAAGTAGAGGGACCCGTCATTTCCTGTGAATGACAAATCCTGAGGTTGAGTTGGTCTCCAGG
The DNA here is from genome assembly GCA_027924645.1 of Cunninghamia lanceolata. NCBI lineage: Eukaryota > Viridiplantae > Streptophyta > Pinopsida > Cupressales > Cupressaceae > Cunninghamia > Cunninghamia lanceolata. Next base: position 1,100,862 of record BSBN01000429.1, on the reverse strand, counting down.
TCCCTCCATCTGTCGAGCTCCAGAACACCTACAAAAAAAGTTTTGTTAGAAGCTCTGGGTTCCAAAACTTTTCATACACATAATCAAATCAAACAATAAAGGTACAACATACTTTTATGCAGTAGCAGTAATTCATAATTAGATATTAGCATAAGAAAAGTTAGAATAAGCAAATACAAGTGTCATATCAGAAAGAGATAAATCCATGCAAGTGACCCCACATTATCATGGGAAAAAGCATTGAACTTTCAAAGGTATGTTTTATATGCGAACTTGTTTGTTCATTGTGCAGGTCTACGAGAAATCATGTTGCTGATTCAATTCTTATGAAATAGCATGTGGAGAAAATGGTCTCCCACAAGGGTTGAGCCCAACATGCTCAAAATAATGTCATTAATGCATAAATATTCAATTTGTAAAGACTTTCTATCAAGGTGTCATTAAAAGAATGCATTTTGACAATAGACAGTTACCAGAACTAAGAAACGTTCAGTGAACTTGGAGCAATCATGAAGGAGTAAACCTTTGGCAATAGATAGTTATCAGAATGAGCTATTCCCTAGTTTTGGTAACTGTCTAATGTCAAAGTGAAACTTTGATTTGACAACCAAGAGAAAATGATAACCAAACATCATGGTATTATATCACATGCGTATTACTACTATATCAAATGTATCAAGTACAAGAGAAGAGAACAACTCATTCTTATACATAATGGAATAGTCACCTTAGGATGCATTCATCATATAGCCATTATACACTTTTGCAATATGAGGAGAAAACCATGGAGTACAGGAGCAGCTTGTGATCATAAAGTCATACATAGCCATTAAAGAGTATTACAAAGAGGCAGATTTCATATGGTTTTTATGATAACATCAAGCTGAAAGTGATAGTTGAACAAGTTCAAAGCCAATGAAAAGAGAGATCATAAGTTCAGATGTAGCTAGAGGAGGAAGCACCTGAAGATTTGTTCAAGAGACATGTTACTTCAGCTAATGAAATAAAGGAGTCATTATCATTAAGTATGATGTGCATGTGGGTAGCATCTAGGAATAGAGTTAAGGTACAGCCATCAAGTGGAATAGTCACCATGAAGACTCATAATACCATCAGAATAAGGATACAATATTATCTCCTAACTCAACCTACAATATACATGCCTAATATACAAATGGGTAGCAGAGGAGTATTTACAAAACTTAGACTTCATGATTTCTTATTCCCTTTTGTCTTCACCAAATGCATAAATACAGAGTCACAAGATGGAATATACAGAAGGACAAAGAATGAGTCAAAGGTCAGAACAACAAAAGCCTATTTACCTTGTCCATCTATAGAAAATGAAGATATAGTACATCATGTATGCATAATATGCAAGTGGAGTAGTAGTGGTAATATCATAACTGTCACCAAGGTCACTGAGTATGCAATCTTTAGAGTTTGTAAACAAATAAGAGAAAGGTCTCTTTAAATCACATCATCATAATGAAGTTACAGGAAGTAATACAAAATGCAAAAGGAGCAGTGATAACTGATTACAAGAGACAGTCAAGAGACAAAGGGGCAAATTTACATTGTGAATAAGTTTCATTCCAGGAATGCAAATAATGACAACATACAATCTCCTCAAGGTGGGTTTTCAACATTGAAAGAAGATACTGAGTCACTAAGGAACCAAGAAGAAAGTTATTTCCAGCCTCCCTTAGAAACATTTTTGTGATCATATTGCCAAAGTGAGTTGTGTGGATAGATTTTTCTGAGATTTATTGTGAGTTAGAGTTGCAGTTTTCCATCAAATTAGGTGCATCACCACACTCTTAAGTTACAGTTTTAGTGCTTTTAGTAGGTCTTTTTAACCTTTTTCCTACAAAGTTATTAACCCATTTGAAAATTATAAGGGAACCAACCCATAATCTGGAGGTTCAAGCTCACCATAGGTCACCCACATCCTAAGTTTGATCCCATGTTACACATGATTGTTGAGCTTCACAGCTTTGCATAATGGGTACAATCATGCTTGATAATAGTAATTATTTAAAGAGGTCAAAAAATGTTAGAGGAAGGAACATGTGCATGCACAATATGTCCTATATTTTCTAATCATTTCTAGGAAATTAGATTATTTAAGATCATGTTACCTAAAGAGTCAATCAAATCAGAAGGAACTAGTGCTATGTTAGGGTTGATAGCATTCTTAACTTGCTATAGTTGAGAGATTATCTTCATTCAGTTTTGTAAGTATAATTAGGCTTCTCGATCAAAATTATCTATAGTAGGGGAAAAAGGAAAGGTATCATCAATAGAAGTAAAATAAGAGGAATAAGGACTAGCTATAGATGGATTTAGATAGAGACTATGATGGTGAATAGACCTAGTAGGATAAGATCTCACTTAATAGAAATAATGGATAAGGGGAATGAACTAGGCCTATCAACAAGCACAAGGGGAGAAAATTAATTGCTAATGAAAATACAATTAATGTAAATATCATAAAAATATCATAAATAAGACAAGTAAGAAATGATCAAGTTCACCAAATGAAACAACCTAAAAATGTTATTGTGGAGGGTTCTTTTTAGATTGTTATTAATTAATAGTGTAAATGCAAGTAATATAGTGAAAATTAACTTTTTGACACTAATCTCCTAATAATGGGAGTTGAGACTAACTTTAGACTAAAGGCACAATAAAAATGATATGGAAACAAAAATAGGAAACTATAATAAGAGACAAAAAATGGAGAAAAAATAGATACACATGCTCCTATAGAGAAAAGTTATCATACTAGAAAATAATCATAGTGATGTCAAGATGCTACCTAGAAATGTATAAATAATTTTGAATAGAAGAAAAATTCCATTTAATTTTATACAATCAAAGAGGTGGTCTTTTCCTAACCTTACGCCCTACTTAATAACCTAGTCCTAGGTGGGCAACCTAGTCCTAGAAGGTGGTATAGATATTGAAACTTGCATGGAGGTCTTTGTTAATGTATAGGCACTTCTCAAAAATGGAAACCTATGAAAAAATTAAAAAGGGACATAAATTAATACAAAATAGATAATGGATACACTTAGTTGTCATAAAGAAAGAAAAGAACATGAAATGGTTTCACCTAGTTTTGGAGTCACAAAGGCTTAAAACATTGTAACAAAGTTGATTAGTATATGAGAAAACATGTCTAAAGAGAACACTAAATAATCTACAAAGAATGAGGAGAAAATGATGTGAAAATAATCTAAACTTGAAAATAGGAAAAAGAGAAAGAAAAGCAAAGAAAATGGACCATTTTCACCTAACTTTCTAGAGATGTAATAGTGGGTTTTGCACCTAAGAAATGTAAGAGACATACCATAAAAATTTTGATCTAAAAAACTAAAGAAACTAGACTTTATAAACAAGTGATGCCTTACTAGGCAACCTAGTCCTATCTAGACGACTTGCTAGGTGACCTAGTCCTACCTAGATGGCCTAGTCCATTGCAATAGAATTTCCTAAAATTTAGTGGGGAGGTTCCTTAGATGAATTTAGATTGATTTTTTTGGTACTTTTCTTGTTTCTACTCGAATTCCTTTTTATTTAACCTACAATACCAAAAACCTATAGGAAACCCTACATGGCAAATGATTAAAAGGAAGTCTACCTTGGTGAGTCCTCTAGTGGGATTTTTAGCTAAATCCACTTCACCAATAAGATAGAAAATAGTACTAAAAACAAGTCTATGTTAATAAATCATACCAATTCAAAACATAAACTTTAAAAACTATAAGAATAATGGAAAATAGAAATAAAGAAAACAAGGTTTGAAATGATGAGATTGGGATATGTATGAAAAATGCTATGTGAAAACAAGGAACAAGAAAAATGGTACGGATGGGATAAGGATTTAAAAAATGAGTTTAAAAAATAGAAATAAGGGAAGTTTGATGGGCTTTAGAAAGAAATTGGTGATGAAAAGTTATTTAGTCAAACTAGGGTTTTGAGGAAAAAGAGTGAGTGGGAGAGAGAAAAGACAAATCAACTTAAAAATGGTAAAGGAAAATCATTATGGGTGTGAAGAGGGATGCAATAAGTGAAGAAATTAAAGAAATTATCGAAAATTTTGATGGAAACCAAAAGGAATTCGGGAGGGAAAAGGGAAAATATAGCAAATTGTGGCTTGTAAAGAGAGAAGGAGAGAGTGGGAGATAGAAAAAGGATGTCAAAATACTAGAATTTGGTGGAAGGGGATGGGAAGGGGAGAGGGAAGGGAAGGGAATAAGAACATATGAGTTAGGAAGATATTAGTTTAAAAAATAAGAAAATAAAAAAGGAAACACTTTCTCACCTAGTGAAAAACATGAAAATCAGCCACCTAGTTATGAAGATTGACTTGTGATAATGTCTAGGGACCTCCAAAATATTATTGAAGAGATTGAGATGGAAGCAGACACCCCTATAATTTTTTTAACTAGGGTAGAATCTTCTTATTTTAGAAAAATATCTCAAATGGCATGAACAAGTAGCAACTTTACATTTCATGTGTTAAAATGGAGAGAGAGAGAGAGAGAGAGAGAGAGAGAGATTTATCGTTCAACTATAAAACATAGTAAGTAAGAGACACCAACATTAAATGCATCTCCCATTTAATTTTGAGGTAGGAAAGTGAAAAGACTTGGACACCACCTTGGTTGTATTAAAGGTGGCAATGTACTCTAAGTTCTAGGAGGTCCAATTTTCAAGGAAAGCTTAAGCTCAAAGGGGGGCATTTAAAGGTAGTGGTTATGGATCAAGGTGAGGTACAAGATGCAAGATTCAATTAGAAGAATATGAGGATGAGACAAAGTTTAGGGGATATAATTTGTATTTAATGGTTTGGTTTAAGGAAAAATTAGAGTTAAAATAAGGGTAATAGAGACATGAGAAAGGGGAAAGGAAATTAATGAGGGGAAAGAAAATAAATTATGAGAGAATTTTTTTAAATGATAGGGTAATGAAGATGAAGAGGGTTAATGGAAATGATTGTGATGGCTTAAGAAAGGGGAAAGGGGGGTAAAAGGGGTTGAAAACACACAAAATAGAAAAGGGAGCTTAAATAGGAACAAAAAATAATAATGGAATTTTAGAGTATGCAATCTCCATTATTACACCCTCATGAAACACTAATTGCATCTTAATGCCATTAACTCCCAAGTTTAACATTTCCAATGTAACTCCCTATTTAATGTCCCATTACAATAATATTTTCAAGTCATTGGAGAATAAATAAATAATTACATATATCCTCACCCTTGCATGGGTATCCCATAGTTCCCACTCCATGAACATTGGGGATACATTAAATAATTAACCATCTACGAACAATTAAGTTACAATAAGATGACTAAGACTTGTAAGGTGAATAGCTCACCTAATCCCAATATTTTATACCTATTTCACCTTCTATATGTGTTTTACATGATTATAATCCTCCAATTGGAAGGTCTTTTTGGTTTTCCATTTACTTTTGCTTTTTACATCCTCTTTGTGAATATGATTTACTTACCTTTGCCTTTTCTTTTATTCCCCACTTGGGTTGCCCACTTGCTTTTGTCTTATCCTTTGTTCCTTTTTTACACTTTCATAGATTTTTCCATTTTATCATATTGTTCCTTATGTGTATGTGGTTCATCGTAAATTGTACTCGCTCACAATTTCACTCTTTATTTGGCACTCATTATAGTGTCCACTACCTTAGCATGTTTTAGGATCATTTTCTGCCTTAGCCTTACCCTCAACCTATGAGATGTGCCTTTACATTTCTTTGCCCCTTTCTTCTTATCATATCCAAAATCATAAAAGTGCATGAATCCTGGCTTTGTCCCAAATTGATTAGACCTTTCAAGAATTGAAATTGCCAAGACTGTAGCACTTAGCACAGACGTCTACGCCATACACAAACATCTTGAAAGTGTATGTCAGTCTTGCGATCATTTTTAGAACTTTTCTTTTACTTGTGTGATTCGCCAAGACTTTCTTGATGTCTATCCATGCCCAAACAACTCATTTCCCTAATTTTTCATCTTTGCTCTCTCTATTTAAGCAAGTAGTTTTGCCATTGCAAAGGATCGATCAATTTCCTTTCATAGTGAAGCTTTGCCAAAATAGAGATTGAATTCATGTACTAGCAAAGCCCTGTCAAAATCATCACTCACACTCTCATTATTGCTCACTTCATTGCTCTATTGCATTTATTGTTTGTTGTTAATCATTGCAAATGTTAGATTAATCGTATTTCTTTTACATATCTTGTCAAATCTTTCTTGTCACTACTCAAGCAATTATAGATGCACTTATAATTAGACCACACACTTTTTATATCAATCTATCATTGTATATCTCTTGTTTTTGTTGAGGTGGAAACACTGAAAATGGGGTTTGACTAAGGCAAACTCCTACACAACCCAGCCCTCTCTCTCATCTTTGTATTTGTAGGTTCTGTAAGGAAGCTCAGTGGTGGGAGGAAGGACTGAAAAGACTAACACAAGAGCTAAGATCATGAATCTGTACAGTCCTATGTCATACAGACTATAGCACTATGTGTAGATGTCCACACAACGTACTATCATCCTAGACAGTGAGGCTATCCACCTAGTGCCAAGTTCCTTATCATTTTGTCTTTTCATTTCTGTACTTCATTTCTCAATTTTTTATGAATTGTTATTCATTTCTATTAAAACATAAAGTGGTTATGTAGACATAAATTTCATTTGAAACATTAGCTAACATAACCCTAATGTAATGTTAGTGAAAAACTCCCTTGATCGATAGGTTCAATTGAGAAGTAGTTTTTCATACATCACAGTATGCATGTATGTCTATTCATTTGTCCCTAACCATCATTTCTTTCATATTTAAACTAATTTTACTATATCATGAGCTTACATATTGATCTCATATTGTTGATACACCATGATATTCATTTATAAATCATGCTTATTAGATCCTATGATTTGATCTTACATTGATACATTTTGCTTCATACAGCTTACACATTGAGCCTATTTTGATACATCATACTTCCTATAGTTACTTGTTTCACTTCCTTCGCTATATCATGCTTCTAGATCTTTACATATTGGTCCTACATTTCCATATCACATTCCTAGTGGGGCATTATACACACCCCCACCCAGACACACCTTATGTTATCTTGTTGCCATATCTTTAGCACTTACATATTTACATTGGGGACTTCATGACTTCCCCTTCTAAATATTTCATCTTCATGGTTACATCTTTGTATTAGACGCATCATCTTTTTGCCTTTACATATTGAGCTTACTATTGCTATACCTTTCACTAGAGGCCTACTCCATAGTTTTGGCTTCATGCCCTAGGTCTGAATTCATGTCCTAGTTTGGCTTCATTCCCTGCTCCCTACTTCATGTCATTGTTTCAACTTGATGTAGTTATAGCTTCAAGCCATCATTTACATTTTGATTCTCACTAGGGAGTTATTATCTTACCTAGATCATTGTGTGCTCATTCTATTGGATGTCACATTAGGGGCATATGCCTATCTTAGTGCCTTAAGTGTTGGAAACAAGGCAGATAATTGAGAGGAGGGGTGAATCAGTTATCTCTATTATCTTAACTTTTTCTTCTTTTATAATTTGTGCAGCATCAAAACATATAAGCATACATAATCATGAGAACAGAAATAAAGTCAACACACATAACACAAGGATTTTTACATGGAAAACCCTGTTAAGGGAAAAACTGTGGGGTGACTAACCCAAGATTGTATTCTCTGTTAAAAGAATAAGAAGTACAAAATGGCACTTGCCAATTAGGGCTCACTACCTGAGCACACTGCTCACAAGAGGCACACTGCCTACAAGAGACTCACTGTCTATAGAACTTATAGAAGGTAACTAGGTGTTTGAACTGATGAGAGGCATCTACAAATGCTAGAGTTTAGTTCCGGTTAGGCACAATTTATTGATCTAATGCACTTCATTCTTCCTCTACTCTAGTGTTGCTGCTCTGTCACATACCGGACTTGTATTGCTGCTTTCTTGCCTTTCTTCGTACTTTATATTATCATATCTGTATATACACACACCTTCATACTGGAATCCATCTGGTATATATATCCGCACCAAGGATTTCAACAACTTTCTAGTCGGCAACCAGAATACTCAAGATATTTACAAATTACTGATCTATCGGCTGAATCCATGCTTGACTTGTGATGCGTATCAAAAACATAGGTATTGAAGTCATCAATCATGTCAGCCAACATTGTATGATCCCTCAAATAGCTTGATCAACATCAATTGCTCATCCGGATTGAAGTCTGATACTCTATTGGTCAGTTCTTCTTCAGTCTACTCTGCCTGTCTAGAATCCAACACTTAGAGGCTCATATCTTTTCCATGTTTTATCACCAGAGGCTAAATCTCTAGAATATAGAAGTCATGATACTCCTCTTGACTTGTCCAAGTCTGCAACTTGTTGAGTTACACCATCTAAGAGATCCGAACCTGATTGTCAGACCTTGTTGCATGCTCTGTTCTTGTTCATTGGACCAAAACAATCTTCAATCTGACTTCTCGTATAGGCATACTATGTACTGCGGATGTGTGGGATAGACTTTGTTGCCATCAATGACAATACTCATGAAGCCACATAGTGTCTCTTGCCAATAATCTTCCCCTTTGGCATTGATGGCAACACTTAGTGAAAAATGGCTAAGTGTCGCAGTAAACTCCCCCTTGGCTGATGCTCTATCTTTTGCACTGTTATAGTGGAACTCCCCCTTAGCTGGATTCCACATTTTTCACTACGCTTCACTCCCCCTTTGACATCAATGACAAAGGGTGGGGTCCGCATACCAAAAAATTTAAAAAATTATTCTATACATGGCCGCATAATTATATATACATGTTATACTTACATATACTTGAGTATATCTGCAAAAGTGGCCTTCAATTGTACAAACTCTATGGCCCAACCTACTTCATCCTGTCCAAAATTGAGATGTGACCACTCAACAAAAATGCGTATGCTTCTACCCTTTGTAAATCTACCAGATCATTGGTCTGGGCTGTGGTTTGGGCATCTGTCAAGGCCTCATGCATTGCCTCTAACTTAGGGATAATTATCCCTCTGAGTTCACTCATCCTGTTTATTATATTCTTCTTTTCTTTATTTAGCTGCTTTATTTCATTTATGATGACTATGGCCTGGCATTCTTGATTCATTAAGGATGTAGTGAGGGGATCAAAATTCTAAGATAAACTTGACAGTTTACATTCTTGTTCTTTCACCTTCTTTTCAATATCCTCTGTCACTTTGGGCCAAAATAGACAAAATTTGTACATGTCCCCACCATCTTTAAGAGCATTTTCAAGGCTCTTTATGCCAATATCTAGGGTCCTCCTATCATTAGTAATGAGTCCCTATACTTCAGTGAATCTTTTTCCCAAAAACTCTTTCCAGACCTTTTCTTCTGCTGATTTCTCTAAGGAATCAAAATGAGTGCTAACAGAGTTTACCAAAGATTTCAAATTACTAGATGGAGAGGCCGAAGGATCCTTTTGAAAAGATGGCATGATCATTTCCAGTATACCAGATGTAATCTCTAATAGCTCACAGTCTTCCATGTGAGACTTCAGAAGTTTTTCTTTTGCCTTGGCTTGAACAAAAGATGTTATTTTCATCCTCTCATTCTAAAGCATTGAAGGAACAATTAATAGAAACACACTTGAATTTGATGCTTTAAAAGAAATAAAGAATATGTGCATACATCATTCTTAGGCCATTTCCTATTGTCTTCAAATCTTTATACACATTTATAGGGGTTGACCTAGGAGAACTTGTCTCCTTGTGATGAAGTGACAACATTAACCCTTCCAAGTTATTTTAAATACTATTAGTCCCCAAATCAATAGAAGTAGTAGAGTATGCAAGAATCTATCAAACAAGAAAAAAAGTAGAGTTTCATTGTACATAGGGATGACTGGGCTTAGAGGACTAGTCTGCACCTATGAATATTTCTCAAACTATGAACTTGTCCTCTGACAAAGCACAAATCCAACATAAATTCTAATGCAGAGCATCCAGCAAAAGCGTTCAAACTTAGCGGGATTCAACTATCCTCATTCCATCGGCAAGACCCAACATCATGTCTCCCCGATATACACTTATCGGTCTGAAAATAACTATCGGCATCCCCCTGAACACCTTATCCCGATATCCATCTCACACCGATGGGTGTCTCATTTATGTGCCTATCGACAAGGCTTCGCCTATCGGTATAGCTTAACCCTTACCGCCCGATAGTATCTTTCCTACCGATGAAACTTGGACTACTCTAGTCTTGGGTTGCCTATCGGCAACATATGAATCATCGGCCTAACTTTCCAACCGTTCGCCGATGTCGATTGTCACACCGAAGCCTTAGCACTAGCTTCACCATCGGCCAGACATCTATCATCGGCCTGACTTAAAACTCCTCCACCAATATTCCTGCTCACACCAATACACTAGATATCCGCTACCATCGATGAGACTTAACCGATCGGGAGAGACCAGAAGCCCTTCGCCGTTGACTCTTCTCTCCCCGATGGACTATCCACACTTCACGCCTATCGGTCAGACTTTACACATCGGTGGATCTCAACTTCGCTTGGCCGATACCATGACTTATACCGATACCCCTTTTGTCGACGACAATTTGTATTCGTCACCCCGATCGACGAAAGTGCCCTCTGTCGGCACAATGGAAACCTTTCAACCCGATAGTCCCTCTTCACGCTGACGCCTTCACAAACTTGCACGAAAACCCTGTTATCGACCGATCTGCTTCCTTGGCAATTTCAACACAGAACTTATCCTTCGAACCCTAGCACATGAGGATGCTTTACTGCATGCCACAACTCGATCCCAAAACATGAAATGTACAAATAGAAAAAATGAAAAGTAAAGCTAATCTACTGTACAGGGCCATTCCACTGATTTGGAGAATCAACCGGTGGAATGGATAAGTAAATCCATCTTGTCTGCAAATAGGAAAAATGATTACACAGATAAATCGAAATCAAATAGATAGTACCAATGGAATCTCTTTTATTTCAATATCAGAAATTGCATACAAATATTCCAGTCACACTGTACCACAGTGCTCTGTCAAATCTCCAAAAACACTGTCTTTGTTTTTCCTATGCCACCATATGAACTCTCAACTCTCTCCTCCGTTCAACAACCTAAGCTAGGGTAAATATATCTACTCCTCATGAGTAGTACAGAAACGATTCCCAGCAGCTGGGAGGACAGCTAGCATAACAAACTATAACAGACTGCACATAACCCTAAATTGACCTAAAAACATAAGAATTGGTCCAAAGGACCATATTACATCATAATGCATGAAACATACTATATTTAGACCTAATCTGTATTTAGAAGGGGTGCCCCTGCACCAAATTCCAAGGCAAACATCTAATATAGAGGCATCTCTTTTAAACATATTCATGTCTCATACCAATACTTTCCTCATTAACATTCACTCTTTGATCATAAAACTAAGTACCACCATTCTTTATATTTATAATTCTAATTTAACTATTATAATTATTAAATTATCAATACTTAACTATATTTAAAATTAATCTAAACTAATTATATTTATTTAATTAACCATGAAATTTTTATTTTCCTCCTTACATGCCAAACTACAAACAACAATGATTTCAATTCTTACTACCATATAGAATTCAATGCTATATTGTCTAGTGCCCCATCAAAATATGCTACATGAAATTAATTCTTTACATGTCCACCTTTTTAACTAGAAAATTTATTCATTTATTTAATTACTTGTGAAGAGTATATTTTTTAAAAAGAGGTTACAAATTCTAATTTTACAGCAATACCATACAAATCGTTTTTACTACTTTATATATAAAATCATATACTATATTGATTTATAAACTCAAATCACCAACATTATAAACTATAAAAAAATTCCAATTCCATTTCCATTTCAACATTTAGCCAGGGTTCAAATATGATTATATTGATTTAATGTTGTGAACTCCAGTCCACGTTGCTCCTTTGTCAGGTTCAGACGTTGATAAAGCAGAGTTTTTCAAATGGGTGATAACAATTATCCATAATTATGTAACACTTGGCAATGCTGCAGAAGTTTTAAATCTTGTAACATTTGGCATAAATAGCTTTAGCAATGTCGTTCTCATAGCTGTCGGAAATCAGAAATTTCTCAAGTTGGTTCTTACCGAGCCTCTTATATGACCTGCTTCTGATAAGTGGAGGTCCATTCAAGCAAGGAATTAGATTTCATTACGTTTGTTCCATCTTCTCCATTACGTAACTATCTGATAGAGCCATTGAGATGCCTTACTAGATCAAATTTCTCCTCTGTATTTTCCCAGCTGACATTTGTTTAGTCCAATCTTCCTTTGTCCTTTGTTTGGGATATTGCTTCCACTTTTTTCTCCCACCCAGTTGATGGCTAGGACAACGACAAGTTGTGGGACATGCAGTTGTGTCACCAGTTTTTTAGGACCAGATATCCATTAAAACAGTCTTATTGACTTCAAATTATAGGGATTCAAATTGGAGATGATCGAACCATTGAGAAAAGCACTTGATTTTGTAATGGTCAAATTTGCATACTCATGCCAATTTTTTTGGGCTATCACAAGATAATCTTGTGTGAAGTTGGAATTATTCATCAATTCATCATTTTTTATCTTTATCGGTTTCTACATTTTTATATATTTGATCATATCTTAACATATTCTATTTATTATATTTTTTATGTTTGGATATTTATTTTATGTATCAAAGTCATTTTTATTGTCTTGGGTTAATTACGTGTCAATGGAACTGACCTTCAAAGTTCAAAAATTGAATTTTTTGCCAATTTCCACCCATGTTATCCCATCATAAATTGTCTCCATACACGTTTTGTGTGATTATTGTTATGTAATGGCATTTAATGTGCATTCGTTTATCATCCAATCACATCCAAGCTTTATCTAATTATCATTTGTAGATCATTCTAGAAATCTTTCAAATTGGAGTAATAAAAGGAATTTACATCGACATCATCATTCTAAAGCATTTGTAGGTCTAAAGATTACTATCCTCAATCCATGATCATATAGTTGGACTTTCTAGGTGGTTGGCCTAGGAGAACTTGACCCTAGTGATTCGGTAGCCTCCCCAAGGTATTTCTAAATACGAGCCTAGTCCTTAATGATTAGCAAAAAACAAAGAATTTGATGAATTAAGAAATAAGAGTGTGCACCATACTAGATCAAAACCACAAGCCATGCAGATCAAATCTACACTGATAGAAATGACACAAACCTGAAAAATCAACCCAAAGCAGAGTTGATAGACTATTTTGGTTTTAAGACATAGTACAAACAAATAATATTCATTTTAAATTTTGAGGCCTTCAAATTCTAGTGTTTCATTAAGGTTACTCTTCCACAGGGTAAAAGTTCAAATCTATGTCACACTTTCGGCCAACAAAATGGTACTGAATGAAAGGTTTTCGCTTGAGAAGGTTTCACCTGAAACCACATGGCATATATGTGGTGTATGCATGAACAATACTTTTCGGGTGGAAGGTTTATGCCCAATACATTATCGAGCAATATGGTTTCGCCCAAAACCTTTAAAATAAAAGAAAAAAAATTTTAAAAATAATTTCGCATTCGCTAGAATCAAAGTCAAGAGATAGCCTTCCGCCTATATCCACGTGACCTCACAGAGTTGACAACCAACCACCCTTCCTCCATGCCCAATAGGTAAGTTTATTATACCTTGTTTATTTTTTTAAATTTTATTTCTTAATGAAACTTTGAAATTTAATTTTTTTTAGAAAAAAATATTTTTTGAATTATTTTAAATTTGTAGATTTGTTTAAAATGTAAACCCTAAATCTGAAACAAAAACCCTACAAATGAAACTAAAACCTTAAATTTGAAACTAGAACACTACAAATGAAACTAAAACCCTAAATTTGAAACTAAACCCTACACATGACTAACTTCACGCCTCTCACTATTATTTTTATTTTGTGTTGACCTAAATTTTTTGTTTTACTTTTATTTTTATTTCTCTTTGTGACCTTCTTCCTTCGTACTCGTAGTCCTACGTGCTTGGGGAATGATGACGATTCTTTTAGTTCTCCTCTAATGATTACCCTTCCCTATGCATACTGACCCTAAAGCATGTAGATCCCTTAGTATCATTTTGGGTGTTGTTGCTTGTTTTATATGATAATTGTTACCATTGCTCGATGTCATACCATGCTTACACAAGCTTTTGTCTGTCATGCTTGTAGCATCGCCTTTGTTGTCTTTTTCTTGGGGGCAACCCTCTTTTAAATTTTTCAGATGCAGCTCTGAGAACATATCTCCTCAAATATGTTTCCTCAAGCTCTCTTCCCCTTTTTATCCCTTAAAATGAATTGCATATTGATGCTTTATGCAATTATTTTAAGGTGGGGGCATAATCTCCTACTTCACACCTTTTTACACACACCACTTTCTTGACATGAGCTCCTTGTGGAATTGATTTTTGGTATGCTCCCTGAAGCATTTGCTCCCTATAGTGTTTGTAGCTAGTGGTCCTAAGCAAATGCACTTGTTTGGCCTGACCACGCTTTCAACTACTTGTTTGGCACTCTTTGTGAGTCACCTAATAATGTAGTTTGCTAGTCCTAGTGGCCAGCAAGAGTATGGTATGGTTCCTATCTCTCATAGTGTGCTAGCCCTAGAACCATACTTGGCATCCTTCTAGCTCTCATTGTGTGCTAGAAATGCCTCTCTACTATTTTGTTTTATTTGTTTGTGTGTGTGCATGTTTTGTTGTAGATAGTTATAGATTGTGTATTAGATTATATGATTTGCTAAACATTGATGTTTCAGCAAACCATATTTAATCTAATCCCTTTTCGGATGTTATATATATGTATGATTCTGACATTTCCTCTTGTGCAACTTTATTATTTGAAACTGTGATTTTGCAGGTTCTCAGTCTAGGGGCTTCATACCTCTACTCGAAGAACCTTTTGCGTCCTTACAGTGATCCTTTCCGAAGGTAAAGTTTCATGTTATTTTAATTTTACTTTAGTTTGAATATGCATGTAGTGTCATATGCTCACTAACGTGGGGGCTAAATGTAACGTAGAAAATTGCATACCCTTGCAATTTTACGCTACGTTTCGCAACCACCTTAGTGTTTACACCTTCTCTTTGCATATAGGCTAAGGTTTTCTTGATTTTGGTCTATTTGTCTCATTTTATTCAAATTTCATTATGATTCTTGGTTACTCACATGATCCTAAGGTGTCCCGTGTGACCAAGAGTTGGTTTTACCTAGACTCAAGTGCTCCGTGTAGACATCAATACACCATGCTAACATCCCACATCTGTTTGCTGAAAGCTATCCATTTTTTAGTATTACCACATGTCTTCAGTGATGATGATGATTCTTTGTAACACCCTTTGGGGTCACAGAACATCTCTTGACTGTCTATTTCAGGATTTTCCCTCCTTTGGGCTATTGGGATTAGTTTGGAAGCACATTCAATCAATCTCTCTCTAACTCTCCCTTACATTCTAGAAAAGCTTTGGCTCTTGGATATACTCTATATTTTTCTTGTGAAAACCAGACTTCTATAGTAGCTATTTGAGATTTTTGTACTCCTTAGTGGTGTAAGATCATTTTCATTTTACTCTTGGAGGTTTCATTCTATGTGATACTCATTGAAGAGGCTCTCTTTGTCTTGGGCTTGAAGTTACACATTATCTTTGAGCTCTTGGGAGTTTTCTTCCTCTTCACTTTTGTTTACATTGGTAAGATTATTCTTTGTTTTGCTCAATATTATTTCATTTCAAAATTGTTATACTTTGCATAGTTCATTGTTTGGTGTAGACCACCATTTTAGCTTGTTGGGTGTAGACCACCATCTTGATATTTTGCACTCGCTGCATGATGAAGGTTTCTTTCTTGTAGAACAAGAAAGTAAATAGATTGTTTTTGTTATTTCTCTTACCTTCCTAGATGCACTTAGGATAGGAGCACACACTTGTATTTCCTTTCTATTTCATGTCTCTCCATCAATCGCTGCTAGTGGAGGTAGAAATACAAAAACTGGGACCTGATAGAGGTGATTCCCTAAGCAACACAACCCTTCCTTTCTTCTAATTTTTTAGGTGTTCATTTAGAGTGAAAGCACTTCAATCGCATCGAGATTTTTTGGGATTTTATCCTCTTTTCATCTTATTTTATTGTATTTAATTTTTCATAGTCATTTCAACTTCATTTTGGGATCTATGTTATCTAGAGGTTGCTAGGTATCTTTTCTGTTTATTGTTGTGTTGTACAAGTGTTCTGGAATCATACAAAGTTGGCACTTTTTATTTTTTGGACATTTTGGACTCCAACACCCAGCACGGACGTCCTCGTGTTGTGCTATCATTCATGGAAGTGAGCTCCATCTTTCAGCTACAGGTTCTATATTACTGCCTCTTTTTAGTTCTGCCATCAATTTGCTTAAATTCTATTTATATCAATTTGTTTTCAACATTATTTTTATTTTCCCATCATTGTCAATCACCTAGTTACGTTGCATTTCTTTGATTGGGACGCATAGTAGTTTTGTAAGACCTAGAGTAGGATCTTAAACATCAGAAACAATAGATAACAGAACCCTAGTGTAGTTGTTAGTGAAAAAATCGCTTGATTGAAGATATTCAATTAAGAGGTAATTTTTTCTACACTACAGCTCTATGTTAAAATTAAAAATATGTTTAACTTTATAACATGTTGATTTGAAGCTTGTCCTAATCACATTATTTTTTCCATATCATCAAACAATGTACATTTTATCACCTAAATTATGAGACGTCACAAGAATTTGAATAAATGACTTTCTCAAAAAAATTGAATTAATGACTTTGTACAAAAATTTGAATAAATAACTTTATACAAGAATTTGAATAAATTCCTTTCTGCAAATTCTTCTTCCATTAATATTAGAATCTTTGTACAAATATTGAGAATATATAATTAGAATTTGTCATTTTCTCATTATAAGGTTGGGTAAAAATTTTTGTGAAAATATTTCTTTCATTGATATTAGAATGTGTTGTACATATTTAGAATGTGTACAAACATTGAGAATACATAATTAGAATTTATTTGTACATTAAATAATATATATTTCTCATGTAAATTTGTGAGACATTATAAAGTTCTGAATAAATACTTTTTGTGAAAATATTTCTTTCATTAATATTAGAATATTTTAAAGTTTGAATAAATACCTTTGTGAAAATACTTCTTTCATTAATACTAGAATCTTTTGTACAAATTTATATACCTTTGTGAAAATATTTTTTCATTAATATTAGAATCTTTTGTACAAATTTATAAGGAACGTAAAATTAGAATATGTCTATACAATTAAACAAAATACATTTCCTCTCTTGAATTGGAGATGTTATAAGCCTTTGAATAAATACCTATGTAAAATGCTTCTTACATTAATATTAGAATAGTTGGCACAAATATTGAAAATGTGTAATTAAAATTTGTTTATAATTATGAATAGAACTTTGTGCATTATAAAATGGATAATCATTATGCATAAAGTTCCAAATCCAACACATATTTGTGGTGAAATTTGCATACATATGTCAATTCCCATTTAGTTTTGGGCCCAGTTTGATGGAATGACTTAATACAACTACATGACACACATCACATGGCACACTCTTGTGTTAAGTTTGGTTCATTCCTTGATCTTTATTTAGTCCCATTTTACATACATTTACACTCATTCCCATATACTCACTATTATTATCTATTTATTGCACCTATGCACGCACACATATCTATACATTTGACCCCCACCTCGAGATTTGTAGTTTTCTATCCCAAGTCAATACTCCGACACTGAATATTGATCCTAAGAGGCTCAAGATCAACCCCCAAATTTAAAAAATTAAAATTAAAATTGTTGCCTCCAACCTTTTTCTATTAATCATTGGGAGGGTCATCTTGGTACACATTTGCACAACATATTATTATGTCTCAATATTTAAAGGTATTCAATGTGCAATTAATTAATAAGGGACTACAAGGAGAAATGATTCTAGGAACATTTTGATTTGGACCTTAAAAAGAACCCATTGCATCAAAATCTATATATAATCCATATGTATGCTTGAGAATGTTGTCTACAAACATTAACCCAAGGTTGTAAAGTTGATCTAACAAGGGGTTTAACCTAGGATAACTTGTCTCTAGTGATTTAATAACCTCCCCTAAGGTATTTCTAAATATTTTCATCCATATGCATCTTCATTGAGGTGACATAAGTTTTAGAAGTCCACATTCTACCAAGACAAACTCATGGGTTACATGGTAGTCCCACACCTTAGATCATTCTTGTAGAGCTCAAGTTCAACCCTAAAGGGCTTATATTTGATCTACAAACATTTATGGAATTATGCATATCTTGAGGCATTAATAAGCTACAAGCATTCATTTTGTGTACCATGAATGACTAAAGTTTACATAATATCAACATGTCTTCTTCATCGTAGTTCCCAAACTAAGTGCCATATTGATTTATAATTAATTTCTAAAAATATCATTTCAATTTATCATTTTCAAGATCTAAATTTAAATCTAGGTTAATTGTGTGATTATTATACGCATTTGTTTAATTAACCTAGATTATTCCATGTAAAGTGTTTTATTTCTTTATATTTTTTAACAGATAAGTAAGGGAATTAGGTCCCCAACCCTTTGTATATAATATTGAAAATAAAATATAAATTTCATTTTGTTAAAAACCTATAACCATTTATCATTTGTGCAAGATATATGTCTTATGGTGGAAACAACCAAACCAAACTACAAATCTAGACAACTCTAGACTATCAAACTATAATCCACAAAGAAAAACAAAATATGGGGGAAATTGACTGTTCTATTTGAGTCTATGCCTAGGTTAGCTAGGAAATTGACCATGTTGTTTGCTTCATAGTACTAATGTTGAATTGAAACAATATCGAATGAGTCAGGGCCCTCCAAGCTTGATTCAAAATATTTCTAATTTTTGAGTTTGGTGAGGCCCTCTTGTAATTACTTTGATCATTATCAAAGAGTCACCTTTCACACAAATTATGCGAATGTCATGTTGTTTGGTTGCTTGGAGACTTAAAATGAAAGCTTGAGCTTCAACCTTGTTATTAGTTCCATTCTACAATTTTTTAGATGTCATTAAAATGAGAGCCCCTGAGATGAACATACAAATAATGCAACTGAGTCCCAAGGAATCTGAATTACCCCTAGAAGTATCGTCAAGGTTAAATCTAAAAATTCTCAATAGCAGGGAGATTTGTTTCACCAAATTTTTGTCTATCTTTAAAATCTTAACCCTAAAAAATCTATTAACAAAATTATTTATAATATTTTATTTAATTGTTATATAAAATATTATCTATTGTCAAATAGCCTTAATTTATTGGTGAAGTTAAATAACTCATAAAGAAACTATTAAAAATTAAGCTAAAATCCGGTCAAACAATTTTTAATTGGTACACCCAAATCTAATTATTTGTGCCCAACAACAAATTGTTTATTAAATGTATTAAAAAAAATATAATCCATTAAAAAACTTTTGCCTTCTTCCACTATGGTGTAAGAAACCAATTTTATTTCTATACATATTTTTATTTTATTTTTGAAGATGAAAACGATCCAAGCATGGGAATATATAATCCATTAAAAAACTTTTGCCTTCTTCCACTATGGTGTAAGAAACCAATTTTATTTCTATACATATTTTTATTTTATTTTTTAAGATGAAAACGATCCAAGCATGGGAATAATCAAATGCTTTGGTGAATAAAGTAAAAAATATAGCGAATGGTAATGAATGGACAAATGGGCTTCGATGATAATTGAAATTGAAAAGTTGTCATCATCGTAGGTATCACATAAAACCTTAAGGTATTTAAAATTCTCCACAAACCTTCCAACATCACATGGCTTTAATGCGTTACAACTACAAACAAATAATTTTATTTGAAGCTCGTCCCATGAAAGAATGGTTAGCATGAGAAAAATGATGATATATTATTGCACGACAAATTCGGGAGGCACGAGGGTGTTAATGAAAGGGGTTAGTGAAAGCTATGGGCACAAGATTCTTTTAAGTCACTTACTTTTTTAATGTAATTATTCTCTTGTGGGGTCCTTTCAAATACGATTTTACTCTGTTCATAATAATTAATTGAAAAGAAGAACATGAGTCTATCTTTAAAATTTAAATTTAAAAGTTTAAAAGTTAAATCTAAATCCATAAAAATAATAGGTGTTAATGAATTGTATGAGGACAAGATTCTTTAAATTGATCATTTTTGACATTTTAACTATTCTCTTATGGTACGAGGGTGTTAATAAAAGTTATGAGCACAAGATTCTTTTAAGTCACTTATTTTTCTTATTGTAATTATTCTCCGAGCCCTTCCAAGTACAATTTTAGTCCGTTTATAACAAATAATTGAAAAGAAGAACATGAATCTACTTTTAAAATTTAAATTTAAAAGTTTAAAAGGTAAATCCAAACCCACAAAAATGATAGGTTCTAAGGAATTGTATGAGGACGAGATCCTTAAAATCGGTCATTTTTCACGTTTTAACTATTCTCTCGTAGGCCCTTCCAAACATGATTTTAGTCGGCTCATAACAATTAATTAAAAAGAAGAACAAGAACTTAATTTTAAAATATAAATTTAGAAGTTTAAAAGTCAAATCTACACCCATGTGAGACACGAAGGTGTTAAGGGATAGGGACAAGATTATGTAAGTTGGTCATTTTTTTTTTTTTTTTTGTGGATATGGATTTGACCTTTGAAATTTTAAAATTAGGTTCAGGCTCTCTTTTTTCAATTATTCGTTATGAGCCAACTAAAATATTAAATATTTTAAACTACGCACTAGATTAGTGTTTAAAAAGGGTAAACACTTTATTCATTATTAGATATATAGAAATTACTAAAGTTTTGTTACACATTACATCATCTTAAGAACATAGCATCAATACTTACATATGTCTAAGCATATTGTACGATTTTTACTCGGTATCAAGAATCAAAGGAGAATAATTATATAACAACCTCCAAATGCAACCTCAAAATTCTTAAGTATTAACCTAAACAAACAACCCAATGCTAACAAAAGGGTACAAGATAAACTTCCAACAACTTCTGTTAACTTCCATGATACAATATAATGTAACAATGTGCAAAACATGCAAGAGATACCTGAATAAAATCCACACTATATATAACTCCAACTCATTAAGGAAGTGCAACAATAAGTACATCTCAAATAATATGAAAGTCTCCCAAGTACATATCTAGTACTTATCAATGAAGATAGCCTAATTACATAGCCAAGCTATACAAGGGGAAAAAAATTACAACCCTCATCAATGATAATAAATACAATAAACAATGAACCAACCACAACAAATATAAGTGGCCATATACAATGTACATCATGAACAATATCTAAAGAACTCCAAGCTCAACTCTGCAAGCTAATCCTCCAAGATCCCATGCTCTTGTTGTTGATCGGGGAAGGGTTTGAACCCACCATGAGGATGTCCCTTTCCTCCCCATCCATCAATTAAGGCAAAGGAGCATCGTCCATAATCCAAAGGTGTGGTACAATACAATACTAGTGATTATCTTATTTAGTTTGTTTTCTTCTTAACACATAAGCATACACATGAAATCATAGATCCAAAACATATTAAATACAAGAAAAAGATTTCCCAATGCACATTAACACATCTTTTTTTAGCATCTAATGCACATATAAATGCAAGTGAATGAACAAGCCAAATAAGAACATCAATAGAAACCATAAGTCCTTTCAAACCCTACAAGGTTTGACTTAGGACTATACATCCAAGACCATATCCAACATCCACATGAATTGCTACTCGCATCCCATACTATGAAAGCTCTCTTCACATAATTCTATATGTCTTACTAAGAGAACATGCTTAAGATAGGACTACATGCATCCCATACTACATGCATCCTAACCTTAGCACAACACAAGTATCCAAACATACATAAAACAACAATAATTCAAATACACAAACACACACAAAGAAATATCAATCAACATACAATCTAAACATCCATAACTCAAATACACAAGTCACAAACATAAGGCAATTATATGAGACAAGCATAGAATACAAGCACATCATACATTACAAGATCACAACAACAAAGACACTAATGTAAAACAAAATTACATAAAGAATCCACAACCACGACACACACTTGGTCCCCACAACCCATCAAAAATGTATCTCCCAACTGTGCAATGTACCCAAGTACCACTACCTCACATAAGATAATAAGGTTAACTATACCACCAAAGAGCACCCTACTCCAACCCCTCAGGGTAGAACAACATGCATGCTAATAAATAGGCCACAGGTCTTATCCTCAAAGATCTCCTAGCTACTAGTGATAGATGACAAAAACAATGCATAAACAACTTGGAGACCTTCTGCCATCAAGAGCACTAGAGCTTCACATGATGTGGTTCCTATAGCGAGAAAAAGCAAGCTCAATTCCTCGGACAACTTTCTTAAGGGGACAATGTCTCAATGTGTTGGGACCGAAGTAGAGAAGATGATGCCAAGATGTAGCTACCCATGACTAGGACATCCAACCTCTCCTACTCCTTTAATCTTGTCACCTCCAATGGAAGTCAAGATATCAACCATCCTAGCCCTTAGGATAATCAATTGTTAAGAAGCTCGAGGATCACTCCCAAAAACTACTTACTCATATGACCACCTCCCTATTCTCACAAGTAGAATAATGACACAAATGATATCATATAAATATAATCAATCATCACACAAAAGATGTCACAAACAAATAAAAACATCTCCCCAAGGAGATAATACATTACCAACCCAAGTTGGAATTACATGAGCATAAATAGGATAATCTCATCCAACACATACAATCAAGAAAGTAGTGCACACATATTAACACTATCCCAACAAAGAGATGATCTCCACCTAAACTAAGTTGGGAAAAAAAATAAAGCTAACAATGAAAATCAAACATTCCAACCATGATGTTATGGGACTTTTTCCCCAAAATGAAAAAGAAAGCTATTTTATGATTAAACCTTTAAAATTATGAGAGGATATAGTTTATTTATCCCTTTATAATTAAAAGGAAGTTGGAAAAATAAAGGATATTATGATCCTTTGGTTAAAATGGAGATAAACTAGCATATCTATATTTAAAAAATATATCTAAAGTACGCCGAGAGATATCCTTCTTGAGGTGCCTATTCCACCTATGTGTGGTAAATGGATTAAAAAAATAGGCGCCTCAAGAAGGATATCTCTCGGCCTACTTTAGATATATTTTTTAAATATAGATATGCTAGTAGCATCCAGAGCGACAAGCTTAATTCTAACTATATTATATATCTTAAGAATTATTATAATTATATAATATAGGTTAGATATATTATTATAATATATTATATATTAATTATATATAATATAACCATAACCCTAACGTTAATCTTGATAGTAATTCTAACTCCAACCCTAGTTCTACCTTTAGATCTACTCCAACCTAATTCTATTCCTAATTCCAACCCTTATCCCAACCTTAATTCTAACTATAGTTCTATATATAGATATAAATTTAAATGACTTTTGGTGTTTTATTGTAACTATAACCCTAACCCTAACATTTAGGCCAATACTAACCCTAATTGTAACCCTAACCCTAACCCTGATTCTAATCATAGTTTTAACCCTAATTCTAACCTAAAACTTAATCCTAACCCTAATTCTAATCGTAAATCTAACCATAATTTTAATCCTAACACTAAATCCAACTATAATTCTAATCTTGATTTTATTGCTAACCCTAATTCTTACCCCAATACTAATTCAAACCTAAATTCAAACCCAAATTATAATTATAACCCTAACCCTAACCTTAATCCTGATAGTAATGCTAACCCTAACCCTAATTGTAACCCTAACCCTAATTCTACCCTTATATCTATCCCATTATAATATAATAGGTATGCTAGAATTATATATGATGTAACCCTAACCCTAACATTAATCTTGACATTAATTCTAACTCGAAGCCTAATTCTATCCCAACCCTAATAGTAACCATATTTATAACCCTAATTCTAACTTGAACCCTAACCATAACCCTAACCCTAATTGTAGGCCTAACTTCTAGTTTGAACCCAAATTGTAACTATAACCCTAACCCTAATGTTAATCCTAACAATAATTCTAACCCTAATTTTACCCCTAGATCTGCTTAACCCTAATTATATTACTAATTCCATCCCTAATCCTAACCTTAATTCTAACCATAGTTCTATATATAGATATAAATGTAAATGACCTTTGTTGTTTTATTGTAACTATAACCCTAACCCTAACATTTACCCTAATTCTAACCCCAATTCCAACCCCAACCTTAACCCTGATTCTAATCATAGTTTTAACCCTAATTATAACTTGAACCCTAACCCTAACCCTAATTCTAACAATAATTCTAACGGTAATCCTAACCCTAATTGTAATCATATTCTAAATCCAATTATAATTCTAATCTTGATTTTATCCCTAACCCTAATTCTCACCCCAATACTACTTATATTACTAATTCAAACCCAAATTATAACTATAACCCTAACCCTATCCTTAATTTTGATAGTAATGCTAACCCTAACTCTAATTCTAACCATAAGCCTAATTTTAACTGTAATTCTAACCCTAGCGATAACCCTAATTCTATCCATAACCCTAATTCTACCCCTAACCCTCATTTTATCACTAAGCTTAATTTTATCCTTAACTCTAACCCTAATTCTAATTCTAACCCATGTCATAAAACTCATTCCTCACCTCAATATTAGTGTTCCATTGTCCCACACCAATATTTAAAAGTCAGATTGCATCACATGGAATTGACCCCTGAATTTCAAATTTTAAAACTTATAATTTTGTTGACTCTTGTCGATTTATTTCCCACCATGAGCTAACTTGGTACACATTTTGTATGATATATCATTTTGAGGATTGTCTTAGATATGTGATTTCTAATGGCATTATCATTTTTTAGATCTTTTGAGAATTGTATTTTTACTTATCATTATTCCATTATTATGTCTTGTCTTTTAGATTTTTGTGCTATGTTGAGATCTCTCATTTACCCACCCTAGCCACCCTTTCCAATCCCAGCAGGTTTCCATTTTCATATCTAATATACCACTAATTCTAACCCTAACCCTAATTCTAACACTAGAGCTAGTGTTAGGGTTAGGGTTAGGATTGGGTCATTTCAAATGATTTCCTTGGTACAATATTAATTCCCAAATTTATATTAATAGATAAAACCATTTGGTATGGAGTAATTGTTTAAATACATCATTTGACATCATAAGCAAAACATATAATATGAAGTATTCTAATGCATCTACATTGCCACCCTAGTACTTGTACACATAAGAATAATATTTGTCAACATAATATTCTTATCTATTTCTTTGCAAATACTCTTACCTTTCAAAATTACACAAATCATTCATATCATGGTTGTTTGATTTGAGTTCCACAAATCACTCATGTTTTGTTTGGATCTCTTAGCCTTGTTTTAGGATCTTACTTTTTAACCCCAAAATTACACTCTTTTGGTTCAAACTTATTTAAAAGCTAAAAAAAGTCATACATTAAAATTTTTAGTAACTATTCTAATAAGCTTGTAGTCTAAATATTTCCATAATTTGGGTGCATTTCTTGTTGGCAAGAGACACTATATGGATTCATGATTGTTGTCATCGATGGCAACAAAGTTCATCCCACACATCTGCAGGTCATGGTATGTCTCTACCGGAAGTCAGAGTGAAGAATGTTGTGGTCCGGTAAACAGGAACAGAGCATGTGGCGAGGTCCGACAGATAGGTCCAGATCCCTCAGAGAAAGTATCTTGGTGAAGTACGGATTTGGGGAAGTCAAGAGGAGTATATTGACTGATAGATTCCAAGGTTTGAGCCTCCAGTGTTAAAAGGATAAAGAGATGAATGTTTGAGTGTCAAGTTCTCATGTGACAGTGTGAACAGAGCAAGAACTGACTAGCAGAACATCAGACATTGTTCCGAATGTGTTGCTGATGTTGGTAAAGGTTATGAAGGCATGAATTATGTTTAGCTGACATGATTAATGATTTCCACAAGTATATCATTGATCCGCATTACCTGGTGTACAAGGATTCAGCTAACAGATCAAAGTTTGTGAAAAGATTGACTATTTCGGGTGCCGACTAGAAAGGTGATGAAATCACTTGTGTGGATATATATACACGATGGATTTAGTTGTGAGATGTGTTGTGGTTACATGTGATGAGTGAATAAAAGCAGAGCAGAGCAGAAGCAGTAAGGAAGGTCCGGTATGTGAAAGGAAAGCAGCATAAGAGAAGAGGAAAGATGAAGTGCAACAGATCAGTGTACTGAGCCTAACCGGAACTGAACCCCAGCATATGTGGATGCCACAAATCAATTCAAGTATTGTATAACACTCCTTTTGTAGACAGTGTGTCTCTTGTAGGCAGTGTGCCTTCTTGTGAGCAGTGTGCTCAGGCAGTGAGCCCTAATTGGCAAGTGCCATTTTGTATTTCCATTCTTCTAACAGAGAATACAATCTTGGGTTAATCACCCCGTGGTTTTCTCCCTTAACAGGGTTTCCATATCAAAAATATTGTGTCATGTGTATTTCCATTTCATGGTTATGTTTGCTCATTTGAATTAATGTTACATTGATTATTAATAAAGTTCAAAAAGAAGAAATAACTAGGATAACTGATTCACCCCCCCTCTCAGTTATCAACAATTGGTATCAGAGCTAAGTTCCTCCTAACAGAGCCTAACAGCTTGAGGAAGATTTGGGAATTCAAATGGATGCATATGGTTTAAGGGAGCAAGTCAAGACTGCCCTTGATGATTTTGAACAGTCAAACTCTGAAGTCAATGAATTAAAGGAAAGACTCAAACAGGATGATGATTTCATGAGAGAACTAAAAGACAAATTAAGTCTCTATGAAAAAGAGAAAGGAGCTGCTTCAGCAATTGGCAAGACAAGGTGAAGCAAATAATGCAAATGAAGAGCTAAAAGAAAAAACTAAGTTGTGTGAAAAGTTATCAAAAGAAATCATTATGGTAAGACATGAAATGGAATCAGGAGTCATGAAGTTTACCCAAGAAGTTGAAGAGAAAAGAAAAACTAAAGATAATCTAAGACAATCTCTCAAGGAGAAATCAGAAGATTGCCACCAGATGGATAGAATTATCAGACATCTTGAATCTGATCTTGAAGATGCTAAAGATAATGAAGAAAAACTTGAGGATCAAATTGTCTCTCTCAAAAGGGATCTTCAAACAGCAAATGAGTATAAAGAGAAATTCAAGATAAGTTCTGCTCAACTAGAAGTTCTTCTTGGAAGTCAAAAGAAGATAAATGACAAGTGTGGTTTAGGATATGTGAAAGGAGAAAGCTCCGGATCCGGTCAGAAGAATATTGGATCAGAAAATCCAAGGAACAGGCCTAGAAGACCTCCGGTAAGACAGCCTAATGCTCAAAGATATCCATCCTTCAATGGATACTGCCACAACTGCAATCACTTTGGTTGCAAAGCTAATCAGTGTAGAAAGAGAATGAATCAGACTAATTCATCTTTCTCTGGACAGTGTTTTAACTGCAAAAGGTATGGTCACAAATCTCATGAATGTAGAAATATGCAAATGAACAAATCATTCAATGGTAGATGCTTTGTATGCAATAGAATAGGTCATATGGCTAATCAATGCAGATCAAGAGGATATCAGTCAAATATGCAAAGAAATGTTGTTTGCCAAATCTGCAATAGATCCAATCATAGTGCAAAATTTTGTAGAAGCAAGAATCAGGACAAAAGGGGTCTGGTATTTCATAATCAGAATCAAGATAAGGGTAAACAAAAGGTGAATGTGGATGAAGTTAAAAGTGAGATGAACAAGATTTGGGTGAAGAAAAGTACAAAAAATGTAGAGGTTGGATCCACACCAAACTCTGGTGCTGATATTCCTTCCAGAAATTAAAAAGTGAGCTCTGGCTCAGGGGGAGACACAAAGAAAACCTTGTTCCCCCAGCTAGTCAACCGGTGCCGGAACTGGCACAAGAAGAGTTGTGGATTGAAGGGTTCATAAGGGAAACATCCAAACAAACTTTGGTTAAGATTTGGAAGATCCGCATGATGTTTAAAGATCAGGACTGATCCAGTTCTTCAAGTTATCCGAACAAGGCCAACCGGAATAACTTAGGTTGAGCATTTATTGCAACCTGACAATAGGGTTTGCAAAGCAATATAAGGGTTTTCTCATTAATCACTTATTCATTCTGCATTCAAGAAGAAGAGAGAAAAGGAGCTCTGCAAAGATCAAGATGATTCTTCATACAGCTCAATCTAGATTTCATCGTGTGCCCTAAACTGCGTAAAAGGTATTCTTCGTTCTTGATATCTTTCAGTAAGATTCTTTGATGATGGCTACTCTGAATATAGTAAATATTTCTAATAGACCTCGCCCCACATTTAAGAAACATCCATACAAATCCTTGGAGGTAGATCCCCTAGGGACATTTTCCAGTGTTCCGCATGGCATTTTGCACACCGAAGATATAAGGGTTTACATACACGCAAATGTCGAAGAGTTTGGGGCATTCAAATTAAGAGATATCTATCACAAACAATTGTTAGATGATTCATTTGAGCTCAAACCTCAATACAAGGGCCTCCAGAATAAGCACTTTGCACAATACATACATTTCCCCTGTTTTACTGAGGATGAATGGGTCAGGTATATTTTGAGCAGGATACATGACAACTTCTTGTGGTTAAATGGACCATTCAAAATCACAAAAGATGCCATCAGGGCAGTTACCAGATTACACTCATCCGGTGGGATTCCTGTTCTTAAATCTGTGAAGAATCAAACTGTGAGTGAGGCTACCGGATCCAAGTTTGACAAAAGAGCAATGACAGTAGATGACATCTCTGATCCGGATGTCAAGTATGCCTCCATGATCATTGGATATAAAATATATCATTCTAGTAGGGAAAATTCAGTACCTGGAACTGCCATCTACATCACTTATGAAATGCTAAGAAAGAATGCAAACTATGATCTTTGTCAGCTTCTCTCGAATCAACTCTTGGAGAATCTACAGAAAATAAAGAAAGATAAAAAGAATTCATTCAAGTATGGTGGATTAATATTGTGCCTATTCTTCTACTTTATGAATGAGCTTCCTGGATCTAGTGGCTGGGTGTGGGAGAATGATAGACCAGTGGCTATCCAAATCAGAGATTATTTGCATGGACTTGGTGATAACAAAGCACAAAATACAGCTTTGTGGGGATACTTCAAAAAGTTTTAAAACATGATGTAAGCAAGAAAAAGGATTCCCCAGTCTCTTGTTGAAAAATACAAAGACACAGTTTGTTTTATGGTAGAGACTGATCAGTGCCTAATGGAGGCAGTAGAACTAAGAACTGTATGGATCATGCCCATGGGGTATGAAGTTGATGAACAAATTGTAGAGCTGCATGTTCAACACATGCTAAGTTAACCAAAGGATCCAAAGGCAGAAAGGTTTGGAACCTTTGAGGAGCTGAGTATAAAGATCCATGTAGAACTCAGAAACAAGAGATCAAAAGGAAGGTGAGAAAAGAAGTAGAAAATATTGCCCAAGGCCTTGGCATCTCAAAGGAGGCACTTGATGCCCATAAGAAAAAGATGGAAAGGGATGAGGAAGAGAAGAAAGAGGTAGAAAAGAAAAGCAAGGAAAGTGCTCCAATAGAAACCTCCACCCGGACTAGATCATCAATGAGATCTGCACCTGCCACTGCCAAAAGCTTAAGGGCATCTAAATCGGAAGCACAATCATCCGGAAAAGGAGAAAAGAGAACAAAGAAAAAGGCAACAAGGTCCTATGTTAGCCTAGAAGATGATGAGGAAACTGAATCATATGAGGAGATAAGGAAACTGAAGAAGAAGAAGAAATCATCCGGTGAACATTCTACCGGTCAAGGAGAAGAAGAGAAGGAAGAGGAATTTGTTGAAAAACCCACTCTATCCTTAGATGTTGTAGTAAAAGCAGTCACTGTGGATAGATACCTGCAACCCTTAACAGAATTCTATAATGATTATAATGAAGCAGATAAAAAGATTCTAGAGGAAGCCACAGTTCGGTTTTTGAACACTTACAGCAAAGCTTTTATTGAAATAATCTCTCTAATTCCCAAAAGTTTAGAGAAAAGGCTTGAAATGAGGAAGAACAATGCTCAAGCAAAAGATCTTGAGATCTGGGAACAAGTCGCCATTCAGCTCTTCCCTTCAATCACTCCACAGCAAATGAATATGATCTTTAAAGAGTGCAAGGATGAGTTCTATAGCAAAGCTAGGATGAATCAGCTCATGCTTGGTGAAACCAACAAAGTGGCAAAAGAGACTGAAGAGATTCTCTGGAATACTCTTAAAAAGTTCAACATTCCCATCACAGAGGACTCTGGTAAAGACAAGGGCTCAGAATCCTCTATTCCAGAAGAGGTGGCTCATGAACAAACAAATATCTCTCCTTCGGTTTCCCCTACAGCTTTTGGATCTAAAGGAGAAGACAGAATACAAGAGAAAGAAGTAGGGGTGAAGGAAAAAGAAGTTGACAGTACCAAGGTTGCAAAGGAAGAGAAGACCCCAACAGAGGAAACCACAACTGATAGTGGTAAGAATGTGGAAGGAGAGAAAGCTTCAAGGGACAACCCTAAGAATGTAGAAGAGAAGAAACATCTGTCTCTGGCAAGAGACACTGCAAAAACTGTCCAAGAATTCTTGAACAAAGAAACAATGGAGATTGATGAACCGGAGCTTCTACAAGGACCATTTAACTTTGATTCTCTTTCTTCGGTACAGACAATGAAGATTGCTTCATTTGCTAATGCCAAGGCTAAAGAAAAACTCCTAAAGTCTCACATGGAAGACTGTGAGTTGATAGAAGCTGCTTCCAGAGTGCTTGAAAAGATTATGCCATCGTTTCAGAAAGATCCCACAGCCTCCTCTTCCGGTAATCTCAAAACTCTAGTCAGTAGTGTTAGTACACATTTTGATTCTCTAGAGAAGTCAGCTGAAGAAAAGGTCCAGAAGGAGTTTTTGAATAAGAGATTCTCAGAGATACAAGGGTTGATCATTAATGATAGAAGGAATATGAATATTGGGATAAAGAGCTTAGAAAATGCTCTTATAGATGGCAGAAAAGTATACAAATTTTGTATTTCATGGTCCAAAGCAACAGTAGAGATTGAGAAGAAAATAAAAGAGCAAGAGGATAAACTACTAAGTTTGTCTCAAAGTTTTGATCCTCTCTCTTCCTCCATAGTCAATCAAGAGTGTCAGACTATTGCAATCACAAATGCAATAAAGAATTTTGAGAAAGAAAAGAAGAACACAATTAGCCGGATGGGTGAACTCAGAAGAATCATTATCCCTAAGTTAGAGGCCATGCATGAGGCCATAAGTGATGCTCAGACTACCGCCCAAACCAATGATCTGATAGATCTTAAGAGGGCAGAAGCTTTTTCATTTTTATTGAGTGGTCACATTTCAATTTTGGATAGAATGAAGCAAAGTTGGGCTACAAAACTTGTCCAATTGAAGACATCCTTTGCAGACATTCTTCAGTTTCTGTATGTAATATGCAGCTAAGTATAGTTAAAATTTTTGAAACTTTTGGTATGCGGACCCTACCCTTTGCCATTGATGTCAAAGGGGGAGTGAAGAGTAGTGAAAAATGAGGAATCCAACTAAGGGGGAGCTCCGGAAAATGTATATAAAAATAGAACATTAGCCAAGGGGGAGCATAGTGTAAACACTTAGTCATTTTTCACTAAGTGTTGCCATCAATGCCAAAGGGGGAGATTGTTGGCAAGAGACACTATATGGATTCATGATTGTTGTCATCGATGGCAACAAAGTTCATCCCACACATCTGCAGGTCATGGTATGTCTCTACCGGAAGTCAGAGTGAAGAATGTTGTGGTCCAGTAAACAGGAACAAAGCATGTGGCGAGGTCCGACAGACAGGTTCAAATCCCTCAGAGAAAGCATCTTGGTGAAGTGTGGATTTGGGGAAGTCAAGAGGAGTATCTTGACTGATAGATTCCAAGGTTTGAGCCTTCGGTGTCAAAAGGATAAAGAGATATGAATGTTTGAGTGTCCGGTTCTCATGTGACAGTGTGAACAGAGCAAGAACTGACTGGCAGAACATCAGAATTTATTCCGGATGTGTTGCTGATGTTGGTAAAGGTTATGAAGGCATGAATTATGTTTAGCCGACATGATTAATGATTTCCACAAGTATATCATTGATCCGCATTACCTGGTGTGCAAGGATTCAGCCGACAGATCAAAGTTTGTGAAAAGATTGACTATTCCGGGTGCCGACTAGAAAGGTGATGAAATCACTTGTGCGGATATATATACACGATGGATTTAGTTGTGAAATGTGTTGTAGTTACATGTGATGAGTGAATAAAAGCAGAGCAAAGTAGAAGCAGTAAGGAAGGTCCGGTATGTGAAAGGAAAGCAGCATAAGAGAAGAGGAAAGATGAAGTGCAGCAGATCAGTGTACTGAGCCTAACCGGAACTAAACCCCAGCATATGTGGATGCTACCAATCAGTTCAAGTATTGTATAAAACTCCTTTTGTAGACAGTGTGTCTCTTCTAGGCAGTGTGCCTTCTTGTGAGCAGTGTGCTCAGGCAGTGAGCCCTAATTGGCAAGTGCCATTTTGTATTTCCATTCTTCTAACAGAGAATACAATCTTGGGTTAATCACCCCATAGTTTTCTCCCTTAACAGGGTTTCCACGTCAAAAATATTGTGTCATGTGTATTTCCATTTCATGGTTATGTTTGCTCATTTGAATTAATGTTACATTGATTAATAATAAAGTTCAGAAAGAAGAAATAACTAGGATAACTGATTCACCCCCCCTCTCAGTTATCAACATTTCTTTCCTATTTGTAATATATTTTATATTGTGTTGTGTGAATTTTCACAATATAATTGAATTGCATACCAAAACCCAATTTCTTAATAATTATATTTTCAATGCAACCTTACAAATGTTAGCACACTTGCTTGTTGAAACAATTTGGTATGTATCTTGTTAAACACTTTTTAATGGTGTTTATTCTTCATCTTTGTTCACCTTGATAATCTTTCATGCAACCATGGGAGATAAAATGCCAACAATTGACATAATTATAATGTTGGAGAATTGTATGATTCTGATCTTTTTTTTAGTAGTATTAATTATGTTTGATAAAATAATTCAACTGAATGTTTTATATGTATATAGAGTTGATAGAAGTAGAACAATTAACATAATAGTTAGAAAATTTTACTTTTTGTAAGATCATGCATTTAATATCTTCCAAAGATGGAATTTCCAATGTAAGCCTAATTCTTACCCTAATTACTAATATAGAATATATATTACTTTTACTATATATACATTGCTTATATTTAGTTTTTTCTAAAATTGGTTGAAGTAGTTATTATAAAGGCCCATGAATAATGTAGTTAATTAGTTTTGTATATTTAGTTTTTACTTCATTAGCAAAGACTATAAGATAAAGAATGAATATTATTTTAACTTTTAATATAACACTTAGCAAATTTATGAAAGAAAATAAAATAGACATTTTGTGGGCTTACATAGAATATTTTAAAAAAAACTAAATTCGTATAATCAAGGATTTTACGGGTGTTCAATTGATCCCATGTCATGTGCCATGTGTTTTTGGGAATATATATTATGATGTTTGTAAATTGTAAAATGTAAATAAAATAACTTAGATAATGCTAAGTTCCATATTATGAAAAATTATTTAATTTAATTTTTTAATATTCCAACAATATGAAATAATTTATACATACACCATTAACACCATGCTAAAACATACAAATTAACAACAAGCCAAAATAATTTTGAGAGATGATTATTTAATTTTTTATCAATAGTTATTTAATGCTTCCTTCTTTCTTCTTACATAAAATATTTTTAAAAAGAAAACTAAATTCATATAATCAAGAAAGGGGATTAAAGTAATATTAAAAGTAAATGGAGATGGTGTTAATTGACCCCATGTCATGTGCCATGTTTTTTTGGGAATATATATTATGATGTGTCAAGTGCCAGGAATATATATTATGATGTTTGTAAATTGTAAAAAGTAAACAAAATAACTTATCCATATTATGAAAACTATGATGTGCCATGTTATTTTGGGAATATATATTATGATGTGTCATGTGCTGGGAATATATATTATGATGTTTGTAAATTGTAAAAAGTAAATAAAATAACTTATCCATATTATGAAAAATTATTTAATTTATTTTTTTAATATTGCAGCAATATGAAATGATTTATGCATACACCATTAACACCAAGCTAAAGCATACAAATTAACAACAAGCCAAAATAATTTTGAGAGATGATTATTTAAATGTTTACCAATAGTTATTTTGATTTTGATTTCTTTTTGTTGCTTCTTGATTTTTATTTCTTGCTTCTTCCTTTGTAATTCATGATTTTATTTTCGGGTTCTTCTTTGTTTCAGCTCCTTCCCTGTTCTCTTATAAATTATCTAATTGTTTTTGGTATTGGAGAGTTGTCAAACATTTATGTTATACATATATATGTTTTAATTATTTTCTATTAGTTCAGCTAGAAAAGAGGGTCCAGAACCCTATACAAAATAGCCCCCAGGGCAACAGGCCTTAAACATGCCAGTAACAGTACATTGACAACACACTAACTGCCAACAAAAAATGACTAACCAAAAACAACAAAAAACAAAAGCAAGAACTAAGGACTATTAGTAGTCCCAAACTTGGCCAAAAACTTGACCATGTCTTTGTAGTCTCCGAGGCTATCGATCCTCACCTGCTTGACTCTTTCATCCAGATCCTTGACAACAACAAAAATTGATGTCGCCCGATGTAATGCCTTGGCAACAAATTCAGCCATGGTCTTCTATTTCTTCTGCATTTTCTCCATTTGCAACTTGAGTCTCCCCATGTCCTCAGCAGTCGTGACACACAACGAACAGCTACTCTTTTTATCCAAACCACTGACTTCTTCAGCAACAACACCCAAGTCCTCTGAACTTGACTTGTTCATGGAAGCAAAATAGCTCGTCCCTTCTTCCTTATGCACAGACTCAACTGGAGCTTTGTCCTCCCCCTCCTCCATAGTTTCCTCCACAAGTTCTAAGTCATCAGAAATCTTAACACCTTGAGGGTTAGCAAAGGGTTTCCTAGCAATGTGATTAGACCAGTGAACCCTCGAACTAGTTTTCTTAACATCGTCATCCCCTTCACCACCTCCAATCTACCCGGGCCCTAGGTCTAATTTAATTATTTTCACTGGACCAGACGCCATCTCTTCTTCCTCAGTACTAGTCTTGGCTTTCTTAGCCTGCACAACCCCTTCCTCCTCAACCACCATTCTCTCCCTTTTGGTCGAACCAATTTTCTCTTTCTCCAGCTCAGGATTAGATTTTCTTGGGGATTTTGTTTTAGACTCAGGGGTGGGGGTTCTAGTCAGGGACTTACATTCCACAATACGGGCCCCTCCTTGTCAATTTTGGAGATCTTAGGGGTCCCGACACACATTTCACCTTACCTTTAGAACCAGGAGAAATAAATATCTAGGGGTCTTCAATCATTTTGACCTTAATCTACTTCAGGGGGCATAGGGCGACATGGAAATGGTATAGTCTTAGAATGAGGCCTTGATGGATGGGGACAAGAGGGTGACCAGGGTTTTTAGCCCTAAGCTCTCTACCTAACTTTATAGAATTTTCTAGAGAGGACTACAAAAAAAAGGAAAGGTAATTTCCATTTTGTTCCTAAAGTGGTTGAGAGGGGCATAGTGATAATGGTAAAATACCTTAAACCTTCCTTCCAGCATGAAGAACTTCATGATCATTAAGTAGATTTGGCCCTAGGGCTCTGACAGTTTTTCCCTATCAACCCCACCATGCAACTTCACAGCCGCCTCCCCCTCTCTAAAGAAGAGACCCATATGTTCTGGGTCGGGCACCTTACTGCATCTAGCATGCTTCTTCCCTTTAGTGGTGAGCCCCGTGGCCTGACTAATCACCTCCTTAGACAACTGGAAGCTAGTGCCCCCCAAGAGGACTTGTCTTGTGTCCTCTTCCCATGACTTAGCAAACTGGCACGACAAGTTTTCATCATGGCCACTTATACCTTCTAGGAAGGAAACCACTTCCCCCTCTTGGATGATATACCAGACAATTTGGTCCTTCTTGAATTCCTCCACCATGGTCGGCTCAATCTTCATAATCTCTCCACCCATATTCAAAGTTTGAATTTCACACAGACAGCAGAGCTTAAAATTGTTAAGGTTGGTGCTGTTGTAATTAGCAAGTAACCCAATAAAATGGAAAGGCCGCTGAGTGAGATCAATAATCACATCTATGCCACATTGCAAAATCTCCTTGGGAAGAGAACTCGGCCACCACCTAGTGTGGAAATGAATATCATCTGCCGCAGAGATGAACCAAAAATTATTGCCCACATTGTTAATTTGTATTTGTCGGCTATATTTTTGTAATGTTTATGATTATTATTTTAATATGTCAGCTATATAATTATTTTTTTAATTTGTTTTTGTTAACACACTCACGCCATTACACTCCACCCTGTGCTGCCACTGTAGGTTATGCCTCTCGACATAATAAACAATAATTATGAAAGCCCCTTTTAAAAAGGAGGAATTATTATGTTTATTAAATCATTATTAATGACAACCTTTGTGAAAGGGTGTGATAGTTTAGAAACCACCCTTAAAAGGTTATTAAGGCATTTGTGTGAGACTTGGAAAGGGTATGGAGAACACTTAATGAAAGCTATGGGCACATGATTCTTTTAAGTCACTTATTTTTTAAATGTAATTATTCCCCTGTGGGGCCTTCCAAATACGTCCGTTCATAACAATTAATTGAAAAGAAGAATATGAATCTATATTTAAAATTTAAATTGAAAAGTTTAAAAGTTAAATCCAAACCCATAATAATGATAGGTGTTAATGAGTTGTATGAGGACACGATTCTTTAAATAGGTCATTTTTCACACTTTAACTATTCTCTTATGGCACGAGGGTGTTAATGAAAGCTATGGGCACAAGATTCTTTTAAGTCACTTATTTTTCTTATTGTAATTATTCTTCTGTGGGGCCCTTCCAAATACAATTTTAGTCCATTCATAACAATTAATTAAAAAAAACATGAATCTATTTTTAAAATTTAAATTTAAAAGTTTAAAAGTTAAATCCAAACCCACAAAAATGATAGCTTCTAATGAATTGTATGAGGACAGGATTCTTTAAATTGGTCATTTTTCACGTTTTAACTATTCTCTCCTGGGGCCCTTCCAAACACGATTTTAGTCGGCTCATAACAATTAACTAAAAACAAGAACATGAACTTAATTTTAAAATATAAATTTAAAAGTTTAAAAGTCAAATCTACACCCATGTAAGACATGAGGGTGTTAATGAAAAGGATGGGGACAAGATTCTATAAGTTGTTCATTTTTATTTTTATTTTTTGTGGATATGGATTTGACCTGTGAAATTTTAAAATTAAGTTTAGGCTCTCTTTTTTCAATTATTTGTTATGAGCCAACTAAAATATTAAAGATTTTAAACTACGCACTAGATTAGTCTTTAAAAAGGGTAAACCTTTTTATCATTATTAGATATCTAGAAATTACTAGAGTTTTGTTACACATTACATCATCTAAAGAGCATAACATTAATAGTTACATATGTCTAAGCATATTTTACGATTGTTACTCAGTATCAAGAATCAAAGGAGAATAATTCTATAACAACCTCCAAATGGAACCTCAAAATTCTTAAGTATTAACCAAAACAAACAACTCAATGCTAACAAAAGGGTACACGATAAACTTCCAACAACTTTTGTTAACTTCCATGATACAATATTATGTAACAATGTGCAAAACATGCAAGAGATACCCGAATAAAATCCACACAATATATAACTCCAACTCATTACATATAATAAGGAAGTACAACAAAAAGTACATCTCAAATAATATGAAAGTCTCCCAAGTACATATCTAGTAATTATCGATGAAGATAGCTTAATTACATAGCAAAGCTATACAAGGGGTCAAATACTACAACCCTCATCAATGTAATGAATACAATAAGTAATAAACCAACCACAACAAATATAAGTGGCCATATACAATATACATCATGAACAATATCTAAATAACTCCTAGCTCAACTCTACAAGCTAATCCTTCAAGATCCCATGCTCTGGTTGTTGATCGAGGAAGGGTTTGAACCCACCATGAGGATGTCCCTTTCCTTCCCATCCATCAGTCAAGGCAAAGAAGCATCATCCGTAATCCAAAGGTGTGCTACAATACAATACTAGTGATTATCTTATTTAGTTCATTTTCTTCTTAACACATAATACACATGAAATCATAGATCCAAAACATATTAAATACAAGAAATAGATTTCCTAGTGCACATCAATACATCTTTTTTTAGCATCTAATACACATATAAATGCAAGTGCACGAACAAGCCAAATATGACCATCAATAGAAACCATAAATCCTTTCAAACCAGGCTAAAAGGTTTGACTTAGGACTATACATCCAAGATCATATCCAACATCCACATGAATTACTACTCACATCCCATACATTGAAAGATATCTTCACATGATGCTATATGTCTTACTAAGAACACGTGCTTAAGCTAGGACTACATGCATCTTAACCTTAGCACAACACAGGTATACAAACATACATAAAACAATAATAATTCAAATACACAAACACACAAATAGAAATATCAATCAACATACATGATAAACATTCATAACTCAAATACATAAGTCACACACATAAGGCAAGTACATAAGACAAGCATCTAATACAAGTACATCATACATTACAAGATCACAACAACAAAGACGCTCATGTAAAACAAAATCACATAAAGCATCCACAAGCATGACACACACTTGGTCCTCACAACCCATCAAAAGGGCATCTCCCAACTGTGCAATGTACCCAAGTACCACTACCTCACATAAGACAATAAGGTTGACTATACCACCACAGAGCACCCTACTCCAACCCCTCAGGATAGAACAACATGCACGCTAATAAATAGGCCACATGTCTTATCCTCAAAAATCTCCTAGCTACTAGTGATGGATGGAAAAACAATGCATAAACAACTTGTAGACCTTCTGCCATCGAGAGCACTAGAGCTTCACGTGATGTGGTGCCTATAGCGAGAAAGAGCGAGCTCAATTCCTCGACCAACTTTCTTAAGGGGACAATATCTCAATGTGTTGGGACTAAGTAGAGTTGATGATGCCAGGATGTATCCACCCATGACTGGGAAATCCAACCTCTCCTACTCTTTTAATCTTGTCACCTCCAACAGAAGTCAAGATATCAACGATCCCAGCCCTTAGGATAATCAAGTGTTAAGAAGCTCCAAGATCACTCCCATAAACTACTTACTCATATGACCACCTTCCTACTCATGAGTAGAATCATGACACAAAGGATATCACATAAATATAATCAACCATGACACAAAAGATGTCACAAACAAATAGAAACATCTCCCCAAGGAGATAATAATTACCAACCCAAGTTGGATTTACATGAGCATAAACAAGATAATCTCATCTCATATAGACAATCAAGAAAGTAGTGCACACATATTAACACTATCCCAACAAAGAGATGATCTCCACCTAATCTAAGTCAGGAAAACAAATAAAGGTAACAATGCAAATCAAACATTCCAACCATGACATCAAAATTATCATACACAAATCCACTAAAGGACTCTGAAATAGAAGATCACTATACTTAGGTGTATGGGTAGCATAGGAAATATGTTCCAACTCATACTCACACCCTCCTAACTAGTTTCCACATAATAACTTAACATACAAAGAAGTACAAACTCACCAAACCATGTTGGGAGATCGCACACGTCAAACATGACTTTCATGCTAGCTATTTGTATCTAAATTGGATAAAAATAGTTTTCACTAAAAAAGTTAGAACTTTATCATAACATAACATTTTTCTAAATTTTAAAATGTGTTGGAAAGATAATATAGAGATCTATAAAACCTAGAAAATATTTTAATAAAACAATTATTTAACATTCTTTTATAATGACAATATAATCACAAGTAAAACATCATTCTAAAAATAGCAGCAAAGATAAACAATCACTAATTAATACATATCTCAGAATTGGCAAACTGAGTAAGGATGATTTTTTTATATGATTTAAAAACATTAGTTGCACACATTCCCTAAAATTTTCAAAGAAACTCAGTTCCTAAAACTGAAGTTATTTAAGACGTAACACTATTTTTTTCTAACTAGACCATTGCTAACCTCCTCAGTTTGGAAGCTCTTCCCTGGGTGAGGTTGGATCACAACCCTCTGTTATTGAAATGGCAAGAAAGGAATCCCAGAGGAACCTTCCCCTTTGATGCAGGAGAATCCAAGGTGTAAGAGCAATCTTGTATCAACCAAAAAAAAATGTTGTTTCTTTTCAATAAGGGCTAAATTTGGTAGGGTTACTATTTTTAGTAAGTTTGCATTTGTGCACGGTTGGATATAAAATCTTACACAGACCTCCAGAATGGTGAATTGAAGCTAATGGTGAATAAAT
The DNA here is from genome assembly GCA_027924645.1 of Cunninghamia lanceolata. Lineage (NCBI taxonomy): Eukaryota > Viridiplantae > Streptophyta > Pinopsida > Cupressales > Cupressaceae > Cunninghamia > Cunninghamia lanceolata. The sequence continues at coordinate 1,059,862 of BSBN01000429.1, read as the reverse complement.
CACTTCAATATCATTTGTCATTTGTGAGATATTAAAATTTTAAATTCCAAAAATCCTATTGAAATATTCAAAGTCAAATTTGAGGCACTTAGAGGCTCCGGATGGGCCCGAAATTTGGTAGGAAACCCAAGAAATCTACCTTTAGTTTTAGTACTACTTATGCACCATTGTCTTTTCGAGAGCTTTCCGAAAAGGTATTATAATTGAAAATGCAACAGTCGGATCAAAAGTTATGGCCCCATGAAGTTGACCTATTTTTGGAGGGAGATGCAAATTTTGAAATTAAGTTGGTGGCCACCAAAAAGGGCTATTTATGACCATTTTTGGGAACCCCTAGGATAGTAGAGTTAAGGGGGAAGGCGTAGAGTCAAGAAAAGGGCGGGAAAATAGAAACCCTAGTTGATTTGGGGTTACAGAAGGCTAAAGATTCTAGAGTCTTGAGATAGGGAGTTGTAATGTGTTACAGCTTGTAGGGGATTCATCCTCTAATTGTATTCAAACTTTTGTAATGTAATGTTTTGCCCATATTAATAAAATATCATTCTATTTTCTATGTTCAATTTCTGTTATTGTGTGTCTTATGATTTACCCCCTTCATCAAGTGGTATAAGAGCAAGGATTCCTGAGTGTGTAGACAGATCGCCGACCGTGAGGCAGTCTGCGCCAGGACCTGAGGTTGTGGGTTTGCTGCAGAGATCAAGATGCCTCCACGAAGAAACCATGGTGGGAGGAATGCTTTGACAGAAGAGGGTTTTAGAACCTTGCAAAGACAAATTGATGCATTGCAAGAGGAGTTGCAAAGAGGGTTCAAGCCGAGAAGGAGAGAGGAAAGCGAAGATGAATCTGAAGAAGAGCTATCTGAGGAAGAACAAGAAGCTGTGGGAGATCCTGCAGAAGTTAGGTTGTTGAGGGCCATTTCAAAGATCAAAAAGAGGCCCAGGATCGAAGTTTCTACCTATTCTAGAGATTTGAATCCGGAACAACTTATTGATTGGATCAATGATATGGAGGAATATTTTGAGTATGAAGATGTGGAAGACCCAGAACAGGTCAAGTTTGCAAAGATAAAGTTGAAGGGCCATGCCAATATTTGGTGGAAGGAGGTCCAGTTAGAGAGAAATAGAAGAGGAAAAGCAAAGATTACCAGGTGGGATCAGATGGTGGAGAAATTGAAGAAGTAATTCATTCTTGTGGACTATGAGATGGAGTTGCTGAAGAAGCTGCAAAGATTGAAGCAATGTAACAAATCTGTTAAGGAGTATACAGAAGATTTTTATAAGATCACTATTAGGACAGGCCATGGAGAGGTCAACAAGGAGAAGGTAGCCCGTTACATTAATGGGTTGAGGCCAAGTATTCAAGAAGAGTTGAGCCTGGTCAAAATGACCACCATAGAAGATACGTACCGATTTTCCCTGAAGGTGGAAGAGAAGCTGAATACGAGATTTGAAAGCAAGCAAATGGGAAGAGGTCAAGGCGGAAGGTCTAGTGGAAGACCATATCGAGGCCAAAATGAAGATCCAAAGAAAAGTGAAGAAGCTGGAACCAGACGAAATCAGAGAGGAGATAATACCTACTGCCCTCATGACCAGAATAATGGTGAGCAAAGAGGAAGAGGAAGAGGTAACCTAGGCAAGGACCTGGAAGAGGAGGTTTCAAAGGAACATGTTTCCAATGTGGAGGAGAAGGGCATCGAGCATACGAGTGTCTGCAACATCAAGGAAGGACGAATAGAAGACCTGAAGGTAATGCACGAGTTGCACATGTAGATGAAGATGCACAATCTGAGTGCTTTGAAGATGCTAAAAGGGGAGAAACCCTAGTTCTCAAAAGAACTTTGTTGAATGAGGAGAAAGAACCCAATCAAAGGAAGAGTTTATTCTACACAAGGTGCAAATGTGCAGGTAAGTGTTGTGATATTATTATTGATAGTGGGAGTACTGATAATCTTGTTTCATAGGAGATGGTTGACAAGTTGAAGTTGACAAGAAGGAAGCATCCACATCCATATCAGATTGCATGGTTGCAGAAGGACCATAGAGCTTTGGTCAGTGAGCAGTGTTTAGTGAAGTTTAAGATTGGAGACTACCATGATGAGGTGTTGTGTGATATCATACCAATGGATGCATGTCATATGCTATTGGGGAGGCTGTGGTAGTATGATAGGGCACTATCCATGATGGCCGTGCAAACAAATATTCCCTAACAAAGGATGGAGTTCATCATAAGTTGAAGCCCTTAAAGGAGGTTGAAGAAAAGGTATGTAGTACTGCCAGAATTTGCTTGGTAGATAGTAGAAAATTTTTGGAGGGTATGAAGCATGAGCATCATTGCTTGGCATTGATACCTAAGATTAGTCAAGAGAAATGTGAAGATGTACCAGCAGAAGTCTGAGATATGTTGGAAGAATTTCAAGATATTATCTCTGAAAATGTACCAGAAGGTTTACCACCGATGAGGAAGATAAGTCACCAAATGGATTTGATACCAGGAGCTAGTTTGCCGAATAAGGCAGCCCATAGAATGACTCCTATAGAGAGTGAAGAGTTGAACAGACAAGTTCAAGAGCTATTAAGGAAAGGACTGATAAGGGAGAGCATAAGTCCATGTGCGGTACCAACAGTACTAGCACCAAAGAAAGATGGAGAATGGAGAATGTGTACATATTCTTGGGCCATCAATAAGATCACGATCAAGTACAGGTTTCCATTGCGAAGAATGGATGACATAATGGACTATTTGAGTGGAGCCAAGTACTTCACAAAGATTGACCTGAAGAGTGGGTATCACTAGATCCATATCAGAGAAGGAGATGAGTGGAAGACAACCTTCAAGACAAAGGAAGGTTTGTATGAGTGGTTAGTCATGCCATTTGGGCTAACCAATGCACAGAGCACATTCATGTGGCTCATGAACGAGGTATTGAAAGAATTTTTGGGAAGTTTTGTTATTGTTTATTTAGATGATATTTTGATTTTCAGTAAGACTTGGGATGAGCATATGATGCATATTAGAAGAGTTTTGGAGAAGCTAAGGGAGGAGAAGTTGTTGATCAATTTGAAGAAATGTAGTTTTGTAAAGGAGTTGGTTTACCTGGGATTTGTTGTCTCAGAGGAAGATCTTAAGATGGACCTAGAGAAGGTGAGGGCTATCATTGAATGGCATATGCCAAGGAGTGCTTCTGAGGTAAGATCTTTTCATGGTTTGGCAAGTTTTTATAGAAAGTTTATCAGGAATTTCAGTAGCATTTGTGCACCCCTAACTGAGACAATGAGAGGGGATATAAAAGAGTTTAAATGGACTAAAGGAGCAAATAAAATCTTTGATACATTGAAGCAAAAAGTCACAGAGCAACCTATTTTGGCACTTCCAGATTTTAATAAGGTATTTCAGGTAGATTGTGATGCTAGTGGCAGTGCTATAGGAGCTGTTTTGAGCCAAGAAGGTAAGCCCATTGCCTATTTTAGTGAGAAGCTTAATGATGCCAAGAAAAGTTATTATGTTTATGATTAGGAGTTTTATGTAATAGTTCAGGCTTTGAAGAAATGGAGACATTATTTGTTGCCAAAGGAGTTTGTTTTATATACTGATCATGAGGCTTTGCAATATCTTAATAGTCAAGGAAAGTTGAACCAGGGGCACTTAAAATGGGTTGAGTTTCTACAGAGCTATACTTTTGTTTTGAAGCATAGGAGTGGGAAGTCCTACAGAGTTGTAGATGCCTTAAGTAGAAGGCAAAATTTGTTGACAAAAATGAAGATAGAGGTTGTTGGGTTCGATGAGCTCAAGAGTTTGTATCTAGAAGATCTAGATTTTGCAGAGGCTTGGAAAGCTTGTTTGGAACCTGCTACTTTGGACAGGACAAAATGGTTGGATTTCATAATCCAAGATGGCATGTTGTTTAGAGGAAGCCAGTTGTGCATTCCAAGGAGTTCCATGAGAGAGAACTTGATTAAGGAGAAGCATAGTGGAGGATTCGTTGGACACTTTGGTCGAGATAAGACCATTGCTATTGTTGGTGAAAATCAGTTGCATCAGGATGTGAGGAAAATTGTGCAAAGTTGCAGAGTGTGTCAGATGGAAAAAGGAACAAGTTAGAATATAGAGCTATATCAGCCATTACCTATACCAGAGAAGCCATGGGATGATATCAGTATAGATTTTGTTCTTGGTTTACCAAGGACACAGGGAGGACATGATTCCATTTTTGTGGTGGTGGACATATTCTTGAAGATGGCACATTTTATTCCTTGCAAGAAGACTAATGATGTTGTTCATATTGCAGAGTTATTTTTCAGGGAGGTGGTGAGATTACACGGTCTACCAAAGAGCATAGTTTCAAATCGAGATACCAAATTTGTTGGTTATTTCTAGACGACATTGTGGAAGAAGTTGAAGACAGATTTGAAGTTCAGTTATGCACACCATCCACAGACTGATGGACAAACCGAAGTGGTGAATAGGAGTTTGGGTAACCTGCTACGATGCTTAGTAGGAGATAAGCCCAAGGGATGGGATTTGATTTTACCACATGCAAAATTTGCTTACAACAATTCTGTCAATAGGCGTACTGATAAATCACCATTCCAAATTGTATATGGGAATAGTCCAAGAAATTCTTCAGAGTTAAGGAATCTAGACAAAGGAGAAAAGACAAGTGCCGAGGCTGAAGACTTTGCAGAACACATGAAGAATTTGCATGAAGAGGTGAAAAAGCACATTAATAAGATGAATATTCAGTACAAGGCTAAGGCAGATCAGAAGATGAGATATAAGGAGTTCCAGGTAGGACATGAAGTCACGGTTCACTTGAGAAAAGAAAGGTTCCCAATTGGAACATACAATAAGTTGAAAATGAGGAAATTTGGACCATGCAGAATCCTGAAGAAGCATGATTCAGGAAATGCATATGAGGTAGAGTTGCCGAATGGGATCAATATTTCACAAGTATTCAACATTTCAGATTTGACAGAGTATCATGATGATGGACTTGATACAGGAACATAGTGGGACATTCTAGAATCTACTTCAAAGAAGGAGGAGATAGAGGGCATTATGGATAGCCGTGTGGGTAAGAGTACAAGAAACATGTAGTATATAGAACACTTGGTGAAATGGAAAGGAAGGCCTGTTGAAGATTCGTCATGGTTATCTAAGACTGAGGTTAACCATTTTGGTTTCCCTCTAACTCATGAGAAGTGAAAGGGTCACTTTTCAAATTACCCCGGGTGTCTGATGCAGGAGCATCCAGGGTGTAAGAGCAATCTTCCATCAACCAAAAAAAAATGTTGTTTCTTTTCAATAAGGACTAAATTTGGTAGGGTTACTATTTTTAGTAAGTTTACATTTGTGCACGGTTGGATACAAAATCTTACACGGACCTCCAAAATGGTGAATTGAAGCTAATGGTGAAGAAATCACTTCAATATCATTTGTCATTTGTGAGATATTAAAATTTTAAATTCCAAAAATCCTATTGAAATATTCAAAGTCAAATTTGAGGCACTTAGAGGCTTCGGATGGGCCCAAGATTTGGCAGGAAACCCAAGTAGTGTACCTTTAGGTATTGCTTGTGTACCATTGTCTTTTCGAGAGCTTTCTGAAAAGGTATTATAATTGAAAATCCAATGGTCAGATCGAAAGTTATGGCCCCGCGAAGTTGACCTATTTTTGGAGGGAGATGCAAATTTCAAAATTAAGCTGGTGGCCACTAAAAAGGGCTATATATGACCATTTTTGGGAACCCCTGGGATATTAGAGTTAAGGGGGAAGGCATAGAGTCAAGAAAAGGGTGGGAAAATAGAAATCCTAGTTGATTTGGGGTTACAGAAGGCTGAAGATTCTAGAGTCTTGAGAGAGGGAGCTGTAATGTGTTGCAACTTGTAGGGGATTCATCCTCTGATTGTATTCGAGCTTTTGTAATGTAATGTTTTGCCCATATTAATAAAATATCATGATATTTTCTATGTTCAATTTCTATTATTGTGTGTTTTATGATTTACCCCCTTTATCACCCTTTAGGTTTGAAATGATGTGGGCGGTTCATCCATATTTTAAAAGCCACCTGGCTGATTGGTGGAAAATCCCTGTTCAAGGGCTGACTATGTTCAGGTTGGTCTAGAAACTTCTCAATGTTAAGAATCAAATTAAGGGATGGAATAAGTACACTTTTAGGAATGTATTGACATTCAATCCAGACTAGAATACAGAGATGGTTTGGAAGAGATCTTGGCCTTGGAAAAATCCTTATCCAAGGACTGGTTTCTGATTCTGAAAGAGGAGGAGATATTCTGGAAGTAGAAATCCAGGATTCAATGGTTGGAGGGGGATATGAACACTTCATTCTTCCATCAATCTACTTTGAGACATAGGAAACAAAATACTATCAATAGACTCCTTGATGAGGATGGAGCTGAAGTTATGGATGATGATAAGTTGGGGAAGTTGGCTTCCATCTACTTTCAGTCCCTACTAGCGGCCCAATCCAGTAACCTCACCTCCCAGGAGGGTCTGCTATTCTCTTGAATTCCATACCTACTCTCCTTTTTGCTGAAGACAAAAATCTACTAACTAAGCGAGTCACAAAGGAGGAAGTTCAGGCGGTGGTCTTCTCTATGGGGGCATTCAAAGTCCTGGGGCTTGATGGTTTTCCCCCCACCTTCTTCTAAGTTTTCTAGGAAGTGGTTGGTAGAGATGTCATTGAAGCAGGTAAAGATTTTTTTAGAACAGGTAGACTCTTGCGGTAGTTGACTAGCTCTTTCATTGTGTTGATCCCTAAGAAAGTCAATCCCATTTCCATGTTTGATTTCAAACACATTAGTCTCTACAATACTGTTTACAAGATTTTCATGAAGAGTTTGGTTTTCAGGCTTCAACCCCTCTTAGATAAGCTTATTGCTACTAATCAGAAAGGCTTTGTCCCGAGAAGGCAAATTCTCGACACGGCCATCACCACACATGAAGTCATCCACTCTATCTCAAAGAGTAACACCCCAAGTATGATTTTTAAACTTGACATCTCCAAGGCTTATGATAGGGTTAATTGGGACATTCTATTTAATGTTCTCAGGAGATTTAGATTCCAAGACTATGTGATCAACCTAGTGAAAGAATGTGTCTCCACTATTCGGTTCTCAGTGTTGGTTAATGGTTCCCCCTGAGGTTTTTTCTCTACTAGTAGGGATCTCAGGCAAGGGGATCCTCTTTCACCATATCTTTTCATTTTGTTGGTAGAGGTTTTGGGATGAAATGCTTTTAGGTTGCTAGGGAATGGATCACTTCATGACATTAAGCCTACTTCCACAGCCCAACCTTCTGTGATTCAGTAGTTTGTTGATGACACTATCTTGTTTAGTATTACTTATGTGGTGGAGGCTAGGAGATGGAAATGTCTTCTCAAAGATTATGAGGCTATTTTTGGGCAAAGCATCAATTTTGCAAAAAGTCATATCTATTTTTTGAACACTCTTGAGGTTCTGCAACACAAGATCAAGGCAATCCTTGGTTGTTCAAGTTCTTATTTATCGGCAACGTATCTTGGTCTCCCCCTCATGGTTACTAAAGTTACTTCTGATTGTTGGAACTTGATCATTGAAGGAATGCAGAGGAATCTAGTAGGGTGGAAAGGTAAACTACTGAGCTAGGCTGGGAAATTTTAGATCCTCAAAGCCTCTCTCCATGGATCCCCACTTATTTCCCTGGCCTTTTTAAAATCCCTAAATGCTTAGTTGAAAGGATTGAGAAAATCCAAAAGAATTTTTTATGGTCCGGGGTAGAAGAGAAAAGGAGAATTGCCCTTGTCAATTGGGAGAAAGTTTGTTTACCTAAAGCCCAAGGGGGGTTGGGGCTAAGAAGAATTCATCTCTTGAACAAAGCCCTCATGGCTAAGATTGATTGGAACCTAATCCAAGGTGACAAGTATTGGGGAGACATCATGTATGCCAAATACTTCAGGGGGGACCAGGTGTGTAGAATGCTTTCTGAGAAAAATCTCCCTAAAGGATCGGTCATCTGGAATGGGACCCTTAAACTAGGGGTCTTCTTTGTAAAGGTGTCAGGTGGAAGGTTGGGGATGGTAGGAGCATTAGCTTCTAGGAGGACAGATGGTTGAAAGACCTGCCCCTTAGAGAACTAAATTATGGTAGGCTTGCTAATACAACCAATAGTTTCTTTGGCAACCTGGTTTTGGATTACATTAGCTGCAATGGGTTCATTAGAAATTTGAAAGGTCTTATTGACTGTGGCTTTGCTCACAATGAGGATAGACAAATTACTTTACAGCTCTAGAGGGAATTAAATAAGTTTAGGCTCACTTTGCTCCCTAAACAAGATCAGATTGTCTGGGAAAAGGATATGAAGGTCTTGTTCATTGTGAAGAGTGCTTATGGTCTATTGTTAGACCTAGGAGAAGATGACTTGTGGGGTAAGATCTGGCTACCGAAGCTTCATACCAAAATAAACTTTTTTGGTAGACCCTCATTCACAATAAGATCCTCACTTTGGACAATTTGAAGAAAAGAGGGTTTCAAATCCCCAATCAGTGTGTTCTTTGTCGTAAAGAGGAGGAGACGGTCCCACATCTATTGTTGTACTATAACTTTTCATGGGAGGTGTAAAGCCCTATCTTGCTGCGATTGAATGTGTCTTGCGTTTCCAATGCTAGCATGGTTGATCTTGTTAGGGAGTGGAGATCCCCTTTCCAACCCTCATTCCCGGTGACAAAGGAATTATGGAACCAAATTCCCTCACATTTAGCTTGAAATTTATGGAAGGAGAGAAATAATAGAATTTTTAGGTAGAAATCTAGAACCCCCTGGAGGTTTTTCAGGCCTTTTCTAAGCTCCTAACTGAAAATATCAACACTTGCAAATTTAAATTGGTTGATAACCCCCTGGACAGGATGAAGTGAATATGCTGAAACAGTGGGCTGTTAATCTGAATATCTACAACATTAATGGTTCTAAGAAGATTGCAAGGGTGAAAACCTGTTGGGCTCCTCCTTAGAAGAATTGGTTTAAGTTGAACTTTGATGGGGCTGCCAAAGGCAACCACGGAGTGGCTAGTGGAGGGGGTATAATAAGGACTAGTTCTAGAATTTTGTGGCTGCGTATACTGGAGGATTAGGGATTAAGAGCAACAATGAGGTTGAGGCATTGGCTATGCTTTATGGAATTATGATTGCTCATTCATTAAATATCAAAAAGTTGCATGTTGAGGGAGACTCCCAGCTCCTAGTTAATGTTGTCTTAGGCTCAGACAACCCAAGCTGGCACTTAATGGATGTGGTGGGGCATATCAGATTGCTTCTCAATGCCTTTGAAGAGTATAAAGTGTCCCACATTTATAGGGAGGGTAATGTTGTGGTAGATGCCATGGATAACTTGGGCATCAATAGTTATGGCTGGAGATGCTGGAGGCAATCCTTTAACTTGCCTCACAGATTACAAACCCTTATCAAGAATGATGGACACAAATCCATATCTTATTCTTGACTCTGTGTGGGGGAGGGGGATCAGTTGGAGGTGTGCCCTATTTTACCTTTGCATTGTTTGGATGAGCCAAATGGTTAGTTTGATATTTGGGAGGGCAGAAAAATTCAAAAGTTTGAAGGAGTTGTTGGATTTCAAAATCCTTAGGCCGAAGGTGATGACATTGACTAGTAGGGGCTGACTCAGCTGATAGCTACTGACTGGATGTCACGGTGGTGGGGTGTCCCATGTGACGAAGAATGGATGATAGGTTGGAAATCCTATAATAATTATATTTCCATCCCCATTCTTTGAGTTATTTACTCTCGCACAAGGTGGCGGGTAGAGGTCTTTTCTCAGGCGGCAGAACAGGGTGGCAAGGACCCTACGAATCAGTTTAATGATAACAATGAATTTAATCTTAAGATTCATAGGCCCTAAATGAGATGGAAGTGCATGGGTGGAATTATTTATCTTCATGTTTCTTATGGTTGGCCTACCTCACATAAGAAAACCATTAATGATCACTACTTGCTTCTACTATTGTACTGATTCTAGATGACCAATATGGGGGGCGATATCGTGAAAATTGATCCATCCTTGCCAGATGAATTTAAACATAATCTTAAAGTGTGGCATGTTATCCAGGAGGGTGAGGTGGCTTCTTTCCTGGAAGCTTTGATTAGCTATGATGAGAACCTCTTCAAATAATTCACGGAATCGTTGGATAATAGGTAGGTTCACATGGGGGTCATCAAGTTTGAGGTGTCAGAGAAATTTATTGGGTAGGCCACTAGTATGCCTACCAGAGGAAAGAAGCATTGCCAAAGGAGTAAATTGCCAGACCCGGAGAACATGAGGTTTTTTCTCAAGGAAGGGGAAGTTGCAGTCAAGCTCCAGGGAGGATTCAAAAGGGAGAAGTTTGCCTTCTTGTGGGACTAGGTTTGTCTTATGCTAATGAAATACTTCACCCTCAAGGGGTGGTTTAGGGTTTTCTACCACTATCATTTTGCATTGCTAAATCATTTTAGACATAGTTTGGAGTTAAGTCTTCTTTTCTTCATATTTTTGTCCTTAGAAATCTCTATTCAGTCTGCCAAAGATATACAGTCCAAAAACCCTAACTACCTGGTTATTCCCCTACACCAGGGACTCATTCTATGGCTCTACCACTTTCATTTAGCTTTGTGTCCTCCCAAACAAATTAAAGTTAGCCTTCTTGAAGATTCCTCTCCAGTTTTGGCCACAGTTGACCACGGGTTTAAGGGCAAGGGTAAAATATCTGTCGGGGCCCCTAAATTCACGACCTTCTCCTCTAGTGGCCCCAGTAAGGGACCTAGAATTGAAGAATTCAGTAAGTCCTCACCTGAGGGTACCCCCATCCCCAAGTCGAGCTCTAAGTTAAAAACCACTCCCAAAAAATCTAGCAAAAAGAATAAATCCCTGGGCTAAGACGTTAAGAAGGATGTTGCTGTGGTGGGGAAGAGGGGACTAGAGATAGAGGAGGAGGAGAAAATTAGCTCCACAAAAAGGCCAAAGTTGGGAAGGTGGAAGCCTTGAAGGAAGTGGATGCTTTGACGTTTATTGACCTGGAGACTGGTACTAAACAAGGGGAAGGTGGAGTATTAGGTGTTGCTAGTAACCTTATGAAAGGTGTTAGAAGATCAAGCCAGATTGTTGGCATCCCCTCTACCAATCCATAAGGTGTGGAGATGTCGAGGGATTTTAAATTTGTTGAAGATACTTTAGGTGAAGGGAAGGATGAGACTCCTACAGAGTCTTATCATGAGGAAGAGGGAACCATCCATTTCTCTGAGCTAAATTTACTGTACTCTGATGATGAGGAGGATGATGTGGAGGAAGTCTAGGAACAAAAATGTGACAAAGGAGGTTGCTCTCTGTGTACCAAAATGGCCAAATATGTTGGGGAGCTCAAAGCCAAGATGGAGAAGCTTCAAAAGAAGTGGCGGGTTTTGTCAGAATTCACTGCTAAATCTCTACATCATGCAGCCTCTATGTTCTCTTCTATCAAAGACTTTGATGATAAGGTTAAGGGATTTAGAATTGATAGACTAGGGGATTGCAAGGATATCCTCAAGTTCCTATCTAAGTATGGGATCACTGAGAATCGCTAGCTGGTCTCTGGGTCTTTTTGTTGTTTTTTATTATAGTATGTTCATGTTTTGGTGTTGTTTATCAGTTGTTAATGAACTATTAATGTGCTATTTCTGGTTTCTGTAAGGCCTTGTTTTTCCCTTGGGGCTGTTTTGTAAAGGGTTCTGGACCCTCTTTTATAGCTAACTTAATAAAAAATAGACTTTTTCTTTCTTCTCATGACAGTTTTACTACTTTATAACTTTTCTGAAAAGCCCATTTTGAAATAGACTTTTAATAACAAAAATATATCATAAAAAATAATTTGAATCCTATTAATATATAGTTTTAATTCAAAATCATATCCATGTTTCAATTCCATAAGTCACATGTTTCTCCTAAATTTCACTAGGTTTCTTCTTCCCCAAGCAACCCTAGTTTTCAACCTACAGTAACTAGTTTCTTTCCAATTTGAACAATGTGAAACCTAATTATTTTTTATTTAGATTTACCTATTATCTTTAAAAGTAAAACATAATTAGCAAATAAATTCATGTTCATCAAAGAAACATAAATTTATTGGTTAACCAAAGTAAAAATTATTTACAGCCTTCCATGATAAGAATCCTACCTCATTCCTTGTAGCAATTTGGTAATCAATTGAAATGAATTCAAAAACAATCCACAAACAATAACAATTCTTGAATTCTTCACAAAAAGAACTTCCAAAATTCTTAAGCTTTAATAACCTATTTTTCTTTTCTTCTAAATTGCACGCTAAAATTGATAACCAAAAGGAATAAAAATAAAATGAATTTTCTTCTTTCAATAACTCTTCCTTTTCCTTTTAAAAACCTAAAAAGGAAATTATAATATTATATTCTCTATAAAAGCAAAATAAGATTAAAATATTATCCTTTATAAATCTATCCAAATAAAAGAATTGAGAAAATATAATTTTTTAACTCACAAATATGATAAATGCAATAATTTATTTTCTAAATCCTTAAAATAGATATGCACACTCAATAATTAAATAAATTAACAAATTAAAATAATTAAACTTATTTCTTTTCCAAAAAAATTAATTACCAAAATAATTAAATAAAAAAAATAATGGAATGCTTACATAATTAACCAACACTTTATTTATTTATTTTAAATTAAATTAATTCTTTTTATATTAATTAATCTTTTTCCACATTAAAATAAATATTATTATTTATTTCTAAATTCTAAAATAAAAACATGCACATAAAAATATATTTCAATTATAATAATTAAATAATTGAAATATAAAATCACATTAATTCTATTTCTAAAAATACTAGAAATTATAATTATCTAGCTAGATAATTAATTTAAAAATAAAATCTAAGCATCAAATAAATTAATTTATTTCCAATTAATTATTTATATTAATTTAATCATTATTTAATTACCCACACCATTAGATTATTTTAGGACATTTTAGCACCAAGACCTAGTTCGTTTTCCATTTGTCACACACATTAATCTCACCACACATACTTTAGTAGTATTGTTAGGAAATAATGTAATCATATAATAACCTTTATACAAATAACTATGGTAATGAAATGACACATTATGCACACAATGCATTAAATCAACACTTACACTTAACATAAGTCAATAGAGCTTATCTAATTTTACCATAGAATTGAAACAACATAGACTCACAAAGAAACTATAAATGAGGAACGTTACATTCTAACTTAACAACTCCAATTCTAACTTAAATCCTAAACAATCATTATCAACACCACCCCTTTTAGATTGTAGGATACAAATATCAAGGTGAATAGGTTCCTAGCATCAAATTCTATGCAAATCATTTTTGTGTGTAATATTTAGATCCATAATTAAAGTTCACATATGTAGATGTGAAGATCAATTTTGTGGACACATAAGTGAACCACACCAAAAAAACATTAATTTTATTATTCTCAAAACAATTGTCTAACATCATCCCAAATTTAAGAAAATTGAAAATCAATTACTTATATCTATCACAAAAAATTATTTATCAAAATTTAAAACTAAATATCGTTATTTTATTATTTAAATTTACACATTTATTTTAATAACATTATCAATATGAACTTTTTATCTTCTTAAATTATTTATTCATTATAATTAATTAATTTTCCTTAAATTAATTTATATAAGTGTGATTTATTCTCTTAAGGTGGAAAGAAATATTTTTTGTTTTCCTTTAATAGGTGGATTTATGTTTTGTCAAATGATTGTTTTTTACACTAGGATTTCATCTTTATGAAATAAATGAGAGATGCAAGTGTATTTGGAGTTATGTGTTCATTGGAATAATAATTATCTTTTAAGAGAGTTATATTTATATGGAGCCCAAAGTGGAAGGCATAAGTAGATTATTTCCTAGACTAATACTTGTGGTTGTGTATTTGTTGGTTTTGGTAGTATTGTTGGTGATTTCTTCATCATATTAAATTATATGATGATAATTTTACTCTTAAATCTCAAGTGAACTTGAAAAAAAAAGATTATTGTCACTTACAGGCTCTACAACATGTTTTTGTGTAAGGAGGCTTGTATGTGAATTGATAAATTTGTTGTTCTTGGAAAGGAAAATAATGTTTTTGTAATTTAGTTTAGGCAAGTTTAATAAGATGAATTTACACAAGTATGTATTAATCTAGATTAAATAATAAATGAGTTATTGTTTGATCAATTCACAAGTGTATATTTCTAATGTTATTTAGAAAATAAATGAGGATAAGATAATTTAGTTTTATGATCCAAGAATAAAGACAATTGATGAAGAATTTTAATGTATTAATGTTTGACTTTGGTAAATCTGATCTTTTAGATTGATGAGTGCCTCTATTTTTGTGTGTTATGTACTTTGTCAAAGGAAAAATTTGTAGATCAATATAGAATCACAAGCGTAAGCTAGTCTTGCTTCCACAAACTTGTTTGATTATGAAGATAAATCTTTCCCTTTTTGTTTACTTGATCTACACTACTCTATTGTTCCTTCTACTAGCTAGGGCATAGGAAGTGTTGAAAAAAATTTGATAAGTTATCATATGATTGAGTTGTGAGGGCTCTTTGACTTGATCAACCATTTGATAATAAATAAGATCAAAGACAACAAATAAATGCCTAGAGAATGTAAATTAAACACCAATCCAAATGTTTCACTACTCTTTCAATGCTCTAGAATGCTCCAAGATGATAGGACTAGTTGAGTGCACAGATGCTAGATGTGGATGCAATAAATGTCTTTAAATGCTAGCACATGATATCAAATCATAAACATGTGTGTTTAATTGACCTTAGGAGGGAAAGGTGAAGGGGTTAGTCAACCATGATTTGAATTTCTAAATTTTATTTTAGTTAGCATGAGTTCATTCCTATGAGGATGTCCTTATGACCATAGACCCATCCTAGGATAAAAGAAATGCTAGATTATAATGGATAATGGCTATCTAGGATGAGTGTATGGAGAAGCATGATGATCAAACAGACATGTTAAATGTATATAGATATGTGCACATAGGGATAAGATAAGGCTATAAGCATATACATGTGTGTGGATAAAAGTAGATAATAGATAGATAAATGGGCTCAACTTTTCATAAGATTATGTACATTTGTTACCATGTACATGTATTAAGACATTTCCTCAACATGAGCATAAAATTGAATGAGAAATAACATATGGATGCTAATTTCACATTACATTTTCCCCCACTTTTAGGTGTGGGTATCTTCAATGATGATTTATCTCAAAGGATGTAACACTTACAAACATGCATGTACAGTAAAATAAATGTTTAGATGATTGAAGGGTATGAACATGGGGTTCACATAACATAATGGAGCCTGCAAGATGTGATCATGTGCTCCCATGAAATCTTGTAAACTAAAGGATAAATTTATTCCATGAGAAGCTTCTAACTCACAAGGAAAATAAAGTACAAAATGAGAACATTAGTGATCATATATGCCCCCATTCAATTAATTCCCCCCAAGGGGTATAATTAATTGAAGGAAAAGAGGGTATCATACATGATAGTACAATAATATGACATATAAGTATATAATCATGAAGCATAATATCAATAATGAATACATCTTGAGAGAACATGTATATATAGAGAAAATGATAAAGTATGATAAGCACATGAGGTCTAGAGTTGTCTTAAAGGAAGAATAGGATTTCCCTTAGCATGAGAAAGACCATGATGATGTGGAACTCAATGTCCATGAATACCTGTGTAAGATTAGTGATGAATCAAAGATGGTGACCCCAACCAATGGTGATTGATAGTGATAAATCAAACCAATGGTGAGAAAGGGTGAAAAACCAAACCAATAGTGATCATGGTGATAAACAAAACCAATGGTGATCATGGTAATGCAAGATCAAGATATAAGTTCTCTAGCAATATAGGATCGAGTTATAGAGGATATGTCAATGTAGGATCGTAAAAGGCTCTAAATAGTGTGATAAATCAATCTAAGATCAATGTATAAATTCTCTAAGAAGCAAGATCTGATGACTCAAGTTCATAAAAGATGAGATAATATGATATTCAATGTAAGATCATATTATAAATTCTCTAAGCATGATATAATGGTCTAAGATCATAAAATACTCTAGATAGTATGATGACTCTATGCAATATCATGGTATAAATGCTCTAGAAGAAGAATGATACAATGAGGTAGAATCACAAAAGACTCTAAGTAGTATGATGAATCAATGAAAGATCATAATATTAATACTCTACAAAGCATGATATAATTATGTAGGATCAAAGCATGTAGATAATAATCATAGAAGGCAAGCATTAGGATCATGAATGTATATGATCAAAGATAGGGACAAAAATCATCAAGAAGCATAGGCTAAAAGGAAGATAAAATATGTCCTCCAAGTGGGGGAGAAAAATAAAGATAATTATAAGCAATAATGAGATCAAGCATGCCCCCAAAGTGGGGAAAAAGATAAATTAGCCACAATGATCAATGAAACCAATTATGGCCCCCAAGTGGGGAAAATAAGGAAAAATATGAAAGATAGAAAACTAGAATAAGAGAATAAGGCAAAAGAAAATGATAAAGTCAAAAGTAAAAAGAAACAATGGTTATATATACTTGTGATAATATTATCAATAAGTAAACTTACGTTCCTTATTTAGTGGTTTTGGCTCATTCATAAGATCTAATGATTTTCCTAAAAGGAGTCATCTAACTCATCCTTGAGTTGTTTTACTTTTTATTTCCTTTGCTTGCTTTTTCAATGATGTGTTTCCTCTTGGTATGCTTTCCCATTATCCTACTTTTACTTGTTTCCTTAGAGCATGTCCCTCTATTTTAGAAACTTTAATTTCCTTCCATGCCACTTTCTCTACCACTATCACTTCTCCACCTTATCCTACCTTTGTCACACCTATACTAGATGATGATTCTTTTTCCACTCTTCTTGCCCCACTACTCCTCCCTTATATAAGCACTCCTATTAGCTATGATGGTGATCCAATTTCTTCTAATTCTTCTTATCTTACTACATATATCTTGAATGCACACCATTGGATGGTGACAATGGTTCCTCTCTTCTCTCTAATATGACCATTTCTCTCGCTACCATCCTAAATCCTCCCTCACCTAATGGTTCCTATTTCTCTCTTTATGTCATATATTTTGATGTCTTTAGTGAGTCTACCCTAAGCAATGATTTGACTTATCCTCCTCATAATAATTATTCTATCTTTGAACCTTCTCTCTATTCTACTTCCTACCACACTGTGTCTTTTGATTATGTTTCTAAGATCTCCCCTCTTTATCTAGATGGTCTTAGCCTTGAGGACCCTATTACACATGATTCTCCTATTTCATGATTTCCAAACACTCCCTTGAATTAATCACATTATGATATTGATGATGACACCTCTCTTTTTGCTTCTTTCCCTACTCATTCTCCCCTATAGCCAAACCTTCTCCTCTAAACATTGATCCACTTTATTATGCTTATACGAATCCTCTCCTTTCCTAGACACTTTTATCCTCTTCCACCATTACACCTCCTCCACCCATTAATAACTTTCCTCCTAATTCTTATGAGTCACCTCATTCCCATGAGACACATCCTACCTCTTTCTATCCTACTATTACACCTCACACATTTGCCACATACTCTCCCTACCCTCCTAGTGCTACACACCTTTACCCATACATTACTTCAAGCTCTTCTCTTATTTTGCAAGATAATTATGACAAGAGAATTGTCACACCTCTTGTTCATCCCCCAAAATAAGACTTACCACTTCTTGTAGAATCCAAATTAATTACTTTACCTCCTCTTGTCTATAGAAAAACTCCTAAGCACAATTGTCCATTTCACCTTTCTTAATCATTGTTGCAGGAGATATAAATTTCATTGAAAAAGGAATGTAAACCATTGCAAACCCTAAAAATTCATATCTAATGCACCATCAAAAGCTAATGATAAACTATTGAAAACCAGATAAATATAAATGTTACTGAAGTGTTTAGAATGTGGTTGTTCAAAATTTTAGCATAACTTTGATTTAATTTCTCTGGGGATGAAATTGGAAAATAGTTGGGTTTTTATAAAGTTTGGGTAGAAGTGGTTCAAGAATGGTTAAATGGTTGGTTGAATGGTAAAGTAGTTGAACAAGTTGCTTAATTACTTCTTTTAATTTCTAGTTTTAAGTTTTGGTTTAGGTTAATAATAAATTAAAGTTGTTAAATTTAATTTATTATTCACGGGAAATGTTTAAAAGAGGTGGATTTAATTAATTAAATCTCATGTAAAGGGTAAGGTAGGTAAATAATAAATTATTTTTTTAATTTTAATTTATTATTTAGGGAAGATGGTGATTAAAGGTAAACTAGGGAATAATAAGGAATAAATAGGATAATTAGGATATACTCAAATTTAGATGTCTACATTTTGTCCCTCTTTGAGACAATGTTGCGAGGCAATGTCATTTCAAAGAAGATTAAAACATAGTTTGAGAGGATAAAGATTTTGGGTAGAATGGGTTGGATTAGATTGGATGGGGCTCATAAAATGAAGGATTGGTAAATAATGCCCCATTAAGAGGATAGGCAGGGATGAAGGATATGGATAGGCTCTTAAAAAGGGAAATGAAGGGAAGGAGGTGGAGTTATGCAAATTCAACTTTGAGAAACCTATGTTTGATATAACACCTGACATTATGCACCAAGGTATAAGGACCATGGTGATGATGTGTCAAATGCGGAAAAGATAGAAAGTCACTAGCAAACATATGCCTAAGCCACCATGATATGAAAGACCATGATGACAAAGTGTCAGGTATGCTGCAAGGACAGATACAGATGCAAGACAATAATGATATAACACACACAAACAAGACAATTGAAGCATGCACAAATGATTCAAAAACAAACAAGGTGATTGCCCCTGTCAAGCTGAAAATTGATGATCGATTGGATTGATTGATGATGATAATGATTAACTATTGATAGTGTCTAGTTTCAGAAAATGAAACATGTCATATAAGATGCCTACTCTAGTTTCGACAATGCAACATCTTATATAAGGCAATTGATATGATTGATTGATAGCGTTGTTGATGTGGGAATGATTTATCCCAAGAACAATGTGAAGATTGTGTTGTTGATATGAGAATGATATGTCCTGAGAACAACACTAGGATTAAGAACAATATATCCCATTGATGATGCTAATGATGTGATCAATCGATTAGGTTTACAACAAGGCTAGGAACAAGACCATGGATGTGATTGGATAATTTGACAAGATTGATTGACTTGATTGGTATGGACTAAGGATAGTTGCATTTGGATCATTGTTTTTGATTAGTTTAGCTGTGAAAGAGGGTCCAGAACCCTATACAAAATAACCCCCAGGGCAACAGGCCTTAAACATACCAAATACAGAACATTGACAATGCTTGAATAGTAGACAAAAAATGACTAACCAAAAACAACAGAGAATAAGAGCAGAAACTAAGGACTGTCAATTGTCCCAAACTTGGCCAAAAACTCAACCATATCTTTGTAGTCACTGAGACTATCAATCCCCACCAACTTGACTATGTCATCCAAATCCTTGATAGCAACAAAAATCAATGCTACCTGATGCAAGGCCTTAGCAGTAAACTCAACCATCATCTTCTATTTTTTCTGCATTCCCTCCATCTTAAGTTGGAGATACCCTAGGTCCTCAGTAGTTTTAACACATAGCGAACATCTATCCTTATTGTCTGAGCCACCAACTTCCTCAGCAACAACACCCAAGCCCTCAAAGATAGACTTGTTCATGGAAGCGAAATGGCTTGCCCCTTCTTCCTCATGCACAAACTCAGTAGGGGCTTCATCTCCCCCTTCCTCCATAGTTTCCTCAACAAACTCTAAATCATCAGAAATCTCAACACCCTAGGGATTAACAAAAGGTTTCCCAGCAATATGGTTATACTGGTGAACCCTCATATTTCCATGCTTAGCCGCCTCCTCCCCTTCACCACTTTCAATATGCTTTTGCCCTAGGTCTAGTTCAATGATTTTCATAGTCTCAGTCGTCTTCATAGTTACCTCCTTACTAGCCTTAGCTTTCTTAGCATGCACAACCCATTCCTCCTTCGACTCCTATTTGTCCCTTTTGGCTGGTTTGACTCTCCCCTTCCCAGGCTCCAAAGTGGCTTTTTTTGGGGATTTCATTTTGGACTCAGGGGTGGGGATCCCACCAGGGGTAATGCAGGCTCCCTTGGTGTTTTTAGGGGAAATCTTAGGGGTCCCAACACACGTCTTTATTGAATACAAGGAATACTAAGAGGGGGGTGAATCAGTATTCCACAAAACCTCTTCTTTACATGTCCATTAATCCAATTACCAAATTCAATAACATGAAAGCAGAATAAACATAAGAACAACAACCATAAATACATAACACATAGACACCAGGATTTTTACATGGAAAAACCAATGTGGGTGTTAGCTCACAATATATTATTATAACAAAACTAAATTACATGAAGGCTCACTGCCCAAGGACTCACTATCCAAAGAAGTGTTCACTGCAATAGGCTCACTACCAAAAGAGAAGAGAAGAGAGGATAGAGAAGGAATGGCTCACTACTAGAAGAAAAATACTACAAGTGCATCTATAGAATGCTGAGGTCCAGTTCCATTTAGCTTAGTATACAAACTCAAATGTCTTCATAATGTCTGCCCTGCTTTTTTTGCTCTGCTTCACATAAACACTGTTCTTCTGCCCTTACTATCCTTTTCTGGTCACAAAACTGCCTCAATTCACACAAATCAAATTCACACTTTTCTCACACACATTCCTCTCTCCAAAGCCAAAATCTATTGAGTATATATATCCACAATATGATTTATCTTACAACTAGGTCGACAGACCAAGCATGAAATGTGTACATAAATATTATACCCTGTCGGCTTGATCTTATGCTCAAATAGTAATGTGGAATCAAACAAACATTTAGAAATCTTCATATAGGTTAGGACTTATAGTAGAGACACTTAGAATAACAATTCAAACATTATGTCTTCACCACATATTGATTACACATGAGTGTCGTCTTCAACTTTAAGTGCATACTTAACTAGGTTAATTGTCATGCCATAACATTCAGTGCAAACCATATGAGACTCTAAAATTCATAACCAACATTCATTATTGACCTCTTATCATACCTTTAGAACCGTAGAGCATAATACTCTTTGATAGTGAAATTTGAATCTTAGAACTATTGTTCTGTCATAGAGAAATACTGTTCGACCGGAAGCCAATACCAGAGAACTTGTAAATTGTGATCCGATGAGCTTCAAGCTCTATAACTCTAGATTTAGAAACTCATGACATATATCTTCAATACCTCAAAACCACAAATCAAAATATTCATCAGCGGAGGAATGCGGACCAATTACTCATGTACTTTGCATTGTTTCTAACTAAACTCTATTCACCCAGACTTAGACATTTCACCATATGACTTCCAAAGGAAATCAGGGCTTGAACACTAGATCATGACATCACCACATAGCTGTGAGTAACATACCAAAACTGCATAACATGATCTTCAACAACGGAGGAGTATCAACTGAATTTCTATCACTATCTTGATACCCTATTAGTACTTAGTCAATTTTGGCTAAGTTAGTCTTTCCGAACCAAAAGGTTATGCACAACTTTGTCACAGGAGTTATCTCCAAACATGTCAGGTTGTTGCCATCAATGACAACATCATATCAGTAGTGTCTCTTGACTATGTTGCCAATAGTCTTAACTTTGCCTTTAGAACTAGGAGACACACTTGGCTGGGGGTCCTCGATCAATTTGACCTTGATTTACTTTGGAGGGAACAGGGCAAGATGGAAATGGTACAGTCTTAGAATGAGACCTTGGTGGATGGGAACAAGTGGGTGACCTGAGTTTTTATCCCTAAGCTCTTTAGCCAACTTAATGGAATTTTTCAGAGAGGACAGAAGAAAAAAAGGAAAGTTGATTTTCATTTTATTCCTAAAGTGGTTGAGCAAAGAAAAATGGTAATGGTAATATACCTTAAATCTCCCCTCCAACATGATGAATTTCATGATCATTAAATAGATTTGGCCCCAAGACTTCGGCAACTTCTCCCTTTTAAATCCTCCATGCAGCTTCACAGCCGCCTCCCCCTCTCTAAAGAAGAAACTCATGTGTTCAAGGTTGGGCACCTTACTACGTCTCGAATGCTTCTTCCCCTTAGTGGGAAGCCCCATAGGTTGTCCAATCACTTGCTCAAAAACCTGAAAGCCAAAGCCCCCAAGCTGGACATGTCTGGTTTCCTCATCCCATGACTCAGCGAATTAGCGTGATAGGTTTTCATCATGGCCGATCATTCCTTCCAAAAAGGAAACTAGATCTCACTACTGAATTATGTGCCAAACAATCAGGTCCTACTTGAATTCCTCCGTAGAAGTGGGTTCAATATTCATGATATCTCCTCCCATCTTCACATTTTTAAACTCGCAAAGGCAACAGTGATTGAAATTGTTAAGGCATGTAATGTTGGAAATAACAAGGAACCCAATAAAATGGAAAAGAAACAGAGAAAGATCAATAATTACAATGTAATTATTATGGTGATACGCCACACCTTTACCACTTAGAAAAATATCCTTGGGAAGAGATCACGACCGCTACCTTGTGTGATCTTTAATGTTGCCTGCCGCAGGGATTAACCAAATATTATTACCCATGGGCCGACTCATCCTATCTACCTTCTGTACCCCTGCCAAAGGCCACCGTAGAGTCCTTTTAATCCAACTAGATCTAACTCTCAATTCTTTGCCAATTTCAAGGTCCCTTTGCCTTATGGCCTGCCTACTTGTCATCTAGTCAACCCCCCCACCTGCCAGTAGTCCATTGGCAATCCAGTCTATCCTCCACTCCACATAGACCCCCTTTTCGAGCCACCTAGGGGTACTAGTCAGATAACTAGTCAGCTACCACTTCAAGACGCCCCTACTCCCACCCATGCGATTTTGAAAATTCAAAATATTTTCCCCACCAATTCTTTTACCTGACCCAATGCACTCACCTTCGAGCCCAATTAAATAGGACTCCAAGGAAAATGCATAATCACCACCACCCTCCAACCAAAGCTAGAGAATGAACACAACCTTGAACCGCCTAATTCCTGTTGTTATCTCCATCCTTCTTAATGAGGGTTTGAATCTCATAGGATAGGTTAGACAAATTCCTCCAGCAGTGCCATCCTTCACTACCGCTACCCACATTAGGCAAAGCATCAGCGATAGTATTTCCTTCCCTGTAAATGTGCAAGACCTTGAATTCCTCCAACCCATTAAGGAGCAATTTGATATCTCCCATAATGTCAGCTAAGTTCCACCCAATTTAAGTTGAACCTAGGGCAACATTAACAATTAATTGTGAGTCCCCTTCCACATGAAGGAGCCTGATGTCCAAGGAAATGGCCAGTTTGATTCCCCATAGCATGGCTAAAGCTTCCACCTCATTGTTGCTCTTAACACCAATGCCTCCAGAGTAGGCAGTCACAAATGCCCTCATATCCATTCTTATGATTCCTTCTCTGCTGGCCACCCCCAGATTTCCCTTAGCAGCTCTATTGAAGTTGAAATTAAACCACCCTTTCTGAGGCATGGCCCACCTGGTCTTGGCCCTAGCAAACCTTTTAGAATTGTCAATTCGGCAAGAGTCAGTGCCAATGTTCCAATGTTTTAACAAGTTTCGTTCTTCCCATCTCGAGGTGCTGTCTGCATCTTTAAATTTGCAAGAGTTGATGTTCTCTATCAATAGTTTGAAGTAGCTCTGAAAAACTTCCATAGGAATTCTAAATTTATCCTTGAAAATCCTATCATTGTGTTCCTTCCATAGGTTCCAGGCCAAGTGTGGGGGAATTTGTGACCATAGCTCCTTAGAAACCGGTAACACCAATTTGAAGGGGGGGCTCCAATCCTAGGCCAAGGCCTCTATGCTACTATTTAAAGACCAACACACATTAAGTTTCTATAAGATTAAACCCCAGACCTCCCAGGCAAAGCTGCAATGCAGAATGATATGATTTGTCATCTCTTCCTCAGTACCACAAAGAATACACCTACTTGGCATTTGAAATCCCCTCTTTTTTAAATTGTCAAGGGTCAGAATTCTATTGTGCATCAGGGTCCACCAGAAGAAATTGACTTTAGGTAAAAGTTTAGGAATCCAAACTCTCCCCCAAAGCCTATTCTCACCAGGGTCTAACAATAGACCATAAGCACTTTTGACAAAGAAAAGGCCTTTGCTATCTTTGTCCCAGATCATCTAATCTTGCTTGGGGGAGAGAGGGAGTCTAAAGTCCTCCAACACTTTTTGAAGTTAAAGAGACAACAACCTATCCCCATCGTGTTCACTACCACAGTTAGACAAATCCTTCCAACTCTTAAACCCCCCGTGGACCCTTAAGTAATTAGTCACCTTGGAACCAAAGAACCTGTAGGCCTTATATGTAATTCTGCCATACTCCAAGTCTTTGAGTGGCTTATCCTTTAGCCATCTGTCCTCCTAGAAATCAACTTCCCTGTCATCCCCAATCTTCCATCTGATGCCTTGTCAAAGGAGGGCACGGGTCATGAGGATCCCATTCCAAATGATAGAGCTTTGTGTAATTCGTCTTGAGAGAACAACTTCCTACCCCAATCCCCATTGAGATAGTTAGCCTCCATGATGTCCCCCTAATCCTTGTTACCTTGGATAAGGTTCCACCCAACCTTCGATAAGAAGGCATAATTCATGAGATGAATTATTCTTAGTCCCAGTCCCCCTTGGCATTCAGGGGTACAAACCCTTTCCTACCCAACAAGGGCAATTCTATGTTTCTCCTCAACACTAGACCAAATGAATTTCTTCTAAATTTGCTCAACCTTCTTAGCCACAAACTTAGGAATTTTGAAAAGACTTAAGGAGTAGTTAGGCATTCCTTGGAGGGAGGATTTAAGGAGTTGGAACTTTCTTGCTTGACTTAGAAAAGCTCCTTTCCACCCAATCAGTTTCCTTTGCATTCTTTCCAATAACCCATTCCAGTAGTCAAAAGAGACTTTAGTGACTATGAACGGAAGGCCCAAGTAGATGGCTGGGAGCCTTGCACTCAAATAGCCCAGGGCACTACTAGTTTTTTTCTACAAATCCTCCTGAGTATTGAGGAAGTAGATATGAATTTTCTCAAAGTTGATACTCTGAACTAAGGCCACTTCATAAGATTTAAGAAGCCACTTGCATCTTCTAGCTTCAACAACTGAGGCAATCCCAAACAATATAGTATCATCAACAAACTCTTGTATGACCAAAGTTTGAGTAGTAGAGGCAAGTTTGATACCCCAAAGAGTTCCCTACATCAACAAGTTACAAGCATTCCTACCCAACACTTCCGCCTGCAAAATGAAGAGATAGGGAGAAAGAGGGTCTCCTTGTCTGAGGCCCCTCCCAGAGGGGAAGAAACCTTTGGGAGAACCATTGACTAGCACAGAGAAGCGTACCATGGAAATATATTCCTTGATGCTATTGACAATCTTTTCTTGGAAGTTGAATTTCCTAAGGACACTGAGTAAAAAATCCCAATTAACACTATCATAGGCTTTGGAGATATCTAGTTTGAAAATCATACTTGGGGTGTTGCTCTTGGAGATTGAGTGGATAATTTCATGAGTTGTGATGGTCACATCAAGGATCTACCTCCCAGGAACATATCCCTTATGTTTTAGGGAAATGAGTTCGTCCAGAAGGGGTTGGAGCGTGTAAACCAGGATTTTGGTGAAGACCTTGTACACTATATTGCAAAGTCTGATAAGTCTGAAGTTTGTCATTAGCTTGGCTTCGGTCTTCTTATGAATCAAAGCAATAAAGGTTCTATTCAACTGCAGCAAGAGTCTTCCCGTTTGAAAGAAATCCTTGGCCACAATGAAGACATCATTCCCAACAATCTCCCAGAAGGTTTGGAAGAAGGTCAGGGGGAACCTGTCCAGACCAGGGGCTTTGAAAGCACCCATAGAGAAGACAGTTGCTCTAACCTCCTCCATCGAGATGGGTTTAGTCAATAAGTCGTTATCATCCTCAGATAGAATGGTCAGTATGGAATCTAGGAGGGAAACATTATCCTCCGTAAGATCACTAATCGGTTGAGCGACTAACAGAGACTCAAAGTAATTAGAGGCTAATCCCCCAATCTCCCTGTCCTCCTCAAACACCATCCCATGCTTGTCTCTAAGCATCTTGATCGTATTTCTCTTCATATGTCTTAGAGTGGACTAGTGGAAGAAATAAGTGTTCATATCACCTTCCTTTAACCATTGAACTCTTGACTTCTACTTCCAATAAACCTCTTCTTCCTTAAGAGTCCACACCCACTCCTTTGAAAGGGTGTTATCTAATTTCTGCAACTCCTCTAAGATTTCCCCCTACTCCATTCTAGCTTGAGCTTCTCGAAGTTGATCCATGATGTTTTTTCCTAGTCAGGACATTACCAAAATTATACTTGTTCTAGCCCTTGACCTTGTTCCTCGCATTAGCCAACTTCTGAGCCAATCTAAACATCGCGGGCCCTTGAACGGGGATATTCCACCACTCTGAAAGACAATCCATAAAGTCCAGATGAAGAGCCCACATCATTCAAATCTGAAGGGGAAGGGGCCTTTCCTATTCCCCTCAAACCAATTGAGCAATAGAGGGTTATGATCAGAGCCCACCTGAGGAAGGGCAGTCAAATGCACCAGATTAGTGATAGCCTAATAAAAGGAAACTAAGAAGCTATCAAGCTTTACCTATATAAGATTTCTCCCTTGTCTCCTGTTAGACCAGGTAAAAGCTTGCCCCACCAAATCGATATCCATGAGACTAGCACTGCCTAAAAACTCCGCTAGGTCTGACTTGCTATCAGAGAAGTTTGTAAGTCACCCCATTTTCTCTAATGGGTAGAGGGTGGAGTTTAAATCCCCCACCACCATCTAATTAGTTCCTCTTGAGCTCTTAATTTTATCAACCATACTATCCCAAACCTCCTTCCTGCCACTGCAAGTATTTGGGGCATAAACATTGATAAGTGTCCAACTGTCCAAGTGGTTTTGGAAGGAAACTTCAATATAATGCCTAGAACAGGAAACCATGCTTCCAACAAGATTATGGTTCCAAATAATGGCAATACCACCCAAGGCGCCTTGAGCTCCACTAATGTCATAGCTCGCATTAGGCCAGATATTCTTTAAAGCAAGTTTGAAATTTTCCTCCATCATTTTGATTTCCTGGAGTAAGAGAATATCAACTTTATTATCAAAAATAAAGTTTCTTACTAGTAACTATTTTTGAGGGTTGTTGAGCCCTCAAATATTCCATGAGATGATCTTTATTTCTTGGTCCTTCTAGGGAGGGTTGTCAAGGTGGTCTACTTCCCCTAGCAATTTCTTGTTTGATCTCCCTCTGTCTAGTCTTGATGAATGAGGGTCTGCCAGTTTTCCTATCCCCCCCACATTATCTATCTTTTTGCAACTTCCCTTTCCTTTCTTCTTTGCGATAGACCAGCCCTCCTAGTCCTTAACACCTCTACTAGAACCAACTCCCAGGGAAGGGGAGAAATTCTACACTAGGGAACTCAACCATAGTTTGGTGCAGCTTGTCTTCTCCCCAGGGCTGGATACTTCATGAACCGTGTCCCGTTGGGAGACAATCACCCTCTGAGTTCCTATATCCAAGGGAAACTCCCCCTCTTCCATTTCCTCTTGTCATCCACTAGCAGCAATAGCCTCAAGGTTCACTTCCGACTGTTAGAGGGTTATTACTAGTTCATGTCCAACTGCTTCATGAGCCTCCTCATTAACAATTACTGGTTGGTCCGCTTCTGAAGGTAGTGAATCCTTCAACTCCTGAGGAACCAACTATGACACCACCTCTAACTTGTTCCTCCCCGGGGAGACAGGAGGCGAATCCACTATTTTCAAGATGTCTTCTTTGAAGGGGTAGTCCTCAGGGGACCCATTTAAAGCCACCTGCTCCTCCTTCTGAGGTGGGGGGCATTTGGGGGCCCTACACTGGGTGAAGACGTGGCCTAGTTTCATGCAATTATGGCAAAAGACCCTAGAGTTCTCATACAGAATAATCTGATTCCATTTTTTGTATTTGGATTCCAGAATAATAGAAGTGGGGAGGGTGTTAAGGACATCCACATTTACACAAAACTAAGCATAGACAATCCTTGACCTAGCCTTAGTGACTTTATCCACCATCACTTAGTCTCCAAATGAATTACCTATCTAGGCAAAAATTTCCTCGTCTCGATATTCCATGGGGAGGCCCGGACGCTGCACCCAAACATGAGCCAACTGGTTTAGTTCTGCCTTAGGGTCAAAGCCAGGTTTCCACTTGCATAAGGAAAGCGAGTGCTTCCCGTATAGCCATGGGCCCCTAGCCAAGATCAACAACATATCCTCCTGAGAGGTAAAATTAAACACGAACATTCCACTTGACATAGCACTGGCAGAAATGCTCCCCTTGAGAGACCACTTAGCTGCCATCCAATGATAGACCAGGTCAATATTGGGTCTGAAGGAAAAAAATTACCTACAAGGGTATTCTTCATAGATGCCACCACTCTCAGAATCATTTGATCTGGGAGCTTGAACGCCTTAGCCCCTTCAAACTCAGATATAACCAGGATTTCGAATGAGTGATTAGACTCACCATGCAGGACACCCACAAGGACCTCCTTCCACTTCTTGGGATCATGGTTCAAGGATGAAACCATGTGATCCCCCTGACAACTCGTGCCAACAGTAGAATCCCTAGGATTCAAGGGAGGTGACTAACTCATGCCCCCCTGGACTATCATTGTCCATTCTCACCAAGAATTGAATTTAGAATTCAAAAAACAAAAAGGTGGGGTAGTTGCAGAGCCAAGAGTGCACATGTAAGTAAAGCAATCACATGTGTTTCATCAAACAAATTTGTATTCAAGTTCATCAATGGTTTGATGGATCATTGTTGCTTGGAATGATTTGATTTTAATGAATTGATGATGACTTGATGGATTGAGTGAGTTCGATTGATTTGATGAATGAATTGATTTGAAGAATTGATGTGATTGGTTTGATTTGATGATTTGAGTTGAATGATTTGGATTGGATTTGGATTGAAAAGTTGATTTGATTAAATGAATTTATTTTATTGCCTGGATTTTTGTTGGATATTTGATTTTTTTGTATTTTAAATGTTTTGATTTTTTTGGATTTTTGGTTTGTTTTGGATGTTTAGCATTGGATTGTGTGTGGATAGCCCTTGGATAGATTCCAATGACAAGGGAAAACCAAACCAAAAGGCAAGGATGATGATAGGATGCAAATGAGCAATAATGGATGGGATAGATAAAAGGATTGGATTGATGGATAAGAGGATGAGCGATACGATGAAAGTAGGATTTGGATGGATAAAAGGATGGACAATAGGATAAAGGTAGGAGTATGAATGGATAGAAGGATTAGCGATAGAAGGAAATGGATGGGAAATATATGATAGATGGATTGAGGGAGTCTAGGATGTGATCTCCAAGGACTACGTCGCATAGGAATAACATGCCCCCACTCTAGATATTATGACTTAAGATTTGGGGATGATGTGGATAATGCTTGGAAGGGATGAATGGACTTAGTAGTAGATGGATGTATGGAGGTTATTCTTAGAAATGGTTGGATAGAATTTGAAGTATGACAAGAGGTGTCAAAAACATTTTCAACATTTTGCCCCTACACTCATCAAGATCAAAAAGGAGGAAGGGAAGATGGATGGTACAATGAGGAAGGTATGACAGATATGATGGGTAAGGATGGTGAGATAGGATGGAAAATGATAGGATAGGATATGAGATGGGATAGATATGATAGGATAGATGAGACGACATGCCCCTAGGTGTAAATCACATAGATAATCACCTACACATGACTCCTGTTTGCCAGATCTTCATCATGGTACTTATCCAAGGCACCATAAAAATGGTTTTCACCATTGGAAAAAAGATTTATCTTTCCTATTTTGATTTTTTAGAGGAGAGTTGGATGGAATAGGTAGGGACTCAAGATTTTGTTCCCATGGTAATGTCCCATGATGGATAGAAGTCACTCACATAGACTATGTCAAATGTCATTATGCTCATAGATGTTGGTAGGGGATTGCATGAGAGAGACAGATTAAGTGGATAGTGGATTTTGATGCGGCTTATGAAAGATTCATGCAAGGATGGTTAGGGGATAGTGGATTATGATGTAGACTAGGATGGAAGGATAGTGGAGTAGGATGGAGATAAAGAGATATATAGGACTTATGCAAAAGCATGTACCATAGGGATATGATGGAAGAAATAAGTGGGATAGTAGATAGAAGATGGGGAAATGTAGGTATGTGGGAACATTTTGGAATGGAATGGAACCAAGACCAATGGTTGCACATAGCAAATTGAATTTTGAAGCTTTGTATTGGAAGGGGGATTTGGGAGTAATGGATATGTTTGCTTAGGAGATTTCCTATTTAGGACTTTAGGGACCCAAATGGACTTATGATTTTTAATATTTTGTGATGGGGAGTGGGATGTTTGGGATTTTAGGAGTGTGGATGCTCCATTTGAATTAGGTGCTTTTTTCTTGGGGATCCAAACCATTTTGGTTTTGAAACTATCTTTTTGAGATGTGGACTTGGGTAGCCATTTTGAGTTTTGATTTTGCTTTGATTCTATACTTTGGTGCCATGTGGCATGAGGATTATTAGGATTTTTTTCTTTATTGGTGGAGGCATCCAAATTTTTATTTTTTCCATAGGGGTTTTTGGGATAGCTTCATGTTTAGTCGATGTGTGCATTTGTTGATCATGATTAGGAATTGTAGGGGATTTATAGGAACGAGATGTATGGATGGAAGGATTAATGAATTTTTGGTTAAAGTGATAAGGGGATTTGAGAATGGGAATATTAGGAGTTGAAGGAGTGGAGGTAAAGTGGATGGAGGGATGTTAGGAGTTGGAAGAAGTGGAGGTAAAGTGGATGGAGGAAGATGGATGGTGACATGCTTTTTGTGTTTGTAGGATGATGGAGGAGGGATACAAACATATGTTTTAGGGGTATGATAGGCTACATGGGATTTGGGATGGAAGGATGTGGATTTAGGAGGCATGGACGTAGTACAAATATTTTGAGATTGTTTTCCTTGGGGTGTATATCCAAGGCCATATGATCATCGAGGGACTCTAACATGGATAGGCTCCAAAATACCTTGTTCATGAAGGCCTAAGCCTTTACCCTGATAGTTCATTTTTTGGAGTATGTGATGGACAATGGGCCTATGAGTGTTTTGGAAACTAGACTTGAGCTCATTATTGGATGGTGAAGTGGTAGACAATGGTTACTACTCTCCCAGGAAAGAACATTCATTTAGGAAGGTAGTAAGACCAATAGGATATGATGGTGGATTTGCGATATGGTCAATAGTGGATGACAAAAGATCATTACGATCTTGATTAGGCTCATTATGCTCATGAAGATCCAGACTATTTGTTTGATCATCTATGTGCTTGTGGGGACCAAGCGTCTCATCAAGGGAAGTGGATGTTGTGGGACGATGGATAGGAATGGTGGAGGTTTCTTGAGCATGGATATTATTGGGACAATGAGTGGAAGGAGTGACAAGCTCTTGATCATAGACAATATCTTGATCATCGAAAAGATATAGGTTATGAATAGGTTGAATGGAAGGGATTTGATCTTGATTTGGTAAGGAGCAAGGTTGATCATGCTTTGGAGTTAACTCTTGACATAAATCTTGAGTTTGGATAGGAATGGAGGTTTCTTGGATAGGTTCAATGTATGGTGGGGAATGAATTGGGCTTATGGTAGGTGGATCTTCAAGAACATTTTTAAGGTTCTTAGATAGCTTGTGGACTACAAGATGGGATTGGAAAAATAGGCAAGACATTTGAAGGTTCTTGGATAGTTTCAAGGATAGGGATTTGATGGCATGAGGGTAGTGGTTGACTCCTTGCTAGTATCCAATGGATCACATCCTTCATTAGTATACGGTGTTGTAAATATGTGCCTAATCAATGTTGTCATTGATGTCAACATATCCTTGTTGCCATTGGTGTCAACTATATCCTATTTTGTTTAGAAGACTGGAATGTTGAGGATACTGAGAAAATTAATGAAGATCAATGTATGTGGACCATATGGCTATGTAGAGGATTGTCTGAAGTAGCTCCAGTTAAGTTTTGAGAGGTTCGCATGAAGATTTGAAGAAGCTATGGTCATCTAAGTAGAACCGGGTTTTTCTATGTTCAGAAGAGATAGAGTGACAGTAAATTGGTTTGGATTGCTCCGCATTGAAAAATTATGATCTATGGTTCTAAAGACATGTTTGGGAAGCTAGTGTGTATCATCAACTCAAGTGGTTCATTGTTTAGAGGTCCACAAGCAATCTTTCTAGTGTGATAGTCATGGCAAACAGTGTTCTTGAGATTCTAGGAGAAGATGCAAGTGATTCTAATGATTTGGAGGAGTGCGGATGTCTTTGTTAAATTCAATGTTCTTGTGGAGGTCTCTAGATCGTGTGCCTATTGTGTTGGAGGTCCACATTGAAGATTAAACTTGTTGTTGAAGAATTCTTCTTTAGTATTGCTATTTTTTCCAGTCTTGGCTGACTAGATGATTCAAGCATGTTGTAGATGATCTAAGAGAAATTCTATGGAGTGTGGCATGTTGATCGAGGAAGATTTGAGTGCCAGTTATGTTTGGCTGACAACTTAGTGATTCACATTAAGTCAGATGTTTGGAGTGCCGACCTTGATGTTTATTCCAAGGTTGATGAAGCATATAAAGACGTGTAGCTGAGTTATGGAAAATCATCCCTGTGCAAAATAATCAAAATCCCAAGAAAGGATTAGAAGCAGAGTAGAGAAGAGGAGGAGTAGAGGAACAAGAACAGTAAAGGATCAAGTGATAGTGAAGAAGTATTTGGGAGAAGAGCAGAAGTTTTATGAGCATTTAATGAGACTGAACCAGGCATGAAAAAGATGTTATTTATAAGTTAATGTCTTCTGTATTAAATATAAATTCTATAGGCAGTGAACCTCTTTTGAGTAGTGAGTGCTAGGAAGTGCACCCAAAGGCAAGGACCTTCCCATTTAAAAGTACTTTTAATAGGGTACAAATCTTGTGGGTTAACCCCCACCATGGTTTTCCCTTAACCAGGTTTCCACGTTAAAAATCTTGGTGTCAAGTGTGTTAATTGTGTTTCTGCTCATGTGTAATTGTTTCATGCTTTAATGTTTACATCATTAATCTGTTTATAAGTTGTGAAAGAAGATTAAAAAGGAAAAGGTTAACTTTGTGGGACAATTGATTCACCCCCCTCCTCTCAGTTGTTTGGCCTAATTCCTATAATTGGTATCAGAGGTAAATTCCTCTGAAAGAAGCTTGACCGCTTGAGGAGATCCAGAATTGTTAGATTCAGGGCAGACAACTGAGAGGGGGGGTGAATTAGTTGTACAAAACTTTCTTCCAATTAAACACTTAAATCCACTTTGTAATTCAGCAGCATAAGGATAAATCAATCATATAAACATAATGCATTAAATCAAGAGCAGAAACACATTAACACATATGACACCAAGATTTTGACGTGGAAAACTTGGTTAAGGGAAAAACCACAGGGTGATTAACCCAAGATTGTATTCTTTGTTAGAGGAATAGAAAGAACAAAATGTCACATGCTAATTAGGGCTCACTACTCGAGCACACTGCTCACAAGAGGCTCACTGCCTACAAGAGACACACTGTCTACAAACTGATAAGTATCACATACTTGAACTGGAGAATAACATCTTCACCATGCTTGAATCAATTCCATTTAAGTCTAATACTTCTGCTCTGCCTTTTGGTCTCCTCCTCTCTACCACACTCACATCTCCACTAGTCACACTTTGAAATGAATTTACAATCCCTTATTTATACAAGATATCAAATTAGGAATAATCATCTAAGTCGGCAAACAACTATAAGAACATCCATAGGATGTGTAACACATCCGATTGGCTAGTCTCAGGAAGAACACCATCATCCAAAAGTTATTCTTTAAGTGCGAGCCCCAAATCCAATGCGGACCACCAAAACAAGCTGAACATGATCCAAGGACCTTCACAAGATTTCTTGAATCACCAAAAACATCCACACTTCATCCACTTACTAAAATCCTTCTCTCCTTCATCCAGAACCTCAAGAACACAGTCTGTCATCACTGTCACAAAGGAATAGATGCTTACAGACCTTCAAACCATGGATCAATCAAGTTCACACTTCACAAAGACTTCCTCAACACTCCCCCAAATCCACAGAATAGAATAATGCATTTCTGGATCTCACCGAACCTATCTGTGACACTCTGTCACCTCTGAACTCCTGCCAGGACCAGTTTTACTTGAGTCACCATAACTCCTTCAGATATTCATGTGGAGCTTTGAAAACTTTACTGGATCACCTTAAGACACATATCTACATACCCTTTAAACCATATCCTCTGATCCTCATGTTATCTTGGACGTTTACCTTACTGTCTTCACTGTTCTTCTCTACTCCTGATTAGGACTAATTTTCTCAATATCCTCAGCACTCAGCTCATTCAATCCTTTTCATCAATGCAATAGGGGTATGTCGACATCAATGAAAACATCGGTTTGGCCCATACTTGCAACAATCTCCCCCTTTGTCATTGATGGCAACATATGATGTGAAAAACTATTTTGACCATCAAGACAAGAACTTTTCTTTACTGACACAACTCCCCCTATCACCAACAACCATTCACTTGTCTTCTCTTCCTTTACTGCTCCTCCTTTGATCAGCCACCACTTGTTTTTCACATGTTTTCTCTCCCCCTTTGACATCAATGGCAAAGGGCACATACATGCAATTCCACCATTTCAAAATCATATCAGCTGCTTCCCCTGAGTAGCAGCTCTTCATCATCAATCCAGATCACAAGATATGATTGTGATATCCACCGGA
This sequence comes from Cunninghamia lanceolata, assembly GCA_027924645.1. NCBI lineage: Eukaryota > Viridiplantae > Streptophyta > Pinopsida > Cupressales > Cupressaceae > Cunninghamia > Cunninghamia lanceolata. The sequence goes on along the minus strand of BSBN01000429.1, from coordinate 1,024,656 downwards.
CTTATGCACATCAGTGCACCTTAGTTCATCACTGGAGGGGCAATAACCCCTAACTTCTTCCTGAGATACTCAAAAGAGTCCTTAGGTAGAGGTTTAGTCAAGATGTCTATAATCTGATCCTTGGAAGGCACAAACTCCAATTTGACTTCATTCTTGTTCACTTGTTCTCTCAAAAAGTGAAACTTGATGGATATATGTTTAGTCTTTGAATGCAACATTAGATTCTTAGATATATTTATTACACTTGAGTTATCATAGAAGATTGTGATAGGCTCCTCATACTCTACTCTTATGTCTCTTAGCATTTGCTTCATCCACAAAACTTGAGTGCAACTACCTGCTGCTGTAATGTATTCTGCTTCTGCAGTGGACAGAGATATTGCCTCTTGTTTCTTACTCAGCCAAGAAACCAATCTCTTCCCCAAAAAGAATGCTCCACCACTGGTACTCTTCCGGTCATCCACATCTCCTGCCCAATCCGCATCTATATATGTATGAAGAGAGAATCATGATCTCTAGGATACCATAATCCATACTCAACTGTTCCTTTTAGATATCTAAAAATCCTCTTGATTGCCATGACATAAGATTCTCTAGGATCAGCTTGAAATCTAGCAACAAGACCCACATCATTCATAATGTCTGGTCTGGTTTGAGTGAGATACAATAATCCACCAATCATTGACCTGTACTTTTTCTGATCAGCCTTAGGAGAGTCATCATCTTTGCCCAATTTACATCTGGTGGCCATGGGAGTATTCATTGGTTTTGAGTCTTCCATCCCAAATTTCTTCAACAATTCTTTCACATATTTGGTCTGAGAAATGAAGATTCCTTTCTTTGTTTGAGTGATTTGTAGACCCAAGAAGAAATTTATTTCCCCAAGCATGGACATCTCAACTTCACTTTTTATTTGATTTGCAAAAGTTTTACACATACTATCTCTTCCTCTAAAAATGATATCATCAACAAACACTTCAACAATCAAGATATTTTCATGATCAATTTTGAAATATAAATTACTGTCAGCAGTACTTCTGTTGAAACCAATCTTCAAAAGATGCTTGTCCAATCTTTCATACCAGGCTCTTGGGGCTTGCTTTAGTCCATACAGTGGTTTCTTCAACTTGCAGACCATATCATCATGATCAGACAATTGAAATCCATTTGGTTGCTCAATGTATACTTCTTCTTCCAAGTCATCATTCAGGAAGGCAGACTTGACATTCATCTGATATACTTTGAAATCCTTGAAGGTAGCAAAAGCAAGAAATAATCTAAATGCTTCAATTCTTGCCACTGGAGCAAAAGTTTCTTCAAAATCAACTCCTTCTATTTGAGAGTAACCCTTGCAGACCAATTTGGCTTTATTTCTGATTACTTCACCAACTTCATTCAACTTGTTCTAGAAGACCCATTTTGTTCCAATCACATTCTTGCTTCTAGGTCTGGGAACAAGATCCCAAGTGTGATTTTCCTCAATTTGCATCAGCTCTTCCTCCATTGCTTTAGCCCAGTTTTCATCATTGCAAGCTTCATTCACTGTCTTAGGTTCAATCTTTAAAATCATACAATACTCATTTGAATCTTGAGCAATTCTCCTTCTTGTTTGTACACCTTTGCTTTTATCACCTATGATCTGATCTTCAGAGTGGTTCAGTCTTACATACCTGGGAACTTTGGGAGTTTCCTACATTTCTGATTCTTGACCAGGCTCATTCAAACTTATCTCTTCTTCCCGATTTGCTAGATCAGTCTAGATCTGAGTCTCAGAAGGGACTTGGACTCCTTGGATCAAAACATCATTATGATCATCTTCATCATATTCATAAAACCTTGAGGGTTTTTCAATTCCTTCATCAACCTTCACATTTGTACTTTCTATAATCTTTCTCAGTCTCTTACTTTCTATAATCTTTCTTAGTCTCCTGTTATAACACTGGTATGCTTTGCTTTGAGTAGAGTAACCCAAGAATATTCCTTCATCACTTCTAGCATCAAAATTGCCTAGATCTTCATCTCTTTTGATGTAACATTTGCTGCCAAAGACTCTGAAATATCTCACAGTAGGAGTGATGCCAAACCAAAGTTCATAAGGAGTCTTACCAGTATTGCTTCTGATTTGAACTTGATTGAGAGTATAGATTGCAGTGCTCATAGCTTCTCTTCAATAGATCTGAGGAACATTTGCTTCCATCATCATTGTCCTAGATGCTTCCTGGATGGTCTGGTTCTTTCTTTCCACTACTCCATTCTATTGTGGAGTCCTAGGAGTAGACAACTATCTCTTTATTCCATGCTTCTCACTGAATTCTAAGAACTCACCGGATGTGAATTCTCCACCTCTATCAAACCTCAGACATTTCAATTTTAATCCAGTTTCATTATCTACCATAGCCTTGAATATTTTGAATTTCTCAAGAGCTTCTGATTTCTCTTTTAGAAAAGTTACCCACATCATCCGGGAATAGTCATCAATTAGTAGCATGAAGTATCTATCACCTTGTACACTCTTGATTCTTGTCAGACCACATAAATCAGTATGAATTAAGTCCAATAATCCGGTAGAGGATAGTTCCTTACTCTTGAATGTGACTCTGCTTAGCTTACCCAACTGACATTCTTTGCACAAGCTATTAGTAGGTTTCACTAGTTTTGGAAGATCTCTTATAGCTTGAGTGTTACTTATCTTGATGATGTTATCAAAATTCACATGACACATCCTCCTATGCCATAACCAACTCTGATCAACTTGAACAAATAAGCAACTTTTATCAATACCAACCAAGTGGAAGATATTACCTTTAGTTTGAGTACCAGATGTAATCTCTGTTCTAGAACTTTCAAAGACCTTGCATTTTCCATTCTTGAATCGAAGATCATAGCCTTTGTCCACCAACTATCCAACATTGAGAAGATTGTACTTCAATCCTTCAACATACAGTACATTACCGGTTTTGTTCCTTCCATCAAAAGAAATAGTTCCTCTACCTCTGATTCTACCAGCAGAATTATCACCAAACTTTACCACTTCTCCTTCAGACCTCTCCAAATCTATGAACTTATTTTTGTCACCTGTCATATGGTGAGAGAATCCACTGTCAATGACCTAATCATCCTTCTCTTCAACTTGGGCAGCCAGAGCTCTTTCCACAGTCTTATGATTGACAGATATAGAGGACATTGGATCTTCTTCCTTGATGACAATGAACACCCATTCATTTCTGGATTTGTTTCCTGTCTTTGATTCATCATCTGTTACTCCTTCATTATCATCATCTTCATGTACATAGTAACAGTTCTTTTGGATCCTTGGCTTGATAGGATTTTGCCTTGAAAATCTTTCTAGACACCTTGAGGCAAAATGACCAATCTTATTGCAGTTAAAACACTTAAAAGTCAATTTCCCTTCATACTTACCAGATCCTCTTGGTAGTCTTTTAGCAATAAGGGCTTCAAGATGAGCAATTTCTGCTTCTTCTTCTTCCAAGTCTTTTCTTGCTTTTTCATACCATGATAGTTTCCTTGAAGAGTTCTCTCCCAGATCAAACCTTTATTTACCTTTTACAGAGGCACTGGCTTTGAATGTAGATTCAGTCTTAGGAGGGGCATCTCCAAACTCGGTCATTTCAAATGCAACCAATTGATCTCTTGTGATAGTTGTATGGGCTCTGAATTCTTCAATGGTAGCAACCTTGATTTTATAAGAAGCAGGAAGGGATCTGAGAATTTTGCCAACAATCTCATCTTCATCCAAGACTCCACCAACACATCTAATTCCACAAACAAGCTCATTTACTCTTGGCATAAAAGTAGTGATATTTTCATCTTCTCTCATCTTCAAATTTTCAAATTTCCCTTTCAGACTTTGTAGCCTTGCACATTTAACATACTTGTCTCCTTCATGCAGAAGTTCCAGTTTTTCCCAAATCTCAAAAGCAATTGGTAGGTCAATAACATTTGAAAGCTCTGAATCAGATAATGCACTTAGAAGAGCTTCTATAGTCTGCAGATTATTTTCAACATCAGTGATTTCATTTGGGGCTTTCGGGCCACCCTGTGGAGGAGTATACTTTGTTGAAGCCATGTTCTAGTATTGCATTCCCATACATTGTAGGTGACATTTCATGCGACTTTTCCAAAGATTAAAATTGGTTCCATCAAAATTTGAACTATCCTTTTTGTAGGATGACATCCTGGATCTCCTCAAGTGGTTAAGCTCTTTTGGAGGAACTTGGCTCTGATACCAATTGTTAGATTCAGGGCAGACAACTAAGAGGGGGGTGAATTAGTTGTACAAAACTTTCTTCCAATTAAACACTTAAATCCACTTTGTAATTCAGCAGCATAAGGATAAATGAATCATGTAAACATAATGCATTAAATCAAGAGCAAAGACACATTAACACACATGACACCAAGATTTCTATGTGGAAAACCCGGTTAAGGGAAAAACCACAGGGTGATTGACCTAAGATTATATTATTTGTTAGAAGAATAGAAAGAACAAAATGGCACATGCCAATTAGGGCTCACTACCCAAGCACACTACCCACAAGAGGCGCACTACCTACAAGAGACACACTGTCTACAAACTGATAAGTATCACATACTTGAATTGGAGAATAGCATCTTCACCATGCTTGAATCAGTTCCATTTAAGTCCAATACTTCTGCTCTGCCTTTCGGTCTCCTCCTCTCTACCACACTCACATCTCCACCAGACACACTTTGAAATGACTTTACAATCCCTTATTTATACAAGACATCGACTTAGGAATAATCATTTAAGTCGGCAAACAACTACAAGAACATCCATAGGATGTGTAACACATCCGGTTGGCTAGTCTTAAGAACACCATCATCTAGAAGTTATTGTTCAAGTACGAGCTCCAAATCTAATGCGGACCACCAAAATGAGCTGAACATGATCCGAGGACCTTCACAAGATTTCCTAAATCACCAAAAACATTCACACTTCATCTGCTTACTGAAATCCTTCTCTCCTTCATCCAGAACCTCAAGAACACAGTCTATCATCACTGTCACAAAGGAATAGATGCTTGTGGACCTTCAAACCATGAACCAATCAATTTGACACTTCACAAAGACTTCCTCAACACTACCCCAAATCTGTAGAACATGATAATGCATTTCTGGATCTCACCGGACCTGTCTGTGACACTCTGTCACCTCTAAACTCCTGCCAGAACTGGTTTTACTTGAGCGGCCACAACTCCTTCAGATATTCATGCGAACCTCTAAAAACTTTACTAGATCACCTTAAGACACATATCTACATACCCTTTAAACTGCATCCTCTGATCCTCATCTTATCTTGGACTTTTACCTTACTGTCTTCACTATTCTTCTCTATTCCTGATTAGGACTAATTTTCTCAATATCCTCAGCACTCAGCTCATTCAATCCTTTTCATCAATGCAACAAGGGTATGTTGACATCAATGACAACACCGGTTAGGCCCATACTTGAAACAAGAATGTTGACTTACAAGAAAGACAGCCCAAGATTTGATGTAACAAATTACACTCTATGGAAGATGCACATGCAATGTCATTTGCAATGTACGGGTGATGCATACTGGTTGATAACTAAGAATGAATATAAGATTCCATAAAAATGTCTTACAATTCTAGATGAAATCAAAGATGTTCAGAACAACACTAAAGCTATTGAAGCCTTGTTGAGTGCCCTGTCTAATACAAAAATGACAAATGTACTAGAATTGAAAACCATGCATGAAATCTGGGAGAAGTTGGAAACACTACATGAAGGTGATGAACATGTCAAATGTGCCAAGCTACAAAGCCTAAAGGGTAGATATGAAAGCTTAAGGATGAGTGAAGATGAAAATATTACCTGCTACATGCTAAAAGTGAATGAACTTGTGAGCGATATAAGGTGTGTGGGTGGAAAATTGGAAGAATCATAAATTGTTTCCAAAGTGCTCAGATCCTTACCTTTGGCCTATAAGCATAAAGTTGCTGCCATTGAAGAAATCAGGACTATGACAACTATTACAAGGGATTAGTTGGTTGGCAAACTTTTAGCTTTTGAAATGGGTGAGTTTGGTGATTCTTTTCCTAGGTATGAATCTGTATTTAAAGCCAATATTCATGGAAAACAAAAATATGATCCAGGTGAAAGCTCTTCAAGAAGATCTAACAGATTCGATAGGACAAGGAAGGATCCTGAAGGTGATGAAATTGAGTTTGATGAACTTGAAGCCCTTTTTGCCAAAAGATTGCCAAGAGGATCCGATAAGTATGAAGGAAAGTTGCCATTCAAACGTTTTGCTTGTAATAAGATTGGTCATTTTGCCTCAAGGTGTCTAGAGAGGGGTTCAAGGACAAACCATAACAAACCTGGAGTTCAGAAGAAATGCTACTATGTCCAAGAAGCTAGTGAAGGAGTCACAGATGATGAATATGATCATGGAGGTTCCACTGAAAATGATTGGGTACTCATTGCTATCAAAGAAGAAGATCCGGTGCCTACTGAATCTACTAGTTGTGCAAATGTGGAAAGTGCCTTGGCTGCTCAGGTTGTAGAAAAAGATGAATGGGTAATTGGTAGTGGATGTTCTCATCATATGAATGGTGATAAAAGTAAGTTGGTAAGATTTGAAAAATATGAAGGTGGAATTGTGAAATTTGGAAACAACTCAGCTGGTAGAATCTGTTTTGATGGTAAGAATAACACTAATGATGTTCTATATGTGGAAGGATTGAACCATAATCTTCTTAGTGTTGGGCAGTTAGTTGACAAGGGTTATGATCTCTGATTCAAGGATGGAAAATACAGAATCTTGGAAAGCTCCAGAACTAAAATTGCATCTAGTACTTAGACTAGAGGTAACATCTTTCATTTAAGTAGTTCTAGCAAAAGTTATTTGATTGCTCATATTTATCAGAGTTGGTTATGGCATAGGAGAATGTGTCATGTGAATTTTGATAACATTGTCAAGATAAGTTCTACTCAAGTTGTGAGAGATCTTCCAAAACTTGTGAAACCTGTTGATAACATGTGTAGAGAATGCCAATTGGGTAAACAGAATAAAATTTCATTCAAGAGTAAAGAATAATTTTCAAGTGGATGGCTAGAACTTGTGCATACTGATCTATGTGGCCCTGCTAGAATTAGGAGTATGCAAGGAGACATATATTTTATCTTGTTGATTGATGATTACTCTCGGATGATGTGGGTAACCTTTTTGAAAGAAAAATCAAAAGCTCTTGACAAGTTCAAGGTGTTCAAGATTATGGTGGAAAATGAGACTGGTGAAAAAATAAAGTGTTTGAGATCCGACAGAGGTGGAGAGTTTACCTCTAGTGATTTTGATACATTATGTGAAAAACATGGAATAAAAAGACAATTATCTGCTCCTAGGACTCCTCAACAAAATGGAGTCATGGAAAGAAAGAACCAGACCATTCAAGAATCTGCCAGGACCATGATGATGGAAGAAAAAGTTCCACATGTCTATTGGAGAGAAGAAGTGAGTATTGTTGTCTACACTCTCAATCAGGTACAAATCAAAGGAAATTCTAGTAAGACCCCTTATGAACTATGGTTTGGTCATCCGCCTACTCTAAGATACTTTAGAGTTTTTGGTAGTAAGTGTTATATCAAAAGAGATGAGGATCTAGGCAAGTTTGAAGCAAAAAGTGATGAAGGGATATTTCTAGGTTACTCTACTAAAAGAAAGGCATACTGGTGCTTTAACAAAAGATTGAAAAAGATTCTTGAAAGTGCAAATGTTAGAGTTGATGAGAGGAAAGGGCATTCTAGGTCTTGCGGATATGAATCAGATGATCAAGATGAAAGTCAAAGTCAAGGAAGACAAGTTCAAACCTAGACTTAGATTCAGATTGATCTAAAAAATCCAGTGACTCAAGAGGTTAGTATAGATGTTGAAGAACAAGCTCAAGAAACAAAGGTTCAAATAAATCCAAAAACTCCTAGGTATGTAAGACTGAATCATCCTAAAGATCAGATCATAGGAGATAGATATAAATGTGTTCGAACTAGGAAAAGAATTGTTGAAGATCAAGAGGAAATTTGTTTGATTTCAAATATTGAACCAAATTCAGTAAGTGAAACTTGTAATGATGAAAATTGGGTAAAATCCATGGAAGAAGAATTAATACAAATTGAAAAGAATCACACTTGGGATCTTGTTCCTAGACCTAAAGACAAAAATGTGATTGGAACTAAATGGGTCTTTCGAAATAAACTAAATGAAGATGGTGAAGTTGTAAGAAACAAAGCAAGGTTGGTCTATAAAGGATATTCTCAAGTGGAAGGAATTGATTTTGAAGAAACTTTTGTGCCAGTGGCAAGAATAGAGGTAGTCAAATTATTTCTTACATTTATTGCTTATAAATATTTCATGGTCTATCAGATGGATGTCAAGTCAGCATTCCTAAATGGAGAATTAGAAGAAGTCTACATTGAGCAACCAGAAGGATATTAGTTGTCTGATCAGAGAGATATGGTCTGTAGGTTGAGGAAAGCATTATATGGACTCAAACAAGCCCTAAGAGCCTAGTATGCAAGATTAGATAAGTATCTGCTAAAGCTAGGATATAGCAAAGGAACTACTAACAATAATCTTTACTTCAAGATTGCTCATGAGAATATTCTGATTGTTGAAGTATTTGTTGATGATATCATTTTTGGTGGAAATGAGAGTATGTATAAAACATTTGTTGATCAGATGCAGAGTGAATTTGAGATGTCCATGTTTGGTGAAATGAATTTCTTCTTAGGTCTACAAATCATTCAGTCAGATAAAGGTATCTTCATATCTCAATCTAAGTATGTGAGAGAATTGTTGAAAAAGTTTAGAATGGAAGATTCAAAGCCAATGGGTACACCCATGGTAACCAGATGTAAGCCCCCCTAAGGAAAATAAAAAAGGTATAGATCAATGATTGGAGGACTGCTCTATCTGACTCAGACCAGACCTAATATCATGAATGTAGTTGGACTTGTTGCTAGATTTCAAGTTGATCGTAGAGAATCCCATGTTGTAGCAGTCAAGAGAATTTTTAGATATCTAAAAGGGACACTTGATTATGGCTTATGATATCCAAAGGATAATGACTTCACTCTTCATGCATATACAGATGTTGATTGGGCAGGAGATGTGGATGATAGAAAAAGTACTAGTGGTGGTGCATTCTTCTTGGGAAGTAAATTGGTTTCTTGGTTGAGAAAAAAGTAGGAGGCAATATCCCTATCTATAGCAGAGGCAGAGTATATAGTAGTAGAAAACAATTGTACTCAAGTTCTGTGGATGAAGCAAATACTGAAGGACATCAGAATTGTGTTTGAGGAGCCTGTCACAATCGTTTGTGATAATTCAAGTGCAATAAGCATCTCAAAGAATCCAGTGTTGCATTCAAAGACAAAGCACATATCAATGAAGTTTCACTTTTTGAGAGAGAAGGTTAATGAGAATGAAGTTAGATTGGAGTTTGTTTCTTCAAAGGATCATATTGCAAATATTTTCACCAAGCCTCTACCCAAGGATACTTTTGAGTATCTCATAATGAAGTTAGGGATTATTACCCCTCCTGATCAGAACTAAGATGCACTAGGGTGCATCAGTCTGGTGGAATTCATAGTCATATCTTGTGATCCAGATTGATATTAAGGAGATACTACTTAGGGGGAGTAGTCAGTATGCAAATTTTGAGATCAGTTTGAAATAAAAAGGGGAAGAAAAAGTTGCAAATATGTGCCCTTTGCCATTGATGTCAAAGGGGGAGAGAAGTCATGTGAGAAACTAGTTGCTGATGAAAGGGGGAGCAGTGAAGAAAGTAGTTACAGAAGTGATAAGAGAAAGGGGGAGAAGTTCTTATCTTGATGGTTGAATCAATTTTTCACATCATATGTTACCATCAATGACAAAGGAGGAGATTGCTATAAATATGTGCCTAATTGGTGTTGTCATTGATGTCAACATATCCTTGTTGCCATTGGTGTCAACTGTATCCTATTTTGTTTAGAAGACTGGAATGTTGAGGATATTGAGAAAATTAATGAAGATCAATGTATGTGGACCATATGGTTTTGTAGAGGATTGTCTGAAGTAGCTCTAGTTAAGTTTTGAGAGGTTCACATAAAGATTTGAAGAAGCTATGGTCATCTGAGTAGAACTAGGTTTTGCTATGTTTAGAAGAGGTAGAGTGACAGTAAATTGGTCTGGATTGCTCTACATTGGAATATTATGATCTGCGGTTCTAAAGACATGTTTGGGAAGTCCATGTGTATCATCAACTCAAGTGGTTCATTGTTTAGAGGTCCGCAAGCAATCTTTCTAGTGTGACAGTCATGGCAAACAGTGTTCTTGAGGTTCTGAGAGAAGATGCAAGTGATTCTGATGATTTGGAGGAGTGCGAATGTCTTTGTTAAATTCAATGTGCTTGTGGAGTTCTCTAGATCATGTGCCTGTTGTGTTGGAGGTCCACATTGAAGATTAAACTCGTTGTTGAAGATTTCTTCTTTAGTGTTGTTATTTTTCCCAGTCTTGGCCGATGGAATGATTCAAGCGTGTTATGGATGATCTAAGAGCAATTCTATGGAGCGTGGCATGTTCATCGAGGAAAATTTGAGTCCTAGTTATGTTTGGCTTACAACATAGAGATTCACATTAAGTCAGATGTTTGGAGTGCCAACCTTGATGTTTATTCCAAGGTTGATAAAGCATATAAAGACGTGCAGTTGAGTTATGGAAAATCATCCTTGTACGAAATAATCAAAATCCCAAGAAAGGATCAGATGCAAAGCAGAGAAGAGGAGGAGCAGAGGAACAAGAATAGTAAAGGATGAAGTGATAGTGAAGAAGTATTTGGGAGAAGAGCAGGAGTTTTATGAGCATTCAATGAGACTGAACCAGGCATGAAGAAGATGCTATTTATCAGTTAATTCCTTCTGTATTAAATATAAATTCTGTAGGCAGTGAGCCTCTTTTGAATAGTGAGCTCTGGGCAGTGTGCCCGAAGGCAAGTGCCTTCCCATTTTCAAGTACTTTTTAACAAGGTACAAATCTTGTGGGTTAACCCCCGCCGTGGTTTTCCCTTAACCAGGTTTCCATGTTAAAAATCTTGGTGTCAAGTGTGTTAATTATGTTTCTACTCATGTGTTATTGTTTCATGCTTTAATGTTTACATCATTAATCTGTTTATAAGTTGTGAAATAAGATTAAAAAGGAAAAGGTTAACTTTGCGGGACAACTGATTCACCCCTCCCCTCTCAATTTTCTGGACTAATTCCAACATATGGGTATATGGACAATATAATGGATGAAGAATAATGGTAGAAGGTGTAGGCTTATGATTAAGATTGTGGATTTGGATTTCTCCATAGATTTTCTTTTGTTTTTAGATTTTACAAAGAGTCTTTGGAGAAAATCCTTCAAGTATTCATTGGTTGATGGATTAGAGCTTGGAAAGTTTGATGGTAGTGTTCGTATAGGACTAGTAGGCTTTGGGATAGGCATTCTATTGGATGGTGATGGAGGGATGATAGGATTAGACTTAGGTGGGAAGATTTTATGGTTTAGGCTTTAAGTGTGTTGGGGATTTGATTAATGGATTAGGATTATATGATGGATGGATGGATGAGGGGGGCTAGTAGATGGATTGGTGTATGATTCCAAACTTGAGGTGGTATTTCCCTTGTCAAGAGTATCATTAAGATGACTTAAGGATTTGTAATCTTGTTGTGAGGAGTGACTGGTGCTAGCATGCACATATTGTGAAGAATTTGGAGATGAATATTGAGGAATATTCATAAGATTAGTTGATGTGGAGGGACTAAGTTGGCATGATGATGGGGTGACTCATGAGATTGGGATGAAATTTGTTGATGTTGTGGTTGTGTTTGTTGGGTTTGGGATTGGTAGGAGGCTATGAGTTGTTGGATTTCGACCTAGGAGGTTTTGTATTTGTTTGTATGATTTGTTGGTTTAGGGGTTGTTCTAGTTGGAGTGTTTGGATGGTATCTTGTAGTTATTGTGCTAGGATCTTTTTCTCTAGTGTTGGGATGGAGTTACACATAGGTTGAAGTCTCCGTATTTTAGTTTGTTCCTCCAAGTATGCCTCATAATCTACAAGATTCTCATCATTATTAGAACTAGGAGGAGGGCCTCCTCGAAGTATGAGTTTGGGTTTTGAATTTGACCTAGATTTATTGAGGATCACAACCATTTTGATGAATAAGGATTGGATTAGGTTCAAGGATGCAAATATGAGTAAGATGATGATAAATGAATTAGGTGGGAAATGGATGGATTGGATGATTTGACCGATTAAAGAGCTTCTTAGGATTCACAATGACAAATGGTGACAAGAATGCACTTCAAGCACAAAAACAAAATGTCCAGATGTCTAATAGGAAGTATAAGCGTAATGTGTATGTTCAATATCCCCTTAAGGCCAAATTTCCACAGGTCTCAACATAATTGAATACAATTGAAAACAATGCCCAATCTACCTAAGGTTAATGCCAATGACAGCTTGTTCAAGCCCACAACTTGGAATCTCCTTCAACACTAATGTAGGAACACCTATGTGGGTGTATACACTTTTGTCTTTGCAAGAGAGGATAGGTAGGGGCCTCCAAGACTGGAATGATAACCTGATCACCCTCTTGGAAAGCCAACAAGTAGCTTATGCTAAGCCAATGATTTTTGTCTCATCTCAGGGGAACCATATGGTGAGTATCTTTAGAGAACATATCCTCTTCCATTGAACAAGACACCAACAACTCAATCAATAGGGTAGGCTTCTAACTTAAGGTGTCTAGTAAGAATTTGGGGACTTAACGCTCATTCATGTGGCAGCAACTCACTTAAGAACCTATCCCAACCACTTACATCAATCCTTCAAGAGGAAAGAATGGGGTTAACCTATCTCACACACAAGTGTATGGATACTGGGGAACTGTCGGAATGAGTATACATCACCAAGAAGTCTACGGTTTTCACCTCAACCTTTTATATAGTGGACTGAATTGAAAGTATCGCTTCGAGTCGTCCCTTGGTGTGAGTACCTCTTTTCCCACCAAGACAGGCTCTTCTAAAAAAGAAAAAGAAGATAGAACAATTTCTCTTACACCCAAGATCCGTTGAGAGGCAAGGGGATAGGATACTTTTGTTCTACCTTAAGATCTACTAACACGAAGTGTGCAAATGCACTAGACACATCAAACATTTAGATTCTTTTTAAAACACCAATTGAAATGTTCCTATATTAATATGAAAACACACAAAAGATATCCTGCAAGGAAATGTATTAGTAATTTGCAAAATTTTGTGTCTTGGACGCACGAGAAGCTGCAAGAAAATATTAGAACAAAATGAATGGTCCTGCAAAAATTCACACAAAAACATTAACGCACAACAAGAAGAAAATGTTTGATTTTCCAAAATGAAAGATTGAATTTCAAATGATTATACATGTGAATCCAAGATGTTTATGACAAAATGGCCTATTCCACTATGTAGTTCATCTAATCACTTTTACAACGCCTGTAAAATTATAAAAATTTGCAAAAGTTATGTTGTATGAGAAAAAAAACCTCCTAGGGCTAAAAATTGGCACCCTGGCGATTTGTCTAACAAATTTCGATAACAATTTGCAGCAATTGATCACATGTAGATAATTTATTTTGTATGATGAAAGGAAATGTCTTGTAATTATGATATGTCTTGATAATATGCAACAGCTTCATTGACAATTATCTTTTTGTGGAAATGTTACATCAAATGTTATGATTGTCACAAGAGGTTCACATGAACTATTATGAGATCAAATTAACACAAGACAACAAGTATATTGATTGGAACAACAAATAAGTTTAGAAATCTTCTGGCATGAATGATGTATGGCCTGAGATAATACGTTGATAGCCAACGAAATTAAAAAGCTATTGCACCAAGGCTCGAGGAATATGCCAACATATGAGTTAGAGAATTTTCTAGGCGTGAATTTATTTCAGGCGTTAGACAATTTTATGGGCATTGTAATAAGATATTCAAGGAATGTGCTGATAGGAAGACCGATGAGATTCAAGGAATACGCTGCTAGAAATAGCCTGCAAGTTTAGGGACATTTACAAACACTTGCACTCATATGACTCATGAAACATGCCGATAGGAACAACCGACGAGTTTAAAGATTTTTCTGAGTTTGCTTTACGACATTGAGATAATTTTTCGGGTGCTATAATGATCACATATAATACCACATTAACTTACACTTGCACCCATAAGAGGTTCAAAGGATACGCTGATAAAAATCTTTGCCCTACATTTTGAGATTTCTACACCTTTAAATGCAACAGAGAATCCAATTGGTTTTCAAAACCAACTTAACACCCAACACTCATTTGTAAGCGTTGAAAATGTTCTTGATGAATATCAGAGCTCCCACATTATTTTACATTTACCCTAATTTGAAATGTGGTTACAAAACATGCAAAGAATGGATTATTTAGAAAAATATGTCATGGTTTAAGAAAGATTCCACAACCCCTTCTATCGTTTTAAATAAAAATAATGTTTTTGTGGTGATCACAGGTGATGCTAAATAAAGTGATCTGAAATCAATCTTGCACTATGAAAATATGCCCTTAATCATAATAGATGATGCTAAATAAAGAAATAAAACTTGTACTATAATGATTATGCACTGACATAAACTAGGAATAATGAAGGGTCATCCATCGAAGCACATTGAAAGGCAGATTATTGACAATGATGGAGTTACAAGAGCTCTGGGATCAATGGAGGAGTCGGATTAATAGGCACAAACATTCGATTAATAGGAGCATGTTCACATCGGGTTCACCAATTGTTGTAGGAGATATAAATTTCACTGAAAAAGGTATGTAAACCATTGCAAACCCTAAAAATTCATATCTAATGCACCATCAAAAGCTAATGATAAACTATTGAAAACCAGATAAATATAAATGTTACCGAAGTACTTAGAATGTGGTTGCTCAAAATTTTAGCATAACTCCAATGTAATTTCTCCAGGGGATGAAATTGGAAAATAGTTGGGTTTTTATAAAGTTTGGATAGAAGTGGTTCGAGGATGGTTAAACGGTTGGTTGAACGGTATCTTTTAATTTCTAGTTTTAATTTTTGGTTTAGGTTAATAATAAATTAAAGTTGTTAAATTTAATTTATTATTAACGAGAGGTTTTAGGTTAAATAAATAATAAATTATAATTAATTTATTATTCATGGAAAATGTTTAAAAGGGGAGGATTTAATTAATTAATTAAATCTCATGTAAAGGGTAAGGTAGGTAAATAATAAATTAATTTTTTAATTTTAATTTATTATTTATGGAAGATGGTGATTAAAGGTAAACTAGGGAATAATAAGGAACAAATAGGATAGTCAGGATATGGTCAAATTTAGATGTCTACAATCATATCATAGGATTTTAGGTCATTCTACCAATCAGTGCTAGGCTTTAAAGACTAAAATCCAATATTTCATTAATTAGGTGGACGTTCTTATTTCTCTTTATGATACACCTCCCCTTTTTACTCATGGTCACAATATTGATTTGATAAACCATTCTAACATAACACATCTATTGATATTTATGCATGATACATATGATGATAACTGCATGATACTCTTGACATACCCACACATGACCCTCCTTTCAATAATCATGTCACTTCTATTTCTCCTTTTACATGTACCACAATTGTGGAGCTTATCCCTTCCTTTGATAACTCTACACATAAGACTATGATATATTTTCCTCCTTTAAATTTATCATTTTCACTAAAATTTCTCTTCACCCTCTAAAATTCCCTTCATACAATTCTCCTTACATGACACATTTGCCTAATTTATCCCCATAGGGTTTTACACACATTGATCCATTCCCTAATGAGTATTAGACTTCCTTTCTTGGTTGATCCTACATTGCCTTCAATGCCTTTTATTTTCTCACCCCCTAATATTCTTTATTATTATCCTTTCTTTTATTTGTTTATGAATTTCCCTATTTGACCTCTATTCTATCCACATCATCAATACCTTGTGTACTTGGATTATTTTGTTTATTCAACCCTTCCAAATGCTTATCATCAATTTTCCCACTCTTCATTACATAATTACAATACTATTATATCACCAACTCCATTCATTATTTTCACCATCTAGGCTTCCTTATCACACTTTTGTAGTTACTCAAGGCCTTATCAAGTAGTGGTGGATCTAGCTACAACACCTTCTACTTATGCATCATTGATGTATGAGAGTTTGATGTGACTATTACGCCCATTTCATCATACACATATCATGCTTTGTTGCCATAATTACACCTTTCACATTTTATACTAAACCCTTATAGTATCTCATCACTTCCATATATCTTTCTTACTTATAACACTCTTATGAACCTAGTTACATTATTCCTAGATTTTATCCCCTTCCCACTACATGATCCTACCACCATTATTCTCTTTTAACTTTATACACATTCACTATCCTTTATACACATTCACTTTGCAATATCTGACACCACTTGTATATACTAGAGGCTTGTAGGTGGACCTTTCTAATTTTTCACTCATAGTGTTGATCCCAAAGACTCTAGCCTACTACGATACACATTGAAAAGGATGTATAACCAAAATACATTTAATTCAACAACATATAAAATATCTTTATACACTTAGTATAGCCTTCAATGATGATCCCTTGTACCTTCATAGTTGTATGGGGTTAGGCTTAGGGGGTAGCACTAGAAAATCAAAAAATATGCACAAATCAAAAGCAAAGGAAGCAAAGAAAATGAAACTTGATGGTATGAATACCAAATGTATTCCTTTCTCCACCATAATTACTTTTGGTAGATATAATTGGTTGAGTTCTCCCCCTTGGTCTGATGTATTGACTCTCTTTTGAGATAAATCTAGGGTACACTTATGACTTGAGGATGTCCTCCCCTCTTAATTGATCTATTATAACTACTATATATGGAAATATAAATTCAACTGTAAATATGATCTTAACCAAATTGATATATAACCAAATGGATATTGCAAGAAAGTAAATCAACAAAACAAATAAATATAGAACAAAAGAACAAATACATAACACAACACATTTATATGGAGAAACCTTTCGAGAAAAACTCCACCAAGAAGAGAGGCCAAAGTATATATTAGCTTCAAAAATAGAGATTACATACAATCCTTCCTTTCTCCTCTTCAATCTTCACTCCTTCAACCAAACAAAGTTTTCACTTTAATTCATCATGTTACATTTCTACCACCATAACCCCTATTTATATAGCATTTTCACCCTCTAAATGGGGAATCCAAGTTGGTTATCATATCCCAACACCTTCCTTGGGAAAATCCAAGAATTTATCGCATCAAACAATGTAGGTTATAACCCCATTACTCTCCTCTTACACATGGACAACTAATTTTTCCTTATGGACACCTAATTTGTCCTATCATACAAGGTGGTTTTCGTCTTCATGTAGAGGTGTTATAACCATCCAAAACATCATCACAAATTTCCAAAACAACCTCATGGGGAGTTGGGCACCTAAAACAAAACCTAACCTCAAAGATTTATTTTTGATAATAGTAACTTCCTACCAGTAAATAATTAATTACCAACCCTCGGTAAAAATTAGTTATCATACCAATAAAATCCTAATGGTAAAATATTTACAATTGATGATGAATCCCTCATCCCTTATGAATGATTCACAAAAAATATTAGGAGTAATTAAATACATAGGATTTACAAGGTTGATGGCACCTTAATCCTAACATGATCTTGCATGGAATTTGATTGGATACCTACTCATCATTCCATCCCTACCACTTATTCTAGTTCCATGGTTATTTGTCTCCTTTTGATTCAAAGTTTAATAATATCTATTACATTGTTCCTTGAGTAGTATATGGCATACCTTACATTAATATTTATTACATTCCACACTACTAATGTCATAATACTTTCCTCTATCACACTTATCATTTACCTTTCTATTTGCACACATCTAATAAGAACTTAACTTAAAAGGTTTTACAATTTAGTTAACTTTCCCTGCAGTCTCAATACATAAGCATTTGGTGTTGTTCCTCAATCTACATACTTGTGATTGGTTCCTAATATTATATAGTTGTCTTCTTCCTATATACCTATCATAGAATGTTTTTAATCTTCTTCTATCTTATTATCTTATACATCCCTTAGGGGCATTATCACATCCTACTTAGATAAGGGCATGCCCTATTTCGTCCCACCTTTTCAATCTATACACATGCACTATGACTCTTATATCACATACTTAAACAATGGGATTTCACATGACAATTATTATTTCTTGATCCTATCATCTTCTATTATTCTATCATGCTTACTCATTCCCTATGTGCATATCATATTCATCTCTTGAAATTTGGGACACATGCTCCACTCTCTTTGGTCCCATGATATTAGCATTATGATCATTTATTCTCAACCATTCACCACTCTATGCCCATTACTTGACCACCTATCTATGATCGTGATATTTACCTTACCCATATTATAGATCGACCATTAGCCCTCCATTGGATCCATACTTCCCTATCACTAGGGCATCACTTTCTTGTTCCCCCTCTTTCCCATATTATCCCACTATTACCTAGCATGAAATTAGTCATCTTTCACCTTTACCTATTACCTTAATTAACTAGCTCGATTCTATTTCTTTTTAATTTAACATGGGGTATATCATCCTTATCATTTATATCAGCAACACAGACATTATAAATTTTACCCAAAGATGGGTCTACCACCTCTAACCCAAATTAACTAGTGAGTGGGCCTAGCTTGGCATTGTTGAACATAATGGGGTGCTGAGACGGGGGTGAATCAACATGCTTAAAAACTTTAAACAAACATTTGCTGATAAAACTAAAGAACTTGGAGAATTGAAAGGAAAACATGCAATTCAAGAATCAACACACAACACCAGCATTTTAATGTGGAAAACCCTAAAGTAGGAAACAACCATGGTGAGGATTAGCTCACAATATATTCTTCTCCAACAAAAGTATTACAACATTGTTTTAGGGATACAACCCAAGGAAGCTACTACTCCCTGATTTAATGCTTACAACAACTTCAACCTTGATTTAGGGCTACAACCCAAGGAAGCTACTACTCCCTAAGTGCTCTACTCACTACAAATGGGATTTATAAAATGGACTGTTGTAAATTAGACATCTAAATTATGTCGATAATGCAGTCTTCTATCTCTGCTTAATGCTTTCCTTCAAATTGATTCTACACACTTCATTTCTTGCATTTTTCTCTGCTTATAGTCACATTACTCCTATTCATTACTTTACACATGAAATTTATCTTCTATAAATATCCTCTACATCACTTCAAAACACTAATTAGGTCAGCATCAAAGCATCATTAGATGAAATGTGTACCTCTTCACAAGTCGGCCTAAAAACATGCAATATGATAAGAGAAACTTGTTGTGGACCTTAGGGATTTATGAAAAGGATCAAGGTACATATTTACATACCTTCCAGACTTGAGAAAATTAATCAGGAGCCTCTGTATATTTTGATACATAACTGGTCAGCTCATGCTTCTCAAGACAATCAACTATTCATCTTTCTACTATCAAGGAGAAGCCAAAAACTCAATGCAGACCAAGGATTATTTCATGCATGAGCTCAAAAATATCCATACACCTTACCGAAGAAGTATCATATCAAACTATGCATCTGCAAGGCAAAAAACATGACTCTTTGTAGAAAATAGAGCATTCCAAACCTTGTGTGATACTTCACATCCCAAGATATGATGTTGTAGTGACGTTCCAAGCCTGGAGCCTTTTGGGAATGAACTTAGACATCAATATATGCTACATATCATATCTGCACACCTTTATCTGATGTTTCCGAAGGTATTCATAAGATGACTTGGATAACCAAGATTCTGGATCAGACTATATTGCCTCTATCACTTAAGTACTATCTTTACGAATCACCAAAGCACTTAAAACTTCATCATAACATGTCTCATACATATTTTAGTCATTCTTCAGAGCCTCATGACAAACAAATCTCTTCTGGAGGAATGCGGAGCATTCCATTATGTCCCTATTACTGCATTGCTTTGTCTAGGTGATGGCCGATACATTTGTTCCTTGTAACTTTTCATATTTAAGATGTGAGGTGCTGAAAACTTGGATATATCATGTCAAGACATACAAGAAGATATATTTGGAACCGTAAGATCAAATCTTTCTTTTTGGGGAAGTACAGACCAAATCAAGTTGACTCTGCCTTAGGATGTGCACTATGAATTCCTTAATTAGTTTTCTGCTTCTTATGGTAATAAGTGTGGTACTCCCAACTGATGAGATATGTATGTGTGGATATAGGGAACATGAAAAGGCATGAGTGTTTGTCTCCACATCATGCTCAAACCCAAAACTAATCATCTCCCCATACTTAGATTGTTTTCTCTTCTCCTAGACTGGTTTGCCTTGACCATACTATCTCTTTCTTTGTATAAGCATGTCTATATATTTCCATCTTCTATGTTGACATCAATGTGTACTATGTTGACATCAATGACAACACATATTGCCAACAATCGCCTCTTTACCTCATTTATCATTAGAGAGATATATTTTATCCTTTTTAGGGTGTCATTCCCCCCTTTACCTTTTAGTTTATCCTTGTTTGGGGTTGCTTCACCCCTTTTACCTTTTAGTTTATCCTTTTTGGGGTAGCTTGACCCCTTTTACCTTTTTAGTTTATCCTTTTTGGGTGGCTTGGCCCTTTTTATCTTTCTATCCTTTTGGGGGTTTTGTCACCTCGTTTACCATTACTTTTTAGGCTGCCTTGACCCCTTTTATGATTTTTACCCATGTTTAGGATGGCATGCCCCTTTTAAATTTCACTAGTTTTAGGTTATTTACATCTCACCTAGTTTAGCTTTTTTCCTACACACCATTTTCCCACATGATCTTGTTGCAACCCATTTAGTTTCCTTAGTTCCATTCCCAATATTCTCTATTTATGTCCTTGTAATCATGTAGATTATGATGTGTGGTTAGCATTTTCATTTTTTGTCACTGTCATGTTTGGTTTACCATTGCCTTTGTTCATGTTAGTTTAGATTATGTTCTATGAGTGTGATATTATTTACATGTGTATTATGTCATTATGTATTATTTCCATATTGTATATGTTATGGTATTTCTATTAGCTTTTTGTACAATAACTACATATTTTTGATGTGTTGCATTTGTAGGAACAGGTGCACAAGCACGGAAGATAAGAATGAAGATGATAGAAATGTAGGTGCAAACCACACAATGGAAATCTAATTCAAACTTTATTTATATTCTCTAAACAATGTAGAATCAATGCAAATTGCAACAAAAATAAAACCCACTACACAGAAATAACATGCATTAAGAACTAAACACATAACACAGTATGTAACTGTTGATGGTGATGTTAGTCACACACAAACATGAAATAAAAGTTACACACCAACCTTTATTTATCTTGAAAGATATGATGAATTCAAAGAATTCATGATCACAGGTCTCCGTTGATTAGTTCATAATCTACTAACGTTACTTAGTGGTTGATGTGTGTTGCTGTTAATCATTCATGGGCCTTACATTCTTCAGTAATTTCTACAAAGTTCATCAGTATTCTCCCAAATATCCTGTTCTATATGTCTACTTTGCATAAATATCCAACAATTCTATCTATGCACTATAAATTCACTCAAATAATGTGCCTACAGGTTGATATTTGCATGATTTCTATCATTATTTGTAATTCTTTGCATGATATTTTCAACACTACATGCATTTAGCTCAAATATGCTGATGATTTTTAGTTATCTACGGGATGTCAACATATTTCTCTATTCTACTTATTATTTATCATGATTTGCAGTTATGGAAGTGACTCAATGCAATTAAAATGAGAAAAAGGATTTAGAGAATGAGATTGCCAAAATTACTTGACTGAGATCACTGATCCACATACATACTCTGATACAGCAATGAAGAGAAAGAAACTAGAATCATACTTCACCAGGACATTCCACAAATCTGCATGATCTAGTGCAAATATTCAAAGGAAAAGTTAACAACGACATGTAATAAAAATGAAAGCGCTTCCATTGAACACAACATTCACCATTACATATCCAGAAATCAACTTGAAGATTACGTAAAGTTTACAATCAGGATGTAATCTAAAGCTTCATCTCCATCCAGTATGCTTTAGAACAAGTACATTTATAGTGATCTGAAGAATGAACCTTGATGTTTTAACAATTCAGTCCTCATTAGTCTCAGTAATCTGATCTCCTATTGGGTCTAAGGTAATTGGCCTTATTTTGCCAGATATTCTATCTCTCCCCAACATGGACAAGTTCTGGCCCTTTTATAGAACAAAGGCCAAAAAATAGTTACAATGATCCAAGGATTAGGACCCTCCCAGAACAATCAACGGTCCAGATGAACAGCACGTGCCTGCCAGTTGGCACTCACACATCTGGCATAGAATATTCCAGCATCTTCAACTCAGCCCTCCTTCTAGCGCCATGTTGATGGTGATGTTAGTCACACACAAACATGAAATAAAAGTTACACAACAACCTTTATTTATCTTGAAAGATATGATGAATTCAAAGAATTCATGATCCCAAGTCTCCGTTGATTAGTTCATAATCTACTGATGTTACTCAGTGGTTGATGTGTGTTGCTGTTAATCATTCAGGGGCCTTACGTTCTTCAGTAATTTCTGCAACATTCATCAGTATTCTCCCAAATATCCTGTTCTATATGTCTGCTCTGCATAAATATCTAACAATTCTACCTCTGCACTATAAATTCACTCAAATAATGTGCCTACAGGTTGATATTTGCATGATTTCTATCATTATTTGTAATTCTTTGCATGATATTTTCAACACTACATGCATTTAGCTCAAATATGCTGATGATTTTCAGTTATCTACGGGATGTCAACATATTTCTCTATTCTACTTATTATTTATCATGATTTGCAATTATGGAAGTGACTTAATGAAATTAAAATGAGAAAAAAGATTTAGAGAATGAGATTCGCAAAATTACTTGACTGAGATCACTGATCCACATACATGCTCTAATACAACAATGAAGAGAAGGAAACTAGTATCATACTTCACCAGGACATTCCACAAATCCACATGATCCAATGCAAATCTTCAAAGGAAAAGTTAACAACGACATGCAATAAAAATGAAAGTGCTTCTATTGAACACAACATTCACCATTACATATCCAGAAATCAACTTGAAGATTACGTAAAGTTTACAATCAGGATGTAATCTGAAGCTTCATCTCCATCTAGTATGCTTTAGAACAAGTACATTTATACTGTTCTGAAGAATGAACCTTGACATTTCAACAATTCAATCCTCATTAGTCTCAGTAATCCGATCTCCTATCGGGTCTAAGGTAATTGGCCTTATTTTGTCAGATATTATGTCTCTCCCCAACATGGACAAGTTCTGGCCCTTTTATAGAACAAAGGCCAGAAAATAGTTACAATGATCCAAGGATTAGGATCCTCCCAGAACAATCAATGGTCCAGATGAACAGCACATGCCTACCAGTTGGCACTCACACAGCTAGCATAGAATATTCTAGCATCTTCGACTTAGTCCACCTTCTAGCTGGCACATAGCATATGATAATATTTTCTTCAACTCTGGTTCATGTTGCCTCCGTGTCAGCAACTCCACAACTTTCAGCTACCTTGATCTGCAACAAACAGATAAGAATTAAGCACCACCATCATTTAAAACATTAGCAGGAAAATAAACATTTAAATTAGGCTCAGAATATGCAAACACAGATATCGGATGATGAATTTGTAAAAAATTGTGTATCTAAATGCATATACAATGCTAAAAATGGTCAAGTCAACCATCGTTGCCCAAAAATATGCATCGGGCTCCAAAATAGCTTCAAAATCTTATCGCTTTGCCCTCCCGCCTTTTCCTTGTATCTCACATGCTCAATTCCCTTGTATATATCGGGTTGCATCCTATAGACATACAAGCACCAAAATATGCAAGGAATTTTTTGTATTTTAACTTCTCTTCGAATCCGCACTTTGTATATTTCTCCTTGCATATCGGGTTATGCATTGTGAACATGCAAGCATTAAACATACAACAAATTTTCAATATTTAATTTCCTTTCGAATCCGGTCATTGTATGTTGGCATGCATCTTTCATTTGCATATCGGCAATGTACATCGGCAAAGATACACACAAAATCCCTTGTATATCCCCTCTGGACTTCAACTGCTTTATAAACCGCAACTAATCCAACCATCGGCTCCACAGCATGTATAACATGCAATGTATCTTTCAATGTACTTTAAGTGTTGATACATCCTATTAACCGGTTTTTAATCTTTTTGAGTTCCGTGACTTGTATGTATTTCAAAATGTATGTATCACAATGCATACATACAAGGCACCGAATATACAACCATTTAACCTCATTTAATAACTCTCTGATTCCGCAGTATGCATAAGGTGTTGTATCTTCCAATATACATTTAGTTCCGATGCCTTGTATGTTTCCAAATGTATCTATCGTAATGTATGTACCAAAACATACAAACCTAAAAATGCACCTGGCGGACTTTACCTGAGCTTTATTATAACTTTTAACTACGTCAAGTCCACCTATGCACTTTAGTTAATATGAGGGATATTAACTAATATGACTCTCTTCATAGATTAGGATATGATGATGATGTCATCATCATGGATAGGCCTTGTTGAAATGTGAAAGGATGACGTCATGGTCATGTTGAGCTTTTTGTATATCAGGGGTCAGAATGACGTCACCGTCATGTTAGGAAAGATCAGTCATATTGGCGAATATGACCCTACTATATTAGGAACATGATGTTGATGTCATCATGATTGTCGGACTTGCTTTTGAATAGAACATGATGACATCATAGTCACATTGGGTAAGATCAGTCATATTGATGAATGTGAACCCCATTGAATGCGTGAGTATTCTGATAGGTAGATGACCCTCAGGTATAAATTTGACATGTGCATACAAATATGTAGATGGTGGATTTTCTAAGCAGGGTGATATTTCTGAATATCAGTCATATTAAGAAATATGACCCCGATGACTTAGAATGTCAGGTTTGACCAGACTTTGACTGCACATAACTTCCTTATTTGGCTAAATTTTAGGGTGATGCAAAAGGCAAACCTTCCTAGAATTTTACACTCTTTCACATGGCAAGCTTCTTGAGGAAAGATTCAGACTTTTAAATTTGGGTTCAGACTTCAAGATCACAAATACACCTGACATTAGGCATATGCATACTGACTAATGCTACTTTTACCATTACCGCCCAGAGCACAAAAGCAAGGGAACAAACCAGCAAAGTTGGGTCCCTATTTTGTCAAGTCAAAATGGGGAGTGTTGTGTAACCACACAACAGTAATGTGGAGAAAACTCTGTCAGGTAAAAAACTCCACCAAGAAAAGAGGCTCCAAGTTGTATTATCTTCAAATATGAGATTACAATACATGCACTTCCTCTATTTCTTTAGTCTTCAATCAGGCGGTGCCTATTACTCTCAAATCTAATAAAAATGTAGTACAAATATCCTTATAAAAGGGGGTTGCCTTCTAGGGCAAGAAAACTGACATAATATTGACCATCAGATTTGTGACCTAATGATGAATGGTCCAAATTTACTATGATAAAATATAAATAAAATGTAGCTTCGGGGGTGCTGCCCTTGAACCCCCACCAGGGCGATGATCCCCCCGAACCCCTTGTAGGAAGGAAACCCTCCCGTCGTGGACAAATTAGCATCAAGGACAAGATATAAACATGTAGCTGAAACAAGACCAATGTTGGTGAAACCTTTCATCCCTTATGGGTGATTTACAAACAATATTAGGAGTAATTAATTATATAAGATTTACGAGGTTGATGGCACCTTAATCATAACATTCTCCTACTTGACATCATACATTGTAAATACCCATAGGAAAACCATAAAATAATCAGGCAATAGAAGCAAGGCCCGTGGCCTCTGCACCAAACAAATTTCTCTATGCTCACAGGCTTGGTCAAAGCATTTGCAACATTCTCCTGAGTGTCTACCTTCTTTAGCTCAATCTATCCACTTGCAACCATTTCTTGAACAAAGTGATACTATACATCAACATGCTTAGTCTGAGCATGATACATAGGATTCTTAGCCAAACAAATAGCACTCTAGCTATCACAACCAATCTGAATGATCTTGCAATCAAAACCAATACCTGTACACAATCTCCTCAACCAAATTGCCTCCTTAGAGACATGGGTAGTAGTCATATACTATGCTTCTATGGTGGACAAAGCAACTGTGGGCTGCCTTTTACTCATCCAACTCACTACTCCACCAAACAAAGTAAACACATAGCCACTAGTGGACCTTTGACTATCCAAGTCACCTGCCCAATCTACATCAACAAATCCATGTATGTCCAAAGTTTTATTAGCACTATTAGTACTAGAATAAACCAAACAATAATCAGAAGTACCTGCTAAATATCAAAAAACCCTCTTTGTATAATTCCAATGTTGTCTATGGTCAGGGTTAGACATAAATCTGCTCAAAACTCCCACTGCTTGGGCAATATTTGGTCTAGTGCAAACCATTGCATACACCAAACTCCCTCCAGCACTAGCATATAGCACATTAGACATATCCTCTAAATAATCCTCATTCTTTGGACACATATCTAATGAAAGCTTAGTACCAATGGGCAAAGGAACTCTAACTAGGTTACAGTCTTGCATACTAAATTGCTGCAAAATGGTATTCACATACTTACTTTGAGATAACCAAAGTTTTCTGTTACCTCTATCCCTTTTGATCTCCATCCCCAAAATATACCTGGTATCTACAAGATCCTTCATTTTGAATGCACCTAAAAGTTGGACTTTCAACTCACTGATCATACCCTTAGTATTGCTGAAAAATAACATGTCATCAACATAAAATGCAAAGATCAGGATAGAATCATCAATACAATGAATGTAAACACAGTGATCCTCCTCACTTCTAACAAAACCCAATTTCAACACAAATGAATCAAATTTATGGAATGCGGGACTGTTTCAGACCATAAAGAGACCTCTTCAATCTGTAAACCCAATGTTCTTTCCCTTTTACCTCAAAACCTATAGGTTGTTGCATGTAAATTTCTTCCTCAAGATCTCCATGCAAGAATGCAGTCTTAACATCCGTTTGCTCTATTTCCCAATCAAGAGCTGCAACAATAGATAAGAGAAATCTAATAGAAGTTAATTTAGCAATAGGAGAGAAAATTTCACCAAAATTAACTCCCTCTCTCTGGGAGTAGCCCTTGGCTACCAATCTAGCCTTGTACTTCTCCATTGAACCGTCTGCTCCAAACTTCTTCTTGAAGACCCACTTGAAACCTATGGCCTTTCTTTCTTTGGGAAAATGAACAAGATGTCAGGTGTTGAAAGAGTCTAAAGCCATCATCTCCTCTTGCATAGCTACCTGCTAAGACTCACTATCATCTGTATGAATTGCTTCCCTGTAGGATCTAGGATCATTGTCAGTACTTAATAGAGCAATTACACAATAGAAATATGGTGGGGTATACCTCTCACATGGGTTTCGTTGTCTTGTGGATCTTCTTAGAGGTGGAGTAATAGACTCTTCAGGTTCTTCTGCATGCTCATCTGTACCAACTTCTATCACAATAGATTTTTCCTTGTTAGAACTTTCACTCAAGTCTTCTTCTTCTTCTTCACCCCCAATCCATGATTAAGTTCTTCTTAAGGTGTATCTTCATGCTCTAATTCAAAATGCACTCTCTTCACCTTTTCTTCTTTTTCCTTTGGCTGTTCAGGTTCTAAAATAACACTAACTTCCCTGAAAATAACATCTCTAGAATAAACAATCTTTCAGGTTAGAGGATTCCAAAGCTTATAACCTTTTACATTAGCACCATATCCAATGAAAGTACACTTTTTAGATTTTGGATCTAGCTTAGTTCATTTTTCTTTAGGCACATGAACATAAGCCTCACAGCTAAATACCCTTAAATGTGAAACAAAATGTTTCTTACCTGTCCACATTTCATAAGGAGTCGAAACAAGAGCCTTACACAGAGATTTGTTAATCAAGTAGTTTGCAATGTACACAACTTTTGTCTAAAAGCATTTATTCAACTATGTTCACTTAACATACTTCTGGCTCTTTCCTTTATTGTCTGATTCATCCTTTCTGCCACTCCATTCTGTTGTGGAGTATATGGAGTAGTTTTTTGTCTAACAATACTTGTATGCTTACAAAATTCATCAAATTCCTTAGAACAATATTCCCCTCCATTATCATATCTCAAAACCTTTATCTTATAATCTAATTTCTTTTCAACTAAGGCTTTAAATTCTTTAAACTTAGTGAAAACTTTAAATTTGTGACACATAAAATAAATCTAGGTAAACCTTGAGACATCATCAACGAAGGAAAAAAAATCTAGATTTTCCAATTGATTCAACATCCACTCGACCAGAAACATCTAAATGAATAAGTTCCAATTTATCATTAGATTTATTTCTTCATGAAGGAAATGGAGATCTATTCTATTTTCCAAACACACAATGTTCACAAAATTTGAAACTCTCATTAGAGTAGGATAAACCGTCTAACAAATTTTTATTTAAGATAGTCTTTAAACTAGACTGACTTATGTGGCCCAATCTACGGTGCCACAACATACATGTATTTTCAATATTAGCCTCAGATATATAAGAGGCATTACAAACAATAGTGGCTTCTAGCTTAAACAATGTTCCCAATTTTTTCCCCTTCACTATCACCAAGTTTCCTCTCACCAATCTGCAACCATGCTTATCAAATGTCACATGCATTCCCAAATCATTCAGCTTTGAAATAGAAATCAAATTTATAGCCAATCTAAGAACATGAAAAATAGCAGGGAAGGTTTTAATTTTCCCATCACTGAAACACAACATTTCCTTCCCTTGTCCAACAATAGGATATAAAGAGTTGTCCTTAAGGTACACATTTCGTCCATCATAGTCTTTGTATTTGGAAAACCATTCTTTATGTGGGGTCATGTGGTATGAGCATCCTGAGTCAACCAACCAATGATCATGAGAAACAACATTACATGTAGAAATTAAAACCTCATCACCTGCATTTGAAGACTTATCAGTAGCAGAATCCCATTATTTCTTTAGGTTTCTACATTACTTTTTCACATGTCCTCTCTTTCCTCAATTCCAACACTTGGCTTTGTTCTTCTTTCCAGGAGTCTTAGAATGACCCTTAGACTTGTCTTTAGGCCCCTTCTAATCTCCTTTTGGTCCTCTTTCCATTCCCATAACACTGAGAACATCCCCTGAACTATCCAAACTTTTCTTCCTCAATTCATGTGACAACAGAACTGAAACAAGAGCATCCAACTTCAGATTTGTGAGGTTAGCATTGATAGCTAAAATAACATTCTCCCATGACTCAGGCAAAGAACAAAGAAGTAATATACATGTATCTTCCTCATTCACCTCCACATCTACAGATGCTAGTTGACTTAATAAGAAATTGAATGAATTCAAATGCTCTACAACCGATTCACCCTCTTTCATTTTCATGGAAAATAACTTACGCTTTAAATAAAGTTTATTTACCATACTATTAGCTTGGTACATCTCACCCAAACACTTCCACAAGTTATGTGTAGACTTCTCACTTGCAACATTTAGTAGTACATAATTTGCAAGACACAACCAGATTGTACCTCATGCCTTTTTATCCAATCTTTCCCACTCATTAGGAGCAACATCATTGGGTTTATTTTCTTTCGTAACAGCCAACCACTAGTTTTTTTCTTCTTGCAAATCCTCCATTTTTAGCTTCCATAATTTGTACCCTGTACCATTGAACTTTCTAATGTCCAACTAAGAGGTAGAAGCAATAGTGGATGAAGGCATGATATCTACACAAGATTTGCAAACAAACAACAACCAAATCTCCCACTGTAGCTAAAAAACCTTAACACTACCACCCAAGAATCAAAACTAGCCAGGCT
Source organism: Cunninghamia lanceolata (assembly GCA_027924645.1). Taxonomy (NCBI): domain Eukaryota; kingdom Viridiplantae; phylum Streptophyta; class Pinopsida; order Cupressales; family Cupressaceae; genus Cunninghamia; species Cunninghamia lanceolata. Next base: position 994,402 of record BSBN01000429.1, on the reverse strand, counting down.
CTGATACCAAATGATAGAAATGAAGGTGCAAACCACATAATGGAAATCTAATTCAAACTTTATTTATATTCTCTAAACAATGTAGAATCAATGAAGATTGCAACAGAAATAAAACCCACTACACAGAAATAACATGCATTAAGAATTGAACACATATCACAGTATGTAACGTCAAGAAAACCCTTTCAGGTAAAAAAGTCCACCAAGAAAAGAGGCTCCAAGTTTTATTATCTTCAAATATGAGATTACAATACATGCACTTCCTCTGTTTCTTCAGTCTTCAATCTATCGGCACCTATTACTCTCAAATTTGATAAAAATGTAGTACAAATATCCTTATAAAAGGGTGTTTCCTTCTAGGGAAGGAAAACTGACATAATATCGACCATCAGATCTGTCAACTAATGATGAACAATCTAGATTTACAATGATAAAATATAAATAAAATGTGGTTTCAAGGGGGCCCGAACCCCTGCCAGGGCGCACAACCCCCGGACCCCCCGTTGGGGGGTGATCCCCTCGGACCCCTCACATGGGGAAACCCCCTATGACCCCTCGTCGTGGATGAATTAGCATCAAGGACCAAATATAAACATGTAGCTAAAACAAGACCATTACTAGTGAAACCTTTCATCCCTTATGGGTTATTTACAAACAATATTAGGAGTAATTAATTACATGGGATTTACAAGGTTGATTGCACCTTAATCCTAACAGAAGAAGAGATAAAGACTTGCATCAGTTTTTGTGTATCATTTAAAAATAATGATTTATTATTGTATTTTATTTTATCATTGCTTATCCACTATAGTTTCATTATCATGCTGAAGTGGGTAAAAATGTAAGGTAGGAAATTGCATACCCTACAATCCTCACCTTATGTTTCTACATCCATTTTGGTGTCCATTCTCCTAGTATGTTTTACGACCATTTTTGTTTGTTTCTAGCCATTATAGAGATCACAAAAGGATAATTCAAGTAACCTAAGCCTTAGAAAACCATCTCCAACCATCCCTTGCATTCTAGGAATTATACCATGTAAGTAAACTAGAGTCTCCCAATGTTAGAGCCCTGACCATAATGTCGTGCATCACTATAGTCCTTATTTCCTAGTAAGCCAAAGTTTCCCTATTGTCAATACCCTAACCATTACTACAACTTTGGTCATCATGAACCAAAAATAATAGTATAAACCCATATTTAAGCCATCTATCTTTCATTCACTCATGATACATCATTGGAAAATTTAGTAGCCTCCCACACATAGTTTAACTACAAGGAAGACATTAGAAAATGCAAGGGTAACAAGCTATAATTGAAGATCAAAGATTGTGAATCATCCTTTGAGCATTAAAGCATGGAATCCCTACAGTTTTTTTCCCCTTTCCATTCCCATTGTTTCCCCCTTTGTGAATCCATTAAAGACTCTATTCTATAGCCATAGCCAACAAAATCCTTCCTACATCCTCCATTTCCATCACCCTTAAATTTGAAACCTTTATCCTCTTGCATAATCTTTTGTGATCAATATCATTACTATTTTCAACCCATCACTCACACATAACTCTAGTATTCAATTTTCTCCCTATAGTTTTATCATTTTGAGCATACACCACAACCACCAAGAACCTAGGTCTAGACACACCCTTACCCTATATCAATACTATTATCTATTTGAAATATACCTCCTAAGCAACTAACTAAGGTAGTTTCTATGCTTTAGGGTAGATATAAAGAGATTTTGGAGTGAACAAAGGACCCTAGAGGAGAAACACAGTCTTCAAAAAATATAGAGAAGCCATGAAAGTTTTAGATCTATACTTAAAAAAGTCACTAGCATTAGGTAGAATGCCACTAGCACCCAACCTATGGTGTTGTAGTGCCCAAGGTGGGGTGCAATTGTGCCCCTATTTTCAAAGTTATCAAAAAGTTCTAGAAATCACCATTAATGATCTCCAAAACTTGCACAACACATTGGGTGCACACTTTCCTTTTTATATTTCCTTTCTACTTGTTGTTTCTAAATTTACATTTCCCAATTTTTAAAACTCGTTATCACCTTCCAACTCTTTATACTAGTTATTTATAAACTAGATCTATAGATTAGTTTTTTATTTCTATTTATTAGGTTCATTTATTTGATATGTTAATAATTAGTACATTAGAAATAACTATCTTGTACACCAATTTATAAAATAGGAGTTATTTTCTTTTCTTTCAATGCAGTAGATATGTGAAAGAGTTTTCTAATGACATAAAGAAGTCCAGGTTTTGAATTCATTTTCCTAGTTATAACCTCCAAAAAGTTTGCAAATTTTCCATCCCGAAAACATGAACTAAAATATTCCAATTTTAAAAATTCCTCCACTAATTAGATTGTGCCATGTCTTGAACTCAACTGACCATTTCTCAATCCTCCTTAATTTGTAGGGGAAACAACCTAGATTTTCATATCTTAAAATGTTAGTGTCTAGACCATACTTGCTTTATTAGTCTCCTCTCCACATGTAGTAGAAACCTTGACTCTACATGACAAAACCATTCCAATCTTCTTTGGTGTCTTCCTTGGTTGGAAATGTTTAGAACAACTTGGCCTCACCATGTATTCAATACCATAGGGCACTCTTTCTTATGCAATATTCACTACTTGAATTTGTAATATTCACAAGGTGTGGTGGCCTTTGAATCAAGACTCAAACCCTTATCTCTAAAATCATATCATAATCACTAAACATTTGGCATTATATCTATAAGCATATACTCAAAGCAAGAAATAAAAACACCATCCAAAGAGCAATAAATAGATATATTAGTTGTGTCTAAAGACACCAGATAGCATTAGAATCAAATAACCTCACTTGAATGACTAAGTAAGAAGGCAAATATGTCTTTCTTATATAGGTATTCGAGGGAAAAAATACCCACTTCTCCTATGACCAACCTTCCCACATGAATTTCAAAATTTTAAACATATTACTTATCCTAATGACCAACTATGACTTGTCACTCAAATTGGGCCTAACAAGTATGATTTTATATTCTAAGACAAGCAACATAAACCACATCACTAGGATAGTCATCATAAATAGGTGGTCCCAGAAAAAAGATATCACACAAAGGCTCATCAAAAGGACAAATATCAAACACATCATTGGGATCCTCAAAGAAATATGTAGCAAGAGACACATGTAGGATAATTGGTATATGCAATAGGACAAAATCAAGATGTGTAGAAATAATATGTTCACCAAGGACAACATTACATGAAATGATATCTCTATATGTATCATAAAAACATAGGGATACTTCATCAAGCATCACACTAGAGAAACAATCATCATGAAGTGTGTATGTAAATAAGGAAAATCTATCTAAGATGTAAGGAAAATAATCATCATGTGATGTAAAAGAACTATCATCACAAACCATATCATTGTCAAGTATAAAATAAGGTAACTCACATAATTACTATCCATAGACTCCTCATAAGATTCATCATAAAAGGGATATTAGTCTAACGACATAAAAATAGGGATATCATGACATGTATAAATAATATCACAAGGCTTAACAACATCGTGAATAGATAAAGGCGCAACCTGATCACAGAAAGCATCATCCCTAGATATATCACTAATAGGTAGGGGTACAACATCATTAGCCATAACATAAGGGAAATATTCATCATGAATCATGTATACAAATGAAGTAAAATCCTCAAGGATGTATGAGAAAGCACCAACAAGGTCCATGAAGAAGGACCATCTAGATGGGCATGAAAAAAACTCACTCATGGAACATGAAGCATCATCAATATGGAAGAAGGATGTGTAGTATTATCAAGTATCAAAGGATAGGAATAATAAAACTTGAAAACAACTTATTATCCTTGATATATGCATGGAGACAATCCCAAGATAAAGGTTTATTGGGATCCATGATAGATGATCTAACAATAACACATAAATAAAGGGTGGTGGGTAGGAATCAAATAACAAAGGCCTAAACACTAATCAAGAAAATAGTGATGAAACACAATAAAGGGTAGATCAATCCCTAATTAGATTTTAAATGAATGATGAACTATCAGCATTGTAGCAAATTTAAGTAGCAAATTTTAAACCCTAATGTAGATGGACAAACCTTAGGGATGTAAGATAGTTAGGTTCACCAATTTATATGTAAGGGAAAATAACAAACATCACATCAATATCCTAATTAAATTAATTTTATCATGATGAATAAATAATCTAACCTAGGATAAAGAGTTGGGATTGATTAATCTATGAAAATAAATGCTCAAAAATAAAATAAATAAAACAATGGTGCTTACCTAGAAACTTGATGAAAATTCCTTGTGACAAACGTCACTAATTGATTCACTAGTATATTATAACCCTAAAAGATGATTATATGATTGCCTTTATATAACTAATTTTTCTATCTAATATTCTAATTTAATTTTAAACCTACAAAATTGATCTTTGAGTTTATGAATATAAACTTTTCTCATGGATCTAAACCCTACGTGTAGAAATGATCTTCACTAAAATTGACATTTGAAATCCACTTGCCTTGATGTTTGCTACATTTGTCTAGAAAGGGTGGTGTTGATAGACACTATTTAGGAGTTTACTAAGATAGGATTGTTCCAATTTGGTCAAACACCTATTGTTGATTCAAAGGTTTGGTGAAAATGGTGGAAGACAACAAGAAAACATATAGTGATGTCTCAAATGCTAATGTAAGTTGATGATGCAATGTTTATGTTCTATAATACTATGGATGTATCTTGATTTCTCTCTTGATTTTCTCCTAAGTGTTCTTTGATGGTTTAAAATGAACTTGATTTTATTGTTAAATACTACATCCTAGCACACATGTTAACATAACTTATGCTTCAGTCAACACAACAACTAATTAGACAAAGTCGACTTAGGCATAAAATTTAAATTTGAATTTGCAATTTTTGGGGTCATTTCTACCCCAATGGAACTAAATTGGGTAAGCAGTTCAATTCCACACATGGATTTGACTCGAGTAAGTGAATAGATAAATTGAGAATCAATACTGGTCCCTGGGCTATGTGTAGATAAAAGGATGACAACACAAGAGTATGTCCCACTTTTTGGCCTAAGTGGGGCAATCAAAATCTATATTTTCAGCATTTTTCAATTTGTGTCAATTCTATCGAACAAATTGGTCAAGAATTTAAGGATGATGTAACTAATGAGTTGTGGCATTTTCTAAGTAGATTCAAGCTGTAATTGTTAAAAAAAAGAATTATTTCTCATTTTTATTTTACTTTTATTTATTTATTTATTTATTTTCTTTATTTTTTATTGAGTGACATTTTGCCATATCACATAACTTTCACTACAAATAACATTTTTTCATTATTTCTTGAAATTATATCATTAACTCCAATGTCTAGGGCACATGTATTTTTAGGTGATTTTTATTAAATATTTTATTTTTTATTGTTTTGAAGTAGTACTAACAAAAATTTTAGACCTACATTTTGTTGTAACACATTTCTCTTAGCATATATATCAAAATTATTTTTTTTCTTTTTCATTGAAAAAGGACATCCATGTGGAGGGAAGTGCATTATTTTGAGGTTTTTCAAACATTTGTTATTTTCCTAGTGTCTTGAATAGAGGTCATTATTTTTTTGTAATGGACCTCCACTCATTATATTTTTTTTTAAAATAGTACATATTATAATTTTTAGAAAGATAACACTAAGGAGTACATACTTATAAAATGGCATTTTCAAATGACTTCTGTATACACCTAAAAATGACACGATTCGGTCTAGATAAACATTCTTAATATTTATTCTCTTCTAATTCCTCTATCAATAAATAAATAACTAAATTTATTTATTTGATTCATATTCTTCCAACAATTAAATAAAATCCTTTATTTAATTCAATTCTTCCCAAACAATTAAATAATTCTTAATTATTTAATTAAATCAAATCAATCTTCCAAATTTGAATAAATCAAATCAAATTTATTTAAATCCTTTCAATCTCTAAAAATAAAATACAATCAAATATTTTATTTATTCTTCCAAAATCATGCACAACAATTAAATAAATTTATTTATTTAATTTACTTTCTAATCTTCTAAATTAAATAATACCAATTATTTAATTACTTCTTCCAATAATATCTTCTCTAAATTTAAATAAATCAAATATATATTTAAGTTGTCTTTTTCTTCTAAATTGAGTTATCTCTAAATATAATTCAATTTTTTTGCACATGCAATTAAATATTCCTAATATTTAATAAAGCAAAATATCTTCTTATTCTCATGCAAATCCCTTCTTGTTTTAAATCACTTAACTGATTATTATATTTTTTTAATTGCTTTAACTCATTCTTCTATTCTTAGCAAATCCTCTCATGTAAAAGAAAGCAAGACACATGTCGTCTTCTTATTCGTTGCACGTTCATCAACTGTTCTCAACTGTTGATCTTCTCATTCTCTCTATACCGTTGATCTTCATTCTCTCAAGTCTATAAGTACAACCTCATTCTTCCATTTCATTCATCCAAACTTTAAGTATCATTACTCTGCAGAAATTACAGTACGCCTTTGGCACCAATTCCTTCATTGCTTGTGATCACACTTGTTACTACGCACTACTACCATCGTTGTGAAGCTCCTCTTCATGGCGATATTGTCATAGCCATTACTAATTGACATTCTTGAAGCATAGCAAGGAAGTGCACTCTCTGAGGGCCCTATTTCATACATGCAAGATCAATTGTGATAGGTGATCAATGGAAGCTTTGAATTAAGGAGGTTTTCTTTGTTACTGTTAATTGTTTATTGAATCTCTTTTGTTCACCATTTCATTGAGTTTTGGGTATCTTGATATTTGATATTATTGATTATTCATTTGAATCCAATTTTTCCTTAACAACTTCATTTGATCTCCCAAAAGGTGAAGCCAAATCATTTTTTTAGCATTTTAACAAGTGCAAAGGACACTTTGTTGGGGGTTTAATTTAAGCCTAGGGGGGATCTATCTAACCCCCTTCAATTGAACCACCTTAGATGGAACCCCTCTATGCCTAAATCATGCATTTTTCTAGAAAATATATGATTTCAAGCAAAAATTAGGATGTCCCACAAGTGTGACATGTTGATCATGATGTTAGTCATAAATAAAAATAGATAAAGAAATGCAAATCAAGTGACCTTTATCATCTTGAAAGATGCGATGAATTCTGAGAATTCATGATCCCAAGTCTCTGTGGATTAGTTTAGAATTGTTTGACATTACTCAGTTGTTTGATGTACATTGTTGTTTTCCATTCAAGGGCCTTACGTTTCTATTCAAAGAAATCTTTGTCTGGATAAACTCAATTATACCTGCTCTTTGTAAATTTCTTAACAAACAAGGTTAAATCCTACTGTATTTAACCAGATGATGCAAATATTTATGTAAGTTTGATCAATTCTTCTGCACATTACTCATATTAACTGGATTTCACTTCTGCACTATAAATTTATTCAAATGATGTGCCTATAAGCATATATTTCCATGATTTCTAACTTTATTTATGTTTCTTTGCATGATATTTGTCCTTTTAACATGCTATTTGCTCAAATATGCTAAAGATGGTCAGTTGTCTACAGGATATCTACATATTTCTCTATATTTACTTATTATTTTCTATATATTTGCAACTATGATGATGATTGAATGAAATTAAACAAATTTGAATAAATGCTTATTAAATTTTACTAAAAGTAAGTGAATCTTTAGCCATTGTTCCATATATACTCTTGATACTATCATGAAAAGGAAGAAATCAAACCATATGTTTACCAGGATGTTCCACGGCTAGATACAATTGATGCTAACTTCAAAGGAAAAGAATGAAGACAACATGCACAACATGAAATGCACTCCAAGGGACGCAGCAAATCAAAGTACATGTCTAGAATCCATCCACTGACTACTCAAAGTTTACAATTAGCTATAATCAAAAGAGCTTCTTCTTCATTAAGTATGTAGAAGAGTATGTATTTACAATTGACTTTGAGAGAGGACCATGAAATTCAACAACTCCTTCTCAATTAAGTTTCTGAATATTTTACAAAATGCACTCCATCTCCTTTTGTAGAACAAGGAGAGGAGGTGGTTACAAAAGATCCTACAATCATGATTTGTCTATTATCATCAACGGTTCGTATTCCTTTGACTTAGTCAGCATGTAGGACATGTGGCACAGATTTCCAATTGGCAATCCTCTAGTGGATCATAGATGGCATTCCCATTTATATCCTTCCACTCATTAATTAGCTTACAAGCAACAAAATGACAAAAGATCCCTCCTTGATCAACACTTGATGATGTATCATCTTCATCATGCTATATGTTCTTCGTGCATCTGCATCCTAGTGTCCATCTTCTTATAGGCATCATATGCCTGTACAAAATTGTCAACTTGAAATTTGTTGAGGGTGGTGGCTCGCAACTTAGCTTAGCATATTTCGATGCCTTTATCCATTCCTCCAAAGTCTCTAACATGGATGTCCTTCTAGTTGCCTCTGTACTGTATGTTTTCACTTTTACCCTTAGCTTGACCATTTCATCCATCACATCTTCTGTGAAAAGCTCCCTTGGATGTTCATCTACTTCTTTAAATCTATTTCTGAAGATTTGGATAGCCTCATCTGTTGCTGGTATTGCCTCTTCAGTGATAGCATCCTCTGATAATTCTTCCATTATCTTTAATTCATCAGCTAATAAATTATGGACCTTAGCCTAAATATCTCTTACCTCGGTCATATTAGCCTTTAAGAAATTCAATTCATATTTTACCTCTACCATCTATGTATCTATTAGCGGCAAAGTCACATTGGTGACAACCTTATTCTTTAACAACTCATCATCTATCATGGCCTTGGCTCCTTTTATTCTAGTCAGTGCATGATTGAACTTTTGTATTTTCTAAGTGAATTCAGTCCTTAATGAATCAATGTCTTCCTTTAATTTCGACAATACGTCCAGTTGGTCATGGAAATTTGTATTAAGTCTTCCCCAGAAGTCATAAACTTGCAGAACCATTTCTCCATGATACAGGATTGATGCTTTTGTATTTCCAAACCAGCTATCTCCTCCTCACTTATTAGAGTCAATGAAGAAGGCTTCTCAGCAGTCTGCAAGGTTGATGTCATATTATTTTGCTTCACTAATCCTTGCACAAATTGTTGCAACTGCATATTTTGCTCTTTTAATTCTTTATTTTTAGCCTTAAGATTCCTCATTTTAGAAACCACTACTTCGGCACTCTAGAGATTTTCTTGAGGTTCTTTCTCAGTGGTTATGTGGCCTAAATCAACCTGAGTTATTTGGTATTCCTCCAGCCTGATTTCACCTTTATCTTTTTCTACTATGAGCATAGCAACTTGGTCTGTCCTCTTCCCAGTTTTTGGATCTCTCTTAATGCTAGAAATTGTCCTAGCTCTATGTTTTGCCTTAGTGGGCTCAAGGGTAAACAGGGATTTAAAATCAAAAGGTACATGTTGTCCTTGCACCTGCCCAACTTCTGATGCAATCAATGATAATGCCTGGGAATGAGGATCCTCTTGATCTTGTGGTTCATCCTCTTGTTGTCTTTATGCTTGATCATTCTCTTTGTTCTTTACAAGCAAGAGTTCTACTTGTCTCTATTCTAGTGGAGGCTGACTATCCTGTATCTCTTCATATTGTGCTTTAGGAACATCATCCTTTTTAGGCTCTGGGCCTTTATCTTATTGACTATCTTGATGACTGCCCTGCTTTTGTTCATCATTCTTATCTCCTGTATCTGTAAATGATTTAGATACCTCCACTTGTTCAGGCTTATCTGTCTGGATATCCTATTGTTCTACCTGTTCTAGTATCATCTCATCCTTGTCACCTACCTCTATGAGGATCTCCTCTTGGGATTGATCATTTCTAATAACCTCCTCTTCTTTAGTATTTTTATGTTCAGGCACATATGTTAGGTCCACTACAGCTGGACTAGTCATATTTTTTATCAATGTATCCATTGACCCCATGTGGACTTCAACTTCTTCCACCTCAGGAGATTCACTCCCTTCTCCTTTTTCATGTTGTTCTTCTGCTAAATCATCTTCATCTTTTGCTTTTGTGTGTTGTAGCAGGGGTTTGATCAGGTGATTGGTGATATCTTTTACCAACTCATCCTCTATTAAGTCGATGGTATCACTTAATGGAAGAGGCTGATTCATTTCCTTCTGTATTACCTATTGCTTAGCCTCTTGGGCTAATTTAGTTTTAACTTGAATTATCTTTCATACAGGTACATCATATTGTAGTTCTTTAACTGCACTTAGAGATGGATCACTTGACATGGATGCTGGTGGTGGTGCATCAACTGGATGTGGAATGGCCCCTCTCATGCTTGGGCTATGATGTCTGCTTAGTCTAGGTATCTTGACACCCTACAGTACATCAGTTCTTTTCCTTTTCAATGACCCAAGAGTCATTTTATCTTCTTCTCCTTCTTCACCAATTGTTTCTTGTGCAATGGTTTCTTTTGGACTCTCTCCTTGTGATATAGATACTTGAGGTGCAATCAGAGGGATGGCTTGGAGTGTGGGTCCTGTAGGTGGTTCTAAGGGCTGATATGCTAGGGTTACCCCTTGAGAAAAAAGCTCCTACAGCTGCAACTGAAGATGAACTTGGTTCCAGTATCCTTGTGCCGAGGATTTCTCTCTTCGTCACCAGGAAATCATCATATCCCTGTTCCCTAGACTTTTTTCTCTTTCCCTTTTGGTTACTGGTAATGGCAACACCTTTTTCCTTGCGTTCATTTATTTTTTCTGCACCCAACTCTTTGTTCTAGCCATCACCTTGGCTGTGAGAACATCTATGGAGACTTCATCTTTTTATGTCAAGTCTAGGGAAAAGATAGCATCATTATATATCTTTTGGTCTTCATATTTTGGATCCATGATGTCATCATTATCCTTCTTAATTTGAGGGGGCACTTCTGGTTGCCCTATTGTTCTTATCTGATCTAGGGTAAGTCTTTGGTATTCCCTTCTTCTCACTTCATTTTCATTGGCACAATCTACCCAATAATCTTCTAGATGTACTATGTGCTTATACTTCTTGTTAAACCTCTTCTCTATCCTATGGAAAGAATCATAATCTCTTGCAAGTGGGAACAATTTTATATTCAAGGCTTTTAGCTCTACCTCTGCTTTCCTTACATTTTCCAGAGCAACTACTAAGAACCAGTTCAAATCTATAGGGAACTTCTTGTAGGGATTTCCTTCCTTTACTTTAGACATTTCAAATGTTGGCAACTGTTGCCTCATCATTTCCATCAATACCACCTTGTTGGTGGGGTACATTGGCAACATGTATGGTTTCCCACTAAAACCTTCCATTTTGATATAGGAATAGGTTTTGGCTTGGATGAACTAGGAGCCATATCCACTTATTTCTATCATTGCACCTACTAAAAACCTCTTAGTCCAGTCACCTTCCATAAGACAAACTAGGTGCATTATGAAACCATCATTAATCAATCTGTAGTGTAGCATGGCTGATCTCCTCTCTAGTTGGGGATAGTGTTCCCATGGAGTTTTCTCATTTAGCAACTTTCCCATCCTACTCACTATCTTTAGGACACTGAATGTGCCCTTAGATGCACAAGAGTATACTAGATAGGATGTCATTCTAAAGATCATCCCTTTGCCATTGTTCCACTTAGTTAGCTGGTCATGAATAATGGCACTAATCAATGTAGCCCAATAGACTTTTGTATTCTCTGGTTTGTACTCAATTACTAGTCTGGCCAATCCAAACATCCAGGGTTCGAATGTCCCGTAGTTTGCTAGGCCTTACATTCTACTAAGCATAAATAAGATGTATTGGACATCTTCATTAAAATCAAATTTGTATAGGTTCTGGGCCATTTTAGTAGCTACCTTGGCTGTGTTGTTTGGGTTTCTCCATCCCTGATAGATAACCTTTCTACAAACCTTATTGTTATCTTCATCTTTAAATTCTTGTGCTAATGCCTTTAGATCTGGCACATACATCTGTCGAGAGGTCGGGAGGTGAAATACCTCAGTGATGCCTTCCACAGAGAAGTCTGCATATAACCTCTATTGTTTCTCTACTTTCCTTGTGGTGGGATCATAGTTTTGAGCATACTCAACTAGAAGATCAAAAGCTTTGGTAGAAAAGGGGAAATCGGTAGCATGGTATAAACTAGATGCTACTATGTTTTGCAGAATTTGGTCTTCCTCATGTGCCTCAATCCATTCCCCATATGCTCTTATATATGTGCAGCCTGGATGAGTATCTTCTGAGTATCCTAGTTTATCATATACACTGCGAATTCTAAGAAATCTATTGGATTTAAACTCTGCATCTCTTTTATCCATTCGTGGGTACAACATTATATCCTGCAATCAAACATAGTAGTTTCAAATAATAGCATATATGCATCTTTCTTGGGTTATCTTCCATCACATTGTCATACTTTATGAGGTTATACTGACTATATCTCACTAAAACCAAATCATACCTTATCATAACCATCATTTATCAAGATTCTACCATTATACCATTTCGATTACTTCCTAGTACGATTTCCTTGAAATAACCAAATGGGTAGGATTTCATACTAATGCAGGAGCATCCAGAGGTGTAAGGGCAATCTTGCATCACCCAAAAAATAAGTTAATTCAAAACCATTGTATTTGTTTTCATTTCTTTCCATAATTAGTGTTTTTGGTTCTATAATATCCAAAATAATGATGTAGGACTTTCAGTTTTTCCAAAACTGCTAAAAATAGCGACCTGCTATTTTAGGAAAGTTTACATTTGGACATGTAATGAAGAAAAAACTTCCAAAAAGTTACATAACAGAAATATAAGACCTTTGGCGAAGGAATCAGGTAAAGATCATTTGTGAGCTGAAAGGTATTAAAATTTTTGTTTTCTGAAAAGCCCCTGAAAATTTCTAGAATGAGATATGAGGCACTAAAACATCTCATAACGTCTTGAAAAGTTGACATAAATCCATTTACAAATTTCCAGTGTGATAGTTCACATTGCGAGCTTTCCGGCGCTTAATACGGTTCATCAATCGGACACCCGGATCAAAAGTTATGCTTCCCGGAAGTTGACCTACTTTTGGAGGGAGTTGCAAATTTCGAAATTTAGCTGGAGGCCACCAAAAAGTGCTATTTATGACTATTTTGGGAACCCTAGACAATAGTAGAGTTAAGGGGGCAAGTGTAGAGTCAAGAATAGGTGGGAAAATAGAAACCCTAGCTGATTTGGGGTTACAGAAGGCTGAAGATTCTAGAGTTTTGAGGTTGGGAAAGCTGTAATGTGTTGCAGCCAGAAGAGGGTTCATCCTCTAATTGTAATTGAGCTTCTGTAATGTAATAAATTTCCTAGTTCAATAAAAGAAAGTTCTACTTTCTATGTTCAATATCTGTTATTGTGTGTTTTGTGATTTTCCCCCTTCATCAAGTGGTATCAGAGAAAGGGTTCCTAAGTGTGTAGATAGATCGCTGACCGTGAGGCAGTTTGCACTACGACCTGAGGTTGTGGGTTTGCTATGGAGATCAAGATGCCTCCACAAAGAAATTATGTTGGGAGGAAATGCTTTGACGGAAGAGGGTTTTAGAGCCGTACAAAGGCAAATTGATGAATTGCAAGAGGAGATGCGAAGAGGGTTTGATCCGAGAACAAGAGAAGAAAGCGAGGATGAAGCTGAAGAAGAGCTATCTAAGGAAGAGCAAGAAGTTGCAGGAGATCCTGCAGAAGTTAGGTTGTTGAGGGCCATTTCGAAGTTTCTACATATTCTAGAGATTTGAATCCGGAATAGCTTATTGATTGGATCAATGACATGGAGGAGTATTTCAAGTATGAAGATGTGGAGGACCTAGATCGGGTCAAGTTTGCAAAAGCAAAGTTGAAGGGCCACACCAGTAATTGGTGGAAGGAGGTCCAATTAGAGAGGAATAGAAGAGGAAAAGGAAAGATCACCAGATGGGATCAGATGGTGGAGAAACTAAAGAAGCAGTTCATTCCTGTGGACTATTAGATGGAGTTGTTGAAGAAGCTGCAAGGACTAAAGCAAGGTAACAAGTCTATCAAGGAGTATACAGAAGAGTTTTATAAGATTACTATCAGGACAGGCCATGCAGAGCCCAACAAGGAGAAGGTAGCCTGTTACATTAATGGGTTGAGGCTGAGTATTTAGGAGGAGCTGAGCCTAGTTAGAATGACCACCATAGAAGATGAATACCAATTTTCCTTGAAGGTCGAAGAGAAGATGAATAAAAGATTTAACAACAAGCAAAGGGGAAGAGCTCAAGGTGGAAGGGCTAGTGGAAGACCCTATGGGGGCCAAAATGAAGATGCAAAGAAAAGTGAAGAAGCTGGCACCAGTCAAAATCAGAGAGGAGATAATACCTACTGCCCTCATGACCAGAACAATGGTGAGCAAAGAGGAAGAGGAAGAGGCAAACCTAGGCAAGGACCTGGAAGAGGAGGTTTCAGAGGAACCTGTTTCCAATGTGGAGAAGAAGGGCATCGAGCATATGAGTGTCTGCAACATCAAGGAAGGACAAATAGAAGACCTGAAGGTAATGCACGAGTTGCACATGTAGGTGAAGATGCACAATCTGAGCATTCTAAAGATGCTGAAAGGGGAGAAACCCTAGTTGTCAGAAGAACCTTGTTGAATGAGGAGAAAGAACCAAATCAAAGGAAGAGTTTATTCCGCACAAGGTGCAAATGTGAAGGTAAGTGTTGTGATATTATTATTGACAATGGAAGCAATGATAATCTTGTTTCAAAGGAGATGGTTGACAAGTTGAAGTTGACAAGAAGAAAGCATCCGCATTTATATCAGATTGCATGGTTGCAAAAAGACCATAGAGCTTTGGTCAATGAGCAGTGTTTAGTGAAGTTCAAGATTGGGGACTACCATGATGAGGTGCTGTGTGATATCATACCAATGGATGCATGTCATATGTTGTTGGGGAGGCCGTGGCAGTATGATAGGAGCGTTGTCCATGATGGCCGTGTAAACACATATTCCCTAACAAAAGATGGAGTTCATCATAAATTGAAGCCCTTGAAGGAGGTGGAAGAAAAGGTATGTAGTACTGCCAGAATTTGCTTGGTAGATGGTAGGAAATTTTTGGAGGGTATGAAGCATGAGTGTCATTGCTTTGCATTGATTCCTAAGATTAGTAAAGAGAAATGTGAAGATGTACCAGCAGAAGTTTCAGATATGTTGGAAGAGTTCCATGACATTATCTCTGATAATGTACCAGAAGGTTTACCACTAGTAAGGAAGATAAGTCATCAAATGGATTTGATACCAGGACCTAGTTTGCCAAACAAGGCAGCCCACAAAATGACCCCTATAGAGAATGAATAGCTGAACAGACAAGTTCAAGAGTTGTTGAGGAAGGGACTAATAAGGGAGAGCCTAAGTCCATGTGCGGTACCTACAGTACTAGCACCAAAGAAAGATGGAGAGTGGATAATGTGTACAGACTCTCAAGCCATCATTAAGATCACAATCAAGTACAGATTTCCATTGCCCATAATGGATGGCATAATGGATTGTTTGAGTGGAGCCAAATACTTCATGAAGATTGACCTGAAGAGTGGGTATCACCAAATCTGTATCAAAGAAGGAGATGAGTGGAAGACAGCCTTCAAGACAAAGGAAGGTTTGTATGAGTGGTTAGTCATGCCATTTGGGCTAACCAATGCACCGAGCACATTCATGCGGCTCATGAATGAGGTACTGAAAGTATTTTTGGGAAGTTTTGTTATTATTTATTTGGATGATATTTTGATTTTCAGTAAGACTTGGGATGAGCATCTGATGCATATCAGAAGAGTTCTAGAGAAGCTGAGGGAGGAGAAGTTACAGATTAATCTGTAGAAATGTAGTTTTGCAAAGAAGGAGTTAGTGTACCTGAGATTTGTTGTCTCAGAGGAAGGTCTTAAGATGGACCCAAAAAAAGTAAGGGCTATCATTGAATGGCCTACGCCAAGGAGTGCAACAGAGGTAAGATCTTTTCACAGTTTGGCAAGTTTTTACAGAAAGTTTATCAGGAATTTTAGTAGCATTTGTGCACCCCTAATTGAGACAATGAGAGGGGATATAAAAGAGTTTAGATGGACTAAAGGAGCAGACAAGAGTTTTGACACATTGAAGCAGGAAGTCGTAGAACAACCTGTTTTGGCACTTCTAGATTTCAATAAGGTATTTCAGGTAGATTGTGATGCTAGTGGTAGTGGTATAGGAGCTGTTTTGAGCCAAGAAGGTAAGCCCATTGCCTATTTTAGTGAGAAGCTTAATGATGCCAAGAAAAAGTATTTTGTTTATGATCAGGAGTTTTATGCAATAGTTTAGGCTTTGAAGAAATGGAGACATTATTTGTTGCCAAAGGAGTTTGTTTTATATACTAATCATCAGTTTTTACAATATCTTAATAGTCAAGGAAAGTTAAATCAAAGGCACTTAAAATGGGTTGATTTTTTGTAGAGCTATACTTTTGTTTTGAAGCACAGGAGTGGGAAGTCCAACAGAGTTGCAGATGCCTTGAGCAGAAGGCAAAATTTGTTGACAGAAATGAAGATACAGGTTGTTGGGTTTGATTAGCTCAAAAGATTTGTTGTCTCAGAGGAAGGTCTTAAGATGGACCCAAAAAAAGTAAGGGCTATCATTGAATGGCCTACGCCAAGGAGTGCAACAGAGGTAAGATCTTTTCACAGTTTGGCAAGTTTTTACAGAAAGTTTATCAGGAATTTTAGTAGCATTTGTGCACCCCTAATTGAGACAATGAGAGGGGATATAAAAGAGTTTAGATGGACTAAAGGAGCAGACAAGAGTTTTGACACATTGAAGCAGAAAGTCGTAGAACAACCTGTTTTGGCACTTCTAGATTTCAATAAGGTATTTCAGGTAGATTGTGATGCTAGTGGTAGTGGTATAGGAGCTGTTTTGAGCCAAGAAGGTAAGCCCATTGCCTATTTTAGTGAGAAGCTTAATGATGCCAAGAAAAAGTATTTTGTTTATGATCAGGAGTTTTATGCAATAGTTTAGGCTTTGAAGAAATGGAGACATTATTTGTTGCCAAAGGAGTTTGTTTTATATACTAATCATCAGTTTTTACAATATCTTAATAGTCAAGGAAAGTTAAATCAAAGGCACTTAAAATGGGTTGATTTTTTGTAGAGCTATACTTTTGTTTTGAAGCACAGGAGTGGGAAGTCCAACAGAGTTGCAGATGCCTTGAGCAGAAGGCAAAATTTGTTGACAGAAATGAAGATACAGGTTGTTGGGTTTGATTAGCTCAAAAGTTTGTATCCAGAAGATCCAGATTTTGCAGAGGCTTGGAAGGCTTGTTTGGAACCTGTTACTTTGGACAGGACAAAATGGTTAGATTTCATTATCCAAGATGACATGTTGTTTAGAGGAAGCTAGTCGTGCATTCTAAGGAGTTCCATGAGAGAGAACTTGATTAAGGAGAAGCATAGTGGGGGATTGGCTGGACTCTTTGGTCGAGATAAGACCATTGCTATTATTGGTGAAAATTATTATTGGCCACAGTTGCAACAGGATGTGAGGAAATTGTTGGCAAGAGACACTATATGGATTCATGAATGTTGTCATTGATGGCAACAAAGTTCATCCCACGCATCCGCAGGACTTGGTATGTGTCTACCGGAAGTCAGAATGAAGAATGTTGTGGTCTGGTAAACAAGAACAGAGCATGTGGCGAGGTCTGACAGACAAGTCCAGATCTCTCAGAAGAAGCATCTTGGTGAAGTGCAGAATTGGGGAAGTCAAGAGGAGTATCTTGACTGATATATTCCAAGGGTTGAGCCTCCGATTTGAAAAGGATAAAGAGATATGAATGTTTGAGTGTCAGGTTCTCATGTGATAGTGTGAACAGGTTCTCATGTGATAGTGTGAACAGAGGAAGAACTGACTGGCAGAACATCAGACATTATTCTGGATGTGTTACTGATGTTGGTGAAGGTTATGAAGGCATGAATTATGTTTAGCTGACATGATTAATGATTTCCATAAGTATATCATTGATCCGCATTACTTGGTGTGCAAGGATTCAGCCGACAGATCAAAGCTTGTGAAAAGATTGACTATTCAGGGTGCCGACTAGAAAGGTGATGAAATCACTTGTGCGGATATATATACACGATGGATTTAGTTGTGAGTATAGTTGTGTGTGTAGTTGATGTGTGAATAAAAGCAGAACATAGCAGAAGCAGTAAGGAAGGTACGGTATGTGAAAGGAAAGCAGGATAAGAGAAGAGGAAAGATGAAGTGCAGCAGATCAGTGTACTGAGCCTAACCGGAACTGAACTCAAGCATATGTGGATGCTACCAATCAGTTCAAGTATTGTATAACACTCTTTTGTAGACAGTGTGTCTCTTGTAGGTAGTGTGCCTCCTTGTGAGCAGTGTGCTCGGGCAGTGAGCCCTAATTGGCAAGTGCCATTTTGTATTTCCATTCTTCTAATAGAGAATACAATCTTGGGTTAATCACCCCGTGGTTTTCTCCCTTAACAGGGTTTCCACGTCAAAAATATTGTGTCATGTGTATTTCTATTTCATAGTTATGTTTGCTTATTTGGATTAATGCTGCATTGATTATTAAGTAAGTCAAGAAAGAAGAAAATAGTGAGATAACTAATTCACCCCCCCCTCTCAGTTATCAACAATTGGTATCAGAGCTAAGTTCCTCCTAACAAAGTCTAACAGCTTGAGGAAGATCTGGGAATTCAAATGGATGCATATGGTTTAAGGGAACAACTCAAGACTACTCTTGATGATCTTGAACAGTCAATCTCTAAAGTCAATGAATTAAAGGAAAGACTCAAACAGGCTGATGATTTCATGAGAGAACTAAAAGACAAATTAAGTCTCTCTATGAAAAAGAGAAAGGAGCTGCTTCAGCAATTGGCAAGACAAGGTGAAGCAAATGATGCAAATGGAGAGCTGAAGGAGAAAACCAAGTTGTGTGAAAAGTTATCAAAAGAAATTATTATGGTAAGACATGAAATGGAATCAGGAGTTATGAAGTTTACCCAAGAAGTTGAAGAGAAAAGGAAAACTGAAGATAATCTAAGACAATCTCTCAAGGAGAAATCAGAAGATTGCCACCAGATGGATAGAATTATCAGACATCTTGAATCTGATCTTGAAGATGCTAAAGATAATGAAGAAAAACTTGAGGATCAAATTGTCTCTCTCAAAAGGGATCTTCAAACAGCAAATGAGTATAAAGAGAAATTCAAGATAAGTTATGCTCAACTTGAAGTTCTTCTTAGAAGTCAAAAGAAGGTAAATGA
This sequence comes from Cunninghamia lanceolata, assembly GCA_027924645.1. Taxonomy (NCBI): domain Eukaryota; kingdom Viridiplantae; phylum Streptophyta; class Pinopsida; order Cupressales; family Cupressaceae; genus Cunninghamia; species Cunninghamia lanceolata. Next base: position 974,984 of record BSBN01000429.1, on the reverse strand, counting down.
CAAGTGTGGTTTGGGATATGAGAAAGGAGAAAGCTCCGAATTCGGTCAAAAGAATTTTGGATCAGAAAATCCAAGGAATAGGCCTAGAAGACCTCCGGTAAGACAGCCTAATGCTCAAAGATATCCATCCTTCAATGGATACTGCCACAACTACAATCACTTTGGTCACAAAGCTAATCAGTGCAGAAAGAGAATGAATCAGACTAATTCATCCTTCTTCGGACAGTGTTTTAACTACAAAAGGTATGGTCACAAATCTCATGAATGCAAAAATATGCAAATGAACAAATCATTCAATGGTAGATGCTTTGCATGCAATAGAATAGGTCATATGGCTAATCAATGCAGATCAAGAGGATATCAATCAAATATGCAAAGAAATGTTGTTTGCCAAATTTGCAATAAATCTAGTCATATTGCAAAATTCTGTAGAAGCAAGAATCAGGACAAAAGAGGTCTGGTATATCATAATCAGAATCAAGATAAGGGAAAACAAAAAGTGACTGCGGATGAAGTTAAAAGTGAGATGAACAAGATTTGGGTAAAGAAAAGTACAGAGCATATAGAGGTTGGATCCGCACCAGACTCTGGTGCTGATATTCCTTTCAGAAATTAAAAAGTGAGCTCTGGCTCAGGGGCAGACACAAAGAAGACCTTGTTCCCCCAACCAGTCAATTGGTGCCGGAACTGGCACAAGAAGAATTGCGGATTGAAGGGTTCATAAGGGCAACATCCAAACAAACTATGGTAAAAATTTAGAAGATATACATGATGTTTAAAGATCAGGATTGATCCGGTTCTCCAAGTCATCTGAATAAGGCAAACCGGAATAACTTAGGTCGAGCATTTATTGCAACCTGACATTAGGGTTTGTGGAGCAATAAAAAGGTTTTTCTCATTAATCACTTGTTCATTCTGCATTCAAGAAGAAACGAAAAGTGAAGCTCTACAACAAAATTCCACAACTTCATAGAAGATCATTTGCAGAAGTTAATTCATCCAGAAATCAATCCGGCCAACTACGTGAAACCGAAAGGTGCAAAAGGTATTTTCTGTTCTCAATATCTCTCTGCAAAGCTTTGAAAGATGCATACTCTGAATATAGTAAAGATCTCTGATAGGCCCCACCCTGAATTCAAGAAACATCCATACAAATCATTGGAGGTAGATCCCCTAGAAGCATTCTCTAGTGTTCCGCATGGCATTTTGCACACAGAAGACATTAGGGTTTACATACATGCTAATATTGAAGAGTTTGGGGAATTCAAACTGAGAGACATCTATCACAAACAATTGATAGATGATACTTTTGAGCTTAAACCAGAATATAAGAGCATCCAGGAGAAACATTTTGATTAGTTCATTCATTTCCCCTATTTTGAAGAAGATGAATGGGTCCGGTATGTATTGAGTAGGGTGCATGATAACTTCCTATGGCTGAACAAACCTTGCAAGATCACAAAGGAGGTAATTAGGGCAGTAACTGGTTTATACTCCTCCGGAGGGATACCTATCCTCAAATCTGTCAAAAACAATGTTGTAACTGAGGCCACCAAATCAAAATTTGATAAGAGGGCAATGACCATTGAAGACATTACTGACCTGGATGTCAAGTTTGCATCTATGATAATAGGATACAAGATATATCACTCCAGTAGGGAGAATTCAGTATCTGGAACTGCAGTATATATTGCCTATGAGATGCTGAGAAAGAATGCAGAATATGATTTATGTGAACTTCTTTTGAGCCAATTAATGGAAAACATATAGAAAATCAAAAAGGACAAGAAGAATTCCTTTAAATATGGTGGACTAATACTATGTCTATTTTTCTACTTCATGAATGAGCTACCCAGATCAAATGGATGGGTATGGCAAAATGACAAACCGGTAGCAATTTAGATCAGAGACTACTTGTATGAACTTGGGGATGCTAAGGCAAGGAATACATCTCTGTGGGGTTACTTCAAGCAATTTCAAAATACAATGCAAATAAGAGAAAGAATCCCCAAATCAGTAGTTGAGAAATACAAGGATACAGTGTGCTTCATGGTAGACACTGATCAATGCCTAATGGAGGTAGTAGAGCCAAGGACAGTCTGGATCATGCCTATGGGGTATGAAGTTGATAAACAAATTGTAGAGCTGCATGTTCAACACATGCTCAGTCAGCTAAAGGACTCAAAAGCAGAAAGATTTGGAACCTTTGAGGAGCTAAGTGTAAAGATTCATGTGCAACTCAGAGAACTTGAAATCAAGAGGAAGGTGAGAAAAGAAGTAGAAAATATTGCCCAAGGCCTTGGCATCTCAAAGGAGGCACTTGATGCACACAAGAAAAGGATGGAAAGGGCTGAGAAAGAGAAGAAAGAGGCAGAAAAGAAAAGCAAGGAAAGTGCTATGGTAGAAACCTCCACCCGGACCAGATCATCAAAGAGATCTGCCCCTGTCATAGCCAAAAGCTCAAAAACATCAAAACTAGAAGTCCAGGCATCTGGCAAAGGAGAGAAAAGATCAAAGATAAAAGCCACAAGGGCTTATGCTAGTCAAAGAGACGAAGAGGAAACCGAATCAGATGAGGAGATAAAGAAACTGAAGAAGAAGAAGACATCATCTGGTGAACCCTCTATCGGTCAAGGAGAAGAAGAGAAGGAAGAGGAATTTGTTGAAAAACCCACTCTATCCTTAGACGTTGTAGTAAAAGCAGTCACTATGGATGGAAACCTGCAACTCTTAACAGAATTCTATGATGATTATAATGAAGCAGATCAACAGATTCTAGAGGAAGTGACAGTTTAGTTTTTGAACACTTACAACAAAGCCTTTATTGAAATTATCCCTCTAATTCCCAAAAGCTTAGAGAAAAGGCTTGAAATGAGGAAGAACAATGCTCAAGCAAAAGATTTTGAGATCCGAGAATAGGTTGCCATTCAGCTCTTCCCTTCAATCACTCCGCAACAAATGAATATGATCTTTAAAGAGTGCAAGGATGAGTTCTGGAGCAAAGCCAGGATGAATCAACTCATGCTTGGTGAAACCGACAAAGTGGCAAAAGAGACTGAAGAGATCCTCCAAAATACTCTTAAGAAATTCAACATTCCCATCACAGAGGACTCTGATAAAGACAAGGGCTTAGAATGCTCTATTCCAGAAGAGGTGGATCATGAACAAACAAATATCTCTCCTTCGGTTTCCCCTACAGCTTCCGGATCTAAAGGAGAAGACAGAATATAGGAGAAAGAAGCAGGAGTGAAGGAAAAAGAAGTTGACAGTACCAAGGCTGCAGAGGAAGAGAAGACCCCAACAGAGAAAACCACAACTGATAGTGGTAAGAATGTAGAAGGAGAGAAAGCTCCAAGGGACAGCCCTAACAATACAAAAGAGAAGAAACATCTATCTCTGACAAGAGACACTGCAAAAACTGTCCAAGAATTCCTGAACAAAGAAAGAATGGAGATTGATGAACATTTTGATTCACTTTCTCCGGTACAGACAATGAAGATTGCTTCATTTGCTAATGCCAAGGCTAAAGAAAAACTCCTAAAATCTCACATGGAAGACTGTGAGTTGATAGAAGCTACCTCCAGAGTGCTAGAAAAGATTATGCCATCATTTCAGAAGGATCCCACAGCCTCCTCGTCCGGTAATCTCAAAACTCTAGTCAATAGTGTTAGCACACATTTTGATTCACTAGAGAAGTTAGTAGAAGATAAGGTCTGGAAGGAATTTCTTACAAAAAGATTATCAAAGGTACAAGGGTTGATAAGTAATGATAGGAGAAATATGAGTATAGGGATAAAGAGTTTAGAAAATGCTCTTAAAGATGGTGGAGAAATGTACAAATTTTGTTAATCATGGTCCAAAGCAACAGTGGAGATTGAAAAGAAAATAAAAGAGCAAGAGGATAAACTACTAAGTTTGTCTCAAAGCTTTGATCCTCTTCTTCCTCCATAGTCAATCAAGAATGTCAGACTATTGCAATCACAAATGCAATAAAGAATTTTGAGAAGGAAAAGAAGAACATAATTAGCCGGATGGGTGAACTCAGAAGAATCATTATCCCTAAGTTAGAAGCCATGCATGAGGCTATAAGTGATGCTCAGACTACCACCCAAACCAATGATCCGACAGATCTTAAGAGGGCAGAAGCTTTTGCATTTTTGTTGAGTGGTCACATTTCAATTTTGGATAGAATGAAGCAAAGTTGGGCTACAAAACTTGTCCAATTGAAGACATCCTTTGCAGACATTCTTCAGTTTATGTGAGTATGTAATATGCGGCTAAGTATAGTTAAAATTTTTGAAAATTTTGGTATGCGGACCCTACCCTTTGCCATTGATGTCAAAGGGGGAGTGAGGAGTAGTGAAAAATGAGGAATCCAACTAAGGGGGAGCTCCGGAAAATGTATATAAAAATAAAGCATCAGCCAAGGGGGAGCATAGTGTAAACACTTAGTCATTTTTCACTAAGTGTTGCCATCAATGCCAAAGGGGGAGATTGTTGGCAAGAGACACTATATGGATTCATGAATGTTGTCATTGATGGCAACAAAGCTCATCCCACACATCCGCAAGACTTGGTATGTCTCTGCCGGAAGTCAAAATGAAGAATGTTGTGGTCCGGTAAACAAGAACAGAGCATGTGGCAAGGTCCGACAGACAGGTCCGGATCTCTCAGAAGAAGCATCTTGGTGAAGTGTGGATTTGGGGAAGTCAAGAGGAGTATCTTGACTGATATATTCCAAGGGTTGAGCCTCCGATGTGAAAAGGATAAAGAGATATGAATGTTTGAGTGTCGGGTTCTCATGTGATAGTGTGAACAGAGGAAGAACTGACTGGCAGAACATCAGACATTATTCCGGATGTGTTACTGATGTTGGTGAACGTTATGAAGGCATGAATTATCTTTAGCCGACATGATTAATGATTTCCATAAGTATATCATTGATCCACATTACTTGGTGTGCAAGGATTCAGCCGACAGATCAAAGCTTGTGAAAAGATTGACTATTCAGGGTGCCGACTAGAAAGGTGATGAAATCACTTGTGCGGATATATATACATGATGGATTTAGTTGTGAGTATAGTTGTGTGTGTAGTTGATGTGCGAATAAAAGTAGAACAAAGCAGAAGCAGTAAGGAAGGTATGGTATGTGAAAGGAAAGCAGCATAAGAGAAGAGGAAAGATGAAGTGCAGCAGATCAGTGTACTGAGCCTAACCGGAACTGAACTCAAGCATATGTGGATGCTACCAATTAGTTCAAGAATTGTATAACACTCTTTTGTAGACAGTGTGTCTCTTGTAGGCAGTGTGCCTCCTTGTGAGCAGTGTGCTTGGGCAGTGAGCCCTAATTGGCAAGTGCCATTTTGTATTTCCATTCTTCTAACAGAGAATACAATCTTGGGTTAATCACCCCATGGTTTTCTCCCTTAACAGGGTTTCCATGTCAAAAATATTGTGTCATGTGTATTTCCATTTCATAGTTATGTTTGCTTATTTGGATTAATGCTGCATTGATTATTAAGTAAGTCAAGAAAGAAGAAAATAGTGAGATAACTGATTCACCCCCCCTCTCAGTTATCAATAGAAATTTGTGCAAAGTTGCAGAGTGTGTCAGATGGCAAAAGGAACAAGTCAGAATATAGGGTTGTATCAACTATTACCTGTACCAGAGAAGCCATGGGATGATATTAGCATGGATTTTGTTCTTGGTTTACCAAGGACACAGAGAGGACATAATTCTATTTTGTGGTGGTGGACAAATTCTTGAAAATAGCACATTTTATTCCTTGTAAGAAGACTAATGATGTTGTTCATATTGTAGAGTTATTTTTTAGGGAAGTGGTGAGACTACATGGTCTACCAAAGAGCATAGTTTCATACCAAGATACCAAGTTTGTTGGTTATTTTTGGAGGACATTGTGGAAGAAGTTGAAGATAGACTTGAAGTTTAGTTCTGCACACCATCCACAGACTGATGGACAGACCGAAGTGGTGAATAGGAGTTTGGGTAACCTGCTACGATGCTTAGTAGGAGATAAGCCCAAGGGATGGGATTTGATTTTACCACAGGTAGAATTTGCTTACAACAATTCTGTCAATAGGAGTACTGGTAAATCACCATTCCAGATTGTATATGGGAATAGTCCAAGAAATGCTTCAGAGTTAAGGAAGCTGGACAATGGAGAAAAGAGAAGTGCCGAAGCTGACGACTTTGCAGAACATCTGAAGAATTTGCATGAAGAGGTGAGAAAGCACATTAATAAAATGAATATTCAGTACAAGGCTAAGGCAGATCAGAAGAGGAGATATAAGGAGTTCCAGGTAGGAGATGAAGTCGTGGTTCACCTAAGAAAAGAAAGGTTCCCAATTAGAACATACAATAAGTTGAAAATGAAGAAATTTGGACCATGCAGAATCCTGAAGAAGCATGATTCAGGAAATGCATATGAGGTAGAGCTGCCAAGTGGGATCAATATTTGCCCTGGTTTTAACATTGCTAATTTATCAGAATATCATGAAGGTGGAACAGAGGATGGACAACTAGAGGAACAGTGGAGTATTATGGCATCTACTTCAACAGAGGAGATATAAGAGATCTTGGATAGTCATGTGGGAAGGAGCACTTGGAACAGGCAATACAAAGAATATCTAGTGAAATGGAAAGGAAGGCCTGTTAAAGATTCTTCTTGGTTGTCTAAGGCAGAGGTTGACCACTTGGGTTTTCCTCACACAAACACCTGAGACATGACAGGGTCACTTCTCAAATTACCCTGGGTGTCTGATGCAGGAGCATCCAGAGGTGTAAGGGCAATCTTGCATCACCCAAAAAAAAGTTAATTCAAAACCATTGTAGTTGTTTTCATTTCTTTTGATAATTAGTGTTTTTGGTTCCATAATATCCAGACTAATGATGTAGGACTTTTAGTTTTTCCAAAACTGCTAAAAATAGTGACCTGCCTATTTTGGAAAGTGTACCTGCTATTTTAGGAAAGTTTGCATTTGGACACGTAATGAAGCAAAAACTTCCAAAAAGTTACATAACAAAAATATAAGACCTTTGGCGAAGGAATCAGGTAAAGATCATTTGTGAGCTGAAAGATATTAAAGTTTTTGTTTTTTGAAAAGCCCCTAAAAATTTTTAGAATGAGATATGAGTTACTAAAACATCTCATAATGTTTTGAAAAGTTGACAAAAATCCATTTATGAGTTTTCAGCGTGATAGTTCACATCGCAATCTTTCCGGCACTTAAAATGGTTCGTCAATCAGACACTCGGATCAAAAGTTATGCTTCTCAGAAGTTGACCTTTTTGGAGGGAGTTGCAAATTTTGAAATTTAGCTAGAGGCCACCAAAAAGTGCTATTTATGACTATTTTGGGAACCTTGGATAGTAGTAGAGTTAAGGGGGCAAGTGTAGAGTCAAGAATAGGTGGGAAAATAGAAACCCTAGCTGATTTGGGGTTATAGAAGGTTGAAGATTCTAGAGTTTTGAGGTTGGGAAAGCTGTAATGTGTTGCAGCCAGAAGAGGGTTCATCCTCTGATTGTAATTGAGATTCTGTAATGTAATGAGTTGCCCAGTTCAATAAAAGAAAGTTCTATTTGCTGTGTACAATATCTTTTATTGTGTATTTTGTGATTTATCCCCTTCATCACATACATACCTGTATATGCTCCTTTAACCTGTGATTGATGTGCAGAGGATCAAGTTGGCGCTCAAAACACAACAATCTCCTGCGACTTCGTCTCATGGCTCGGCTCTAGTTCATGATCAACTCTATCATGACAAAAAATAGGTTTTCTGAATTCAATTGTAACAACTATGGCAACAAAAATCCCTTTTAACTTATGTAATTGGTAATTTTAGGGCAAATTAATTGCATTCAAATAATTTGATAGCTTTATTTAGAAAGATCGCGTAGGATTACCATAGGTGACCATTGGCACGAGTTTGAATTTAAAATCCAATGACCATTTTTAAGCATTAAGTGTAAAAAAGCACAGGTGTAGGAAGGGCATATGCTACTAAGGAATATTCAATGGATATCCAGATGGGATATCTGGATGATACTTTATGGGTCGAGATATGATCATGGACACATGTCATCATGTCATTGGGTGTGTGGGGGATGGATATTTGAGGGATCAAAATGTTTAAATATGAAAATATCCATGTGGTTCATATATCTGACCGATGTCAGCAGATAATGGCTTCTTTCTTTCCACAATAATTGGATGACGTAATTGGGATGTGGATCTTAAAATAAGATCCAGACAATAGAGACATGAAATATCCCCCTAGCTTAATGTCTGGATGATTTCAGCATGCATCACTTCTTTGTATTGTATTGAGGTAGAGTGACGTCACCAGGATCAGATACTAAAATGATTGGGACATGTATGTTAGGGTAAAATTGCAAATCAGGGCAAATGAATAAACAGCAATGATAAAAACCCTAGCAATGCACAATGAAGCACAAGACAACATGAAAATCAAAATAATAAATATAAATGCAAACCGATCTCCACGCTATGCTTGATTTATCTCCATTGCTCTTCTCCACCTCGCATGAGCATGCAAGATTTTGAAGGATTATTGTTGAAGGAATGTTGGGTGCTCATTTCTGCAGCATAACATTAAGATGAAGATGATATGAGGATGATAGTTGAAGGATGCAAAGGCTCTAATGATATTTCAACAGCATAATGTTACTTGAAGCTCCATGCATGCTAATGATAATTTGGCAGAATAATGTTACTTGAAACTCAATCCATTGCTAATGGCTTGTGAGGGGTTTGATTTATAGAAAAGGCTTGGTTCAATTGGATGGTTGAGATTAAAAAGCTAAATGATTGATGTGGATGGCTAGGATTGATTAGGTTATCCCACTCTTCAAGGGAGTTGTAGTCATTTGACAAGTGTCAAGGAGAATAGGGCTCATGTGTGCTTGTGTACATAAAAAGTACTACATATAAAAGATATTAAATAAAAGGCTGTAGTACCACTTATCTTTTTTAAATGAAAGAGGCACACCTGTCGGCTAAATGATAAGATAAATTAATTAAATAAATAAAATTTATTTAATTAATTGGAAAGTCGGCTTATGATGAGAACTTAATTCAAATAAAATATTTGAATTAGTTGGGATATGAGTTGGATATTAATTAAATAAATAAAATTTATTTAATTAATTGGATAATGGGATTAGGATGGGATTGAATGGGATTTTAATTAAATAAATAAAATTTATTTAATTAATTGGCTAATGGAATAAGTGGGGTTAAGAGTGGGATTTAGGACAAAATGCTACATGATGTCTAGGATAATGTTTTAACAAGGTGTTGCTAGACATGGACAAAGTTGGGACAAATTTGGGTGTCTACATTTTGCCCCTCTTTGAGATGATGTTCGAGATGATAAGCTTTGTGTCGAGTAACATCATTTCAAAGAAGTTAAGGTATGGATAATTGATAGGGATGATGATGATGATGATGATGATGATAGAAAGGATAGGTTGGTGATGCCCCCTCGAGAGGATAGGTGGGTTGGACAAACACGGGTATGCTCTCGAAAACAAATGGCTTGGCTACAAAAGAAAGATAAGGGAATGGATAGAAGAAATGGATGATGTGTTATGCTGCAATGGAAGGTGAGCAACCATGATGTTTGATATAGCACTAGACGTTATGCACCAAGGTATAAGGAACCAAGGTGATGATATGTCTCGTGCCCCAGTGTAATACAACCTTGTCTAACGTATGAGGAAGAAAACTTAGAGCATTGAAGTCCTAATGCACAAAAGGTATGATATGACCTCAGATGCAAAGGATAGTGCAAAAAGATATTCCAACATACACAAGATATGAATATTAGCTGGAAATGATACTGATATGATGCAAATGCAAGATAAAATGATAGCACACACAAGCAAGCAAGCAAGCATGCACAAATGATACAAAAACAAACAAGGTATTGCCCCTGTCAAGCTGTAAACCAATGATTAATTGATTGTTGTTTTGTTTGTTGAGAGTGTTGTCATTGCGGGGAAAGCTATATCCCTAGATCAACACAAGGTTGTTTGCTGAGTTGGTTGGCTGATTGACTGATTGCTTTTGCTTACAACAAGGCTAGGATCAAGACCATGGATTGTTTTTAGATAACTTGGCTTGATTGATTAACTTGATTGGTATGGCTTAAGGATTGACTTGCATTTGGATCATTGCTTGGAATGATTTTGAGGATGATGAAATGATGGTTAGATTGATTTGATGATTGGATTGATGTGCTATGATAGATTGATTGGAAGAAGTTGTTTATTGATGATGTATAAGATAGATGATAGAAGAAATGATGAGAGAAGAAAGAGGAAAATCGCTTGTGCCTGAATCTGGGCACTTCCTTCATACTCCAGACTGCCTACATACCCTGTATCCATGGGATCAAGGCACTTAACGATGGAAATGAGATGTAGTTCTGATTGTTTTATTGATGAGATGATGAAAATGGATTGAATTAATTAATGAAATGTTGATGATGAGATGATATGTGGTGGATTGAGTTGTTTTTGATTTGCTGAAGTGATTGGATTTGTTTTGATGGCTAGCTTGAGGTGCTTTGGTGTTGATGCTGATGATTGAATTGTTTTGAGTGATGATAGTGATGGTGTGATGATTAGAGTGTCCACTCAATCTAAGCATAAGCAAGTGTGCTCAATGTGTTCAAAGGATGTAAAACAAACAAGGTATTGCCCTTGTCAAGTCATAAACCAATAATTGATTGTTTGATTGATGATGATAGATAGTGTTGTCATTGCGGGGAAAGCTATATCCCTAGAGCAACACAAGGATGTGGGAACGCTATATCCCATTGATGATGATTGATTGGGCTCATGACAAGATTAGGATCAAAACTTGTTGATTGGATTGGATAATGTTCCTTGATTGATTAGCTTGCTTGATATGGATTAGTGTGACTTGGATTTAAGATCATTGCTTAGATTGATTTGGATTGGAAATGGATTGATTGAAATAGATGAATGAATGTTATTGATACGAAGAATTGATGATGATGATGATTTGATTTTGATTGAATGTTGATGGAATGGATTGGTTTGGATGGTGGGAATAGTTTTATTGCTTGGATTTTGTTGGCTATTTGATTTTTTTGGATTGTTTGACATATTTTGATTTTTTTGTTGGAGTTTTTGGGATATTTTGATTTTTTTGGATTTTTTGACATATTTTATTTGTTTGTGTTTTTGGGAATATTTTGATTTTTTTTTTGGATTTTTTTGAAAGTTTTGGGATGTCAATGGATTTATAATTGAGTAGCCGTTGTGTTAGATACCAATGACAAGGGAAAAAACCAAGTCTAGGTGCAAAGGATGGATAAAAGGATGGATGATAGTGGATAAGATGAAAGACTGATGATAGTTGGATGGGATGGAAGGTTCATGAGAGTTGGATGGATAGATAAGAGGATAGGCCATAAAAAGAATGGATGCATGCCTCATGATAAATGGATAGGTAGGCTATAGTGGAAAGCTCATGATAAATAGATGGGGATAAGCTATAAGATGGAAAGCTCATGATAAGGATATGCCATAGTGGATGGATCATAAAGGAGCTAGGATGTGATCTTCAAAGGCTATGTCGCATAGGAAGAATAACTTGCCCCATTCTAAGTGGAAATGCTTAGGATTTTTACATGACCAAGTTCATGACCAAGAGATGACATGATGGATTGGATTTTACATGACAAGGCTTATGATAGGTGGATAATGATAAGATGGATTGATTAGGAAGGTATGAGGTATACCAAGAGATATCCGAAACATATTTCAACATTTTTCCCCTATGTCTTCATCAAGATCAAAAGGAAGAAGGATGGATAAATGGGTTCAATAGGATAGGCATGTTTATGTAATGGCTAAGGATGGTAGGATTGTATGGTAATGGTAGGATAGGATAGGATGGATGAGACAATGTGCCCCCAAGTGTAAGTGACATAGAAGATCAACCTACACATGACGCCTGTTTGCCAGGTTTTCATCATGGTACTTATCCAAGGTGCCTATTTACCAGGTTTTCACTGTTGGATGAAGGGATTTCTCTTTACTTTTTTGATTTTTTGATTTTTGATTTTTTTTTCTTTTTTGCTTTTTACATGGGTTGACAATTACACATGGCGCCTGTTTGCCAGGTTTTCACCATGGTAATGGATAGGAGGGACTCAAGTGTTTAGTGCTATGAGAGGTGATATTGTCCCATTAGAGATGGATGATGTCTTCGCATGGACCATGTCATTATGCTCATAGATGTTGATAAGGGATTGCATGGATGGGAGATGGATTAGGTAGATAGTGGAGGATGATGTGGAATTATGGTAGGGTAGGCTAGTGGCTTATGGTGTGGATTTATATAGGCTTATGGAATGAAGATGGACGAAAAGTTTATGTCAAAGCATGGACCATAGGGATAGCATGGGGGAGATATGTAGGATAATGGATGGAAGATGGGGAGATGTAGTTGTGTGGAGGTGCTGCGGAGTGGAAGGGAACCATGACCAATGGTTTCACACACCGTGATAAACATTGAAGCTTTTGATGGGATGGTGGTGTAGGAAGCAATGGAGATGTTTGCTTAAGAAATGGTTGATGAAGTGATTTAGGAACCCACATAGATTTAATATTTTTAGTGCTTTTATTTTGCTTGTGGGATTTTTGAAGGGAATGGAAGTTTTGGATAGAAATAGGCTCTTGGATGGAGATAGGTGATTGGGATTCTTGAGATGTGGATGAGGATGCCTCATTTGACTTTCTAGCTGTTTTCTTAGGAACCCAAACCATTTTGCTTTTGGGCTTTGCTTTTGGAGGTAAGGGTTTAGATGGTTGCTTAGATGTGGATGAGGATGCCTCATTCGCTTTGCTAGTTGTTTGCTTAGGAACCCAAACCATTTTCCTTTTAGGCTTTACTTTTGGAGGTAAGGGCTTGGATAGCTTTGTGAATGTACTTTGCTTAGAAGATGGATGATTTAGAGACTTTTCACATTGATACCCTAAGGCATGGGGGTCCTTAGGAGTTTTAGTTGGATTTTTGGCTTTATAAGTAAAGGCATCCAAATGTTTATTTTGGAATCCCATGGGGTGGGTGGAGTGGATGGAATGATTGGAAGCTTTATGCTTAAATGATGTGTGCTTTTGTTGGCCAGGATTAGGGATGTAAGGATACTTATGAATGATATGTATGTTAGGTGTTGGAAGCAATGGTGGTAAGGTGGATGGAGGGATATTTGGAGTTGGTAAAAGTGGAGGCAAAGTGGATGGCGGAAGATGTATGGTCACATGCTTTTGACATTTATAGGATGATGGAGTTGGAATGACAACATATGTTTTGGGTAGATGATGGGGTTTGCGATGGAAAGTGGTAGATTTAGGATGCATGAAGGAATTACCAACATCTTGAGCTTGTTTACCTTGGGGTGTGTATCCAAGATCATATGAGCATGGAGGAACTTTGACATGGTTTGGCTCCAAAATAACTTGTTTGGGAAGGCCTAGACCTTTGCCTTGGTAGTTCATGTTTTGGAGTATGCGATTGACTATAGGACTTGGTGTGCTTTGAACATTAGACTTGAACTCTTTATTGGATGGAGAAGATGAAGTAGATAAAGGTCTTTGTTGTCCTAAGGAAGAACATTCATGGAGGAAGCTGGTAAGACCAAGTGGACATGATGGTGGATTTGAAGTGGAATCAATGGTAGATGGGGATAAAGGATCATTAGGATCTTGATTATGTTCATTATGTTTACTAAGATCCAAGCTATTGGTTTGATCTATTATGCTTACTTGGGGGACAAGTGTCTCATCATGACAAGTGGATGTTTGTTCATTACGGATAGGGCTAGATAGTGGATGACTAGGAGCAATTTGGATATCTTGCTCATGGATGTATATAAGATTATGGATGGGATCAAGGTGCTCATGGATAGCTTCTTCATAGGTATCATCTTGATCATAAAGAAGGTAAATGTTATGGATGGGTTGCATGAAAGTGTGTTGATCATGAGTTGGACTAGGGCTTAATGTTTCCACATGCTTAGGATTAAACCTTTGACATACCTCTTGACTTTGGATGGAAGTGGAAGGTTCTTGAGTGGACTTGATAGGCTCTTGATAGTTATCAACATGAAGGCATGATGGCTCTTGACTTAGGCTTGTGGTTGAAGACTCTTGAATAGACTTGTTGGCTTGTAGGTCACATGATGGGCTTAAAGGGATAGGTATGTTAATGGAAGGCTCTTGAAGAGGCTCAAAGATATGTGAACCACATGATGAGATTATAGGATTGGACATGACCTTTGGAAGTTCATTGGTAGGCTCATGAATTGGTGTTTGACATGGGGGTAGTTTATTCCTATCTAGTAGCCAATGGATCACATCCTTCGCAAGTGTATGGGTGGATGGGAAATATAAGGGATGGATGATAATGGTAGATGGTGTTGGATTAGGATTAGGACAAGGATTAGGTTGAGAGCTAATTGGATTGGGTGGATTAGGATTTGGACTAGATGGGGATGATGATGTGGCACGATTTCCCATTATAGGTGGGTACACCTTGTAAACAATTGAGACAAATATTGGACATTGATTTGTATTATGGCCTTTGGTCCTATGGTATGCACAATAATCATGTTCATCATATGGACTTTCTTCACATGGTTTGACTTTAGGAAGTTCAATGAGTTTTGCTTCAAGCATCCTTTGTAAAACTCTCTCAGCTGCATCCTTTGGTGAACGATTAGAATGATATGGTGAGGAAGGTAATGAAGGGCTTGGTGGTTTGGAAGGTAAAGGGATCAATGGACTAGGAGTGGGATCACATGGTGGTGTTGGGATAAGACTAGTTGGCTCATGTGTTGGCATGGGATTGGATGGTGGAGGCCACTCTAGATTGGTATCTCCCTTGTCAAAGGTTATTAGATCTTGCATAGGATAACTTGGGCTTATTTGATTTATGTACAAAGGGCCATTGGGATTTGGATGTGTTTCTTGTTGCAAAGGTGGACTTGGACTTGCTTGATTTATGTACAAAGGGCCATTGGGACTTGGATGTTGTTCTTGTAATATCACTTGATTGCCTTGTGGATGGGCTTGATAGTGCATTGGAATGATGGCATGAGGGATTGGATAAGCTTGAAGCAGAGCTTGATAGGTTGATGTGGCATTGACTTGGTGGATAGGTAGATTAGGTTGATAGGAAGTTGATGGATATGACATGTGGCTATGAAGTGGATTAGTTTGATAGTGAATGGCTAAGGATTGCTGTACTTGTTGAGCTTGACTAGTGGCTAAAAGGTGTTGGACTTGGGCTACGAAGTGTTGCAGTTGAGGTGATTGACTTGCATGGGGTTGAGCTCTTTGGATGAAGAAGTGTAATGTTTCAATGGCATCTTGGTTTAGGGGTTGTGATACTTGATAAAGATTTTGGAGGAATCTTTGAAATTTAATTTCTAGGTCCTCTAGTGTAGACATGTTGTCACCAAGTGTTTGTCTTAAGTCCTTTTAGCAAGTGCTTGTTTAGGGATTTAGATGATGATGTGGATTATTTGGATGACTTGGCTATGTTTGAGATAAAAGTGATTGGGTTTGAATGTTATTGGAAGAATGTGTAGGATGACTTGTCTTTATGTGTTTGGGTGTTTAGAGCTTGATGTGGCAATATTCAAATAAATGATTATGCATATACACACATGAATCACTCACACAAGACACATAAGCAAGTTTTAGTTTAGAATAATGTGATGATGGTTAAGCAAGCACGTGAAGACAATTCAACAAGTCCTAGTTAAGGCAAGGCCACTATCACAAGGAGGTTCTAGTGAAAATCCGGGGGACCGGCACCCCACGAGCATCCAGCAAGCCACTTAAGACTTTAACTAACCCTACTAGGAGTTTTAATATACACAAAGGTACACCTCCTTTCGAGTTAGCACTGTATGGTGAGCGCTAATACCGGTTAGACTTGGCTTTCGCCTTATCCTCTAATTTTTATAGCGGACCGGATGAAAGTACCGCTTGGGGTCGTTCCCTTGGGGTGGATACTAAGGCAGGCCTCTCTAAGGTTTAACAAAAGCAACACAAGTAAATGTTTTTGATCTCCAAGTTCGTGTTGGGACGCGAGGAGAGAGCATACACATTTACTTGGTCACACTCGCATAGGGTTCATTAACCTTAGAAATTCAATGTGTGGAAGACAATGCAAGCACTTGTTTGTTTTAAAGCCCAAATCCAAATGTGATGAAAGACAATGGTTCGTTTTAGCTGAATGTTTTGATGTGAATTTGCAAACAATTGTTCATTTTATGCCCAAAATCCAAATGTGTTTGCAAACAATTATTAGAATATGAGAAATGAAATGATTGCACCTGGTTAATTCGCTATCCAAATTGCTGTAGATGTTGATGTCAATGTTGCTCTAGCTCCTTATGATCACCTACAACATAAAAAAAATGATATTATAATGCAGGCATAAAAAATAGGCTCATCAGGCAAGGAAAATTGTAATTTTAGATACATAGCCGAATTAGATTTGATTATTTCGATAGATTTTTTGTTCGAAAATTAAAAAATCAAAGAAGAGACCCCCATTAATTTTCAGAGAGCTTTCTGAAAATGTAAAGAAATAAGAAAAATTCCCTGATTTGCGCCCAGGAATGCGGATTTATGAAAACGGTACAGTCGGCAAAGATCTGATTTTTTCGCATAGTAAACGACCTCCAAATTAAATCTGCAAAACATAGACCCTCATTATAATTTCAAGAGATTTCCAAAAATATAAAAATTTCTGAAAAATTCGCCGATTTGCGCCCAGAATTGCGATTTTATGAAA
Source organism: Cunninghamia lanceolata (assembly GCA_027924645.1). Lineage (NCBI taxonomy): Eukaryota > Viridiplantae > Streptophyta > Pinopsida > Cupressales > Cupressaceae > Cunninghamia > Cunninghamia lanceolata. The sequence goes on along the minus strand of BSBN01000429.1, from coordinate 958,096 downwards.
AAACATAAAAACATGATAAATCCCGCAAAAATCACGATAAACCCAAAATTTTTCTGCTGTAGCTTCCTTATATCATGGACAAACTTCTGCTAAAATATTGTAGAAAAATTCGCAGCCGTTTGGAAGATATGATGAAATCTTTGAAACCTAGGGTTTTGTCGAAAAAACAGCAGATCTGCAACAAAAAGTTAATTAAACCTGCAAAACTCAACAATGGGGGTTAGACAAATGCAAATTTTTACTACAAAAACCTGCAAAAAAGATCAAGCAAAGTGAGTCCCACCGGGCGTGCCAAATGTATGTTAGGGTAAAATTGCAAATCAGGGCAAATGAATAAACAGCAATGATAAAAACCCTAGCAATGCACAATGAAGCACAAGACAACATGAAAATCAAAATAATAAATATAAATGCAAACCGATCTCCACGCTATGCTTGATTTATCTCCATTGCTCTTCTCCACCTCGCATGAGCATGCAAGATTTTGAAGGATTATTGTTGAAGGAATGTTGGGTGCTCATTTCTGCAGCATAACATTAAGATGAAGATGATATGAGGATGATAGTTGAAGGATGCAAAGGCTCTAATGATATTTCAACAGCATAATGTTACTTGAAGCTCCATGCATGCTAATGATAATTTGGCAGAATAATGTTACTTGAAGCTCAATCCATTGCTAATGGCTTGTGAGGGGTTTGATTTATAGAAAAGGCTTGGTTCAATTGGATGGTTGAGATTAAAAAGCTAAATGATTGATGTGGACGGCTAGGATTGATTAGGTTATCCCACTCTTCAAGGGAGTTGTAGTCATTTGACAAGTGTCAAGGAGAATAGGGCTCATGTGTGCTTGTGTACATAAAAAGTACTACATATAAAAGATATTAAATAAAAGGCTGTAGTACCACTTATCTTTTTTAAATGAAAGAGGCACACCTGTCGGCTAAATGATAAGATAAATTAATTAAATAAATAAAATTTATTTAATTAATTGGAAAGTCGGCTTATGATGAGAACTTAATTCAAATAAAATATTTGAATTAGTTGGGATATGAGTTGGATATTAATTAAATAAATAAAATTTATTTAATTAATTGGATAATGGGATTAGGATGGGATTGAATGGGATTTTAATTAAATAAATAAAATTTATTTAATTAATTGGCTAATGGAATAAGTGGGGTTAAGAGTGGGATTTAGGACAAAATGCTACATGATGTCTAGGATAATGTTTTAACAAGGTGTTGCTAGACATGGACAAAGTTGGGACAAATTTGGGTGTCTACAGGACATTATGTAATATCAATCCATTACGACATTATCAGGACTGGGTGACTTAACTTTGACATCCAGATATTAGCGGAGGGCATGATATTATGTAATATCCGGGATGTTATATAATATCCTGAGGTTTGACGTTCAATGGGATGATTCTCTCAAATTTGATGTATGGACATTATTGATCGACATGATGTTAATCTAATATCTTGATGATTTACTTATGCGAATATCCTAACAACCTATTGACTAAACTTTGACCGACTATAACTTTCTTGATTTAATGAATTTTGAGGTGCTTCAAAAAGAAAACCTGCTTGGAATTTTATGCTCTTTCACATGGTATGATTACTGATGATAAATTATAGTTTTGAAATTTGAGAAGGATCTTGAAGTCACATTATGCAAAGGATAACATTCTGACATGTATCTGAGACTAATTTTACCATACCGCCCAAAAGTTGGGTCCTTGTTTTGCTAGGGAAAAATGGGGCATGTTGTCCAACCACACAACAACTTGCCACCAAAGAAAATAACAAAAATTCAAACAATTCAAGAGATGAGGACAAAATAAGACATAGCTTTCCAACTCTTATCAAATATAAGCATCTTAATCTTTCTGAATGATACCATGTTCATCAATACAACAATGCACTAAGAAGGGATCAGGTGTGTGCATGTGATTCATATCCCTCATCTTGAAGAAGAGTTGAAAACACTAGTGACCAGTTTTAAGCTACATAATTTGATTCATCCCTCATAGCCAACCTAGATAGAGCCTTGCTGCCAGTAGGCATCCATAGCCCTAGCAAGGTTATCGTTGCAATTCCCCTAAGTAGAGCCCCATTGCCATTAGGCGTCTATAGCCCCGGTAGAGTTACTTAGATGGCTTAATTATCTTTTCCAGATATTCAATATATTTCTTTATGTTTTTTATTAGTATTCATAAGATATCATCATGTAAGCTCATTTTGCAAGGTGTGATCACTTGTTGTTTTAGGTTGAGAATTGCAATGGTAGCAAGGGAAACCTTTAGATTTTTCACTTAACACCACACTGGTATGTTCAACAAACCCAAGGTTGTTAGGTGTGTCATGTGAAGACCTCCTTGAACAAGGAAAAGTAGTACTGATGAACAGGATATCATAGACCTGATCAGACATATCTAAAAAACATGAGTTACAACCTATGTATAAACTTGTGTTCATTTCTTGAATTCCAACAATTTTAGTGATTTTCTAAGAGTGACAAGGTGTCCAATTTTACCCAAGCAAAACAAGGTCTCAAAAACACACAAGTCAAAAGCAAAAACAATAAAATTGTACAAACAACTATACAAAATGTACATTATGATACATTATCATGGCATGACTCTTCTAGGCCTGAAAATAATGTTTGAGGAACTGTCCATTGACTGGCAATGGGATATCCTCACCTGTTAAGGTTTTTAGTCTATAGGTACTATCTCCTAGGATTTCTGAGATCTAAAAGGGACCTATCCAAAGTTTATCAAATTTTCCATGATCACCTTTCTTTTCATGTGCTTTGTCCCATGATAGGACTAAATCTGATATTCAGAAGGCTTTTATTTTAGCTCTCTTATCAAACCAACATTTGACAGTAGCCTGATGCTTGGCAAATTGGTCAATCGCCCTATCTCTTTTCTCTTCCAAGTGCATGAGCTGAAGTAACCTAACTTCTTGTTTGTTGTCTATGCCTAATTATTCCTATGTGAACTATAGGGTAGGGATTTTGAGGTTAACAGGGAGGATGGGATCTACCTCATAAACTAACTAATAAGGGGAATTCCCTAACATAATCTTTATTCTAGTTTGATCTACCCACAAGGCATATTTAAGTAAAGTATTCTACTCTCTGGGGTTCTTTTCTATCAATTTCTTTATGATATTCAATAAATTCTTATTGGTTGACTCTGCTAAACCATTTCCTTGGGGATAATAATTTGAAGAGAACTTTAAATGATCCCATAATCAAAAGCCCAGCTAGACAATCTTAAAGATGTAAAAGCTAGTCCATTATCACACACAAGGGCATAAGGAACTCCATACCTGGTGATGATGTTGTTCTCTAAAAATTTGATCACATCCTCTACAGTACAAGTCTTGCTACTAATTGCTTTCATCCATCTAGTGCAATAATTAGTAATTGTTAATACCTACCTGTGGCCTGAAGATGAAGGAGGATTGATAGGACCAATGAAATCCATGCCCCATTGGGCAAATGGGCACATCTCCATAACTGGCTGTAGGGTTTGAGTAGCATATCTCTCTCTGTTGGTAGCAGTCTGGCAGGTATGGTAGCATTTGATATGTTCAGCAATATCCTTAAAGATTGTTGGCCAATAGTATCCTGCTCTCATGATAGCATGGGTAGTGGCTAGGTGAGATCCATGTGTTGTTCCAAATTTATCATGTAATTCTCTAAGAACCTTAGCAACTTCTGGATTGTCCAGACAACTAAGGTGTATTCCTTCATAATTCTTCTTGAAGAGGATCCCTCCTTTTATCATGTACTTCTGTGATCTGATCTTTAAGGTTCTCCTTTGAGAGGCTTGCATCTTTGGTGGGCACCTCCCGGTGATTAGGATATGTCTGATATCTAAATACCAATCATCATTTTCTTTTGTATTTACTGCATATTGTTGACTCACCAAGTTGGGATCAATTTCAGCGATCATCTGGCTTAAGGCTTTCCCTCTAACAAGCTTCATGGGAGTTATATCCATGTCATATTCTTGGAGCATTGTTATCCATTTTGCTCTCTTCTCTTCAGGCTCATTCTACATCAGGAGCATTTTTACTACTACATCAAGCACAATAGCAATTATCTTGCTTGTCAAGATATAGTGTCTAAATTTCTTTACTGCTCTGACCAAAGCAAGGGCTTATCTTTCAACATCCATATATCTAAGCTCTGCATCCCTAAATGGAGAACTCATAAAGGCGATAGGCTTCTCCTCCTTTTCTTCACTCCTCTATGTCAGGACTACTACGTAGGTATGCTCTGAAGCAAATGAATAAATGTAAAAATATCTTATGTAATCAAGGCTTTTCAAGATAGGTGTATCTGCTATGGCCTTTTTGATATCCTCAAATGCAGCCTTTGCTTCAGGTGTCCATTCCATTTTGGCATCTTTCTTAAGCATTGCATTGAGTGGCCTAACAATCTCTACAAATCCTATTATAAATTTTCTCACAAAATTAATCTTACAAAAGTAATATTTTAACTCCTTTTTACTCCCTGGAAGTTGTAGCTTCATTATCAAATCAACCCTAGTAGGGTCAATGGTGATTCCATTTTTTGATGTTACATGAACAAGCAGCTTACCTGTGGTCACCCCAAATATGCATTTCTTTGGGTTAAGTGAGATACCATACTGCTCGCACTTCTTAAGTACCTTTCAGAGGTCTTCTATATGGTCATGTCTCTTCTTTGAGAAGACATTCAGGTCATCCATGTATATGATGATGCACTTGCCAACTAAACCTTTGAATGCTATATCCATTGCACATTGGAATGTGGCTCCAGCATTAATTGGGCCAAAGGCATGTGTCTATAAGCAAATATCCCCCACTTGGTAGTGAATGATGTCTTTAGTGTATCTATTTTGTCTACCATCACCTGCTTGTATCCTGAGAAACCATCCAAGAAAGACATCATTTGAGCTCCATTCACTATCTATAAAACTTCATCTAATGAGGGAAGAGGATAGTTATCCTTCTCTAAGGCTCTATTCAAATTCTTGAATTCTACATAGAGGCATATGTCACAATTCTTTCTTCTAACTGGTACTAGATTGGCTACCCATGTTGAGTGCCTAATAGGAAATATGATCCTTGCATTTAGTAACTTCTTAACTTCTTCAAAAATTATAGGCTCTAGCAATGCATTGAATGGCCTCTATTTTTGTTTGAATGGCTTGGCATCTGGCTTTAGTGGGATAGTATGAGTGATGATTGATGTATTATATGTTTTTATCTCATCATAATTCTAGGCAATAACATGGATATAATCTTTCAGTGCCTAAGTCATTCCTTCTTTCTCTTCTTCAGAACAAACATTACCAATTAGGACATTCCTGATGTCTTCACCCTGTCCTATGTTGACAGGTGAATACTCTCCTCCATCTGTCTTGGGGAGGTCTTTTTGCTTTATCACATTGTCCAAGTCAAAAGTTCTTTCAAGCTCAATAATTCCTTTGGGAATTTTTTTGCTTGGCAGGTTTGTGATTTCTTCTTCTTCCCATACATGATCTTCCATGTTCCTCTCATCTAGGATCTATGCTTCAAATATATCCCTACTTTGTATGAAGTCCAAGATATACTAGTCATCATCAAATACTTGGAAATTAGTCACCTTATCTAGTATGGAGGACACTAATACTAGTTCCACTGAGAATCTCTTCATTCCAGAGATGGATAGAGGTTCCAATGTGCTGGCAGCTTGTACTAGTGCATCAGCTCTATGGTTTTGTTCTCTAGGGACATGTATGATGTTGAATGCATCAAACCCTTCTATTAGGTCCCAAACTCTATGCCTGTAGTTTGACAACTTCTTATAGTTACATGCATAGATACTCTTGACTTGTTTTACCACTAATTCTGAGTCTCCATAGATATGCAGAATCTTGACTTTCTTCTTGAGAGAAAACATCAATCGATGAATTAAGGCTTCGTATTCAACCACATTATTAATGCATGGAAACTGTAATCTGTATGCTTCTAAAAAGGACCTTCCTGATGGATCAATGAGGTCAATGCCTACTCTAGCTCCCTATTTGGACTTAGAACCATCAAACCTAAGAATCCATGGCTTATCTTCTATTAATGGCTTGTCAAAACCTTCTCTTTTCTTTTTGGCTCTAGTTGTTGCACTGCTAGATATCCATTTTAACTTTTGAGGTTCAGTCTTTATCACCTGTAGTGATTTCTGTGAGCATGGTATATCTTTTATTTTCATCACTTTGATACTAACATCTTTATTTTTAGGACATCTCGCAATCTCTTTTTTTTCATCCTTACGAATATCTCTGGTATCATGTAATTTATCACTGGAGCATAGTTGTTCTTCTTTATTCAGTATATGTAAGAATAAGGCACGGGTTGTTTCTAAATGTGGTGCTTCATGGAGTCTACACCACCCTTCAATCAAGGTATGGTGTAGAGGAACCCCTTGTAAAACATGTCTCTAAACTTGTTTGGACAAAAATCCTTCAAATTGTGTTAGGTGACTCCCTCTATCTTCATCTAATAGCTCATAGTCTGACTCAATTAGGCAATCAGTCCCTAGGTAATAACATTTTATTTTTCATGAGAATCTTCTTCACATATCAAGATTTCTTTTGAATTAAGCATGCGGGCATTATCTTGATGTAGGCTCTGTTCATAAGTCTCTATACCTAAAAAAATAGACAAGAATCAGTACCATCATCATCAGATATCTCACTAACATTAGTTGGTGATGACCCTATTTCACTACAAGTTCTTTCTAACTTGATCAAATCCATACATGCTTCAGAGTTCTTTTCTGAATGTGCTTCATCATGTAATCTGCACCATTCAAATATCAGGATATTCTCAACGGATGTCCCAGTCAGCTGGCACCTTTGCATTTCTCTAGAGAGATATTTTTCAAACTCAATAAAATGGTCTACCTCTTCTTCATCTGTGGAACCATAATCTAACTCAATGATCACTCTCTCTTCTTTATTGTTGTCTTCATGTATGTACATGTTATTCATCAAAACTTCTTCAATCCTAATAGTCTAAGGTTTTATAGCATAGACTCTTGGCTCAACATCTACATACAACACCTCATTGGTATTGTTATACTCAGTTATCATGTGTTTCATCTGAGGTTCAACTTCTATCCTTATCTGGTTAGGAATTCCTCTCTAGGGTAACAACATATGACTGAAATCAGTGGCCATGTAACCATTAAGTGTTTTGGACCAATCCCTACTAAGCAACATCCCATAGGTATCAAGGATATCTACTACCTGGATGTTAATGTAGTATTGCACCCTTTGGTCTAATGTGAGCCGCATGTGGATATGAGTTAACTCTTGTACCACACTCACTTCCGTTTTATCAAGTTGTGTCACCTTCTTGAGGGACTTGGATGGATGTAAGCCTAAATCATTGCAAATGGATAGTGGCATCACATTTATTGATGCACCTGAATCCACTAGACAGTTGTGCAAATTCTTGCCAAATATTATTAATGTGAGTAGGAATGGAGGTGACTCAGACTTATCTCTGTATAGGGTCATGTGTGATGTTTTAGCATCTTGGACAGTGGCCTGCATTTTATTCTTGTCATTGTTATCTTTGGGTGTAGGGTCTCTAGCCATGATGTGATTAGGATTATGACCAGGGTTATCATCCTTTGATGTGGATTCATCTAAGGATTTCAAGAAGGCTTTCTTGATGACTAGAGTCTTGAGTAATTCTAACAAGAATGAACTAATTTTTGTCTTTTTCATCTCTTTAGCCAAGTATGTAATGAGTTTATCAGTTTCAAGAAGTTGGCTAATGGCTTTAGACACTATATTTTGAGGTGTGAAGTACTGAGTATTCACCTTTGGAAGACTAGGATTGTTATTGTCTTTTGGATCTGGTGGGGTGTTAAAATTGTTAGGAGGGACATATGTGGTCAATGGACCAGCTGGTCTGTTAGGATTACTCATCAAATTATAATTAAGTCTACCTTGATACTATTGTTGGTATGCATGGACCTCTTCAGGTTCTGGCTCAGGTTCAATTTCATCTTCAAAGGGGAACACATAATTTGACTCAAATGCTAATGCAGACTCTTCACATGCTAATGTGTAATTTTCATGGGTTGAAATCATTTGATGATGTTGATGACTGATAGAATTTTCCAGCACATGCGCAGATTTATATCCCAAGGGGATAATTTCATTTCCTTTAGGACATGGAAGATCTCCTGCAGTATTAGACACTTCATCCTGGAAAATACTATCTACTATTTTCAACTAAGGGCAATCTAATTCAGTGTGTGCATTGGTATTTTGCATTCTGCACCAATTTGTGAGTGCAGCTTCTGCTAAATTCACCCTAGTAGTCTATTTGGTTTCAGTAGGAGGATGATTGTCCAATGGTGATGGCAATGAGCCATTGTTTGGCCTGGTATTCCATGTTCTAGGTGGTCTAGGGGGAACATTGTTATTGCTATTGTTATTGAAATTCCTATCATTATTGTACCCCTTGTCAGGATATCCAAACCTATCATTATTATTTCCATATCCTCTATCAGGATATCCTCTATTCTGATTTGATTGAGAATAAAATTTTTGACTTCTCATATGTGTGATCTCAGTAGTTAATTTCCTCAGTTGTGCAGATATTTCTTTGATGTCATCTTTCTCTTCCTGAGCCTTAGATACTATGTTGTCTTGTTGAGGTTTGAAGAAAGAACTACCATTGTTATTATTTTGTACTGCATCATGAGATACTTGTCGAGGATGAGGTATCATCTAGCCATTTTTATTTGGAGGAGGCATGATACTAAGTGGAGGTACTTGTAGGGGACTAGGCATTATGGCTAGAGGTATCATGACTCCATTAACTTGTGGTTGTATAGGATATGCAAAATATCCAAAGTTAGGTGTAAAACCAGGTGTTAATTGTTGATTGACTTTAATGGCTTCTTCAAAAGCATATGGTAATGTGGTTATAGCTGGATGTGTTCTTCTGATGAACATGGATGTTAAGGGATCTAAGGCTAAATAATATATGGATCTTGCTACCTCATCACCTATGTTGTATGGATCAACTAGCTTGGAATACATTTTATGAAGCCTAGCATTGAAATTAGAAATTAATTCCCCCTCAACTCTTTTGATTGTGGCAAACATGTGATAAGCGATAACTGGATCTACTGGTATTTTAAATCTTCCTATGAAATCCCTTTCTAAAGAATCCTAGGTAGGGATGGTGGACTGGGAAAGACTAATGTACCAACGATAAGCCTCTTCTCCTAAAGAGTAAGGAAATTGTTGATATGCACTAGACAACTGAGAGGGGGGTGAATCAGTTGTCCCAATACTTAAACACTTTCTGCAATTCAAACATTCATCACTTATCCACAATTATTGTGATTTAACAATGAGAGCATGAAATCATAAACTTAACCACAGATACAACATCAAACACAAGAGACACCAGATTTACGTGGAAAACCCCAAGGTGGGGAAAAACCATGGAGAGGATTAACTCTCAATATATATTGCAATCTTGAAATAATGATGTTCAAGCTTGGTCACTCCATAGGCCTAAACATACTGGCTTATTGCCATGAAAAATAACTCAGTCTAGCAGACTCACTGCCTCAACCCTAAACCTAGCAAGATTACAATAAGGGCTATTAAACTCTAAGGGTTGTTAAACCCTACTGGTGGCTTACTGCCAGATTCACTACCACAATTAACAACTTTCTATATTGTGAATAAACAATTCCTCAGGTCTGCTCTTCCTCTGCTCTACTCTACTCTTCCTCTTCTTTCCTTTGTCTCTTCTCTGCTTTGCCTTTGTACCTTTCTTAATATCTTATCATTTCAGCTCAAGGACACCTTTTCCATGATTCAACTACAAGTATTTATACACTACATCAACCTTGGAATGATCATCAAGGTCGACAACAAAATCAACCATTGAAATAATCTCCAAGGTTAGTATTACAAACATTTACAAAATAGGTCCTAACCTATTGCAATATCATGCAAAGGGAATAAAATGCGGATCACACCATGCCTTAGCTGGGACTCAAACATGATCTTCCACACCACAACATGCTTCCACAATCTTCCAGAGATCTCTGTAATCACTAGGATCAACCAGGTTAGCCAAGACAGGTTACACACTACATTAACTGGAAACAATCTTCATACTATCACAATTTCTTAACACGGACCAAAGTCCAGATAGGAACATGATTAGGAGACATCCACAAGCACACTATAATCATTAGAAGCAACTGCATGAACCTTAACCACTTTATCCATAGGAATCTTCTCACCAGAACACATGAACTTCACTGTCTTCAACTGTCATAAAAGAAAGATAGCTTGCGGACCACCAAATTACAAACCATTGCAATTGTAGGCACTTATCATCATCCCAGACTTCCCTCTAGAACCGTAGAGAAAAATACTTTATTGCAGAGAAATGAGGAGCCAAATACTATCTTCCTGTCTTAACGGAACTTATAGAAAAAATAGGTTTCACTCTGGTGAATACAGCTCACTTAGATCTTCATGTGTATGGCTCAAACTTGGAATGTAGAATCATCAGACATACTTATAACTTACTTCCAATCTGTAGACCACGATCTTTAAGCAGGAATAAATGTGGAGTAGTTTACCCGACTGTTCTTCAGCATACAACTCACTATCTGTACTGCACTTCTCTGTAACTCAATTGTTTCTTCCGGAGAGGCTAATTTTCTTAATATCCTCAACATACAAGTCTTCTAAACAAGTAATAGAATAAGATATTGTTGACACCAATGACAACAAGAATATGTTGACATCAATGACAACACCGATTAGGCACATACTTGCAACAATCTCCCCCTTTGTCATTGATGGCAACATATGATGTGAAAAACTACAACAACCATCAAGACACGATTCTCCCCCTTTCTCTTTACACACCTACACTTCTTTCTTTCTCCAAAATTCTCCCCTTTCTTTTATACATCTGCACTCTAAGTTTTTCACATGACTTCTCTCCCCCTTTGACATCAATGGCAAAGGGCACATACTTGCACTCTTCTGCTATGATCTAATCTCTCTTTTGAACTTTCTTCAGCTGACTACTCCCCCTTACTTGATGCTTTCCTAACTGCAACTTGAGTTCTTTATGTGAAGTTCTCTCCTTCTTGGTTTATTAATTCTCACCTTAAGATCTTGTTGCTACTTCCCTATTTTCTCTACCAGCAACACTGTAATACTTACTTCTTTTTATCAAAAATTCATATTAGCATCATTTACCTACTTCCCCTGGGAGATAATTTCATAATCTTCTTAACTTCAGCAACCATCTCTGATTATTACATGCATTGCTACACCCTTTTCTTTTTATTGCTCTGACTGCTCCCTCTTAGGAGTACACATCAGACCATAATTAGAACTTTCACATGCTATTACTTCCGGAGTAACATATCTTGTTTTCTCAAGGCTTTAGACATGACTCTATCTGCAGGTTTTCTTCTGCATGCTTCCCTTATCATCAATTTAGTTGAAGCAATGTCTTCTTTAACTTGGCATTCAAGCGGGCAGTCTTCACATCTGATTTGAAGTCCTTATGTGCTGCAAGGGCTAGAAACAACTCAATAGCCTCCATTTTGTGCCACCAGAGCAACATTTTCCATCTGTGAGTACATTTTACACACAGCGTTGCCTTATTTCTCACCACTTCTCTATTCTCACTTGATTTAATCTCTTATCTGCTCATCTGCAATTCCTTTTCTTTGCCAATGCACCTTTGCTCTTTTTACCCAAGAACTGGTCTTCAGTGTGATACTTCTGCACAATTTCTAGGGATCTCATGAATTCTTTCTAGAACTATTTATTTAACTTGACTGTCTTCTTGTTCACTAGATATTTATGAACATATCTAAAACACATACAATGATCTTCAACTACGGAGGCATACTAATCCAATATCTATTACTTACCTTATATTTTGCCCAAATTTTAGTCATTTTGGGCTTCCAGACTAGAATCCTTTTCTGCCTTGATCTACATAGTTCCTTTCAAGCAATTTGTCATGAAAGTCCTCATATTTGTGTACCAGATCTCAGCACTGACTATCTGGCTGGGGGATTTAGAATTTTCAATATAGCTCCCCCTGAGCCATGACTCACAATCTACTTCTTAGAGGAAGTAACTACTCTGGAGCCTAGAGTAGACTCATCTCTTCCTTCATTTGTTTCCTTCCTGACCCAAACCTTGTTCATTTCTTCCTTGACTTCTGTTGGATCAACCTTTTCCATTGATTTCTTCAATTCTTCTTGATTATCCTTCTTCATATTCTTACTTCTGCAAAATCTTGCAACATGTCCAGGTTTGTTGCAATTAAAGCAAATAGTATTTTTCTGACCATTCTTCCCTTCATTCATCCTTGACCTGCATAGGTTAGCTTTATGCCCAAATTTATTGCATATATAACAGTAGCCACTGAAGGATTCCATTTTCTCATTTGTCCTATAGCCTTTTCTCACTTGGCTTCTACACTCATTTGCTCTATGTCCCATTTTGTGGCAAGCATAGCACTATTGTGCCCTGCACACACGCCCCATTTCAAAAAATAGGGACCCCTCCTCTTTCAAATTTTAGCTTAGAGTGTCAAGTGGATTTTCCATTTCCTAAGTTGTCAAAGTGGTCAAAATGCACTTTTTTGCCATGTTAAATATTTGATGTTAATAGGTTAGTTCAAAATCTGCTAAGTCCAAGTCTTTACATTTCATAAAAGAGGTCTAATAGTATATTTGTCCTAAAACTAATCCCAACTGACCTTTGCACTAAAAAGCCCTTTGTCTGACCTTTGTGCCAAAATTCCCTTCACCCGACCTTGTGCCATTTCATTTCTTGACTGACCTTAGCGCTGGATCTAGTCGCTACCAACTTTGTGTAGCAATGTGTATGCACTAGGTTGGAGGGTGGTAAAATTCTTGCCAATCTGAGAAATCCCAAACTCCCAAAAAATGCACATAACCGGCCCAATCACCTTTGCACTAAAAGTGTTATCCACCAACTGACTCGGTGACACCCTAAAACCCTGCCAAGTCAGATGAGACCTAATGTCGCGCAAACCCTAATATTCTATTGAATCTCACAACTAACACTACATACGATCTGCATTAATGGTGATTGATTCGAAGGAACAAAAGGAGATTTTTGTAGTTTTGAAGCTCATTTCACATTTGGCAAGTACTCGAAGAGCTTTCTGGTGACATTTCAAATGATTTCCCTGCACAACCTGTGGACTCGACCTGGAGATCTCCTGCACACCTGCAAGCTTCAACTCTTTCAACCTCAGCAAACCATGTTGGAGCTCATTTCCTCACCTAGGGTTTTATTTTCAATCGAATGCATTTCCTTTCAAAGGCACATCAAGCACAAACGATAGGGTTAGGGTACGCGAGTTAGAGTTTTCTCTATTTTTTATCATAAACCCTAGTGTTGAATAGAAGGTAACTGGCATATTTCTTGAGTATCATCCAAGGGCATCCCCGTAGACAAAATGAAACCAACATTTGTTGAACCTTAACGAGACAAAGAATTTTTGTTACCTTAGCATATTGAATCGATCTGTAAAAATGAAGTAGTGCTAAGAGCACATCTGACCGACTACTTAAACCTCGTGATCAATCCAGTCAGTCGACAGCCCTGAAAATCCCCTCTAGGACTCGAAACCAATTTTGTGCTCAAAACTTAGTTCCCTGACTTTGCGTTGTTCAACGCTTTAACTCACTTAGTCAGAGGATCCTAGAAGTCCCGCATGACCCTAAGATTTGCTTTGTGCTAGTTTTTGATTGTACGTAGAAGTCCTGTAGGTCCGTAATGGCCTAAACCTCCACCAAGAAACAAGAATATGACTTTGGCTTAAAATTCCCTTCATCTAACCTTGCGCCAAAATGAACTATCACCGACTTAGTTGGTTGACCTTGAAAAACCCGCAAGGTTGGGCAGCATCCAATCTCGTGCAAAAGCAGTAAAATATGTTTTGATCACCCTACGCCAAAATTACTACTGACTGACTTGGATGATTAACCTATAGTCAGTTGATTATAAAACCCGCACAAGTTAGTTGACCATAAAATCCGCGCAAAACTTTGTGAAGGCATGAGCATAGAAAGATTAGTTAGTCGAAATGTTTCAATTTCTCCGCTAAGATCGGATGACCTCAAAACCAGCACTTTTCCTCCTGTAGGTCAGTTGACCCCAAATTTAGCACAAACTAGGTAAAATGACTATTTTTAAGGAATTTTCAAAAGGAGAAATGTTTGTTAGGATGCAATAATGACTGCATTTGGTAAATGATGATGTTTTACATGTTTTAATGGGATTTTTGTAGCATTTGGGTATTTATTACATGCATTAGTATAAGATTGCTTCATTATTTGATCATGTGATAAATGCAATAGTTAATAAATTTTAGACTTTCGATATCATAAGCACATGTTGGTAACTCAGCAGATTCATGATGGATTCATTTGTTATAACATTGTTTGATGGTGTAGTAGTCAACTTGGTAATCATAAACTTTAAACTTAGGAGTTAGAGAAAACATCCCAAGGCTTCAAACTTATAAGGTCTGATCCTGCAGGTTAGATGACTGCACGAGCTCAAATCATGATGTACGAGTTCAAAGGTATTCCTCCAGAAATGAAGATCTCAACCGGATGGAAGGACATCAGAGACACAGACTTAGTTCACATTGACCTTGATGATTTTAGAATTAGAGTATTTGGTTCAAATCCAACCCCAAGAGCTAAGAGAGTGAAGGACAGTGGGATTGCACAAGTTGTTGCTTTCCCTACATCTATTCAATATGTTGAACTTATAGTTGCTTGTGCAGATAGGTATGATGTCATGACCAAGACAATACAAACTACCAGTGGAGATATTTTAGCTGATTTAAGCCCACCCTCCTTGGCTGAAACTTTTGATATTCCATGGCATACAGTAATGACCATGCTAGATAAGGCAAGATCAGAGGACACCTACAAGAAAGATGAAAATGGATGTAGGAAACATATGAATGAACACTGGGCAAAGAGCAGAAGGTCTACCTTGGTTAAGTTTCCCCAAGTACTATACAGAAGTGACTTTTACGATGAAATAGGGGACTTAGTAACTTTCTTGAGTAGAATATATGGATTGTCTGCAGCCTCAACCTTTGAGGGATGGATGTTTGTTATAATTGAAGAAATATTGAAAGGGACTAAGTTCCATTGGTCACAAATCTTAAGTGACAACATCCATGAAGCATTCAATAACTTCAAAGAGAAATGGTTCTTCAGATGGACATCTTATGTTGTTTATGCTTTGGCAAGGAGGAATCATTATGCTAGTTTGTCCAAGGTAGGGGAAGTAGGAAATGATGAACAAACCCAGATCAAGGTGTATGAATGCTAGACACAACTCACATTGACACAATCTCTTATGCATTATAAGAGGGTAAATGATGCCTTTACCATGTACATAACCAGGTTATTGCAAGATAATACAACTCTAAGAATATCCACAGAAGCTATGAATGAAATCACCAAGTATGGGAGGTGGTATATTCAATTTAAAAAGTTCACATATCTAAGAATACAATGCTTCACAAGAATGGCTTACAGACTCCCTAGGTATCCTACAGATAAAGTATTGCTCTTGGAATTATCTAGACAACTGATAACTTGTGCTGAGAAACTTAAGCCTGCATAGAACAAATGTCCAATTTCCCATCCTGTTACGTAGAGGTAATTATGCTTGTCCTTCATTGGGGTCAGCTGATCATTCTAACAAAGAGCTCCAACTTTTCAATCTTCATTATTACAACAAAAGAGATCATTTTGATCCTAATAGGGTGATGGAGAGGTATGTAAGTAAGAAGTTATTCCATAAAATGCATATATAAGACTTTTGGGAAAATTGTATGTATGACTATGAGGTCATGAAGAAAGCTCATTCTAGATTATCTCTGGCATTTATAAGGAAATTCCATATCATTGCAGTTCCTGACCAATTAGAAGATGATGACAATGTAATGCACAGAGGAGCCTGGGAAGCACAATATCACCAACCAATTCCCCTACCTAATTGGGCAAATGCTGAAGAAAGCTCCCTTGATGTTGTAATGAAGGAACCAATTAGATTAAGCAAAGCATGGGTAAGAGGTCAAATTGCTGCCTTGGAGGGATAGGGGATGCAACTCATACACTGCACTTGAATCAGAAAAGGAGTCTGAAGGAGAAGAGGATAAGCCCATAGAAATCACTGATGAGGTAGAACTAGCCCAAGGACAAAAATCAGATAGTGTAGACCACGTAACCTTGGTAGAAAAGGCTAAAGCACAGAAAAGCAAGAAGATCACTACAAAAACCATGAAGAAAGAAATGCCTCCTTCTACTAAGACAAGAGCTTCAAAGAAAAGAAATATGCCTAGTGGTCCTGGAGAAGGATCTAAGATGAAGAAGACTAAGGTAAAGGCTATTAGGCAAGCTACAGAGATTTCTACTACTCATGATGACACTAATCTGCTAACTTCTCCATCTCCTTCTACCCTAGATGTGAATGTTGTTGTACTCTCTCCAACAGTTGCTACTGCTGCATCTCCCTCTATTGTTTCCACTGCTGCACCTATGACCTCAGTAACCATTGTCCAGGAAGTTGTTTCTACTGCCACCTCACCTTCCATTTCAACTATCTCTTGTTCATTAGCAATATCTTCTAGCACTCCTAGCAGTCCCATCTCCTCCATTGCTGCTACCTCATGTTCTTCTATCACTACTACACCATTACCTTCCATATCTTCCACCCCACTATCTACTTCCCTTACATTGCCTCCTATTTCTACAATTCTTTCACCTTCTCTTCTCTTGTCTTCTTTGTCCATTTCTTCCCCCGTAGTCATTTCCTCCATCTTGCCAACTTCTTCTATCCCATCAGCTTTGGGGTTGGCCATGCTTACTAATTTGACATAAATCAACTTGTCTTCAGTTGCAATGCCTATATCCTCTACTACTCCTATCTCTCAGATACCCATGGACCAAAACTTAACTCCCTTGGTTGTGCCATTGTTACTAGGTATTGAAAAGGTATGTGCTGAACTAGGTCTTCAAGAGCAAGAACCAGAGAAAGATGCATTTGATGAGGCAGATAATGAGGTACTTGATGAGCCATTGGCCAAGACAGTCAGTGCAGAGATAATTGAAATATTAGACAGTCCTCCAAAGAAGGACCAAATAGAGGCAAGCCTCAAGGCAGCTTGAGAAAATGTAATGATGAACTGGAGAAATCTTATAGATGAGGAAGATAAAGAAGTAAATAAAGAATCAGAACAAGAGCAGAGACTATTTGAAGGGCCATCTAATGCAAAAAATAAAGACCTTGATGGGCCTAAAGAACCTCCTTCTTCTGCACCTGATTGGTTACAAAGCAGAATATCATATCCTAAGCCCCAAGTGCAGATAATGAAATTAGACTTGAGCATAATTTTGTCACAGGCTCAAAAGCCAAAGAAATAGAAGAAAGCAAAGGTACAATCTAGGATTTACAAGGATGAAACTGGAGCTCGAATAGCTAAAGTAGTTGTCCCACCGCCTGATACCAACAGAGAATAGGTCAGACCAGAGGATTATGTCGTAACAACTATAAATTTGGGGCCAACTACACGAGCACAAAGAGTTGACAAGTTTAAAGGGTTTGTTACTTCAATTCTAGAGCAGCTGGATAAGGATGAACTTTCAAAGAAAGAATTGAAGCAACAAAATGAGGAGCTCCGAGCATGCCTTCAATTTCTAATAAAACTAGTAGATTCTGAAGGGGAGATAAGGAAAAAACTTGTCTTTTTGTCAAGAGATGAAATGTCTGGACTTGGTGAAGTTCAAACTCTTTCAAAAGGTGCCCAAAAATGGATGGTCAGGGTCTGCAAAAGGGGATGTGAGACAATTAACGCTACAGCTGAATCACAAAAGAGTTTGGTCCAACTTCTTGAGCAGTGGAGAGACTTGCGGGAAGAATGTGATTATTTTGATGAATATTACTCTCATATGTTTCCTCGGGTTAAAGGTATTAGAGATTTACCAGCCCAAATACTATTGGCTAAGAATATTTTGATTGGTGACAAATTGTATAAAGCAACTGAATGGTATCAGCAGATAAAACTGAGGAAGGAAATTTTTGACAACATCAGGGAAGCCTGCAAGCCAGCAGACAAAAACATATTGGCTCTGATATATGACATAAATGATACTCTAAGAGATTGTCTAGTAATGGACTACAATGATTTGGCACCATATGATGTGAATAGTTGTAAAGATAAACTGCACAAGATAATCTTTGAAAATGCTGAGTTAGATGTGGAAGCCAAGATGGATAAAGTCAGTGACCTCAGAGCTGAGTTTAATGCATTTCATAAGGCAAAGGCAGAAATAGAAAGGATATATAATCAATACAGCTAAGAATTGGAAATGTTCAAATATTGGGTCAATCATCTTAAGAACCTGGATCCCATAGATATCAATCTAGTACTTTCAGCCTGGATCGACTACCGCAACAAGCTGGCAGAAGAAGATAAAATAGATCTGGATGGAGAGTCTTAATATGTTTTTCTTGAACATTTTGGAATACAATTCCATCACTAATGTAAGAATCTATATTTAGAGTGACATGTGACACTATTTTGTCTTTATTATGCCTTGAAAATGACCTTTTCTATATATATATTCAGTTGGGTAGTCAAAATGTCTAGATTCAATGTATCTGGGGGTTGTTTTCATCTTTTTCATAAAGGACAAAATGTAATCCAGGATTTGTTATGAGTTGTCATGAATGCATTTAATGATGTAAATCTAGACCGTTGGTGTTGAGTTAATCTCCACCATCCATTCAAAAACTCGGTATGCCGCTTCTCTTATATAAAGGGCTGCCATTTCCATTATTTGAGAGAGAATTCTTGATGCCAAATTGTTGACATTCTGCCATTTGAAGTAATACAAAGCAAGTTTCTACAGTTATTTTGAGAATTTGTGTGTTGTATTAGCTTATTTAGTTTCATGGTTCGCTTCTTGATCTCCAATAGTTAATTAGTTATGCTTTTGCAATGTTCACGGTTTGCTGAAAGTATCTGATGAATGCTCTTAGTCCATACTTTTAGTTATTTGCTGATGGTAGATAATCGTGCAAAGTTAGTTCAAGTTGATCAGTTGTACTTAGGTTTGACTGCATTTTATAAATTAAATTGTGCCATTTATTGGGTATTTGATGAATAAATGTAATTTAAAAATTTCTTGATTTCTATTGAAGATAGCATCATTTTCTGTAGTGCTGTAACAATCATTTTTAGTTTGGTAACTTAGAAAATTGGTTAAATTTCAGAGTGTTTGTCTACTTACAGTAATCCACATATTGTGGATGTCACTTAGGATTCCTTTAAACCCTATTTCTCTTTTACATTTTCTTTGAAAATAGTTGTTAGTTTAGGAATTTCAGTAGTATTTCACACTGTCTTACCAACTGAAATCACAAAGGGCTTGTAAAATTACTGTTCCAACCATTAAAAAATCTAAAGATCGTATGTAAGACCCCTTGTCCACATAGCTAGAACATTCCAACTGAGAGATTCCAAGCAATCTAAGACCTAGCTATAGAAACCTTGGAGTAGTCCTACCTAGGGTAGGATACTTTTCAAGAAGTGTGAAACCAGCAATCACACCTGTGTTGTTGTGTGCTAAAACACTCATCAACAAGCACCTAATGGAATTCTGACTAGAGAAGGATGGGATATTTAGATTCACCCTATTTCTACACCAATTAGCCTTGTGACCAAATTTGTTACATAAATTGTAGTAACCATTGAAAGAAGAGTACCTTTGAGCATTTGGTTGTCTAATTGATAGTCTTCTACTTCTTTGATTATGAGTCCATCTGATCTTGTCCTCTTCCTGACTTGTTTTGAATCCTTTGTGATGGTAGTCAAGAGAATTCTACGATATTTAAAAGGCACAATAGATTATGGTTTGTGGTACCCTAGGGACAGTGACTTTGTGCTCAGTGCATATACTGATGTGGATTGGGTCAGAGATGTGGATGATAGAAAAAGCACAAGTGGAGGTGCATTCTTCTTGGGAAAAAGATTAGTATCTTGGTTGAGCAAGAAACAAGATTCAATATCCATGTCTACTATAGAAACAAAATACATTGCAGCAACATGTAATTGCACTCAAGTGTTATGGATGAAGCAAACTTTGAAGGACATCAGAGTTGTGTATGAAGATCCAATTACAATCTTTTGTGACAATATAAGTGCCATCAACATATCAAAGAATCCAGTGATGCATCCAAGGACAAAGCACATATCCATTAGCTATATTTTTTTAGAGAAAAGGTGACAGAGAATGAAGTGAAGTTGGATTATGTTTCTACCAAGGATTAGATTGCAAACATTTTTAACAAGCCTCTGCCTAAGGATACTTTTGAGTATCTCAGAGAAAAGTTAGGGGTTATCACCCTACCTGCTCTAAACTAAGATGCACAATAGTGCATCATTCTAGAGGTGTTCAGAGGTCTAGATTTACATGGAAAACCCCAAGGTGGGGAAAAACCATAGAGAGGACTAACTCTCAATATATATTGCAATCTTGAAATAATGATGTTCAGGCTTGGTCACTCCATGGGCCTAAACATACTAGCTTACTGCCATGAAAAATAACTAGGTCTAGTAGACTCACTGCCTCAACCCTAAACCTAGCAAGATTACAATAAAGGTAGTTAAACCCTACTAGTGGCTTACTGCCAGATTCACTGCCATGATCAACACCTTTCTGCATTGTGAATAAACAATTCCTTAGCTCTGCTCTTCCTTTGCTCTACTCTTCCTCTTCTTTCCTCTATCTCTTCTCTGCTCTGCCTTTGGACCTTTCTTAATATCTTATCATTTCAGCTCAAGGACACCTTTTCCATGATTCAACTACAAGTATTTATACACTACATCAACCTTGGAATGATCATCAAGGTCGGCAACATAATCATCAACCATTGGAACAATCTCCAAGGTTGGTATTACAAACATTTACAAAATAGGTCCTGACCTATTGCAATATCATGCAAAGGGAATAAAATGTGAATCATGTCATGCCTTAGCTGGGACTCAAACATGATCTTCCACACCACAACACGCTTCCATAATTTTTTAGAGATCTCTGCAATCACTGGGATCAACCAGGTCGGCCAAGACAGGTTAATCACTACATTAACTAGGAACAATCTCCATACTATCACAATTTCTTAACGCAGACCAAATTCTAGATAGGAACATGATTAGGAGACATCCACAAGTACGCTATAATCATTAGGAGCAATCGCATGAACCTTAACCACTTTATCCATAGGAATCTTCTCACCGGAACACATGAACTTCACTATCTTCAACTATCATAAAAGAAAGATAGCTTGCGGACCACCAAACCACAAACCATTACAACTGTAGGCACTTATCATCATCCTAGACTTCCCTCTAGAACCATAGAGAAAAATACTTTATTGTGGAGGAATGCAGAGCCAAATACTATCTTCCTGTCTCAACTGAACTTACAAAAAAAGTAGGTTTCACTCTGGTGAATACAACTCACTCAAATCTTCATGCATATGGCTCAAACCCAGAATGTAGCATCCTCAGACATACTTATAACTTACTTCCAATCTACAGACCATGATCTTCAAGCAGGAATAAATGCAGAATAATTTACCAGACTGTTCTTCAGCATACAACTCACTATCTATACTACACTTCTCTGTAACTCACTTGTTTCTTCCGGAGAGGCTAATTCTCTTAATATCCTCAACATACAAGTCTTCTAAACAAGTAATAGAATAAGCTATAGTTGACACCAATGACAACAAGAATATGTTGACATCAATGACAACACCGATTAGGCACATACTTGCAACAAAAATAACCTGCACATGATGTCTACATGCTCTATTCATGCTCTAAAACAAGCTTCCTCTTAGGTTCGGATGTGATCTTTAGCTTCTTGGTAAGGATGATACTCCAGATAGATTTTGTCTAGATTCTTAAGTAAAGCATGATATGCTGCAAACAAAAGTGGTGACTGAGTGGCAAAGAAAGACATTATAGTCAGTACTTGAGGTATTTGAGGCACAATTAGAGACACTGGAGGTGTTACAATACGTTTGGATGGAGATGCTGGTGAATTAGGACTAGGATTGTGGTGAATATCAGTTGTACAAGGTCTAAGTTGATGAATTGGTAGTTCTTCAAAAGGTCTGATGGATCTAGACCTGGTATTAGGTTTGTGAGCTAGAGCTTCACAACTTACGACTAGATATGGATATCTTAGTTGGATCTTCACAAAGATCAGGGTATTTACTCTTCTGAAGTAGATATTTATGGTCACAAGTCTAAAGCAATGGGATATTTGCACTGTATTTGCATAAATTGCAAATAATAATTCAAATTTGTGAATTCTAGACAAATGACTGTAAAGATCATGATATTTATGCATGAGATTAGGATATTTGCAGACAAATATTTCAAATGACCAGTGATAAGTAAGAACTTTGCACAAATACTCAAAGTTAGACATGTTCTTATGAATTTTGAAAATATCACCTCATGTAAGCGTGGGAAAGGTATCCAGATAATGAATCTCCACTTCTACCATCAATTTATGTTGCGTTAAAGGCGAATGTTGTAAAGCTTTGTGGTGGATTTTTTGCAGACATACGAATGGTTCAAGCTTTATAGACATGAATTGCTTTCTCAATAAATGTATGTGTTGAGGCCCTCCTTCTAGTACCAATTTATGTTGATCATGATGTTAGTCATAAACAAACATAGATAAAGAAATGCAAATCAAACCTTTATCATCTTGAAAGATATGATGAATTCTGAGAATTCATGATCCCAAGTCTCCATGGATTATTTCATAATTGTCTAGCATTACTCAGTTGTTTGATGTGCATTGTTGTTTTCCATTCAAGGGCCTTATGTTTCTGTTTAGACAAATCTATGTCTGGATAAACTCAATTATACCTGCTCTCTGTAAATTTCTTAAGAAAAAAGGTTAAATCCGACTGTATTTAACCAGATGATGCAAATATTTATGTAATTTTGATCAATTCTTCTACTCATTACTCATATTAATTGGATTTCACTTCTGCACTATAAATTTATTCAAATGATGTGCCTATAAGCATATATTTCCATGGTTTCTAACTTTATTTGTGTTTCTTTGCATGAAATTTATCATTTCAACATGCTATTTGCTCAAATATGCTAAAGATGCTCAGTTGTCTATGGATATCTGCATATTTCTCTGTATTTGCTTATTATTTTCTATGTATTTGCAATTATGATGATGATTGCATGAAATTAAACAAATTTGAATAAATGCTTTCTAAATTTTACTAAAAGTAAGTGAATCTTTACCCATTGATCCATATAAACTCTTGATACTGTCATGAAAAGGAAGAAATCAAACCATATGTTCACCAGGATGTTCCACAGCTAGATATGATTGATGCTAACTTCAAAGGAAATGAATGAAGACAACATGCACAATATGAAATGCACTCCAAGAGATGCAACAAATCAAAGTACATGTCTAGAATCCATCCACTGACTACTCAAAGTTTACAATTAGTTGTAATCAAAAGAGCTTCTTCTTCATTAAGTATGCAGAACAGTATGTATTTACAATTGACTTTGAGAGAGGACCATGAAATTCAACAACTCCTTCTCAATTAAGTTTCTAAATATTTTACAAAATGCACTCCATCTCCTTTTATACAACAAGGAGAGGAGGCGGTTACAAAAGATCCTATGATCATGATTTGTCTATTATCATCAACGATTCATATTCCTTTGACTTAGTCAGCATATAGGATATGTGGCACAGATTGTCAATTGGCAATCCTCTAGTGGATCATAGCTAACATTCCCATTTATATCCTTTCACTCATCAATTATCTTATAAGTAGAAAAATGATAAAAGATCCCTCCTTGATCAACACTTGATGTTGTACCGTCTTCATCCTAATATATGTTATTCATGCATCTGCATCCCAGTGTCCATCTTCTTATAGGCACCATATGCCCATACAAAATTGTCAACTTGAAATTTGTTGAGGGTGGTGGCTCGTAACTTAGCATATTTCAATGCTTTTATCTATTCCTCAAAAGTCTCTAACATGGATGTCCTGCTAGTTGCCTCTGTACTATATGTTTTCACTTTTACTCTCAGCTCAGCCATTTCATCCATCACATCTTCTGTGAAAAGCTCCCTTGGATGTTCAGCTACTTCCTTAAATCTATTTCTGAAGATCTAGATGGCCTCATCTGTTGCTGGTACTACCTCTTCAATGATAGCATCCTCTGACAATTCTTCCATTATCTTTAATTCATCAGCTAATAAATTGTGGACCTTAGCCTAAATATCTCTTACCTCGGTCATATTAGCCTTTAGCACATTTAATTCATGTTTTACCCCTGCCATACATGTATCTATTAGCGGCAAAGTCACATTGGTGACAACCTTATTCTTTAACAGCTCATCTGTCATGGCCTTGGCTCCTTTTATTCTAGTTAGTGCGTGATTGCACTTCCATATTTTCTGAGTGAATTTATTCCTTCAATTTGGACAATACGTCGTAGTTGGTCATGGAAATCCCTATTAACTCTTCCCCATAAGTCATAAACTTGGAGAACCATTTCTCCATGATACAGGATTGATGCTTTTGAATTTCCAAACCAGCTATCTCCCCCTCACTTATTAGAGTCAATGAAGCAGGCTTCTCAGCAGTCTGCAAGGTTGATGTCATACTATCTTGCTTCACTAATCCTTGTACAAATTGTTGCAACTACATATTTTGCTCTTTCAATTTCTTTATTTTAGCCTTAAGCTTCCTCATTTTAGATACCATTGCTTCGGCACTCTAGAGATGTTCTTGAGCTTCTTGCTTAGTGGTCATGTGGCCTAAATCAACCTGAGTTATTTGGTATTCCTCTAGCCTAATTTCACCTTTATCTTTTTCTACTATGGGCATAGCAACTTGGGTTGTCCTCTTCCTAGTTTTTGGATCTATCTTAATGCTAGAAACTATCCTAGCTCTATGTTTTTCCTTAGTGGGCTCAAGACTAAATAGGGATTTAAAATCAAAAGGTACTTATTGTCCTTGCATCTACCCAACTTCTAATGCAATCAATGATAAGGCTTGGGAATGAGGATCCTCCTGATCTTGTGGTTCATCTCCTTGTTGTCTTTCTGCTTGATCATTCTATTTGTTCTTTTCAAGCAAGAATTCTTCTTGTCTTTGTTTTGGTGGAGGCTGACTATCCTGTATCTCTTCATCTTGTCCTTTAGGAACATAATCATTTTTAGGCTCTGGGCCTTTATCTTCTTGACTATCTTGATGACTACCCTACTTTTGTTCATTATTCTTATCTCTTGTATCTATAAATGATTTAGATACCTCCACTTGTTTAGGCTTATCCGTCTGGATATCCTGATGTTCTACCTGTTCTAGTATCTTCTCATCCTTGTCACCTACCTCTATGAGGACCTCCTCTTGGGATTGATCATTTCTGATAACCTCCTCTTCTTTGGTATTTTCTTGTTCAGGCACATGTTAAGTCCACTACAGCTGGACTAGTCACATTTTTTTATCAATGTATCCAGTGACCCCATGTAGACTTCGACTTCTTCCACCTCAAGAGATTCACTTCCTTCTCCTTTTTCATGTTGTTCTTCTGCTACATCATCTTCATCTTTTTCTTTTGTGTGTTGTAGCAATGGATCGATTGGGTTATTGGTGATATCTTTTACTAACTCATCCTCTATTAAGTCTAAGGTATCACTTAATGGAAGAGGCTAATTCATTTCCTTCTCCATTGCCTGTTTCTTAGCCTCTTGGGCTAATTCAATTTTTACTTGAATTATCTTTCCTATAGGTACATCATATTGCAGTTCTTTAACTGCACTCAGAGATGGATCACTTGACATGGATGTTGTTGGTGGTGCATCAACTGGATGTGGAATGGCCTCTCTCATGCTTGGGCTGTGATGTCTTCTTAGTCTGGGTATCTTGACACCCTACAGTACATTAGTTATTTTCCTTTTCAATGACCCAAGAGTCATTTGATCTTATTCTCCTTCTTCACCAATTGCTTCTTGTGCAATGGTTTCTTTTGAACTCTCTCCTTATGATTTAGATACTTGAGGTGGAACAAGAGGGATGGCTTGGAGTGTGGGTCCTGTAGGTGGTTTCAAGGGATGATATATTAGGGTTACCCCTTTAGAAGTAAGCTCATCTGTAGCCAAAGATGAACCTGGTTCTAGTATCCTTATGCCGAGGATTTCTCTCTTCTTCACCAGGAAATCATCATATCCCTATTCTCCAAACTCTTTTCTCTTTCCATTTTGGTTACTGGTAATGGCAACACCTTTTTCCTTGAGTTCATTTAATTTCTTCTGTACCCAGCTCTTTGTTCTAGCCATCACCTTAGCTATGAGAACATCTATGGAGACTCCATATTTTTGTGTCAATTCTAGGGCAGAGATAGTATCATTATATATCTTTTGGTATTCATAATCTGGATCCATGATGTTATCATCATCCTTCTTAATTTGAGGGGGCACTTTAGGCTACCCTATTGTTCTCATCTAATCCAGGGTAAGTCTTTGGTATTCCCTTCTTCTCACTTCATGTTCATCGACACAATCTGCCTAATAATCTTCTAAATGAACTATGTTCTTATACTTCTTGTTAAACCTCTTCTCTATCCTATGGAAAGGAACATAATCTCTTGCAAGTGGGAACAATTTTAGATTCAACGCTTTTAGCTCTGCCTATACTTTCCTTGCATTTTCCAGAGCACCTACTACAAACCAGTTCAAATCTATAGGGAACTTCCTATAGGGATTTCCTTCCTTTACTTTAGACATTTCAAATGTTGGCAACTGTTGCGTTATCATTTCCATCAAAACCACCTTGTCGGTGAGGTACCTTGGCAGCATGTATGGTTTCCCATTAAAACCTTCCATTCTAATATAGGAATAGGTTTTGGCTTGGATGAACTAGGAGCCATATCCACTTTTTGCTTTCGTTGCACCTATTGAAAACCTCTTAGTCCAGTCACCTTCCATAAGACGGACTAGGTGCATTATGAAACCATTATTAAACAATCTGTAGTGTAGCATGGCTGATCTCCTCTCTAGTTGGAGATAGTGTTCCCATGGAGTTTTCTCATTTAGCAACTTTCCCATCCTGCCCACTATCTTTAGGCTACTAAATGTACCCTTAGCTGCATAAGAGTATACTAGATAGGATGTCATTCTGAAGGTCATCCCTTTACCATTGTTCCACTTGGTTAGCTGGTCATGAATAGTGTCACTAATCAATGTAGCCCAATGGAATTTAACATTCTTTGGTTTGTACTCAATTACCAATCTGGCCAATCTGAACATCCAGGGTTCAAATGTCTCGCAGTTTACTAGGCCTTGCATTCTACTAAGCATAAGTAAGATGTATTGGACATCTTCATTAAAATCAAATTTGTATAGGTTTTGGGCCATTTTAGCAGCCGCCTTGGCTGTGTTGTTTGGGTTTCTCCATCCCTGATAGATAACCTTTCTACAAACCTTTTTGTTATCTTCATCTTTAAATTATTGTGCCAATGCCTTCAGATCTGGAACATACATCTATCGAGAGGTCGAGAGGTGAAATACCTCAGTGATGTCTTCCACAAAGAAGTCTGCATATACCCTCTATTGTTTCTCTACTTTCCTTGTGGTGGGATCATAGTTCTGAGCACACTCAACCAGAAGATCAAAAGCTTCAGTAGAAAAGGGGAAACTGGCAGTGTGGTATAAACTAGACACTACTATGTTTTTCGAAATTTGGTCTTCCTTCTGTGCGTCAATCCATGCCCTATATGCTTCTATATCTATGCATCCTAGATGAGTATCTTCTAAGTATCCTAGTTTATCATATACACTACAAGTTCTAGGAAACCTATTGGATTTAAACTCTACATCTCTTTTTTCCATTCTTGGGTACGACACTATGTCCTGCAATCAAACACAGTAGTTTCAAATAATAGCATATATGCATCTTTCTTAGGTTATCTTCCATCACATTGTCATACTTTATGAGGTTATACTGATGATATCTCACTAAAACTAAATCATACCTTATCATAACCATCATTTATCAAGATTCTACAATTATACCTTTTCAATTACTTCCTGGTATGATTTCCTTGAAATAACCAAATGGGTAGGATTTCATACATACCTGTATATGCTACTTTAACCTATGATTGATGTGCAGAGAATCAAGTTGGCACTCAAAACACAACAATCTCCTGCGGCTTCATCTCATGGATCAGCTCTAGTTCGTGATCAACTCTATCACCACAAAAAATTAGGTTTTCTGAATATAATTGTAACAATTATGGCAACAAAAATCCCTTTTAACTTATGCAATTGGTAATTTTAGGGAAAATTAATGGCATTTGAAGGCTTTGATAGCTTCATTTAGCAAGATCACACAAGATTACCATAGGTGTCCATTGGCATGAATTTGAATTTAAACTCCAACAAGCATTTTTCAGCATTAAGCGCAAAAAAGTGCGGGTGTAGGAAGGGCATATCCTGCTAAGGAATATTTGATGGATATTCAGATGGGATATTTGGATGATACTTCATGGGTCAAGATATGATCCATCATGTCATTGGGTGTGTGTGGCATGGATATTTGAGGGTTTGAAATGTTTAAATATGAAATATCCATGCGGTTCATATATCCGACTGATGTCAGCAGATAATGGCTTCTTTCTTTCCGCAATAATTGGATGACATAATCAGGATGTGGATCTTAAAATAAGATCTAGACAATAGAGATGCAAAATATCCTCTTGGCCTAATGTCTAGATGACATCAGCATGCATGACTTCTCTGTATTGTGTTGAGGTAGAGTGACGTCATCAAGATTGGATACTAAAATGATAGGGACATTATGTAATATCCATCCATTACAATGTTCTCGGGACTAGGTGACTTAACTTTGATGTCCAGATAATAGAGGATGGCAAGATATTATGTAATATCTGGGATATTATATAATATCCTAAGGTTTGACGTTCAACAAGCTGATTCTCTCAAATTTGATGTCTGGACATTATTGATTGACAAGATGTTAAGCTAATATCCTGATGATTTACTTATGTGAATATCTTGACAACCTGTTGACCAAACTTTGACTGACTATAACTTTCTTGATTTAACAAATTTTGAGGTGCTTCAAAAAGCAAACCTAATTGGAATTTTATGCTCTTTCACATGGTATGATTACTGATGAAAAATTCTAGTTTTGAAATTTGAACAGGATCCTAAAGTCACATTATGCAAAGGATAACATTCTAACATGTATTTGAGACTAATTTTAGCATACCGCCCAAAAGTTGGGTCCTTGTTTTGCTAGGGAAAAATCAGGCATGTTGTGCAACCACACAATGGGACACAATATTGTGGGATCACCCAACATTGGGTTAGGATCGTGTTATTTTCAAACTTTTAACCTAAAATTTTCCACTTGACAACCCAATCATTTGAAGCTAGTCCAAAACAAAGGGAAAAGAGTAGGGTGTGCAAATTTCACCATTACATTATATAAATTGTTTTGGCCTAACTTGAATTTCAATTTTAAATGATCTTATATTTTAATAATGTTTTATTAATGTCCTAATATATTTAATATTTAACTAAAATTATAATGAAGGTAAGTTTTCAAAATTATTTTATAAAGTAATAGTAAGAAGTCTAGCTTAATTGGCTCCTTCAAGGAGATTTCTTTTAGCCATTGCTTCAAGAAAACTAATGATTAGCATATCAGTTGGCAAACAAAAGTGTATTGCAATTCCCTTTCACTATCAAAATAATTAATAGGAAGGACTAAGCAAATGAAAAGATGTGTGAGAAAATTTTCTTGAGGTGTGTTACCAAACCCTATGGATCTTGCAACTATTTTTATAGATCCATAACTCAAATGTAGTTGAAATTAGTAGCTAGATAAGTTGGAGTGGCTAGAGAAATATCTAGTGAAGAAAGAGAAATAACTGGTGAAGAAATAATGAACAAAAAGCCCCCAATTCAGCCAACTCATTGGAAGATACTATTGAGGATTTTGGAGATAACCATATTGAAAAGAATGAGATGAAGCCAATATTGTTGACCAACACTTTAGAATAGAGGAGGAAGGAGAAAAGAATAGTCCCATATAGGAAATATTTATTTTTTACAGCCACCAACTAATAGGACAAAATGAAGAGCAAGGTAAAACCTTAGAATTCAAATTACCTAATGATATAATAGATATTATAGTTGAATGCCAAACTCATGATGTTATTCTATTTTTTAAGAGGGGTACATATAGAAACATGATTTTATAAATGGCCTAAATGAATTGGGAAAAAATATTTTGGGAGATTGAAACTATAGGAGGATTGGGGAAAGCTTATGTATCTTGTATTTTTAAATCTATTGGACATGCTCAAGTAGGATTGCAATACAACACATGGGTTATTTATGGACAATTGTGCTATCTTCAAGCTTGGAATTTTGAGTTCCACCCTAAAGGCCCCTCTCATTCATACTATCCCATGTGAATTGAACTATCAAGTACTTAAACCTAGTATTTCACCCATGTTTGAGGGATATTGTGGATCAACTTGGTAGAGTAATCTATTGTAGAAATAAACTAAATAAATTTTCTATCGTAAGAGTGCATCTTAGATTTTGTGTAGAATCAGATTTGGACCAACTCCTTCTAGAGAGTATAAAATTATTAGGTCCTAGTTTTGAAATTGATCAACCAATAGTCTATTTAAACAAGCCTAATGCACATTTCTTTTGTTGAAAAGGACACATGATGTTTGATTGCCATGCTCAAAAGTTTTCTCAAATTATTTATTCTCCCCTCCTTTCACCATCTATCCAACCCTCTCCTCATTATTCTCCTCTACATAAGGTCTCTTCTACACCATCTCCTTTTTCCCCCACTACACATACCAACCCATCTCCCAAAGATGTTGTAATGACTGACAATTGGAGAATTGTTAAGAAAAGAAAGGAACCTTCTAGTTCTCCTCCCCATTCTTTTCAACATTCTCCCTCTCATGATTGATCTCCTTCCCCTTCACCCCCTTCCTTAGACCCTCACATTTAGGTCTTCACATCCTCTCTCCTAGTGCATGCCAAAGATTAAGACCTCCTTCTAATACCTCCAAGGATTGAAAGAGAAATGAACAAACTATATCACTATCTAATTATTTTGGAGTGTTGCTTCCAAATGATGAAAACACTTATATTTCATCATCATGAACTACAATATATTTTCTTGGAATGTAAGATGCATTTCTCTCCCTAATCATAAGTATAGATTCAAAGAGGTCATTACAAAATAGAAACCCAATATCTTATTTCTTCAAGAAGTAAAACTAAGTGATATTTTTCTTGATGTCTCTCTTCATAATATATGGAAGGACACTTTGTATCTTCATACTTCTCATAAAATGGAAGTGGAGGAACTACTGTAGGGGTGTTTGCATGGATTTCCAAATATGTCATTAATAAAGGTGAAGATCCTTCATATAGTTGTGCTTGGGTCCTTACTTTCTTCAATGGATAGACTACTGGATTCTACTCCATATATTCTCTTAATGATGTTAAAGAACAAGATACCCTTTTGGGTTAGATGCCCAAAAATCTCCCTAATGTAAATTTTAACTTAGGAGGAGATTTCAATATGGTGGAACACCATAGTGATCACAACTAGTATAGTCATACTAATCTCAACAAAGATGAATTTGAAAAATGGATTCACTATCATAACTCTTTATGTATGGTTGATCGCCTATATGGTAGACACTCAATTCATTTTGATAATTGGTTTAAATAGTATAATTATAGAATGGGATTGGATTATAAACTTAGTAAGTTGGAAAAAAATTATATCTCACAATCTTCACATTAGCCCTTATCATTCTACTTATTAGCTACGTGTTGATTGTATCACTACTCTATCTGACCACTTTCCCATATTTTTTTCCATTTCCCTTTCTTACTCATCCCCTATACCCTCTTAGATCCCATTCAAACTAAATATCTTACACTTAAAAAATAATGACTATGTGGCTACTCTATTGGAAATTTGGAATTCTATACCCAAGCCACATGAAGGAGAGTCATGGATTAAATGGTGGGTGTAATTCTCTCTCCTATTGTACTAAATTCATTTGTTTTTTGGTAGAATAATAACTTGGCAACATAAGCAAAGGGAAAATTTTCTTCAAGGTAAATTGGAACATGATAGGAAACAACTTACTTTTGATCCAAGCTTTTTTGCCTCTATTAAAATATAGCTATGTGAACTTGACAATTATAGAGGGAATGTGCTAGAATTAATTGGATCAAGGAAGGTAATTTAGAGGCTCAGATTCTTTCTTTTTTTACTTAAATTACAAGTAGAAGGAGAAAATATGTTCATTTATTGATGATCAAGGGTCATTACACACATATTCCTCTGAAATAACGTTAATATTCCAAGAATTCTATGAGAAACTCTTAAAGATAGAAATCAATTAGAGGATATACATGAAACTATTCAATAGATAGTCAAATAATGTATCTTAAATAAAATTGACTTTGGTTATAGCAAGTTTTTAGATTGACGCATTTCCCTTAAAGAGATTGAATATTCCACCTTTTCTATGACACATAATAAAAGTCATATCTTTGATGGGATCCTAGTGGAATTTTATTAGACTATGTGACCACAGATTAAAGATGATTTTTATCTACTTTATTTGGAATCTTTTGAAAAAGGAACTCTATGTCCAAATATCAACAAGGGTTTAATTTATTATAGGAAAGAATAAAGACACTATTTCATACTAGTGACCTATCACCTTATTAAATACTTCTTACAAAACTATTGCCAAGGTGTTAGCTATGTGAATAAAATCCCTATAGGGTTTTTTGAGATTAGAACAAACTGGATTTCTTGGAGGAAGATATATTCTTGATAACTTGATTCTTTGATGGGAAACAACAATTGGGTTAAAATGCTTTGTTGGTCAAATTAGATGTCAACAAATCTTATGACAAAAATACACTAGAATTTCATCATCAAAATGATGCAATGGTTGGGTTTTGGGTCTCAAATTTGTGCTCTTACCCAAATGATTTTTACCAATGAGAATGCTCATATAGTGGTTAATAGTTATATATCTGATCCTTTCCATGTATAATTCTCCATTATATAGGCATGTCCTTGAAAGAACTTGTAAGAACTAAAAAGTGCATGGGCCTACATGGTAATCTGATGATGAGTTTTAGTCCTAATCATGTACATGTAAGCATGTAATTATGACCTCTTAGCAGCATTCTTCTTGGTAACATGTGGATCAAAGTTTTTTATCTTGTTTGTGCTTCCCCCATCCCCTAGCTAACCCTCTAAGGTCTTGCATCTTCTCCATTTCCCCTTTGTCGATAATTTATTTTGACTTCGCAAGATGGAAATTTCACTTTACATAAGCCCCTTTCTTCCATTTCAACCTTTCAGAGGGCTCCAATTGACTTCCCAAATCATTCCCCATCATCAATTTTTTCTCTATGTTCTTCCTTTCTAGGTCACCCCCTATTATTTCCAGATCCCACTGGATGACCCTAAATCTCCTCCCTAGGTGGCCCAATTTTCATGTGTTTGGAATAAAACATAATAGCACCATTACGTAGTTCATGAAAAATTATGTAATTTCAAAAAATAACACCCAAAAAGGAGTTTGTATGTGCCCAAACAAGCTCATAGAAGTTCCCTATGTCCTGTAGGATCCCCATGGGCACCCTGCCCTGGAAAACTAGGTGATCTTGGATCTTCTAAGGGGTGACCCTAGATCCCCATGGGAAACTTTCCCTACTAAACTAGGTGACCCAATCATCTTTAACCATGTGAGTTTCTCTTCAATTCTAGCCCAAATTTGTACCAAATTGAGCCCTAATTGCATGAGTCGCCTTCCCTAACTAATCATCAACTTCTTTTGATTGATTCAAGACTCCCAATCACTCCATTTAATTCAAAAATCCATTCTTCTTATCTCCACATCAATCTCATGCTAACTCATTCCTCTTCAGTGATAGGTTATCAAGGCTAGTTCACTCCAATCAAACCCAATTCACTGTCCAATCAAGCCTATTAACTCATTAATCAAATGAGTTAAACATCCAATCACCTCCACCTCTTTGTGAGCTGTTCCAATCTATAAATACGCCTCACCCCTTCATTATTTTTCAAGTCTAAGATTGTTCTTCTCATCTTCACAAGATTTTTAAAGCTTCTTCACAGGCCTTTGAGCCTCTTAGTTCATTTTTTTAGTTTTTATTTTTGCAAAGCTTCAAAGCTTTCCCTTCAGAGGCAAATTCATTGTTGCATACTTATGCCCATTTTTGCTTCTTTTATTTTCCATAACATGCTTATGCTCTTGGCAGGACTTATGAGCCTTTTTATTTCTTAGTATAGTTTCTTTCAAAATCTTTAATAGCATTGTTACGCTCACAAATTGCTTTAAAAAAAGCTAAGTCATAGTGCTTCAATAGATTCAATAACACAATTCAATCATCATAGCTTCAATAGCTCATTCATTTAGTCAATTTCTACTTCATCTCTGTCACCAAGAGGAGATCCCCACTGCTATAGAGGAAAGGACTTGCCTCAAGGACTTTTGACGATACGCTAGGCTCATGCGCCAAAGAGAATTCAAGTTTTTTACTACTTTCATAGTTAATTAAATTACAAATTTTCTCTTGGAGAAGTAATATTTTCATTGATATTTCCTTGATAGGATTTAATTTGATTTAATTAGATTAGCATCATTTAGAGTAGATTCATTGCAATGTGTAGATTACATTTCATTCAAGCGAAATTTCAATTTCTAGATTAGATTCAAAATCATCTCAAAAAACACAAAAACATAGTTTAGATTGCATTTGGGAAAATTCATATTAATTGTATTTCATATTTCAATTCATAGTTAATTAGATCAATTTTATATTCAAATTGGAAAAGGAACCAAAAGTGTTTTGCATTCATATTAGTTGCATTCATACAAAAATACAAAAAAAAAACATTAGGAAACTTAGAGAAAAACCCTCAATTGCATCACTAGGTACAATTCACATTCAACAAGGTCAAACCCTTGATTCCATCATAAGGTACATTTCACAATTCAACATTTCACAAAAGGAAGAACAAACTTTTTACCTCAAGTCAAAGTCAACTCAATTCAAACTAGTTCAACACTTAGTCAACAAACTCTCACCCAAGCATTTGATGTGCCTAGAGATTAAAGGAAATTGGATTAGGGATAGGCTCAAAGAGATTGATGAAATCCACCCAAGACCACAACATCACAACAAACCATAGAAGAGAAAGAACACACTCTTAGGATATTCCAATAGAGATACATTATACAATGACACATTCAAACAAACGAGGATAGGTTATAACACTTTAGACTCATCAACGAGCAAAATAGTCTACCCACTAGATGTTGGAACCTAAGAAATCCTAACATGATACATAGGATTAGTGACTAGATCATATAATTATCTCCACAACAATAGTCCTAGAAAGAGCTCACCAAATATCAATTCATACTAGGCCTGCAAACTGGCCAACCACCATCCACAAAGTTCTACTTCTGCACAAACAGAACCACACCTAGGTCTCACCACCACTTGACTGGATTCTTCCACAAGAGAAAGAGTGACATGCAGGTTACTCGTAGCAAGGATATGGGTTTGTGTGTGATATCAAGGCTAACTCATTCACGTCATGCTTGAGTCATGTTTTGGAGAACACATATTTTTGTGAACCCATTATGAACAAAAAATCCTTTTAGGACAAGTTATTTATGTTTCCTTTGTTTCAAATTCATTTATACACCATTTTAATATATGACATCAGATTCACCATACATATTTTGGTGAACCCAACGTGAATAGAAAATCCTTTTAGGATGGATTCTTTCACAAATTTACACATTTCATGATGTTTCATGTAAAAAAGTCTAGGGGAATGTCCCCTAGGTGAAATTACAAATTAAAAGGGAATCTAATGAGGTTCTAAAAACTTCTAACAAATTAAAATATGACATGTGGATGTTCAATCTGAGATCCATCAACATGATCAACCCATAACAAGCCATAGAAAAATGGACACCCAAATGGACAATGAAGTGTGATGTCAAAACAAGAACTTAAAAGAATCTCAAGAGGTACAAAAATCACTCCACATAGTACATCAAGATAAAAGCTCCACAACATGTCAAGTGTCATTAGAAAAAATAAATAGGGTCACTCAAACCCCAAAGAAAAACAATCCACCACAAGGTGCCAAAACTCAAAGAATAGACAAAGCCTCACCCATAGACCTTATAGCAACCTTGGTCCATTAAATCAAGACCCTTGAGGCTAGGAGTGTTGACCAATATTACCAAAACAAAATTGAGGAAAATCCTAGAGAACAAGGAAATCATTTCATTGACAAGATCAAGTCAAACCAAGGGGCAACACAAAATCTCCCTCATCTAAACTTTCATTCTCACAAGACACATAATGAAGAATTCATGCCTTCCTTGCCCTCATCATCTAACATGACAAGTTTCAATCAAATAGGTGGGATTTCTCTAATATAAAATCAACAACAAATGATCCCACCCAATATTCAAAACATAAACATGACACCATCTAGTTATCCAACTTTTTTAGGATATCAACAATCTAGCACCCCCTTTAAACAAGTGCAACAAGCTCCACCTAAAAGGATACTATTAGGAGGAACAATACCCTCTAAACATAACCCCCTCTTAGGAACATACCTCGAGTATTTAAAGGAGCTTCTTGACTACAATGTTTGTCAGGTCATATTACCACATCCTCTCTCTGAGCTTCCAAAAAATAAAGGAGAGGGCGATCCCAACTCTCATATCAAGGTTTACATCATGGTGATGCAAGAACTCCTTCCTTAGGATGGGGTGGTAGCAATTTCTTTCCAAAGACTTTGGAGGGTATCACTCTGGATTGGTACTATCAATCCACTCATTTAGGTAAATCATTGATCAATTTGTTTCTACCTTTGACATAAAAAAATTAGTCAAGATAGGAATATGAGAATTGTTAACTATCAAACAAGAAAATGAGTTAGTCACACATTTTATCACAAGATGGAGTAAAGTTCTCTATTCTTTAGCTATCACACCAAACATGGATCATAAGGAACTTTGTTATATCTTCTTACATGCTCTCAATAATAACATATGAAAACAAGTCCAAAAACTCCTGTATAAATCATATAAGGAAGCACTTGAAAGTGCCCTTAGAATTTGCCAAGCTGCTATTGATAGCGAAAGAAGGGAGTATGATGTGAATGGAAGGTTGGTAAACCATGATAGAAATATCAAATCTTTAACAAACAACCAAAACATAGATGGATCAACAAACACTTCACCCTCTAAAAATTAAAATAATTGAACCATATGAATTTGGGGAACCAAAATGTCAACAACTATCCCTTGAGAACCAACAAGTAGTCATATAAAAATCATCATAAGCCTCAAGATTACAATCATGATAAATACTACTCATTTCACAAGAGAAGGGGGCATGATATCAAGTCATGTTGGGAGTACCATCGCTTTATATCAAACCTCCCAAAATATCAATGACAAGAATTCATGGACACATCCTCATAAGATGAAAGGAATAGTCCCAAAATCCATCAAAAATATTTTGATCAAAACACCTTAGGCCTTGTGGAATTAGATAAATATTGAGAAATTTGTGTCACCTATGGACCAAAATGACCAGATGACACCCCTAGTGATTCAAATTTTTCTCACATGATAAAACTTCTCAAGAGTTCTCCTACGCACAAGAAAGCTCTCCTTAATCCCTTAGATCTAGGCAATCTAGTTCAATACACTCCAAATAAAAAGTGTTCCATTTGATTTTGAAAAGTTACCCTCAGACAATGACATGGCTAAATAGTGTGATCTCCCCCTCCATTTGATAGTCCAAGTTCAGGACTATTACATTAAATGTGTAATGCTTGATTGTGGGTATGCAATCAACATAGTCTATTTTTCTCTTCTTCAAAGAATAGGTTATGATGTAACTCAAATCACGCGAGAACCTTCCATCCTTAGAATTCATGATAACCCAAACATTAGAACCATAGGTAAGATCAATCTTCAAATCACATTGGGTCCCAAAACCCTCCCAACTAAATTTTATATCATCAATGAAGAAATCACTTACGACATGATCTAATGAAGGCCTTGAATCCATAGAATGAAGGTTATTCCCTCCACATTATTTCAAGAAATCCACTTCTCACACATGGGACAAACCCACATCATCAAAGGGTGTGTGCATGAATATGGGGGGCCAAAAAGTGGCCACCCCACTTTTTAGTGTTAGGAAACAGGTAAATGCGATCACATTTTCAACTACTAAATAAAGTGAAAAAACACAGTCCCACAGCCTCACTTTTTCATTATAATTTTCCTATTGCATCCAAAACACGACTAGGGCTTTAACACAAGTGTGTACTAAAAGATTTGAAGGAGAAGACCATCGAACACAATGTCACATCACCAATCCCACCATGGACGAGGGCAACAAAGTCAAACAACTGAAGAAGGTAGGGTTTTATCAAATTTCTTCATTTCAAAACAAAATGAAGTTATTTTTCATTGTTTTAATTGAATTTTTCTTTTTAATTTTTTAGTTAATGAATCATTGCAAAACCCTGATCCAGATGTTGAAATTCATGCTGAAGAGAAACCTCAAAACCCTCAAACTCTGCCTTCATGTCCTCACCCTCCATGTGACACGCAACAAAATTATATAATCCAAATCGAAGAAAACAAAAAACAACTTCAATCCTTAGTTGAAACATTGAAAAATCTGAATACAAGCAAAAATTACAGGAGAACCCTTGCCACTTCACTAGAGATAATTATTTCTCATATTGACTCAGATACAAACCAAGGAAGGAAGGACTATAGGGAGGACTTTCAGTAATTCTACGTTGATAAATTATCATACAAACAAGCCAAAGATGAGAAAAATTTGAAAGGTGATCTATGTGCACTTTTCATCGATCCTAAAACATAATAACCATTACATGGGAGTTGCAAATGATTCCCAATTCATTGGTGTGTGCATGAATAAATGTCCCAAAACTTTTGGGATAGACGGTACATGGTTTTTGATGACCTCCCTTGTAATAATAATGAGGTCCCCCAATATTTTTTGAGGAAACTCTATTGTGAGTTTGTCCTCAAGGACATCCCAAACTACTTTGACATTCAAGAGTTCTAGGGCAGAGGTGGTGGCTCTACATAGGATAGAGAGGGTGCACATCATGGCCAGGACCATCCAATGAGACCCATTATGAGGCCACATCATGTCTCACTCCCTTCAACTTTGAAGGAGAGTGTTGATGTACAGACATTGCATTCCCTGAGTTCCCTCACCTAGACTTTAGCACAGCATAGCAATGATCTTTTCTAGGCTAGAGAGGGTGAGATCAGTACACGTCATCAATCCCCCCATCTTTGTGGGTCATGTTGGGCATTGAATGATGTTGGGACCCAGGACACTACCCAGGATGTAGACATGTCGAAGCATCAGGATGATACGACGTAGGGGTAGCAACAGGTGGACACATCCATATTAGATAATATTATTCTCACAGATGACCTCTTATAGCATACTTTTGGCATTTGAAATCTCTAATTAATTATATGAGTAGATATTATAAGTCAAAATTAATGTATGTAATTGTCTGTACTATGAAATTCCAGGGTCAAAGTACTAATCCTACATCTGTAAGTCGTCTAGTGCAGGGTTATGAGAAGAGGTCTAGTCAACAAGTATGTAATTTATCACAAGATCATAAATATAGTACATGTAAAAATTTTCTCATATATCAATGGTAATCTTATTTAGTTACAATTTGATGATGAATAGGTGGATGTTGGAGCATCACCATTAGGATGGTTTCCTTGGTCCCTAGGCAGAGCCACTTTCACTGAGGTAAATTTTACCATTTCTAATCATTATGCATTTAAATAATGTTATGTATCTATTTTGTTCAAATAACCTTGAACTCTATTTTCAAATGTTGAATATGCGGAATCCTCCCCATCTTTGTTAGTCAGCAGAGGTGGGCATTGTTGCAGTTGTTTTATCTACAAATCCTTTGACCAAGGTATGAACCAGTAACATGTAAATGTCATTTTGTATTGCTTGTTTTATCTCACATCATTTAATTTACATAAATGATATTCATGTTTACTTAAATTTGCTTCTTCATGCTTCTCACAAGACGTCACAACTCCTACCTATCCAGCTACAAAAGAAGAGAGACAACAAATGATCGAGAGGGATCACCAGTTGGTGGTAAGTGATTGATTACTTATGTCATGTTATATATTTTGAATATTTTATATATTAATGTGGATATTGTTTGATTGTTTTAGCATGTGGAACTTCAAAAATCTCTATCGACGATGTCTAGTCAACAGGCGATAGGGGATGAGTCAATGACTGGTTCACCATCTTCATGGCCTAGCAAGAGCCGTCAATTATTTGATAGCAATCCATAGGAGATTTGATTTTGGGACATTTTGTTACATATGCCTATTTGGCTTTGTAAACATACTTTTGTATGTTATCGATGTATATCGTTGTAAATGCATGTATAGCTTTATTTGTACATGCCTATATGGCTTGATATATACACTATATCTTATTTTCATGACATTATGTATAAATGAGATCATGTTTATTTTCATGACATATTATATATAT
Organism: Cunninghamia lanceolata; assembly: GCA_027924645.1. Taxonomy (NCBI): domain Eukaryota; kingdom Viridiplantae; phylum Streptophyta; class Pinopsida; order Cupressales; family Cupressaceae; genus Cunninghamia; species Cunninghamia lanceolata. The sequence goes on along the minus strand of BSBN01000429.1, from coordinate 917,101 downwards.
ATATATATATATATATATATATATACATATATATATACACATATATATACATATATGTATATACATATACATATATATATGTATGTATGTATATACATATATATATATGTATGTATGTATATACATATATATATATATATGTATGTATGTATATACATATACATATATATACATATATATATACACATATATACATATATATACATATACATATATATATACATATATATATGTATATATATGTGTGTATATATATATATATATATGTGTATGTATATATATATATGTATATGTATATACATATATATATATATATATATATGTATATATATATATGTTGACAACATCCTTGTAAAATACATTTTGTGCATATCTTGCAATCATTGTATTCCATGAGACTACATTTCTTTGAGGCATCATGTCAAATAGTTTATGTGCCTTGTCTATGCTTCCACACTTTGCATACATGTCTACAAGGGGAGCTGCAAATACAACATCTAACAAAATTCATATATCCTTTATGCTTTGATGGTTGTCCACATCATGTTTTGAAGATCCCATTTTGGCATAGGCAAGGAGGATGTTGGATAAGGTTGTAGAATTTGGATTAACACCTACCAATTGCATTTTCTTGAAAGTTTCTTTAAAGCCTTATCAAAAAATCCATTTTGTGCATGGCTTGCAATCATCGCATTCCATGAGGCACCATTTCTTTGAGGCATCATGTCAAACAGTTCACGTGCATTGTCTATGCTTCTACACAAGTTGTATACATGTCTACAAGGGCACTTGCAAATACAACATCTAAAAAAAATCATATATCCTTTATTCTTTGATGGTTGTCCATACCCTATTCTAAAGATCCTAATTTGGCACGAGTACGGAGGATGCTTGCAAAGATTATGGAATTTGGTTTTACACGTTCCAATTGTATTTTCTTGAAAGTTTCTAAAGCCTTTTCAAAAAATCCATTTTGTGCATATCTTGCAATCATTGCATTCCATGAGATGGTATCTCTTTGAGGCATCATGCCAAATAGTTCACGCACCTTGTCTATGCTTCCACACTTTTCATACATGTCTACAAGGGCAGCAACAAATACAACATTTGACAAAATTCCTATATCCTTTATGCTTTGATGCATGTCCACACCCTATTCCAAAGATCCCATTTTGGCATATGTAAGGAGGATGTTGGATAAGGTTGTGGAATTTGACTTGACACCCGCCAATTGCATTTTCTTGAAAGTTTCTTTAAAGCCTTATCAAAATATCCATTTTGTGCATATCTTGCAATAATTGCATTCCATGAGAAATATTCCTTTGAGACATCATGTCAAACAGTTCACGTGCATTGTCTATGCTTCCATACAAGTTGCATACATGTCTACAAGGGAAGTACCAAATACAACATCTGACAAAATTCTTATACTATTTATTCTTTGATGGCTGTCCCTACCCTGTTCCAAAGATCCTAATTTGGTACAGGTAGGGAGGATGCTTGCAAAGGTTATGGAATTTGGTTTTACATGTGCCAATTGCATTTTCTTGAAAGTTTCTAAAGCCTTTTTAAAAAATCCATTTTATGCATATCTTGAAATCATTTCATTCCATGAGATGGCATCTCTTTGAGGCATCATGTCAAAAGAGTTCAACATCTTGTCTATGCTTCCACACTTTGCATACATGTCTACAAGGGCAGCTGCAAATACAACATCTGACAAAATTCCTATATCCTTTATGCTTTCATGGTTGTCCACACCCTATTGCAAAGATCCCATTTTGGCATAGGAAAGGAGGATGTTGGATGAGGTCGTGGAATTTGGATTTACACCTGCCAATTACATTTGCTTGAAAGTTTCTTTGAAGCCTTATCAAAAAATCCATTTTGTGCGTATCTTGCAATCATTGTATTCCATGAGACAACATTTCCCCCATTTCCCCCATGTTTATGTCAGCTTGTGTTGGAGTTACAACATTCCCTCATTTGTGATGTGCATAATATTCTAGAATTGCACATGCTTACAACAAGTGATTCATGCTATAATGAAGCACAACATGACGAAATAAGAAGATGCATATTCACAACACTTAAGAATATGTAGTAGTGTTGCTTATGTCATAAATACATGTTATGTCCCTTACTTTATCATGCAAATGGATAAACTATGTTTTTATCTTCACATACATCATGGCTTAATGGCTTACAACATGTGACAATAAACCACTACAAGTTGTAAATGTGTTTAACAACGAGTATACATGTGATACAACACCCCAAAACATGCATTGACTTAGTTGAGTGGTTTTTTTATTAGTGGTGGTGTTTATTTTGGACATAAAATAATAATGGTTATTTTTATACAAATTATTCATGGAACTTGTAATTTGCAATCTTGTTCTTTATGCCTATTCCTTTTGTAATTTGAAACAAAATATGGAATTCTTACCCACATTTTATGCACCTACATTAGTGACCAATGTACTTTACCACATAGGGAGAGAGACATAGGGAGAACACCGTTGATGAAAACTAGGGTCTTTGCTTATGAATAAGACATCTTCTTGTTGCTGCTACAATCTTAGGACTATCACAATTTTGCATGTTTTTGACAGTGATAATGAGGGTTTTGGATGCTCAACAAGGTTACCTTCCACTCATGACACCCTCATAGTATCCTCATAATGCTTTCCTTGATGATCCAATGACTAAATCAATAGGATAACTTCATGGATTCATTAGAAAAAGGCAACCCATGATATAGTACTAAAGACAAGAACCCTAGCAGCCATAGGTAATATCTCTACACACAAAAATTAATCAAATATGCATGGAAGACCATGAAACCACAATGTAAGTCTGAAAAGATGAAATTTAATCCATTTTGAAACTTCTACCATAGCTACAACAATCAAAACAACAACAGATCCTTCCATTTTTTCCAAAAATCATCATAAACCCTAATTTGATAACCATTTCATGTGATTTTTGTAGCACATTCTTTAAGGTGTGTTTTTCCATTATGTTTTTGTCTACTTAAAAACTAGATACATGTGCTTAAAAGATTATAATTTGTTGTTTTAGATGATGGTATCTATCCCATTATTACATTTTTCTTGTGCTAACATGATCGTATCTTTTACATTTTTCTTGTGCTAACATGGATTGGAATGGGTTCATCATCTTCAATACTATTTGAAACTTTTATTAATGCCCTAGAATACATTACATCAAGTTAGAACACCATATCAACCTAAGGAGAGTAGAGGAAACACCTAAAAATGGAGATTGCATCATAGCTTTTAGTTTAGTTTCATCTACTAGAAAGGTGCTAAGACTAAATTTTTGCATTCAACATCTCCTGGGGCCAAATATATGGTGCCAACACATCTGGGTGGGCAAGTAAATGCTAGGGGAGGTGGCTTTTTTGTGGTGAAGCCTCCTAGTTGTTCTCAGCTACATTGGATGGAGACAGTCTCTTAAGAGCCCTAAGAAAAAAAAGGTGTCAAAATTTGGATCGGTTATTCCGTCAAATTGTGACACCTAGGAACATCTTCTTTGCATGTATAGGTGGATGTTAGGTCTACCTACAAATACCTACCTTGGTTTTTTTTAAATCAATTTTGTTTGCCTGTGGTGGCAAGGAATGCATTGTTCCAAAATGATTCAATTCCATGTAGTGGAAAGGTGCTAGGAGTGAAATTTTGCATTCCACACCTCGTGGGGTCTAAAAGACTACAAAAAACATCAGGGTGGGTGGGTAAACCCTAGGGGAGGTCTCTTTTCATGCACCAAGTGCCCTAGATGTTTCGGGCTACAGGGTACCGGCAAAGTCACTTGAGATCCCTGAGAGCATAAAACTGCCAAACTTTGATAGAGCGGTTCTCAGAATTTGTGGCACATGGGAATGTTTTGTTTAGACCTACAGGTGCATATGGGGTCTATCCACAATAACCTCTCTTGGTTTTTGTCAAATCTAATCCATTTGATGGTGTTGGAATTAAACACATTCTTGCAAAATGTTTTAGTGGCATTCAACACAACATTGCTAGGAGCCATATTTTTCGTTGTGCATCATGGGGCCCAATGGACTATGCCAACATATTGAGGTGGGTGGGTAAATGATAGGGAGGTCTTTTTCATGTGTCAAGTACCCCAGACATTATGGGCTACAGGCTACCAGCAAAGTCACTTGAGATCCATAAAAGCAAAAACTGCTAAACTTTGATGGAGCGATTCTCAAAATTTGTGGCACCTGGGAATGTTCCATTCAGACCTACAGGTGCATGTGGGATTTGTCCACAATAACCTCTCATAATTTTTTTCAACTCTGATACATTTGAGCCTACCAAAATTAAATTCATTCTTGCAAAATGGTTCAGTGGCATTCAACACAACCTTGCCAGGAGCCATATTTTGCATTCTACTCATCATGGGGCCTAATAGATTGCATGCCAACACATCAAGGTGGATGATTAAATACTAGGGAGGTCTCTTTTAGCATGCCAAGTTCCTTAGACATTCTAGGCTGTAGGCTACTAGCAAAGTCACTTGAGATCCTTGAGAGCAAAAAACTGTAAAACTTTGATGGAGTGGCTCTCAAAATTCGTGGCACCTGGGAATGTTCTGTTCAGACCTATAGGTGGACATGGGGCCCATCCACAATAACCTCTCTCAATTTTTTCAACTCCAATCTGTTTGACCCTGTCAAAACTAAACACATTCTTGCAAAATGCTTTAGTGGCATTCAACACAACCTTGCCAAGAGCCATATTTTTTTTCTTCTTGGCGTGGGGCCCAATGGATTGTGCCAACACATCAAGATGGGTGGTAAACACTAGGGGAGGTATCTTTTCATGTGCCAAGTGCCCTTGACGTTTCAGGCTGGAGGCGACCAACAAAGTCACATTTATGGACTTTTCTAGTAGCCTGCAACCCGAAACATTTGGGGCACTTGGCACATGACAACAAAAACCCCCTAGCATTTACCTACCCACCCTAACATGTTGATGTAGTTTGTTGGGCCTCGCGATGAGCAAAATGAAAAATATGGCTCCTGGCAAGGTTGTGTTGAATGCCACTGAAACATTTTGCAAGAATGCATTTAATTTTGGTAGGTCAAATGGAATGGAGTTGAAAAAACTAAGAGGGGTTATTGTCAATAGAACCCACATGCACCTGTAGGTCTAAATGGAACATTCTCAGGTGCCATGAATTTCAAGAACCACTATGTCAAAGTTTGGTATTTTTGCTCTCAGGGATCTCAAGTGACTTTGTCGATAGCATGTAGCTTGGAATGTCTAGGGCACTTGGCGCATGAAAAGAGACCTCCCCTAGGGTTTACCCACCCACCTCGACATGTTGGCATGGTCTGTTAGGCCACACAATGATTAGAACAAAAAATATGGCTCCTCGCAAGGTTGTGTTGAATGCCACTGCCACATTTTGTAAGAATGCGTTTAATTTCGGTAGGGTCAAATGGATTAAAGTTGATGAAAAATGAGAGAGATTATTGTGGATGGGCCCCATGTGCACTTATAGGTCCAAATGGAACATTCCCAAGTGACACGAATTCTAAGAACTGTTTCTTCAAAGTTTGGCATTTTTTTGCTCTTAGGGATCTCAAGTGACTTTGTCGATAGCCTACAGCCCGGAAGGTCTTGGGCACTTGACGCATGAAAAGAGACCTCCCCTAGGTTTACCCACCCACCCCGACATGTTGGCATAGTCCGTTGGGCTCCATAATGAGCAGAATGAAAAATATGGCTCTTGACAAGGTTGTGTTGAATGCCACTAAAGCATTTTGCAAGAATGCATTTAATTTCAGCACGGTCAAATGAATTGGGGTTGACAAAAAGAAAGAGAGGTTATTATGGAAGGACCCCACATGCACCTGTAGGTCTAAACTAAACATTCCCAAGTGCCATGAATTTTGAGAACTACCCCATCAAAGTTTGGTAGTTTTTTGCTCTCAGGGATCTCAAGTGACTTTGCCGGTAGCCTACAGCTTGGAACATCTGGGGAACTTGGCTCATGAAAAGAGACCTCCCCTAGGGTTTACCCACCCACCCTAATGTGTTGGTATAGTCTATTGGGCCCCACAAGGTGTGGAATGCAAAATTTCACTCCTAGCACCTTTCTGCTACATGAAATTGAACCATTTTAGAACAATGTGTTCCTTGTCACCACAGGCAAACGAAATTGATTTAAAAACATTGAGGTAGGTATTTGTAGGTGGACCTGACATCCATGTATATATGCAAAGAAGATGTTCCTAGGTGTCATGATTTGACAAAACAACTAATCCAAATTTTGACACCTTTTTTGTCTTAGGGCTCTTAAGAGACTATCTCCGTCCAATGTAGTTGAGAACGACCAGGAGGCTTCACCACTAAAAAGACACCTCCCCTATCATTTACCTACCCACCCGAACATGTTGGTGTTGTCCATTTGGCCCCAGGAGATGTCAAATGCAAAGATTCAGTCCTAGCACCTTTCTAGTAGACCCTACTGTTTAAAGGTGTTCTCACTTGATCTAATGTGTTGTAGGGCATCAGTTAAGGCTGCCCTTACCACTGCTATCAATTCCTAGCACCAAATGTGAAGAAACACATGACATTTTGTAAGATGGAATCCTTGTCATTAAACCTCATAGTAACATCATGATATTATGGTCCTAATCTCCTCATAGGATATGACAAAGCCAATTTGAAATAAGATCCTTGTATGATTTCATGATGCAAAGATAAGTTTGATGTACAATTTTGCAACTTTGGTTTCCATGAATGAGACCATAATGTAACATGATGAAACAATCTTTGAAGGAATCCATATCACTATAATGTATTAAGAACCATGGATGCTTCCAAGCTTGATAAAGGATATTTTGGCGAAGAATGCCACCATTGGTACTATGAAACCTTCAAAATCCCAGGGCCTACAAGACAAATGAGAACAATCATCAAGTTGACTCCAAAGGACATAATGGCATGACCCTTCAATAAAAAAAGACCCTTCAAGCAAACATAATAGCATGACCCTTCAAATGAATGAACAATCATAAAATTGACTCCAAAGGACATATCATCATGAAATAATCATGAAAACCTACCTTAATTTCCTTCCAAAACCAACTTCATAAGGATTATGCCTACCTCCATCATACTCAAATCTTGCATGCAAATGCAATTGCACTATTTAGCTAAAATGAGTACACCAACATGATGAAATGAGACAATACCATCAAAATACCTCCCTACAGTACAATCTTTGGGTTGGCCATTGGTTGACTTAAACTGCATACTCTGTTATCTCTATCAATGTTGGTATTCATAAGCTGAAAAGCATTGATATCACTCACACACCCTATTGTTTGAAATATATTAACCTTAAACTATGAGCTCGATTAAACCACTTGACTTAGTTTGATCAAACCAACTCACCAATCACGACCCTGGGGAATATCCAGATGCATCAACAACCATGTCATTCAGTCACAAGCTCTATAATGAGATGAAGCTAATCAACTAGGACCAAGGAGCAAATATAAGAAGGTAAAAAAATATCAAAAATATAGAAGGTGAAATGAAGATAGCAAAGAAAAATAACATATCTTTATGTCATTCCATTGATTCAATCTAATGAACCATTTGGATTTTCTCTACCCTTTATGGTGTCAAGTATTGTTCCATGGTCAGACTCGTAAACTTTCCACAAGTAGAAATTCAATGGTCTACCCCCATATTTTATCAAATGAATGTTTGATGCCACAACAAGGTTAGAATAATGAAGAATCTTCCTATGTGTGTCAAAGTCCTCAAACAACCATGCATCAAACTTCTTCATTAGATACCTTCTGAGCCATGTTCCAATAATAACCACCGATCCTGTAGGATACTCAATGTTTTCTCCATCTATGATAGGGGTTGTCAATTTCTTTTTTGCCTCAACACAATGACATAAATAATAATCAATTCCCTCATCATTATCTTTATCCACAATAACTGCATATACATTCCCTACAATAAATTGCACAAAAAATAATAATAATAAAATGATAAAAAAAAATACACCATAATCTAAAATCAATAATAAATTTCTTTAAGTAACATATTACCTAGTTCAACTAGATCTACAATATGGTCAAAGTCAATCGTTGATTCCATCTACATAAATTGTAGTGCTCCTGGAAGTTGATACGTCAGAAGTGGGTTTAAAGATATAGCATGTCATTCATTGACCCATTCTTTTGACTCATAATCATTCCAAGAAAAATTCGTACACGATGAACAAAAACACACCATCTACCTCAAATAAATAGTCAATGAAGCTGCATTTGAGATTCTAAAAGAGTGGAACTCACTTGATCCTATCAATGTACAACAATCTTCATATTTTGCAATGTTAGCTTCTTCTATCAACCAAAAGAATCTACGAAATGTAGACCCGCCTTCATTACTTGGACCCATTATAGAGTTGCACCATTTGATGATGGATGTTGCATCTATCAACTTTGCATTGTCCTTGTACTTCAACTCTTCTCGTGCTAAGGCTCTTTTAATACATGCTCCACACCATCATGCTCCCCTTTTCCATGCCCAGCCTCAGAGAAATTCCATATATGTTGAACACCACTAAATATATGCATCCTACTGAACCAATAGAATATTCATGAATTATTAAATTGTGATGCACAATTATTTGGCCATATGATATGTTGAGCAAACATGATGTTCCTACTACTCAAATGACCATAGAACATTTGAAAGAAACCTTGAACAAACTTTGTAGAATGTGTGTGATCATCACTAATATAAAAATGATACTCTCTCAATATATTTCTATCTTCCTCTGTACTATCAGGTGCATGAATGAATGCTATATGCACAAATATAACAACCTGAGTTGAGTTGTACTACTATGGTTGTAGTGTATAATTCTCTGCAGAGTCAACAATTGACACAATCGTACGAAGAGGAAATGTGTCCTTGCATAACTTGAATTGCAAGTCCAACCATCGAGCTCTATGTGTATGCCTTGCATACTCATAAACTTTATTTTCTTGAAAAATAGGCATAAATGTAGATACTGAGATTTCTTCACTAACGTATTCACACCTTTTTGCTTCTTTACCATCTTTTAGACTATATGCCACTATCTTAGATTTTCCAAAAGGTACTAATTCATTTCCAATTGCATGTGCACTCTCCATGTGTACACCAGTTTTCAAACATTGCAAACCACCGCAACTATCACATGTTCCATCAAAACATGATGTCATATAAGACATTTGTCCATCTACCAAAAAATACTTGAAATGAAATCTCTTGCCGATTTAGGTGGAGCCTCTATCATACACTCCTACAAAACATCATTAGTATGCAAAGATACACATATTTGTCAATAAACATCATAATGCATAGAAAATTCCATGTGAACTCTACAGAAACAAGTTGTGCATGTGTGATTTATTTTGACATAAAAAGGTTTTTCCATTTCAAAAGACCTTTGACTAATTTGAATTTGAGAATAAGTAGCTACAAATTTGGAGAAAAAATGTGTTTGAGTCATATCTAAAAAATGTTTTGTATGTGGCTCATGGTTTTGACAACCAATTCTCCTTCCTACAACATCCCTTTGATTGGGAGACAATCTTGTGTTATTGGACCAAAACTCCTGAATTAGGGATTTTAATGCTTCAACTATGGCTTTATCTTTCCATGGTAGTCTACTAGAAAATGTCCATAGTTCATTTATATTCAGGTCCTCAATTATTTCATGCCTCCTAATGGCTTTCATCAAAGTTTTTCTATTTATATTTAGTGCTTGACTTGTTTTTCTTATCAAACAAGATTTCTTTGTTTGATTGCTCACAATAGTTGATGTAATGACACATCATGTAGCATTACTATCTTTGGTGCGTGAGGTGGAACCAATATTTTGATATGCATTGATTAGATTTCTTATAATAGATTTTCACTATCAGCACTTGATGTTCTTAGGCCAAGAATCTTCATGATTGGCCTAAACTTTAGATTTTTCATCATCTCAACAAATAATTGACATCTTCTGGTTTCACTTATGTTTTGAAAAAATATGTTCCATATCTTATTCACATTTCTTCTACAAGTACATTTGAGAATCTTATCAACCATTGGTTATAGAATATTCTCATCAATTTCAATCAAAAACTTAGGCTTTTTACGCAAAATTCTAGGAGGTGTTCTCAATGGAAAACTTGATTCGCAAGATAAATTTTGATCACTAAACACTTGATCAATTGGTGTATGATCTACTACAACATTTGCAAATGCATCATAATTTTCAATTGGAGATTGAACATTTTCTACATTATCGAATTGAGATGGCAAAGATGACATGCCTTCAAGTTCTCCCACATTCAATTTCTTACTTGCACTAAGTTTTTTCATTCATGTTGCAAGGTGTGACCCTTGGTCTTCTTGTTTAGTGCTGCCCTGTGGTGGTTTGTGACAAGGGCTTAACTGCCTCTCGTGCTTGTTAAGTCAAGTGGTTGTATCGGGCATTAATAGGTCAATCTTTTGGTGCAACAGCAACTAACAGTTGGTATCAGAGCCGAGGTCGCGGGTTCAAACCCTGCGCTTGCGCTGGGGGGGATTGTTGCAAGGTGTGACCCTTGGTCTTCTTGTTCAGTGCTGCGTTGCGGTGGTTTGTGACAAGGGCTTAACCGCCTCCCGTGCTTGTTAAGTCAAGTGGTTGTATTGGGCATTAATAGGTCGATCTTTTGGTACAATGGCAACTAACAATTCATTCCCTTTGTTTCTCCAATTCCTTCTCTCTCTTCAATGCTTCATCATCCAATTCAATTGGCAAATACTGTTCACCTTCATTTGTGAAGTTCAATTTCTTATTGTCATGAAGTTGTCTCATTCATTCTCTTTCTTTGCATTCTTGGCTTCACACTCCTCTTGTGTTAGATTTTTTTCTCATTTCCTTGGCATTGTATTGAATTCTATATCACTCTAAAACAATGGTCAAAAGAACACAAAAATATCTGACAATTTATCAAGTTATAATACAAAACATGCATAATTACATTGTATTTTGTCAATGTAAAACAAAAAACTGGTTAATTTATTCAATCTAGTGTTGCAATCCTTCAAAACATGAAAAAAATATTTCCCAATATAAAATTTGAATTTAAAAAATGTAATTGGAATCTTGTGCATTGAAACAAGAACAAAAAGTGCATCAATATTGTCAACCAATGATGGGAGAACCTCAAAATCATGAAAAGTCTCCTTCAATGTTAGAAAAAGCATAGAACAGGGAATAAAACAAAGCATGTGCACCGAAAATAATGTGGCATGCCTTTTTGCAAGTCGTTAGACATCATTTTAACTAGTTCAAAACATGCTTGCATTATAATGTAAGCCCGTTCTAAACTAGCTAAAATGCTATTTTTTTAATCCTCTCAAGTCTATTGTTTCACAAACTCTTTCTCTCTCTCTCTCTAGCTATCTCTTTCTAACTCTCTCTATCTCTTTCTATATGTCCCTAAACCCTAACCCCTAAACCTTTATCTCCTTATCTAAGCTATCATCCCTCTATCTCTTGATTCCCTAACTATGTCCACCCCACACTTAGGTTAGGTCTAAGTTCCCTAAACCCCAACTCTCTCTCTCTCTCTCTCTCTCTCTCTCTCTCTCTCTCTCTCTCTCTCTCTCTCTCTCTCTCTCTCTCTCTCTCTCTCTCTAAACCCTAAACCTCTAAACCCTAACCCCTAAACCTTAAACCCAAGCAACCCTAAACCCTCTACCTCTCAATCTCTCTCCCTATTTCTCTACACATCTCCCTCACTCTCTTTCTCCTCTATCTCTGACTATTAGTCCTCTCTATCGCTCTCTCTAAATCCCTAAACCCTATCCCCTAAACCCTAACCCCTAACCCCTAACCCTTAACCCCTAAACCCTAAATAATGCCCCTAAACACTAAACACTAACCCTAAACCCTAAACCTAAGAAACCTTAAACCTCTATCTCCCTATCTCTTTGGACATCTCCCTCACTCTATATCTCCCTATCTCTCTCCTCTATCTTCTCTATCTCTAACTATCGGTCCTCTCTCTCTCCGATGCAGGAGCATCCCTAGTTCAAGAGCAATCTTGCATCAACAAAAAACATTTGCATTTCAGTTGGTTTTCTTTTCATTTTCTAGTTCATCCCAATCAGTTTAGTCAGTAGCAATTTCTGTATTATGCTCCCTATTCTACCACAATTTCATTTTAGACCTTTCAGAGCTAGACTTAGCATGCAGACACATTCGTGCACATCATATCCAAATCTCAGATCATTTGGATCAGGTACCGGAAAGATATCACTATCAGAAGATTGACTATTTTCTCAGAATAGAGCATCCTGACAGTCTCAGATAATCAGCTAAAGGAGAAGACTTGCAGAGCACTTTCATGACTTACAAAGCTAAATGACACATCATTCAATGTTGTGTGGATCATGGCCAACCTTCCTTGAGAACCGCATACTATTCCATTCATTTGCGGAGGAGTTCTATATGATTAGGTCCGACCTATCCGTGTACACACATTATAGCTCTTCATTAGAGTTTGTGATCTTTCTTGGCCGACACGAAGGAATATTAGGTTCCGGAGATGATATATAATCATGTAATAGATGCATAGGAAAGTATTCATTGATAGGAATCATATAGAGATAGTTTGAAAATTGGAATTCTTTGCAAAAGTGCTTCAAAACTATATCTTGTGCATATTCTGTAATAGAGGAATTAGGCCTATGAGCCCTAATTGTAAGCCTGCATGTTGCCATCCAATTTGTATTTTGAATCAATGATATATTGAATGACTAAATATGTATTTCCTTTATATCTTTGAGTTGTTTACGTTGTGTTTACTCTTGATGTAGGGTCTGGAAAATTCACTTTATTGACCCTCCTAACCGTGACTGCACCAAGTGGTATCAGAGCGAAGTTCAAATCTTTGAGAGCAAATTGAGCAAAGTTAGTGAAGGAATTCCATAAGTTTTTGCTATGAACATATCATTGAATCTGAGGCAGACTACTTGTATTTTCAATCGATTACCGATTATGAGGCAGTTGTCACCTTGTATCCTAATTGTCAAATTTGAGGTAGTTACACTTGATCCTAGAAAGAGATGCCACTGAGGAGAATACCTATTGTTGGTACTATGGTTGGAAGAATGGATGAGATGATGGAGATGATGAAAACAATGTGAGTTCACCTGGATGCTGTTGAAGAAGATCATAGAAGAGGACTTACACCTCGACCTAATGTTGAAAGTGATGATGATGAAGAATTTTAATCCACTGATCAAAATGAAGTAACCCTAGGAAATGAGGAAGAAGAATTAGATCAAGTCAAGATGTTGTGAGCTATTTCAAAGATTGGGAAAAGACCTAGAATTGATGCACTGAATTATACGGGCAATTTGAATCATGAGGAGCTGATTGATTAGATAAATGACCTAGAAGAATACTTTGAATATGAAGAAATTGAAGATCTGGAGAAGGTGAAATTTGTAAAGACAAAGTTGAAAGGACATGCTTCTATATGGTGGAAACAAGTTCAGTTGGATAGAAAGAAAAGAGGAAAAGAGAAGATTACAAAGTGGGACAGAATGGTGACAAAGTTGAAGAATCTATTTATACCTGTTGACTATGAGTTGGAACTATTGAAGAGATTCCAAAACCTGAGACAAAATGAGAAATCTATGAAGGAATACACTGAAGAATTTCATAAGATGATCATAAGGATAGGACATAGTGAAGCAAGCAAGGATAAAGTGGTTAGATATATCAATGGATTGAGATTGAACATTCAAGAAGAACTGAGTTTGGTGAGGATAACAACATTGGAGGAAGCATATCAGTTTGCCCTGAAGGTTGAGGAAAAGTTGAACAAGAGGCATGATCAAAGACAGAGAGGTAGAGGAGGTAAATTTTAGAGAGGTAGAACATTTTCTGGAGGAGAGAGATCATTTACGAAGCATAATAGAAAAGATAACACATTCAAGGAGGATAGAGATAATAATGCATATCAGAGAGATGACAGAACTTTCTACCATAGAGGAAACCCTAGTCCATATCGGAGTGAAGGATACATAAGAGAAGGAAGAGGACCTGATAGGAGAACATTCAGAGGAACTTGTTTTAAGTGTGGAGGTGAAGGACATAGAGCATTTGAATGTAATCAAGGAATCACAAGTAAGAAGACAGAGAACAGTAGAAGAACAACCTATGTGGAAGAAGAACATGTTGGATCACCTAGTTCAGTTGGTAAACCTGAGAAAGGAGAATCACTTGTCATGAGGGGAGCACTATTTCAAGCAAAGACAAATGAGGAACCACCACAGAGGAAAAGTTTGTTCAAAACAAGATGTAAATTAGGAGGTAAATGTTGTAAAGTTGTAATTGATAGTGGTAGTTTAGATAATTTGGTTTCAGAAGAGATGGTGACTAAGATGAAGTTGGAAAGATTAAAACACCCTAAGCCATATCAGATAGCATGGATTCAGGATGATCATAAGGTACTGGTTTGTGAACAATGTTTGGTAAAATTTCATATTGTATCTTACCATGATGAAGTATTTTGTGATATTATGCCTATGGATGTTTGTCATATTTTGTTGGGTAGACCATGGCAGTATCATAGAAAAGATATACATTATGGGAGGAAGAATACATACACTATAACATCAAATGGGAAGAGAATTACTTTGATTCCTTTAGAAGATGATCCTAAGAGTGAAGTATGTGGGAATGCTAGAATCTATTTTGTAGATGGAAGGAAATTTCTGGATGGTTTGAGACATGAGAATATGTGTTGTGCTTTGATCCCTAAGAATCCTGAAAACCTGAAGACAAAGATTGAAGAATCGTAATCAGAGGATATAACTGAGTTGTTGACAGAGTATGAAGACATCATATCAGATAATGTACTTGAAGGATTGCCACCAATCAGGAGTATCAGTCATCACATGGATCTTATACCTAGACCTAGTTTGCCTAACAAAGCAGCACACAGAATGACACTGGCAAATAATGAAGAATTGAATAGACAGATACATGAGTTGTTGAGGAAAGGTTTGATCAAAGAAAGCTTGAGTTATTATGTAGTACCTATAGTGCTAGCACTGAAGAAGGATGGAGAATGGAGAATGTGTACAGACTCTAGAGTGATAAACAAGATCACAATTAAGTATAGATTTCCTTTACCTAGGATGGATGATATTATGGATTGTTTGAGTGGAGCAAAGTATTTTACAAAGATAGAGTTGAAGAGTGGCTACCAGTAGATCAAAATCAGAGAAGGAGATGAATGGAAGACTACTTTTAAAACAAATGAAGGACTATATGAGTGGTTAGTGATGCCTTTTGGATTGATAAATGCACTGAGTACTTTCATGAGATTGATGAATGAAGTCTTGAAGAAATTCTTGGGTAAGTTTGTTATTGTATATTTGGATGATATTCTTATTTTAGTAAGACAAAAGAAGAACATTTGTGGCACTTGAGACAAGTATTCCAGAGACTGAGAGAAGAGAAATTGCTGATAAACATCAAGAAGTGTAGTTTAATAAAGGAAGAATTGGTATACTTGGGATTTGTGATTTCTACGAAAGGATTGAAGATGGACCTTGAGAAAGTGAGAGAAATTGTTGAATACCTACACCTGAGAGCATTGGAGAAGTCAGATCATTTCATGGATTATCTAGTTTCTACCAAAAGTTCATCAAAAATTTCAGTTCAGTATGTAACCTTATGACAGAGATAATGAGAGGTGACAGAAAATATTTCAAGTGGACATCAAGAGCAGATAGAAGTTTTAAATTGTTGAAGCAGAAAGTGACAGAGCAACCTGTGTTGGCATTACCAGATTTCAATAAGGTATTTCAAGTAGATTGTGATGCAAGTGGAAATGCAATAGGAGCAGTGTTAAGTCAAGAAGGTAGACCTGTAGCATATTTCAATGAGAAGTTGAATGATACAAGGAGAAGATATTTAGTTTATGACCAAGAGTTCTATGCCATAATTCAAGCCCTGAAGAAGTGGAGACATTACTTGTTGCCTAAGGAGCTTGTGTTGTATACATATCATCAAGCTTTGCAGTATTTGAACAGTCAAGGAACATTGAATCAAAGACATATGAGATGGGTTGAGTTCATGCAAAGTTATACTTTTGTATTGAAGCATAGGAGTGGAAAATCAAACAAAGTTACAGATGCATTAAGTAAAAGAACAAACTTGCTGACAGAGATCAGAGTTGACGTCTTGGGATTTGAGGAGTTGAAGAACATGTATGAAGAAGATCTTGATTTTGTAGAACCTTGGAAAGCATGTAAGGAACCTGTTGTGACAGATATAAGTAAGTGGCTGGATTATTTCATTTAGAAAGATATGTTGTTCAAAGGAAATCAATTGTGCATACCTAGGAGTTCAATGAGAGGCAATTTGATCAAAGAGAAGCATAGTGGTGGATTGGCAGGACATTTTGGCATTGATACAGTGGATTTGGTAAGTGAGAATTACTTTTGGCCTCAAATACATAAGGATGTTATGAAATACTGGATTGTAGAGTTTGTCAAGTTGTAAAAGGGAGTAGTCAAAATACTGGATTGTACAAACCTTTAACAGTACCGGAGAGACCTTGGGAAGACATAAGCATGGATTTCATAATGGGATTGTCGAAGACATGGAGAGGACATGATTCAATATTTGTAGTAATGGACAGATTTTCAAAAATGGCACATTTCATACCTTGTAAGAAGACAACTGATGCAATTCATGTAGCTGACCTATTTTTCAATGAGATTGTGAGATTGCATGGATTACCTAAGAGTATAATTTCAGATAGAGATACAAGATTTCTTGGATACTTTTGGAAGACACATTGGAAGAAGATGAAGACAGACTACACTTTGGAAGAAGATGAAGATAGACTTGAAGTTCAGTTCAAAATTTCATCCACAGACTGATGGACAGATAGAGGTAGTGAATAGGAGTTTGGGAAACTTGTTGAGATGTTTGGTTGGAGAAAAGGTAGGAAATTGGGAGTTGATTCTAACACAAGCAGAGTTTGCATACAATAATTTAGTGAATAGGAGTACCGGAAGAACACCATTTAAGATTGTGACAGGAACTAACCCTAGAGGAGTAGCAGAGTTGAGAGACATCAGTATGGAAGATAAGAAAAGTGTAGAAGCAGAAGAATTTGTAGTACACATGGAGACAATGCATAATCAAGTGAAGAAGCATTTGGAGGAGATGAATAGTAAGTATAAGGAGCAAGCAGATGAGAAGAGAAGACACAAATAATTTGCATTTGGAGATGAAGTGATGGTATATTTGAGAAAACAAAGATTTCTAGTTGGGACATATCACAAGTTGAAGATTAAAAATTTTTCACCATGTAGGATACTCAGGAAGTTTGATTCAAGAAATGCATATGAAGTGGAGTTACCAGAGACATTAGGTATATCACCTATTTTCAACATTGTAGACCTATATCAGTATTATGAAGCAGAGTTCAGTGGCAACATGGAAGAAGACTTGAAGAAGCAGTTACCATAACAAGCACTGGAGTAGATTGAGGAAATCTTGGACAACAAAGTTGGATGCAACACAAGAGGAAGACAATACAAAGAATATTTTGTGAAGGGGAAAGGCAGATCAGAAGAAGATTCATCATGGATTTCTCAGGCTAAGGTGGACTGTCTTAGTTTTCCTCTAGCCTTGACAAAGTGAGGGACTCACTTTTTCAACAACCTTAGATGTCTGATGCAAGAGCAATCTTACATCAACCAAAAACATTTGCATTTCAGTTTATTTTCTTTTCATTTTCTAGTTCATCCTAGTCAATTCAGTTAGTAGTAGTTTCTATATTTTGGTCCACATTCTACCACAATTTCATTTTAGACCTTGTGGATATGGACTTAGCATCTAGACACATTCATGCACATCATATCCAAATCTCATATCATTTGGATCAAGTACCAGAAAGATATCTCTATCAGAAGATTGACTATTTTCTCAAAATAGAGCATCCTGACAATCTCAGATAATTAACTAAAGGAGAAGACTTGCGGAGCACTTTCACAACTTGCAAAGCTAAATGACACATCATTCAATGTTGTGTAGACTATGGCCAACCTTCCCTGAGAACCGCACACTATTCCATTCATTTATAGAGGCTCGTTCTATATGATTAGGTCTGACCTATCAGTGTACATACATTATAGCTCTTCATTGGAGTTTGTGATCTTCCTTGGCTAACACGGAGGAATAGTAGGTTCTGAAGATGATATATAATCATGTAATAGATGCATAGGAAAGCAGTCATTGATAGTAATCATATAGAGATAGTTTGATAATTAGAATTCATTGTGAAAGTGCTTCAAAGTTGTATCTTGTGCATATTATGTAATAGAGGAATCAGGCGTGTGAGCCCTAATTGTAAGCATGCATGTTATCAGCCAGTTTGTATTTTGAATCAATGATATACTAAATGACTAAATCTATATTTTCTTTCTATATTTGCACAGTCTAGACTGTTCACTTTGTGGACCCTCCTAACCATGACTGCACCACTCTCTAAACCCTAAATCCTAAACCCTAAATCCCTAAACCCTAACCCCTAACCCCTCTACCTGAGTAACCCTAAACCTGTAAACCATAAACAATGCCCCTAAACCCTAATCCCTAACCCCTAAAATCTAAACCCAAGCAACCCTATACCCCTATCTCCCTATCTCTCCACTATCTCCCTATATCTATCATCCCTCTACCTCTTAATCTCTCTCTTTATGTCTCTGGACATCTCCCTCACTCTCCCCTCTATCTCATATATCTCTCCCTATTAGTCCTCTCTCTCTAAACCCTAAACCCCTAAACCCTAACCCCTAAAGCTAAGCAACCATAAACCCTAAACCCTAAATAATGCCCCTAAACCCTAACCCCTAAACCCTAAACCCTAAACCCAAACAACTCTAAACCTATATCTCCCTATCTCTCCCCTATCTCCCTATCTCTATCATCCCTCTACCTCTCAATTTCTCTATGTATGTCTCTGGATATGTCCCTCACTCTCTATCACCCTATCTCTCCCCCCTATCTCCTCTATCTCTCCCTATAGGTCCTCTCTCTCTAAACCCTAAACTCTAAACCCCTAAACCCTAACCCCTAACCTTTAAACTCTAAACCTGAGCAACCCTAAAGCCCTAAACCCTAAATAATGACCCTAAACCTTAACCCCTAAACTCTAAACCCAAGCAACCCTTAACCTTTATATCCCTATCTCTCTCCTATCTCCCTATCTCTATCGTCCCTCTACCTCTCAGTCCCTCTCCCTATGTCTCTAGACACATCCCTCACTCTCTATCTCCCTATCTCTCCCCTCTGTCTCCTCTATCTCTCCCTATCGATCCTCTCTCTCTCTCTCTAAACCCTAAACACCTAAACCCTAACCCCTAACCCCTAACCCCTAACCCCTAACCCCTAAACCCTAAACCTAAGCAACCCTAAATGCATAAGTCCTAGACCCTAAATAATGCCACTAAACCCTAAACCATAAACCATAAACCATAAACCTAAGCAACCCTAAACCTCTATCTCCCTATCTCTCCCTATATTCCTATCACTATCATCCCTCTACCTATCAATCTCTCTCCCTATGTCTCTAGACATATCCCTCACTCTCTATCTCCCTATCTCTCCCCTTTGTATCTTCTATCTCTCCCTATTAGTCCTCTCTCTCTAAACCCTAAACCCTAACCCCTAAACTCTAAACCCTAGACCTGATTAACCCTAAACCTCTAAACTCTAAACCCTAAATAATGCCCCTAAACCCTAACCCCTAACCTCTAAACCATAAACCATAAACCCAAGAAACCCTAAACCTCTATCTTCCTATCTCTCCCATATCTCCCTATCTCTATTGTCCCTCTACCTCTCAATCTCTCTACCTATGTATTTGGACATGTCCCTCACTCTCTATCTCCCTATCTCTCCCTATAGGTCCTATCTCTCTCTCTAAACCCTAACCCCTAACCCCTAACCCCTAAACCTAAGCAACCCTAAACCCCTAAACCCTAAACCTTTATCTTCCTATATCTCCCTTATCTCCCTATCTCCATTGTCCCTCTACCTCTCAATCTCTCTCCCTATGTCACTGGACATCTCCATTGAACTCTCTATCTCCCTATCTCTCCCCTTTGTCTCCTCTCTCTATATCTAGCTATATCTCTCTCTTTCTATCTTTCCCTATCTCTCCCTAAACCCTAAACCTCTATCTCCCTATCTCTCCCCTATTTCTCTATCTCTATCATCCCTCTACCTCTCAATCTCTCTCTCTATGTCTCTAGACATCTCCCTCACTCTCTATCTCCCTATCTCTCCCCTCTGTCTCCTCTATCTCTCCCTATTTGTCTCCTCTCTCTCTACCTCTCTATCTCTCCCTATCTCCCTATCTCTCACCTCTCTCTCCCCTACTATTCCTCTATCTCTCTATCTCACCCCTCTCTCCCTCCCTCTCCCTCCCTCACCCTCTCCCTCTCCCTCTCCCTTATCGACAAAGGAAATGGAAACAAGAAAACTAGGACTCTATCTCTATCTCTATCTCTCCATATCTCCCTATCTCTCCCCTCTCTATCCCCTCCATCTCCCCCCTCTCTCCCTCTCCCTCCCTCTCCCTCTCCCTTGTTGACAAAGGAAATGGAAACAAGAAAACTAGGACATGCAAAGAGGGATCTCATCAAGGATATAAATTGGGAGGATGAAATGGAAACAAGATAAAATGAAAGTTAATTAGATGGGAAGAATGATGAGAGGAGAGGTGGAAAATAGTAAAATAGGGAAAAATTGGTGGGATCTAAAGGAAAATTGGAAAGGAAAAGGAAAACTAGGAAAGGTAGGGTTAAGAGGTGAAAAAGAGAGGGGAGGAGGTGGAAAAAGAAGTCAAATGGACACAAAGAGATGAAGATGAATGATGTGAGAGAGAGAGAGGGGGGGAAAGAGATACAGAGGGAGGGAGAGAGAGGTAGAGTTAGAGATAGGGGTTGATAGAGAGAGCAAGATAGAGAGAGGGAGAGAGATAGAGAGGTAGATAGAGGAGAAAGATAGAGTTCAAGAGTTAGAGAGAGGGGGTCCATAAAGAAAACAAGATAGAGAGGGAGAGAGATATATGCATAAAATTGGTTTTAACTATTTTATAACGCACTCGCGTTTTTGCCTACTTTAGGAAATTCTAACCCTAAGGGTTGGATTTGCCTTGGGCATCCAACCCTAAGGGTTGGAGGTAACATTTGGATGCCAAGCACATGTTTTTCACAAAAGTTAGAAATTTTGACCAAATATTGTGTGTGCTCCCCTATGGTTTACACATTTTTCAATGTCAATACGAAAAAAATGTGAGGATGACTTCAAGTTTTTTATTAGCTTTCTAACCATGTATTTTTTCAAAAATATGAAAACATTAAGGTTTCCATCTTCAAGTTCTTTTGCTAATGTGTTCTTTTCTTTTCAGAAAACCTATGTCTAGTATTTCTGGTGTCATTTTTACATGTTTATCAAAATTTGAAACAAATTACATTTTTAGATTCTAGACTTAATTCTATACACATTAAAAAAAATTAGGGGGCACCATGCTCAAATTTTCATTTTTCAGGATGTGTCCACATTGAAAATTCATAAAAAATTCATATATTCATAAAAAATTAACAGAAAAAATAGTCATAAACTACATGGTGTTAGCTAATTTTCCATTATTGCAATTTGTCTAATACTTCAGAAAAATTGGCATTTTAGGGGGAGCACTTTGTGTGCTCCCCTATTTGAACCTCTTAATCTCCACCATTTTTAGAAAAAAATTAGTAGTTTTGAAACTAGAATCGGAGCACTACAAAACTTGTTCTTATCAGATGTTCTAACTTTGAGCATGGTTATCTTCAATTTCTCATGCAAGATCAATTTTTTCTGATTTCAGAAAAAAGTGGCCACTTTTGACCCCCTTTTGGTCCCCTATTTCCATGCACATATCCCAAAGGAGACCCCGATCCTTTCAATCTTCACAGAGTTGAACAAATCAAAAAGAAGGGAAAGACCATGGAAACCACTGGTGAACTAAAAATCAAAACTTTGAAAAGGGAGAGACATCAAAATAAATTGCAAATGTAGCTAATAACTCAAAATGAATAGGGAAGGGGGAAATAGGAGAATTCCCCTTTGATCCCTACTAAACAAAGTCTTATGCTCCATTCAACTTAGAAATCATTCTTATCAAGCCAGATATGAGCATCCATACAGTCAAGACCACCACTAAGCAAAAATGAGAACTAGAACCCAAACAAAAACTAGGATAGTCAACATCAATTCAAATTGCCCCTCAAAAGTTCAAAATTGATGAAACTATACAAGAATAGAAAAAAACAAGGCTAGGGGGAAAACTATCAAACAATGAAACATGTGAGTACACAAAACTCCTTGTTGAATACAAAGATGTTTTTACACCAAGTCTTGAAGTGTCCTTGCAAAGAATTTCAAGAAAAGTGTATACCAAATTGGATAGGTCTGTAAGTAGTTCAAGAAGATGTCAAAGATGATGCTTACCTCTTGTGCATTATGGAAGGCAAAGAGTTTAGTATCAAAAAATCCAAAAAATAAATAAATAATATCAAAAATCCATAAAAAGCATAGTCATTAAAAATCAAAATTTTGCATTCTTCATTTTGTTCTATCTTGCATTTGTGAGTGATGTGATCTTGTTCAATTTTTGTCTTAGTAAGGAGTCTAAGGTTTCTTAGTTATAGGTTGACCCTTTGAGCCTTTGAGATCCCTTATGATCATGATTGCCACTTATCATTTCTCCTATTACATTTCCCAATTATTCTAATTAAAGCCTTGCTCTTAGCTTCACATTGATCTCAGTCTTAATGAACCATGATGTTAAGTCTAAGAAAAGTTAATATTCAAACCTACAATACTCAATAGAATCTTGCAAGTAGACTTTCCCCACTCCTCCTTAGTAGAAGGGAAGTCTGAATGGATGGTGAAAACCCTTGGTGGTGCTTCTAGCCCCTTATCTTTCCTAGCCAAAAATGCTAGGGGGATCATAGATATACAAGAAACAATAAAAAATGTGAGTAAATAAAAAAGAGAGATAAAAAAAATAAGTGTGAGAAAGAAAAGAGAGAGAAATCATAAGAGAAAGAATACCATGATAGAAATATATAAAAATATCCAAATATCAGAAAATGATAAATCAAAATAGACATTGGCAAATACAAAAAAAAAGAGAGAAATACCAAAAAAAGAGTGAGAAAGAGAAGATTTTTGATGTTCGTACTCTTGAGTGGAGATAAATGTAAGCTCGAAGCTACAAGAGTGACATCTATCAGACGAAACACAAAAGAAAGGTACAAAGGACACACACACACACACACTATCTAAGCAAAACCATATTGGCAAGAGACACTATATGGATTCATGGTTGTTGTCATTGATGGAAACAAAGGTCATCTTACATATCCGCAAGTCATGGTGTGTCTCTACCGGAAGTCAGAATGAAGATTATTGTGGTCTAGTAAACAACAACAGAGCATGTGGCAAGGTCCGACAGACTAGTCCGGATCTCTCAGAGGAAGTATCTTGGTGTAGTGCGGATTTGGGGAAGTCAAGAGGACTACCTTGAGTGGTATATTCCAAGGATTTAGCCTCCGGTGATAGATGAGGAAAAAGATATGAACAGTTGAGTACCGGATTCCTAAGTGATAGTGTGAACAGAGGAAGAACTAACTGACAGAACATCAGACTACCTTCTGGATGTGTTACTGATGGTGTTAAAGGTTATGAAGGCATGAATCATACTTGGCCAACATGATTAATGATTTCAACAAGTATATGCTTGATCCGCATTACTTGATGTGGTAGGATTCAGCCGACAGATCAGAATTAGTGAAAAGATTGACTATTCCGGGTGCCGACTAGAAAGGTGATGAAATTATTTGTGCTGATATATATGCACGATGAATTTAGTTGTGAGAGGTGTGGAAGTGTGATGTGATATGCAAATAAGTGCAGAACAGAGCAGAAGCAGTAAGAAAGATCCGGTATGTGAAAGGAAAGCAGAATAAGAGAAGAGGAAAGATGAAGTGCAGCAGATCAGTGTACTGAGCCTAACTGGAACTGAACTCCAGCATATGTAGATGCTTCCAATCAGTTCAAGTATTGTATAACATTCTTTAGTAGACAATGTGTCTCCTTGTAGGTAGTGTGCCTCCTTTGTGAGCAGTGTGCTCGGGCAGTGAGCCCTAATTAGCAAGTGCCATTTTGTAATTCCTTATTCTTCTAACAGAGAATAATCTTTGGGTTAATCACCCCGTGGTTTTCTCCCTTAACAGGGTTTCCATGTCAAAAATACGGTTATGTGTTTTTCATTTTATGGTAATGTTTGCTTGTTTGAATTAATACTGCATTGATCAATAAGAAAGTTGAGAAAGAAGAAATAATTAGGATAACTGATTCACCCCCCCCTCTCAGTTATCAACAATTGGTATCAGAGCTAAGTTCCTTCTAATAAGAGCCTAATAGCTTGAGGAAGATCTAGGAGTTAAAATGGATCCATATGGTTTAAGGGAGCAACTCAAGACTGCTCTTGAGGATCTTGAATAGTCAAACTCTGAAGTCATGAATTAAAGGAAAGACTTAAACAGGCTGATGAATTCATGAGAGAACTAAAAGACAAATTAAGTCTCTCTATGAAAAGAGAAAGGAGCTACTCCAGCAATTGGCAAGACAAAGTGAAGAAAGTAATGCAAATGAAGAGTTGACTAAGAAAACTAAGTTATGTGAAAAGTTATCAAAAGAAGTCATTATGGTAAGACATGAAATGGAATTAGGAGTTATAAAGTTTACTCAAGAGATTGAAGAGAAAAGAAAAACTGAAGACAATCTAAGACAATCTCTCAAAGAGAAATCAAAAGATTGCCACCAGATGGATAGGATTATCAAACATCTTGAATTTGATCTTGAAGATGCTAAAGATAATGAAGAAAAACTTGAGGATCAAATTATCTCTCTCAAAAGGGATCTTCAAATAGCAAATGAATATAAAGAAAAATTCAAGATAAGTTCTGCTCAACTTGAAGCTCTTCTTGGAAGTCAAAAGAGGGCAGATGACAAGTGTGGTTTGGGATATGAGAAAGGAGAAAACTCCGGATCCGGTCAGAAGAATTTTGGATCAAAAAATCCAACAGGCCTAGAAGACCTCCGGTAAGACAGCCAAATGCTCAAAGATATCCATCCTTCAATGGACACTGCCACAGCTGCAATCACTTTGGTCACAAAGCTAATCAGTGCAGAAAGAGAATGAATCAGACTAATTCATCCTTCTTTGGATAGTGCTTTAACTGCAAAAGGTATGGACACAAGTCTCATGAATGCAGAAATATGCAAATAAACAAATCATTCAATGGTAGATGCTTTGCATGCAATAGAGTAGGTCATATGGCTAATCAATGCAGATCAAGAGGTTATCAGTCAAATGTGCAAAGAAATGTTGTTTGCCAAATCTATAATAGGTCCGGTCATAATGCAAAAGTCTATAGAAGCAAGAATCGGGACAAAAGAGGTCTGGTATATAATCAGAATCAAGACAAGGGTAAACAAAAGATGAATGCGGATGAAGTTAGGAATGAGATGAACAAGATTTGGGTGAAGAAAAGTTCAGAGAATGTAGAGGTTGGATCCACACCAGACTCTAGTGCTGATATTGCTTCCAGAAATTAAAAGGTGAGCTCTGGCTCAGGGGGAGACACAAAGAAAACCCTGTTCCCCCAGCCAATCAAGTGGTGCCGGATTTGGCACAAGATGCGGAGTAAAGGGTTTGTAGATATGAGTCTTGAAATGATCCAGCTAAGATTTCAGAGGTCCGCATGAAGATGTGAAGAAGTTGTGATCGATCAAGTAGAACCTGTCCCGGGAGATGCTCCGGAATGACAAAGGATTACAAAAAGGTCCGGAGAGATCCAGAAGTACATTGTCTTATTCTACGGATTGGACAGAGTGTTTGGGATGTTCTTGTGATGTGTCATCTTGATTTATTCATAGTTGGAAGATCCGCATGATGTTCATAGATCAGGATTGATCCGGTTCTTCAAGTCATTCGAATAAGGCAAACCGGAATAATGTAGGTCGAGCATTTATTGCAAACAGATATTAGGGTTGGCGAAGCAATATAAGGGATTTCTCTTAAATCTCTTATTCATTCTGCACTCAAGAAGAAGTGAAAAGTGGAGCTCTGCAACAAGATTCATCAAGTTCACTGAAGATCACTTGCAAAAGTCATTACATACAGAAATCAATCCAACCACTTCGTATAACCAAAGGCGCATAAGGTATTTTCCATTTTCAATATCTCACTGTAAATCTTTTGAAAAATGGCTACTCCAAATATAGTTAAGATCTCTGATAGACCTCGCCCCACATTCAAGAAACATCCATACAAATCTTTGGAGGTAGATCCCCTAGGAGCCTTCTCTAGTGTTCCGCATGGTGTATTGCATACGAAGGACATTAGGGTTTACATACATGCAAATATTGAAGACTTTGGAGAATCAAAATTGATGGATATCTATCACAAACAGTTGATAGATGACTCCTTTGAGAATAAACCTCAGTACAAAGCCATCCGGGATAAGCACTTTGCACAGTGCATTCATTTCCCCTATTTTGAAGAAGATGAATGGGTCCGGTATGTACTAAGTAGAGTGCATGACAATTTCCTATGGTTGAACAAGCCTTTCAAGATCACCAAAGATGCAATTAGGGTTGTAACCGGTCTGCACTCATCCGGTGGAATACCTATCCTCAAGGCTGTCAAAAATCAGACAGTTAGTGATGCAACCGGATCAAAATTTGACAAGAGAGCTATGACAATTGAAGACATCACTGAACCGGATGTCAAATTTGCATCTATGATAATTGGTTACAAGATCTATCACTCTAGTAGGGAAAATTTAGTACCAGGAACTGCAATTTACACAGCTTATCAAATGCTGAAAGAGAATGCAGACTATGATTTGTGTGAGCTTCTTCTAAACCAACTTTTGGAAAATCTGCAGAAGATTAAGAATGACAAGAAGAACTCCTTCAAGTATGGTAGTTTGATCCTTTGACTATTCTTTTATTACATGAATGAGCTTCCCAGATCCAGTGGATGGATATGGCAGAATGACAGACCAGTTGCCATCCAAATCAGAGATTACTTGCATGGACTTGGGGATGCTAAAGCAAGAAATACAGCCCTGTGGGGATATTTCAAGAACTTTCAGAGCATGATGCAAGCAAGAGAAAGAATTCCCCAGTCTCTTGTTGAGAAGTACAAAGACACAGTATGCTTCATGGTAGAAATAGATCAGTGCCTAATGGAGGCAGTAGAACCAAGAACTGTGTGGATCATGCCCATGGGGTATGAAGTGGATGAACAGATTATGGAGCTGCATGTTCAACACATGCTAAGTCAGCCTAAAGATCCAAAGGCAGAAAGGTTCGGAACCTTTGAGGAGCTGAGTATAAAAATCCATGTTGAACTCAGAGAACTAAAGATCAAGAGGAAGGTTAGAAAAGAAGTAGAACATATAGCACAAGGCCTTGGGATCTCAATGGAGGCACTTGATGCTCACAGGAAGAAGAAGGAAGAGGATGAGAAAGAGAAGAAGAGGGCAGAAAAGAAAAGTGAAGAAAGTGTTCCGGTAGAAACCTCCACCTGGACCAGATCATCAAAAAGATCTGCACCTGCCACAGCCAAAAGCTCAAAACCGGAAGTCCAAGCATCCGGCAAAAGATCCAAGACAAAAGCCACAAGGGCTTATGAAAGTCAAAGAGATGAAGAGGAAACCGAATCAGATGAGGGAGTAAAGGAAATAAAGAAGCAGAAGAAGAAAGAATCCGGTAAACCCTCCACAGGCCAAGACAAGGAAGAAATGGCAGAGAAATTTGTTGAAAAGCCCACCATGTCTCTAGGGAGTGTAATCAAATCAGTCACTGTGGATGGAAACCTTCAACCAATGGTCGAATTCTATGATGACTACAATGAGGCTGACCAAAAGATCCTATAGGAAGCTACAATCAGGTATCTGAACATTTACAATAAAGCTTTTATTGAAATCATCTCTCTAATTCCTAAGAGTTTAGAGAAGGAGTTGGAAATGAGAAAGACCAATGCCATGGCAAAAGACCTTGAGATTAGGGAACAGATAGCTATTCAGCTATATCCTTCAATTGATCACAAGACAATGAACATGGTATTCAAAGACTGCAAGGATGAATTCAGGAGCAAAGCACAGATGAATCAGCTTATGCTTGGTGAGACCGACAAGGTAGGCAAGGACACTGAAGAGACCCTCCGAAATACATTCAAAAGGTTCAACATTCCTATTGTAGAGGACTTGGGTGCAGAAACAGCTATGGACTTGGAATCCTCTGCTCCGAAAGAAGTGGCCCTTGAACAGACTAACATCTCTCCTCCGGTTTCCCCTTCAGTCTCTGGATCCAAAGAAGAAGAGAAATTACAAGAGAAAGAAGCAGCGGTGAAGGAAAAAGAAGGTGACAGTGCAAAGATTACAGAAGGATAGAAGACTTCACCAGAGAAAACCACAACTGAGGGAGAGAAAATTCCAAAGGATAGCTCCAAGATTGCAGAAGAGAAGAAACATCTGTCTCCAGCAAGAGACACTGCACAAACTGTCCAAAAAATTTTGAGCAAAGAAACAATAGAGATTGATGAACTGGAGCTTCTACAAGGTCCATTCAACTTTGATTCCCTCTCTCCGGTACAGACAATGAAGATAGCTTCATTTGCAAATGCTAAGGCAAATGAAAACCTCCTAAAGTCTCATATGGAAGATTGTGAGTTGATAGAAGCTACTTCTGGAGTGCTTGAAAAGATTATGCCATCAGTCCAGAAAGATCCCACAGCCTCCTCTTCCGGTAATCTCAAAACCTTAGTCAGTAGTGTTGGTACACATTTTGATTCTCTAGAAAAATCAGCTGAAGAAAAGGTCCGGAAGGAGTTTTTGGATAAGAGATTCTCAGAGGTACTAGGATTAATCTCTCATGATAGGAGAAATATGAGTATTGGGATAAAGAGCCTAGAAAATGCTCTTAAGGATGGCGGTGACATTTACAGATTTTGTATCTCCTGGTCAAAAACAATAGTAGAAATTGAGAAGAAAATAAAAGAGGAACAGGACAAACTACTAAGTTTGTCTCAAAGTTTTGATCCTCTTTCTTCCTCCATAGTAAATCAAGAATGTCAAACTATTGCAATCACAAATGCAATAAAGAACCTTGAGAAGGAAAGGAAGAATATAATTAACTGGATGGGAGAACTTAGAAGGATTATTATCCCTAAGTTAGAGACCATGCATGAGGCCATAAGTGATGCTCAGACTACCGCCCAAACCAATGATCCGACAGATCTCAAGAGGGCAGAAGCTTTTGCATTTTTGTTGAGTGGTCACATTTTAATTTTGGATAGAATGAAGCAAAGTTGGGCTACAGAACTGATCCAATTGAAGACATCTGTTGCAGACATTCTTCAGTTTATGTGAGTATGTAATATATGGCTAAGTATAGTAAAATTTTGAAAATTTTGGTGTGCAGACCCTACCCTTTGCCATTGATGTCAAAGGGGGAGTGAGGAGCAATGAAAAATGAGGAATCCAACTAAGGGGGAGCTCCGAAAAATGTATATAAAGATAGAGCATCAGCTAAGGGGGAGCATAGTGCAAACACTTAGTCATTTTTCACTAAGTGTTGCCATCAATGCCAAAGGGGGAGATTGTTGGCAAGAGACACTATATGGATTCATGGTTGTTGTCATTGATGGAAACAAAGGTCATCTTACATATCCGCAAGTCATGGTGTGTCTCTACCGGAAGTCAGAATGAAGATTATTGTGGTCCGGTAAACAACAACAGAGCATGTGGCAAGGTCCGACAGACTGGTCTGAATCTCTCAGAGGAAGCATCTTGGTGCAGTGCGGATTTGGGGAAGTCAAGAGGACTACCTTGAGTGGTATATTCCAAGGATTTAGCCTCCAGTGATAGATGAGGAAAAAGATATGAACAGTTGAGTACCAGATTCCTGAGTGACAGTGTGAACAGAGGAAGAACTAACTGACAGAACATCAGACTACCTTCCGGATGTGTTACTGATGGTGTTAAAGGTTATGAAGGCATGAATCATACTTGGCTAACATGATTAATGATTTCTACAAGTATATGCTTGATCTGCATTACTTGATGTGGTAGGATTCCGCCGACAGATCAGAATTAGTGAAAAGATTGACTATTCCGGGTGCCGACTAGAAAGGTGATGAAATTACTTGTGTGGATATATATGCATGATGAATTTAGTTGTGAGAGGTGTGGAAGTGTGATGTGATATGCGAATAAGTGCAGAGCAGAGCAGAAGCAATAAGAAAGATCCGGTATGTGAAAGGAAAGCAGAATAAGAGAAGAGGAAAGATGAAGTGCAGCAGATCAGTGTACTGAGCCTAACTGGAACTGAACTCCAGCATATGTAGATGCTTCCAATTAGTTCAAGTATTGTATAACATTCTTTAGTAGACAGTGTGTCTCCTTGTAGGCAGTGTGCCTCCTTTGTGCGCAGTGTGCTCAGGCAGTGAGCCCTAATTGGCAAGTGCCATTTTGTAATTCCTTATTCTTCTAACAGAGAATAATCTTTGGGTTAATCACCCCGTGGTTTTCTCCCTTAACAGGGTTTCCACGTCAAAAATACTGTGTTATGTGTTTTTCATTTCATGGTAATGTTTGCTTGTTTGAATTAATACTACATTGATTAATAAGAAAGTTGAGAAAGAAGAAATAATTAGGATAACTGATTCACCCCCCCTCTTAGTTATCAACAAACCAAGTGTCTAGTTGTCTTTAGGACCATCTTCTAATCTGGAGCCTTCCCTTTACCCCAAGTCTATCATGTTGGCCATATTTGATCTAAGTCTAGAAGATACTAATAAAATTTGTTACTTGTCTAAGTTGAAAGCTTCTTGAAATGTTTGGTCTTGATAAGGATCAATGTTTAGCCTTTTGTAAAGCCAAAATCAAGAACATTCCATCTCCTCCCTGCTCCCGCTTGATTCCCTAATCCTATCCCAAGGTTCAGTAGGTCTCCTCATATTGAGTCAACTCGCAATCCCCTGGGCTCAAAAATCCTACTAAAGAGCATTCACGTTGTTTGTTCCACTTGCATTCATTTCAAACATATTAAGCAATAAAACATGTCATAACAACATGGCATTCATAACACTTAGAACATAGTACTTCACATTTCATATTTGTGAATCAGATCCAAACACATTCCATCTCATTCATATCAAAAAAAGAAAACAAATTGCATCATCCATGTGTGATCATCATAGGTATGCATTCTCATAAGAAAAATAAAAGCTCTAGCCAATCATATACACAAGAGGGAAAGTGAAGTATGAGATGTCAACTGAATCTAGATTTAGATCTCAACCAATCAGATCTCACAAAAATAAGTGCAAAATAATGTTTGAGCACAAGTTACTCCTCCAATGAAGTCAAAAGAGTAAAACTATGCTCCCAAGAGTGCAAATCTCTCCATGCAAGGGGGGAAAGAGTAGAAAATATCTTCAATAAACATAGGGCTCTCAAAACCTCAAGGAGCATCAAGTTGGACCTTTGCAAAATCTTTAGAAAAACCATAAAAATTAGAAAGTGGGAAAAACTAAAAAAAATTGTAGTAGCCTAAAAAATCCCTAAAAATTGAATATGTTCTTCAAAATTTGCAATAAAAGGATAATTTGTTCTTATCTCTAGCTTAGCATGTTTTTAATTTCCATATTTCTCTTGCATACATGTTTTGTGTGCTTTCATTCTTGCAAGTCCCCATGGCGATGCAAGGAGATTCAAGTATACTTGCAACTCACATATCGACGATATGTTTCCTTGTTTCTATTTCAGTAATTATTATTAAATATCATTAAGTCAAACTAATACTTGTTATTTCAAGCACAATTATGGGATAAAAAAAATAGGTAAGGCCTAGTTTAATAATGGTACCTACCTTTCATGTAGACTACCATCCCCAATGGGGAAAATATGTAAGTGCTAAAAAGAGCATGGGTCTACATGGTAATTCAATGATGAGCTATAGTCTTAATCACATACATGTAAGCATGTTTTTATGAACTCTTAGCAGTATTCTTCTTCATAGCATGTGGATTAAAGGTTTTCATCTTGTTTGTGCTTCCCCCATCCCCTAGCTAACCCTCTAAGGTCCTACATATTCTCTGTTTCCCCTTTTGACAATTCATTTTCGTTGATTTATAACCTTGTTGATTTGACCCTCCAATGTCGCAAGATGGGAAATTCACTTTCTCTAAGCCTCTTTCTTCCATTTCAACCTTGCACAGGCCTCCAATTGACAGTCCTCCAATTGACCTCCCAAATCATTCCCCATCATCAATTTTGTCTCTCTATTCTTCCTTTCTAGGTCACCCCCCATTATTTACAAATCCCATTGAGCAACCTTGAATCTCCCCCTCAGGTGACCCAAGATCTCCATGGGAAACCCTAAAACTCCACTGGGTGACCCACTTTCCATGTGTTTTCAATAAAAACTAATAGAACCATTGTGTGGTGCTTGAAAATTATGCAATTTCAAAACAATAGCACCCAAAAAGGAGTTTGTATGTGCATGAATGAGCTCCCAAAAGTTCATTGTGTCTTGCAAGATCCCCATAAGTGACCTACCTTGGAAAACTGGGTGACCCTAGATCTCCCCAAGGGGTGACCTTGGATCCCCATGGGTGACTTGCCTTGCTAAACTGGGTGACCCAATCGTGTTTAAACATGTGAGCTTCTCTTCAGTTCTGGCCTAAATTTGTGCTAAATTGAGCCCTGATTGCATCAGTCACCTTCCCTAAATGCTCAACTTCTTTTGACTGATTCAAATCTCCCAATCACTCAATTTTAACTCACAAATCAATTCTTATTATCTACCCATCAATCTCATGCTAACTCATTCCTCCTTCAGTGATAGGATATCAAGGCTAGTTCACTCCCAATCAAACCCAATTCATTGTCTAATCAAGCCTCTTAACTCATTAATCAAATGAGTTAACTCTCCAATCACCTCCACCTCTTTGTGATCCCTTCCAAGCTATAAATACCCCTAACCTCTTCATTATTTTTCAAGTTTGAGAATGCTCTTCTTATCTTCACAATCTTTTTAAAGCTTTTTCATAGGCCTTTAAGCCTCTTATTTCATTCCTTTAGTTTTTATTTTTGTAAATCTTCAAATATTTCCCTTGGGAGGTAAATTCATTGTTGTATACTTATGCCCAACTTTTCTTTTTGTTCTCCATAGAATGCTTATTCTCTTCACAGTACTTATGACCCTTTTTTCATAATATAGTTGTCAAGATTTCAAAAGCTTCAATACCATTGTTACGCTTGTAAATTGTTTTCAAAAATGCCAAGCCATAGTGCTTCAATAGCTTCAATATCTCAATTCAATCATCATATCTTCAATAGCTCATTCATTCAATCAATTGCTACTTCATCCTTGTCACTAATAATAGATCCCCGCTATTGTAGAGAAAAGGAGCTTTCCACAAGGACTTCTGAGAATATGCCAAGCTCATGCACCAAAGAGAATCCAAGTTTTTATTATGCTTTCATAGTTAATAAAATCACAAATTTTCTCTTGGAGGAGTAATCTTTGTATTGCTATTTCCTTGATAGGATTTAATTTGATTTGATTAGAATAGCATCATTTAGAGTAGATTCATTGCAATTTGTAGATTACATTTCATTCAAGAAAATTTTCAATTTCTAGATTAAATTCAAAATCATTGTGAAAAAAACAAAAAACATAGTTTAGATTGCATTTGGGAAAATTCATATTAATTGCATTTCATATTTAAATTCATAGTTAATTAGATCACTTTTATATTCAAATCAAAAAAGGAATCAGAAGTGTTTTGCATTCATATTAGTTGCATTCATACGAAAATACAAAAAAAACATTAGGAAACTTAGAGAAAAACCCTTAATTACATCATGAGGTACACAATTCACATTTAACAAGGTCAAACCCTTGATTCTATCACAAGGTATATTTCACAATTCAACATTTCACAAAAAGCAAACAAACCTTTGACCTCAAGTCAAAGTTAACTCAAGTCTTGAACTAGGTCAACACTTAGTCAACAAATGCTCTCCCAAGAATTCAATGTGCCCAGGGATTAGAGGAAATTGGATTAAGGCTATTCTCAAATAGATAGATGAAATCCACCCAAGACCACAACACACACAACAAACCATAGAAGAGAAAGAACGCGTTCTTCAAATCTTCTAATAGAGAGACATCATACAATGACACATTCAAACAAATGAGGATAAGTTACAATGCTCTAGACTCATCAATGAGCAAAATAGTCTACCCACTAGACATTGGAACCTAAGAAATACTAACAGGAGATATAAAATTAGTGACCCTTCAGGTCATATAATTATCTACACCACAATAGTCTTAGAAAGATCTCATCAAATATCAATCCATACTAGGCCTGTAGATTGGCCAACTACCCTCCATGAAGTTCCACTTCCATGTGAACAAAACCACCCCTGGGTCTTGCCTACACTCAACTGGCTTCTTCCACAAGAGTGAAAGTGACTTGGAGGTCACCCATAGCAAAGAGAGGGGTTCGTGTGTGATATCAAGAATGACTCATTCGCATTGTTCTTGAGTCACATTTTGGAGCACATAGTTCTATATCACCTTTTTTATATGTGCTTACTGCTAATGCTTTTGATTATTTATTTTTTAAATATAAATAATTGTATCTTATATATGTAATTTCCATCCCTTAGAAGGTTGTTATGATTAACTCAGATTTTGTTGATGATAGCTTGTTATTCCTATAAAACTCTAAAAAGGATTTGAACAATATTTTAGATATTTTAAACTTACTCTTCTTTTCAAGATCTTAGTTGGCTCATCATAAAATAAAATTCTTAACAAATCTAGATGGTCCCACCCTTTAGTGGATTCCCATAGATTGGAAATAACTAAAACATAGTAAAATTACATGATGTCTTAGCATTCCATTTGGTATGGGGTTATCTCTTATTGATATGTGGAACTGATATATTAAAATACTTTAAAATAAATTATTTAATTGGAGTAACAAATTTCTTTCATTGGTGGCAAATATTTTTTTCTAGCAATACATGTATACATCTCCAAGCCTGTTGGATGTTGTCAAGATAAGGATATGAAGATTTATGTAAATTAATATAATAGTTCATATGGACTAAATGGTATGGTAATACTAGTTGTAGAGTCATCTCCTATTCTTAATGCATGTATCTTAAATCCAAAGGTGGACTTGGAATTATAGATCCTAAAATTCAAGGAACATATTTAGTTTCTAAATGGATCACTAGAGATGTTAAGGGTGATGAACCATTGAATATTATATTGAGACCTACACTTGTTACAATTATTGTTAAAATGAAATTGTAGAAGGTTAATTGGCTAGACAAAATTCCCCTTGCTCCATATTTTCATGTTAGAGCCTATTCTCCAATTCAATCCATTTGGAAAGCATGGCAAAGATTATGTCAATTTTCAAATCAAAAGGAATCTTCATTACAACATGGTTTTAGCTTTGCCTCTTCTTCCATTTAGTGGAGTAAGCTTATCCAATTTCAAGGAAAACCATTGGCCATAATGTTTTCCAAGAAAGCTTATCATTTGCTTAAGAAAGGTGTTTGATTGATAATGATATATGGTACTTCTCTTCTTTGCAATAGTCTTCTTAGTTATCATCAAGGTTCGATTTGGCTTAAATAATAATTTTGAGAAACTTCTTCATTTTGTACAAGCTCTAGTCCCATCTAATTTAACTATTAAATTATGCACCCCAATACCTTGCAATTGCTTTAAGGATTGGCACTAGCTTTCTTCCCAACACTTCTCATTCTTCCCCTTAAAAAAGTATACCTCTATCTTCTTCCCAAAATGTCCCAATCCCCCTACCTCAATATTAAGTGGAAGTGTAAATTTAGCCATAAATATTGGACCAAGTTGAGTGCACAAATCTAGAAGCCCAAGGTTGATTCAGATGCTCAAATGCTTGCTTGGAAAATATTGCATTACAAACTAGATTTGTTGGTGAGAGATTAAGATGCAAGCTTGCTTAACTAGTTAAATGCATCTTTTGTCAAGATAATGAGACTATGAAACACTTATTTTTGAGTTGCATGTTTGCTAAAAAATAATGGTTGACTATTTTTAGAAATTTGCTTGTTTTATTTGGTCGTCATCTATGTTGGAAAGAGGTATTTTAGAAATAGGTTTGAAGAATAATGTGGTTGTAGATTCAGATAAATATGTTATTCTTCTATTTTATGGAGAGTCAAATGTGAGTTGTGTGTTCCAATTCTACTATTCAGTTGGAAATTGTAATTTTAAGGCTTTACTTTGACATTTTCTTCCAAAATGTTTCATTATTTTCTCAATTACAGGTTATGTAAAAGAATAACAGGGGGATTGCCTACCAACTAAAACAAATGAATCATCTCCAAATTAACTAATACATATTTAGAAAACAACTTTAGTAGAAAATTTAAATCACAAAAGGATGATATAGCCATAGTTACTATTGATGATGTCTTTTTTGTTGTTGCTACTAATGTAGTTGAAATACACCGGACAACTGAGAGGGGGGAATGAATTAGTTGTCATAAAAACTTAGCTTCATATCAAACCATCACCAACTTAATTACTTATAATCAAATTTAACCATAAAAGCATGAAACCATAAACTTAATCACAATCACACATCCAACACAGTAGACACCAGATTTTTACGTGGAAAACCCTAAAAGGGAAAAACCACAGTGGGTGTTAGCCCATAGAAATATATGAGTTATAACAATACTGAAAAATAGAGGCTCACTGCTTACAGGGCTCACTGCAAAGAATGGATCACTACCAAAGGGTGGCTCACTGCCAAGGGGTGAACTTATTAAGTAGCATCTACTCCATGCCTAGGTTCAATTCCATTGAAGCACAAGATAACATCTTTGCTCTTCTCTTTTACACCTTCGCACTTATCTCTTCATCTTCACAATACACACACTTTTTCGCAACTCTATTACATGCTTTTATACAATTCATCAACCTTGGAATGTACATCAAGGTTGGCATTACATTCATCAACCATTGGAACATTCTCCAAGGTCAGCATTACAAAACATACATAGAAATAGGTCTAGACCTATTACAAAATTTAGCTAAGGAAAGATGTAGAGAAGTATGATGAACACACCATGCCTTAGCTAGGACTCAAACGCAATCCTCCATGCCACAAGATGCTTCTACAATCTTCAATGCATCTCTGTAATTAGTGAAATCAACCAAGTTAGCTAAGACTGGTGAGAACACTAGGTCTTCAAGGAATAGACTTCATCCACCATCCAAATTATTCTTTGCGGACCAATCCAGAGGTAGGAACATGATTAGGAGTCATCCACAAGCACATTGTAATCACCAAGAACAACCGCACGATCTCTAGCCACTCTGTCAAGAAGATTCTTCAAATCGAAGCACATAACCAACACTACCAGCCACTGTCATAATGAAAAGATTGCTTGTGGACCACCAAATCACAAACCATTGGAGTTGAAGGCACACAACTTCATCTCAGACTTAACTCTAGAACCATAGATCAAAATAATTCAATGCGGAGGAATGCAGAGCATAATACTTTCTTCCTGTCATTGTCAAACATACAGAAAAAGCTATTTTCACTCTAGTGAACATAAATCACTCAATTCTTCATACCGAAGGCTCAAACTTGGAATATAACATCTTCATACAAACTTCTGAATAACTTCCAATTTGCAGACAAAGATATTCATCCAGTAGGAAATGTGGAGCAATCTCTTGGACTGTTCTTCTGTATGCAATACATTGTTTCCACTGCAACTCATTATTTCTACCGGAGAAGCTAATTTTCTCAATCTCCTCAACATCAAGATCACTTACATAAGTAAATGCAAAGAATCTTACTCATTACAAGCAAGCAACAAGATAGGAGAACAATTGACATCAATGACAACACAGATATGTTGACATCAATGACAACACATATATGTTGACATCAATGACAACACCGATTAGGCACATACTTGCAACAATCTCCCCCTTTATCATTGATGGCAACATATGATTTGAAAAACTAAAAAGACCATCAAGACAAGGTTCTCCTTTCTCTTTACACATCTGCATTCTTTCTCCCTCTAATTTTTTCACATCATTTCTCTCCCCCTTTGACATCAATGGCAAAGGGCACATACTTGCATTTTGCTGCTCTAATCCAACTAAACTGTTACCAACACATCTAGCTACTCCCCCTGAGAGGTAGCTCTCAAAACATCAATCCAGATCAAACAATGAGACTTTAAGCACCACTGGATTAATGTATTCTCATGCATCTTAGTTTAGGGTAGGAGGGGTAATGACCCCTAACTTTTCTATGAGATACTCAAAAGTATCCTTAGGCAGAGGCTTGGTGAAGATATCTACAATTTGATCCTTTGTGGACACATATTCCAACTTTACTTCATTCTCTATCACCTTTTCTCTCAAAAAGTGATACCTTATAGATATATGTTTTGTTCTTGAGTGCATCACTGAATTCTTGGAAATATTTATGGCACTTGTATTGTCACATCCAATTGCAATTGGATCTTCATAAACAACTCTTATATCCTTCAAAGTCTGCTTCATCCATAACATTTGAGTATAACAATAGGTTGTTGCAATATACTGTGCTTTTGTAGTTGACAAAGAGATTGAATCTAGTTTCTTACTTAGCCATGAAACGAATCTATTTCCCAAGAAGAAGTCACCTCAACTTGTACTTTTCCTATCATCAACATCTCTGACCCAATCAGCATTTGTATAAGCACTAAGAGTGAAATCATTATCCTTTGGATACCATAAGCCATTATCCGGAGTGCCTTTTAAATTCCTCAAGATTCTCTTTACTGCCATCACATGTGATTCTCTTGGATCAATTTGAAATCTTACAACAAGACAAACTGCATACATAATATTAGGTCTGGTTTGAGTTAGATAAAGTAATCCTCCAATCATGGATCTATATTTTTTCTAATCAATCTTGGGTGATTCATTAGTTTTGCTCAATTTGTAGCTAGTCACCATGGGAGTACATATCGGTTTAGAGTCTTCCATCCCAAACTTTTTTAACAACTCTTTCACATACTTAGACTGATATATGAATATTCCTTTATCTGATTGATTGATTTGCAGACCCCGAAAGAAATTCATCTCACCAAACATAGACATCTCAAATTCTTTCTGCATTTCACCAGCAAATTTCATACACATACCTTCATTTCCACCAAAGATGATATCATCAACAAAGACTTCAACAATCAAAATTTGATCACAATTAATCTTGAAATAAAGATTACTGTCAATAGTGCCTTTACTAAAACCTAACTGTAATAAGTACTTATCCAACCTTTCATACCAGGCCCTAGGAGCTTGCTTGAGTCCATACAATACTTTCTTCAATCTGCATACCATATCACCTTGATTTGATAGTTGGAATCCTTCTGATTGCTCAATGTAGACTTCCTCTTCTAACTCACCATTCAGGAATGCAGACTTCACATCCTTCTGATACACTTTAAAATCTTTGTGAGCTGCAAATGCCAGAAACATTCTAATTGCTTCAATCTGAGCTACTGGAGAAAAAGTCTCTTCAAAATCTATTCCTTCAATTTGAGAATATCCTTTACACACAAGTCTTGCTTTATTCCTTACAACTTCTCCATTTTCATTCAGCTTATTCTTGGAGACCCATTTGGCTCCAATAACATTTTTGTCTGTAGATCTAGGAACTAATTCCCAAGTTTCATTCTTCTCTATCTACATTAGTTCTTCTTCCATTACCTTAACCCAATTTTCATCATTGCAGGCTTCATTCACAGTTTTTAGTTCAATTGTAGAGAGCAAACAATAATTCACTTGTTCTTCTACAAC
Organism: Cunninghamia lanceolata; assembly: GCA_027924645.1. Taxonomy (NCBI): domain Eukaryota; kingdom Viridiplantae; phylum Streptophyta; class Pinopsida; order Cupressales; family Cupressaceae; genus Cunninghamia; species Cunninghamia lanceolata. The sequence goes on along the minus strand of BSBN01000429.1, from coordinate 876,940 downwards.
TCTTTTCCTTGTCAGTACTCCTTTCTCTTTGTCTCCAATAATTTGATCTTCAGAGTGATTGATTCTTACATACCTGGGAGTCTTAGAAATTTCTAGAGCCTTTTCTTCTTCACTTTGATTGTCTTCTTGTTCAACTTTTTCTTCTGCAGGTTCATCTGACTCATAGCCACTCTGATCTGATGTTTTTCCTTTGCCTTCATCCACCTTCACATTTGCACTCTCCACAATCTTTTTCAACCTTTTGTTGTAGCACCAGTAGGCCTTGCTCTTAGTAGAGTATCCAAGGAAGATTTTTTCATCACATCTTGCATTAAATTTTCCTAGGTCTTCCTCTCTTTTGATATAGCACTTGCTTCCTGTTGGTCCCCAAATTAGAAAACAATAAACCCTAAAGACTTGCCACTTCTTATGATCAGATTTAATGTGAGACTTGGCCAACAAAGACAGGAGATTGTTTGCACTTGTCTCTCCTGCATTTTAGGTTCTGCCGCACCTAGGGGGTATCCCTCATTCACAACAAAAAGATTTATCCTTGACCAATTCATGCAGAATGCTCTCATGTATGGACCAAGGTTTGTAAGATAAACCCTAGACTGGCAATATTCTTGGACTATCTAACGAGTTAAATATGAGAGCATGCAGCACCTAGACCCTACTCCTAAAACCTAAAAGATTGATTGTTGCTTTTGTGTTTTATGTATTTGGCTATCAAACTAAAGATTTGATTCATAAACTCAATTCAAACTCTAATCGGTGCCTATCCTAGGGCATGGAGTCAAACTAAAAACATATGTATGAATGATTCTCATAAATTATATAAGTATATAGATTTCAAGGGGTTCATTTAGCCTCTGCCTTGCAAACACAACCCAAGACTGAGTGTTACTATTAACCATGCTTGCAAATATCCATGTTACAAAATAGTCTTCCCCACACTTAACCTAAAACATTTAAGCTACTCCTTGAATAGAAGTCAGAGATTAAGTATGCAATACAATGAAACTGTATTCTAGAATTTCAGACAACCCTTAGTTACTTAATTCAGAAGAGGATTGCATACAACAATGGAGACAGTTAGCAGAACACATGCACATAACTTTTTTCATCTACATCAACATGAAACTGATAAAATTTATGAAGAAAAGCATTCAACACATAGTCCATAGACTTACAGAACAAGAAATAGAGAAACTGAGGAGAACCTGTAATTCATTCACTCCTCCAAATCCCAGTCATCCAACAAAAACAAAAATGAGAGCCCAGCAGTTCACTTATAGGCTCAAACATGTTGCCCTAAAATTAACTCATTCTGGAGGTAGGTGAGATATTTTCTATTACATTTTTCCCTCCAAAAATGCATTGGGAAATATAATATTTTACAATTAAAAGAAGAGAAGAATAAATAATAAACAAATATATTATAATCTCCCCTTTTAATTTTTTGCATTTTTCACTTTTCTGGATACTCCCAATTTTGCACGACAACTGCTGGAGACTCCTCATTCCTCTGTGTGCGGCTGCAATATGAGGTAATGTGGCTTCACTCTACTCATCCTTAATTGCATTCATCCTCTGAGATGACATATTCAGCAGCTACCAGTCCAAATTTTGCCCAATCTAACTTTTTTGGGTCATTTTTGTGAAATAGAGGCGTTTTTCACTCATCTAGTAGCCAAAAATCGTTGGGAATGTGCTAAAAATCCCCGCCAATGTATTAAGAATAATCTTAGGAAGATTTTTTAGCATGAGACAACAAATTTGTGTCAAAATGACCTCCAAAAATTGGCTGGAAGTGAAAAAACGTGATTAATTTTTTCAATCTGCATCATTCCTGCCTGAAGCAGCTCCAAATCCGTCAAAATGACCATAGCCATGAAGGAAATGCTTATATTTCACCTACAGAAGAGAGAGGGGGGCTGAAAATGCCCTATGATGGGCATTTTGCACCATCGCAGAGGGGTCTGGAGTTGCACAGGAAACTCCCATGATGGTGCGATAAGCACCAAAACTTGACTTTATATTATTTGCCCTCCACTTTATAATGCATAAACATTATATTAATGTTTATACAAAACCTTTTTCACCTCAATTTGCCAATTAAAATAATGCAAATAATATTCTTTTTTTTTAAATGCATTTTGGAAACTTTATCAATTGGCAAATATTTAATTTCCTTTTTCGGGCAAATGACGTCACTTCACTGCGGACAAACCGGGCATCCGATGACCGTGAAACTTTGCACAAGGGTATTATCAATTATTTTAAGCAAACCTATTTGCTCAGAGTCCACTTCGCTGACCAAATTCAGGGACCTCCTTTGTAAACTAACCTAGCGGATGCCTTCGCTGTAGTCGAAAATAATTAAAATGCCACATCATATGAACTCCAATTTTGATAAAATTGGAATTGCAGAGGTTTGAGACCAAATTGAGAAATGGGTCGCCCTCAGAATTATGAAACTTGAAACTTTTTAGAATGTCAATTTTAGCCCGGTTGCAATCAGAAAATAATTAATTACCCCATCAAAACTCGCCTCGAGAGCACGAAACTGAGCAGGCGTGTTACCATATGTACCAAAAAATATTCCATCAACCAGATTTGCAAGGTGATGCCTGAGTTGCAAAATTTTAATTTACGAAAGTGGCCTCCAGGGTAGATTAAGTAGCATGTCGACCAAGCCTTTGTCGATACCTCGAAAGGATTCAGACACTTCAAATTTGTAAAATTTGAAGGTGTCAACACTTCCAAAGACTTTGAAGTATCTTACTATTGAAATTCTTCCATACCACAATTCATAGGGAGTTTTAGTACCATTACCTTTCACTTGAACTCTATTTTGAATGTAGACAACAATATGTATAGCTTCTTTCTAGAAAACTTCTAGCAGGCCTCCTTCCTTCATCATTGTTCTGGAAGCTTCTTGAATTGTCCTATTCTTCCTTTCTACAACTCCATTTTGTTGAGGAGTCCTAGGTGCAGACAATTGTCTCTTTATTCCTTGCTCTTCACAGAAATTGTTGAATTCATTTGATGTGAACTCACCTCCCCTATCAGACCTCAAGCATTTGATTTTCAGTTCTATTTCATTTTCAACCATTGCCTTGAAGGATTTGAACTTCTTTAGGTCTTCAAATTTGTCTCTCAAAAAAGTAACCGAAGTCATTCTAGAATAATCATCAATAAGCAACATGAAGTACCTGTCACCTTGTAGACTTCTTATCCTTGTAAGACCACATAGATCTGTATGAACTAGATCGAGCAAACCGGTAGAAAATTTCTCTTTACTCTTGAAACTTGTTCTTGTTTGCTTCCCCAACTGACACTCTTTGCAAATAGTATTGGTAGGTGTCACAAGTTTTGGTAAGTCTCTCACAGTCTGACCTGAACTTATCTTTACCAGATTATCAAAATTTATATGACACAACCTTCTATGCCACAGCCAACTCTCATATGTTTGGGCTAATAAACAATAATCATTAGTTCCTCTCAATTGATAGATGTTACCTTTGGTCTTCTTACCAGTAACAATCACAGTTTTGGAGCTTTCCATCACCTTGCATCCATTGTCTTTGAATCTCAAATCATAACCTTTGTCACACATTTGACCAACACTCAAAAGATTGTGCTTCAAGCCTTTCACATATAGGACATTGTTAGTATTATGATTTCTATCAAATGAAATAGATCCTTTTCCATAAATCTTACTAGCTGCATTGTCTCCAAACCTAACCAGTCATCCATCATATTTTTCCAAACTTACTTTTGTCATCGATCATGTGATGTGAACATCCACTATCAATAATCCATTCATCCTTGTCTTTCTCAACCTGAACAGCCAAAGCACTTTCTTCCACTGGTTTTTCTTCCTTCACACAGCTAGCAGGATTAGTAGACATAGGTTCTTTAATAGCAATAAACATGCATTCATTTGCACTAGTACTAGCATCATCAGATTCATCGTCAATCACACCTTCATCATTAAAATCTCTAACAGTAGCATTTCTTTGGAGCTCTAGGCCTGTTCTCAAATCTTTTTCTATTCCTTTCAATTCTTTCAAGACATCTAGAAGCATACTGACTTACTTTACCACATGAGAAACATTTGAAAGGTAATTTGCCTTTGAACTTACCAGAACCTCTTTGCAGTCTATCAACAAAGTTGGCATCAATTTCATCAAGTTCCTCCTTGTACTTTTTTTCTCTGGAGATCTTCTCTGAAGTACTAGCTTTGAAAGCAGTTTCTACTTTTGGCAAAGCATTACCAAACTCTCTCATTTCAAAAGCAATAATCTTACCAAGCAACTGATCCTTATTAATCTTTTTCACAGTCACTATTTCTTCAATTGCAACTACCTTATGAGCGTAGGATATAGGTAATGACCTAAGAATTTTCATCACAACTTCAGTTTCATCAACAATTCCTCCCATACCTTTGATTCCAGTAACAAGTTCATCAACCTTCTGCATGAAGGATGTTATGTTTTTGTCTTCTCCCATCTTAAGGCCTTCATATTTGTCTTTCAATCCCTGTAGTTTGGCACTCTTTACAGATTCATCTCCTTCATACAGATTACTCAGCTTATCCCAGACTTCTTTAGCAGACTCATAATCCATGACCTTTATTAAATCACACTCAGTCAGTGCACTCAACAGAGCATCTCTAGCTTTTATATTTATCTCATATTCTTTGATTTCATCTTCAGTTGTCAAACCATTCTCTGGCATGGTATAATCAGTTTGTGTCACTCACCATACTTTATAATCAATACAAAGCAGATAGCTTTTCATCCGAATCTTCCAAGTTGCATAATTCGTCCCATCAAACTACGAAGCCTCCTTCTTGTAAGACATCCTGGATCTACCTCAAGTTGTTAAGCTTACCACCAAGGAACCTTGCTCTGATACCAATTGTTGAAATACACTAGACAACTAAGAGGGGGGATGAATCAGTTGTCACTAAAACTTAGTTTCATATCAAACCATCAACAACTTAATTACTTATAATTAGATTTAACCATGAAAGCATGAAACCATAAACTTAATCACAATCACACATCCAACATAGTAGATACCAATTTTTTATGTAGAAAACCCTAAAAGGGAAAAACCATGGTGTGTATTAGCCCACAGAAATATATGAGTTATAACAATACCAAAAAATAGAGGCTCACTACCTACAGGGCTCACTGCCCAAATTTCTCACTGCAAAGAATGGCTCATTGATAAAGGGTGGCTCACTGATGCAAAACGCATAGTGGAACGCTTCACATCAATGGATGAATACCCATCTAACCCAAAATATAGAGGGATTAATGTTCAAACAGCTTTAAAAACCCATCTCAAAGACCAAACATTACCGAACCACATTCATTCAGCACTATCGGTGAGAAAACTGACGTTGGAAAGACTTTCCCAGGTCTTACTATGGACCTACCTCATACTGATGTGTCCCTGACACTTCCTTCGATGAGACTTCTTCCATCGGCATAGCTTTAAACTTATCTTCCGACATCGATGCTCTTACCGATATGCCTCAACTTGTATATTCTTTAGTTGACTTACTATCACCGGTTCCCTTCACCACTGCTACCAATCACCTCTTATATTCGTCACAATGTATATGTGCAATGTACATTCCAAAGATGCATTCTCAACATGCATTCAGAATATGCATTTGGTGGGACCGACCATTGACTCTCTTGGTATGTCGAAACACTATCGGCCAAACTTCTAATATTGGAAGCTCTCAACCTTCTCTCTCTGACACCTCCAATCCTCCCAATGCATCACTTAACCATTCACAACTGATCATCTAAAGCATGATCAGGCATATCACCAACGATCAGAGGTAAATCAATCTATCTCCAACCTGACTTCACCGATATGGCCTGTCATTCTTTGTATCAAACTCAATGTATCTTCTCAATGTACATTCGCAACATGCATTCTCAATGTGCTTTGCAACATACACACTCAACGTGCTTTTGTGATATACACACAAAATGACTCTCAACATGCATTTGTGATATACACACAAAATGTACACTCGGTGAAACAACATGAATCTTACACCGATGTAAACCTCTGCGAACCCTGCAGCGACACAAACCCTTTTCTCCGACAACCTAGCACATGACGATGCTAGGATCTCTCAGCACCATTGTACATGATCCTGCAAGCACAAAACCCAAACGAACAAAACAAAAAAATGAAAGAACTGTACAACCATTCCACCGATTTAGAAGAAATCTAACTAGTAGAATGGACTAAGAATCCATCTTGGCCACAAAATAGAAATTCAATTTATACAGGGAAAACCTAGCGAACCCAAAATGACAGAAAGATGCACCGAAGAGAACTTTGTTTATTATGCCTTTCAGAAATGTACACACATAGATGCTCTGTTTTACAATTGCAAATCACACTCCTCTTCGATCTGATCTAAACTTATTACATTTGATCTGCTCTGGGCATTTATCTACTCGCCCTGAGTAGTACCAACCTGACTCCAAGCAGCTGGGAGATAACCGTCTAACAACCTCCAACTGCCTAACAACCTTTGTGAATATAGATTGACAAGTGTCCTTGGGACTTACAAAATGAACCTAGATACAAACTAAAATGACATGCATTGGTCAAATAGACCTTATTGCATGATTGGTCTTCTAGGACCTTATTGGAAACAACAAAAATGAACATTAGACACATCATGAAGTTAAATGCCTCATGGAGGCCACTGTGGATTAGGTGCTCCTGCACCATACACCCCATCGACAAAAGAACTCATGCCCCATGAGTTAATCCATTGTCTGGCTCCACCTTTATCCTCTGTTGTCTCATGTCTTCCCCATGATCTCTGGACTACAACCTGCTTCCATGGAATCAAAGACTCTTGCCTAGCATTGTAGGCTCTATTCACACCTTGCCATGAGTGAGTGCTTGCAACCAGACCTATCCTTCGCTTGCCATTCTTTCTTACCATCATCTTTGCCTGAACACCTGCATTGGAAACCTTGGTTAATGCTTCTTGTACTGCTACTATGGCAGAATATGTTTGCCTTTCAACTCTTGTTGGTTCTAGAGGACAAACAATGGTCCCTACTATGATAGCATCCTCATCTTTCCAATCAACTTGTAGCTACTTGCAAACCTGCTCATGGACCTTCTACTGATCCATCTAATCTCCATCATCCAAAACTGAAATCACCTTCAAACTTTGATCCTTAGCAACCCCACTCCTTGAGGTATCCTCAACTTTCTTTGTATCTTCTTCATTGATCTTCACAAACTCTTTCTTACCCACCAAGATGACCTTGGCTGCCTTCTTTGCTTCAACATCCTCCTGCAATGATGTCATCACAAAAGTTCTCCCATCCTTATTGATGGTGTAGGTGTTAGCATATCCATCATACAATGCTCACCTATCAAATTGCCATGGCCTACCTAAAAGTAGGTGACAACATTCTATGGGCAAAATGTCACATAAAACCCTATCCTGATATTCCCCAATCTGAAAGTCAATATATGCTTGTTCATATAACAAAAGTGATTGACTATCACTTACCCAAGATGCTTTGTAAGGGGTTTGATGAGGAATCCTTTCTATGTTCAATTTATCCACCATTTCCCTAGACACCATATTATCTATTGAACCAGAATCTATTACTACCTTGCATATTTTACCTTTACTTTTGCAATTGGTCTTGAAAAGTGCTCTCCTTTGTATCATGTCCTTGGATGTCTTCAAGAGTGTTATCCTTAGCATCATTGCTTCTCCATCTTGAACTGGGGCTGCACTCCCAATCGGAAAGTTAACACTTTCATCTACCTCCTCTTCTTGCACATATTGAACCCTCTTTTCATTCTTCCTATCACCTCCTAAAGGTGAACCTTGCCTTTCTGGACATTTGAATGATGGGTGACCAATTTCATTACAATGATAACATCTCCCAGTGAAAACATTAGAACATCTACCACCTCCAAATCTGCCTCTTGTGCCTCTCCATCCACCCCTGAAATCATACTCCTCTTGTCCTTTACTAGTCTCTCCTCGGTTCTCATTGGCTTGTCTTGTTGTAGGGGCTAATCCTCCCCCTCTTATATTGCTGCCTCTTCCCCTCATGGACTTATCTTGTCTCCTTTTCATCTTCTCCTCAATCCTGATTGCCATTTGATAACATTCTTCTACACTCCTAGGGTTAGCCAAAACTAATTCATCTTGTATATTCAATCTTAAACCAGCCAAGTATCTGGCAACCTTTTCAATCTCATTCTCATGATGACCAGACCTCATACTTAATTTATAAAACTCCTCAGTATATGCCTTCACATCCATTTCCTTTTGTCTTAAAAATTGAAGCTTTTTAAACATTTGAACTTCATAATCCTTGGGTAAGAATTTACCTTTGATTCTTGCTACCATCTTGTCCCATGAAGAAATCTTTGACTTTCCCTGTTTTTGCCTCTCTGATTGTAAGTAATCCCACCACACCAAGGCATGACCTGCCAATTTGGTCTTTGCAATCTTTACTTTCTGCTCCTTAGGAACTTCCTCACATTTGAAATGATTATCTAATGCAGCAATCCAATCAAGTAACTCTTCCTCATTTGAACTTCCACTATACTTTGGAACATCAATCTTTACCTTAGGTTTGTCATTCTTGACTGCCCTTAACAGTTTTGCAAATCTCTGATCTTCAGGATCCAGATCTTCATCTACATCTTCAAACTCTTCACCATCCTCTTCTTTTTCTGATTCACTTTCTTCCACTTCTCTTCTTTTGTTCGACTCCAAGGCTACAAACTTGGCTTGAAGGGCTTATGTAAGATCTTTCATTTCCCTCATCTCTTTAGCATGCTTTTCCTTCATCTCTTGCAACTCTCTAGCAGTGTCAACATTTTTCGGAGGCATCTTGCTAACTTGTTTCTGCAACCTCTCAGTTCTTCCTCAACTCTACTTCTGCCTTCTCAATGACAGAACTAAACACACAATTGCCCAGACCTTTTAACTTGGCTCTGATACCAATTTGATGCAGAGCGCACAGTCGAACGCTTCACATCAATTGATGAATACCCATCTAACCCACAATATAGAGGGATTAATGTTCAAACATCTTTAAAAACCCATCTCAAAGACCAAACATTACCGAACCACATTCATTCAGCACTATCGATGAGATAACCGACGTTAGAAAGACTTTCCCAGGTCTTACCATGCACCTACCTCATACCGATGTGTCCTCGACACTTCCTTCAATGAAACTTCTTCCATCGGCATAGCTTTAAACTTATCTTCCGACATCGATGCTCTTACCGATATGCCTCAACTTGTATATGCTTTAGTTGACTTACTATCACTGGTTCCCTTCACCACTGCTACCAGTCACCTCTTGTATCCATCACAATGTATATGTGCAATGTACATTCCAAAGATGCATTCTCAACATGCATTCAAAATATACATTTACTGGGACTGACCATTGACTCTCTTGGTATGCCAATACACTATCGGCCAGACTTCCAATATCGGAAGCTCTCAACCTTCTCTCTCTGACACCTCCAGTCCTCTCGATGCATAACTTAACCATTCACAACCGGTCATCTAAAGCATGATTAGGCATATCACCGACGATCAAAAGTAAATCAATGTATCTCCAACCTGACTTCACCGATACGGCCAGTCATTCTTTGTATCAAACTCAATGTATCTTCTCAATGTACATTCGCAACATGCATTCTCAATGTGCTTTGCAACATACACACTCAACGTGCTTTTGCGATATACACACAAAATGACTCTCAACATGCATTTGTGATATATACACAAAATATATACTCAGTGAAACAACATGAATCTTACACCAATGTAAACCTCTACAAACCCTGTAGCGACACAGACCCTTTTCTCCGACAACCTAGCACATGACGATGCTTGGATCTCTCAGCACCATTGTACGCAATCCTATAGGCACAAAACCCAAACGAACAAAACAAAAAAATGAAAGAACTGTACAACCATTCCACCGATTTCAAAGAAATCTAACTGGTGGAATGGACTAAGAATCCATCTCGGCCACAAAACAGAAATTTGATTTATACAGAGAAAACCTAGCGAATCCAAAATGACAGAAAGATGCACCGAAGAGAACTTCATTTATTATGCCTTTCAAAAATGTACACACACAGATGCTCTATTTTACAATTGCAAATCACACTCCTCTTCGATCTAATCTGAACTTATTACATTCGATCTACTCTGGGCATTTATCTACTCGCCCTGAGTAGTACCAACCTGACTCCAAGTGGCTGGGAGATAACCGTCTAACAACCTCCAACTGCCTAACAACCTTTGTAATTATAGATTGACAAGTGTCCTTGGGACTTACAAAATGAACCTAGATACAAACTAAAATGACATGCATTGGTCAAATAGACCTTATTAAATGATTGGTTTTCTAGGATCTTATTGGAAACAACAAAAATGAACATTAGACACATCATGAAGTTAAATGCCTCATGGAGGCCACTATGGATTAGGTGCTCCTGCACCACTCACTGCCAAGGGGTGCACTGATTAAGTAGCATCTACTCCATGCCTGGGTTCAATTCCATTGAAGCACAAGATAACATCTCTGCTCTAGTCTTTTACACCTTTGCACTTATCTCTTCATCTTCTCAACACACACACTTTTTTGCAACTCTATTACATGCTTTTGTACAATTCATCAACCTTGGAATGTACATCAAGGTCGGCATTACATTCATCAACCATTGGAACATTCTCCGAGGTCAACATTACAAAACATACATAAAAATAGGTCTAGACCTATTACAAAATTTAGCTAAGGAAAGATGTAGAGAAGTATGATGAACATGTCATGCCTTAGCTGCGACTCAAATGCAATCCTCCATGCCACAAGATGCTTCTACAATCTTCAATGCATCTCCGCAATTAGTGAAATCAACCAAGTTGGCCAAGACTAGTGAGAACACTAGGTCTTCAAGGAACAGACTTCATCCACAATCCAAATTATTCTTTACGGACCAATCTAGAGGTAGGAACACGATTAGGATTCATCCACAAGCACATTGTAATCACCAAGAACAACCACACGATCTCTAGCCACTCTGTCAAGAAGATTCTTCAAACTGGAGCACGTAACCAATATTGCCAGCCACTGTCATAATGAAAAGATCGCTTGTAGGCCACCAAATCACGAACCATTGGAGTTGAAGGCACACAACATCATCTCAAACTTAACTCTAGAACCGTAGATCAAAATACTTCAATGCGGAGGAATGCAAAGCATAATACTTTCTTACTGTCATTGTCAAACATACAGAAAAAGTTGTTTTCACTTTGGTGAACATAAGTCACTCAATTCTTCATACTGGAGGCTCAAACTTGGAATATAGCATCTTCAGACAGACTTTTAAATAACTTCCAATCCATAGACAAAGATATTCATCCAGCAGGAAATGCGGAGCAATCTCTTGGACTGTTCTTCTCTATGCAATACATTATTTCCACTACAACTTACTATTTCTATCAAAGAAGCTAATTTTCTCAATATCCTCAACATCAAGATCACTTACATAAGTAAATTCAAAGCATCTTACTCATTACAAGAAAGCAACAAGATAGGAGCACAGTTGACATCAATGACAACACCGATTAGGCACATACTTGCAACAGTAGTTGCTCTTATTGTTGGTGTTGTTCATTTCCTTGCTAATGTTATATGATTTCTTTTTGTTGTTTATGATCTTGTGACCATGGATTTTTGTTTTCAATCATGGTCTAACCATGATGCAATTATTGCTACTATATCTTTCCTCATAGTCTTTTGGCTACATATTTCTCTTTGTAACTTTATTTGTTCAATACAAAAAAGAAATTCTAAGTGAATGGAATTTATATGAGTTGGTCATCACTAGGGATTTGCAACATATTTTGCCCCCCTATCCCCTCTTTTTGCTCTCTAGATAGAAGTATAATGGGGTACTTTTTTTGAAGCTTGGGAAATTAGTTTTTGGCCCCTAAAGTGTTCATATCTCTAGTTCTCACATGTTGTGCATTCTCATTTGCCAAATGCTATAATGTTAGAGGATAGGGTAAATGAATTTGGAGCTAGGGAATGTATTATCCATTCCTTAGATTTGACTCCAAATTTAGAGTAGTGTATTGATGAGAGCTTAGTGGAGGAACTACCTTTGATTGACATTTGTGGTAGCCTTTCTAGATCTAGCCTTTATGTGAATAATATGTAGGTCTACCTTAGAAATAGCAATTTGGAATTATTGTGTTTATTCTCCTTGCCCTCATTGTCCAAAAATGGGTTGGTGAGGATTATCAATCAAGTTGTGATTGAACCTAGTGTTATGATCATTATCTAAGAGGGTGGTGATGTTAATCCACTATATTTATGTAGTGTGTTTGGGGTACCGCACCTTAGGGTTTTGAATAGGTTGTATCCCTCTATCCTTTCAAAGCATTTTGTTAATTTATCTTTTTTATTCTCATTCTATCAACTTTTTTGCCTTATGCATTGGTTCTTTCCTTAGGCATGGACCACTTTTCATCCCAAATCTTAATAAGAATAAGGGTCTATCTTAAGTTTCATATAGATCTGTTAGATTTAACGAAATATTACTACAATAATAAATCTAGTCTAGGAACAAAATAACATTACAATGACATAAATTCAAACAGATTCAAAATGAGAATAATGACATTCTAATATCTATATTCATGATAAAAAAAAAATTACTACATATATAGGATATGGAATGCACAAGTAATGGTGACAAGTGTCCCAAAGGAGTTGATTTAGTCATAGTGATTTGGTGCATTGACTTGACAGTAGGAGTAATTGTGTAAGTGAACTCAACTTGATGAGGGAGTTGGGGCACCTAACTAATGTTAATTAAGGAGTGAATGAGGCACAATAGTCTTATCAATGAAGGATAGACATGTGTTAGAACACTCTGATAGACTGAGAAGGGGGTGAATCAGTATATACCATAGATTAATCCAATTCAAATTTATCTTCCAAATCTATCTACTACCTTAAACAGATTATGATTCAAACTAAATAAATCAAAACACAACCACACAACCATAACAATAGATTTACATGGAAAACCCTAGAAGGGGAAAGCAACTTGGATCTACTGTCCAAATCCAACCTCACAAATAAAAGTAGGATTACAACAAGTTTTATGGGATACAACCCAAAGGAAGCTACAACTCCCTGAAACACGGTTTTATGAGCTAAAACCCAAAGGAAGCTATAACTCCCTAAAGTGATACAACACTTAAAAGAAGAGGCTACAACCTTTATACAAATCACTTGATCAATTCTACTAGTTCAATCACCTCCATAGTATTACCTCCTTTGACACTAACATATGACTTCAATCCCTCTGCTCTGATATCTTCAACACACTTCTACAACACAACACAACCTCTATTTTGAATCATGCATTACAGTCACCAAATTTCCTTTTTAGCTTTTAGATCACTTATCTCCTTCAAACATGCATACATACTCACTCTTCACGTTCACACATACTCACATATTCATCGTCACACACTCTTACTTTTGCAACAAACTTGATCTTTCATTTATATGCTCCGCAAGTCTTTAAAACTTCACCTTTGTCGGCCAAGATGAAACATGTAACATGAAACATGCAATGGCCAAACATGTCATCATCCAAGTCATCAATGGTAATGTAGGAAACAAATCCCATTATGTGGTTCATACCAAGTGATAAATAGGACCTATTTTACCTCAACACACATCTCAATGTTGGCACACACTTCCAAACACACAGTGTAACCACCTAAACACACCAAGTTAGCTCAACAAACACTTTTCCTTCCACACATTAGCTCTAGACCTAAAGTGGTACCGAAGGAACAAAATAACACCATACAGTTCATACACCAAGTATTATATGACTTGAAAAACATTCCCAAACATTCCCAAACAACACTTGAAACTTGAACAAAGCATAGATATAGATAATTTGAGCTTATCTTCCAAACAACAAAGACAAATATTGTAATGTAGTGAAATGCAGTGGCTTTTACTTTCTCCTTCTAACAACCCTAATCAACAACATGATTTATCCTTACTCTAGTGATTTCGGAACACCTATGTGGTACATTGTAGCATCTCAAACATGAGTATATCATATCTCTCATCTGTATCTAACTATCCTCCAAGCCGCAAGAACATATCTTCTAGTGTGGAGAAATGTGAACCATTACACTGTCTCTTTGAAACTGCAATAACATTATATCATCATTGTCTTCATTTTGCTAGCTCTGAAAAGCTCTACGGTAACTATTATGCTCTAAAATTTGGATCATGCATACTTCATATTTGTCTCTGTCTAACCTCCAAATTGCAAGGTCGTATCTTCAAATGCAAAGAAATACAGAGCATTCTCTTGAGCTTTAGCAGTATAAATCCTTGTGCCTTTGACAATTGAAACCTTATACAATTTCTTTCAAACCTCATGAAATGCTTTTCATCAAGAGACAATGAATACAACATTCACAACACCATAGAAAACAATCACAACTCTTTTCATCAAAAATAAGAAACCACAACTTTGTCATGACAACTTTCATCTGTCCATGAACTTCAGAAGATAAGGTACAACTATGTATAGATGATACCAATCCAATAGCATGCTCATGAATTTCATCACCATATTCTACACCTCACAACTTCTCTACTCATCACTCCTTTGCCTACTTCTTAGATCATCACTCCTTTGAGAACATATATACATCACTATGCTTTCCACCTCACAACACTTCTGATTACTTACTCTACTAACATCACTAATCATCATTATGTTGACATCAATGACAACATATGCAACAATCTCCCCCTTTGTCACTGATGGCAATACTAACATGTTATGCAAACCTTTCTTCCCCTTTGACATCAAGGGAAAAGGGCGAGTAGTTTTCCTCTATACTTGGAAAAACATACAATCTCCCCCTATTTCTACAATCCTTGTCATCCTCCTTAGACTTTTATCTACTTGCTCCCCCTGAGAGGTAGGCTCCATCAATCCAGGGATAATAAATATGTCTTAAACTTCTCACCCTCAATAGATGCATCATCTATGCATCTAGTTAGGAGGAGAAACAACCCCTAACTTTTGTCTGAGATATTAAAATGTGTCCTTAGAAAGTGCCTTTGTAAATATGTATGCCACTTGCTCCTTTGTAGGTGCATATTCCAATTTTACTTCTGGATTTGCAACCTTTCCTCTTAAAAAGTGATACTTGATGGATATGTGCTTGGTTCTAGAATGCATCACTAGATTCTTTGAAATATTGATGGCAATTGTATTGTCGCATAGGATAGGAATGGGCTCATCATACAATACCTTGATTGTTGAAGGCACAAGATAACTGAGGGGGGGGTGAATCAGTTGTATCAAAAAAATTAACTTCTCTTAAACAAAATCGCATTCACATTCACTTGCTTTAACCCCTTAATCTATTATGAAGATTAAACATGAAATGCAGAATTAAAACTTAAACACATCAACACCATACACACATGAACACCAGAATTTTACGTGGAAAACCCTAAAAGGGAAAACCCACAGTGAGTGTTAGCTCAAAACATAATGTAGTAACAATACCAAATAATAAAAGAGGCTCACTACTAAAGGGATCACTATCTAAAAGAATACTCACTAAAAAAAGGCTCACTGCCAAATGGTGGCTCACTACTAAGGGGTGTCTCATTTCCAAGAGGGTTGGCTCACTGCCATGGACTGATATGATAGCATCTACCACATGCCTGAGTTTACTTCCAATGAAGCTCAATACATATCACCTTCCCTCCCTTACAACACAAACACTTTCATCTTCACATCTTCGCACACACTCCCTTTACACACAGATTCATTACATTTATTTATACCAATCATCAACCCTAGAACATACGTCAAGGTTGGCAATACAATCTATAACCTTTGGAATAGTCTCCAAGGTCAGAAAACATACATAATTTGAATTAGGTCTGGACCTAAACATCCCACAGCACAAAGGAATGAAGGTGAACCACTTTGCACCTTAGCTTAGACCTAAATCTGTCCATGCATGCTACGCACACTTACATGATCATCAAAACATCTCCTTAATTACTGCAATCATCCAAGGTCGACCAAACAGCACAAGAACATAAACTTCTTGATCACATGCTTTTATGATCACATCCATAACTTGAAAACCTTATACAATGATTTAACATAGTCTCAAAACTTCCATGAAGAACATAAATTCACTTGAGAACTGACAAATTTAGGTACAACAAGTCTTACTTGAAGACAGTTCACAGACTACTCACAAACAATACTGTCAAGCTCTACTACTTAAGAAAACATCTTTTTGGAGCACCAAATCACAAATCCTTTGGATAGAAGATAGATGTGGACCTTATGAACACTCATCCAGAACCGTAAGACCTAAAACCAAACTACGGAGAAATGCGGAGCAAAATACATTCTCCCAGTCACACTGCAAACACTGTAAGACATAGTCTTCAAACTGGTGACCATAACTTTCACACTAATTCATTTCAGAGCACCAAACTCTAGATTTAACATCTACAATTGGTTCTCGAAAACATATCCAAATCTCATCCTCCAATCTTTAGTACAGAAGAAATGTGGAGCAAAAACTCAGATAGTATCCTATAATCCAAAATACATTTCATAACTTTGTCTTCAGTATGAACCAAATTTTCTCAAAAACACTTGGAAACTCAATATCAGGAACATATTCTTATCATCTTCAACACTTATACAACACAATACAAAGCAACTAACTCATCACATCAAGTAACAAAGCAAGAGCACAGTTGACACTAATGACAACACAAACATGTTGACATCAATGACAACACTGATTAGCACAACTTGCAACAATCTCCCCCTTTGTCATTGATGGTAACATATGATGTGAAAAACTAAACAACATGTTCCACCATCAAGACACAATTCTGCATCAGAACTCCCCTTTTCTCTTTACACATCTGAACTCTCTAATTTTTGAATGCTTTCTTTTTCTCTATGTTTTTCACATGAACTCTCTCCCCCTTTGACATCAATGGCAAAGGGTAACACATCTCTTTCCACTACGCATACTTGCACTTGTTCTTAATTTCCCTGAATGCTTCCTTCAAACTGCAACATTCTCTAATATCACTACCTGCTCCCCCTAAGAGTTAGTCTCCATGATCAGTCCAGAAAAGAATGACTCCTGAACCACACTAGACTGATGCACTTCCTTATGCATCTAGTTCAACAAAGGAGGGGCAATAACCACTAACTTTTCCTAAAGATACTCAAATGTGTCCTTAGGAAGAGCTTTGAAGAATGTGTCAGCAACCTGATCTTTTGTAGGCACATACTCAAGCTTCACTTCTTTCTTTGCAACCTTCTCTCTCAAAAAGTTATATCTGATAGAAGTATGCTTTATCCTTGAATGCATCACTAGGTTCTTTGAAATGTTAATGGCACTAGTGTTATCACAGAAAATAGGAATCGAATCCTCATACTCAACTTTAATAGCTTTCAGAGTTTGTCTCATACATAGAACTTGTGTGCAACATGATATTTCTGTAATGTATTTTGCCTCAACAGTAGATAAGGATACTGAATCCTGCTTCTTGCTTTGCCAAGACACAACTTTGTCTCCAAGAAAGAACACACCACCACTTGTAATTTTCCTGTCATCTACACATCTGGCCCAATCTGCATCTATGTATACACTTAGGTTGAAGTCATTGTTCTTGGGATACCACAAACCATAATCAGAAGTGCCTTTTAAGTACCTGAATATCCTCTTTACTTCCATAACATGTGACTCTTTAGGATCTACTTGAAATCTAACCACAAGACAAATGGCATGCATGATATCAAGTCTGGTAGCAGTTAGGTATAGCAATCCTCCAATCATAGACCTATACTTGCTCTAATCAACCTTAGGGGATTCATCATCTTTTCTCAGCTTATAACCAGTTGTCATGGGAGTACAGACTGGTTTAGATTCTTCCATTCCAAACTTCTTTAACAACTCCTTGACATATTTTGATTGTGAAATGAAAATGCCTTTATCTATCTAATTAAATTGCATCCCAAGGAAAAAGTTCATCTCACCACACATTGACATCTTGAAAATTCTTTTTGCATCTCATCAACAAAGTTCTTACACATACCTTCATTTCCACCAAAGATTATATCATCCACATAGACCTCAATAATTAGAATTTGATCTTTGCTTACCTTGATATACAAATTACTATCTGCAAACCCTTTACTGAATCCCTACTGTAACAAATACTTGTCTATGATGGTAATAGTTTGTCATTGATGTCAAAAGGTTGTTAATGATCATGCATTTCACTGTTATTCACTTATGGAAGGAATCTATTAGGAATAGTTCACTCAATCAGGATAAGTGGTTCAGTTGAAATCAGATATAGGATCTTGTTAAGAATGCATGTTCATGCTTTTAGTAAAAATGGCATAGGTTGGCATCATGAGTAATCTTGATTGTGGCTTGTTGTAATCACAGTGGTTTGGTATCATCTCAGTATTCAGTGTAATTACAGTGGTTTGGAGTTTTGGTTTTATCTCAATATTCAGGTTGTAAAACTCTAACAAGTTGTTTATAGTGACAAATGACACATATTGTGGTTTATGATGCTTTTCATTTATTTCACAAGACCTAATTTAAACTTCATTAAAATCCTATTCTAAACGTCAATGCACTTTTCTTTTAACTGTTCATTGACCGGTTGAGAAGGTCATCGGGTTTTTAAGTTATAACTTAAGGGGTGTTGGCTCGTAATTCTTACCGGCCCCTTGTGCTAGGCTTCGGGTGAGCGCCGGTGGAAGTTCCAATATGGGCGCGAAAAAGCCGATCAACGGCTAAGGTTTAAATGGTTGTTGGCGGGGTGTTCCCATC
Organism: Cunninghamia lanceolata; assembly: GCA_027924645.1. Taxonomy (NCBI): domain Eukaryota; kingdom Viridiplantae; phylum Streptophyta; class Pinopsida; order Cupressales; family Cupressaceae; genus Cunninghamia; species Cunninghamia lanceolata. The sequence continues at coordinate 857,928 of BSBN01000429.1, read as the reverse complement.
GAATAGTAAAGGTTCAAACGGAGCCTCATTTAACAAGGTTTAAATTTGACGGTTTCTATTTTTTAGAAAGGCAAGAAAATCAAGATTTTTGTTTCTAATATAGTGAGACAGCGAAGCATAAGAGATGTGGAGACTTGAAGAATGAAGTTAGAAAGTTGGTTTAGATTTTTTTTAGATTTGGAAGGTTTCTACGGCAGAGAAGGTGAGAAGAATGCAATCTTCATTTTTGGTGTTTTAGTTTTTATTTTTTTGAGAATGTGAGATGAATGAAATATGTTGGTGGAAGTTGAACCATTTTTGATATTATTGTTTGATGGAAATCCATTTTGGAGATTGAGATTTTCTAATGGCAGATATATAGAGATTTTTTTTAATGGCAGATTTAGAGTGTTGCAGATCAGAGATGATGAGAGAGAGTTTGAGAAAAAGAGTTTAATGAGAGGTTTTTGAAGATGAGAGAGTTTTTGAGAAGATGAAAGATTGTGATCATAAAGATTTTCATTTTTGAGAGAATATGATATGAAGGTGATAAAAATATATGATGTTAGAAGTTGAACAGATTTGAAGAAGATTTGATTTTATGAAAGAGAAATATGTAGAGAAGAATTTGAATAGTTTTTGAAGACAAATATGATTTTGTTTGAGAAGATTGAAATGTCAACATTATGAGAAAGATTTTATTTTTCTCAGACAGAGAAGATGAAATTTAGATGATGATAAAGCAACCAAGTTTTGAAGATGGAAGATCAAAAGTTTGTTTTAGGGGTTTGATTTTATTTTTGAATAGGCACAGAGAAATATTTTCTTGGAGGTGAAATTATGAGGAGTATGAAGAGAATTAAAAATAAAAGATAAATTGGTTGCAGGATTATTGAAAAGTGTTTTATACATAACAGATTGATTTTATTTTTGATAGAAGCAATATTGAAGATCTCTGAATTATCTTGTGCAGAATATGAAAGGTTCTTCATCTTGTATATATTGGCTTGGCAGATGGATTAAAGTGTGTGTGGTGATGTAGATCAGAAAAAGGGGTTGTTGAGTGTATCCAGATGTAGGATTGATTTTGATCAGAATGGACATTTGACAGACACATGAGAGAAGAAATGTTTTGCATTGAAACAGAGAAACCCTCTGAATTCTTGTTTTCAGTTTGTTCTGTATTAGGGGTTGGTGCTCCTTGAAGCTGGTGCTTCTAAACAGTATGCCAGAGAGGCTTACAGGTCAGTGAGACCTTAACATTTGTCAGTGAGACAAGTATTGTAGCCAGTGAGGCATGTTTTACCAATTAAGCCAGTGAGGCAGTTCTGGAGTGGTTTTTCTACCCCTGGAGGGTTTTCCACTTGTGCAATTCTTGTGTCTTGATTCATATTGATCATCTCTCTATGATTGTATGTTTTACTCATGAGTTTTATTTATGTGTTTGACAATTCAATGATAACTTTATCATCTTTATGCTCTGCAAGTTAAAGTTTGAAAAAGATTTGAAAATTCACACAACACTGATTCACCCCCCCTCTTAGTGTTGTCCTTGACTCCTACAATTGGTATCAGAGCCAGTTTCCCTTCTACAGCTTAATCAGCTTGGGTAGGTCTTTTGTGTGGAGTTCAATGGGTAAGTGCAGGAGAAATAAGAACATGAGAAATCTTAAGCATCATTCTGGTCAGAAGACACAAAAGACATTATCCATATCAAATTCAGATGTTGATATAAATTCAGTTGATAAAGATGTTCTCCATGTTAAGTCTGATATTGTCTTAGAAGAAAAGGTTTCAGATGTTCCTCAGTTTGATGGTTCAAATTTTTCAATTTGGTATGTTAGAATGCAAGTGTATTTATCCTCCTTAGGATATGATGTTTTAATGTCTGTTGAGAATGGTATTTCTTCAAATAACAAAGAGGTTCTTAAATGCAATCATATAGCCAAGAGGGTTATTTTATCTGGTTTATCTAATGATATTTCTTGTAAGGTTGTGCAGTGTGAAACAGCTCAGGATATCTGGAAAGAACTGATAAGAATTTATCAAGGTAATGGTAAAGAAAATGACTATGAAAGGAAACTTTCAAATGAAGAAGTTGAAGATCAATCCCAATCTGATTTAGAAGAAGCCAACATCACAAGTGATGATGATGAAGAAGATTGTGAGATTGACATGGAAGGAGAGCTTATATATGCTCTGAGTGAGCTCAAGAAGTATAAAAGAGAGAATCATAAACTAAACTTGCCGCTGCAACAAGAAAGAGAATCAAAAGGCAATGCACTTTCAGAACTTGAAATTGTTTCTACAGATCTTGAAGAGGCCAGATGTCAGATTATTAGTTTAAAGACATCTATTGATGATTCTGACAAACTAATTGCTAGATTGAAGACAGAAATTGAAGAAGCTAAGAGGATAGCAGATGTTTCAATATCTGACCTTGAAGTTAGAAGGATTGAGAATCTAAAACTGGAAGGTGAAATTATCAAACTCAGAAAAGATTATGATGGTCTCAAGACTTTATCTAAGAAGTATCAGGAGTTTGAAGAAAGCACAAGCAAGTTACATGTTGTTGGACAAACAGAAGCAGCATAATGACACAACTGGATTAGGATTTGAAGAAGGAGAATGTTCAAAAGTCAGAGAGACTCCTAGAAAGATGATTGATTTGAATACTGCCATTGAAAACAAAATGCATAATCAAAGAAGAAGAAATTTCAGAAGAAGTGCTCCTGTTAGACAAGCATACATGTACAGGTATAACTATTCATTTAATGGTTTTTGTTATACTTGTAATCAATTTGGGCACAAATCGGTGAATTGCAGAAGGAACACTGATATTGTTTGTTACAAATGCAATAATGTTGGACACATACAAAGAAATTGCAAAGTGCATAGAAGGTATAATCCTACAGAGAAGCTTAAAATCAGTGCTCAAAGGTATTATCAGTCAATTGATTTTGATTACAACATAATTTGTTATAATTGCAACTCTCTTGGTCATAAAGCACACAGTTGTAGGAGAGCATCACCTAATTTGAAAGGTTGGGAAAAGAAAAAGGTTGAAAAGGTTTGGAGAAAGAAAGCACCTGTGAAGATTTGGAAGCAGAAAGAAAGTAAAGAGAAGTCAGAATCTAAGCTTGTGCATCTTGCACAAGTCATCACATCCATTGCATAACATAGAATGAAGTAAGGGGGAGGTATCAAATGTTCTATCAGTTAACCCCGAGAATTTTCAGGAAGAAGATCATTTGATATGATGATCTTGTCTGTCTATCATTCTTACCATGCTTTGAAATTATTGATGATGATGTTGTTAACAATGCTGATTTTCAGTGTATAACAGTGATACAGGTGTTCATTGGTTTATTATGCTTTTAAGATATTGAAAAAGTGTTTCAGGAGTTCTAATGCACAAATTTGATCCTCACTACAAAGGATGAATTGTCATAGCAATTCAAAGTGTTGTTGCAATAAAATCTTGATTTACTGATAAAATCAAGAAATAGGAGTTCTTGTTGATTGCAGTAGGTTTCAGATATGATCAAATTTGACAAAAGATGTGCAGGAACAGTAAGATTGTCTTCATTCCTTTCATGTCAAGAAGGATGATCTTCATTCTTGGTTGCAAAATGAATGTTCATTGGTATAATAATTAATATGATTCAGAAGGTATGTGAAAATTGTGTGTCTCCAGTTTTGAGTGGTATCAGGTGTCCATGATCAATGACATGTTCAGTGAATGCAAGGTATTGATAAGTAGATTTATTACTTAAAGAGATTGATGTTGTTGTGACTTGATCCTATTTGTGTACTGTTCATATCATGTTGGTACTTAAAAATTGTGTTGCAGTTCTGTGTGATATTGCTTGTCAAGACAAAGAGCTTAAGATGCTCTCAAGAAGCTCTTATCAGAATAGCATGTGTTGGCTAAGGTGGCTGAAAATGAAAATTCAATTCATAGCAATTATCTCTGCTTTTGATTTGTGCAAAGTGTGGTTACAGGAAGAATTTGTTGATGCAGTTTGTTTGTTGTTTGAATGACAAAGTCAAGAGGTAGGAGTTCTTGTTGGTTGCAGGATGATAGTTCATATCAAAGAAGTCAATTTGATGGTCATATCTACTACCTTGTTGAGTAATGTTTTTATGGCATATGTTTTGCATAAGTATTGAACCTTTCAGGTGATTTGGAGATAGTGTTTCACTTGTTTCATTAATGATCTTCCTCACTAATTTGTTTTAGATTCTTGAGAGGAAGTTAAGGTATGTCTTGAATCAGCAGTAGTAGATGATAATGTTGGAAAGTGTTCATAATTTAATGTGATTATAATTATCATGCTATAACAATTTTTTTCTGTGGAGTTTGAGTTGTTCTCAGGGGGAGTTAATCAGAGAATTGAGTTGTCTCTATCATGGGAGATTTGAAAAGATCTTATCAAAAGAGGTCATCATGTCATCTTGAGTTGGGAACTGTGTGATGAGGAGTCTTCATGATTTCTGCCTGCAAATCTGTTTATCAAAGAGTATTGGTATGTTTATGATTTCTTTGCAAAAGTGTTCAGAAGGTTGATTGTCAGTAAATGGATGGTATACTTCAAGTTGATATGTTTCTTCAGGACTATTTCAAGAAGTGCTGAGTTGAATTGAGTTATGTTGGTTATTCTTGTTAGTATTTACCAATGGTATTTCTAAGCAGTGATTGTTTGTGAACTTTACCACATGGGAAATCTTGAAGATTTGTTATTTCAGATCAATAAGTGTTGTTTCAGGAGTTTGTTAAAGGAAGTAATCAAAGAATCTTATTGATGTCTATGTTTTATCTTCATCTACAAATTTGTGTTGTGATTAGAAGTGGTATAGTGCAGTCTATGGGCAGCTTGTAACAGTGGTTTGGTGCTTGGCTTGATATGCCTTACATGATTGATTGATGTCTTGTTGCTCTCAGGCTTTTATGGTTGTTCAATATGCAGATGAACATGGAAAGAGCTCAGAGTTCTCAAGAAAAGTTTTGGACAGCAAATTGCAAAAATAATCAGTGCCTTAAGTGGTATTTTGGTATGAAGGATGATAAGTCTTTGTCATCAGATGTCAAAAAGGGGGAGAAAGAAAAATTACAATCAGATGGTTTTGCCATCAATGACAAAGGGGGAGATTGATGGTAATAGTTTGTCATTGATGTCAAAAGGTTGTTAATGATCATGCATTTCACTGTTATTCACTTATGGAAGGAATCTATTAGGAATAGTTCACTCAATCAGGATAAGTGGTTCAGTTGAAATCAGATATAGGATCTTGTTAAGAATGCATGTTCATGCTTTCAGTAAAAATGGCATAGGTTGGCATCATGAGTAATCTTGATTGTGGCTTGTTGTAATCACAGTGGTTTGGTATCATCTCAGTATTCAGTGTAATTACAGTGGTTTGGAGTTTTTGTTTTATCTCAATATTCAGGTTGTAAAACTCTAACAAGTTGTTTATAGTGACAAATGACACATATTGTGGTTTATGATGCTTTTCATTTATTTCACAAGACCTAATTTAAACTTCATTAAAATCCTATTCTAAACGTCAATGCACTTTTCTTTTAACCGTTCATTGACCGGTTGAGAAGGTCATCGGGTTTTTAAGTTATAACTTAAGGGGTGTTGGCTCGTAATTCTTACCGGCCCCTTGTGCTAGGCTTCGGGTGAGCGCCGGTGGAAGTTCCAATATGGGCGCGAAAAAGCCGATCAACGGCTAAGGTTTAAATGGTTGTTGGCGGGGTGTTCCCATCGAATAGTAAAGGTTCAAACGGAGCCTCATTTAACAAGGTTTAAATTTGACGGTTTCTGTTTTTTAGAAAGGCAAGAAAATCAAGATTTTTGTTTCTAATATAGTGAGACAGCGAAGCATAAGAGATGTGGAGACTTGAAGAATGAAGTTAGAAAGTTGGTTTAGATTTTTTTTAGATTTGGAAGGTTTCTACGGCAGAGAAGGTGAGAAGAATGCAATCTTCATTTTTGGTGTTTTAGTTTTTATTTTTTTGAGAATGTGAGATGAATGAAATATGTTGGTGGAAGTTGAACCATTTTTGATATTATTGTTTGATGGAAATCCATTTTGGAGATTGAGATTTTCTAATGGCAGATATATAGAGATTTTTTTTAATGGCAGATTTAGAGTGTTGCAGATCAGAGATGATGAGAGAGAGTTTGAGAAAAAGAGTTTAATGAGAGGTTTTTGAAGATGAGAGAGTTTTTGAGAAGATGAAAGATTGTGATCATAAAGATTTTTATTTTTGAGAGAATATGATATGAAGGTGATAAAAATATATGATGTTAGAAGTTGAACAGATTTGAAGAAGATTTGATTTTATGAAAGAGAAATATGTAGAGAAGAATTTGAATAGTTTTTGAAGACAAATATGATTTTGTTTGAGAAGATTGAAATGTCAACATTATGAGAAAGATTTTATTTTTCTCAGACAGAGAAGATGAAATTTAGATGATGATAAAGCAATCAAGTTTTGAAGATGGAAGATCAAAAGTTTGTTTTAGGGGTTTGATTTTATTTTTGAATAGGCACAGAGAAATATTTTCTTGGAGGTGAAATTATGAGGAGTATGAAGAGAATTAAAAATAAAAGATAAATTGGTTGCAGGATTATTGAAAAGTGTTTTATACATAACAGATTGATTTTATTTTTGATAGAAGCAATATTGAAGATCTCTGAATTATCTTGTGCAGAATATGAAAGGTTTTTCATCTTGTATATATTGGCTTGGCAGATGGATTAAAGTGTGTGTGGTGATGTAGATCAGAAAAAGGGGTTGTTGAGTGTATCCGGATGTAGGATTGATTTTGATCAGAATGGACATTTGACAGACACATGAGAGAAGAAATGTTTTGCATTGAAACACAGAAACCCTCTGAATTCTTGTTTTCAATTTGTTCTGTATTAGGGGTTGGTGCTCCTTGAAGCTGGTGCTTCTAAACAGTATGCCAGTGAGGCTTACAGGTCAGTGAGACCTTAACATTTGTCAGTGAGACAAGTATTGTAGCCAGTGAGGCATGTTTTACCAATTAAGCCAATGAGGCAGTTCTGGAGTGGTTTTTCTACCCCTGGAGGGTTTTCCACTCGTGCAATTCTTGTGTCTTGATTCATATTGATCATCTCTCTATGATTGTATGTTTTATCATGAGTTTTATTTATGTGTTTGACAATTTAATGATAACTTTATCATCTTTATGCTCTGCAAGTTAAAGTTTGAAAAAGATTTGAAAATTCACACAACACTGATTCACCCCCCCTCTCAGTGTTGTCCTTGACTCCTACAGTCTAATCTTGCATACCAAGGTCTAGTAGCTTGCTTCAGTCCATACAATGCCTTCTTCAATTTTCATACCATGTCTAGTTTGTCTGATAACTGAAATCCATCTGGTTGCTCTATATATACTTCCTCTTCCAACTCACCATTCAAAAAAGAAGACTTCACATCCATCTGATATACTTTAAAATCTTTATGTGATGCATAGGCTAGAAATAAACTAATGGCTTACAGTCTTGCCAACGAAGAAAAAGTTTCTTCATAATCTATTCCTTTCACTTGTGAGAAGCCCTTGCATACAAGTCTAGCTTTGTTTCTTACCACTTCTCCAATCTCATTCAACTTATTCCTGAAAACCCACTTAGTTCCAATCACATTCTTATATGTAGGCCTAGGGACAAGTTCCCAAGTCTTGTTCTTTTCAATTTGCATCAATTCTTCTTCCATTGCCTTGACCCAATGTTCATCTTTACATGCTTTAGAGACTGTCTTAGGTTCAACCTTTGAAATCAAGCAGAGATTTACCTATTCTTCTACAACTCCTTTTCTTGTCAATACTCCTTTCCTCTTGTCACCAACGATTTGATCTTTAGAATGATTTCTGTGCACATACTTGGGGGTTTTAGGAATTCTTTTCGAAGCTTCTTGTTCTTCAACTTGAGCTTCTTCTTCTGGAATAGCTTGCACTTCAATCTGAACTTCCTTGTCTTTTTCTTCAACTTTGTCTGTATCAGCAGATCCATCTAACTTGTATCCATTCGAATTTGAGTTTTTCTGAATATCTTCATCTACCTTCACATTTGCACTTTCAATAATCTTCCTCAATATTTTGTTATAACATCAATAAGCTTTGCTTTTAGTGGAGTACCCAAGAATATGCCTTCATCACATCTAGCATCAAATTTTCCCAAATCTTCATCTCTTCTGATATAGCATTTACTTACAAACACTTTGAAATACTTGACAGTAGGAGTTCTTCCATACTACATCTCATAAAGTGTCTTTGTTCCATTTGCTTTGACTTGCATTCTATTTTGAATATAGCTAGCAGTATGAATAGGTTCTTTCCAATATACTTCTGGAAGGTCATCTTCTTTGATCATTTGATGTAGGAGCATCCCTGGTTCAAGAGTAATCTTGCATCAATCAAAAACATTTGCATTTCAATTCTTTCATTTTCCAGTTCAGTTCAGGCAGTTCAGTCAAAAGCAGTTTCAGCCTATGGTCCGATATTGGCATTTCACACCTTGCGGATCTAGACTTAGTATCTACATTCATTCATCTACTACATATCAAGAATTCAGAGCATTTGGATCAGTGACTAGAAAGATATCGCTATCAGAAGTTGACTATTTTTCTCAGAGCAGAGCATTCTAACAATTCCCGATAACCCGCTAAAGGAGAAGGCTTGCAGATCATTCCTTGACTTGCAAATCTCAGTGACACATCATTCAATGTCCTTTGGTTTGTTTCCAACCTTCCCCAAGGGTCTGTGCATTGTTCTATTCATTTGAGGAAGTGTTCTATGCATTTAGGTCTGACCTATCTATGAACACGTTACAACTCTTCATTAGAGTTTGTGACCTTCCGTAGACGACGTGAAGGAATCTATTGGTCCAAAAATGATATATAAAGATGTAATAGATCCTTAGCAAAGTATTTATCAATCTATTCACATAAGAAAGATCTGATAGTTTAGATTTTGTGCGAAGGAACTTCAAAGTTTTATCTTGTGCATGTATGTAATCAGGCCTGTGAGCTCTGATTCTAAGCCTACATTTTGCCAACCAGATTGTATTTGAATTCTATGATATACTGAATGACTGAATTTGCATTTGTTCCATTTCTTTGAGTTGTTTCTGTTGTGTTTACTCTTGCTGCACGGTCCAGGTAGTTCATTCTGTGAACCCTCCTACCATGACTGCACCAAGTGGTATCAGAGCGAAAGTTTGATTCTTTGGAATGAACTGGCGAAGGGGATTTCGTAAGATCTTGTTGTAAGAAGATCACCGATCAAAGGTAGGTTACTTGTGCACAACTTATCTCTGATTGTGAGGCAGTTGTCACTTGTAGCCTGATCGCCGAATTTGAGGCAGTTTGCACTTGATCCTAGGAAGATGCCGCCGCGGAGAGTTCCTCCTATTGGTACAATGGATAATAGAATGGATGAGATGATGGAATTGATGAGAATGATGCAAATTCATTTGGATGTTTTTGAGGAAGATAGGCGAAGAGGATTGACACCAAGACCTAATGTTGAAAGCGATGATGAAGAAGAATTTCAATTGGCTGAACACACTAGCGAAACCCTAAAAGGCAAGGAAGAAGAAGAATCAGATTAGATAAAGATGTTGTGAGCTATTTCAAAGATTGGAAAGAGACCTAGAGTTGATGTGCCAAACTACACTGGTAATTTGAACCCTGAAGAATTGATTGACTGGATAAATGATATGGAAGAATACTTTGAATATGAGGAAATTGAAGATCCAGAGAAGGTAAAATTTGTGAAGACAAAATTGAAAGGACATGTTGCTATATGGTGGAAAGAAGTTTAGTTGGAAATAAATAGAAGAGGAAAAGAAAATATTACAAAGTGGAATCGGATGGTGACAAAGTTGAAGAATTAGTTTATACCTGCTAACTATGAGTTGGAATTGTTGAAAAGATTACAGAACCTGAGACAAAAGGAGAAATTTGTGAAGGAGTACACTGAAGAATTCCATAAGATGATCATAAGGATAGGACATAGTGAAGCAAACAAGGAGAAAGTAGCTAGATACATCAATGGACTAAGATTGAAGATTCAAGAAGAACTAAGTTTGGTAAGGATGCAATCTTTAGAAGAAGCATATTAGTTTGCCCTAAAAGTTGAAGAGAAGCTGAACAAGAGACATGCTCAGAGACAGAGAGGTAGAAGAGGTAAATTTTAGAGAGGAAGAATGCTTTTTGGATATGATAGATCATTTGTGGAGCAGAACAAGTTTGACAGCCCATTGAAGAAGGATGACAGAGATAACAATGCTTACCGGAGAGATGACAGATTTTTTTACCAGAGAGGAAACCCTAGTGCATACTGGAATGAAGGATACAGAAGAGAAGGAAGAGGATTTGATAAGAGGACATTCAGAGGTACTTGTTTCAATTGTGGAGGTGAAGGACATAGATAATTTGAGTGTAATTAGGGTAGTACGAGCAAGAGGACAGAAAATAGTGGAAGAGCAGCCTATGTTGAAGAAGAACCTGTTGAATCACAAAGTTTTGTCGTTAAACCTGAGAGAGGAGAATAATTGGTGATGAGGAGAGCACTATTTCAAATAGAGGCAAATGAGGAACCATCACAGAGGAAGAGTCTTTTTAGAACTAGATGCAAATCTAGAGGTAAGTGTTGTAAAGTTGTAATTGATAGTGGTAGTTCAAATAACCTAGTTTTAGAGGTGATGGTGACTAAGCTGAAGTTGGAAAGATTGAAACACCCTAAGCCTTATCAGATGGCATGGATTCAATATGATCATAAGGTGCTGGTGAGTGAACAATGTTTGGTGAAATTTCATATTGGATCTTATCATGATGAAGTCTTGTGTGATATTATGCCTATGGATGTTTGTCATATCTTGTTGGGTAGACCTTGGCAATATGATAGAAAAGCTATACATGATGGGAGAAAGTGTTGGAGTAATAGGTTAATTACTTAATTAATTTAATCATATTGATTAATTAATTAAGTCACCTTTACTTTATTTTTCACTTAAGCTAAACTTAGGCTCATTAATAATTAATTATTAATTATTCATCTTAGGGTTTTCACCTTTAGGGTTTTGATCTCCTTTCTTAAGGATTGATCTCTTTGTAATTATTCATTCTGGTTAATGCATTTTTGCTTCAAGGTTGTAGAGCACCATTTTTGTGCCTCTTGATCTCCTTTATGTGACAGGTTATTTGCTTGCAGGTGTTCATTGGGATCTGTGAGGTTGGTTTTCCAACTTCAACAGAAAGAACACATATACTATAACAGAAAATGGAAAGAGAATTACTTTGATTCCTTTAGAAGATGGTCCTAAAGATGTGGTATGTGGAAATGCTAGAATCTGGTTGGCAGATGGAAGGAAATTCCTGGATGGTTTGAAATAGGAAAGTATGTGTTATGCCTTGATTCCTAAAAAGCCTGAAGTAGTGAAGAAAGAAACTGAACCAGAGGAGATAAGAGAGCTGCTGACAGAGTATGAAGACATCATATCAGATAATGTACCTAAAGGATTACCACCTATAAGGAGTATCAGTCATCACATGGATCTTATACCCGGAGCAAGTTTACCTAACAAAGTAGTACACCGGATGACACCGGCAGAGAATGAAGAATTGAATAGACAGATACAAGACTTGTTGAGGAAAGGTTTAATTAGAGAAAGCTTGAGTCCTTGTGTAGTACCTACAGTTTTGACACCAAAGAAGGATGGAGAATGGAGAATGTGTACTGACTCTAGAGCAATAAACAAGATCACAGTTAAGTATAGATTTCCTTTACCTAGAATGGATGATATCATGGATTGTTTGAGTGGAGCAAGATATTTCACAAAGATAGACTTGAAGAGTGGATACCATCAGATCAGAATCAAAGAAGGTGATGAATGGAAGACTACTTTTAAGACAAATGAAGGATTGTATGAGTGGTTAGTGATGCCCTTTGGATTGACAAATGCACCGAGTACTTTCATGAGGTTGATGAATGAAGTTCTAAAGAAATTCTTGGGTAAGTTTGTGATTGTGTACTTGGATGATATTCTAATTTTTAGTAAGACAAAAGAAGAACATTTGTGGCATATTAGACAAGTTTTGCAGAGACTGAGAGAAGAGAAATTGCTGATAAACATCAAGAAGTGTAGTTTCATGAAGGAAGAGTTGGTATATTTGGGATTTGTGATTTCTACGAAAGAATTGAAGATGGACCCTGAGAAAGTGAGAGCAATTGTTGAATGGCCTACACTGGAGAGCATTGGTGAGGTTAGATCATTTCATGGATTGGCTAGTTTCTACCGGAAGTTCATAAAAAATTTTAGTTCAATATGTAACCCTATGATAGAGACAATGAGAGGTGACAGAAAAGATTTTAGGTGGACATCTGGAGAAGATAAAAGTTTTGAGTTGTTGAAGAAGAAAGTGACAGAGCAACCTGTTTTGGCATTACCGGATTTCAATAAGGTATTTCAAGTTGATTGTGATGCAAGTGGAAATGCAATAGGAGCAATGTTAAGTCAAGAAGGTAGACCAGTATCATATTTCAGTGAGAAGTTGAATGATGCAAGGAGAAGATATTCAGTTTATGATCAAGAGTTCTATGCCATAATTCAAGCCTTGAAGAAGTGGAGACATTACTTGTTGCCTAAGGAGTTTGTGTTGTAGATAGATCATCAAGCTTTGTAGTATTTGAATAGTCAAGGTAAGTTGAATCAGAGACATATGAGATGGGTAGAGTTCATGCAGAGTTATAATTTTGTGTTGAAGCATAGGAGAGGAAAATCAAACAAAGTTGTTGATGCCTTGAGTAGAAGAAGAAACTTGTTGACTGAGATGAGAGTGGAAGTATTGGGTTTTGATGAATTGAATAACATGTATGAGGGAGACACTGATTTTGCAGAACCTTGGAAAGCATGTAAGGAACCTGTTGTGACAAATAGGAGTAAGTGATTGGACTATTTCATTCAGGAAGATATGTTGTTCAAAATAAGTCAGTTGTGCATACCTAGAAGTTCAATGAGGGATAATTTGATCAAGGAGAAGCATAGTGGTGGATTGGCAGGACACTTTGGCATTGACAAGACAGTGGCTTTGGTAAGTGAAAATTACTTTTGGCCTCAGATACATAAGGATGTTCAGAGATTTGTTCAGAGTTGTAGAGTTTGTCAAGTTGCAAAAGGGAGTAGTCAGAATACCAGATTTTATAAACCTTTGACAGTACCAGAGAGACCTTGGGAAGACATAAGCATGGATTTTGTAATGGGATTGCCTAAGATACAAAGAAAACATGATTCAATATTTGTAGTGGTTGATAGATTTTCAAAGATGGCTCATTTCATACCTTGTAAGAAGACAACTGATGCAGTGCATGTAGCTGACCTATTTTTCAAAGAGATTGTGAGATTGCATGGATTACCTAAGAGTATAGTTTCATAAAGAGATACAAAGTTTGTTGGATATTTTTGGAAGACACTTTGGAAGAAGATGAAGACAAATTTGAAGTTCAGTTCAACTTTTCATCCACAGACAGATGGACAAACAGAGGTAGTGAATAGGAGTTTGGGAAACTTGTTGAGATGTTTAGTTGGAGACAAAGCCAGAAGTTGGGATTTGATTCTTTCACAAGCAGAGTTTGCATACAATAATTTAGTAAATAGGAGTACTGGAAGAACACCTTTTGAGATTGTGATCGGAGTGAATCCTAGAGGAGTTGCAGAATTAAGAGATATTAACATGGAAGACAAGAGAAGTGCAGAAGTAGAAGAATTTGTAGACCATATGAAGACAGTGAATAATCAAGTGAAGAAACATTTGGAGGATATGAATAGTAAGTACAAAGAGAAGGCTGATGAGAAGAGAAGACATAAGGAATTTGAAGTTGGAGATGAAGTAATGGTGTACTTGAGAAAATAAGATTTCCAGTTGGGACATATAACAAGTTGAAGATGAAGAAGTTTGGACCTTGTAGGATACTCAGGAAATTTGATTTAGGAAATGCATATGAAGTGGAGTTACCAGAGACATTGGGTATCTCACCTATTTTCAACATTGCAGATCTTTATCAGTATCATGAAGTAGAGTTTAGTGACAGCATGGCAAAAGAGTTGAAGAAGCAGTTACCACAACAAGCACTAGAATAGATTGAAGACATTTTGGATAGCAGAGTTGGACGCATCACTAGAGGAAGAAAATACAAAGAATATCTTGTGAAATGGAAAGGCAGACCAGAAGAAGATTCATCATGGATTTCTTAGGCTGAGGTGGACTGTTTTGGTTCTCCCCTAGCCCCAGAAAAGTGAGGGACTCACTTTTTCAATAACCCTGGATGTCTGATGCAGGAGTATCCCTAGTTCAAGAGTAATCTGGCATCAACCAAAAACATTTGCATTTCAGCTCTTTCATTTTCCAGTTTAGTTTAGGTAGTTCAGTCAGAATCAGTTTCAGCCTATGGTCTAGTATTGGCATTTTACACCTTACGGATCTAGACTTAGCATCTACATTCATTCATCTACTTCATATCAAGAATTCAAAATATTTGGATCAGTTACTGGAAAGATATCGCTATTAGAAGTTGACTATTTTTCTCAGAGTAGAGCATTCTAATAGTTCTTGATAATCAGCTGAAGGAGAAGGCTTGCAGATCATTCCTTGACTTGCAGATCTTAGTGACACATCATTCAATGTCCTTTGGTTTGTGGCTGACCTTCCCCAAGGGTCTGTACATTGTTCCATTCATTTGAGGAAGTATTCTATGCATTTAGGTCTAACCTATCTGTGAACACGTTACAGCTCTTCATTGGAGTTTGTGACCTTCCTTAGCTGACGCTAAGGAATCTATTGGTCCAGAAATGATATATAAAGATGTAATAGATCCTTAGGAAAGTAGTTATCAATCTATTCACATAAGAAATATCTGATAGTTTAGATTTTGTGCGAAGGAACTTCAAAGTTTTATCTTGCGCATGTATGTAATCAGGTCTGTGAGCCCTAATTCTAAGCCCGCATGTTGCTGGCTAGATTGTATTTAAATTCTATGATATAGTGAATGACTGAATTTGCATTTGTTCCATTTCTTTGAGTTGTTTCTATTGTGTTTACTCTTGCTACATGGTCCGGACAGTTCATTCTATGAACCCTCCTACTGTGACTGCACCATCATTGTTCTAGCAGCTTCCTGAACTATTCTATTCTTTCTTTCAACTACTCCATTTTGCTGAAGAGTTCTGGGGGCAGACAATTGTCTCTTTATCCCATGTTCTTCCCAAAAAGAATTGAATTCATTTGAAGTAAACTCACCACCTCTGTCAAACCTCAAACACTTGATTCTCAAATCCATCTCATTTTCAACCATTGCTTTAAATGCCTTGAACTTGTCTAGGGCTTCTAATTTTTCTCTAAGAAAAGTAACCCAAGTCATTCTTGAGTAATCATCAATAATTAGCATGAAATACCTATCACCTTGTAGACTTCTTATTCTTGTAGGACCACATAAGTTTGTATGCACCACCTCCAACATATCGGTATATGTTTGTTCCTTTCTTTTGAAACTTGTCTTTGTTTGCTTCCCAAATTGACATTCTTTGCAAAAGGCATTAGCAGGCTTCACAATCTTAGGTAGGTCTCTTACAACTTGAGCTGAGCTTATTTTCACCAGATTATCAAAGTTAATATGACACATTCTCCTATGTCATATCCAGCATTCATTTGTCTGAGCCAACAAACAACAATTGTCAGTACCTTTCAAATGATAAACATTACCATGAGTCTTCCTACTAGCAGCAATTATTATTCCGGAGCTTTTCCTTATCTCAATCCATTGTCTTTAAATATCAGATTATATCCTTTGTCACACATCTATCCAACACTTAGAAGATTATGTTTTAGGCCTTTGACATAAAGAACATCATCTATATTATGCTTTCCATCAAAAGCAATTGACCCTTTTCCACAAATCTTACCAGCTGCATCATCACCAAATCTAACTAGTCCTCCATCATACCTTTTTAATTTGACAAACTTACTCTTATCTCTAGTCATGTGATTTGAAAATCTCTTGTCAATGACTAATTCATCCTTTTCCTTTTTAGCATGAAATGTATACATCTCTTTCTCTTCTTCTGGAATTCCTTCCTTCACACAACTTGCAAGGTTAGCAGAAACGGGTTCTTCTTTTATAGAAATATAAACAAGCATTCATTGGCATTACCATCTTCAAAATTAGATTCATCATCAGTTACACCTTCATTTTCTCTAACATAGTAACTTTTCCTTACCATCTTACCTCTACCTTCTTTGTTCTTGTTCTTCAAAGCTCTATTTGGACACCTTGAAGCATAATGGCGAATCTTACCATAACTGAACATTTGAAAGGTAACTTACCTTTGTACTTTCTGGTTCCCTTTTTCATTATGTTTGCAAAGTTTTCCTCAAGCTCATCAAAGTCTTGTTCATCTGATTCCACAACATACTTATCTGATTTAGCAGTCTTTTCTTCCTTGGCCTTAAAAGTAGTCTCAATTTTCACAAGGTCATCAGTAGTACCAAACTCTCTCATTTCAAAAGATATCAATTTACCAAGAAATTGATCTTTTGAAATCTTATTCATATCAAATAATTCTTCAATGGCAGATACCTTGTGACTATAAGATTTGGGAAGAGTTCTGAGTACCTTATCTACAACATCCATATCATCTATCTTTCCACCAAGACCCTTGATGCTGCTAACAACTTCATCAATCTTTTGTAACTTGTTATGTTCTCATCTTTAGACATCCACATAGTTTCATATCTGGTTTTCAAGTTTTGCAACTTATCCTTCTTGACAAATGCATCACTTTATAGAGACTTTTCAACTTTACCCAGTTCTCATGAGTAGTTTCCAGATCCACAACTTTCACCATTTCAGTGTTAGATAAAGCACTTAGTAGAGCATTTTTAGCTTTGCCACTAATTTCATAGGCCCTAATCTCATTTGCAGTCCTCAGACCACCATTAGGTATTTTGTATTCATCTTCAACTATTTTCCAGACATTAAAACCAATGGATACAAGATAACT
Organism: Cunninghamia lanceolata; assembly: GCA_027924645.1. NCBI lineage: Eukaryota > Viridiplantae > Streptophyta > Pinopsida > Cupressales > Cupressaceae > Cunninghamia > Cunninghamia lanceolata. The sequence goes on along the minus strand of BSBN01000429.1, from coordinate 840,855 downwards.
TTGCATTCATAACTTCTAGAAGGCATAGTCAGATCAGTCAAACTGAGCAATGTAATTATGCGCCATCCCAAATCTACCTTAAGTTGTTAGGCTTTCTTCCAAGGAACCAATCTCTGATACCAATTGTTGAAGGCACAAGACAACTGAGAGGGGAGGGTGAATTAGTTGTATAAAAAACTTTAACTTCTCTTAAACAAAATCACATTCACATTCACTTGCTTTAACCCCTTAATCTGTTATGAAGATTAAACATGAAATGAAGAATTAAAACTTAAACACATCAACACCATACACACATGAACACTAGACTTTTATGTGGAAACCCCTAAAAGGGAAAAACCACAGTGAGTGTTAGCTCACAATATAATGTAGTAACAATACCAAATAACAAAAGAGGCTCACTACCAAAGGGCTCACTGCCCAAAAGAATGCTCACTAAAAGGCTCACTACCAAACGGTAGCTCACTACCAAGGGGTGGCTCACTGCCAAGTGGGGTGCTCACTGTCATGAACTGATATGATAGCATCTACCACATGCCTGAGTTCAGTTCTAATGAAGCACAATACATATCACCTTCCTTGCCTCATAACACAAACACTTTCATCTTTGCATCTTCACACACACACCCTTTACACATAGATTTATTACATTTATTTATACCAATCATCAACCCTGGAACATAGATCAAGGTCGACAATACAATCTACAACCTTTGGAACAGTCTCCAAGGTCGGCAAACATACATAATTTGAATTAGGTCTAGACCTAAACATCCAAGGACACAAAGAAATGAAGGTGCACCACTTTACACCTTAGCTTGGACCTAAATCTATCCATGCATGCTACGCAACACTTACATGATCATCAAAACATCTCCTTAATTACCGCAATCATCCAATGTTAGCCAAATAACACAAACACAAAAACTTCTTGATCACACACTTTCATGATCACATCCATAACTTGCAGACCTTATACAATGCTTTAACACAGTCTCAAAACATCCATGAACAACATAAATTCATCTAAGAACTGATAATTTCAGGTACAACAAATCTCACTTGAAGACAGTTCACAGACTGCTCACAAACAATACTATCAAGCTCTGCTACTTAAAAAAATAGCTTTTTAGAACACCAAATCACAAATCCTTTGGATAGAAGATAGATGTGGACCTTATGAACACTCATCCAGAACTGCAAGACTTAAAACCAAACTGCAAAGAAATGTAGAGCAAAATACTTTCTCCCAGTCACACTGCAAACACTGTCAGACAGTCTTCAAACTAGTGACCATAACTTTCACAAAAATCATTTCAGATCACCAAACTCTGGATTTAACATCTACAACTAGTTCTCTAAAACATATCCAAATCTCATCCTCTGGTCTTTGGTACAGAAGAAATGTGGAGCAAAAACTCAAACAGTATCCTGTAAGCCAGAATACATCTTCACAACTTTGTCTTCAGTATGAACCAAATTTTCTCAAAAGCACTTGGAAACTCAATATCAGGGACATATTTGTATCATCTTCAGCACTTATACAACACAATACAAAGCAACTAACTCATCACAATCAAGTAACAAATCAAGAGCACATTTGACATTAATAACAACACAAACATGTTGACATCAATGACAACACTGATTAGCACATACTTGCAACATTGATATCCTTCAATGTTTGCTTTATCCATAATACTTGAGTGCAGCAAGATGTTGCAGCTATATACTCTACTTTTGCTATTGATAAGGAAACTGAATCTTGCTTCTTACTAAATCATGAGACCAACCTATATCCTAAAAAGAAAGCTCCACCACTGGTACTTCTCCTATCATCAACACTGCCAGCCCAATTTGCATCAATATATGCACTCAGAGAAAAATCATTACCTTTTTTATACCATAATTCAAAATCCAGAGTTCTCTTCAAATATCTAAAAATTATTTTGACTGCCTTCACATGTGTTTCTTTTGGATCAGCTTGAAACCTTGCAACCATGCAAACAACTTGCATAATGTCAAGCCTTGATGTTGTTAAGTACAGTAGGCCCCCAATCATAGACCTATACAAAGTCTGATCAAACTGAGGTTACTCATTATCTTTACTCAAATAACAACCTGTTACCATAGGAGTACTCATTGGTTTACCATACCAAACTTTTTCAACATCTCTTTGACATACTTTTCTTGAGAGATAAATATACCATCATCTGATTGAGAAATTTGGAGTCCAAGAAAGAATGATAGCTCGCCTATCATAGTCATTTCAAATTCCTTTTGCATCTCATTTGCAAACTTCTTACACATCTCATCATTCCCACCAAAGATTATATCATCAACATACACTACTATTAATATTTGCTCATTCTCAATTTTGATATACAGATTGCTATCTACAGTACCTTTCTTGAATCCTTGCTAGAGTAAATACTTGTCCAACCTTGCATACCAAGCCCTAGGGGCTTGTTTGAGACCATATAAAGCCTTCTTAAGTCTACATACCATGTTCGGGTCTTTTGATAGCTGAAATCCATTAGGCTACTCAATGTAGACTTCCTCTTCTAAGTCACCATTCAAGAAAGAAGATTTGGCATCCATTTGATATACCTTGAAGTCTTTTTGAACTACAAATGCAAGAAACATCCTGATTGCCTCCATTCTTGCCACTGGAGCAAATGTCTCCTCAAATTCAATTCCTTCCACCTATGAAAAACCTTTGTAAACCAACCTTGCTTTGTTTCTAACCACTTCTCCATCTTCCTTCAGTTTATTTTTGAACACCCATTTTGTCCCTATTACATTTTTGTCCACAGTTCTTGGCACCAATTCCCAAGTCTAATTTTTCTCTATCTGATTTAGTTCTTCTTCCATTTCTTGGATCCATCCTTCATCCCTACTAGCATCATAAAAAGTTTTAGGTTCTATCTTAGACAACAAAGAGGAGTTTACCTATTCATTTGCCCTTGCAAATCTTCTTCTAGTCTGCACTTCTTCTTCTTCTGTGCAAGCAAATTCATCTAATAGTAGTCCTCTTGCTCATATTTGATTGGATGTGACCTTAACATTTACACTCTCAACTACCTTCCTCAGTTTTTTATTGTAGCACTTGTAGTCTTTTCTTCTAGTTGAGTATCCAAGAAAAATTCCTTCATCAGATCATGAGTCAAACTTTCCCAAACCTTCTTCACCTCTTTTGATGTAGCATTTACTTCCAAAAACTTTGAAATACTTGATAGAAGTTGGTCTTCCATTCCATAGCTCATATTGTTCACTCTTAGTTGCCCTCTGTTAAGAATATAGATAGTAGTATGGACTAGTTGTTTCGAATATACATCAGGCAACTTGGATTCATTCAACATAGTTCTTGCCATCTCTTGGACAGTTCTATTCTTTCTTTCCACTAATCCATTTTGCTAAGGAGTTCTTGCAGCAGATAGGTGCCTTTTTATTCCATGTTCTTCACAATATTCCTCAAACTCATTTGATGTGAACTCGCCACCTCTATCAGATCTTAAGCACTTGATTCTAGAATTCATTTCATTTTCAACTGTGGACTTGAAAACCTTAAACCTACTCAAGGCTTTTGATTTTTCTTTTAAGAATGTAACCCATGTCATCCTAAAGTAATCATGAATAAGAAACATAAAATACCTCTCACCTTGGAGACTCTTTGTCTTGGTAGGGCCACACAAGTCAATATGAATCAGTTCCAATGGTCTTGTAGAAGAATACTCCTTGGTCTTGAATCTTATCCTTGTTTTCTTCCCAATCTAACATTCTTTACATAGGGTGTTTGTAGGCTTGGTGATCTGTGGCATATCTCTCACTGCTTGTATGGAGCTGATCTTCACCAGATTGTCAAAGTTGATGTGTCACATCCTCTTGTGCCACAATTAGCATTCATTTGTCTATCCTAGAAGACAACTTCTTCCATTAACACCCTTTAGGTTGTACAAGTTGTTTTATGTCCTAGAACCTTCTGCCACCAATTTACCAAACTTTTCTCTTTTGATTTCACATCCTTGTTCATGAAATATGAGATTGTATCCTTTGCTACACATCTAACTTACACTAAGAAGATTATGTTTGAGACCTTCCACATATAGAACATCTTTTGTCTTAGATTTCTCATCAATACTTATGGTACCTTTTCCACAAATCTTTGTAGATGAATTGTCTCCAAACTTGATTGATCTGTCATTCCACTTAGCAAGCTTGATGAATTTGCTCTTGTTGCCTGCCATGTGGCTTGAACAACCACTATCTATTACCCAGATATTTGTTTGCCCTTGAGCATGAAATGTTGTTTAGACAATCATTGACTTTTCAACCTCATTGTTTATCTCCTATCTTTTGAGAGTGTCACTCTCCTTGTCTTGCTCGGTAACATCTACCATTTGAGTTTCTGATTTTGCTAATACACTTGTGCAATATCTTTCTATATGTCCAACGTTGTTGCAGATATGACATATCACATTGACATCCACTAGTGAAGCAAAATGATTCCTACTAACAAAATTACTTCTATTCATACTAGACTCGCACTCCATAGCCTTATGACCATATTTATTGCAAATGAAACAATAACCAAAGAATGCATAATTGAACCTATTTATGAAGCTCTGTCTTGCATCGAAAGGTCTTTCATACCTTTCTTTGAAACATGACTGGAATGAGATCTACTCCTTCTAGATCATCTGGATTTCCAGACTTTGCTTTCTCTAATTCTTTCCTGAGTCAAATAATTTCTTTCTCAAGTTTTGTGCATTTATTTGTCTTGGCTTCAATTGAACCTTTTTGTGCATTGTTCTCTTTTATTGCACATTCCAAGTCTTCAAGAGTAGAAATAAGTTCACCTTCAAAATCAACTTCACATTCTTCTTCATCTAAAGTCTTGTCAAACATGTTAGAGATTACCATGGCCATGAGTAGGGACTTTCCTCTTTCATCATCTGATGAGTAGTGATCTACTTCTGAGGAGTTGTAGTCTTCTTTTGAAAGGAGGTTATTTTTGAAGTTACTCCTTTTGAAACCCTTGCTGCTATTTTAATTTTCTCCAAAAGGAAATTTAGAAGCATAATGACCAACTCTTCCATATTTAAAACATTTGAAAGGTAACTTACCTTTATACATGCCTGAACCCTTCTTCATCTTTCTCACAAAGTTTGCTTCTTCTTCTTCAGACTCACTGTGTGGGCTAGATGTTCCTTCTTTCTTCACAGCTTTGAAAGCAGCTTCTCTTTTGGATTTACCTTGGACTTCATTTCTCATATCATAGGAAGTAAGGGACCCAAACAACTCTTCCATGGTAAGTTTCTTTAGATCTTTGGCTTCTTCAATAGCATGAAGCTTTTGAATCAAACCTGTGAAGGAGAGTTCTCAGAAATTTCTTCACAACCACTAAATCAAACACATCTTCACTTAGCCCTCTAATTCCATTCACTGCTCCATCCACTCGGAGCAAATATCTAGTAATGTTTTCCTCTTCTTTGATTCTTAGATTCTCAAACATTACTATGTAAGTTTGTAATCTTGCTTGCTTTACACTATCATTTCCTTCATAGAGATTTTTTAGTTTATCCCATATCTCCTTGGTTGTCTTACACTGCACTATCTTAACAAACTCTGAATTGGTTAGACCACTTAAAATAGCATTCTTGGCTTTAGCATTATTTTCATGGGCCTTCTTCACATCTGAATCTATAATAGGATGAGCAGGTTTAGTATAGGCATCCATTGCAGCTCTCTAAAAATCATACCCTAGCAAGGTAAGATAAGCTTCCATCATTACACTCCAGAATTTATAGTTGGTTCCATCAAATATCAGTGCTTTGTTAGAAGAAGAGGACTCTCTCTCTAAGTCATGTGTTCTAATCCAAGATCTACCTTCATCTATTAGGTTGCACCAAGGAACCTTGCTCTTAGACCAATTGTTAGAACACACTAATATACTAGGAGGGGGGTAAATCAATATATACCACAAATTAATCCAATTCAAATTTATCTTCCAAATCTTTCTACTACCTTAAATAGATTATGAATCAAACTAAGTAAATCAAAACAAAATCACACAACCACATAGCCATAACACCAGATTTACATGGAGACCCCTAGAAGGGAAAAACTACGGTGAACAAGTTGCTTGGATCTACTACCCAAATCCAGCCTCACAAATAAAAATAGGATTACAACAAGTTTTATGGGATACAACCCAAAGGAAGCTACAACTCCCTGAAACATAGTTTTATGAGCTACAACCCAAAGGAAGCTACAACTCCATAAAGTGCTACAACACTTACAAGAATAGGCTACAACTTCTATACAAATCACTTGACAAATTTTATTGGTTCAATCACCTCCGTAGTATCACCTCCTTTCACACTGACATATGACTTCAATCCCTCTGCTCTACTATCTTCAACACACTTCCACAACATAACACAACACAACCTCTATTTTGAATTATGCATTACAGTCACCAGATTTCCTTCTCAACTTTTAGATCACTTATCTCCTTCAAACACACGTACATACTCACTCTTCACACTCGTACATACTCACATATTCATCCTCAAATTCTCTTACTTTTGTAACAAACTTGCTTTTTCATTTATATCCTCTGCAAGTCTTTAAAACTTCACCTTTGTCGGCCAAGATGAAACGTGGAACATGAAACATGCAATGGCCAAACATGTCATCCTCTAAGTCATCAATGGTAATGTAGGAAGCATATCCCATTATGTGGTTCATACCAAGTGATAACCATGACCTATTTTACCTTAGCACACATCTCAATGTTGGCGCACACTTCCAAACACATGGTGCAACCACCTAAACACACTAAGTCAGCTCAGCAAACAATTTTCCTTCCACGCAATAGCTCCAAACCTAAAGCAGTACCGAAGGAACAAAATAACACCATGAGGTTCATACACCAAGTATTATATGACTTGAAAAACATTTCTAGACATTCCTTTTATCAATTCATGCTACTTCCCGCTAGCGCCAACAAACAGGTCTACACTGATGCTGGTACCCCTTACATACTTTAATTACACTGTCTTGATATATAAAATTGAAACTCATACTTGCGGTACTCCACAACACTTGAATCTTAAACAAAGCATACATATAGACAATTTGATCTTATCTTCCAAAGAACAAAGTGAAATATTGTAATGCAGTGAAATGTAGTGGCTTTTACTTTCTCCTTCTGACAACCCTAATCAGCAACATGATTTGTCCTTACTTTGTTGACTCTGAAACACCTATGTTGTACATTGTAGCATCTGAAACACGAGTATATCATACCTTTCATTTGTATCTAACTATCCTCCAAGTCGCAAGATCATATCTTCTAGTGTAGAGAAATGCAGACCATTATCATCATTGTCTTCATTCTGCTAGCTCCAAAAAGCTCTACGGTAACTTTTATGCTCTAAAATTTGGATCATGCATACTTCATATCTGTCTCTGTCTAACCTCCAAACTGCAAGGCCATATCTTCAAATGTGGAAAAATGCGGAGCATTCTCTTGAACTTATACAATACTAATCCATGTGCCTTTGACAATTGAAACCTTATACACTTTCTTTCAAATCTTATGCAATGCTTTTCATCAAGAGACAATGAATACAACATTCACAACACCATAGACAACAATCACAACTCTTCTCATCAAAAACAAGAAACCACAACTTCTCCATGACAACTTTCATTTGTCCATGAACTTTAGAAGATAAGGTACAACTATGTATAGATGATACTAATCCAATAGCATGCTCATGACTTTCATCACCATATTCTACACCTCACAACTTCTCTGCTTATCACTTATTTATATTGTTCTTTGATCATCACCCCTTTGACAACATATATACATCACTATGCTTTCTACCTCACAACACTTCTGATTATGTACTCTACTAACATCATTGATCACCATTATGTTGACATCAATGACAACATATGCAACAATGTGCTCATTACTCCAAATTTACCTAAATAACTAAAAGAAATTACCTAAGTAAATTTAAATATAAGGTGCAATATATAATTCACCAACAAGATTCATGAAAAAAAAATCCTTTAAACCTTATCATAGCATATCATACCTTTTTACTACACATCTTTGTATTTTGAATCTTTAAAAAAAGAACTAATATTTCTTGTGTTTAAAAACTAAAACTATATATTGATTTTCATTTCATTTTCTAAAGCGTATAATTAATATTTCTTGAGGTGTTAAAGATTTGAATCTAATTTATATCAATTTTTAAAATGCTAAGTGTTCATCTATATTAATTTATAAAAATAGTATTACTAATTCAAAAAAACCTTTAAGCAAAGCAAAATTTTATATAAAACACCAAAAAAGGGGTTAAACTATCTAGCAACAAATACTATTCTAGCATGAAGAGATAACAGATCTTAATCAAAGAGATTTCTACATCCACCCTAAAAGTCCTTTCTAGTAAGAATTGACTCCCACCCAAGTAATAACACCTCCTCCTCCTCCTCTCTTCTTCTAAACAAAACTTTATATATCATTTTATAGTTTTGGTCCAATTTGGAAATGTGTACATTTGGGAAAATTATGAAACTTAAATAAAGATGAAGCATTTTTATTTTTATTTTGGGGGGGGGTGTTAAAAAGAAGTAATGATAAATGCTCCCATTACACTGTGACGAATAACACTTCATCATTTTAAATGTGGTATGGGGTTATCTCTTATTGATATGTGGAACTAATATATTAAGACTTTAAAATAAATTATTTAATTAGAGTAACAATTTTCTTTCATTAGTGGCAAATAATTTTTTCTAGCAATACATGTATACATCTCCAAGCCTGTTGGATGTTGTTAAGCAAACGATATGAAGATTTATGTAAATTAATATAATAGTGGACTAAATGGTATGGTGCTACTAGTTGTAGAGTCGTCTCCTATTCTTAATGCATGTATCTTAAATCCAAAGGTTGACTTGGAATTATAGATCCTAAAATTCAAGGAACATATTTAGTTGCTAAATGGATCACCACAAATGTTAAAGGTGATGAACCATTGAATATCTTATTGAGACATAGACTTGTTACAATTATTGTTAAAAGGAAATTGTAGAAGGCTAATTGGCTAGACAAGATTCCCCTTGCTCCATATTTTCATATTAGAGTCTATTGTCCAATTCAATCCATTTGGAAAGCATGGCAAAGAGTATGTCAATTTTCAAATCAAAAGGAGTCTTCATTACAACATGGTTTTAGCTTTGCCTCTTCTTCCATTTAGTGGAGTAAGCTTATCCAATTTCAAGGAAAACCATTGGCAATAATGTTTTCCAAGAAATTGTATCATTTGTTTAAGAAAGGTGTTAGATAGTTTATGATATATGGTACTTCTCATCTTTGCAATGGTCTTCTTAGTTATCATCAAGGTTTGATTTGGATTAAATAATAATTTTGAGAAACTTCTTCATTTTGTACAAGCTTTAGTCCCATCTAATTTAACTATTAAATTATTCACCCCAATATCTTGTAATTGCTTTAAGGATTGGCATTAGCTTTCTTCCCAACACTTCTCACTCTTCCCCTTAAAAAACATACCTTTGTTTTCTTCCCAAAATGTCCTAGGTAGCCCCCTACCTCAATATTAAGTGGAAGAGTAAATTTAGTCATAAACATTGGACCAAGTTGAGTGTACAAATCTAGAAGCCCAAGGTTGATTCAGATGCTTAAATGCTTGCTTGGAAAATATTACATTACAAACTAGATTTGTTGGTGAGAGGCTAAGATGCAAGCTTGCTCAACTAGTTAAATGCATCTTTTGTCAAGCTAATGAAACTATGAAACACTTATTTTGGAGTTGCATGTTTGCTCAAAAATAATGGTCGACTATTTTTAGAAACTTTCTTGTTTTATTTGGCCGCCATCTATGTTGGAAAGAGGTATTTGAGGAATAGGTTTGAATAATAATGTGGTTGTAGATTCAGATAAATATGTTATTCTTCTATTTTTGTGGAGAGTCAAATGTGCAGTTGTGTGTTCCAATTCTACTATTCATTTGGACATTGTAATTTTAAGGCTTTACTTTGACATTTTCTCCAAAATGCTTCATTACCTTCTCAATTACAGGTTATGTAAAAGAATAACAAGGGGATTGCCTACCAAATAAAACAAATGAATCTTCAAATGAATCATCTCCAAATTAACTAATATATATTTAGAAAACAACTTTAGTAGCAAATTCAAATCACAAAAGGATGATATAGCCATAGTTACTATTGATGATGTTTTGTTGTTGTTGCTACTAATGTAGTTCTTCTTGTTGGTGTTGTTCATTTCCTTGCTAATGTTATATGTTTTCTTATTTTTGTTTGTGATCTTGTGACCATGTATCTTTGTTTTCAATCGTGGACTAATCATGATGCAATTATTGCTACCATATCTTTCCTCATAGTCTTTTTGGCTACATATTTCTCTTTGTAACTTTCTTTGTTCAATACAAAAAAGAAATTCTAGGTGAATGGAATTTATATGAGTTGGTCATCACTAGGGATTTGCAACATATTTTTCCCCCTATCCCCCCTTTTCACTCTCTAGATAGAAATATAATGGGGTACTTTTTTCAAGGCTTGGGTAATTAATTTTTTTCCACTGAATTGTTCATATCTCTAGTTCTCACATGTTGTGCATTCCCATCTACCAGATGCTATAATGTTAGAGGATGGGGTAAACAAATTTGGAGCTAGGGAATGTATTATCCATTCCTTAGCTTTGACTCCAAATTTAGAGTAGTGTATTGATGAGAGCTTAGTGGAGGAACTACCTTTGATTGAGGTTGGTGGTAGCCTTGCTAGATCTAGCCTTTATGTGAATAATATGTAGGTCTACCTTAGAAATAGCTATTTGGAATTGTTGTGTGTATTCTCCTTGCCCTCATTGTCCAAACGTGGGGTGGTGAGGACTATCCATCAAATTGTGATTGAACCTAGTGTTATCATCATTATCTAAGAGGGTGGTGATGTTAATCCACTACATTTATTTAGTGTGTTTGGGGTACCACACCTTAGGGTTTTGAATAGGTTGTATCCCAGTATCCTTTCAAAGCATTTTGTTAATTTATCGTTTGTATTCTCATTCTATCAACTTTTTGCCTTATGCATTGGTTCTTTCCTTAGGCGTGGGCCACTTTTCATCCGAAATCTTAATAATAATAAGGGTCTATCTTAAGTTTCATTTAGATTTGTTAGATTTAATGAAATACTACTACAACAATAAATCTAGTCTAGGAACAAAACAACATTATAATGACATAAATTCAAATAGATTCAAAATGAGAATAACAACATTCTAATATCTATATTCATGATAAAAAAAAAATTACTACATATGTAGGATATGGGATGCACAAGTAATGGTGACAAGTGTCCCAAAGGACTTGAGTTAGTCATAGTGATTTGGTGCATTGACTTGACATGTAGGAGCAATGGTGTAAGTGAACTCAGCTTGATGAGGGAGTTGGGTCACCTAACTACTGTTAATTAAGGAGTGAATGAGGCACAATAATCTTATCAATCAAGGTATCAATCAAGGAGATAACATGTGCTCATTACTCCAAATTTACCTAAATAACTAAAGAAATTACCTAAGTAAATTTAAATATAAGGTGCAATATATAATTCACCAACAAGATTCATGAAAAAAAATCCATTAAACCTTATCATGACATATCATACCTTTTTACTACATATCTTTATATTTTGAAGCTTAAAAAAATAAAAAGAAAATAACTAATATTTCTTGTATTAATTTTCATTTCATTTTCTAAAACTTATAACTAGGATTTCTTGAAGTGTTAAAGATTTGAATCTAATTTATATAATTTTTTTTAATGATAAGTGTTCATCTATATTAATTTATACTAATTAAAAAAAACTTTAAACAAAACGAAATTTTATATAAAATACCAAAAAATATTGGTTAAACTCTCAAGCAACAAATACTATTCTAGCATGAAGAATAACTCCCACCAAAGTAATAACTCCCTCCTCCTCCTCAACAAAACTTTATATATCATTTTATAGTTTTTGTCGAGTTTGGAAATGTGTGCATTTGGGAAAATTATGAAACTTAAATAAAGATGAAGCAAACTTAAATAAAGATAAAGCTTTTTTTGGGGTGGGGGGAAGAAGTAATGATAAATGCTCCCATTACATGACGAATAACACTTCATCATTTTAAATTTTTTTGGGGAAATTAGTTCATATTAATGTTTAGCATTAAAAAGCAAGAAAAGTGAGGCAAACGTTTGTCTAGAAGAAAGACTTTTAGAAGTGGGACAATTAAAGTATAATATTATAAATAAAAAATAAATAATTAATTAATTAATTATATGAGAAAGCTACGTAATCTAGTTTGCGTAATGAAAGTGGTAACCAGAAAAGACGTACAACAAACACACTCCGTCAACTTACTCGTGAAATGACGGCCAAGTCGTCGTGATTTGAAAGATTTTTTAAACGTTGACCAATTGCCAGGCTTGTGGGCAAGTTGACACCGTTTTTTGTTGTTTTTCTTAAATTGTATAAATGCGGATGAGATTCGAACTCCGCACATCATGTCTATTACGAGCGGAACACATTTGAGGGTAGTGGTTGAATGGTGGCTTAGTGCAGGGTCCCATAGACTAGGATGTTGTTGCAAGTGGGTGGGGGGTTAGAAATTTGTTAAGGTAAATGTATATTTTTTTGGGGAAAGCTTTTCTTCTATTTGACATCTTCTAAATCATATAATTTTAGAAAATTTAAAATATTAGTAGATAGATTTGTATGCTACAAAGAAAACTTAAATATTTGAAGTAACCATACAATAGTTTATTTCACATGTGAGGAAAAGGTGAAATAATTAATAATTATTTTTAAAATAGTTTAGTTAGAAATGTGTATTTAATTGAATTTGAAAATTTTGATGAAAGAGGATAAGGTTGGTTGTTATAGGTGGTTGTTATTTAAATTTGATGTTAAATTTGAGACACACACAAATTAAGAAAAATGTGACTTGTGAGTTTTGTGGTTGTGAGCCAACCTAGGTCACTTTGAAGATTGTGAATCTAATCTATGAATAGCAAAAATGACCTTTTACTATGGATTCAACCCTAATGTTTATAAATCTTTAGTTCCCGAAAATAGAAATTTGCCTCAAGCGTCTGGACCTATGTTTGAAAATTGGTGATATTGATAAAAAAACTTTTGGAGCTTGTTAAGTGAGGATCTTCTCCTTGGTCAAGTCATGGTGATTGATTCAAAAATCTTGATAAAATTTGGAAGCCAAAAGGCAATGAATGCAAATGACCTTATATTGATAAGGGCAACTTAAACTTGAATACAAATGTAAAAGGGTGATACAAGGATCTAGTATGAAACTAGACTTTCAAAACTTGTTGACATAGAGACAACGCAATCAAAATAGTTAATGTAGAGTGGTGCTATGATAGGGGCAAGAGTGATTTAAGTGGCATAGTGCTAGTTGTGAATTATTTTGGATGGGGAGGTGTAATTTTGGACCTATAGGATCAAAATTATTCAAATTACCTAGGGGTGTATGTCCTTTCATATTATCCTAGGCACACGATTTGAAAGTTTTGGCACAAAAGTTAGCACGTAATGGCTATTTGAAACTAACCAAGCTTAGGTCCAAAGTGAAATTTTAATTTTAAATATGAGTGTCAAATCCACACCATAAAACTAACTTAGATGATTCTTATGCCCATGTATTTGACTCAAGAATTAACCTAGATAGTCTAAGAATTATTTTTTTTGAGTAGGGGTTAAGTTTTGTTTTTTAGCGTTAACTAAATATTGGAGTTAGTGAAAGTGACAAATCATTTACCATGTTGTAAATGTTAATCATTATTGTTACATTGTTATGTGATGCAATCATGGGCAGAGGATTCAATGAAGGATTGTCCTTGACCATGCAACGAAATTTAAAACACAACAATCACAGTGACAATTTAAAGGAACAACAACATGATATTTATTGATTCTATAGTGTTAAATGATTACACTTTGCTATAATGGGCTTCCTGCATGCTAGACCGCAACCATTTGATTACTAAACAAAAAATTTAGATGAAGCACAATACATTCCAACATTATGCACTATCAACATCGCCATCATACTCCATTCTAAACCTCCATCCTTTTGTTCATTCTCAAACCTCCAACTCTTTGTTGAATTCTTCGCAACTCTACCTTGATGCCTTCAAATGGTTGTACATGATGTATATAGTACTCATGAACCTCGAAGGTGATCTATGTCGATGTCAAGGTGGTGCAAAACTCAATGCCCCATGATATGTGTAGTCGGCCAATGTTAACAAGTCCCCTCAATCAATGCGGTGATAACAAAATCAAGAATCTTCATGCAGTGCTCAATGTATGTTCTCATGGGTCTAATTAATCTTCACATGTATTCCTTTTCTAGAGAAAACTCCAAGAAACTTGGTGCAAGTGAGAATAGTTGAAACTATACAAGTCTATTAGCCTGATAGATGTTCACAAACCAATTTATGCCTTTGTGGTGATCCGATTGTCCTAAAGCATTGATATGATGTGTATGTGCCTTGACCAAACATAATATCAAAAATTTGAGACCAAACATAAATTTGTAGTGATGTGCAATGAATTATTCTACAACTAACTATCGAATGAAAACCTACAAACAAACAAATAAAGTGAAAGAAAATATTTTTGGTTGATGCAAGATTACTCTTGTTCCCTAGGATGCTCCTATTGGAGTTGATAATTAACTCAAGCCACAAAGATCACCTGTAAAACATAAGATTTACCTTCCACAAGAGAAAAAAGCAAAGATAAATAATTTGCACAATATTGGATGAATTAATGAAATGGATTCATGAATTACATGTGACAACTTGCTTTTATATTTGCAAGTTAGAGAAAAACTCTAATATGACTTAAGAATAACCTAAGACTAAAAATAAGCCCTAAGTAAACTTATTAAAGTGTAATTAAATATTTAATTATACCAACACCCCCCATAAGTGCAACTTAGGGAGAAATGAAAGACATGCAACTAATACAAGAATGGGTCCTAACTACAAGGCCATGTTAGGTAACCATGAACAACAAGAATCTCTCATAAGGTGGAGAAAAGGAGAAAAACCCTATGGAAAAAAACCCCTCTCCAAAAGAGAGAAAAATAAAAAAGAAAGTACAAGAACATATGATGGAAGAAAGACTAACACTAAGACCCCCCAAGAACTGAATCCATCACAAAAGTACAACCAAGAATACCCCCCATAAGAGAGTGAAAAGAGAATATGAATCCCCTCCAAGAATAAGCTCCAGAACCAATGAAGAAATATTGAAGACAGAATCCAATCCATTCTTGCAAACAATATTTCTCCCTTTCAAAAGAAACAAATTCACTGGTGAATGTAGAATCCGTTCCCACATCTTGGATAAATAGGGAATCCATATCGAAATGTGTCCCTCTAAATGCAACTCAAGTGACCTCATACTGAGAAAATATGTCTTCTCCAAAATAGAAATTGTCTGTCCAATCAGAGAAGAAGAACTAGGACAGGATATGATAGAACTGCATTTAGAAACATAGAAGATGAAGGTGGTGATGCAAAGCCACCTGAGATAGCATCAAACAAGACAGATAAACCCTCAAATGTGTCCTCCAAATCAGCAATGTGAGACTCCACAAACATAGATGATATGTCTGCAAGATAGGAATCCCAATGAGATGGATCAGGAAGACTAATATTGACCTACTGTATAGAATCACTAGAAGCCAATGATGATACAACACTAAACTCTGAAGTAGCAGTAGGTGATGGTGGAGCAATGATCTCATCAGGAGGAGAAGTGATCGAGAAGCATTTCAAAAGGATGATGTGAGAAATGAGGACACATCTCTTTCTCATGTTGATTACTTCCACAATATCTGCATTTAGATTTATGTTGATGGTAGAATCCCATCTCCATAGATGATTAGAGATCAAAGCATGCAAATATATTTATGTTAATAATAGAAGCCTATCAAAGCAAACAGAACCTTTCCAGGAGGCAACATGCCCAGGATATCCAATAGATGCCATAAAATTGACAAACTTATTAAAATATACTTGGCACTGAATCTGAAAAATTTATATATGTGGCTGTGTAGAGATCAAAGAAACCTTTCCAACGCCTATTCATTTTCAAAAAACAGATTCCATATGCAAAAGATATGCCCCAAATACTGAAGGCAGCTTATGGAAGAAAAAGACCCGACTTCTGGTGAAAACAACATGTGACTGAGAAAAAATTAGAAAAAAATACCTACAGAACTAGATAGTTCTCGGAGCCAACTTTCCAACACCTATTTGTTTTCAAAAATCTGACTCTGTATGCTCAAGATATGCCTGATTCACCAAAAATGCTCCTTAGGGTTTGAAGGGCAAAAAAAAAAGCAAGTAGAGGCTAAAAATAGAGACGCAGATTGCGATCTATTTTCTCAAAATCCATGCCATTTCTACAAAAACTAAGAGATACCCAAATATGGTTTATGAGTCTTCTTTCCATAAATATCTTATTTTCAAAAAATAGGGTTCGGATGAGAAAGTTATGCCCAATTTCTTGAAACTGCTCCAAAAAAGCTCTCAAGTTGGATCCCTAAAAAAACACTCTTGAAACCTTCATAGATCTAGCTTCCCCAAACCAAATTTAGCCAAATAAAAGACAAATCCGCCTTTTCTAGCTGCTCTGGATCCAATGAGAATGACAATTTTACTCAAAAAAGCACCCAACAAAAGACTCTATGTGAAATTTTTCTCAGATTTGAGAAGGAGGCTATAGATCTGCTCTGATACCATGTTGGAGTTGATAATTAACTCAAGCCACAAAGATCACCTACAAAACCTAAGATTTATCTTCCATAAAAGAAAAAAACAAAGAGAAATAATTTGCACAATATTGTATGAATTAATGAAATGGATTCATGAATTACATGTGACAACTTGCTTTTATATTTTCAAGTTAGAGAAAAACCCTAATATGACTTAAGAATAACTTAAGACTAAAAATAAGCCCTAAGTAAACTTATTAAAGTGTAATTAAATATTTAATTACACCAATAGCTCCTACGTCAGACACCTGAGGTTATTTGTAAAGTGAGTCCCTAACTTTATAGTGACTAGGGGGAAATCAAGATGATCTACCTTAGCCCTAGAAATTCAACTTAAGCCTTCTTTCAACCTTCCTCTCCACTTTACCAAATATTCTTCATACTGCTTATTCTTGGTGCTCCTTCCAACTCTATTATCTAATATCTCTTCAATCTCCTCTTTTGGATATGGCAGTATGTGGTTTTACCATTTTTATTTTGTGCTACTATCCACTAAGTCTCCTTCATGATACTAGTACAAGTCTACAATGTTGAAAACTAGGGATATACCTAATCCTTATGGTAGCTCTACTTCATATGCATTTCCTAAATTCAATCTCCTCATAGTTTTGCAAGGGCCAAACTTCTTCATATTCAATTTATTGTATGTCCCAACTGGTAATCTTTCTCTTATTAGATATACCATTACTTCATCTCCAACTACAAAATCTTTGTGTCTTCTTGTCTTGATAGTCTTTTTTTTATATCTATCATTCATCTCCTCCAAGTGTCTCCTTACTTTTTCATGTACTTTCTTCATGTGTTCTACAAATTATTCTACCTCTGCACTCCTTTTGTCTTCTTTATTGATGTAACTCAACTCGAATACATTCCTTAGACCACTGCCACACATAATTTGAAATGGTTTTTTTCTTATACTTCTATTTACTGAATTGTTATATGCAAACTCTACCTATAATAGAACCATGTCCTAATTTCCTACCTTTTCTCCAACCAGACACCTCAGTAAGTTCCCTAATCTTCTAAATTCACAACTTTTGTTTGTCCATTAGTCTATGGGTGTCAGGTGATATGTTGAACTAAACTTTAGATCTATCTTCATCTTTTTCCACAAGGTCCTATAGAATTATCCAACAAATTTAGTGTCCTTGTCTAAAACTATGCTCCTTGGTAAACCATTCAATCTTACAACCTCCTTTAAAAATAAGTCAATTATGTGTACCATATCATTGCTCTTCTTACATGGGATGAAATGTGTCATCTTAGAAAATCTATCCACCACTACTAATATTAAATCATTCCCACTTTGTGTCCTTGGAAATCCCAATACAAAATCCATACTTATGTCCTCCCAAGGTTTCTCTGATACCGATAAAGGATGATACAATCCAACATTCTGACAAATTCCTTTGGCGACTTGGCAAGTTGTGCAATCTTGAACAAATTTTCTTACATCCTTGTATATTTGCAGCCAAAAATAGTTTTGACTAACCAAGGCAATTGTCTTATCTACCCAAAAATATCCAACTAAACCCTTGCAATGATTCTCCTTGATTATATTTTGCCTCATGGAGCTCCTTCGTATGCACAATTGACTACCTTTGAATAACATCTCATTTTGGATCAAATTGATCTGGACAATACCTAGTGCTGAGCCTATGGCATTGTAATGCAATAAAATAAACAAAGAAGAATTGAGTTTCTACAAATAGGCAAACTCGCTGAGAGTTGTGAATTGCCTCCAAAAAACTATTTTTTATTCATTTCCCTTTGAAATGTATAGGCTTACATATCATATGAAGGGTCACATTACCCTTGGAATACAAAAAGAGCTACTGGAAGGTGAAACTAATTACAAAAATTCAAAAAAACTTAAAAAAATTAGGAAATTTTTTATCTTCCCCTTGGCAGGGTCATAACTCCTAGCTATTTTATCAGAAATTAAACTTCTTGGACTCGTTGGAAAGATAAACTAATTATCTAGTTTGAGCTACCCAAGTTTCGAGCCCTAATTTCACTTCGAAGGCCTCCGAAAATGCAATTTACTAAGATGTAGAAAATACTAAAAATTATATTTTCAATATTTTCCCAAAAATACCACTCAAATGACCCTGGACTGGATCAATGCTTCCCTCTTAAGAGGCAATGGGCCCCATTGCATCTATAGTCTGTAACACTGAGGAAACTGCTTTGCAATTTGATCCCTGGTGAACCACTTGCCTTGATGAGGAAGTATGTCTGCCTAAACCACACGGTAAAGGGGAATTTGTTGTTTCTTCAGTGTCTTGACCAAGACATCGGTGATCTGATCAGTTGTAAGTGGAGAAGTAGTGTCTGGATTCAATTCTGTGTTGCTGATATGTTTCCTGCCACTTCTAAAGTATCCAGTAATGGTGGAAAGTAGGGACACAATAACTTAGCATTGAAAACAGGATGCAGTCCCAGAAAAGATGGCAAGTTAAGCTCAAAAGCATTCTCACCTATTTGCTTTGTGATGGTATATGGCCCATATCGAATGGGGCAAAGTTTCTTGTATGGCCCTTGAAGCCTCTCTTTTTGAAGGTGAAGCCATACCTTATCTCCAACATTAAATTGATGAGGTATACGATGTTGATCATGCTTGTCCTTATATTTTTGGCTAGTATGTTGCAATATCTCCTGAACTTGCTTGTGGATATGGCAAATTTTCTCAACAAACTTGGTTGCCTTATCTGCTTCCTTTTCAGCATGTGATGAGGAAGCATCTGAAATGACTGGCATTGCCACATCAATAGGAGCCAATGGTTGATACCCAAGGCACACTTCAAATGGACTATGCCCTGTGGAACCATGCAAGGAATGATTGTAGCTATGATGCACATATGGTAGACTCTCATCCCAAGTGCGAGGATGTTTTGAGTGGTACATCTGCAAAATACGAAGAGTCATTCGGTTCACTACCTCAGTTTGCCCATCTGTCTACTCATTATAATTTACAAAGGTCAAAGGTGAATCATCATTAAAGAAGGCCATAGGGATCTGCACAGGAAGTACTGGTGGTGTAGGGATTGTTGGTCTAGGTTAAACACTAGCTAAACGCGGTCTAGGTCTAATAGCAGGTAATTCTTGCAAAGGTCCAACGGATCTTGACCTAGTAACAAGTCGGCGAGCTAGTTCAAGAAATTCAAGGTAAACTTTATAGGTTTAGACTTGATCTTTGCAAACATAAGGGTAAGTCTATTGCAAGAATGGATATTTGTAGTCACTTATCCCATATAATGAGATATTTATGGAATATTTGCTTAAAATGCAAAGGCTTCAGTTCAAATTCAGAATTCTGACAACTTTCTGTAAATATCTAACCAATTGTCCTTAAGGAAGCAATATTTGTACTCAAACTCTTCAAATTGTTGAGTATCGATAGGATCTTTATGGAAACACTTAAAGCTTTGAGCTGAACTAAGAAATTTCAAAATAATTCTTCACAGAGATGCAATCAGACTCATCTCGATGATGAATTCTTTCAAATTCTAGTGATCTGGCCCTCCTAGCACCAAAAACCTATTGATGCATTTGTTAGTCACAACAACAAGAAATAAAAGTTTCACTCAAACCTCTATTTATCTTGAAAGATATGATGAATTTAGAGAATTCATAATCCCAAGTCTCCATGCGTTAGGTCATAATGATTTTATTATTACTCAGGGTTTGATGTGATATGTTCTTTTCCAATAGGGACCTTATGTACTTTCTAGGAATTCTCATCCAAATATTGACTTTGTTTCACCTGATCTGCATGTATTCTCAACATATTGCATCAGATTCTATAATCCTTAGCTAGGATGTGCATACATTTGTGTAAATTGTTCTAAGTTTGATCAATTCTTCTGAAAACTATCTCCAACTAGATTATTTTGATGTTCTTTCTAACTTTGATTAGTTCTAAAATTCTATCAATTTGAACTAATCCTCACTTCGTTATCCCAAATTCACTCAAATATTATGCAAATAAGAAGGTATTTCACTATCATTTTCATTATTTGCATGATATTTACAATGATATGTTATTCTTCTCAAATATGCTAAGGATATGCAATTATCTACGTCAATTCAACATATTTTCTCTGTTTGCTTGTTATTTATCATTATTTTGCAGCTCTGCATGATTATTTATGAAATTGGAATGAAATAGAATAAAAACAAACTAAAATTCTAAAATTATTGAAATTATTGAAAATACTAAAAATATTGAGTTTCGATCAATGATCCACATGCAACTTTGATACTTTCATGAAAACAGAGATAAACCAAACCATGTTTCACTAGCACAGTCCACAATTACACATGACAAGTGCTAATCTTCAAAGGATAAGATGATCACAACATGCACTAGTTGAAATGCACGTCTGGAGAGTGCAACAATTCATAGTAACATATCAGGAAATCATCCACAAGATTACACAAGTTTTATAGTGAGGTAGTAATCTAATTCTCCATTATCATTCAATATTCTAAAATATGCACATTTACATTTGATCTTGAGAGAGAACCATGGGGAACCACAAAGTTGCACAATTGTAAACTTGGTGTTTGCAAGTTCATCAATTCAATCTAAATTCAACTCGTAATAATTTACAAATGACAATCCATATCCTTTTATAGAATAAGGATAGAATTCTGCTACAATGATCCAATGGTTAGGAGCCAATCAAGATGATCAACGATCAAGAATAGTGGCACATGATTGTCAATTGGCAATCATTGGTGGAGGATAGTTGGCAAAAGAAGAATATTCCTAGCATCTTTGACTTGGTCTTCAGGATCTTCTTAGTTAGCTTCTTCTTTAGATTCTTCTTCTATTGACCCTTCAGTTATTTTGAATCTAGTATCAATGCCCTTGAAGAATGCATATGCACCAACTTCTTTATTTATTTCATCTCAGTTCTGCACCTTAGCTTTCTCTTTAGCATGTTCTTGGGCTTTTAGTTGTTCTTTCAATGTTATCCATCTATTTGTCCTATTATCTAACTCCTCATTATAGGCATCTATCTTTGACTCCATGTTTATTGCCTTATCAATAATATCTTCAGAGAAGTGTTGGATTGGATCCTCTATTGCTAGGATGAAGTTACCCTTGAATTCCTGAATAGCATCATCCTCACCTTAATTTCTAGCTTTGCCTTCTACTCCACCCTCTAACTTCTTCAAAATGCACCCGTCTCTGCATGCATTAGTCAGTTCAATGTGCTCCAGATAGCATAATGCTTCCAGTAGCATCATACATAGTTAGAGGGGATCTATAGTTGTATGACCATGAAGTATTATGAAGGACACAACACTAGGACTTGGATGGAAAAAACCTAACGGTTACTTATATCTATACCTTCATGAAGGTTAGGGCCACTTCCAGGAAGAAAGGTGTGCACGAGAATGTTGGTCTATGGTTGGAGGTAAAGCACTCGGATGATGCTCTCCCTCCCAAGAAGAAGGCATGCCGAGACTTGTGAAGATAGATATCAATATTCCAGATGCAGTGTACTCCATGTTATGACTTAAGTCAGTCAAATTTATGAGGTAAAACTATTCTTTATGCCAAGTGCAATTTATGTATTGAAATGAAAAGTGAAAGGATTTCTCTATGTTTCTATCTTCGATTATGTTATGATTTCAAAGTTGAAATTACATAGAAAGTTGTACTTTATTTCTTATGATTATGCAAATGTTACTTAATTAAAAAAAATTCTCTCATGTTTACCATGATTATTTACTTTCTTACAAATTCTTAAGTTTCTTCGAGTAATATGTGAAGGCATGTTACAAGTTGACCTAGGGTTTGATAAATATCTTAATCTAATATATTCTTTCCTTATCATTCCTGAGCACAAAATCAGCAGCTGAGTCCTCATCCATCTTGTAGTGACTTGGCTTGGTTTTGTCCTTGAGTGTTAATGTGAAAGGAGGGTTTGATTTGATAAACCTTTAACATCATTTCACCCCTTTCCCATTTTACATTAAACATTTTGGTGAACCTAGAGCAGCGATCATTTGGCATCTTTCTAAGTGTTGTAATCAATCCTTGCATTCATTCATATCATATTTGTCATCTTGCATTGGAAAATCTTACATACATTTAAAAAAAATTGAAAAAAACAAGCATTCTAGGCTTGCATATAGACATAGTTTTGCATGATTTGCATTGCATATGATTAAAAGATTTAATTTTCTGATATTTGATCCTTATTACATTAATTCATCATTAATTCATATCAAATCTTGCATTTGAGGGATTCATTTTCTAGGGTTTTGCTTAAAAAAACGTTGCATTTTTCATATAACCTAGTAATTCCAAAAACTAGGGTTTGTAGTCAAAATCTTATTTTCAGATTTTGCTACCCTTCAAAACGTTCATTCAAATCTGATTTTGAATTGTCGTGTTGCTTCATCTTGGATACTTTTGCACCCTTTCTTTACAAACTTCACTTTTTGCAATTACACATTATGTATTTCAACATTAGGCAATTTCATAGTTTCCTTACAACCCTTTACACAAACTTTAATTTGTCATTGTGTGAAGCACTTTTCACATCACATCACTTTGTTTGAAGTGAAATTAGTGAGATTTTGATTTTCAAAAACCCTATTTCCTTTAACTAGTACCTTGGTGTGTAAAGGTCTTGTTGATGCGTTTGTTAGTCACAACAATAAGAAATAGAAGTTTCACTCAAGCCTCTATTTATCTTGAAAGATATGATCAATTCAGGGAATTCATAATCCCAAGTCTCCATACGTTAGGTCATAATGATTATGTTATTACTCAGGGTTTGATGTGATATGTTGCTTTCCAATAGGGGCCTTACGTACTTTCTAAGAATTCTCGTTTAAATATTGATTTTGTTTCACCTGATCTACATGTATTCTCAACAAATTGCATCAGATTCTATAATCCTTAGCTAGGATGTGCATACATTTGTGTAAATTGTTCTAAGTTTGATCAATTCTTCTAAAAACTATCTCCAACTAGATTATTTTGATGTTCTTTCTAACTTTGATTAGTTCTTATGAAATTCTATCAATTTGAACTAATCCTCACTTCTTTATACCAAATTCACTCAAATATTATGTAAATATGCAGGTATTTCACCGTCATTTTCATTATTTGCATGATATTTACTATGATATGTTATTATTTTAAAATATGCTAAGGATATGCAATTATCTACGTCAATTCAACATATTTTCTCTGTCTTCTTGTTATTTATCATTATTTTGCAGCTCTGAATGATTATTTATGAAATTGGAATGAAATAGAATGAAAACAAATTAGAATTCTAAAATTATTGAAATTATTGAAAATACTAAAAATATTGAGTTTTGATCAATGATCCACATGCAACTTTGATACTTTCATGAAAAGGGAGATAAACCAAACCATGTTTCACCAAGACAATCCACAATTACACATGGCAAGTGCTAATCTTCAAAGGATAAGATGATGACAACATGATGCACTAGTTGAAATGCACCTCTACGGAGCACAACAATTCACAGTGACATATTAGGAAATCATCCACAAGATTACACATGTTTTATGATGAGGTAGTAGGGTCCTGCCACAATAATGGGTTACACTTTCTGACACACCCTAATTTTTGCTGAAATCACATATTTTTAGAAAATATAATGATTTAAGCCTTGAAATGTTCCATTTAAAGGATTTTAATTAAGGAGGGTTTTATCAAACCCCCTTAGATTAAAACCCCCTTGGATAGAACTCCGCTAGTTTTAAACCATACATATAATGGAGTCTCCTCTACACCTATCAAAATGCTGATAAAAAACCACTTTTGATTTACCTTTTGGGAGATCAAATGAATTCATTTAAAATTTATGTTTTGTACGCATATAGTCCTTACTATAAGCTTCCCAAAAAGTATAATTTTAAATATATTTAGTTTGATTATTATATTTATTTTTTATTTCTTGTGAATGTAGGTTTTTAACCGAACATCAAGTTCTCTATTCTACACACATAGAAAATTAGTAAATTACTGAAAAAAAAATCTAAAAAATATCTATGCCCTAGGTATTGATGTCCTTGTTTCAACAATTTTTTTTTTGAATTTTGATACATATAGAAAAAGTTATGTTTTACAGAATACGCCTATGTCTAAATTATAATTGGTTTGACTTCAAAACTTAATTAAAAAAAATATTTAATAAAACATTATAAAACCAAATGCATGCCCTATATATTGGTGTTACCAATCTAAATTCAAAAGAATTAGAATGTTATCCTTTGTAAAAAAATGCTATGTGCTATAGAATACACATCACTTTAAAAAAATGTTGTTTACTATTAAAAACTAGTTATCAAAGGAGACACAAATAATTTTACAATGTAACTCCAATTTTTTTAAAAAATTATATATTTAGAATCTATAAACAAAATCTCACAAATCACTAGTTTGCATCATCTTCAAATTCCTAACGGTTTAGCGGCTATAGGTGTCAGAAAGTGAAGATTTAGTTCAAAATGTTGATTTCAAAGTCAAGTTTGGCCAAAAAGTGTAACCCATTATTGTGGGATGACCCAGTAATCTAATTCTCCATTATCATTCAGTATTCTAAAATATGCACATTTACATTAGATCTTGAGAGAGAACCATGGGGAACCACAAAGTTACAGAATTGTACACTTAGTGTTTGCAAGTTCATCAATTCAATCTCAATTCAACTCCTAATAGTTTACAAATGACAATCCATATCCTTTTATAGAACAAGGATATGATTCGGTTACAATGATCCAATGGTTAGGATCCAATCAAGATGATCAATGGTTAAAAATAGTGGCACGTGATTCCTAGTTGGAAATCGTTGGTGGAGGACAGTTGGCAAAAGAAGAATATTCTTAGCATCTTTGACTTGGTCTTCAAGATCTCCTTAGTCAGCTTCTTATTCAGATTCTTCTTCTGTTGACACTTCAATTATTCTAAATCTACTATCATTGCCCTTGAAGAATGCATATGCCCCAACTACTTTATTTATTTCATCTTTATTCTGCACCATAAATGTCTCTTTAGCATGTTCTTGGGATTTTAGTTGTTCTTTCAACGTTATCCATCTATTTGTCCTGTTATCGAACTCCTCATTATAGGCATCTATCTTTGACTTCATGTTCATTGCCTTATCAATAATATCTTCAGAGAAATGTTGGATTGGATCCTCTATTGCTAGGATGAAGTTATCCTTGAATGCCTTAATAGAATCATCCTCATCTTGATTTCCAACTTTGCCTTCTACTCCACCCTCTAACTTCTCCAAAATGGCTAGCTCCTCTGCCAGAAGTTCATGTGCCTTTATGCTGATATCAACTGCTTTTGCATTGCATCTCTTCAAAATAGACACTTCAAACTTTATATCTTCTATCCAGAGGTCCATGTTGGGAATTGCTTGAAGTGTCAAAATCTTATTAGTTACGAGAACCTGATCATCCACTTTCCTCATGTCCTTGACCATGGTCAAGAGCCAACTGCTTTGAACTAGCCTATGGCCTACTTCCTTCTTCAATGCATCTTCTTTGCCCTTCATTTGGCTAAGCATATACCAATTTGATAATGATGCTCTTATTACTTTCTCTCCTTCCTCCAAAAATCTTACAAACCATTTATTCATCACAATGGCTTGATGCTTTTGTGCATCCAACCCAATTATTTCTTGATGTGACACCAGAGATAAAGGTGTAGCTATTGTTATTGGGACATTTACAGGGGTGACCAACCCTTTTATGAAAGCTTGCAATTGAGAAATTTGCCCTTTATACTTCTTATTTTTGGCATTGGCCTTTGTTATCCTGGTTGCTACTGCATCTATACTTTCTCTTAACTCTTGGATATCCTGATCTGCAGTTGTATGCCCCAGGTCTATAGTAGTCACTTGGAATTCACATGCACTAATCTCCCCTTTATTCTTATCAACTGTAGGTATAGCTAATTGAGCTGTCCTCTTTTTGGTGGCAGGATCTGACCTTATTGCAGAGGTTGCCCTCTCCCTACACTTGGGCTTTGTAGCCTTAAGTGAAAACAATTATTGAATATTAAAATCAAAAGAATCTTGAATAGGAGGTTGAATTACCTCAAGTGCCAACCAATTGGGTGCACTAGATATTGGTCCTTACTAACCAGTTTACTCAATGTGAGCATCATGCACATCTGCATCTTTGTGTTTTGGAGCCTCTACACTCACTTGCTTCTAACTTTGATCTTTCTCAACATCTTTAGATGCTTTGTCCTTAATTTGTAATACTTCTTTTTCTAGTTCTTATCCATCATGCATATCCATGCAAACATCTACATCTTCTTTACTTTTATCTTCAGGGGTATCCTCATGTACTCCCATATCTTGATCCTATGTATCATGTTCATCCTGGATCTTGGGAATATTCACATTCTATTCCCCTTGGTGACTATTATCTAGAACATCCGGATATAAATCATAATTTGTTCCCATTTTCTTTTCTTTTGGATCTTGTCCATCACCTTTATCTCCTAGACCTTCATGTCCGAATATTGATACCTCTTGCTCTTTTGGACCTACTTGTCTAGATATAGATGCTTCTTGCTCTTTTTCCTTCATCTCAATATGTCCCCCTTCACTTCTCAGAACATTTTGTTCTGGGTGCTAGGTCTGGATATCCATATTTGTTTGGGTATCCACATTCATCTGGATATCCCTTTCTTGCATTTGACTATCTTTAACAAGTTCTTCTTTATCACCATCCACCAGTTGGTATGTTAAGTCTATGACTTTAGGACTGGTGATGGTGTCCACTAGGACATCTAGGTGTCTTGTTTGCACTTCCATCTTAGGAGATCCGAGCTCATTTATAACCCTTACATTTTGTGATGCTTATAGAGTGCCTTGGGGTGTTAGGGCAGTATGCCTCAGCAAGTCTTCAAGAGGATTGGCTGTCACATCTCTTGTTACTTCATCATCTATTAAATCAATTGTTTTACTCAAGGGGAAAGTCTGATCAGTCATCTTCTTTACTTCTTCTTCCCTTGCTTCCTTGGCTAGTTCATTCTTAACTACAATAATTGTTGAAATGGGCACATTATGTTGGAATTCCTTATGATTGTTTAGGGTAAAATATGAAGAGAGTTTGTTTAGGGTTTGATTTTAATGGTTTATGTTGATCCTCCTTTCACCACTAAACATTCAAGCATATTCAGTCGACTAGAGGAGTCTACTACAGGCTTCTTGTCACTTGGAACATAGGGGAAGATTGGAATTGTGTGAATTTGTTGTTTAATTAAGCCCAATTATGCTCAAAACCCTAATTTCATAAATTTGTGAACAAACAGACAAATTATGGAAAATGATCGCACATAGAGATATCAAATGACAATCAAATGCGTACCAAATTTTGAAGTTTGGTGTATGGAAAAGTAGGGGACTAATGGGTGGGTGCCCTAGTCTAGTGCCACAATTTTCTTAGGGATCTGGGAATCATGTCTACAACCTGTTCCTGATGTTCTAGAAATTTTCCAGTTGCGGGATCTGGAGGACTAATGAGCAGGTGCCCAAGTCTAGGCCCCTATTTTCTTCTCTGATCTGCAATCTTGACAGTCTGCACTACTCTCCTACAACTCCACTTCTTCTGCTTTCACAACTTGTAACCTACAATCACAAAAAAATGGGTTGGGGGTTGTCGTGTTTAGAGGCTTGCCTTAGTAAAGTCCTAGAGAGACATTCAAGTCTTCCCAATAGCGTTGTCAAATAAAGAGTGTGTATCCCTACGGGATAGATACAAAATTCAAATGATAAATGATAGAAAACATAATTGATATCACCTTGTAGTGAAGATCTCATGGGAGAAAGATTATCTTCATGTCATGAGGAGATGGATGCCAAATCTGCAAATACAAACACAAGAACAACACAAAATACTACTCTGTAACATAATGAATGCCTTGAATAACTTTCACATAAGCTCTTGAATCAAAAATTCCATCCAATTTCCATCTAGTTTTCAAATGAATCACTAATCATGCTTATATATGCAACGACAAACATTCCTACTAAGAATTTTGTAATTCAAACTTACCGTGTCAGCATAGGACCTAAATAACGGTCATAAACTGACACTTTGAAATTGGTCCTAACATAAAATAAGGTAGGACTAGGGTACGAGTGCCCAAGTCCTCCCCCTATTTCAGGAAGGATTTATGTTAAGTGCACCCCCTGAGTCCCAATTGCCATGAAACTTCAGGATTTTCTCATCAGGAGTCATCAAAATCATGCAAGATGCTCTAAATGCATTCTAAAGGACCTAGGAGCTAAACCTTAAGAGGAAAAAGCCCCCAAGGTTACTTTTTCTGACATAACATTTAGCCCCCACTTTAATGTATGTATAAATGCAAGGCCAATACATGCATTAAAGTATGATCAACAAACACAACAAACACACCAAGCATGAAGAAGACACGCCAATCACAGAGAAGATAGTAACAAGCACACAAAACATAGAGAAGGCAACATTGAAGACACACAAAACACAGTGAATGCAGTGAAGATAGTGATGATTTTATTTCTTTTTGTTTTTCTCATTTTCATATATATAAAATGTAGATGCAAGTACAAGGAAAGTAAACACACCACCCATAATGTAGGAGAGACTCATCGCCACCAGTCTTTAAACTGCATATGGGGCAACAGACACGCAATACAAATCAAGCACGCCATACAAATCCCAAAGCATAGGAGGGACTCATCGCTACCGGTCTTTAGACTATGCTTGGGAACAAACACACAATACACACACACTTGGAAGACACAAAGAAAACATGACAAACGAGCGATAGAGTGTTCCTATTTTTAGGTTCATTACCATCTCAGGCACACATCGATGATTGCGCTTCGCCACAACAATCGCCGAAGACACTCTTAAGGGTTAAGTTAGTCACAGAACCACTCCCCTCTTCCACAAAGGACTTTTAGAAAATGATAGGATGTGCACTCTCCACGAGAAATACACCATCCCTGCCTCCATAGAGGGCTTAAGATAAAAATGATATACGCGATATCCCGCCTCCACATAGGGCTTAAATGATTGCAATAGATTTCAAACAAATCTCAGAGTGCAGGAGGAACTCATTGCCACTAGTCTTTAAGACTACACCTGAAAAAAAAGCACACTTTACTAGCATCTAAATCAGATAGCTTACCTTATATATGCCCCCACCTTAAGGTGGTTGATGTCATGTACCGATATCAAGAACGTTAAGGTAAGAAGAAAACACACAAGGGAACATGAACTCTTGCAATGCCCATGCCCCCTGGAGGTGACATGTATTTTACGATCGCCAAATGTTCCCACAAACACATCCCTGCAGGAAAGGTGTTAGTGTCCATATAATCATGATAAACAACAATGCATATCATCATTCAAATAAAGAGCCAAGGTTATACTATAGATTTAGAGACCGAGTATAACTGTGGGGCTATACCATAGAAATCTCAAAACTGAGTGTAACCAAGGCGAGATTCAAAGACAAACAAAGTGCACGGAGTAGTAGTATTGTTATGATTTGTAAGTTTGATAAGACAACATCAAGATCACATGAAATAATTCTACTAGCCAAGCATCAGATACTATATATCAACCCCATCATCACATATGGACTTGTTCCATTTTTTGATTTCTTGCTGAAGGCACACTAGGTCCGTATCAGTATAATATTTTTTGTCGTCATCCGCCCGCTAGATAGAAACACTAGAGGAAGGGAAATAATAAATCAAGAGAGGAGAGACAAGTGCCTTAGGGACAATCACATAGGAGGGTACCCCCAAGTCAGCAACCGCAATGCTATGTCCGTAAGACACAACACACAACAATGAAAATAGAGGAGAAGCAATATAGAAGAATGCTGATACAAATAGAAGAAGGTCACAATAGAGGCGGTCTCCCAATATCCTAGACCTTACAAGAGAATCAAGGGTCATCCCAGGAGGCCTAAACAACACATAACACATCACGGAGGAAACACAACACGGAGGTAAAGGGTTAGAAATACTTATCTGATACAACCCAATGCTAACAACATGTATATCTAGGAGTAGGCCACCCTTGAGAGAAACTAGAATAGGTGCTACAACAAGTGTGGCTTAGGGAGGGACAAATACACTTATTCACTATCCTATTAAGAGGTGGAAGAAGTGATTTGTTCTTAGTGACCTTGACATCCATCCATAAGGGATTTAATGTGAGACCTTTCCTCATCCACTAGTGCTACATCTTTTGAAGAGAGAGCATAGGAATGAAGGGAAGGTAAGGTGTTGTGAGGATAATTGTTGGTGATTGTATCTCTAGTGGAGCTCAAAGAATATGCAATCAAGTTTTTCACATCCTTAGTGATATCTGAGGGACATAAACATTCACCCAAAGGAAGGGGATCAAGGGTCTTTACTTCCTTGGTAATGTCCAAAGTACTTGAATATTCCACTAAAGGAGGAAGATTGATAGTATGATCCATAGAGGTTTCATGCACTATGATAGGGAGAGAGTTTTATTGTTGTTAGATGAAAGCTCATTGTCTACCCATGGAATGTTCTTGGTTGGAGAGGCTTCTTTATTCACTAATACTTCACCTTGGCTAGAGAAATCATTGTAAGAAAGAGGTGGTGGGAGCTCTTCATTCACTAATGCTTCATCTTGGCCAGAGAGAGCATTAGAATGAAGAGATGGTGGTATGATGTTAAGAGATGTGTTAATGAAATCATCCTCTTGCATCGAAGTGTTCTCATAATGAGGAACAACTTTAGGAGAAGGATCATAGGGTAAACCTAAGTTATCATCACATGTATTAGCAATAGGAGGCGTAGTGGAATGTCCAATATAGATAAAGTCATCTAATGTTTCATCTAACATATTGAAGTCATCACTACTAAACGATGCAAACAATGTTTCCAAAGATGAATAACAAGGAGTATCCATGATGAAATGATTGAAGAAATCAGGTCTTGAAATAGTAAAACTCACAAATTTCACAATCAATCAAGTTAATAACAAGACAAGATAACTGAGACAGTTTCACACCAAATCACTTGTTTGAGGGAAACGGGTAGAAATACACATAGATTCCACAAAAAACAAAGTGAATAGGAGGAAAGAGTAAAAAACAACAAGGTCCAATTGATTATTTTAGAGTTTTTTATCAAGAGATGTGAACAAAGTGTATAAACACCTAATGTTGAAATACACAATGTGTGTTTTAACAAATGTGCCAATTTTCACAAAAAGCTATGAAATGAAGCAAAATTTTGAGATTATCAATGAATGTAGGCTTGAATATGAGTGAAAGATATAAAAATAAAGGTATCTAAGATGAATTCAAGATCATATTTTAAAATATTTTCAATGCTTATGCAAAGAACAAGTGCAAACCGATGTATGAATATGACCTAAAATGCTTGATTTTTTCAACTTTTTCAATGCAAATAAGTCAAAGAATAGGTGTTGTGAGGAAATTGATTAGGGGAAGAAAATAATATGTCTAAAATTTATCCAATAAAGCAATAATATCCTTCACAACACACTTTTGATGCAAACCTAGGGTGATGACAAGTCAAAACCTAGTGAAAATACACTAAAATATGCAATTTTGCACAAAATTTTCAATGCAAAGACCCAATAAAAAGGGTGTTGTAAAGAATTTTAGGAGGTGTAGCAGATTATAACAGTAATATCAGTCACCTAAAGCCATAAAATTTGATACAACATGCTTATAGTACCAATCTAAGTCAAACCCTAGGGAAAATAAAGCCAAAATATGCAATTTTCCACCAAATCTAAATGCAAAGGCCTAATAAAAAAGGGTGTTGTAAATAATTTGAGGAGGAAAAGTAGATAATAACCCTAATAATATCCAATTAATGTATAAAAATCCTTTACAACATGCCTATGGTGCAAATCTAGAGAGACGATAAGGCCAAAATCTAGTGAAAAAGCAAGGTTTTTAAACCCTAGGCATGAAATTTTGCAAGCAAACCACTATGATGCAACACTACAGTTAGAAATTAGTCCTAATGAGTGTTTTAAAAGGGTAGTAAAATCTGAAACAAGATTTTGACTACAAACCCTAGCTAATGCAAAACTAGGTTATATGAAAAAATGCACAATTTCAAGCAATTTATAACAATTTGATCATGAAAATGCAATCTAAATGAATAGTGAATAAAAATTTTCTATATTTTAAATCAAATCTAA
This sequence comes from Cunninghamia lanceolata, assembly GCA_027924645.1. Lineage (NCBI taxonomy): Eukaryota > Viridiplantae > Streptophyta > Pinopsida > Cupressales > Cupressaceae > Cunninghamia > Cunninghamia lanceolata. Next base: position 807,691 of record BSBN01000429.1, on the reverse strand, counting down.
TGATAATGAAAGAAATTTATTGAAATTAAATGCAAACTAATTCAAATTATTTGAAAATGCAAGCTAAAAATGCCAATTTTTTTCAACTTTTTCAAAATTTTCAATTTTTTTGTAATTTTTCAAATGAAATAAGATGATCAATGATATGAATGAATGTAACCTAAAGTACAACACTCAGCAAGGCGCAAAATTCAAAAGAACACGGGTTCACCAAAATGTTTTAAAAGGGTAGTAAAATCTGAAACAAAATTTTGACTACAAACTCGGGGGCTAAATGTTATATCAGAAAATTTCCCCTTGGGGGCTTTTCCCTCTTAAGGATTAGCTCCCAGGTCCTTTAGAATGCATTTATAGCATCTTGCATGATTTTGATGACTCCCGATGAGAAAACCTTGAAGTTTCATGGCAATTTGGACTCAGGGGATGCACTTAACATAAATCCTACCTGAAATAGGGGGAGGACTTGGGCACCCACGCTCTAGTCCTGCCCTATTTTAGGTCAAGACCAATTTTAAAGTATCAGTTTATGACCATTATTTAGGTCCTATGCAGACACGGTAAGTTTGAATTACGAAATTCTTAGCGGGAATGTTTGTAGTTGCATATATAAGCATGATTAGGTTATCATCTGTAAACTAGATGGAAATTTGATAAGAATTATGATTTGTGAAAATGATTCAAGGTATTCATTGTGTTGCAGAGCAGAATTTGTGTTGTTCTTGTGTTTGTATTTGCAGATTTGGCATCTATCTCCTCATGGCATGAAGAAAATCTTCCTTTCATGAGATCTTCACTACAATGTGATATCAATTGTGTTTTCTATCATTTATCACTTGGATTTTGCCTCTATCCTGTAGGGATATGCACTCTTTATCTGAAAATGGTGTTCGGAAGACTTGAATGTCTCTCCAGGACTTGACTGAGGCAAGCCTCTAAACACCACAACCCCCAACCCATTTTTCTATGATTGTAAGTTACAGGTTGCAAAAGAAGAAGAAGTGGAGTTGCAGAAGAGTAGTGCAGACTATCAGAATTGTAGATCAAAGAAGAAAATAGGGACATGGACTCAGGCACCCACTCATTAGTCCTTCAGATCCCGCAACAGAAAAATCTCTAGAAGAATAGGAACATGTTGTAGACAAGGTTCCCAGATCTTGACAAAAACTATGGCACTGGACTAGGGCACCCACTCATTAGTTGTTGACTTTTCTATTTTCTAAACTTCAGAATCTGGTACGCATTTGACTGTCATTTGATATCTCTGTGTGCGAACATTTTCTGTAATATGTATGTTTGCTCATGAATTCATGTAAGTAGGGTTTTGAGCATAATTGGGCTTAATTGAATAACAAAATCATACAATTCCAATCTTCCCCTATATTCCAAGTGACAGGAGATCTGTAGTAGACTTTCTACTTGATTGAATGTCCTTGAATGTTTAGTGGTGAAAGGAGGATCAACACAAACAACTATCAAAATCAACCCTAAACACTTCCACACTAAACATTTTGGTGAACCCATTTTTTTAATGAAATTTGCACCTTGCTAAGTGTTTTACTTTAAATTTACATTCACTTCATTCATTCATTTCATTGTTCATCTCATTGCATTTGAAAAATTATAAAAAATTTGAAAAATTGGAAACATTTGAAAAACATTGGCATTTTTAGCTTGCATTTTCAAATAATTTAAATTATTTTACATTTAATACATTTATGTCATTATCATCAGATCTAATTTAAAATATAGAAATTTTTCATTCACTATTCATTTAGATTACATTTTCATGATCAAATTGTTAAAAATTGCTTGAAATTGTGCATTTTTTTCATATAACCTAGTTTTGCATTAGCTAGGGTTTGTAGTCAAAATCTTGTTTCATATTTTAATACCCTTTTAAAACAATCATTAGGAATTATTTCTAACTATAGTGTTGCATCATAGTGGCTTCCTCACAAAATTTCATGCCTAGGGTTTGAAAACCTTACTTTTTCACTAGATTTTGGCCTTATTGTCTCTCTAGATTTGCATCATAGGTGTGTTGTGATGGATTTTATGGTTTTAGGTGACTAATATTACTATTATAATCTACTTCCACTCCTCAAATTATTTCCAACACCCTTTCTATTGGGTCTTTGCATTGAAATTTGGTGAAAAATTGCATATTTTCACTATATTATCCCTAGGGTTTGACTTAGATTTGGACTCCAAGCATGTTGTGATGGATTTTATGGATTTAGGTGACTGATATCACTATTATAATCTACTGAACCTCCTAAAATTCTTTACAACAACCTTTTTATTGGGTCTTTGCATTGAAATTTTGTGAAAACTTGCATATTTTAGTGTATTTTCACTAGGTTTTGACTTGTCATCACTCTAGATTTGCATCAAAAGTATGTTGTGAAGGATATTATTGATTTATTGGACTGATATTAGACATATTATTTGTTGTCCCTAATCAATTTCCTTACAACACCTTTTCTTTCACTTGTTTGCATGGAAAAAAGTTGAAAAAATCAAGCATTTTAGGTCATTTTCACATATAGTTTTGCACTTGTTTCTTGCATAAGTCTTGAAAGCCTTTTGGAATCTGATTTGGCACTGATTTTTAAAAAAAAAAAATAATACACATGGCACCTCATGTCATTTTTCCATGGTATCTTTGCATGCATTTTTTAAAGATCTTGAATTTGACCAATTTTTAACCTTCATGAGTGAACATCTTGCGATATTAGAAAGCTTAACTGAGTTCATCTCCATGAGTAGTAGTGAAAAAGATAATTATAATAGCACTTCTCCTATATCTACTACATGGGATGATGACATAAACTTGTCCTCTGGTCATTCTTTCAAAAATGATTCTTCCCATGAGGATATACTAGTACAAGACAATGAAATCACTGATACCTTCCCAACATCAAGAGAAACACAACTTTTACAAGACATCATGCCTCCTACAACTACAATAGAAGAACAAATATTTCACGATGTTGAGGATCCTATTGATGTGAAAACACATGTAACTAATGAGGAAATAAACAAACTTGACAATGAACTAGCTAAATTTCAAGCATTTATAGAAAATGAAAGGATAGCAGACCAAGCTATACCTGTTATTCATAACATAAGAGAGTTACTAAAAGAAGGATACAATGGTGTTAATGTTATTAAAGGTTTAACACATATAATACAACATAATGTTATGCCACAATATAATTTAGACTATTACACATCTCTTATGAACACATACCCTTAGGTAGTAGAAGACTTCGCACACCACATTGAAAATGATGAGTATGAAAATTCTCTTAGTTAAAACTTATGATGATGAGGATGATAATGATTCAACACCTAAACTTCTTAACAACACTTTACCTTTATTTCACTCTAATGCTCTCCCTGGCCAACAAGAAGCATTAGTGAATGCGGAAAGAGATCTCACAAAACAACAAGCTTATTATGACTACGATGAAGATGACTATCTGAACAATGATGAAATAATTGGCATAATAGAAGTAAACAAGGAGAAAATTGAGAATGCACCTCATCCATGGGAAAATGGCATTGATTTAATTGTTGACAAAGGTTAGTTTGGTTGCCCCGACAAGTAAGTATTTCTACCCCCTTACCTCTCATGTTGTGTTTCCCCCGTGATGTGTTATCTATTGTTTAGGCCTCCTGGGACGACCCTTGATTCTCTTGTAAGGTTTGGGATACCAAGAGACTGCCTCTATTGTGACCCTTCTTCTATTTGTATCATCATTCTTCTATATTACTTCTCCTCTATTTTCACTATTGTGTGTTGTGTCTTATGGACATTGTTGGCAAGAGACACTGCTCTAGTATGGATCTATATGTTGTCATTGATAGAAAAAAGGATTAGAGATCCTATCACCATGACAGGAAGAGATATCTCTGGAAGAACATATGAGATTCCAGGTCTAATTGATAGAAAATGGCTAAGTATGGGAAGTATGTAGAGTAGAGGACAGTAAGCTGGACAGTATGCCTCCATAGATGATGATCCGATAATGCAGTTTAGGAATGATGTTCTTAATTGTTTGATAGTGTTATGCCTCAGAGATTATGTCCTAACTTCCTCCAGAAGTCATCTTGAAGAAATATCTAAGTCTGGGTAAGCAAAGGCTTAACAGGATCAGTGAATAGGGCATAGTGCAGTGGTCCTCATTCCTCCACAGATAAGTATTTTGTTATGTGGTTGTAAGGTGTTGTAAACACTTGTATGAAGTGTCTTATTCCAGAGTTAGGAGATCTGAAGTCCACCGGAAGGTTAGCTACAAGCTGCTAAGTATCGACATAGTATTTGACAGAGTTTAACAAAGAGAGTCTGAGTTCTAGTGGTCCGCATTTCTCTGCAGATGACACCATGCCTTGCGGTACTGAAGTTGAGTTTGGGAATGTGTAAAGAGTCTTTGATATGATTCTAGAAGTGTTTTGTGATTTGCAGTAGAAGTTGCAAGTCAGTAGATGAACTTGTTAAGCATGCTCTTGAGGAACAGACTGACTGGTGAGATAAATCATGATGTGGAGAAAGGATAGTGTGTGAAAGATCTATGTAAGTAATTGAATGATTAGAGCCGACCTATATGAACACATTTGGGGGAAGATTGGGGTCCGTACAACCCATAATGCATTGGATTGAGCGACAAGGTACATCTTTCTATGCACATGTTTCACTTCTTGGATGCCAACCTGATTATGGAGTAAATCATGATGTGGATATATAACGGTGATGAAATTTGGTTGAGTGAAGGGGAAGTATAGGTGTGATGCAAAGATGTGAATAGTAGAGCAAAGTTAGAGGATCAACAACGATGAAGACTTGGAATTCATAATACATTTGTTAAATGACTGCACCCTGGCATAGTAGTAGATGCCTAAGTAGTATTCAGTTATCATGTGTGATCTGAGTGGAAGCATGTTTTTTGTCATCAAGGCAGTGAGCCTCCAGTTGGGTTTAATAGCCCTTAGGGTTTAATAGCCCTTATTATAATCTTGCTAGGTTTAGGGTTGAGGCAGTAAGCCTGCTAAACTTCGTTGTACATCATGGCTGTGTGCCAGCATGTTCTAGGCCTATGGTGTGACTAACCCTGAACATCATTTTTGTAAAGATTACAATATATATTTGAGAGCTAATCCTCTCTGTGGTTTTTCCCTTTTTGGGTTTTCCACATAAAATCTTGGTGTTATGTGTCATGCTTTTGTGGATGTTGTTCAGTTGTATATTTTGCTTATGTTTGATTATTCTTTGAAATGGTTAAAAGTAAAAGTTCAAGAAAAGATTTATACAACACTAATTCACTGCCCCCTCCCCCCCTCTTAGTGTTCCTGACAATCAACAATTGGTTTCAGAGCCAAGTTCCTCGAAAGAAGTTTAACAGCTTGAGGAAGATCTAGGATAGTGTGATCATGGCAGCAAGAAGGTATGGAGATTATGAAAGGTACAACCAACTAGAAGTAGCTCTTATGTATCTTGAAAATTCTAAAGCAGAGGTCAGAGATCTGAAGGAAAATCTGAAGCAAGATGATGAATGCATCTTAAAGCTAAAGGAGCAAGTCAAGAAATTCAAAGATAGATACAAAGAAGTCAGTGACCAATTGCTATTAGCAAATGAAGCCCTAAATGATTTGGAAGCAGAAGTTACAAAAAGAACAAAAGCAGAATATGATCTAAACTTGATTGTGAAAAACATATTAGAAGATTGTGCAAAACTTGAAAAAGAAATTATAAGTTTGAAAAAAGATCTGGAAAAGGCAAGAAGTTTTGAAGAAAAATTCAAGATAAGTACTACAAAGCTTGATGAAATGATTGCTAGCCAGAGGAATGCTGATGTCAAACATGGTTTAGGATTTGAGAAAGGTGAAAGTTCAAACTCTGGGCAAATAAGCACTGAGCCAAGGCAAAATAAAGGATACTAGTTCAGAAATCAAAGAAGAAGACCTAGAAGACCTCAAGTAAGACAACCAAATGCTCAAAGGTACCCATCTTTCAATGGTTATTGTAATTCATGCAATAAGTTTGGTCATAAGGCTACTCAGTGTAGAAGTAGAATAAATCAAAAGACTCCATTATTCTCTGGTGAATATTTCAATTGTAAGAAAGTTAGTTATAGTGTAAATGAATGTAGAAATCATATCAGAAAAGGTTTTAACAATGGAAGGAATGAATAGTCATTCAAAGGAAAATGCTTCACTTGCAATAGGATTGGTCATAAAGCTGTTGTCTGCAAAAGTAAAGTAAGTCAGAATCCTATTAGGTGCAATGCATGCTATAAAATGGGACATAGATCAAATGAATGCAGAAGTTCAATAAGAACTAATCTTCAAAATTTCAGGAACAGTCAATCTTTCAATGGAAAGTGTTTTGCATACAATAGATTTGGACATATGGCTAATCAATGCAGATCAAATTCAATCAATGAAAGAAATCAAGGTCAAAAGAATGTGGTGTGCTTCAATTGCAACAATTTTGGACATGTTGCAAGGTTTTGTAGAAGCAGGAATGAGAAGTGAAATCACTACTTTGAAGAAAGGAAAACAAAGCAGAGAAATGACAAGGGAAAATAGAAAGTTGATTTGGTTGAAACCAAGAAAGAAATGAACAAGGTATGGATCAAGAAAGGAGTAATTGAAGTCAGAGATCAATCCACACAAGTATCTAGTGTAGATACCTCCTCCAGGAAGTAAATTGAGAACTCTGGCTTAGGGGGAGTAGTGTAGAAAATTCAAATCCCCTAGCCAAAAATTGGGTGCCAGAATCTGGCACAAAGAAGTATCATGGAATCTGATGTGACACGCCTATTAGAAGAAGAATCGGAAGAAAAGGAGTCAATGTGGTATATTACAGAGCAATCCTAATCGACTATGTTCTACATTAAAGGGTTCTAATAGCTCTTTGGAAATAAGCATTTAATGACATCTAGGTCACGCCGTGCGGAGGATAAAAGGGAACTTGTTTAATCTCAAATCACTTTACGCTCGAAGCTATCAAATACTTAGAGAGATTAGAACAAACTTTGAGCCACAACAACCAAGATTTGAAGGGTTTAGAGAATTTCAGATCAAGGAAACCCTACTCCGGCAAAAGAGGTATTTGCAACTTGAAACCCTACTGTGAAAATTAAACTATTCTGGAAAAATGTATACTCCTCATGTAATCGAGATAGGAAAAATGTCTCGCCCCAAGTTTAAGAAACAATTCTTTAAATTACCGAAAAATGATCCATCAGGGGCATTCTCAATTACTCCACATGGGGTCTTGCATATGGAAGATATCAGGGCATACATTCATACCAAATTAGAAGAATATGACCATATGAAGTTAGGTAAACTATATTTGGACGAATTGACTACTACAGACATTGTGCTAAAAGATGATTACAAAGTCCTAGGAGAAAAGAAATTTGACACCTGGTTGGACTTTCTTCCAATTCTGATTGATGCATGGGTCAAGCTTGTTCTAAGTAGAATTCATGATGAACCCTATTTGATAACTAAAGAATCCATTAAAGCAGTAACTGGTATGAGCTCCTCCGGAAGGGTTCCAGGCATAAAGAAAATGAAGCACAATGTGGTAATGCAGCTAACATGAGCCAAACTTGAGAAGAATGGCCTTACAGTGAATGACACCAGGGATCCAACTGTTAGATTTGCATCAATGATTATAGGATACAAAATATACTTCTCCAACAAAGAAAATTCTATGTCTGCATCATCCATATACATAGCGTATGACATGATAAAAAACAATATTGATTATGATCTTTGTGAATTGCTTCGAAATGAACTTATGGAGAATTTGAAAAGGGCAAAAGAAACTAATCATCATTTCAAATATGGAAAATTGATTACATGTTTACTCTTTTACTTCCTAAAAGAGCTACCTGGTCTAGGAAATGTTATCTGGCTTGACCACATTCCTATAGCTTCTCAAATAAGAAATCATTTACAGAGTTTGGGTAATGCAGATATACAAAATAAAATCTTGTGGAAATATTTTAGAGATTTTCAACAGAAAATGGTAAGAAGGTTCCGGATACTTGAAAAAGTGGTGATAAAGTATGAAAAGGACATTGTATTCATGGTGGATAAAGATAAATGCTTTATGGAAGCTATGGAACCACAAACTGTATGGGTCCCTGCACTAGGTTATGAAGTTGCAGAAGATGTCATGACTGAGTCAGCTAATACACTACTAAGTAAACCTACTGATCCCAAAGAAGACAGATTCGAGACTTTCTTAGAATTATCTTCCAAAATGTTGATGGAACCTGAACAGTCGAAAAGAACATCAGATGAACAATTAAGTAAGGTAGAGACCAAATCAAGAGGATCTGAGTTCACAAGCACTCTAGAAAGGAAAGACAAGAGATCTGAAGAGGAGAGACTAGCATCTAGTCCCAGAAAAAGAATAAGGATCTCATCCATTATAGAAGCCACAATTGAAGGAGAAAAGAAAAGGAAAATTTCACTTTGTAAAGATAAGGTGACAAGAGACACTGCTGCTTTAGCAAAAGAAGTGCTCAAAAAGGAGAAACAAGATTGGGATGAACTAGAATTACTACAGGATCAAATAAATTTGGACATAATGTCTCCGAAACATAAATTTAAGTGGGCTTCAATTGTTCAAGCAAAGGCTCAAGAAGAGTTGTTGAAATCACTTACTGAGGATAGTACCCTAATTGATGAAGCATCTAGAATCTTGGAGAAGCTTCTACCTACCCACAAGAGGGATTCATCCATGCCCCCAGCAAGTCATTTGAAGGGATTAATAAATTTAGTAAGTAATCAGTTTGAATCTTTTGAGAAATCTGTAGAAACAAAAGTAAGGCAGGAATTTGAAGGAAAAAGACTGGAAGAATTAAAGACAATGCTTACCAAGGATAAGATTTTGTTAGATAATTCAATATCCAACATTCAAAGAGCTATGAAAGAAGCTGGAGATGTGTACAAATTTTGCCTATCCTGGCCAAAAGCTACTCAGGAGATTGAAGAAAAGATCAAAGAGCTAGAATAGAGAATGATGAACATCTCTAACAAATTTGATCTGGCAACAAAATCAATTAGAAATAAGGAAGCAAAAGTCATCCACATTCACAATGATCTGACTGATTTTTATAATCAAAAATATCAAATAAAAAGTAGAATGGGACAACTAAGGAGACTAGTTTGCCCTAAATTGGACTCAATGACAAATCTTATTGCAGAGGCTAGGGTAGCTGTACAAACAGGCACACCTTCTGATGTCAATAAGGCATAAGCTTTAGCATTTCTCTACATTGGACACATTCAAATTTTGGACAATGCTCAGAAAGGTTGGGAAAATGAGTGGGCACAGATCAAGAACTTATTTAATGACATTCTCAAATACATGTAATACAAGGAGGTAGATTACACTTGTAAATATGCAGCTAAATACATCAATTTTGAAATTTTGACAAATTTTTGAAGTTTAGATCACACCCTTTGCCATTGATGTCAAAGGGGGAGAAGTAGATCAATGAAAAATAGATAATCATCTCAAGGGGAGCAAGAAAGTATAGTGTCTATAGAAAGGGGGAGCAGTTAGACATTTTTCACTAAGTGTTTGCATCAATGCCAAAGGGGGAGATTGTTGGCAAGAGACACTGCTCTGGTATGGATCTGTATGTTGTCATTGATGGCAACAAGGCTCAGAGATCCTATCACCATGAAAGGAAGAGATATCTCTGGAAGAACATATGAGATTCTGGGTCCGATTGACAGAAAATGGCTAAGTATCAGAAGTATGCAAAGGAGAGGACAATAAGCTGGATAGTATGCCTCCGCAGATGATGATCCAATAATGCGGTTCAAGTATGATGTTCTCAATTGTTTCATAGTGTTATACCTCAGAGATTATGTCCTGACTTACTCCGGAAGTCATCTTGAAGAAATGTCTAAGTCTGGGTAAGCAAAGGCTTAGCAGGATCAATGAATAGGGCACAGTGCAGTGGTCCGCATTCCTCCACAGATAAGTATTTTGTTATGCGATTGTAAGGTGTTTTAAACACTTGTATGAAGTGTCTTATTCCAGAGTTAGGAGATCTGGAGTCCACCGGAAGGTTAGCTACAAGTTGTTGAGTATCGACATAGTATTTGACAGAGTTTAACAGAGAGAGTCTAAGTTCTGATGGTCTATATTTCTCCGCAAGATGATACCATGCCTTGCAATACTGAAGGTGAGTTTGGGAATGTGTAAAGAGTCCTTGATATGATTCTGGAAGTGTTTTGTGATCTGTAATCGAAGTTGCAAGTCAGCAGATGAGCCTGTTAAGCATGCTATTGAGGAACAAGCATATTGGTGAGATAAATCATGATGCAGAGAAAGGATAGTGTGTGAAAGATCTATGTAAGTAATTGAATGATTATAGCTGACCTATATGAACATGTTTGGGGGAATATTTAGGTCCGTACGACCCATAGTGCATTGGATTGAGTGATAAGGTACATCTTTCTATGTACATGTTTCACTTCTTGGATGCTGACCTGATTATGGAGTAAATCATGATGTAGATATATAAAGGTGATGAAATTTGGTTGAGTGAAGGGGAAGTATAGGTGTGATGTAAAGATACGAATAGTGCAGCAGAGTTAGAGGATCAACAGCGATGAAGACTTGGGATTCAGAATACAGTTGTTAATGACTGCACCCTGGCATAGTAGTAGATGCCTAAGCAGCATTCAGTTATCATGAGTGATCTGAGTGGAAGCATATTTTTTTTCATCAAGGTAGTGAGCCTCCAATTGGGTTTAACAGCCCTCAGGGTTTAACAACCCTTATTGTAATCTTGCTAGGTTTAGGGTTGAGGCAGTGAGCCTGCTAAACTTAGTTGTACATCATGGCTGTGTGCCAGCATGTTCTAGGCCCATGGAGTGACCAAACCTAAACATCATTTTTGTAAAGATTGCAATATATATTTGAGAGCTAATCCTCTTCATGGTTTTTCCCTTTTTGGGTTTTCCATGTAAAATCTTGGTGTTATGTGTCATGCTTTTGTGGATGCTATTCAGTTATATATTTTGCTTATGTTTGATTATTCTTTGAAATGGTTAAAAGTAAAAGTTCAAGAAAAGATTTATAGAACACTGATTCACCCCCCCTCTTAGTGTTCCTGACAATCAGCAGACATAGCATTGCGGTTGGTGACTTGGGGGCACCCTCCTACATGATTGTCCCTAAGGCACTTGTTTCTCCTCTATTGATTTATTGTTTCCCTTCTTCTAGTGTTTCTATCTAGTGGGCAGATGATGAAAAACATATTATACTGATACGAACCTAGTGTCCCTTCAATGAGAAATCAAAAAATGGATCAAGTCCATACGTGATGATGGGGTTGATATATATTATCCGGTGCTTGGCTAGTAGACTCACTCCATGTGATCTTGATGCTGTCTTATCTCACTTACAAACCATAACAATATTGTTCCTTCGTGCACTTTGTTTATCTTTGAATCTCACCTTGGTTACACTCAGTTTTGAGATTTCTGCGGTATAGCCCCACAGTTATACTCAGTCTTTGAATCCATTGTATAGCATCGACTCTTTGTGTGGTTTAACAACCCTTATTGTAATCTTGCTAGGTTTAGGGTTGAGGCAGTGAGCCTGCTAACCTTAGTTGTACATCATGGTTGTGTGCCAACATGTTCTAGGCCCGTGGAGTGACCAAGCTTGAACATCATTTTTGTAAAGATTGCAATATATATTTGAGAGCTAATCCTCTTCGTGGTTTTTTCCTGTTTGGGTTTTCCACGTAAAATCTTGGTGTTATGTGTCATGCTTTTGTGGATGCTATTCAATTGTATATTTTGCTTTTGTTTGATTATTATTTGAAATAGTTAAAAGTAAAAGTTCAAGAAAAGATTTATAGAACACTGATTCAGCACCCCCCTCTCAGTGTTCCTGACAATCAACAGACATAGCATTGCGGTTGGTGACTTGGGGGCACCCTCCTACATGATTGTCCCTAAGGAACTTGTTTCTCATGTATCGATTTATTGTTTCCCTTCCTCTAGTGTTTCTATCTAGTGGGTGGATGACGAAAAACATATTATACTAATACGAACCTAGTGTCCCTTCAATGAGAAATAAAAAAATGGACCAAGTCCATACATGACGATGGGGTTAATATATATTATCCGACCCTTGGCTAGTAGACTCACTTCGTGTGACCTTGATGTTGTCTTATCTTACTTACAAACCATAACAATATTGTTCCTCTGTGCACTTTGTTTATCTTTGAATCTCACCTTGGTTACACTTGGTTTTGAGATTTCCACAGTATAGCCCCACGGTTATACTCGGTCTTTGAATCCAATGTATAGCCTCGGCTCTTTGTGTGAATGATCATATGCATTGTTGTTTATCATGATTATATGGACACTAACACTTTTCTTGCAGGGATGTGTTTGTGGGAAAATTTGGTGATTGTAATGTACATGTCACCTCCGGGGAGCATGGGCTTTGTGAGAGCTCATGTTCCCTTGTGTGTTTTCTTCCTGCCTTAACGTGCTTGATAACGATACCTAATATCAACCACCTTAAGGTGGGGACATATATAAAGTAAGTTGTTTGTTCTAGATGCTAGTAAAGTGTGTTTGTTCTCAGGTGCAGTCTTAAAGACTGGTGGCGATGAGTCCCTCCTGCACTCTGAGATTTGTTTGAAATCTATTGCAATCACTTAAGCCCCCTGCGGAGGTGGGGATGTCATATTTCTTGTGGAGAGTGCACATCCTATCATTTTCAAAAGTCCTTTGCAGAGGCGGGGAGTGGTTATGTGACTAACTCAACCCTTAAGCATGTCTTCGATGATTGTTGTGGCGAAGCCCAATCATCGGTGTGTGCCTGTAATGTGCCTGAGATGGTGATGAACCTAGAAATAGGAACACTCCATTGCTTGTCTGCCATGTTTTCTCCATGTCTTCCAAGTGTGTGTATTGTGTGTTTGTTCCCAAGCATAGTTTAAAGACCGACAGTGATGAGTCCCTCCTATGCTTTGGGAATTGTATGGCATGCTTGATTTGTATTGCGTGTTTATTGCCCCATATGTAGTTTAAAGACCAGTGGCGATGAGTCCCTCTTGCATTATGGGTGGTGTGTTTACTTTCCTTGTACTTGCATCTACATTTCATATATGAGAAAAAGAAAAAGAAAATCATCACTGTCTTCACTGCATTCATTGTATTTATTGTGTTTTACATGTCTTCAATACTGTCTTCTTCATGTTTTGCGTGATTGTAACTGTCTTCTCCATGTTTTGCGTGCTTGTTACTGTCTTCTCTATGATTGGCGTCGAGTTCACCAAAATTTTGGGGTGAGATTGTTTCTACATCTTGTTTATCGATTAATAGATCACCCACTACAACACTAGATCATAAAAATCCTAAAGAAGTATGGACAGGTAAACCTATTGATTATTCTTTTCTTCATGTTTTTGGATCTAATGCTTATGCTCATATTTCTAAATAGGATAGAAGTAAGTTGGATGTGAAGTTCATGAAATGTATTTTTCTTGGCTATGTAGAAGGTACAAAGGAGTACATGTTATGGGATACTATTGCCTACAAGATTATTATTAGCCAAGATGTTTATTTTAATGAAAAATCAATGCAAAGAAGTAAAGGACAACAAAGTTTAGAAACTACTCCAATAGAGGTGGAAAAGTATGATGTTAATATGGAGGTGCTAGATGAAAATCAATCATCTATTCATGAAAATCAACAAGATAATAATCAAAATCAGTTATATGATGAGGATGAACAAAAATTAAATGAACCACATGGTAACACATTACACCTTCTAAGGAGATCCAAGTTAGAGTATCCAAACCACCAGAAAGGTACTCTCTTACTTGTAATTTAGATTCATATGATTTACTTATTGATGTTGGTGAGCCTAGATCATATCAAGAGGCTTACAAAGATGAAGATGCAAGCAAATGGAGAGCATCCATGGAGGAGGAGAAGAGAGGTCTACATAAAAATAAAATATGGGAGCTTGTGCCAGTGTCTAAGGGGTAAACAACTATAGGTAACAAGTGGATCTTTAAATTGAAAAGAGATATGTATGATAATGTGGATCAATATAAAGCTTGGTTAGTGGCCAAGGGATATGTACAAAAATCTGGTATTGATTTTGATAAAATATTTTCACTTGTGGTGTGGTTAAGTGCAGTTAGAGTAGTTTTAGCTCTTATTTCTAGTTTTGATTTGGAGCCGGAATAGTTAGATGTTAAAACAACTTTCTTGCATGGTGACCTCTTTAAGGAAATTTATATGTAGCAATTGGAAGGTTTTTGAAGAAAAAGGCAAGGAGAATCTAGTTACAAGTTGAACAATCATCATATGGTTTAAAACAAATGCCAAGGTGTTGGTACAAGCGATTTGATTCCTTCATGATGAGTTTGGATTTTAGAAGATGTGAGGCCAACCATTGTACCTACTTTAAAAGGTATAAAGATGGCAGTTTCATTATTTTTCTTTTGTATGTTAATGATATGTTGGTAGTAGGTCCCAACATGCATAGAATCATTGGCTTAAATGCTCAGCTTGCTAGGGAGTTTGAAATGAAGGACTTAGGAAGTGCAAATTAGATTCTTAGAATGAGCATCCACAGAGATAGAAAGAACATGAAGATTTGGTTTTCATAGAAGACTTATGTGGAAAATATTTTGCAATGCTTCAATATGTAAAATGTACAACTAGTTAGTACTCCATTTCCTGTTCATATTAAATTATCTTCAGAATAGTTCCCTAGCATAGAAGTGGAGAAGATGTAGATATCTTGTGTACCATACTCATCAACAGTTGGTAGTCTTATGTTCACCATGGTGTGCACTAGACCAAACATTGCACAAGTAGCGAGAGTAGTCAGTCGTTACATGGTGAATCTAGGTTGTGAGCATTAGACAACTGTGAAGTGGATTCTCGAGTATTTGAGGGGCACTTTTGAAGTTGCTATCTATTACAGTGGGAGTAGTCTTTAGGTTAATGGGTATGTGGATGCAGATTTTGGTGGTGACAAAGATAAGAGAAAGTCTACTATATGTTATGTTTTCTCCTTAGCAAGACATGTTGTTAGCTGGGTCTCAAAGTTGCAGATAGTGGTGGCTTTGTCTACAACTAAAGTTGAATATATGCCAACGCCACATGCTAGCAAATAGGTAATCTAGATTCATAGACTTTTGGGTTAATTATAGGTAAAGCATGATAACATGGAGTTGCATTGTGACAGCTAGAGTGCTTTACACTTAGCACAAAACTTATCTTATCATGTTAGGATGAAACATATTGATGCACAATATCACTTTGTACTTGAGGTGGAGGAAGGATGACACGTCTCTTTGGTCAAGATACACACTGATATAAATTCAGTAGATATTTTGATGAAGCCTACTAGTAGAGAGAAGTCCATATGGTGCAAAACTTCTCTTGGATTGCACATCACTTGATGATAGGTGTCATTGGCATTGGTCTTTCAATAGAAGGAGATATTCACAAGGTAGACACTTGACTTCAAGTGGGATTTTGTTGGTATGTGAAGTTAGTTTTTATTATTTCAATAGTGGCGAGCAGTCGATAATGAGTACAACATGCGGAAGTGCATGCAGAAGTGCCACTCACACTTTTATGCATGTAAATTCTTCTTCAAAAAGGATTTGATTATTTTTTTTTTTTTGTGGTCATTTAAGTTAGTCAAGATCGAATGTGAATGCATGGTTAAAAATTCTATAACAGTGAATTTATTCTAAGAATAAAATTATTGAGAGATCTTTGTCCGTGGTTTTTTTCCTAGTACATAACCATGTTTTCCACATAAATTTGTGTTGTTTATTTTGTGCATTTTATTGCTATTTCACTATTTATTACAACTCTACATTGCATCTTTTTCTAACAATTTTCTTATCGAAACTTAATTTGTGTACATAAATGCTAGTCACTGACATATCGAGGCAACTTATATGGAGTCTTATCAAATCCTCCAACTTGAATGTATGAATAGGTTGGGAACTAAATACACTAGAAACCATATTTATCAATTTCAGTTCTAGCTTCAAGTGACATCCTCTATCCAAAATCACCTTCTAACATTTTGATTATATAGAATACAAATGCATCATTGACTCTTGCAAAATTTTGAGTAGTTGCCTTTATTTGTAGCTAAGGATAAAATTGATATACTTTTTGTTGCCCAACCCTCATGACTCCTTGCTAGGTCATATACTAAATATGAGGTCATATAAAACTTCTTTGATTTAGCTACTTTAGTAAGTTGGTCATGTAGGGTATTATTGATTAATGTCACCCAGTCAATACATTCTTTCCCAACCAATATCTTCACAATGAACCTATACATCCAAGATTGTAATTCATTGGGATTCTCCTGCCCAAGAACTCTTCTTAACAATGTTATACAGTTATTCACCTCCTCAATGAAATCACTTCTAAACAATTTCTTATGTAATCTGGTGAGTGTAGCTTTAAATTTGAATCCAATCTCTGTTAATATTTTCAAGTCATTTATCTAAATCACCATCATAATATGCTTGTGTTGACTCAATAATGATATTTACACAAGCATTTCTAGTTGGCAACCTGAATAGCTCCTCAATATATTGGGGTTGGATGAGTAACACTGCATTGCCCTCATGAGTTCTAATTTCCCTCATATTTGAGTTGTAATGTTGTCCACATGTTAGAACTAAATCTTCAGACTATATTATAACAGGAAAACTAGTAGCTTGCACCAATCTGCTAGCCCTTAAATTCTTTGTCTTATTAGACATTTTTGCTTTATTCTTTACCATCCTTGCATGAAACTCATCTAGGCCCACATGCCCTAAACTTGTGTCTATTATGTACACTACCTTGGACACAAACTTCAAAGATGGAATTGTTGCAAGTATGTGCCTAATTGGTGTTGTCATTGATGTCAACATATCTTTGTTGTCATTAGTGTCGACTATCATATTCTATTACTTTTTTAGAAGCCTTATGTGTTGAGGATATTGAGAAAATTGGCCTCTCCGGAAGAATCAAGTGAGTTACAGTGGAATGCAGTATAGACAGTGAGTTGTATGCTGAAGAACAATGTGGTAGATTGCTCTGCATTTCCTTCTACTTACAAATCTGGGTCAACAGATTGGAAGTTGTTCAAAGGGATGTCTGAAGATACTAAATCCCGAGTTTGAGCCTCCGATGTGAAGTTGTGAGAAAGATGCATTCACCAGAATAAAGCTTGCTCATTCTAATTATTCTCTGGTGACAGGGAGAAATTATTATGCTCTGCATTCCTCTGCAATAAAGTATTTTGCTCTGCAGTTCTAGAGGGAAGTCTGGGATGATGATAAGTGCCTACAATTGTAGTGGTTCATGTTTTGGTGGTCCGCAAGCGATCTTTCTTTTATGACAGTCGAAGATAGTGAATTTCATGTGTTCTGATGAAGAAGATCCTATTGTTAAAGTGGCTAAGGTTTGTGCAGTTTCTCCTGTTGATTATAACGTGCTTGTGGATGCCTCCTGATGATGTTCCTATCTTGACATTGGTCCGCGTTAAGGAATTGAGATCATGTTTTGAAGATTGTTCCCAGATAACGTAGCGTGTAACCAGTCTTGGCTGACTTGGTTATTTCTAGTAACTCTGGAGTTTCCTTGAAGATTGTGGAAGCGTGTTGTGGCGTGGAAGATCGTGTTTGAGTCCTAGCTAAGGCATGGCGTGATCCACATTTCATTTCCTATGCATGATCTTGTAATAGGTCAGGACCTATTTTGTAAATGTTTGTAATGCCAACCTTGGAGATTGTTCCAATGGTTGATGATTGTGATGCCAACCTTGATGATCATTCTAAGGTTGAAGAAGTGTATAAATACTTGTAGTTGAGTCGTGGAAAAGGTGTCCTTGAGCGGAAATGGAAAGATAATAAGAAAGGTCCAAAAGGCAAAGCAAAGAAGAGGCAGAGCTAAGAAAAGGTAGAGCTGAGAAGAGGCAGAGCTGAGAAAAGGTAGAGTAGAAAAGAGGCAGAGCTGAGAAGAGGCATAGCAGAGTAGAGGGAGAGTGGAGCAAAGGAATTATTGTACTTCAATCACAGAGATAAAAGGATGTTGATTGTGGCAGTGAATCTGGCAGTGAGCCGCCAATAGGGTTTAATAGTCCTTAGGGTTTAACAACCCTTATTGTAATCTTGCTAGGTTTAGGGTTGAGGTAGTAAGCCTGCTAGACCTAGTTGTTCTTCATGGCAGTAAGCTAGTATGTTTAGGCCTGTGGAGTGACTAAGCCTGAACATCATTATTTCAAGATTGTAATATATATTGAGAGCTAATCCTCTCTGTGGTTTTTCCCCACCTTGGGGTTTTCCATGTAAAATCTGGTGTCTCTTGTGTTTGATGTTGTATTTGTGGTTAAGTTTCTAACTTCATGCATTTATTGTTAAATCATAATAATTGTGGATAAGTGATTGATGTTTAATTGCAAAAGTGTTTAAGTTTTTGTGACAACTGATTCACCCCCCTCTTAGTTGTCCAGAGAATATCAACAGGAATGACCCTTCTACAAGGTCATATCTAATTAGAGCATTCCTGGAAGTGTGAATTTTAAGTTCATTATCAATTATATATTTTTACCTATGTATTTAAACTTTGATCAATTAAGTTCAAAATTTATTTAATTAATGTTCAATCATATCAATTTAAACATTTGTAGTTCTTAAAATGTCCAAATCTCTAAGACCCATGAGTTAAAACCTTTATAATGCATGTTTTAGTGGTCTACTACAATTCAGAATTCAGGCTCGGACAGAACATTGCAATCCAAATTTTGGGCTCAGGAAGTAGTTCGTAGTTAGTTGTAAAATGTAAGATGCAAATGAAATGTGGATGTTGGTCAAAGTTCAACTGTGGTTTGCAATTAGCAAAAAGTTACAAGTTGCAAAAATATTTTGGAGTCTGAATTGCAATAGGAGTTTAGACTCTAGTTGCAATTTGTAAAAAGTTGTAAATTACAAATAAGATGCAAGTGCCAGCTAGAGTTCAAAGCTTATTTGCATTGTGTATGTTTTTACAAACTACAAAAACTTTTGGGAGTTCGAATGGCATCTAGAGTTTAGACTCTGCATGCAATTTACAAGTAATTGTAAATTCTTTTAGGGATCCAAAGTTGGACTTGGGACTTGGTTTGTATTTTTCAAACAACTACAAAAGATAATGAAATCCAAAAACTTTGCAAAGTAAAAATGATTTCCAAAATGGTCCCTAACATAAATTTAACTAAGTTTAGTGAATGCACTATATCTTCCATTAAAGATCAAAGTGATTTACACCTAAGTTTTTGTCATCATAGTGCTTAAAGCATTGAACATCAACTTATGCATGAGACACCCAAAAACTAGGGCACAAGAGGAAATAAGGCCAAAGGTTGAAAAGACATGGAGGGCCAATGATGCCCTAAACACAACATCATAAAGAAAACTAGCAAATATACCATGAAAACCATACATAATAATGAATTAAAATTGAATCAATAGATTCCACATGAAATCCAAAAGCATAAATGTGAAAACCCTAAACATTTTAAAAAAGAATGAAATGAAAACTAGTGGATAAAACAATAAAAAACCTAGATCTCAATGTAAAACTAGGTTCAAATAGATGGTTGAATTTGAGGTTGAGGCACAAGAGGAAACCAAAGGGTTGCGGGAGCCAAAGCGTTAGAATTGAGAGAGAGAGAATGTGAAAAGGAATTGAATTTTAACTAGTTTAGGTTTTTATTCTGGCCTGCATGAGTGCAATTAATGACATATCTACAAGGTTTAGAAACTATGTGTGGTTTGCAATGAAACAACCCTAGGTTTTAAGGATTTGAAGATACCATGAAACATTATCAATTTAGATTTTGAAGATTTGAAGCAATATGCAAAATAATAGAAAGCAGGCTTCAAGGAATCAAAGGGGTTTGCACATTAGGGCACAAAACCTTATAAGCTTAAGACAAATTTAAAATAAATTTAAACCATTAAAACAAAAAATGGTTCCCTTAGGTTGACAACACAAAATACTTAAGACATTCCAAATTTGACAATGAAACTTAATGAAAGAGAAAATATCACCCTAAGATAACATGAACATATTATCCAAGTTTTGCAGAAGATGTAATTTTTGGAACTAAATAGTAGGGTACCAAAATTATAAAAATTTTAGGGGTGTGTTGTGAAGGGTCACAACAAATTCTCCATGTTTTTCTCACTATCATAAGCGAACAAGGTAATATAAATAGCATAGAGAACTTCCTCACTCAAGGCATTAAATGAAGTTATCCCCTCCTCATCCTTGTATTTTTGTTGGAGGTGAAACCTTTGAATCATGCTTTGGTTCTTCAGGTGACACTCTACACAACATTCCTCCATCTCCCTCTCCATGGTTGGCTTGGACCTTTGCTTTGTCTTCCCAATATTAAAGGTGGGCCAAATTTCCTCCATGAGATGGAAGGCACACCATGCATAATCTTTTTATGTTTGTTCAAACTATGCAAATCCCAAAATGGTTGGCCCCCTCTTCTGAGTGTGCCACACAATGATAGATAAAATAGTATTGTAGTGACTTTTTATCTACATGGATGATAGTAATCCTATACTCACCAACAAATTGTATCCAAGTTTTAAGTTGGTAGTCTTTTTTGTCAAGTTCATACAAAATAAACTATAAAAACTTAGTGGATATTGAAATAAAACCCTACTTACATCATTCACTTAATGGCCCCCCTCAACATGCATTAGGTCCTCCTACACACTCTCATGGATAACATCAGAGGGTCCAACCTACATAATAAAAAATAAATGTGAGTAATGATAATATAGAATCATTTATTATAAATAAAATACATTATCATAGGAGGTGTTGTATAATGGTTGGAAGGACCCCAAATCAATATCCTCAACACTGATAATTGGAGTAGCATCTTCCTTGGAGTGAATTGTTGCATTAGCATCCTACAAAAAAATAGCATTTACATAATATGTTAAGTACTAATACATTTTGTATGGACATTTAATTTTACAAATAAAAAAGAAATTTAAGATTTTACAAATAAAATATAACTAGAGTAGAATGTCTAAATGTAGATCTAACATATTTCTAACTCTTACATTTTTCAAAGTGGCAAGTATTCCACTTTGAATGGATTTGTCAAATTTCATGGTATACATATATGCATAGGAGGAGTGTTGTGCTACTAGATAAATCAATACCTACCGTTGTGCTCATGCCCATTCTTTCCACATTATTTTTATCTAATGGTTAAATGTACTATTTAATTGTGTCCCATGACAAAATAGAAAGCATTTTAAATTAATTATCCATATTCCTCATAAATATATCAATCTACAAGAGAAAATAAACTTAGTCTTTAAATACATACAATGTGCAAGGCATGATAGAATATCTCTTTCATCCAAGATCTATTAGGGCCTACATCATCCATCTCATATCCTTTTTAGTTTCATGCCCCTACAATAGTAATGTATTATCAAACCTTATTTAAACATCATAGGCTCATAACAAGATTGTTCCAAGTCATTATGATCTAAAGATTCAAATCATTCATAAGCATCATTGATTAATGTTGCTTGGTATGTGTGCTAAACAACATCAATCTTTACCTCAATATATTAACCTTCTCCATGTTAGCCATAATGGTTGTATAAGTTGTTCTCTATCTCCATGTAAATAACTAGTATGTTAACCACAACAGTTATATAAGCTCTTTTAACTACTAAATAATTTTATTTTTCACATAATTACAAAATTATGTTTATACGAAAAATTTGGATAAAATATAAAGATAAAATATACATTTGTACAATTAAGTGTTTAGAGTGTTTAGCTTTTTGCTACCTTTAAGTGAAATTCAAGAAACTATAGAATTATTCGCTAAAGCCTAAACTAGAAGGGATTTTAGGACATTACTCTAAACTCATTTACTATGGAGCCACCTTTGTATCCTTTAATATGGAGTAAAGGCTACTAATGATTCAAGTGGATTTACTTATGATGATTCAAGGTAACAAGTAGAATCTAATCATGTTCATTTGTATGTTAGCATTTAAATTCATTTTATAAGTCTTAATTATTGTTGTTCTAACTTGATCAAATCTTTTGTGATTAATTCCTTGGATGCCACAAAAGTTGTGCTCGAAAGATTGTCCTTTGCTAGCAAGGAATCAAATATAATCAAGTCCAATTAGTCTTCCTTGCTACCTCTAAATGAAACTCAAGCAACTATGGAATTAGAACTAGAGAAGGTTCTAAGATATATAAATGCATTTATAATGAATATACAAGATGAACTATTAAGTATGGTATGCTTGCACACATTAAAAGATAAAGAGAATATGGCACTAAGGATACAAAATTTATCAAGAGGAAGAGGTAGTTTGATTAATTGTAATAACTAACCACTAAAGGAGAAAACTCAACACTATCAAGACTAAGAATCACATACTCCTCAAATGCCAAATCAAGAAGCAATATGAAAAACAAGTTGTGGAAGAGATAGAGGTAGCTATGGGAAAGCAAGAGGAAGAGATTGTTAATTCAGTGGCATGTGTTTTAAGCACTAATAATTAGGCCATTATTCTTATCCCTCACTGTTGTGAAACACTCTAGCTAGGAGAGGGGAAACTCATATGAGATCAACCATTGAGAGATTATCTATTCACCCCGTCCATTAGCAAGCCTTGAATCAACCACATAGATAGTACATAGTGCAAGTAACATTGAATTCTTACAATCATAATAGATAGTCCATACCTCCATAGGGAGTTCTACTAGCAACTTGAAAAGGAGATTGCAACCAATCAAAACAATAGACTCCCTTTTTATAGGGTAATTAGGTCATAATACCCATGCTTGGATCAAGGGATGGACCATTTTCTAGTCAATCATATTTCTAAGCTTAGTGAAATTGACATATATAGGATTAATGTTATTAACGTACTACTCATACATCTTTACAAGATCCTTTGTTTAGGTTTGCAATACTAATGGTTCCCTATTAGGTAGTGAGTAGATGAATCACATATAGAACCCCACAATGATCCATACCAAGGAATGAACTTAAACATATTTCCCTTAGGGCACCAACACTCAACATCTCTCTAATGTAATTGCAAGAGTATACCATCTTGGTTAATGCATTAGCCAAGTAGAAATACTTGACCCTTTAACTCTTTAATTCACATTCCATAAAATTATACTTTATAATTCAATTTAGGTTAAACCCATGACATTATACTTTGCCATAAAATTTAATTCTCCAATTCACATGTCATAATATTATATAGGTCTATACTCTTTAATTTACATCTAGAGATTTTGAGGGTCTACCATGATGAAATTTCATTTCCAAATTTAATAGTACCCTTTGAATCCTTGAAAGGATCATGGTCTAAGATCTTATCGTTGAGTAAATTTTGATGTCTATAAGATCTTCAAAAGGAAAGAGTTTTACAACCATCATTTCATCTTATTATCAATATATTACAATGACACAACTAATTCTCTCCTCTACTATGGAAACAACAAACTATCCCATCAAGGATTTTAGGGAGATTTTCTAAGGCAAGTTATCAAAATTCTATTATAACAATTGTCCATTTATTTTTGACAATCAAAAAGATAGTCAAGTAAGGTTATTGTTATTTGGGAGCTTAAGAATGTGCCTATTCTTAAAAGCCCCTCTTATCTAGCACACAATACACTTAAATTAAGCCCCTCAACTTATCTATACCCTTTGCACACTATATTTTCTCAAGGGAAGGGTTTTGATAATGACTTCCTCAATGTGTAGGTATAATTTTTTCTATGATTTTGTCATTTGACCCACGCTCATGGTGAAGTTGTAACAACCAAATTGGATTCATTCTAGTAAGAGAGGAGTAGTGGGATATGACCTGTGATAGTTTATGTCAACTGGAAAATTTGTTTTTGCTTCAAATATGGTAAGATGATAGGAAAGGGCTAACCAAATATTGTAAATTTTATAATCTGGCCATACACATATCTAGAGAAAATAAATGTGACTTTTCTATTGAGGAAGCCTCTATACATATGAGTGGTCACACTGGTTGGTGTCGAATTTAACTAGCCAAGAAAGATATACATGATAATGTCATCTCAGAGAGTTGTATTGTTTATCTTTATAATCTCATTGTCTTAGAATTATAAGATTACAAACATTCCACCAAACTTGTTTTCTAAGATTATAAAGGTTTCCATGATTTTGTCATTTATTTTGTTTATATTCCATAGTTTGCATACATATCTACAATGAACTAGGGTAATTTTGAACCCTAGGGGATAATTTCAAACATACTTAGTGACTCTATGGTAGATTCCTTTAAAGCTCCTTCAATGTCCTTCAACTGTAGTAATAAAATGTCTCCACCCATTGTTGATTAAAGTATGGAGATGTTAGAGAAGATGTTAGAGTGAGTGGGGGGAGATGAATGGAAACTACAATTTTAAAAATTGGGTGTCTAAAAATGTAAACTTTTCATGTTTTGTCCCTCAATACATTTGTAAGTTGGTGGTTAAGTTGTTTAAATTGTGGGGGTACAATTTCTATTAAGTTGCTTAGAGTGTGAAATGTTTTAGTAACCATGAGGGGGAAAGCATTAACAAGAAAGCTATAAACGAAGGAAATGGTATTGGTGCAAACCCCACTAGCCACACAACATAATCAAAGCTTAGAGTGTGCTAGATAAGGGGAGTTGTTTGCTTCTAGTAAGAATTAGATGGTTGCTTCAATTTGCTCCTATCATTTTTTGTTTTATTCAAATCAATTTTATTCCTCCAAGCAACAAAATAAATTACACATTCATCCTTGAAAAAGGTGGTAGATCAATGATAAATTAAACAAAAAGTGAAGATAGGTGATTAGATGCATAAAAGGTAACACATTTCAAATAGAAAATTAGATCAACAAGTTACAAATTTTAAATTTAAAATGACAAAAGAATATATTTCCTCAATTTTCCATATTACTAAGACATGTCAAAAAATATCTTTATATTATAAATATTACAAGCATAACTTAAAAAACATAAACAAATAAGAAAAGAAAAATAAAAAATAAGCAAGTTAATTGAAATATTAAACAACATAATATGTACTACTAATAATAGAACTTTTAAGGAAACCATTAAAACATAAAATCCATATATAGAAACATAAAAATAAAATCATTTTTTAAAAAAATTGAATAATGCAAAAAGAATAATACAACTTTATTTTTACTTGTTAATATATGTAAAACAATTAACAACATTCAAATCCGTTCATGCTAAATATTATTTGTTCGGAGAAATATTCTAAATGCCATCAACCCATCAATGAAGATGTCCAATTTGACAATCAAATCTCAATCGATGTGACCATCTTCTTACCTACTCCTTTTCAT
The DNA here is from genome assembly GCA_027924645.1 of Cunninghamia lanceolata. NCBI lineage: Eukaryota > Viridiplantae > Streptophyta > Pinopsida > Cupressales > Cupressaceae > Cunninghamia > Cunninghamia lanceolata. The sequence continues at coordinate 782,202 of BSBN01000429.1, read as the reverse complement.
TTCCAATCCAATCCCAACAAAGACGGTCAACAAATTTCCCTTTCTATATTCTGTCCAGGTTTAATTTAATATATATAAAAAATATCCTTTCCACCTAACCTCCAATTGACCCCAAAATCATAAAAAAAACTAAAGAAACTTACCTTCACTCCCTTTGCTCATATGACCTTGTTCTAAGCCACAACAATTTTTCCTGCCTAACACAATTATATTTTGAACTATTTTTTTCTAAATATTTTTCTTTAGTAGGTATGAGTTTTTCATAGTCCATAAAGATAAGAAGAGTACTTTTGAAAGTGTTAGTTTTTTTACATCATTTGAAAGTAGTTTATCATCAAAATAAAAAGTCTATCATCCACCATAGCTTTTCTCTAAAAGTTATCATCCACAGTAGCTTTTCTTGTATCATAAAGTTTTTTACATCATTTTAAATCACACTTCATAATTTATCATCAAGATAAATAATTATCATCCACCTGTGAAACTTTTCTCCTATCAAACTCCATCTCTAAGTTTCATTTTACTCTCAATCCAGATTTTATTAATGATCCTGCCCAATTTTTTGGGCTAGTTGTGATTTAACTACCACTGAACTGGTTATATATATATATATATATAATTTGTCACTAAAATCTCAGTTTCAATAAATTTTCTTTTTTACATCTTTGAAGATGCCAAAATTCAAACATTTTTCTACATGCTGGCCTGCCGAAAAATTCTCTAAAATCTCTTCAGGCTTACACATATTCAAGCTTATCCATTGTTATTATTCAAAAACTGCTGCTTGAAAGACTTTTTTTTTTTGCCTCTTTTTCGACCTTTTTTCTTGTCTTGTCTTCAATGTGGGGGAAAATATATACTGGGTGTAGATAAATATGCATTGGATACATTCTGTTTTAGTTTGGTGGGGGTAGTTGAGAGTGCAAGGGGGTAAGTTGCCAAGTCACTTCCATGTCAAATTGGACATGTGTCTATATATAGATGGGGGTTGTTGAACGTTGCTTGGTAAGCCGAGCAATTTCACCATCAAAACAGCGAGGTAAGTACCTACTCCATGTTTGACATATGTTGCCGTAGTATGTATACAATTATTTAATGCAGTACATCTGACAGTAAATTTGTCGATCTCTACTTGAGACCTTGTGCTGAGCTGTAGGCCTGGCAATCTAGGTAATTACCAGAATGTCAAAAGCTTTGATCTAGTCATAGAAATGCGACTCACATTTTTGAATCAATGCAATCAGTTCTATTGGTGGCAGGAAGGACTCTTGTTTCTTTTTCTCGTGGGTAGCCAAGCTCGTGGTTAGGGTAGGAATGCACGTGAATCACCCTGATAATTGCTCTCAAAACTGCCTTTTTTAGCCAAGGTATGCTAGAAGAATGTTTAGGATTTGTACAATAAAATAAGAATTAAGAACACTACTTTTGCATTGGTTTCTTCTTTTTTCACCAAAACTGATTGCTTGAAGTTTCAAAAGTTGATTTTGATGCAGTTTTTGGATATATAGTAGAAGAGTTTTTTGCACCACCTCGGTGGTTCATTGGATTTCATCCTGATTTGATATTAATGCAGTTTTTCTGTGGCACTTTGATGATTTATTGGATTTTGGCCACTCTGGTTGATTTTGATGCAGTTTCAGACTATAGTACAGGCAGTATCTGTTCCAACCTGGTGGTGTTTGAGTTTTGGATCTTGTGATTTGGGTTCAATATGTGTACACCCAATGCAAGGCAAATGACACCCACAATTGATGCAAGAATGAATTGTGGGTTGTCACCTGCAAGACTTAACCAGTCTTCTTTGCTTGCCCTGAATTCTGCATTGAGTTCCAAGGGGAGATGGCAGGGTAAGAAGATACTACTGAGGACTAGAGATGTCACAAGCAAGAATATGCTTCCTGTTGCTGAAATACCCAAGCCCAATTGTAGTGAATCATGGATGGTTAGGCCAAGGTTTCCAGCCCAAAGGGTTCGCCCCCAGGCTGCATCGGGAGCAGATATGGCCTTTGAGGATGATAGTATTGCACTAAATGCACTTGCAGATAACTCTCAGCAATCAAAATTGATGGACTTTATCACATCGAAGAGAGCTCAAGTTGTTGCCATGATAGCTATGGGGATGTCACTCTGTAATGCCAATAGAGTAGTAATGTCTGTTGCAATTGTGCCTCTCATAGCTTCAAATGGTTGGAGCAGTTCTTTTGCAGGCATTGTTCAGGTGTGTATGAATTATTGTATTTGAGGTTGTGGTGCACCCAATTTGCTTGCAGTCTGTTTTTCTGTCTACATTTATTTTAAAATCTGCAAGTTCTTCTCTTATTTATTTCCTCATTGCTTAGGGAATCTGTATGGTATTTACATTTAGGTTCCCACCCCATGATGCTCTGGCTCATCAATATAGCAGCCCTGATGATGATGTAAAACATTATTGTGATTTAGATCTGGAACATCTTTAAGTCTTATATAGATAAATAAGTTTATAATGGCATTCTTAGATATCTGTAATCTAATTACCAGGCTTACAGTTCAGCAACAATTAGAAATTGGATTACAGAAGGAGCTTGCTAATTCTTCACCTTAAAATTTCAGTTTTTCCTCTTTTATGTAAGGGTTGTCGAGTTAAGGATATCTCTTCCATATTTGAATACGGTCCATTTTGAAATACAACATTGACGTTGTAAATTCATTTCATGGATCCAAGTAACAAAAGGATCGGTTTTCCATATACATTCAGCCCATGATTATGCGAATTAGAGAGCCTTTGGATGAGATATGCCATTAATCGTCTAATAACTGGGTTCCAAGACAGCACTGCTGGATCATTATATTTATAATTTTATAGGCCAAAAGCATTTATCCAGAATTAGCAGGTGAAAGCCTAAACATGTCCTGAAAAGCTATTTTCTCGTAGAACCCAATCTTCAGATCTAAATAGGCCCAATCCTATTTTTATGGCAGGAATAGATGATGCAGTTAAATGCAACAATTGCCCAGTATGCTACTATTCAGTAGACATCAATATTAGAGTGTAAGGATGAAAAGAAATCTTAATTTGTCTTTCAAGTCAGTACAGAGGGTCTAGTTTGTAAGCAATTACATTCTCGGTAGACCTAGTTTTTTTGTGCCATCTTAAAATAGAATTAGTTTTCTAAGGTCTGACAGTTCCTATTTTTAACCGAAGACCATATTCACTTTTTACTGGAAAATATCAAATTAAAGTAACTTCGAACTGTGTGAGTTGACCTGCTAGATAACTGGGTAGCCATTTAGTGTTGTATCCACGCCAAATGTTGAACAGTCTTAAAAGTGCAAAGTGTGTTTTTTTTAGATAAATCAATCCCTATAGCAAGGCATAGTGACAAAAGCCATCTGGCTAAACAACAGCTTCATTAGCTTCTAAATGAGACATGTAAATAATGTCTTTTCTGCAAGTTGTCCTGTATGTAAATTGTGTTTTTTGGCATGTGTTTTTGCCTTTTCTTCTTCTGATCTCGAGTTGTTTTCCAATTTTCTATAATAATCACATATAAAACATAAGTAACTGGAAGAAGGTAGAAATACAGGGGAGTTTAGCTTCCTTGCCTCTAATATTTGTCCATGAATTATCAAGCTGCTAATGATTGTGCACTACAAATTATAATATAGCATCACATGTAAATAATGTCTCTTCTGCAAGTTGTCTACTATGCAAATTATCTATTTTGGCCTGTGTTCCTGTTTTTTCTTCATTTGATCTTGAGTTTCTTTCTGATGTTATGTAGCTTACAAGGGGATTTAGTTTCCTCTCCTCTAATGCTTGTCAAACTAACTATCAAGCTATTATGATTGTCGTTACAAGTCCCCATATAGCTTTACTCTCAATACCTCAATAGAATACGAGATGAGATCATTTAAGGAATTTAATTCTACATTTATTTTTTCTCTAGATGGATGGTTATCTTTTGTTTGTCTTACTCTTCATTTGGGAGTCTTCGGGTATCTTGGAAATCAGGTGTGAAAATTTTATCATTTTAGTGATCTAATCTTGATTCATGTAGTTTAGTAGAAATGAAAAACCAAAATAATACCTGGCCAATCTACTGTAAAAAATTGCATCTTTTTAATTTGTTCAAAATAGGTGCCATCTGAAGAGATAAAATAATGCATGTTTCTGTGAAAATTTTTGCTTTATTTAAGGGGTGCGCATGCCATGAGAAAATAAATTAGTTTGGTTCTAACTTCTTATTCATTTTTTATTGATTTAATTGGCTAGATATCTGACTTGTATGTGGGATTTTATAGTTATTTTCTATTGTATTTTTTCATTGAAATGTTTTGTTATGTTTTTCGGTATTTTCACAATCACAGAAATCATGGGACTTGATATTTAGCATGAAGATTAAACCTCATGTGCAGAGACTGATCTTTCTTTTGGAACATTACAGTCATCTTTCCTGTGGGGGTACTTACTGTCTGGCATTGCTGGAGGAGTCTTGGCAGATCGTTACGGTGGTAAAATTGTTATGGCATGGGGGGTTGCAGTATGGTCATTGGCAACCATGCTCACCCCATGGGCTTCTGGTCATTCAGTAGGGATGCTCCTTGCTGTCCGTGCACTATTTGGTGCTGCTGAAGCTGTAGCCTTACCTTGTATGAACACCACTATTTCAAGGTAGACTTAAACATCAATTGACTGAATCAATTCAGTCTCTCTTTTTGATAATTTTAATGTTTCTTCATCATATAGTATCAAAGCACTTTGACCCATGGTATTCAATCAAAATGCCATGTCTTTCTGTTTTCACTATTCAACTGTAGATGCTCAAAATAAATTCAAAATGTTGACCATTAACTTTTTTATTCAAGGTGGTTTCCTAGTACAGAACGAGCTACAGCAGTGGGCCTTTCAATGGCTGGATTTCATCTGGGTAATGTGATAAGCTTACTTGCTTCTCCTATACTAATGTCACAAGCTGGAGTTTACGGACCTTTCATTACATTTGGACTTCTAGGTTTTCTTTGGCTCTCAGTATGGGTTCCAAACATTTTTAATGATCCTCAGTTTCATCCTAGAATATCAAAATCTGAGCTTTTGTATATTCACGATGGAATTGAGAGTTCTCCAAAGTCTACTAAAAAGTCCACTATCCAGACTCCTCACAGAATGCCTCCTTTTGGTCTGCTATTTTCTAAGTTACCAACATGGGCGATAATAGTTGCAAATGTTACAAATAATTGGGTAAGCTGTACAGAAAAGGGTATTTTTACTTCGAAATCATAAGTCCATCTCTGTTGTGTCCTGATCTTTGTTCTTCTGTCATCTTCAGGGTTATTTTGTTCTTCTCTCTTGGATGCCAGTATATTTCAAAACTGTAAGCCTGCTTCTAATCTCAATGCATACTCTTTGTTTCAAAAAATTTTAATGTTTTTAATCAAGAAATATGTCAAACCAAAATTGCAAGAGTCATGAATACTGCTTTAGTTCATTCATATTGAACTTCTGAGTACATTTGCATTTCAAGCACAGATATCATAAGTCACTTCCATTTTTGTGTACAGGTATTTAATGTAAATTTGAAGCAAGCTGCATGGTTTAGTGCTATTCCATGGGGGACAATGGCAGTTGCAGGGTATGGTGCTGGTGCTTTTTCAGACTTTTTGATTCAATCTGGCTACACAGTCACTACGGTGCGCAAAATCATGCAGGTCAGTTAAAACTTATTCTTGATATAGCTAAATTGATTATATAGTCATAAAATTCACTGGACTTCAAGAAGAAAACTTGAATTTTGGCAATTTTAAATGGTGCTTTTGTTAATGCCAAAATCTGTCTCAGCTCCCAATATTATGTTTATCATCAGTTTGCCACTTTTGCAATTTATTTGGTTGATTTACACAGTTTTAAAAAAGTAGATTAGCTGATGAATTTCAAAAAACATCAGCCAAGTTTTTATTATTTAGATTTGCCAAATTTTGAAGTATTGGTAGCAAATTCCATGTTTTCCCTCAAATCTTATGACTATTTTTTGTTTTGTGGAATGGAGAGCTTCACCAACTGTTTGATACATGTAAAAGTATTCCATTAGTCCATACTATCATATGACAAGAATTGTCTATATGAAGCTAAGACTACATTTGTTCTAATTTAAATTTGAAATTTTAATAAATGTAGCCTTGCGCCGGAGAAAATTTGCTGGGGGTGGTCACCCAAAACTGTTTAAAATTTTGACAAAAAATACTGAATATTTAAAGGGACTCTTGCTGGGTTATTTTAATTTTGATCCTTGAGAATTTTTGCTCCTTAATTAGCTTATTTTTTATTGATTTTGAACTAACTACTTTTTCTGATATTAAACACAAGGCACAATTATAGATTTTTTGTTTCAATAATATATATGTTACTTCTCACATTTTTGTTGTAAATACCTGCAGTCAATTGGCTTTCTGGGTCCAGGAATGGCACTTCTTGGCCTAAATGCTGCTCAAAATCCAACTGTTGCAGCAGCTTGGCTAACTGCTGCACTTAGTTTGAGTTCGTTCAGCCAAGCTGGTTTTCTTCTAAATATGCATGTAGGTTTCTTATCTTGATTGATATATCAATGTCATCATTTTCGAACATGAATATTCTCCCATTGGTTTTTGTTACTTACTGAATTATATCATCCTGCCATCGATTCAGGAGTAGATCTCCTTCATTTGAATCCAATGTGTGTCATCCAGTCTAAGAAACCTGAACAATGATATCATGATTTTCTTTATTTAGAAAATTGCTTTCTAATTAGTTGGATGGATTTTTTTCTGTTGTATGATCAGGATATAGCACCACAGTACGCAGGAGTTCTTCATGGTATGCTGATTGATCATTGATCCCTTTTTTATCCTTAGCCTGATGGATTAATTCCGTATTAATTTGATTCGTTCATGAAAGCAATCTTATTCTTCATATCTGTACTTGTGCAGGCATTACAAATTCAATTGGGACATTTGCAGCCATTGTGAGCACTATTGGAACAGGGTATTTTGTTCAGTGGTTGGGTTCATTCCAGTGTTTCTTGACACTTACTGCAGTTTTGTATTTTGTTACAACCATCTTCTGGAATCTGTATGCTACCGGGGAAAGGGTATTTTACTGATTTGAGAAGGTTATAGATTGTAAATAACCAACAGATTTGGTAGTTTGCTTCCTTCCACACAACTTACTAAGATATCATTAGGCTAGCAAGCAGACAGGCTCAGATCCTCCCATATGATTTTCTCCTTGGGCATCCTAAAACTATGGGTTAGCATGTGAGCCCTGGGCTTCCTCATATGATTTTAGTCTCAGGCGTTCTAATAAGTGTGTATCCACATCATACATGTATGTGGGCCCTGAGAGTCATCGTATATTTGACCTCAGGTATCCTATATAGTATGACCTAGCCTTCTCAGCTTAAAATCGAAATCATGCTTGCCACACGAAATATATTCCTGTTCAATCCAGTTAACCAACCAGATCTTAGGAAAAGACCCATTCTATTGTTTGTAATACCCTGTCATTAGCATCATTGCGAATTTGAAAATCCAAATTTTTCTGTAAGAAGGGGTTTGTCTCTGGCCATTTGTTACAAGTGACAATCAATTTTGGCATATTTATTGTATCAGTCCATTAATGGCAGATTATTAAACTGTATTATTTCAAGCACACCAGATTTCTACCGAGTTCCTATTTGAGACAAAAATGAGGAGCAATTGTTTAGTTTTCTGTCCCTCGAATTTAAGAAAATGCAGGTGGCCTGACACTGAATTGTCTATAAAAGTAATATAATAGATATGCAGCTTAAAAGAATGTAGGATATTAAAATGTTCAAAATTTGTGTGCGGACGTTTGATGTAGCAGCATAAATGTTATGAGTTGTAAGGCACTTGTCCCAGTTTGAGTCTCACTCACTTATTCAATTTTTTAAATAAAATTAAAATTTTAATATTAATATTTTATGAATCCAAATGGATGCCAACCAAAGGAAATATCGATAATATTGATACTCACTGATAATTTTTTTTTTGATGAAAATGCAATTTATCTATTCAAATAAAAAAGCACTTCACAAAAAAATAACGGGTGGTTAAAAGACACACCCCAAGAGTCACATGGGCTAAGCCCAAAAATATCTAGAACAAAATATCAAAGTATCAAAGGGTACATGACCCATATAAAAACAAAGAGAAAACAGAATTAAGCAGCCAATGTCATTCTTGCAGATGGCGGATCCCTATCATCTGGTTTCCCCCAAATGTCCGCGGGGTCCGAGTTGACATCAGGAATATCCCAGCCATCTTCATTTTCCTATTCTTCTTTCTGAACATTTGGCTCCTCGTGCTAAGGTGAGATAACCAAATTTAACCGAGTGAAAACTTTAGTATTATTCCACCCTGTAGATGGTGGATGTGAAGAACCAGGAGCATTCCAGCCTGCATTGTCCATTGCAGGCCAACCAACATTACCTGCATTATCCATAACGGGCCACCCCGCGTTATCCCCAGCTGCACTAGCAGCACGGCCAGAGGTCCATCCATGCGGACGTGGAGAGGCCGAGCGCTTACATCGGTGAGCACCGCGACACGGAGCAGGCTAGGAGCGAGGCTGAGAATCTTTGGCCGAACCACTCCTACGTCTGTTAGGAGAGCGAGCTCTGACAAAGGATGGTGAGGGAGGAACGCGAGGCACAATGTAGGGAGCATTCCCCCAATGATCCAACAACTCTTGTGAGCCACTTCCAAGGCAACTTTGTTAGTTTACACTTGAATCTGCAGGAGAACATTAGAACAGATAATAGTTTTAATGTACAGAGAAACATTAGAACAGATAATAGTTTTAATGTACAGAGAAACATTAGTTCCAATTTTACTTTCTGAAAATATACAAGAATCGCGATCTTTCCATAATGCAAATAAAATCTCCACCCTGAAAATATGCCAGATTTGAGTAAATTTCTTTGGAAACCTGGGTGAATCACCTAGCAGGATGATTTGCCAGGTTAATGGCTCGGTCTAAAAGGCCGAAAAAAATTATGAATCCATATCCAGAATTGCTGAGCTCTGGTGCAATACCAGAAGAGATGCTGAATCGTTTTAGCCTATCCACAAAAAGGGCAACGAGGATCCTGGACTCTAAGGTGAAACAACCTAGTACCAATAGGGAAGCCTTGAAAGAGAATGCACCAGGAAAAATGAGCAAGTTTTGGCTCAAGAATGGCAGACCAAATAGTTTTAAACCTGGAATGCCAAAGACTTAAAGAGCTATGAATAAGCCAGCGCTTATTAAAAGTGGCAGCCATGGGTAAATGAGGTGAAAGCCACATGTAAGCCATCTGTGGCTTGAAATGATGCAAGGGTGTGTCTGGATACCATTTCCAGTCCTTCCACCATGGCTTGTTAGACTAAATTCCAACCTTGTGCAACATTTCAGGTGGAATAGCCATGATGATTCTGTCATAAGTAGGCTTATCAACTTTTGAAAGAGAAAATTTTGCACGGAATGGTTCCCAAGCCAAAAGGCTCATAGTGGGTCTGTGAAACAGGTCTTGAAGGGTCTAAACACCTTTTTTGTGAAATTTGAGAGCCTTCAAACCTTGCAATTTAGCCAAAGGTTGAGTTGCAGAAGCTAGGAGAGGTGACCACCAAATATTAAGGTGATTGAATGAAAGACCAGCACGAAAACCATCACCAGCCTAGCATAACCAAGGTTTAATTTTTTCTCAGGCTTTCCAAATGCTCTTAACCACAAACGTGCCCGAGACTTGAATTGGTTCTCTCATGACAAGGAGAGTAGAAAAGCCAATTCCTTTCCAAACCAGTTTGTGCATAGGATGACCCATTTCAATGTTATATCGGAGTAAAACCTTCCATGCCTCACAACCAGTGAGCGCACGAACAATCCATTTGACCGCCAAGGTAGTTCTTTAGCGGTGAGTAGAAAGAATACCAAGTCCTCCAGAATCTCTGGGAAGACAACAAAATTCCCATGCAACATGGTGAAAACCATGGCGAGTATCAGAAGAGGTCCATAGGAAATCCCGTAAGAGTTTTTCTAGTTTGGCATAAGAGTTTTTTTAAGAAGCCCAACAAGAAGAATAATAAATATGGGTTGCAGCCAAGATCTTAGAACAAACCTGAAATTTACCAGCCAGTGAAAGAGGCTTAGTAATCTAGATGGCAAGTTTTTGCTCCACACGGGTAAGAACAACTTGCCAGAGGGTGGCAGAAGTGCCCTGGAATGCAAAAGGAATACCCAGGAATCTAAAAATTTCACCATGGCCAACCTATTGCCAGCCATATTGCTGAAGCCAATGAGGAGTGGGAAGTATAGACTGTTTGTAGCATAACGTCTTGTGCCACTGAATGGAAGAACCTGAGGCCAAACAAAAGGTCTCCAGACAACCAAGAGCATTTTGAACTGAATTTTCTTCTTTCAGTAAGGTTAAAAAGGAGTCATTAGCAAAATGACCATTAACTAGCTGGCTGGAACAATTTGGTAAACAGATACCATGAACAAGCCTATTGGAAACTGAATGAGCAAGAAGATAACCAAAACCTTCTGCTGCAAGAACATATAGACTTGGGGCAAGAGGGCATCCTTGGCAGATTGATCTGAAAAGGCCAAAAGTATGAGACTGGTGGCCATTAATAGTGATGCAAGCAGAAGCATTTGAAAAGAGCATTTTAACTGATTGTATAAAAGAGGGTCCAAACCCTAATGCTGCAAGCATTGCAAGGATAAAGCGCCATTCAATGCTATCATAAGCCTTAGCAAAATCTATTTTTTTTAAATTGCTTTTTGGTTTGCTTTTTGAGTCCATTCCATTTCCTCCCAAACAACAATGATATTATCTAATATATATTTAGACTTAATGAAGCTTGTTTGTTCAAGATGGACAATCAAAGGAAGCAGGTTGCAAAGTTTGAGCGAAAGGGCTTTAGCAATGATTTGTAGGAGACATTAAGGAGGGTAATGGGCCTCCAGTTGCAGATATCCTCCGGATCACTAGCTTTAGGTATGAACTTGATGTTTTCTTGATTTATAATATTACCTAAAGAATTGGAATGAAATGCTTCAAGGTAGACATTGTGTAAATCTTTTCCTAAACAATCCCAAAGGGCTTCGTAGAACTCACAAGGAAAGCCATCAATTCTAGGTGCTTTCCCATCTACCATAGAGCAGACAACTTCCTTAAGATCTTCAATGGTCAAAAGTTGATCACAGAAGTGAGTCTGGGCAGAGGATAGCCTGTTTGGAACAACAACAAGACAATCATGCAAGGCAGTTTGTCACTCAGGAGTGTAATCTTGAGCAGTGAAAACTTTTTCATAATGTCTTACAAAAGCCTGGAGAATGTCTGGCAGATCTGTATGAACAACATTGTCCTCTTTGATTTGCTTAATACCGTGTGAGGAATGTTTGGCTCGAAGAGCAAGAAATAACTCCTTAGAAACATGGTCCCCAATTTTTAGCCAGTGCATTTTGGCTTTAAGTTGTGCTCCTCTAGCAGCATGGCAGTCAGCCATTTGTTTTTGATGTCGTAAATTGGCAACAAGGACGTGCTTAGAAGGAGAAAAAGGCTCAGCAACCAAGCCCTCAGAAGCAAATTTCAAAGCAGTGACAGTAGCTTCATAAGCCCTTCTCCTGAAATTGGCCAGCTGACGGCCATAGATGCGAAGAAACCTCGCTATGCGGGTAATAGCATCATTCCACCACTTAATCCAACCAGTAGCATGCAACGACCGGCATTCTAAATTCCAAATAGTTGAAATGTGTGCCAAGGTGGGTTGATGAGCAAGCAAGGAAGTGTTCAGAAAAAAACTAAGATTTCATGGCGCGTGGCTGAGCGAGCTACCACTCAATGGCAAACTGAATTGGAAAGTGATCTGACAACATCACATCCACTAATGGCTGCACAGGAAGGGTGGATGACGTGGAGAATTTATAAAAAGATTGCGCAGAAATCATAGCACGATCAAGGTGTTTAAAGACCCTGTCAGTTCCAGCCTGAAAATTGCACCAAGTATACCATAAAGGACTAGAGTGACAGCGACCAACATTGGGATAAAAAAATCCCAATTTATTGCGCATATGGAACCACGCCTCTCTTTCACCAGCTGGCCACCGAAAAAGCAGAACACCATCCTTGTTAGTAGCCGTTTCAACCATATTAATATCTCCACAAATAAGCCACGTGGCAACAGGCAATGAATCTGCAATCCACCCCCACAAAGTAGATCTTTCTGATGCATCATTAGAAGCATAAACATTAATAATCCCAAAAGAGTGATTATTAATATTAAGAAGCATCCAGACTAACCGGTTAGTGGGATCCACCCCATGATCTACCACTAAATCATGCCACCGAGGGGACAAAAGAGTAGTTACGCCACCTTTGCCAGCCTCATGGGCGGTGGAAAATAGTTTACTGGCTGACCAAATACAACGACAAGCTGAAGACAAAAGAAAGCCTGTAACTTTAACTTCTTACAGACATAGAACATCAAGAGAAACATAATATAGAGAGCATCACGAACAGAGTACTTCCTAGAGAGGTCAATGAGACCTCTAGCATTCCAAGAGAGAAAATTCATTTAAAATCCTCCACCATCTCCCCAGAATCTAGGCTTCCAAATGAAGCAAAACTATTATGAAGAAAGTCAGTGGGGTTTGACCCAAATTGGAGAGGAGGGATTTGATGTTTTTTAAGCTCCTGAACAATTTCTCCCTCCTCAGGAAGCTCACTGCTACGAGAGCGCCTGCGAGGCATCACAGAAGAATTGACACGGGCTCTTGCCCTTGGCAGTGATGCTTGCTGCGAAGGCAACACAAGAGGACTCTTATTGCTGTCCTTCCCGCCAATCACAGAAAGCTTTGAAACCTCTTTAACTGCTTCAGAGGGTTTAAGAACATCCGCAAAGGGTTTCACTCTGTGTTTGCAATTGGTGATAGTAGCCCAAGTTTCCATTGGTTTAGAAACCACCTCTTTGGGCATAGTTGCTACAGGGCATGTCTGTACAGTCTTCCTGAGAGGAGCCTGAGTTCTAGGCACATCAAGAGGACAATCCCTAATTTTATGCTTTGTTGATTGACAACGATAGCAAGTATTGGGCAAATTGAAGTATGTGACTTTCTGGGTGTGCCAAACGGGGCCAATTTGAATGTCAATAAATTCCTTGAGGTCTTTTGAAAGATCCACCTCAACACAGACACGCTTTTGAGGGTGTGCTTGAAATAACCTATCAGGTTCAACACAAATAACTCTTCCTAAAGAAGAGGCAATGTCATGCAGGAAGTGCAGACAGGGCAAAGGCAAACCATAGAATTCAATCCACACAGGAACTCTATGTTTGGTATCATCAGAGGCCACAAAATCCTGTGTCCATTGTTGGAAGACCAACAGGGAAGACCGAACATACCAAGGGCCATGGTTCAAAATTGCTTGAACATGGCTAACTTCCACAAAGCGGAGAAGGAAAAAGTCTTTGGTCAAATTCTAGACCATATCAAGGCGGACCCCATGAGGGACCCAAGCCTTTTGGACCCATTCTTTGAGCATAGATTTAGGGGGAGTTCTCCCTACAAAATAACCAATGAGAGTATGCTGCTCTAACCATAAACAAGCAGTATCAAATTCTTGTGATGGTAAGATCACATTAGCAGGAGGGTCTGAGGGCTTACCTCATGGAACACCTTCGGAACAAAATTCCAGGGACTCTTGGTCGGTGGAGGAGCCATTGGTCAGAGCCAAAGAACCACCAACACTAGTAGCAAATGTTGGGTTAGAAGTGGTAAGAGGCATTTAAATGGCCAAAAAACCACAATAAATGTGGGCGTACTGCAAAAAAAATGCTATACTTCCTGCGCCTAGAGCGTAGTATGACCTAGAGAGACAATGGTGACCAAACTCAAAAATATGCAGAGCAAAAAACTTGTTCCATTTCCTTCATCAAATTCCTTGCTCAATTTAACTTCTTTCACTTTGGAATACGGTGTACAAGAGAATGATTACTACTGATAATTTTCACCATGATATAACAATTAAATCTTACACTATAATTATCTAGAGATGAGAGACAAAGACATGAACAACTTTATTTTAAGAACATGGTACAATATTGATACTTTGATAATTTTCACCATGATATAAACAATTAAATCTCACATTATAATTATTTGGAGATTGAAGACAAAGACATGAACAACTTCATTTTAAAAACATGTAATGGGGTTTTTGAAGATTTGGAGATTGAAGACAAAGACAAGAACAACTTTATTTTAAAAACATGTAATGGGGTTTTTGAAGATTTGGAGATTGAAGACAAAGATAGGAACAACTTTTTTTTTTGATGAAAATGCAAGTTATCTATTAAAAATAAAATAACACTTCACAAAAAAATAGAGGGTGGTTAAAAGGCACACTCCGAAAGTCACATGGGCTAAGCCCAGAAAGATCTAGATCAAAGTATCAAGGGTACATAACCCAAATAAAAACATCATAAAAATAGAAATACGCAAACATAATTATGCTTCCATAGCCACCCCCGCAGATGGCGGATCCTTGTCATCTGGTTTCCCCCAAATATCAATAGGGTTCGGGTTGACATCAGGCATAGCCCAGCCATCTTCATTTTCCTTTTCTTCATTCTGAACATTTGGCTCCTCGTGCTGAGGTGATAGCCAAATTCAACCGGGGGAAGACTTTAGTATTATCCCAACTTGAAGTAGGTGGAAGAGAAGGACCAGAAACATTCCAACCAGTATTATCGCTAGTGGGCCAACCCGCATTATCCCTTGTAGCACTTGCAGCACGGCCTACGGTTCAACCACGCTGATGTGGAGAGGCCGAACGTCTGTGACGATGAGCACCACGACGCTGAGCAGGCTAGGAGCAGGGCTGAGAATCTCTGGCTGAACCACTTCTTCGTCTGTTGGGTGACTGGGCTCTAATAGAGGAAGGTGAGGGAGGAACGCAAGCCACAATACAAGGACTATTCCCCCAATGATCCAATAACTCTTGTAAGTGTGCCACCTCCAAGGCAACTTTATTAGCTTGCACTTGAATCTGCATAAGAACATTAGAATAGATAATTGTTTTAATATAAAGAGAAACATAAGTTCCAATTTTACTTTATGAGAATATACAAGAATTACAATCTTTCCATAATGTAAATAATATCTCCACCCTGAAAATATGCCAAATCTGAGTAAATCTTTCAGGAAACTTGGGTGAGTCACCCAGAAGAATGATTTGCCAGGTTAAAGGTTCTGGCCTGAAAGGGTGGAAGAAATCATGAATCCATAGCCAGAAGGCTTGTGCTCTGGTGCAATACCAAAAGAAATGTTGAATTGTCTCAGATTGTCCACAAAAAGGACAATGGGGATCATGGACCCCAAGATGAAACAACCTAGTACCAACAGGCAGGCCTTGAAAGAGAATGCACCAGGCAAAATGAGCAAGTTTTGGCTCAAGAATGGCAGACCAAACAGTTTTAAATTTGGAATGCCAAAGACTCAAAGAGCTATGAATAAGCCAACGCTTATTAAGAGTGTCAGCCATGGGCAAATGAGCTAAAAGCCACCTGTAAGCCATCTGTGGCTTGAAATGGTGCATTGGCATTTCAAGATACCATTTCTAGTCCTTCCACCATGGCTTGTTGGACTGAATTCCAACCTTATGAAGCATTTCAGGTGGAATAGCCATGAGGATTTTGTCATAAGTAGGTTTATCAACTTTTGAAAGACCAAATTTAACACGGAATGCTTCCCATGCCAAAATGCTCATAGTGGGTTGGTGGAACATATCCTATAAGGTCTGAACACCTCTTTTATGAAACTTTAGAGCCCTTAAACTAGGCAATTTTTCCAAAGATTGGCCTACAGAAGCTAGGACAAGTGACCACCAAATGTTAAGCTGATTGAAAGAAAGACCAGCATGAAATCCATCACCAGACCAGCATAACCATGGTTTAACTTTTTCCCAGGCTTTCCAAATGCTTTTAACCACAAACGTGCCCGAGATCTGAATTGGTTCTCTCATGACAAGGAGAGTAGAAAAACCAATTCCTTTC
The DNA here is from genome assembly GCA_027924645.1 of Cunninghamia lanceolata. Classification (NCBI taxonomy): domain Eukaryota; kingdom Viridiplantae; phylum Streptophyta; class Pinopsida; order Cupressales; family Cupressaceae; genus Cunninghamia; species Cunninghamia lanceolata. Next base: position 766,137 of record BSBN01000429.1, on the reverse strand, counting down.
CAAGCTCATTTGTGCAAAGGATGTCCCATTTCAATGTTATGTTAGAGTAAAACTTTCCATGCCTCACAGCCAATGAGAGCACGAATGATCCACTTGACAGCCAAGGCAGTTCCTTGGCATTGGGTAGAAAGAATACCAAGCCCTCCAGAATCTCTAGGAAGATAGCAAAATTCCCATGCAACATGATGAAAACCATGGCGAGTATTAGAAGAGGTCCATAGAAAATCCCTCAAGAGTTTCTCCAGCTTGGCATAAGAACTATTTGAAGGAGCCCAACAAGAAGAATAATAAACATGGGTTGCTACCAAGATCTTAAAACAAACTTGGAATTTACCAGCTAGAGAAAGTGGCTTAGTAATCTAGACTGCAAGCTTTTGTTCAACACGGGTAAGAACAACTTGCCATAGAGTAGCAAAAGTGCCCTGAAAAGCAAAGGGAATACCCAGAAATCTAAATATTTCACCATGGCCAACCCAGCGCCAGCCATATTGCTGAAGCCATTGAGGAATGGGAAGAATGGACTACCTGAAGCAAAGTGTTTTATGCCACTTAATGGAAGAACCTAAGGCTAAACAAAAGGTCTCCAGACAACCAAGAGCATTTTTGACAGATTTTTCTTCTTCCAGAAGGGTTAAAAAAGAGTCATCAACAAAGTGACCATTAACCAGTTGGCTGGAGGAATTAGGTAAAGTAATACCATGAACAAGCTGATTGGACATTGAATGGCAAGAAGATAACCAAAACCCTCTGCCGCAAGAACATACAGGCTTGGAGCAAAAGGGCATCCTTGTCGGATTGATCTGATAGGCACGTCCAGCCGCAACTGTGCCCAAGGAGGTGGTTTCTAAACCAATTGACACTTGGGCTACTATTACCAATCACAAACATAGAGTGAAACCCTCTGTGGATGCCCTCAAACTCGCTGAAGCAGTTAAAGAGGTTTCAAAGCTTTCTGCGAATGGCGGGACAGACAAACATAAGGGTCCTATTGTGCTGCCTTCGCAGCAAAAATTGCTGCCAAGGACAAGAACCCCTGTCAATCATTCCATATCGCCTCGTAGGCGCTCTCGTAGCAGAGAGCTTCCTAAGGAAGGAGAAATTGTTTAGGAAATTAAAAAACAAATCCCTCCTCTCCAATTTGGGTCAAATCCCATTGACTTTCTTCAAAATAGTTTTGCTTCCTTTGAAGGCCTAGATTCTGGGGAGATGGTGGAGGATTTTAAATGAATTTTCTCTCTTGGAATGTTCAAGGTCTCATTGACCTCACTAGGAAGTACTCTGTTTGTGATGCTCTCCATCATTTTGTTTCTCTTGATGTTCTGTGCCTACAAGAAGTTAAAGTTACAGGCTTTCTTTTGTCTTCGGCTAGCCAGTAAACTTTTCTCCACCACCCATGAGGCTGGGAAAGGTGGTGTCGCCACTCTTTTGTCCCCTTGGTGGCATGATTCAGTGGTGGATCATGGGGTGGATCCCACCAACAGGTTAGTCTGGATGCTTCTTAATATTAATAATCATTCTTTTGGGATTATTAATATCTATGCTTCAAATGACGCATCAGAAAGATCTGCTTTGTGGGGGTGGATTGCGGATTCAATGCCCATGGCCACGTGGCTTATTTGTGGGGATTTTAATATGGTTGAAATGGCTACTGACAAAGATGGCATGCTACCTTTTCGGTGGCTAGCTGGGCGAAAGAGAGGCGTGGTTCCATATGCGTAATAAATTGGTATTTTTTGATCCCAATGTTGGCCGCCGTCACTCCAGTCCTTTATGGCATACTTGGTGCCACTTTCGAACTGGAACTGACAGAGTCTTTAAATGCTTTGATCGTGCTATGATTTCTGTACAGTTTTTTTTAAAAATTTCCATGTCATCCACCCTTCCGGTTCAGCTGTTAGTGGATGTGACGTTGTCAGACCACTTTCCTATTCAGTTTGCCATTGAGTGGCAACTATCTTAGCCACGTGCCATGAAATCTCAGTTTTTTCTAAACACTTCCTTGCTTACTCATCAACCCACCTTGGCACACATTTCAATTGTATGGAATTTAGAATGTCATTTGTTGCATTCTACTGGCTGAATTAAGTGGTGGAATGATGCTATTGCTCGCACTGCGAGATTTCTTCGCATCTATGGCCGTCAGTTGGCCAAATTTAGGAGAAGGGCTTATGAAGCAATTGTCACTACCTTGAAATTTGCTTTTGAGGCCTTGGCTACTGAGCCTTTCTCTCCTTCTAAGCAAATCCTTGTAGCCAATTTACAGCATCAAAAATAGATGGTTGATTGTCATGCTGCCAGAGGGGCGCAACTTAAAGCCAAGATGCACTGGCTAAAAATTGGAGACCGTGTTTCTAAGGAATTTTTTCTTACTCTTCGAGCTAGATATTCCTCACATGGTATTAAGCAAATCAAAGAGGATAGTACTGTTCATACAGATCTGCCAGACATTCTCCAGGCTTTTGTAAGATATTATGAAAAAGTTTCACTGCTCAAGATTACACTCCTGAGCGACATACTGCTTTGCAGGATTGTCTTACTATTGTGCCTAATAAGCTTTCCTCAGCCCAGACGCACTTCTGTGATCAATTATTGACCATTGAAGACCTCCAAGAAGCTGTCTGCTCTATGGCTGATGGCAAAGCTCCTGGAATTGATGGCTTTCCTTGTGAGTTTTACAAATCCCTTTGGGATTGTTTAGGAAAAGATTTACACAATGTTTACCTTGAAGCCTTTCATTCTAATTCTTTAGAAAATATTATAAATCAAAGAAACATTAAGTTCATACCTAAATTTGGTGATGCAGAGGATATTTGCAACTAGAGACCCATTACGCTCCTCAATGTTTCATACAAAATCATTGCTAAAGCCCTTTCGCTCAAACTCTGCAACCCGCTTCCTATGATTGTCCGCCCTGAACAAATAGGCTTCATTAAGTCCAAATATATTTTAGATAATATCATTGCTGTTTGGGAGGGGATGGAATGGGCACAAAAATCAAATCAAAAAGCAATCTTTTTAAAAATTGAGTTTGTTAAGGCATATGATCGCATTGAATGGTGCTTTATCCTTGCCATGCTTGCAGCATTAGGGTTTGGTCCCTCTTTTATTCAATCTGTCAAAATGCTCTTTTCAGATGTCTCTACATGTATCACTATCAATGGTCACTAATCCCATACTTTTGGAAAAACATGTAATGGGGGTTTTTGAAGATTGATTATATTTTCAATCAATTGATAAAATTTAAGTTTATGCACGTCTTAAACTTTATTATTGTTTCTCTAGTATTATTTATCTCTTTGGGATTTGATTTTAAAAAAAATTGGCTATAAAATAATTTTTAAATTTTGATGCTAAAAATAATTTTTTTTGAAATCTATATATATAACAATTTATGTCTCAAGGATATATGAAGTTTTTAGATATATTATATATATGTTCATATCTATAGAAAAAGAGCTACAATGGCATAGGGGCACAAGAAAATGGTTTCCACAAGCAATTGGGTTCTGAAGAAGCATTAGTGGCGGCCAGGAAGGTCGATGAGCAGTCCCATCACATTCTGAATAGTGGAAAGAGTAGGGAGGGCAAAATAGTCGGACCCCGACCAATTGGGCTTCCACCGATCGGGCTTCCCCCAAGCACTCAACATCTGAAAAGGTGAAGAAGGAAACCTCGATCTCCAAAGTCGAAAGGAACAAAGGGAAATTGTCATGCTTCGGATATCAGGCCTTTACCATACATCGTTCATTTTGAAGAAAAGAAAATGAATCGCTCGACTCCCGATTCCAAAACACTTAGAAAAAATTGAAGTTTTGTAAAACTTTGGCCATCAGAGTCTCACCCTTCTGCCTTCAAAAAGGAAAGAGGAAGAGAAACTTCTTGACCTCCAACATACGAAACACTCAGACAATTTTAGGATTTTGGGGGGATCTTTTCAAGGCAAAACATCTAGGATTTTGGCAATATTTTATCTAAGTTTGGGGATCCTTGGGCTATTTTTCCTGAAGGTAAAAGAGGACAACAATAAACAATGTGAATGAGATAAAATAATTCTTAAATAAATATTCTCCCAGATTTACCTGCCACATGGGTGGGGGACAACTCATGTGTATGGAGGTTATAGTGGTGTGTGTTAGGGCCTCGCATAGCAGGTCCCACCATGTGTTCAAGTATTTAAGATATCTATACTAGTAAATAATAATACCCTAGTATTGCTAAACCGTGGATGCATGTGACATTTAATAAGGCATGTTCAATCTCTATTAAATAAATAAAAGATCAAAAATCTATGTGTTGGCTAATATTTTATGATACACCTGTATTTACGTTTACATAAGCTCAAATATGCCACCCCCATCCTCGGTGACTTTAAAACTCTAAATTTGGGTCATGGGAACAAATTCTTATGTTTGAAAGGTCCCCTTTTGTGTGTTTCGTTTGCAACTCCCGATGACACCTTGCAAAAAATTGCCCCACAAGGATAAAATCTTCGACCTCCAAGGAAATGGAGCCAAAGAAGGACCAATCAAGTGAATGCAATTTGGAGGTTGGGGTTGAAGAGGCTATGTCTTGACCTACTTGTGAATGTTGAACACACCAAGATACTGAGAGGGGGGGTGAATCAGTATCTAAACAATCTTCAATTTTAGCAATTTCAACTTATCCAGAGAAAATTAAAAATTAATCATCACAACATTAACATGAACATGAAAGATTAACATAATGCACATCAACACATGACACCAGATATACGTGGAAAACCATAGAAGGGAAGAACCACGGCGAGGATTAACTCACAATATATGAAGCTCAAATAACAACTTTGTTTTAGGGCTACAACTCAAGGAAGCTACTACTCCCTAAAAACTTTGATTTAGGGTCACTCCCAAGGAAGCTACTACTCCCTGAAGACTTTGTTTTAGGGTCACTCCTAAAGAAGCTACTACTCCCTGAAATGAGAACACACTTACAAAAGATTATAGTATGACAGTCCTTTTACTATCTAAAAATTGAAATTGAAACTCACACCTTTGATGATTGCACTTCTACCTCTTCACACTTTCTTTTGATGATTTGATCAGTTAGGACACTCTACACTTGATCACTGTCACATATAAGTCTTCAAAATGAATCAAGATAGCATCAACAACTTCTACTCTTTCTCCTTTAGTCACACATCAAAAATGCATTCATTCTCCTCTTTATCTGCTTGTGACCTTTTTGATCAACTTAAAATCACATCTTACCTCACTCAATTTGATTTACAATTTATACAAGATATTACATTGATTACATTGCTTATTGGCTAGATATAACATGAAAAATGCATTTACAAGACAGCCAGACAACACACAACATGTAACGTGTAGAAGATAGGTCCTAAGTGAAACCACATGTTACACCAGCAAAAGATCCATGCCTTGTGGACACCAACACTTGCTTAACCAGATCCAAAACATCTTTCATAGCTTCAATTATCAAGGAATTACATCCACACACTCCACTCATTTGAAAATAGGACAACTTTAACTAAAAACCACATGAACCTTGAAGCATAACGCCCACATCAATTTGAAAACCTTGTGTAGTACAAGAAACAAGAAAGATGTTCATGAAAACTCTTCCAAATGAGTCCACATGACTCATACAACATCTCCAAACACTCCTTTGCCACCGCACATCAAAGAATTGTGCCGTACAACTTCAATCATGAAATCTGAGAACAATTTGTCATTCGGAACACACTGCAACATGTTGTCATTTGAAAAACTGAGTTGTGGACCACCAAGGACCTTGAGACTGCAAGGAAGCATGTAATACACATCCATAAACATGTCCTCAAAACCGCAAGGGCAATCATTCATTTCCAAAGGAATGCGAAGCATTCCAACAGGCCTTCAACACTAGCTTACTCTACTAGAACACATGTCGATACTCTATCATGCATAACTTTCACAGTAGAAGGACAAATGATCTGAAAACTTGGATTACCACCTTCACTGCATCCTAAACATAGTTCTAGAACTGCTTGGCCATATCTACAAATGCGGAGGAATGCAGAGCATTCCATTGTCCTACACAGAACACCTTCATAGAGACAACACTATCTTCAACCAGTCAACAACAAAACATTCTTCTAGTAACCCAAACATCATGGAACTTGGAACATACATACTTCATGCCATTAGTAGCATCAACAATTCATCTGATCATCTTCTTGCTTCTAATTACCATATTAATATGAACTATATCTTCTCCCTTCTCTTGTTGGATGGGACATGACATCCAACCATGAACTGTATCTTCTTCTTTTGTTGGATGGGACATGACATCCAACCATGAACTATATCTTCTGTCTTCTCTTGTTGGATGCGACATGACATCCAACCATGAATTGTATCTTTTCTCTTCTCTTGTTGGATGGAACATGACATCCAACTATGAACACCATCACACCTCCATGACAGTGTTGACATCAATGTCAACCCAAGGAACCATATGTGTAATAGTGAAGATCTAAAGAAAAATTTTCATCTACCCCTGACTTGATTTTGGACCTAATAAGGTGCAATCCACTCCTAGTCAAGATTTGAAGAAAGCATCTCACTCTTCCCTCGACTCGAACAAGGATGCTCAAGATGGTGAGCCTCTCTTGAAAACCAATTAAGACTTGGTTGTGGTGCTGGTGGTCCCAAACCCTTTTGCACCCCTTGCCTTTGATTAGGTGGACCTTTTGTTAGAGGATAACCTTCCTTCTTCTCAGTTCAAGAATCTTTAGTTGGAGGACCTATGCCCCTAAGGATGAGGCTTATGTTCCCTCACCTTTGAAGGTCGTCTCTCTCATGCTGAAGCTAGGTAGCCCACTCAAAGCTTCCCTGGGCTCTTCAAATTCTAGTCCAAGCCTACCTTGATCTTTAAGGAGACTCATTCCTCTCCAATAAGAAAGAACATAAACCTTAAAAAGTAGGTGGATGTGGGTGTAAAATCCAAGCTCAGCCACCCAACACAAATGGAAGTTCGGGACAAAGAAACTTTAAGAAACATAACAGAAGGATCACAATGTATGTTGGATTTGGTGAAATCTAAAATCATTCCTAAAATCAAAAAATGAAGTTGTTTTCATGGACCATAATAGGGTTGAATAACCCTTTAATAAAACATTCTTGCAAATTTTAGGAGATCTCACAATCCTAACATTATGATAATTCAAGAAACAAAAATGACAACTAAAAGATTTGAGTTAATAAAGAAAAAAAATTGACCTAATTCTCAAGCGGTGGGAACAAATTCCTTGGGTACTTCATGAGGGCTCATCTCCTTGTGGAGCCTTGTTTTGTTCTCCAGTTCGATTCTTATCGTTTCCCCTCATCATGTTGTAGTTTTGTTATCTCATAAGAAGGAGAATTTATCTTTTATTGTCTCAAGTATTTATGCCTTGAATGGGCATGGTGAAAGAAGGAAGCTTTGGTTTGAACTTTTAGCTTTCAGGGTGGTCTACAACAACACCAAATGGCTTGTTGTAGGAGACTTCAATATTACTCTTCCTTTATCAAATAAATGGGGGACTCTCAAACACACTTAGATAGCATGGAATATTTTTCTAACTTTATCTCTCCTTGTGCTTTGTTGGACAACAAGCTCCATGGAGCCCAATACACTTGGTCAAATAGAAGACTAGGAGATGATTTGATTCAAGTTTACCTCGACAAGGTGTTCACCTCCATGGATTGGCTTCTCTCTCATTCTTTATGTCTTTCATCTCTTATAAGAATTGGATTAGATCATTCCCGCTATCTTTCCATCTAGACGTGATCAAGAAAAAGAAAAGTTTTCCCTTCTGTTTCAAAAAAATGTGGTCCTCTCACCTCGACTTAAAGGACAAAATTAGAGAATGGTGGGACATATAGGTTGAAGGAAAGGTCATGCTCAGGTGTTAAGTTAAATGTAAGATCATGCAGCAAAATTAGTTTTGCCAACATCTTCTTGAACAAGTTGGACGTTACAAGGGATCTAGAGCAGATTCAAAATGAAATACAAACATTAGAAATGAACCAAGAAAGATTTGAAAAAGAGAAAGATTTGTTTTGGAAACTAAACTCTCTCATAACTATGGAGGAGATAATTTAGAGATAGATATCTAAGTATTTATGGCTCAAAGAGGGCGATAGAAATACCAAGTTTTTCCTTATAGCCTCCTTCAAGCACAAAGCTACCAATTTTATAAGGGAGATAATTGATGAATGGGGTAACAAAATCCAAGATGAAGATCAGAGCAAGGACGAGGCTATAAACTAATTTAAGAAGATTAGCTCAGCTGACCCCTCTGTGGGAAACTATAATGCTATAAGTATCCTTAACTTGATCTTGAACCTAGTGTCTCCTAAAGATAACTCTTCCCTCATGACCTTGGTTTCAGAGGAGGAAGTCAAAATGGTAGTCTTCTCTTTTGATGGATATAAAGTATTAGGGCCTATGGCTTTCCCCAAAGTTTTTTCCAAGACTACTACGAGATTGTCTCAAAGGATATTATGGAGGCTGCAAATGATTTTTTTTCCATGAAAATTCTCAAATAATTAAACACTTATTTTTTTGTCTTTATTCCCAAGAAGCAAAGAGTCGAGTCATTTTCTGATTTTTGCCCAATAAGCTTATGTAACTCCCTCTATAAAATCATCTCTAAGATCCTAGCCTTGAGGATGCAGAGTTTTCTCCACCTTTTGACATCCTCTCAACAAAGTAGTTTTTTGAAAGATTGCCAAATCTTGGATTCATTAATTTTAGTTCATGAAGTTTCTCATTCTTTGGATAAGAGTAACAATGAAATCATGATGTTTAAGCTAGACATGAATAAAGCTTACCAATGGGTTTCATGGAATCTACTTGATGCGCTCCTTGAGAGGTTTGGCTTTGAGGCTAAATTTAGAAATCTTATTAGCAGTTGTATTTCCACCCCCAAATTCTTTTTTATCATTAATGGATATCCATGTGGCTTATTTAGGGTAGGTCATGATCTTAGGTAGGGGAACCCTCTATCCCCATTTCTATTCATTGTGTTTGTTGAATTGTTAAGCAAAAGTTTTAGCAATGCTATAACTACTAGGAGACTGAAGGGTTTTTTCCAGCCTCTATGACCCAATCCATAACTCATCAACAGTTTGTTGATGACATGATTATCTTGGGGCAAGCCTTTGTTGTTAAGGCCAAAGAAATTAACTCCTTGCTTCAAGAATATGACATGATTTCTAGTCAAAGAACCAACTGGGTGAAGAGTAATAATTTTCTTGAAAACACCTCAATCTAGGCAGGAAAAAATTACAAACTTACTCAACTATTAGTTGGACTCTCTCCCTTCCACCTACCTCAGCCTTCCCCTTTCCTTAGAATCCTTCCCTAAAAATTCTTGGGGTATACTTATAGAGCACTTCAATAATAAATTAGCATGTTGGAAAGGTACTCTATTATCTCAGGCTAGAAAATTTCAACTTATAAAATCCACCTTTCAAAATATCCTAGTCTATTTCATGTCTCTGTTTGCTATTCCTGCAAAGATAGTTGAGAAGATTGAAAAACTCTAGAAGTGTTTCTTTTAGATGGGCTCTGAGGAGCATTTTAGATTCCCCCTCATATTGTGGCAGCAATCTTGTCTCCCAAAAGGTTTTGATGGTCTTGGCTTGAGAAGTACGAAGAATTTCAATCTAGCACTAATTGCCAATAGTTCCTAGCACATGATCATTGAAACTAAGAGATGGAAAAATGTAATTAAAGTTAAATACCTCATAAACTTGAGTTTACATGAGAACCTACATGGGAATGGGTCCCTCTTCTGGATGGGAATCTCAAAATTTAGCTTCTTACTAAAAAGTGTACCAAGTGGAAGCCGAGAAATCGAGCTTGTATCAGATTTTGGGAGGACATATGGCTGGGTGGTCATCCCCTTGATTCCTTGGTTTGGTGCCAACCAATCATCATCTTCTTGAAACAACTTTTTGGTTGCAAGGTGGAAAATTATATAGAAATTATCAAATCCAAGAAATATTGGAAACCTCCTCCTAAATCCCCATCAACCCTTGCCACCCTCATTTCCAAATTGTGGTCCTTGCTCCTTGGTTTTCATCTCCCCATGTCCCATCAAATTGACATCCTAGTTTGGGCCTCGTCTACTATTGGGCCCTACTCTGATTCATTTGGCAACTCCACTACGCTCCCCATCCCCTTCCCTAGTCCTTTTTGGGAAAACCTCTAGTTCAAGAATCTCACCCTAAAGATAAATATTTCTCTCTGGCTTGATGTACAAAATAAGATTTTATCTATGGAAAACCTTGCCAAGAGGTGCCACATTATCATAAATAGGTCATCTCTATGCTATAATGAGTTAGAAAGTGTTTGGCTCCTTTTTTGTTTCTTGCAACTTCTCTCATGCAGTTTGGGGTTAGGTCCTTTCTCTCTTCAACCTATCTTGGGTTCTTCCCTCCACCCTTCTGGATCTTATTGAGTAGTGGTCTTCTCCTTTTTTTAGTCACACTTAGAAACTCCTTTGGTCGCTTACCCTATCTCATATCTTGTAGAGAATTTAGTGTGAAAGGAACAATAGAGTCTTCAGGGGTTCATCTTTTCTAGTTCATAAAGTGACTCTGTCCTCATTTTCTTCTATTAAGGAAAAATTTCTCTCGACATATTCCATGACACCTCTCCCACCCTCAGAATCCTTGATTATCCATAATTGATGTCTTCCTACTTCCCTTTTGTGCCCCTCCCGCTCCCCCTGCCATCTCCTTCACTAGTTAAAGCCCAAACCTCTTCAATTCAAGCTCAATTCTGATGGGGCCTCTAAGGGAAACCCTGAACTAGCTGAGGGTGGTGGAGTCATTAGAGATTGTTCCAGCAATATCCTTGGCACTTTTACCATTAATTTAGGAGTGCAGTCTAGCCATTTTGTTGAAGCTTCAATAGCTTATTGGGGACTGTCTATGGCCCTTGACCTTGGAATTCACTCTTTGGAGGTAGAGGGGGATTCTCTAAATATCATCAAATATATCCAAAGGAGTTCTATCCCTAGTTGGTTCATTGACAATATCATCAACGACTCCCTTACCCTCATTTAAATACTTGTACATGTGAAAATTTGACATGTTTATAGAGAATGTAATAGGTTTGTGGACTACTTTGCAAACAAAGGGGTCATGATTGAAGGGTCTTGTAGATAGGTTCAAAATGATTTCTTCCCATTTGAGGTGGTGATTATTGCACAACATGACTTTGCTAATGCCTTGTGACAATAGGACATCCCTTGCATCCCCATTAATGATTGTTTGCATTATTAGTAGGCATGGTGAATACTACAAAATATTCTAGAGAATTCTTATCATATCTTAAGAAGACTATTATTTATTCACTTACATTTGGTGTGTAAGAGTCACACAATAGACTCAAGAGATGCCCAAGATCACCTATAATCAAAACAACCTTCCACAACAAGAGAGAAGCAATAACAACACTATACTGCCAAAGAATGATAATGATGCATACAAGATACAAGATATACAATGTATGACCCACATATAATGTACAATAAGAGCCCTTGCTTATATTGGCAACATTGAGACTTAGGACAACATGTGATCATGACAAGTTTCTTAATCCTATGACATGAGACAAATATTAAATGCCTTAAGTAAACTTAACTAGTGAATAGGACCTAATATGGAACTAGTTAGGTAATATATCTCTTTCACACCAACATCCTCCCTTAAGTGAAAATCAAGAAGTAAACAAAAAATACAAATATGCAAAGATGGGTCCTAGCTATAAGGCCATGTTAGGTACCCATGTACAAAAGATCTCTCACAAACAAAGTAAAGGAGAAAAACTCGTAGGAAAAAACCCTCTCCAAAAGAGATAAAAAATGCAAACAAACATGTACAAGTGATGGAGTCATGGAAGAACGAATCAACACCAAGACCCCCCAAGGACTACATCCATTAGGAATATACAATCAATAGCTCCCCCATAAGAGGGAAAGAATGAGACTAGATATCCCCCCATAAAGAAGTAGCTCCTGTACCAATGGTGAATGCACAAAGACAAAAAAGTATCCACTATCTGCAAACAACATTTCTCCTCTTGGGAAGAAATAAATCCATTGGTGTTTGTAGAATAAACTCCAACTCCAAAGCAAGAGATGAGGGAAGAAGTCTCATGAAAGATGATGTCTTTGAAAACTACTCAAGTGTCCACATGTCACAATCAATAGATACCACAAAATTAGGAGCTCCATGCCTAATCAAAGAGTGTGACAATCCATGACAATAGGAAAACTCATGATTAATATCCAAAGACAAAGATGGGGTGATAATAGTCATGCCATAATTGTCATCAAAGAGGAAATGAATATCCTCAAGTGTGTCCTCCAAATCTACAAGCTGGAACTCAAAAAACAAATCTGAAATACCTATCAAGTACTCATGCCACAAAGCTGAATCTGAAAGACAAGATGGTTCATGTTGAAGTAAATAAGTAGGATCAAGGGAAGTATCAATCAATGAAGGTGAAGGATCAACAATTGTCTTTGTAGTAGGAGAAGGATCTAAGAAGCCTCATCATCCTTATCATCCAAATGTGCAAGGTCTTCCAAAGAAGAAAACTCCTTTTTTGTATCATAGTCATATGGTATATTGTCTGAATCATAAATAGATATACGAAAATTTAAAATAGGATCATTTTGGAATGGATGATTATTAGGTCTACATAACATGATGACATTCAATGTGCAAAATGACACTCCAAGTGTTATCATCAACATGGTAACCAATCACTCCTAGAACATGATCATTTTTGGAATTCTAAACAAACATCTTCCAAAATGTACTTGGTTGAGGAACAAGACCATATAGATGTGGGAAAAGATGAAGCCAACACAAGTGTTCACTGTTGGCAGAGCACAAGGCACCCAACAAAACCTACCGCAAGTTACCACAAAGGGCATGTGAAGGATAAAGCCGACACATAAAGAGGTATTTTAGGAAAGGACACACCTCTATGTAGATATATAGGAGATACATGTAATCAATGTAAAGCAAGAGTGTAAGTGTGAGTACGAGAGTATGAGATAGATATGTATAAGGTAGAGACTAAGACCTACTGGTATGAACATATATGTACCAATTAATGAGAAATATATATAAAGGAGATATAAGGGCTATGATATATGTATGTGTGTCTTATGAATGCTTTACTTTACGTAGATTGTATCGCGTAATAGATTTACTTAATGTTTATAGGGTATAAACTAGACTTTAGAGATTTGACTAAGGACTAGATATATAGACTAGTTTCCCTCTCATTTCTTTCCAACATTTGGTTCCATTGCTGGGACCTTAGAAAAGGACAGTGAATAATATAGAGGATAAATAGTAAAAAGGAAAAGTGTGGAGTAGCACAAAGTAAGGAAACTAGAGTGACAAAAAAAATTTATGATCTATGGAAGATTTTGAATTCTCTTAAGTTCTGACCCTTGTGAGAGGGGGGCATACACTTAAGGGGATGAAAAATGGAACAGGGGGAGGATCTGAAAAGATCCTTGAAAATATATAAATCTTCAAGATGAGACAACCATGGGATACATAAGGATTAATATAACTCCAAATCAAAAACACCCATGACAAAAGGAGATAACAAAAGATTAAGGGAAATAGGTGAAACTATACTAACCAGAATGGAGATAAGCAGAGAGGAGACACAAAAATGAACCCAGGAATGACATGAAAGGTACTGCAGAAGGATGGAGAAGGTAGGGGAAGCAAGTAGAAAACATGAAAGAGAAATTATGGAAGAGAAGAATCAATTGGATGAGTGCGCTAAGGAGGGTGCTGGTGAGCATGCCAAGGTGGGTGCTGCCAGAGAGGAAAATATAAAAAATAAAGGATGGATGAAACAACCATAGAGGCTACCACAAACTTAATTCAAAGAGATATAGAGAATCCTGAGCCTATTACAATGAATATTGACTGTGTTACAAAACTTCTAAAAAGTATAGGAGGGAGAATTGATGCATATGATCAGTTAAGAAGTATGTGGAGAGAAGAACATAACCAAACCCTAGCCCTATCAAAAATATATAAAACTCCAAAATATCAACCTAATTTTGCTAATATTCAGATTAGAGTTGACAAATAATGGGAAGAATTACTAAATCCTATATGAAACCTCCAACCCTTAAATTTCAATGCGGATTACCTAGACCATCTGGTAAATCAAAGTATAATGAAGATTAGAGAAGATGAGGTATATAAAGAGATTAGTTATGGAATTATAAGACAAAATAGTGAAAAGTCACCCAGTGAAAACATAATATTGTTTACAAATGAAAAAGTATCCCTGAGATGGAAAAGGCAATTTGAAGAGACACACCCCCTCGACCAGGAGTCACCTCAGGTGCCTTATAAAGCAAGAAGAATTTTAAGAAAAGATCAAGTTGATAGTGAGAAAAAAGAGAAGATAGATTAAGAAAGATTTTAAGGAAATTTTGGGAAAATAGTATTTTGACATCCAATTGCAGAGAGATAAAGGAAGAGAACATAAAACCCTAAGAGACAGAGGCCAAAACCTAAGGAGAAGAAAAATTAGAAAGAAAACCACTACAAAACACTAGAGGGTCTGGAAAAATAAAAGAAAGGAAAGATGGATGCTATAATTAAATGGTATTTGAAAAGGATACAACTGAAGCCATAGAGCATGTTTTTGTTCTAGAATCAATTTGGAGCCAGAATGATAGAACGAAGGGTGACACTAAACTATTTGAATTTATTGGGACATTGTGGAATGATGCTTTAAAATGGTACAGAAAGGCATGTCCTAAACATGAAAAAACATGGGATGAAGTGAAGAAGCAATTCTTGGAGAATTTTAAAACTCCAGAAATACCTACTGAAGGGGTAAGTAAAATGAGAGAATTAATATAGAGGGATGGAGAAACTATAAAGGAATTTAATAAAAGATTTAAGGAAATAGTCTGTAAACTAGAAGAACCATTGACTGAGAAGAAGAAGATTGAATGGTTTACATCTGGGATAGGCCTAGCTGTCAGAGCATCTTTGGATGGTAGAATATTTGAAACATATGTAGAAGTTGTCACATTAGCCTATTGGATTGAGGCACAAACATGGCGTAAACAAGATAAAAACAAGGAAAACATGAAGTTAGAAAGAGTAAGGCTAGAATTAGAGTAGTTGAAACTTAAACAAGAGATTTTGGTAAAAAAGAAGAAAAAAGGTCAAATATATGGTGTTCTTATTGCACAAAGGAAGGACACATTAGGAATGAACGTCTGAAACTAAAAGGAGAAAGATAGGCCACCTCAATGAAGGTGTATATCAAAGCACTCCCTACAAAAACAATACAATCTATTATAGATTATGCAGAGAATGGGATGATCATGAAACATCAGATTGTCCATCACAACTATTTAGGGTAAGAGAAGATGAGGATGAAAGTGACTCATGGTATAATGTAAATCACAAGAACAAAGCACAAAATAATACCATGGCATATGTAAAAGGCCTGGTAGAAAGATCATTATATCTTCATGATCAAGGTTATAACCAACCTGCTTGGAGAAATCAAAGAAACATGAACACTATCCAGAATACAAACTAAAATTCACCATATGAAAATAACTATAGTAATGATGATAGAGGCCACTTTGGAGGTTATAGAGGAGGATGAGGCTAAGGTATAGGTATAGGTAGAAGAAGGAGAGATGAAGCTACCTACTATAAATGCAGTAAACTAGGGTATTTTGCTAATGAGTGTTGGGGAGAAAGAAGAAAACAATGCACATTCTACAATAGCACAAAGCATGACTTGTTTATATGTGATAAAGCACATCAATACTTTCAAAATGCACCGTAGCAAACAAAAGGGGATGACTTGGACAAATAAAAAGGGGCAAGAGTAATCTGAAGGGTTCCTAAAGAAGAAGGGCAAGTCCTAAGGACCTGTTAGAGAGATAAGGATGGCAACACAGACATATCTTCATCAGAAGAAGAAAACCAAAGAAAAAAAGTTAAAAATGGAAAAAATGAAATAGATACAAATAAAGGAAAAGAAAAAGCGGAAGTAGTCACAAGACAGGGTACAAATACTAGAAGAAATGACACTACTGAATTAGAGAGAGAAGAAAGTGAGGAGGAAGATATATTCTTCCTGGGTAAGAAACAACATGATGTATAGTGTAGAAAACAAAACAAATTGTGACACAAGAATAAGAGAAGCAGAGACAAGAGAATCAATTCTTCACAAAAGAAGAAGTTGCGGCACTCGAACAATTTACATCACTAACACATCAACATAATCTTATGGAGAAATTTAAGTAATTTGCAAAATATTGGAATAAGGAGAAGATACCACAAAATCAAATATGGCAATTGGGCAAAAATTTAGACATTATCTATTATCCACACCCTCCACCTTCTTTGCTGACCATGAACCATTAAAGTACCTATTAAACAAACATGTCATACAAGGGAGAATATTTAGATGGTTATTACTATCCCAAGAATTTGAATTCACCATTAAAGTGAAACCAGGGAAACAAAACCAAGGTCCTGGCTATTTATCTAGAATCAAAACAGGGGATGAGCTAGAAATCTAAGAAGAACTCCCTGGTGTAAACCTATTTAGGATCAATGTGGTACTAGAAGAATTGAAAGATATTGAATATTTACTTGACACAAGAGAATTTCCATTTGATACATCTCCGCAAGATAAAAAAATCCTTATGCGGAAGGCTTTTCCCTATACACTTATTGAAGGAGAACTACATATCAGAGGGAAAGATGATATAATAAGAATAGTCGTATATAAACATGAAAGAGAGGACATACTAAAGGAATCACATGAAGGTATAATAGGAGGTCACAACTCTGGAGACCTTACAACAAGAAATATCAAACTAACAGGCTTATGGTGGCCTACCTTATTCCAAGATGCTAAAGGATATGTAAAGCACTATGATATTTGTCAAAGAATGGGTAAACCTACCGCTATAGATGAAATTCCATTAAGACCACTATCAACACAACTCCCATTTGATAAATGGGCAATTGACTTCATTGGACCCATAGAGATCCTCCATCCAAACAATCAAAAGCAAGATGTTAGAAATGAAGGTGCAAACCACACAACAGAAATATGATTCAAACCTTATTAATGTCCTCTAAATAATGTGAATCAATGGAGATTGAAATATAAATAAAACCCATTACACAATAATAACATGCATCAAGAACTGAACATAGAACATAGTATGTAATGTGGAGAAAACCCTTTTAGGTAAAAAACTCCCCCAAGAAAAGAGGCTCCAAGTTGTATTATCTTCAAATATGATATTACAATACATGCACTTCCTCTTGTTCTTTAGTCTTTAATCCAGCAACACCTGTTACTCTAAACTCTGCTAAAAATGTAGTACAAATATCTTTATAAAAGGGAGGTGCCTTCTAGGGCAAGAAAACTGACATAATATTGACTATTAGATTTGTGACCTAATGACGAATGGTCCAGATTTACAATGATAAAATTTGGCTCTGGGGGCACTGCCATCAAGCCCCCGCCGAGGCGTGTGGCCCCCTGGACCCCCCATCGGGGGGATGATCCCCCCAGAGCCCTCGCAAGGGGGAAATCCCCCTACAACCCCCTGTCACGGATGAATTAGCGTCGGGGACCAGATATAAACATGCGGCTGAAACAAGATTGTTGCTGGTGAAACCTTTCATCCCTTATGGGTGATTTACAAATATTATTAGGAGTAATTATTTACATAGGATTTACAAGGTTGATGGCACTTTAATCCTAACACAAGATACATTATCACAGGAGTAGAATATCTCAAAATAATAAGCAGAAGCTCAACCCACTAAGGACTGTATAGCAAAAGTAGCTACAAAATTCCTCTATGAGAATATCATAACTAGATTTGGATGTCCACTAAGTATCACAAGTGACCCAAGGAAAACATTTTGTAAATAACATGATTGTGGAGCTACTGCAATCTTTCATGATAGCACACAACAAAATCTCACCATTTCATCCATAGGCAAACAATGCAAGTGAAGCCTTAAATAAAATCATAGAACAGATTGGGACCTAAAAGTACCCACGGTACTTTGGGCCTATCGTACAACATACAAACGAACCACAAATTTCACACCATATGAATTAGTATATGGTTTGGATTCCACCATATTGATACATTTTATACTACCCAATTTTTGTACCACACAAACTCTAAAAATAAATGCGGAGCAATCCCTGACACAAAGAATTGAAGAATCAGAGAAAATGGATGAAAACATGTTGATGGCAACCTATAACATGAATCTAGAAAGAAAGTAGTAGAAATCCTGGCATAATAGAAACCTACAGATTAAAAATTTCAAAGAAGGAAACTTGGGATTGTTGTATGACAGTAAGTTTAAGAAATAAGGAAAATTGAAAATAAGATGGTTAGGTCCATATTATATAGAGGAAATTGCAAAATCTGGAGTTGTAAGACTAAAAGATATGGAAGGAAGAATAACTGTCAAATATGTCAATGGAGCTCATTTGAAGCATTATCACAAAGCTTCAGGATGAAAAGATGAAATGTGGAAGAATTCTACTATGTATCATACTATAACATAGTGTATTATAATTTAACCGTTGGCAATTGGAAAACACTAATGGATATAAAAACCCATGAAAAACACAATGGATAAATGCCATAAATGCATAAAGTAACTATTAGGGCTATTTATACCCTAATCTGCCCTAAAAATCCCATTTGTATCCAAAACACTTTAAGAAATTTTGAGCTCTATAGTGCAAAAACTAAGAAGAGAGTGAACCCTAGCTAACAAGCTGAGAAATATGGCTACACCATTACTCATCGAGATGATAGAAAAGCCAAGGCCTAAATATAATAAATGCCCATTCAAAGTGATGGAGGTAGACAAGGAAGGAGCATTTTCTGTTGTACCGATAGATGTATTGTACATAGAAGATGTGAGAAAATATATACATACAACGATCTCAGAGATAGATCACATGAAGTTTGAGCAACGGAGAGATACATTGCTTGGATATACAGGGTATTCAATGGAATATTAGAACATTGCTGCCAAGAGACTTGATGTGTGGAAGGATTACCTAGATTTCAGCAACGCTCACGAGTGGGTTAGAATCATACTAAGCAGAATTCATGATGAATTCATCTACTTAGACAAACCCTACTACATTACTAAGGATGCAATCAGAGCGGTGACTGGACTTAGCTCAATAGGAACAGTATCGACAATGAAGGCCATCAAAAATGACAAAGTCACTAAGCTTACAGAAGAAAAACCCGAAGGGTGGAGCTTGAGTGTTAAGGATATAACAAATCTTAGGGTACGATATGCAACTATGGGGATAGCTCACAAGGTGTATTATGCAAATAGAGAGGGATTTGCTACTACTAGCACAATCCACACTACATATGAAATGGTGAAAGAGTAAAGACTTCAACCTTTGTGAAGTGATGAGAGAGAAGTTGATGGAGAATTTAAAGAGGACAAAGGAGTCAAACTACAATTTCTAGTATGGTACTTTAATCATCTTCCTAGTATTCTATTTCCTAAATGAATTACCAAGATTTAAAGGGAAAATTTGGCAACAACACCTCTTAGTTGCCACACAAATCAAACACCACGTTAGAAGCTTTAGTGACACAAAATCTTTCAGCACTATGTATTGGGGGTTCTTCAAAACATTAAAATAAGATATGTAAGCTAGAGAAACAATACCATATGAAATTGTAAAACAATACATGAACCACATAACATTTTTGATTGACAAATATTATACCTATATGGGGGCAGTGGAACCTAGAACATCCTGGATTCGGAGGTTACCCTATGAGGTCACAAAACAAGAAATAAATGCCTATGCACAAACATTGCTCATCAAACCTAAGGATGCTATCGTAGAAAGGTTTGGCACATACAAAGAGATAATGGATAAAATGCACAAAAATAATGTAGAGGAACATTTAGAGAAAAACAAACAAAAACTGCATAAACAGTGGTAAATCCCACCACAGGAAGGCACATTAGTACCACAAACCACATCAACAACCTCACAAGCCATTATGGAGACTCCACAATCCACGTCATCAGCCCCACAAATTCCTACTTCACCACAAAACCCTAGGAGATCAGGGATAAGTGCATCTATTGTAGCCAGTGCACAAGTTGCACCACAACCGACATCTTTGACACAGACAATGTCCACAAGAAGAGTAGCCTCTAAAACTTTGGTATAATTGGAAGGGGAAAAGAAGAAGGTAACTAGGCAAAAGCAATAAGCAAAGAGAAAGAAAACCCAATCTCAGGTGGAGGAGACAGAAGAGGAAGAAGGAGAAGAGGAAGTCTCCCAATTGAAAAAGAAAAAGAAACAACAACAAACAAAATAGGATATTCAACAAGAGCCATTGAGCTTAGATGCAATCTGGAATGGGATAGAGTTCCATGGGTTATTACAAGAAAAAACAGATCTATACATTAAAGTATATGTTGAGAATAAGAAAATAATAGAGAGAGCTATAATTAGATATATGATAAAATCAAATAAAACTATGGATGAGATTTTGGGACCACTATCGAAGAACCTAGCAGATGCCTTAAGGAAAAGAAGAGAAAAATATCTAAAAATAGATGAAGACTTAAGACAATAGGCCATTCATGGAGTTGGTACCTCCATGACTATAGAGGAGAAGGATAAGATAGCCCAATTACAAGTTACAGAGCTCAGATCAAAGAAAAGGGTTGATACCCTTATGAACATGGAACATGCTAACAGAGACAAAATCCAATTGGAAACATAGCAAATAACTAAGAAGATATATGATCCTATCAAGAGGGCAGAGAAACATACAGTACAATAGGAGACAAATCCTCCTTAAGATGAGGAACAATGAACTTCTCCTCCACATAATACCAATACAGATTAGGAGGAGCAACAAATTGATGAAGAGGCTTCGGATATAGGGGATAATCAACAAGATACTCAGGATGCATCCTCCTCTGCTTCCCCTATCCAAACCATCAATGATTTCCTGGTGCAATAGAAGCAAATACAACCTATGGTGACCCCACAATTGCTACAATCACTAGTGATAGAAGGGCAAGTTAACTTGTTAGGTATATCACCCATTCAAAAGTTACAACTTGGTGATATTTTTCACTCCACAATGAGGAAAGAAATTTTGCAACAACACATTGAGGGTAGTGAAATACTACTTGAAGCTATAAATATAATTCAAAATGAAATGCCAGAAGCTTAGAGGGATACAACCCTACTGCTAACACAACAACTGAAATAGCTAATGCAAAGCTTTAAAGCACACTCCCAATACTTGGAGAACAAGGCAGAAGAGAGAATAGCAGAGAAAATGAACCAGAAAATATTAGCTAATGCATCAAATAAAAGTGCCAAGGCACACAATAAACTAGAATCCCAAATAAAGAACATCCAACAAGGTATGGTGGAAGCTAAGGTAATCTATTAATTTTGCTTATAATGGCCTACTACCACTAAGAATATAAATGATCAGATAGAGGCATTAGAGACACAAATAACACAAGTTGCTAGTACTTATGATCCGATACAAGATACTAATGGAGCCATAAGAGCACAAGTAGAAACATTGCACTCCCAACTCCAGCAGTTCTAGGATCAAAGGGAACAAATCAAGGGATAGATAAAATAGATGAGAGAAGTGGTAAGCTTAAGGTTAGCATCCCTGACTAGAGTGTTTACTGAGGCCAAACAAATTATACAAAAGATACAAGTACCAGCTACATTGGGAGATGCAGAGGACACATACATTCAGTTGGAAAGCCAGATTCAAATTTTGACATTTGCAAAGAAACGATGGGACACAACTCTAGCCTAGCATAGAGTGATTTACAAAACCATCCTACCTTCAAATTGGCAAAAAATGTCTTGAGGACAAGATATAGTTTTAAAAGGGGGAATGATGTTGGCAGAGCCCAAGGCAGCCAACAAAACCTACCGCAGGTTACCGCAAAGGGCATGCAGAGTATAGAGCCAACACATAAAGAGGTATTTTGGGAAAGGACACACCTCTATGTAGATATATAGGAGATACATGTATGCAATGTAAAGAAAGAGTGTAAGTGTGAGTAAGAGAGTATGAGATAGATATGTATAAGGCATAGACTCAAACCTGCTGGTATGAACATATATGTACCAATTAATGATAAATATATATAAAGGATATATAAGGGTTATGATATATGCATATGTGTCTTATGAATGCTTTACTTTACTTAGATTGTACCACATAACATGTTTCCCTAATGTTTAGCTAGGTTTCTCTCACTATCTGACTGGGGTATAAACTAGACTTTAGAGACTTGACTGAGGACCAAATCTCCAGACTGGTTACCCTCTCATTTCTTTCCAACATTCACAATACCATTTCTCCATTGTTTATAGTTCCCCTTTTTCAAGATGATTAGAGAAGGATGAGATGAAAAACCCATAATGACCTAAGATAGATCTATAAATTATAAATACACAAAACCTTCAACTAAAATTATGAACTCCCTAATATATCAATACTGAAATTGAAGCCCCCCAAGCACAAACAACCAGCAATTTAAATAATTTTTTGAAACAATGAGTGAAAATACCCAATATGGCCTCAAACTGAATCTCTGATGTCAAAGGCAGGATTTGAAAAAATGGTGTGGATAGATCTATAATGCTAAAAAATACCTTTCCAATACCTACAAGAAGTCAAAATTTCAACACCATGGGTGCAAGATATGGCTTGGTGAAGAGTACAAGCAAAGGAGGACTTCAAACAAAAAATAAGGAATCTACAAAAAATTAAAAAATATACCTACATCATTGTGAAGTGCTTAGAACTAGCTTTCCAACACCTATTCGTTTGTAAAAATTTGATATCCTGGCGAAAAGTTATGGCTCCTGGAGAACAATTTCCTTATTACGGCATGAAAACGGGTCTAGGGGCCCTACTAGTGGCCTGTTGGCAGTGCTTGGGTGAACTTTTGGCAGTTGTTGGGTGGTCCAAAAGTTTTGTCACTCCTTGAGTTGGGTTGGAGTGGTAGAAACAAGCTTTGATGGTGAAAATCAATGGCGGCTAATGGTAAACATGTCACCCACTAAGGATTGGCCCCTCCAGGATGAGTGAAACTATCCATTGGAACTAGTGCTTCCATTGAAAAAGCTTCCCACTTAAGCCCTTACCATGCAAGTAATAACTGCAAGACAAACACTTAAACCAATGGAAAAACAAAAATTCATTGAATATGTCATGGATTTTGTCAATTGTACCCGGCACACAACTCGTAAAACAATTGGTATGATGGTCCATAGAATATGGATTCTGTATGATTTGTATAGAATTCTCTATGACAAAAAAACTACAAACCCTAAAAAATTAATGAAATTTTTTTGATACCAAAATATGAAGTGTTATATGTCAAAATTTGTCTCTCAGGCCCTTCAGACATAATGGTGAGGTACATGTCTTGTACCAAGATGCACCAGATTATAATTCTTGGCAAAAAATCTCCTAAATGAGGGAAGGGAATTGTAGATCTAGAGCTCTAATACCATTTAAGAGTCAATTGATGTGCTCTGATACCATGTATAGACTCAAGAGATGCCTAGGATCGCCTGCAATCAAAACAACCTTCCACAACAAGAGAGAAGCAATAACAATGATAAATTGTCAAAGAATGATAATGATGCATATAAGATATGAGATATACAATGTATGAACCACACATAATGTACAATTAGAGCCCTTGCTTATATAGGCAAGGTTGAGACCTAGGACAACATGTGATCATGACAAGTGTCTTAATCATATGACATGAGACACAAATATTAAATCCCCTAAGTAAACTTAACTAGACAAGTGTGAATAGGACCTAATATGAATCCAGTTAGGTAATATACTTCGTTCACACCAAAACCCCCCTAAGTTCAACTAAGGGAGAAGTAAACAAATGCAAAGATGGGTCCCGCCTATAAATCCATGTTAGGCACCCATGTACAAAAGATCTCTCACAAACAGAGTAAAGGAGAAAAACTCACAGGAAAAAACCCCTCTCCAAAAGAGAGAAAACATGCAAACAAACATGTACAAGTGATGGAGTGATCAAAGAAGGAATCAACACCAAGATGGTGGAGAGATTCATTACATAACTAAAAGGTGGTTGTAGGAAGGAGAGATTGAGCAAAAGAGGGCCAAAATGGGAGGAGATCGAAACATGATTGAACCACTAACCTATGATTTAGTGAAGAAAAATAAGAAAATCTAGAGAATTCTCTAGAAGGGAGGTCTTATGCCCTACTTGAAGGTGCTAAATGGCCTTGACAACATGTTGTTGAGGATATTTGTTGAAAACTACAATTCCAAGGTGGTGACCTTGAGAGGTGTCAAACTTCACAAATCTAAGGAGCTTCTGGCTACTATCACCAATTTATTAATTGATTGGAGAAAAATGTTCAAAGATAGATGCAACAGGAAGGAAACTATCAAGAGATTTCTTAGATAAGAGGAGACTATCAATAGAGTCCAATTTGAGTATGCCAGTGTTTCCCTTCCTAGGCCTTGCCCTTTAGTATTCCAAAACATGTGCTATATTACTTTGGAAGGTAGGTACAATGCTTTTATACCTATCAATTCACCCTCCTGAGTCATTTTAGGCATAGAAGGAAGGTTAGCTTCCCATTTTCCCTTCTTTCCTCAATAGAATACTCTATTTTGGAAGAAAAAAGGATTAGGGGAAGTCCCCCATTGCATCAATCTTTGATTCTATTGCTTTTAAAACATGCCTTGAGTCTGAAACCCAAGCCCACAATGACTACCCATTTTGGAAGAATACCCCCTCCTTGCAAACCCCCAAAAGAAAAGGTATTATTCCCTTCCCTTGCACTCTCCATGTCCTCCTTGGACCATGTGACCCTCTCTTCTAAAAGCTCCCCTATATATCCTCCAACCCTATTTATGGTGAAGATGATTTTGAGGATGGAGGGAATAATTCTTTGGTCCATATCCTAAAGAAGGCTAGGGGTAACCCTTAGGTGAAAACCAACTATGATAGAGAAGTGGAAGTTGTCACTAACAACAAAAAAGAGAAAAGGAAGATGTTTGAAGAGGAGGATATTGACGTGGAAAATAGAATTCCAGAGGTTGAAGGCTTATGCATAGTGTGCAAGGACTAGACACACACTTCCCACTATCTGTCTTCCACTCTGCAAGATGTTAATCAACACACTAGATGAAAAAACTATTGATCTTCATAAAGAACTAGACATCCACCACAAAATTTTAAAGTGGTTCTTCATTGAGCCATGAATCGGATTCAAAGCACTCTTTGCAAAGAATGGAACAATAGGGAAGATATCCTTTGCATGAAGAAATAGACGACCCTTAGGGAGGAGAGATTGAGAAAGCTAGAGAAGGATATCAAGGAGATTAAATGAAATATATAAAAAATAATTAACTTTAGCAAGGCCACAATAAAAATTCTCTAAACGACATAAGAGCCCTCAATGAAGGAGTCAAAAACTTCCAAGGGTATAAACCTTCTAAGGGTCCTTTAGCTTGTACCAAGGGAGGAAAGAAGGTTGCGATTAATATGACCATTGAGGATATCATTTCCCACCTACAAGCCATGTAAGAATAATGGGAGTCTGCCATCACCTTGAATGGTCTCTAGATTATTTTGTCCCTTTTCTATTTATCTAGCTTCTGGTTATTTCTAGCATTGTATAGTTGCAAGTTGTTGGTCCTTTTGTTGTTTCTAGGCTATAGTTTCACTCATGTTTTGTTGTAGCCTTGCTATTGCAAAGCCATTTTGCTTCTTTTTGGTTTTTATGATGTAAAAGGGTTGAGGCCCTTTCAGAAACCCCTCTTTTACCTATAATAAAAAAGTATTTGATGATGTCATTTGCCACTATATGCTACCAAATAGGTAATTATGAGCACCTTTATTATTGTCATGTTATTTTAAAAAATCATTGAGTAGGAAATTCACTTTGTTTGAGACTACTTCCTTAATACTAAAAACATTGCTATAACTACATTTTCACTATTTTGCATTACAAACTCATGTGCATAAACCTGTGCAATGGACAAATCATATTTTAAGTGACAATTTTCATATGGTCACCATCTTTAGTTTTTTGATCCAAACCTCCGCTTCAATAGTTTTTAAATTATAATGAATTTAGTTATTGTTGAGTTCTAGTGAATATATTTTATAATACTATGATATTTAAGGTACATGTTAATATATAAATATAATTAATATTTTAAGAATTAATGTTCTATATTGATTTTTTTTTTAATTCGTAAAGAGTAATCTGTATTGATAAGAAGGAGAAATTTACAAGTAGGTGCCTATAAGCTGTTTTCCTACATCCATCAAAACCTGTCTTTCAAAGCTAATACTGCTGAGACCTTGCAGAGTCCTATATGCAAAATTGCCATTTAAGGCTTACTAGACCATCAGAAACTAAGCCGAATACAGATGCCTACTAAGACTTATCATAGAGAGCTGGGGGTCAGGGACCAAGCTATTAAAGAAGGCCTAGCCCCATTGCCATGGATTGGAGCTTGCCAACCCATTCCACTTCCCCAATGTCCCCGTCTTCGCTCAGCATGTTCTGAAGAAAACCATAAACCTGAAGCACACGATCCTGGTGTTCGAGTAGTGCCATGCCTTTTAGGTCAAGAATGAGAGGAAAAACTTTCACCACCTCCAGAGGATCCTTTGGGGAAGCGATGTCTTTTGGGCAGGGGATACCCACCCCAGGGATGACTGCACCGAGTATGGTATTGAGGTCACTGAGAATTTTTTATTTGAACAATTTAAACATCAGACTTTTCACTGCTCTTGTTGGCACCCCTGCATCTAGGAGAGAGGCTAGGAACTGGGAGGAGATGGGTGTATCTACCCTATAGAACTCATCTGCAGATAGGAAATCTTTCCCTAAAATGAGCTTTACTACCAGGAGAAGAAGACATTCATGCCTCTGCAGGATTCACTTGAGTCTCTGGTCCATGATGGCTCCTTTGAAAGCCATCTGACGGACTGAGCTCTCCAACTGGAGAGGTGTCAACATTCCCAAGTTTAACATTCCACTAACAGAGATCTTTGCTATGAAACCAGAACCCTCCGTCATTCTGCCCACTCTACCCATGCCACAGGATTCAACGGTCGTTCGAACAGGCTGGCTGTTTGATGATAAATCCAAAGGCAAACGTCTAGATGCTTCTCTGTTAGTGCCAAACACTATCTACATTCATTTAATTGCGGGGATAAGAGAGAGAGGAGGATGTGGAGCATGCGACAGGTCTATTCGAAGAAGCTGCTGGCCCAAAAAGATCACTGAGTGTCGATCAGGATTAACTTGCCATAATGCTAACTTATGGCAGTGACCCATCCAGGATATCATGGATTGGGTGCCCACCAATGTTCTATATTGATTTATAATAATTAGGAAAAATTAAAATATGATTAATAAGTTAAATTTAAAAATGTATTGCAAGTAAAAATATTTGGGTTGAATTTGTATTTGTATATTTTAATTTAGTCAAAATTATACTTGTGGAATTAAATCTGGTTAAACTTGCATTTATGGTTTCAACTATTGACTAATGAAAAGTAGAATTTCAATGAGAATTGTGTCCTTTCTAATTTCAAATTTGGGAGGAGCCTTCTTGAGCCTAAAAGGGATGCACAAAAATTGTTAGTGGTAATTTGTCACCAATTGGTGAATTTTTGCTTTTTGGGGTCATGAAAATGGCAAATAAAATGGTTTTGGTGGTGTATGCTTTCACCCAAATCTGATTATGTTTTTATGTATATAGCATCAAATCACCATGGAATACATTTTTTAACATCTTAGAACAATATTAAACACTATGCAATTTAATCCAATTGCCTGCCATTTGAATTTTATTTTTTGAAATTATGGTTCAATTGCCTGCCTTTAAATTACATTAATTAAGGGCAAAAGATGGTGCAATCACCAAAAAAATTATAGGCAATTAAGGGAAAAGGGTGGTGCAATCACTACTGAAATTATAGTGAATTTAGGGGAAATGTATATTATCACCATGAAATTATAGGCATTTTAGGGAAAATGTGTATTATTGCCATGTAATTATAGGAATTTTAGGGAAAACATGTATTGTAGACATGATATTTCCACAGTCCATGATGATGAAATTGTAGTGTTTCTAGAAAAAATTGTGTGTAACTTTTTTACCTCAACGTTGATGATGGATCACAGAGTGTGATTTGAAACGTTGAGGCAAAAAAGCTACACACAGTTTTTTCCAAAAACACTACAATTTCAAAACATGTATTATCACCATTTAATTATAGGTACTTTATATAAACTGTGTGCCATCACCATAGAATTATAGGAGATTTAGGGTAACTAATGTGTTTAATCACCCATGCAAAAGTTACTACATTTTTATGGGCTAGACGACCAAAAACTTAATGTGAGTATGGATTCCTACTTAAGTAAAAAAATTCTCCATTGACTTGTTACACATTCACTTCACTCGTTTCTCACATTGCGAATTTGTGATTTCTAGTCCTTTGGATTGATATTTGATTGATCCACTATCAATTATGAGACAAGAGGGCACTTTCTCAAAAGTCAATGAATAGATAGAGGTTGGAACTCTACTTTAATAGTGTATTCCTAGTGAATTACAGAGACACAATTGTCAATTTGCATTATATTTTGTAATGTATATTGTGATTGAATTTCTGAACTAGAGTAGAAACTACCTAAATATTCAATAACTTCAATGAAAATGAGACAAATGCAATAAAACAAAGATATACCTTGTTGAACCGATCTACCTCGTGTCTTCCATTGTTGCCTATCTTTCTTTGATCTTGTGTGATTATAGAGCTCTCAGAAGTTGTACTTTCTTGCTATTAAGATGACAAAGATAGAATGGCTATGTGGAGGATTATGCATTGAGACTACAATGCAATAACTAAGATGATGGATGGGGATAATGATATGTAGCCATGGTTGATGACAATGAGATGAGGGTAATGAAAGCTAGATGCAAATGCAATGGAGCCAAAGGCACGCTTGGGAGCTATTGTGGAATTCTTGCATAATAAGATTACTAAAATCTTGAGTGGTGGTTCCAAAATGGGTGTGAGAACCTTGCTTTTATAGGCTAAGGATGGACCAATTCCAAGTGTCATAAGATCCACGATTGGAGGAATTATCTGAGGTGTATGGTTGAGATGGAGTTGAGGGAGATAATCGTGGGAAATGTTCCTACTACATTTACAAGGTAGAGGAATAAGTGGATCCATGTACCACATGTCTGTTGGATCTAGGGCATACAACTGAGAGGGGGGGGGGGTGAATCAGTTGTATAAAACTTCTTCTTCTTTCAAACACTTGATTCTTTATTGTTAGTTAGCAGCATATCAAATAATCATCCATGGAAGCATAATACATAAACACAAGAGCAGATAAGCATCAACACATTGAACACCAAGATTTTGACGTGGAAAACCCGGTTAAGGGAAAAACCACGGGGTGATTAACCCAAGAATTATTCTCTGTTAGAAGAATAAAGAAAAATGAATGGCACATGCCAATAAGGGCTCACTGCCCGAGCACACTGCTCACAAAGAGGCCCACTGCCTACAAGGAGACACACTGTCTACAAAGTGATAAAAATCACAGTCTTGAACTGGAGAATGACATCTCTACCATGTCCGGATCAGTTCCAATTAAGCCCAAAAATCTCTGCTCTGCCTTTCACAGGTTTCTTCGCTATGCCACACTCATCCACACACCACACCTTGAAATGAACTCACAAACCGTTATTTATACAAGACATCGACTTAGGAACAAACATCTAAGTCGGCAAACAACCATAGGAGTATCCGCAAAATGAATAACACATCCGGTCGGCCATCATAAGAACATTCGCAGGATGAACAACTCATCCGGTCGGCTAAACAGAGCAAGAACTTCATCCGGAAGAATAACTTCAATTCCGGGCTCTACCATCAATGCGGACCAACATCACAACCTAAACATGATCCAAGAACCTTCACAAGCCTGTCTGAATGTCCGGATACATCCGCACTTCCTCTACTTACTGGGATCTCTTGTCTTCCTCATCCGGAACTTCAAGAACACAGTCTGTCGCCACTGTCATAATGTAAGAGGTACTTCCGGACCTCCAAATCATACATAAATCAGGATGACACATCACAAGGACATCCCAAACACTCCGTCCAATCCGCAGATTAGGATAATACAATTCCGGACCTCACCGGACCTTTTTGTGATCCTCTGTCACCTCTGGATACTTGCCAAAACCGGTTCTATACCGACAGCCACAACTCCTTCAGATCTTCATGCGGACCTCTGAAATCTTAACTGAAGCATCTCAAGACTCATATCTACTAACCCTTTAATCCGCATCCTCCGGTTCTCATCCTATACAGTACATTTGCCTTCTTCTCATCACTGTTCTTCACTGTTCCTGACTGAGGCTAATTTTCTCAATATCCTCAGCACACAGCTCATCAAATCCTTCTTGTCAATGCAATATGAGTATGTTGACATCAATGACAACACTGGCTCACTTCATACTTGCAACAATCTCCCCCTTTGTCATTGATGGCAACATATGATGTGAAAAACCATTAAGACAAGAACTTCAACTTTTCATATGTCTTCTCTTCCTTTACTGCTCCCCCTTTGATCATCAACCACTTGTTTTTCACATGTCTTCTCTCCCCCTTTGACATCAATGGCAAAGGGCTCATACTTGCAATTCTCATACATCAGAATCATACCAGCTGCTCCCCCTTAGTTGTAGCTCCCCATTAGTCCGGATCACAAGATATGACTGTGATAGCCACCGGACTGATGCACATCAGTGCATCTTAGTTCATCACCGGAGGGGCCATGACCCCTAACTTCTCCCGGAGATATTCAAAAGAGTCCTTGGGAAGAGGTTTTGTAAAGATATCTGCAATCTGATCCTTGGAGGGAACATACTCCAATCTGACTTCTTCCTTGTTTACTTGTTCTCTCAAAAAGTGAAATTTGATAGATATGTGCTTAGTCTTAGAATGCAATACCGGATTCTTGGAGATATTAATTGCACTTGAATTATCACAGAAAATTGTGATAGGCTTCTCATATTCAACTTTGATGTCTCTTAGCATCTGCTTCATCCATAAGATTTGAGTGCAACTACCTGCTGCTGCAATGTATTCTGCTTCAGTTGTAGACAGAGATATTGCATCTTGTTTCTTGCTTAGCCAAGAAACCAATCTCTTCCCCAAAAAGAATGCTCCACCACTAGTGCTCTTCCGGTCATCCACATCTCCTGCCCAATCTGCATCTGTGTAAGCATGAAGAGAGAAGTCTGGATCTCTAGGGTACCATAGACCATACTCAACTGTTCCTTTCAAGTATCTAAAAATTCTTTTGATTGCCATAACATGAGATTCTCTAGGATCAGCCTGGAATCTTGCCACAAGACCAACAGCCTGCATTATATCTGGTCTAGTTTGAGTGAGATACAATAATCCACCAATCATTGATCTATACTTTGTCTGATCTGCCTTTGGAGAATCATCATCTTTGCTTAACTTACATCCGGTTGCCATAGGAGTGTTCATAGGCTTTGAGTCTTCCATACCAAATTTCTTTAACAATTCTTTCACATATTTGGTCTGAGAAATGAAGATCCCTTCTTTTGTTTGAGTAATTTGCAGACCCAAGAAGAAATTCATTTCACCAAGCATAGACATTTCAAACTCACTTTTCATCTGATTTGCAAAAGTTTTGCACATACTATCTCTTCCTCCAAAAATGATGTCATCCACAAACACTTCAACAATTAAAATATTTTCATGATCAATTTTGAAATATAAGTTACTGTCAGCAGTACCTTTGTTGAATCCAATCTGCACAAGATGCTTATCCAACCTTTCATACCATGCTCTTGGGGCTTGCTTCAATCCATACAAAGCTTTCTTCAGCTTGCAGACCATATCATCATTATCAGACAATTGAAAACCATCCGGTTGTTCAATGTAGACTTCTTCTTCCAGATCACCATTTAGGAAGGTAGACTTGACATCCATCTGATATACCTTGAAGTCTTTGAAGGCAGCAAATGCAAGAAGTAATCTGACTGCTTCAATTCTTGCCACCGGAGGAAAAGTCTCTTCAAAGTCAATTCCTTCTATTTGAGGGTAGCCTTTGCAGACCAATCTAGCTTTGTTTCTGATTACTTCACCAGCTTCATTTAGTTTGTTCCGGAAGACCCACTTGGTTCCAATTACATTCCTGTCTCTAGGTCTGGGAACAAGATCCCAAGTATGATTTTTCTCAATTTGCATCAATTCATCTTCCATTGCTTTGGTCCAGTTTTCATCATTGCAGGCTTCATTTATTGTTTTAGGTTCAATTTTTGAAATCAGACAGCATTCATCCTGATTTTGAGCAATATTCCTTCTAGTTTGTACACCTTTGCTTCTGTCACCTATGATCTGATCTTTAGAGTGATTCAGTCTTACATACCTTGGAATTTTGGGAGTATCCAGCATTGCTGTTTCTTGATCAGGCTCATTCAAACCTATCTCTTCTTCCTGATTTACCGGATCAGGCTGACTCTGTCTCACCGGAGAGGATTGAGGTCCTTGAACACTGTCTTGGTCATCTTCATCAAACTCATAAAATCTTGAAGGCTTCTCAATTCCTTCATCAACCTTTACATTGGTGCTTTCTATCATCTTCCTCAATCTCTTATTGTAACACCGGTATGCTTTGCTTTGAGTGGAGTAGCCCAAGAAAATTCCTTCATCACTTCTAGCATCAAACTTTCCTAGATCTTCATCTCTTTTAATATAACACTTGCTACCAAATACTCTGAAATATTTCACAGTAGGAGAGATGCCAAACCAGAGTTCATAGGGGGTCTTACCGGTGTTGTTTCTGATTTGAACTCGATTGAGAGTGTAGACTGCAGTGCTGATAGCTTCTTTCCAAAACATTTGAGGAACATTTGCTTCCAACATCATTGTCCTAGCAGCTTCCTGGATGGTCCGGTTCTTTCTCTCAACTACTCCATTCTGCTGTGGAGTCTTAGGAGCAGACAACTGTCTTCTTATACCCTGTTTCTCACAAAAGTCAATGAATTCACCAGATGTAAATTCACCACCTCTATCAGACCTTAGACACTTTAGTTTCAATCCGGTTTGATTCTCCACCATAGCTTTGAAGATTCTGAACTTCTCAAAAGCTTCTAATTTTTCTTTTAGAAAGGTAACCCACATCATCTGGGAATGATCATCAATTAACAACATGAAATACCTATCACCCTGTAGACTCTTGATTCTTGTCGGACCACATAGATCAGTATGTACTAATTCCAACAATTCGGTAGAAGACTGATCTTTGCTTTTGAAAGAGACTCTGCTTTGTTTACCTAACTGACATTCTTTACACACACTATTTGTAGGTTTCATCAATTTTGGAAGATCTCTCACAGCCTGAGTATTGCTTATCTTGATGATGTTATCAAAATTTACATGACACATTCTTCTATGCCATAACCAACTCTGATCAATTTGAACAAACAAACAACTTTTATTTGAACCAACCAGATGAAAGATATTACCTTTTGTCTGAGTACCGGATGCAATTTCAGTTCCGGAGCTTGTAAAGATTCTGCATTTTCCATTCTTGAACCGGAGATCATAGCCTTTGTCCACTAACTAACCAACACTGAGAAGATTGTGCTTCAATCCTTCAACATACAGTACATTACCTGTTTTGCTCTTACCATCAAAGGAAATAGTTCCCCTACCTCTGATTCTGCCAGCAGAATTGTCACCAAACTTTACCATTCCTCCTTCATATCTTTCCAAGTCTAAGAACTTATTCTTGTCACCAGTCATATGGTGAGAACATCCACTGTCAATAACCCAATCATCCTTTTCTTCCACTTGAGCAGCCAAGGCTTTTTCAACAACTTTGTGATTGACAGATTCAGAGAGTATTGAATCTTCTTCCTTGATGGCTATAAACACCCACTCATTTCTGGATTTGCTTCCTAGTTCTGATTCATCATCTGTTACTCCTTCATTGTCATCTTCTTCATGAACATAATAGCAATTCTTTTGAAACCTTTGTCTGTGAGTATTAGATCTTGCAGATCTCTCCGGACATCTTGAGGCAAAATGACCAATCTTATTGCAGTTGAAACACTTAAAGGGTAGTTTTCCTTCATACTTACCGGATCCTCTTGGCAGTCTTTTTGCAATGAGGGCTTCAAGTTGAGCTGTTTCTGCTTCTTCTTCTTCCATGTCTCTTCTTGCTTGATCATACCATGACATTTTCCTTGATGAGTTTTCACCCGGATCAAATCTCTGTTTGCCTTTCACATAGGCACTGGCTTTGAAAGCAGATTCAGTCTTGGGAGGATCATCTCCAAACTCAGTCATTTCAAATGCAGCTAGTTTGCCAGCCAGTTGTTCTCTTGTGACAGTTGTGTGGGCTCTGAATTCATCAATGGCAGCAACTTTGATTTCGTAGGCAGCAGGAAGGGATCTTAGGATTTTGCAGACAATCTCATTTTCATCTAAAGTTCCACCAGCATTTCTGATTCCACATACCAGCTCATTTACTCTTGGCATAAAGGTAGTGATGTTTTCATCATCTCTCATTTTCAATCTTTCAAATTTCCCTTTCAGACTTTGCAACCTTGCACTTTTGACAAACTCATCTCCTTCATACAGAAGTTCCAGTTTAGTTAGGATCTCATATGCAGTTGGTAGGTCAATGACATTCGAGAGATCTGAGTCATTCAATGCGCTTAGAAGGGCTTCCTTGGTCCGCAGATTGTTTTCAGCTTCTGTGATTTCATTCAGAGTTGTCGGACCACCTTGTGGAGGTATATATGGTTTTGAAATCATAGCCAAGTATGCTTTTCCCATACATTCCAAGTGACACTTCATGCGACCTTTCCAGAGAGTGAAGTTGGTTCCATCGAACTTCGGACTATCCTTCTTGTATGAAGACATCCTGGATCTCCTCAAGTGGTTAAGCTCCTATCAGAGGAACTTAGCTCTGATACCAATTGTTGGATCTAGGGCATACAACTGAGAGGGGGGGGTGAATCAGTTGTATAAAACTTCTTCTTCTTTCAAACACTTGATTCTTTATTGTTAGTTAGCAGCATATCAAATAATCATCCATGGAAGCATAATACATAAACACAAGAGCAGATAAGCATCAACACATTGAACACCAAGATTTTGACGTGGAAAACCCGGTTAAGGGAAAAACCACGGGGTGATTAACCCAAGAATTATTCTCTGTTAGAAGAATAAAGAAAAATGAATGGCACATGCCAATAAGGGCTCACTGCCCGAGCACACTGCTCACAAAGAGGCCCACTGCCTACAAGGAGACACACTGTCTACAAAGTGATAAAAATCACAGTCTTGAACTGGAGAATGACATCTCTACCATGTCCGGATCAGTTCCAATTAAGCCCAAAAATCTCTGCTCTGCCTTTCACAGGTTTCTTCGCTATGCCACACTCATCCACACACCACACCTTGAAATGAACTCACAAACCGTTATTTATACAAGACATCGACTTAGGAACAAACATCTAAGTCAGCAAACAACCATAGGAGTATCCGCAAAATGAATAACACATCCGGTCGGCCATCATAAGAACATTCGCAGGATGAACAACTCATCCGGTCGGCTAAACAGAGCAAGAACTTCATCCGGAAAAATAACTTCAATTCCGGGCTCTACCATCAATGCGGACCAACATCACAACCTAAACATGATCCAAGAACCTTCACAAGCCTGTCTGAATGTCTGGATACATCCGCACTTCCTCTACTTACTGGGATCTCTTGTCTTCCTCATCCGGAACTTCAAGAACACAGTCTGTCGCCACTGTCATAATGCAAGAGGTACTTCCGGACCTCCAAATCATACATAAATCATGATGACACATCACAAGGACATCCCAAACACTCCGTCCAATCCGCAGATTAGGATAATACAATTCCGGACCTCACCGGACCTTTTTGTGATCCTCTGTCACCTCTGGATACTTGCCAGAACCGGTTCTATACCGACAGCCACAACTCCTTCAGATCTTCATGCGGACCTCTGAAATCTTAACTGAAGCATCTCAAGACTCATATCTACTAACCCTTTAATCCGCATCCTCCGGTTCTCATCCTATACAGTACATTTGCCTTCTTCTCATCACTGTTCTTCACTGTTCCTGACTGAGGCTAATTTTCTCAATATCCTCAGCACACAGCTCATCAAATCCTTCTTGTCAATGCAATATGAGTATGTTGACATCAATGACAACACTGGCTCACTTCATACTTGCAACAATGTCATTGTGCTCACAAAGACCTGTGAGTTAAAAGTGGAAGACTATGAGCAGATTGTAGAAGAAGGACTCTTGATTTGTTGGAATGTGAGAGAGGAACTAGAATTAGAAAGACAAGTGTCTTTGAGCATAAAGGTGATTGAGAAATAATAGGACACATGTGGGTGAGGATAATTAGCTAATTAAATATTAAAATATTTAATTATGTGTGCAACATGATGAGGTGGAAGAATGACATGGATGAGATGATGTGGAATTATAGAATTTAGGAATTTGGAATAGAGGAATTTGTGATTAATTAAATAATTTAGAATTAGTTAATTAGATAGACATTAGAGGAATTAGGGTAGTTAATTAAATAAATTGATTTTTATTTAATTTTTGGAAGATTAAGATGAATGTGAATCAGATAAATAAATTAGGATATTTATTTATTAATAGAAGAATAAGAATAAAATAAATATTATAATATTTATTTAATTCGACTCAAGTCATTTTTAGGTGTATACATATATTGTTTGATTAATCTCTACAACCATATTTCTCGTGTAAAATTACATATTTCTCTTATGTTGATATTGATTTAAATGTTATCATTGCATAGACGTGCGTATTTTTTATTGTGTACTTCTCATGTGTTTATATTGATATAAAACATTATAATTGATTAATTGCATAGACATACATAGTGTTTTTCTCATTGTTTTATATTTATTTTTTATGTTGACTATATCAATGACCATGGGGCTATTGCTTGATTAAAGTCCTTAATTCATCAAGGAGACTTTTATGAGGGTTTGTTTTGTTTTATTGTTGAATCCTTGACATTTAAATTTATAGTCTAGACCTTACATTTGCACTTGTTATTTTGTCTCCATGTTGATGGTTTTTCCTCAGTGTCATTATGCTTCAACCAACAACCAACTTTAAAGAATGAGTCCTTTTTAGTTCTTGGCCTAGCTACTCTACTTTCACCTTTCCATAGCCCACAAAAATGCTTTATTGATATTTTTAACCATAAAAATTGCTTTGTTGTTATAATTTGTCATTGACTTGCAACTAGTGGTCATTGTGACATTTAAGTTATTTTTTGCCACTTTGAGACAATCAACAACCGGTTATATGGATGGATTCTTTCTTTGTAATTAATAGCTCTATTGGTCAACAGCCTTAAGCCCACAACCTCCAAAAGTTTATGTCATTCATTCATTACTATGGTATGGTGGTATTCACACAACTATTGTTCATTGTTTGATGAGCTATATTATAGTATAAATAAAAATATTAATATGAATGAGCTTTATTTTAAAGAATCAATAAAAGAATGACACATATATATTTAATGTTGCTACATGTTTCCCTTAAGACCATAGATGTTCTTGTAGCTTTACTAGAGGTTACTACAACTCATCTACAAGCTACTACATGCATACAAGTAGTTGATATAGGTATAACAAAGAAAAGGTTATTACATGTCATCTACACTCCCCTTCTCACAACTTACAAAAAGGATATATTAATACTTTAACCTTTGAAAAAGTGCTTTGTTGTTATAATTCGTTATTGACTTACAACTAACAATTATCATTCCACTTAAGTTGTTCTTTGCCACTTTGAGACAACCGAAAACCAATTTTGTAGATTAGGTCTTTCTTTATGGTTAACAGATTTTCCAATCACCAACCTTAAGCCCACAATCTACAAACTCTAGAGGCTCCTTTTTTGCAGCCCTAGTTATTTATGTTGCATGACCTAAATTTGATGCTTGTGTGGCCATATTTAGGCTTTTTTTTTAATGTAAAATACAATCAAAATTTTAAGAATGTATCACATGAAAGGGGGGCTTTAAAATAGATTGTTAAAATTTTTATAGAATTATTCTTATATATATGTATGTATGTATTTGTTTATAATAAAGTATGTCTTAGTATTTTAATGGCAAGTTTGACTAGATAGGGTTGACTGTCAAATTTAGGATTATACATATTACATTTCTCTATATTTTGTGCTTATTTTGTCTCCATGTCAATGGTGTTGCCTCAATGCCACTATGCTTCAATTGGCAACTGACTTTATAGAATGTGTCCTTCTTTGTAGGTCCCAACCTAGCTAGTCTACTCTCACCTTTCCACAACCCACAAAAAGGCTTTGTTAATACTTTTAACCTTTAAGAAATTTCTTCATTGTTATAATGTTTTTTGACTTGCAACTAGTGGTTAGTGTGCCATTTAAGTTATTCTTTTCCAGTTTGAGATAACCATCAACCAATTATATTGATTGGATCTATATTTGTGGTTAACAAATCTATTAGTGATTGACCTTAAGCCTGTAATTTACAAATCCTATAGGTTCCTTCTTTGTGGTCCTAATTATCTATGCACATTACATTTCTCCCTACAAACAAGTGATGTTCAAAAAGAGAATTTGAAATGTAGTCATTGATCTTTTTGAAATATTCAAAATATTTAAAACTGTTGTCATGTCATCTTGAATTCAATGCAATTCTTCCAGGCGCCATTAAGAAGCCCTTCCCAATTTAAAAGTACTTACTCAAAGAAAAAGACTTGTATCTTTGTCAATTACAAAGATTTTCACCATATGTACATGCATTAGTTTCTTTTCCATCATTGTCAATCCAAGAATGAGGATTTACATAAAGTAACTAGCATAATTTATTAAGTATGTAATTTGTTTCCCTTACTATTATTAACTATGAATTGTTATATTGTAATTTGTAGTTGGGTGGGTTTTTTAGTTTTCACAAACCATAAGAGTTAGAGCATATCTAAACTAGGTTTTAGATGTTGGCCTAGTAAAATTGAGTGATAGGGCATAAATGAACCAAGTTTTAATTATGCCCTAAGATAAATTTTGTGTACACCTTGTACCTTATCCTACTAAAGCCCTTGTTAAACCATAAATTTTCAAGACAATTGTAAGACCATATAGATCACACCAAATGGGGTCCCTACTAGGATATTACAAAGCTCATTCCTTGGGCCATAAAGAAACCAAAGAAGTCGATTGGTAATGCGATAATTGATGATCAATTTGAAGATGCCAAGGAAGTAATCAGAGATGCTAAAACCCTAAAACCTAGCAGATTATTGTTCATAATAATGCACCTGAAAAGATTCTATTCCAAACTCATAAGCAATCATTAGAAGCTGGACCTAGCCAAGTTGGTTGTCCCAAATTATTTTTGTTAGAAATGCAGGTGCAAACCGCACAACAAAAATCTAATTCAAACCTTATTTATATCCTCTAAAAAGTGTAGAATCAATGGAGATTGAAACATAAATAAAACCCACTACACAGAAATAACATGCATTAAGAACTGAACACATAACACAATATGTAACATGGAGAAAACCCTTTCAGGTAAAAAACTCCACCAAGAAAAGAGGCTCCAAGTTGTATTATCTTCAAATATAAGATTACAATACATGCACTTCCTTTGTTTCTTCTATCTTCAATCTAGCGGCGCTTATTACTCTCAACACTGATAAAAACACAATACAAATATCCTTATAAAAGGAGGTTGCCTTCTAGGGCAAGAAAATCAAAATAGTATCGACCATAAGATCTGTGACTAATGACGAATGGTCTAGATTTACAATGATAAAATATAAATAAAATGTTTGGACCCCTCGTAGGGGGAAACCCCCCTACAACCCTCTGTCATGGATGAATTAGTGTTGGGTACCAAATATAAACATGTAGCTGAAGCAAGACCGCTGCTGGTGAAACCTTTCATCCCTTATGGGTGATTTACAAACAATATTAGGAGTAATTAATTACATAGGATTTACAAGGTTGATGGCACCTTAATCCTAACATTCTCCCACTTGACATCATACATTGTAGATACCCATAGGAAAACCATAAAATAATTAGGCACTAGAAGCAAGGCCCATGGCCTCTCTGCACCAAACAAATTTCTCTATGCTCATAGGCTTGGTCAAATCATCTGCAACATTCTCCTAAGTGTTTACCTTCTTCAACTCAATCTATCCATTTGCAACCATTTCTCGATCAAAGTGATTTTGTACATCAACATGCTTAGTCTAAGCATGATACATAGGATTCTTGGCCAAACAAATAGCATTCTAGCTATCACAACCAATCTGAATGATCCTGTAATCAAAACCAATACCTGTACACAATCTCCTCAACCAAATTGTCTCCTTAGAGACATGGGTAGTAGCCATATACTCTGCTTCGGTGGTGGACAAAGCAACCGTGGGCTACCTTTTGCTCATCCAACTCACTAGTCTTCCAAACAAAATAAACACATAGCCAGTAGTGGACCTTCGACTATCCAAGTCATCTGCCCAATCTACATCAACAAATCCCTGTATATCCAAAGTTTTGTTGGCACTATCAGTACCAAAATAAACCAAATAGTAATCAGGAGTGCTTGCTAGATAACTAAACACCCTCTTCGCATAATTCTAATGTTGTCTACCAGGGCTAGACATAAATCTACTCAAAACTCCCACTGCTTGGGCAATATCTAGTCTAGTGCAAACCATTGCATACATCAAACTCCCTACAACACTAGCATATGACACATTAGACATATCCTCTAAATCATCCTCATTCTTTGGACACATAACTAATAAAATCTTAGTACCAATGGGCAAATGAACTCTAACAGGGTTACAGTCCTGCATACTAAATCTTTGCAAAATGGTATTCACATACTTACTCTGAGACAACCAAAGATTTTTGTTACCTCTGTCCCTCCTTATCTCCATGCCCAGAATATACCTAGCTGCTCCAAGATCCTTCATTTCGAATGCACCCAAAAGTTGGGCTTTCAACTCACTGATCATACCCTTAGTATTGTTGAAAAATAACATGTCATTAAT
Source organism: Cunninghamia lanceolata (assembly GCA_027924645.1). Taxonomy (NCBI): domain Eukaryota; kingdom Viridiplantae; phylum Streptophyta; class Pinopsida; order Cupressales; family Cupressaceae; genus Cunninghamia; species Cunninghamia lanceolata. The sequence goes on along the minus strand of BSBN01000429.1, from coordinate 724,725 downwards.
ATGCAATGCAATGATCACAATAGAATCAACAATATAATGAATGTAAACAAAGTGATCCTCCTCACTTTTAACAAAACTCAATTTCAACACAAATGAATCAAATTTCTGGTACCACATTCTGAGGGACTGTTTTAGACCATAAAGAGACATCTTCAATTTGCATACCCAATGTTATTTCCCTTTAACCTCAAAACCTATAGGTTGTTGCATGCAAATGTCTTCTTCAAGATCTCCATACAAAAATGTAGTCTTAACATCCATTTGCTCTATTTCCCAATCAAAAGCTGCAACAATGGATAAAAGAAATCTAATAGAATTTAATTTAGCAACAGGAGAGAATATTTCATCGAAATCAACTCCCTCTCTCTAGGAGTAGCCCTTGGCTACCAGTCTAGCCTTGTACTTCTCCAATGACCTGTTTGCTCCAAAATTCTTCTTGAAGACCCACTTGCAACCTATGGTCTTTCTTACTTTAAGAAAATGAACAAGATCCCAAGTGTTGCAAGAGTCTAAATCCATCATCTCCTTCTACATGACTAACTGCTAAGACTCACTATCATCTACATGAATAGCTTCCCTATAGGATCTAGGCTCATCATCGGTACTCAATAATGAAAATACACAACAGAAACTAGTAGGCTATGCCTATCAATTAGGTTCCATTGCCTTGTGGATCTTCTTAGAGGTGGAGTAATAGTTGACTCTTCAAGTTCTTCAACATGCTCATATGTACCAATTTATTCTGTCATAGTAGATTCTTCCTGATCAGATCTTTCACTCAAGTCTTCTTCTACTTCTTCACCTCGCAATCCATCATTATGTTCTTCTTAAGGTGCATCTTCATTCTCTAATTCAAAATGCACTCTCTTCACCTTTTCTTCTTTTTCCTTTGGTTGTGCAGGTTCTAAAATAACACTAAGTTCCCTAAAAATAACATCTCTAGAATAGATAATCTTTCAGGTTATTAGATTCCAAAGATTATAACCTTTTACATTATCACCATATCCAATGAAAGTACACTTTTCAACTTTTGGATCCAACTTATTTAATTTTTCTTTAGACACATGAACATAAGCCTCATAACCAAATACCCTTAAATGTGAAACAAAAGGTTTCTTACCTGTCCACATTTCATAAGGAGTTGAAACAAGAACCTTACATGGAGATCTGTTAACCAAGTAGTTTGCAGTACACACAGCTTCTACCCAAAAGCACTTGTTCAACTGTGATTCACTCAACATACTTATGACTCTTTCCATTATTGTTTGATTCATCCTTTCTGCCACTCCATTCTATTGTGGTTTATATGGAGTTGTCTTCTATCTAACAATACCTGCATGCTTATAGAATTCATCAAATTCCTTAGAACCATATTCCCCTCCATTATCAGATCTCAAAACCTTTATCTTATGTTCTAATTTCTTTTCAACTAAGGCTTTAAATTCCTTAAACTTAGTGAAAACTTTAGATTTTTTATGCATAAAATAAATCCAGGTAAACCTTGATACATCATCAATGAAGAAAATAAAATATCTAGATTTTCCAATTGATTCAACATCCACTGGACCAAAAAAGTCTGAATTAATAAGTTCTAATTTATCATTAGATTTATTACTATCTGAAGGAAATGGAGATCTATTATGTTTTCCGAACACACAATGTTCACAAAATTTGAAACTCATCAGAATAGGATAAATCGTCTAACAATTTTTTATTTAAAATAGTTTTTAAACCAGACTGACTTATGTGGCCCAATCTATGGTGCCACATCATACATGTATTTTCAGTATTAACCTTAGATGTATAAGAGGCATTACAAATAGTAGTGGCTTCTATCTTAAACAAAGTTCCCAATCTTTTCCCCTTCGCTATCACCAAGTTTCCTCTCACCAATCTGTAAGCATGCTTATCAAATGTCACATGCATTCCCAAATCATTCAACTTTGAAACAAAAATCAAATTTCTGGCCAATCCAGGAACATGCAAAACACCAGGGAGAGTTGTAATTCTCCCATCACTGAAACACAACATTACCTTCCCTCGTCCAACAATAGGATATGTAGAGTTGTCCCTGAGGTACAAATTTCATCCATCATAATCTTCATATATGGAAAACCATTCTTTATGTGGGGTCATGTGGTACGAGCATCATGAGTCAACCAACCAATGATCATGAGAAACAACATTACATGCAAAAAGTAAAACCTCATCACCCGCATTCGAAGACTTGTCAGTAGCGGAATCCCATTGTTTCTTCGGTTTTCTATATTCCTTTTTCACATGTCCTCTCTTTCCATATTTCCAACACTTGACTCTGTTCTTCTTTCCAAGAGTCTTAGAACAACCCTTAGAATTGTCTTTAGACCCCTTCTGATCTCCTTTTGGTCCTCTTTACAAAGACCTTCCCCTGACACTGAGAGCATCCCCTAAACTATATAAAATTTTCTTCCTCAATTCATGTGACAGGAGAACTGAAACAAGAGCATCCAACTTCAAATATGTGAGGTTAGCAGTGATAGCCAAAATAACATTCTCCCATGACTCAGGCAAAGAACAAAGAAGCAATATACATTTTTCTTCCTCATTCACCTCAACATCTATAGATGCTAGTTGACTCAGTAACAAATTAAATGAATTCAAATGCTCTGCAACCGATTCACCCTCTTTCATTTTCATGGAAAATAATTTACACTTTAAATAAAGCTTATTTACGATACTCTTGGCTTAGTAGATACTTCCATAAGCTATGTGTAGACTTCTCACTGGCAACATTCAGTAGAATAGAATTTGCAAGACATAGACAGATTGTACCTCATGCCTTTTTATCTAGTCTTTCCCACTCATCAAGAGCAACATCATTGGGTTTCTTCACTTTCATAATAGCCAACCACCAGTTTCTTACTTCTAGCAAATCCTTGATTTTCAGCTTTCACAATTCGTACCCCGTGCCATTGAACTTTTCAATATCCAACCAAGAGGTAGAAGCAACAGTGGATGAAGCCATGATATCTACACAAGATCTACAAACAAACAACAACCAAATCTCCCACTGTAGCTAAAAAACCTTCACACTACCACCCAAGAATCAAAATTGGGTAGGCTCTGATACCAAATGTTAGAAATGAAGGTGCAAACCACACAACGGAAATCTGATTCAAACCTTATTTATGTCCTCTAAACAATGTAGAATCAATGGAGATTGCAACAAAAATAAAACCCACTACATAGAAATAACATGCATTAAGAACTGAACACATAACATAGTATGTAACGTGGAGAAAATCCTTTCAAGTAAACAACTCCACCAAGAAAAGAGGCTCCAAGTTGTATTATCTTCAAATAGGAGATTACAATACATGCACTTCCTCTATTTCTTCAGTCTTTAATCCAACGGTGCCTATTACTCTCAACTCTGATAAAAACATAGTACAAATATCTTTATAAAAGGGGGCTGCCTTCTAGGGAAAGAAAACTGACATAGTATTGACTGTCAGATCTATGACCTAATGACGAATGGTCCAGATTTACAATGATAAAATATAAATAAAATGTGGTTTCGAGGGCGCTACCCCCAAACCCCCACCAGGGTGCATCGCCCTTGGACCCCCTAGTGGGGGGATGATCCCCTCAGACCCCTTGCAGGGGGAAATCCCCCTGCAACCCCCTATTGCAGACGAATTAGTGTCGAGGACTGGATATAAACATGTAGCTGAAGCAAGACCGCTATTGGTGAAACCTTTCATCCCTTATGGGTGATTTACAAACAATATTAGGAGTGATTAATTACATAGGATTTACAAGGTTGATGGCACCTTAATCCTAATAGTTTTCTTCCCCAGAAATTATGGAATAGATTGCTAAAAGGTATATTGAGAAGGCCGGGATAGTTAAAAACTCAAAGGAGAATGCTATCTTTAGAGGGTGTTCAATTTAAACCCATAGGCCAAATCCCCCATCAACTTGAGGGTATTGGGTGGTGAAATACAAAAGACTGATACAACTTCAAAGAAAAATTGCTTCCTCTTCACCGATTCAAGGAAGTGTCTCACCAACTAGAGCTAGTCCCCAAGGAGAAGATATAGCCCCTGGACATGGATAAGTTTAATGGATATCTTCATGACACATATCAAGGTATGTGTCAAGTCCTAGGAACGAATAAGTTTGAGGGATATTTTTAGAACCCTTTTGTAAACAAATTATTTGATTATGGAGAATACTTTCCTTGTCATTTTCATCAAGATATTGCAAACTTCAAGAAGTAGGGAACACAAAAGGGCTTTAGGGGTTATTCGATGATGTGCTATATATATTTGTATGTGCTACATGATTATTGGGATGATGGAATAGGAATTAAATGTACTTCTGTAATGCTTTTTGATGACCAAACTAAACTAGTACAAATGTGGTTTGTTCACATGGATATGAATCATCAACATTCCCAATACAATGTGTTTGACACATTTTTTTGTTAATCCTCTATTACAGAAACTAGGGTATAATAGGCCAAGGCTATCACATAGGTTAAGTAATTTATGAGGCCCTTAGCCATCAATCTAGATGGAATTATAAAACATAATTGGGGAGATTGGTATCTCCAGGATGATTTCACATTGTTAAGGATATACAAAGCTTCAATCGTCCCACACATATTGCATCCTATATTACCTAATAGAGTTTCATTCTTGGAGGCAATAAGGAAAATGCATTTAGTAGATAAGGATCCCTTCAAAGACCACTAGAAGAAGGGTATCCTCCCAGGGAAATTTTAGGTTGGTGATTTCGCCATATGGATAATGAAGGAATTTTATAAGATAGACAAATATGTCTATTTCTTAGGAATGATCATCGATGCATGTATGGATTTTGACTCTAAAAAATATCGATAACTCAATGAGAGAGAAAAAGAGGTATGGTTATCATCATGAATATAATGAAGTAGAAGACTTTTAGATAAGAAATTATGAAGATGATGTTGAGAAATGAATTAGAAGAGATAGGTGGGTAAAGATAATTAAAGTTGAGAGCAACAGAAGGGAACAAGACCCATCCTATCCAAGAGCCTTCCCTCACATTACTGATAAATTTGAGAGACTAAAAATTTTAATATACAATATTGAAATAGTTGTGAGGGTACCCAAAAGAGTGATGCCTATACAAAAGGAAGATTCACTATAGGTTTTGGAAGAGAGACCTATAGATAGGCCTACTTTATTTGTAGTCTCCATTGATCAACCCTTGATATAGATGGAAGACAAGAGGACTAGGAGGACACCACCATCAATAATAGTTTCATTTTCAGTGCAAGAATCCATAGGGTAACCCTCCAAGGCAACATCATCCTCTACATCAATAGCACAAGCACAAGGATTGTTATATTGGATATTCAAGCCCCATAAATTATGTTGGTTGACTATGTAGAGACTAAAGATATGAGGAATTTTGTCCCTCCAGATGACTCATTTGTGTTTCTATTGACTCTCCTCATAAAATATGATTATAATTAACTAAGCCTAATGCCCCCACAATGTTAAACATTTTTGAGGGCATAAAGGATATAAGAGACGTTAGAAAAAAATATTGTGATGCATTCTTATTTGATGATGACTTCATCAAAACTAAAGAATTCAAAATATTTATAGTACATATGAGGATTAGAGAAAGGAGAACACGAGATGAAAGAATGGATAATGCAAATCACCAAGGGAAGAGGTGGACACTTCTCATAGCTTACTCTTAGCCTTTGAGGCGAGTTTTGATAACATGACTCTAGACGAAGGAAGGAGACTAGTTAGAGAGTGGTTGTTTGTCATTGCCAAGTTGGGACATTGCATTTGTAATGGCATTTGACACACTCAAAAGGAGGAAGGAATAAGGAGATGTTTTTGAAAACATTAATGAAGCAAGGAAGTTTTATTCTGGGTTAGATTTCTACCAAAACCACAAAACTCTAGCCATATGAGCCATTGCTTTGAATCATGATAAGTCATAGTTATATTATGATTTGCAGGGATTGGTGGGATAGTTGCTGGTGAAAAGAGTTGGAGATGCATCTACTCCTAAGTCAACTTCACTAGTAGTCCATACTACTTAGTTTAGTGAGGCAACCACTAAGAAGTTGCACGAAAATTATAATATGAGGCTAAAGAAAATAATGAACTTAAAAGAAGATTTGAGTGAAAAAGAATCATTGATAAAAAATCTTCAATCATGGATCTAGTTTTTGGATCAAAAGGTAGTGATGCCCCTTCCAAGCACCTCTCAAATTAGCAGTGATTCAGAACAAGAGATGGGAATGATAAGGGACTCATTGAATACAACCAATGAAAAGGTCAAAGCATATAAGGAAAATATAGAATAAATAGTTAAAGGTGTTTTAATGGAAAGAGTTCAAAGCTTGACAAGAATGGTTGAAGACCTATGGAAGTGCCATGAAAATGTCACCGCAACAACAAAGAAAAGGGATAACTTGTAACCACAACTACTGGGAATCAAAATTAATTGGATTCCTAGGGTGTTCCCTATGAGGATGACTTACTGGAATGCCAAGTATGCTACTAGGAGTTCAAATAAGATATGATCTATATATGATTTTTATAAGCTTTTATTTGAAACAACTTCTTTCATGGAAAAGTTGAAAGCTAATCTAAGAGTGAAAATGGAAGAGTTTTAACTTCTTGTTCAATCTAATCCCCCAACTCTTGTGCTCCCTAATGGAAGAAAGAAAGAAATGGAACTGTAGAGGGAAGAGTTCAAGGATCCTTTTTCCCTATTTGCAAACTCACTCCTCACAAAAATATTGGGAACCTTAAACTAGACATTTGTGAAATTTTCCCAAATTTTAGTAATGACCAAAAATGGATTCAAATAATATTTATCCATATTCATGGAGAATTCATATCTAGATAGACCATTTCTCATTACAAAAGAGGCAATCAAGAGTGTAACATGGAAATCTAACAAAGGATAATTTATCCCTATTGGGTTTTTTTCTTGTTTTAGACCTAGACCCTGCTTTAAAGACTTGTATTGTTGGTAAAGGCTTTGGGGAAAGTCAAACTCAACACAAGAAAGCATATAGATCATAATCAAATAAGGTATGGACAAGACCAATAAATTAGAGAAATCCCTTCTCTCCTTCTTCTTCAAGCCCTATAGGGCTCAGGGGGTATTCCCACATGAATCCTTATGGGGGGAGATACAAGCATGTACTCTTTAGAAGACAATGCAATTGAAAATACTTTGAGATATAATACTCTTATAAAACTATCTACCTATTTGGATAGGCTTTAATGAAACAATTTAGGGTCAGATTATCTCTCACTGACATGTATTGTGTTGGCATAAATGATAGAAAGAAGGATTCAAGATATGTAGAAAAAAGACTCATAAAGATATAACCAGAGAAGATATAATGTAAACTAGGAGCAACATTCTACTATTCATTTAATTCCAAGATGAGTCCTTAAGTTATTTTGGACCGAGAATTCATGTAACAATGCTTATGAATGACTAAGAAACAAGCATGACCGGTGCCTTAAGCCATGGGCATAGAGTCAAAGATTGGATGTAAAATAAAATAGAAATTCATGTTGTCTTTTGAGCAGCCCAGTGAGCTTTGGCCTTTTCTTATTGGCCTAGTCTATCAACTGCCTCTCACTTTGGAAAATCAAACTCTACTCAGTAATCCACTACACCCATTTATAGCTTCATTTTTTAGACATGAAATATCTCCTATTAAAAGAAACATTCAATAAGAGTTTTTATAGTGCTCATCAAACATTAACAAACATATTTCCAACAAAAGTATAGAAAATGTATACATAAGAAATGAAATTATCTAAATCCACAAATAATAGAATGGATACAAATCTAAATTCCAAAACAAGAACATCTTATATTGATTCATTAGAAAATAAATACATGGGAATTGTATAAAAATATGACTTAAATTTTCTCTATATCATGTTATTTACTTAAAGTGCTCTACACCTTACAATGCATGATTTCCCAATCCCAATTACAAAGAAATATTTTCCTTTAAATAAGGAAGGATAAGGCTTATCTCAATAGATGATTGACACTTGTCAACATGCTTTACAATTTAGAATTAGTCATGGAGTTAGCATTGTCTAGAGTGCTCATGTAGGCCTGCTTCCTTAATAAATGGAAGCTCCTACATAAAAAGAGAATCAAGTGAAAACTACAAGGATGTAGTTACAACAAATTTCTCTATTTTGATTTCCTTGGATCTCTATTGCATTGTGTTCCTCCATTGAGAATAGGGTGCCTGTCACAACAGAAAACTATGACAACCTCATCATGCTCATAATGCTTCAACAAAAGACAAGTGAAGCCACCTAAAGTGTTACCTAGAACTCCCATTTAAGTAGGTAGTTGTGTAATTGCCTCCATCAACTATCCTTCAATATCATAAGTTGAGAAGGTTTTGAAAAACTTCATTCCACTTCATTTATGCATCCACATATAGAAAACAACTTCTTCCTTGCAGTGTGTTGCAGGGCTTAGAGGAGTCAAAAGTTAGGGCCTTAGCTATGGAATATTACCCATGGGGACAAGCTTAAAATTATAGCATGCATTTGAAGAACTCATGCCACCAAAGAAGGAGAAACAACACAAGGGATATGACAAACCTAAAATATACCAAACATAGTACGGGTCTCTTCCTAGAACCTCCCTTTTTGTGACAAAAACATGTTAGAAATATTGTCATTGATGTCAAAGGTGCTACTAGCCTACTGGAGTTTGGACACGTCACTAATATGGAAGTTAATGATGATTGACTACTCTTGGGTACTTGATCATTCATCATATCATTAGAGGTTTGATGTTGTATTGTTGGAAAGACTTGTTGGTGGATTGTATGGAAGTAACAAGGTCTTCAATCCTTGTCTCTACTTGAAGAAGACAATTCATTGTTGGTACAATCCTTCTTACTGTTGCATGGAGAAGAAGACTCTTTACTACTTGGAGGAGACTGTCCTTATTATCTTGATGATCATATTGAAGGTTCTTGACATTAGTCCTTGATCAGTTGATCATGTCTATGATATAACATTCAGTCATCACCATGTAGAGACAGTCATCATCATGTGGAGACAATCATCATATGGTGGAGGTGTTCAGTCATCATGGTGATTCTTCAAATAGTCATCAGTCCTAAAAAGAAGACTGGTTAGAAGACTACTGCATATCTTATCTGCTTTCTTCATTTAGAGAAGACTTTGCTTCTTCGAAGGGCAAGCTAAGTAAATGAACATGATTCATAGTTATGTAAAAATGAGGAGATAACAAACTTATAATGAAGTGAAGATTATTTCTCTTTGTCGAGGCTTACTAAAACAAAGGTAACCTACGTAAAAGTTTGTTAAGGGTAATACTCTATAATTTAAAAGACAGTTATATTAACTATGGTAGTTTCTCTTGGTTGAAGTCATTCTTTAGGTTTTTGTTTTGACCTCAATCCTGCTGATATGGAGAGATAGACGTGTATCAAAAGGAGGAGAACATTAGAATGCACAGTTGCTAGAATGAAGGTCTGGGTATGCATATGGTTATGTAATCATTCATGAGTGATTAGCACTGCGTGGGTGTAATTGATTCAAACTTCTGTTGCCTCACGCTTTCTTAATTATGCACCACATAAATGTTGAATACCTGTGAATATGATTTGATGAATGTTTGTTCAAAGAAAATGATGTGTAGGGATACATATATGGACTCTCATCAATAGTATCAGGTAAGATATAGAGGTAGAAGTATACTTTTGTTTTCTTGTTGACAAATGATAAAAGAGTAATAATTACAAAGTGTGAAAGGTTATGTTGATTCAAAATATATTCGAAGACATGAATAGTGAATGAAAGGTAAGTGTAGTATACCTAGGTAAGCTTTTTAGTTTTCCAACAATAACATTGTAGATCTCCATTGTAGATGCAGATAGTAATCTTGGATATGCAGGAACAGGTGTGAATACATTTAGTTGGGAAAGTATAAAATATTGCAATTCAAATCAACCTGGGTTTTAAATGAAAATGCTTAAGGAGGTGTGTCCTGAGAGAAAGGGTAGTGGAGTTATTGGTTTGATCTTGTTTGAATTAGCTATAAACTATTCCAAGAAAATAATGCATAGTGACAATGCAAAATATGCATTATTTATATAAGCAGTTAAAGAAGTTTGTGGGTAGTTGTCCTAGAAGAATAGTGACATATGAGCAATATACTATTCTTTCTAAGAATTAGGGTTTATACACTTGGTAGGTGTTTCTTCAAATAGTCTCAAATTAGTGGATGAAAAGAAGTTCAAGAGTTTATTCACATGTTCCAGAATTAGTATAAAAGAGCCTGAAAAATCAGGGGTTGGTGCCTCTTTGTTATGAGTTGGTGCTCAAACTAGGTGTTTAGTGTACCTGCAGGTTGGTGCCTACAAACACTGTCATGGGTGTCAATGTACCTATAAGTGGGTTCTTACAAAACATATGTAAGATCTTTATGTAAATGATAATCATCTTCATCGTGGTTTTTCCCTTTATAGGGTTTTCCATGTATATCTAGTGTTATGTGATGTTTATGTGATCTATGTTTAAGATTGATTTTGGTTTTTGTGGTTGTTGAAGTAAAAAGATAAAAACACTAATTCACCCCCCCTCTCAGTGTTTGGTGTGCATTTATCACAACATGTACTTTGGAAACCCATTTTAGAATAGACTTCTAAATCATAGTGCATAAGTTGTTGTCCTACATATCTATGGCAATCATACTATACACATTATTCTTGGAAAAGTTAACTTCATATGAAATCTTTAGGTACAACTGCATCATAAATTCATATGCCCTCTAAAATGACCTATGAAACACAAAAAAGGCAAAGTTCAAAACCCAAAGATATCACAACCACCAAATATTAAAAAATTTCCCTTTCAACACGTCTGAGTAGTGATGTCCCATCACATCCAAACTTGTGTGAATGCATATTGTAACATATGGAATAAAAATAATTGAATAAGTTAATACTCCTTTACAAACCTGTCTATCCAGTCATCAAAATCCTCATCAACTAGCCACTCTACTTTGAAAATAGTTTTAATTTAATTTATATTAGTGGAATATCATCCATCCAAAGCTATTTCTTACCTATTTAATGAAATATTCTATCCTACTCTCTAATAATAATGCCTTATCAATCTAACAACTAACTAGGATAGTGTCAATTTTGTCTCCTTAAAGAACTAAATTAATCCACAAGGGGACTAAACTCCCAAAGTCACCCTTCTAGTCCTCTAACATCTTTACTTTCCCATTAAGATTTATGACATTGGTAACACCAAGCCGTATCAAAGCTGGGTCATCCCACAATAATGGGTTACACTTTTTGGCCAAACTTGACATTGAAATCAACATTTTGAACTAAATCTTCACTTTCTAACACTTATAGCCACTAAACCATTAGGAATTTGAAGATGATACGAACTAGAGATTTGTGAGATTTTGTTTGTAGATTCTAAATATATATTTTTAAAAAAATTTAGAGTTAAATTGTAAATTTTTTTGTGTCTCCTTTTATAACTAGTTTTAAATAGTAAACAACATTTTTTTAAAGTGATGTGTATACTGTCGCACATAACTTTTTTTTTACAAAGGATAAAATTCTGATTCTTTTGAATTTAGATTGGTAACACCGATATCTAGAGGATGCATTTGGTTTCATAATGTTTTGTTGAATATTTTTTTTAATTAAGTTTTGAAGTCAAACCAATTATAATTTAGACATAGGCGTATTCTATCCAACATAACTTTTTTTGTATGTATCAGAATTCAATTTTTTTTGTTAGAATAAGGACATCAATACCTAGAGGACATGCATTTTTTAGATTTTTTTTTCTGTATTTTCCTAATTTTTCGTATGTGTGAAACAAAGACCTTGATGTTCATTGAAAAACCTACATTCACAAGAAATAAAAAATAAATATAATAATCAAATTAAATATATTTAAAATTATACTTTTTGGGAAGCTTATAATAAGGACTACATACTTACAAAACATAAATTTTAAATGAATTCATTTGATTCCCCAAAAGGTAAATCAAAAGTGGTTTTTTATCAGCATTTTGATAGGTGTAGAGGAGACTCCATTGTAGGTATGGTTTACAACTAGCGAGGTACTATCCAAGGGGGTTTGATCAAACCATCTTCAATTAAAATCCTTTAAATGGAACCTTTCAAGGCTTAAATCATTATATTTTCTAAAAATATGTGATTTCAGTAAAAATCAGGATGTCCCAGAAAGTGTAACCCATTATTGTGGTAGCACCCAGCTCTAAATTATGCTTCCTTCTCTTTTAACATTGCTTGCAATTCATTTAAGAAAGTAGAAACATTACTAAGATGTCTTGTTGATTCAAAGATGGTAGAGATTTTCCTTGGACTTTCAAGATCATATTTTGCATTTTGTGAATGATCTTCATAACCATCATTTTTAGAACCTATTTAACATTTAGCTCCAATAATCTTGGATTCACATCATTTACATATTCAGTGTCTTTCTTCAAATTATTGTAGAATTTATAAAAGTCATTAGTCAACCTTACCAAATTGGACACCTTGTCCTTGAGAATTCCCTTGACAAGGTCTTCAATATCCTACCTAGCTTGGACACACCACTACTTCTCTTCATGAAGAGCCTTAACCTATTCCTACAATATTTGACCATTTACCTAAGATGAGGATCCTTCTTGGGGAATGCTTACCTAAGGCCTAGTAGCTTTTGCATTCAAGGACCTAATTTTTTGAAGTTTTAGATTTATCTTTCTCCTCCCCCAAATCCTTGTTCAACTTTATGACATCTTGCAATAACGCATCATAATATCCTTGCATTTTCTTTGTTACAACCTCACTAAATTGGGCAATATGAACAATTTAAAGAGAAGTCGCTTTGGGTGTTGGTGTTTCTGATACTCTTTTGACAATAAGGAGGCCCAAAAATCCTTAAGGATCAAACACCCATGTCTTATCATGCTCTGGCACAATGGACAATAGTGCCAAAGTTTCCTAATATGGGAAATAATCTGAGCCTAAATAATACTTCCTGGCTTATTCAACATCCTAGAAGACATCCCCACTTTTAGTATTCTTCCTAAGAGTATCAAATGATAGTACAAAGGCTATGTCCCATCCTAGTAGCAATAAACAACCACTTTCCCTCACAAATTTACTTGCTTTCTCAAGTGTAATATACTCATTGCTTACCTCAAAAACTAAGACACTCTCTGCTAAATCAAGTTCATGGCCAAAGGCTCTTGCAAATTCATGCCTAGCAATCAAGTCATTCTTGGCATGAGTTTTCATTTTAAGGGGAAAAATTTTAAACTCCTCAGTCTTAATGAACTGGTCATCTAACATGAATCTCTCATAGGCCTTGGTTCTTACATCATTTATTATTTCATCTCCCTTTAAATCGCCTGATATTGTGACAACACTTGAGGTGATGACCTAGATTCTCCATGTATGATTAGGGGATTTGATATCTCTCATGATTTCTCCACCCATAAGATCAAACTCATCAAATCCATCTATATCATTGTATTTCACCAAAGGCTTATGAGGTGTTGTAGTTTGCCCCATCTCATGTGGTATCTTAGAAGGTCCTGCAACTAGCACTTCCTTTCCTTTTAACTTTGTGGACTTAAGAACACTATGTTGTTGAACATTTTTAATTTGAGTAGCTGTATGTTTGGTACTTTAGGGGAAGCCATAGAAGGTGTTGGGATCTTACTTGGTTGAGATTTCTGAGGTATAATTGTTGAAAATCAAGGTGAAACTATTGCTATAGAACTTTAAATATGTGTGTTCAAATCTAAAAATTAGATTAATGAGTTTCCATTATGTGTAAGTGATTTTGTACTTTCAATCAATGTAGTAGAGAAGAAAATAGCATGATAGAAGTTAACACATAATTTATGTGGAGAAACCCTTACAGGAAAAAATCCACACCCAAAGAGATGTTATGCTTGTATTAAATCTTATAATCAAGTTTACATTTAATACTGAATCCTCTCTGAATTCTAGTAGCACTTTGTTACTCCTTCAACTTCAAAAACCTATCATTATTTCTACCAACTAAAGGCATCATTACATAGAAGCCATGGATCTCAAAATACAATAAACTATATCCAATAACATGAGACAAATCCTCATGCAAAAACCAAGTGCCCAATATAGTGAACTCCAAAGCTACATAGTAGAAATCATCCTATTAACTGCAAGTCTCAAACATGGGCGCCCAAGTAGTCTCATTCAAACTTAGTCAGTTGAAGTGTTATGTCACAATAAAAAATCACAACTAAAAGTCTCAAGATGGGCACCCAAGTTGTCCCAATCTATTTTAATTAACTGAAGTGCTCCAACACACACCAATGTCATGCAAACAACATGCGTAATTGATGTCCACAATCTAAATCTGTAACAACCTATTTGTATCAAGCAAGAGTCATGCAACAACCCATAGCATCATGCAAGAGTCATGCAAAACTGAACTTGAGTTAGAGTGACATGCAAGTTGTCCCAATCTATTTCAATTAACTGAAGTGCTCCAACACACACCAATTTCATGCAAACAACATGCATAATTGATGTCCACAATTTGAATCTGTAACAACCTATTTCTATCATGCAAGAATCATGCAACAACTTGTAGCATCATGCAAGAGTCATGCAAAACTGAACCTGAGTTAGAGTGACATGCAAGACACATGTAACACCATATAAGTACATGCAACTGACATGCAACAACATGCAAGTCCATGCAAGCTCATACAAGTGATATGCAACAATATGCAAGTCCATGCAAGCTCATAAAAGCTCATGCAAGCAACATGTAGGTATCATGCATATCTAACTCCACTAATAACTCCCACATCATATTCATGCAACATCTATCAACATTATCCACTCATACAAACAAAAAAGAAAACTCCAAGTCTACATTGGAATCTCCTCCAAAGTGGGCGCCCAAGATCCCACCTCCTTGGAAGTATCACCAAGTTAACATAGACTTCAAGAAGTCAACGCAAAGTCTCCATGGGCTCCACTTCCAAAGTGGTTGCCCAAATTGAGTCCTACCTCATAGGAGATAACTACAACATGTTCAAGTGATATAATTAAATATTATTTTATCTCTCAAGTCCTTATGTGTTGGAGAACACTTTCCAAGAACTTTGGAGACACATGAAAATGGTTAGGATTGCAAAGTTAATGACAACTTATCCCAACAATAATACCCACAGTGTCATAATTTTCTAACATGACCTTCATTCTTTCAATAGGATCTTGAATTTCTATAAAGAAACCTTTGAAATTAGGATCATTCTCCATACAACAAGCTTTATCCATTTTAACTCTAAACCATCTATTCCTTCTTGATGCCTTTTTCACCTCATCTCTGCAAGTCTTAATGAGATCCTTATGTTCATCAAACTTGTGGTCATATCTATCCAAACCAACCTATCTCCTCATCATGTGAACAAAACCCCCAAGATCATATATTCCCTTAGTGTTGCATATTCCATGTTATACTTGCATATTATGTCAGAGATTCTATCATATCACTCTTTGCCTAATATGAAAAAATTAGAAAAATTAGCCTGAGAAGGGAAAATTCCTCTCCTTTTGTGGCTCTTGAGATGTTCATAATTCACATTTGTCATATGCCAAACTACCTCTAAGTATGAAATTCTAGATGGCACCTAGGTTGGTAGTTTATGAGCATGAAAGTAGACCCAAACACCCTAATAACAATGCATCCCTCATGTAGAAACCAATCACCCCAATTGTGTTGCTCAGTCATATTCAACTTGTCATCCAAGGGTCTAAGGAATTCAACAAAATTAGGTAGAAGTATGGGCCTATCAAAACCCAATATTTTCAATATAGGTACTATAAAGAAATCCTCAAAGATGCAAAATTAAGCACCCAAATCATGCCTATCTTGGTGGGGAGTCCATAACTAAACAAGCTTGAGTAAACCACTCTGCAAATTAGAATAAGTCATATGTACATCTAGCTTAGCATCCTGTTCTCTAGCTAGCTCATATAGGTAGATATGGCACAACATAGAGTACCAATGGAAAGATTTCTCATCCCACTGCCTTTTGACATTTTCTAGTCCCCCATGCAAGTGTTTAGCTAGGAAACTTGCATAATCATACAAGGTATTTAGGAGCAAACTTTGAATGTTGTATGCACAAACCAATGCTCCCTTGGGAATGATAGGGTGTACATCAACCCCAATGACTTGGCATATACATTGATATGTGTCTTGGAAGTAGTAACCAAAAGATAGCATTGCAAGTGGTCAACCTCTAAATCAAGAATTGGCTCCATTTTATCCATTGTTCCTCTTATCCTTGTAGTTAGGAAACCACTTTTCCCTATAATTGGTTGAGCCCACAATAGTGTGTCCCACTTGTGGGACATCTTGATTTTTACTTGAAATCACATATTTTTAGAAAAATTAATGATTTAATCCTAGAGGGGTTCCATCCAAGGGGGTTTGATTGAAGGGGGCTAGATTAAACCCTCTTAGATAGAATCCCCCTAGACTTAAATCAAGCCCTTGATAGAGTCTCCTCTACACCTATCAAAATACTAACAAAAAAGTACCTTTGCTTCACCTTTTGGGGGATCAAATGAAGTCATTTGGAAATACCATTTTGTAGATATGTAGCCCTTAGTATTAGCTTTACAAAAATTATAATAGGTATTATGTTTTCTCTAATATTATATTTTTAAATTTTTTTATAATGAATATAGGTCCATTATGAGAAAAATGACATCTATTCAAGATTAAATAAAAATAACAAACATTGTTAGAAAAATCTCAAAAAATGCACTACACTCCACTTAGATGTCCTTATTTAAATGAAAAAAGAAAAAAAAAATTACATATATATATTAAGAAAAATGTGTGACAGAATAATATAGGTTTGAAATTTTTGTTAGTACTAATTTAAAAATTAATAATAAATAAACTATCTAATAAAAATACCAAAATATCGATGCACTAGACATTGGAGTCAATGATCTAATTCCAATAAATCATAGAAAGTTTTTATTTGTAGTGAAAGTTATGCATGTCGGAATACTAAATAAAAAATAATAGAAAAAATAAAAATTGATTAAAGAATAAAAATAAAAAATGATACAAATAATTATTAAAAAATATATAACTTGAATCTACATAAAAAATTCTACATTTCATCAATTTACATCATCCTTAAATTCTTGACCATTTGTTTCTTATAATTGACACAAATTAGAAAATGCTGAAAAATGTTGATTTTAAGCGTCTCACTTAGGCCAAAAAGTGGGACACACTACTGTGGGATCACCCAACTAGAATTGAGTTTGTTGTATTCCAAAGCCATTTTTTCATGTCTAGTGGGACCTTGACTTCATAATTCAAGAGAAAAGCCCTATGGATTAGCTTGTTATCAATGGTGAACAGTTTATCACCCTTAGCATCATACAAGTGTTGTCTTTGGGGTCATACATCTTTGTTGTCCATTCAACCAAATCTGGATCAATGAAGCAATTAGGGACCATTTCCTTCCCCGAATTATCCTCCATGCATTCCATAGGGAAATCTGACCACAAGATTTATTGAAGAATGTATGGAATAAATTCCCCCACACTTTAAAAAGTGATAGGGTCCCAAACTTCATCTTTGTTAAGTCTTGGGTAGGTTTTCTTTTAGAAGAAATAGTGAGGTAGATACACAACCTAACTCACTAGGGTGTTTTGCCTAGGATCTCAATTGAAATTCATAGGAACATGAATAGAGAAATTTTTTGTAGTAGGGGCTAGTGAAAAATTGTAGGAACAATGAAAACTTTATTTGAAAAAGGAAATAGCATGATTAAGATAGCCAAACTCACTTGTTCTATTCTTGCAACCATTGGATGAAAATGGAAACAATAGTAGACCCTTGATAATTTAGTGGCACTGGTTCACGAAATCCCTTCACATCCTCTTTCTTAGAATCAATGAACATTATGCAAAGCTAGGGCACAATGTTGTATAGAATGAAGTTCAAGTTTCTTCTTACTTGAATCGATTGATAATACTAGCTATTCATTAATGGTGGAAAATGTGTGGATGTATCTTCAGAAGTGTGGTCATGGCCTAACTCATTTGCAAGGTGCCAATCTTTAGTCATTGATCTCATGACCTTTTTCCAAATCAATGGCATTATGCCACAATACCAATCCATTTTTATAAGAGGTGGGGTTGTTGGAAATATGTGTTGTCATTGATGTCAACATAGTATACATTGATGTCAATATAATAGATGGAAATGTATAGACAGACTTGTGCAAAGGAAGAGTCAGTATGTCAAGGCAAATCAGTCCACAAGAAGAGAAAATAATCTAAGTATGGATCAATTTTGGGCTTGAACATGATGCGGAGGTAAACACTCATATCCTTGCATAGTTCTTGCATACACACTTACATATCTCATCAGTTGGGAGTATCGCACTCAAGGGTAAGAAGTAGAAAATTGACTAAAGCATTCATAGTATACATCCTAAGGCAGAGTCAACTTGAATTGGTCCACACTTCTCCACAAAGAAAGATTTGAACATGTAGTTCTCATGATAGCTTTTGATATGTACTAACATGATATATCCAAGATTTTAGCTCACATTATTAGCATGAAAAATTACAAGGAACGGTGTATTGACCATCACCTAGACAGAGCAAAGCAGTAATGGGGAGACAATGTAATGCTTCTCATTCCTCCGGAAGAGATTTTTTTTTCATGCAGTTCTAAGGAATAACTAAGACATGTATCATATATGTTTTGATGGAGTTTCAAGTGCTCCGATGGTCTATAAAGACGGTACTTAAGCAACAGAAGCAATACAGTTTGTTCCGAAGACTGAATACACAAGTTGAGTTCTGCAAAACCTGAAACATAAATATAGGTCTATCATCAAAGCTTATGCAGAGGTATTCTATGGTCCAAGATACATCAGGTATGATCCGCATGTAAACATCCTTCATTTTCTGGTACCACATCAAATATTTATGACAAGTAAAGTTTAAGTATAATTGTCCTCTGGAACTCTAGGTACCTACGTCATTTTTGAATTCCTCTGGAAACTTCAAAAAAATGTGTGTGGATCTAGTAAGTAGCATACATTGATGTCTATGATCATTCCCAAAAGGTTTCAGGCCTTGCACTACACTGCAACATCATATCTTGGGATGTGAAGCAATACATAAGGTCCAGAAGACTCTGTTCTCTACAGATAGACATATTTCTTGTCTTGCAGATGAGTAGTTTGGTATGATACTTCTCCAGTAAGGTGTATGGATTTTGTTGAGCTCTTATATGATTTAATCCTTGGTCCACATTAAGTTTCTAGCTTCTCCCCGATAGTTGAAGGATGAACAGTTAACAATGCTAAGCAGTATGAGTCAATCGGTTAAGTACTTGATGTATACAGAGTCTCCTGACTAGTTTATCCAAGTCTGGAAGGTATGAAAAGATTTTATCTAATGTTTCTCATAATTCCCTAAGGTCCACAATAATTTGTCTTATCATTTTGCATGTGTTAAGGCCGACCAGTGACAAGTTACACATTACATTCAATATTGATCTTGATGTCAACCTAATCAATGTTTCAAGGTATTGCAAAGGATATATATAGAAGATACAATTCATTTGAAATGTAACTTTAGGTGAATGTGAATATAGTAGAGCAGAGGAAGATATGAAATGCACAAAATTAGTTTAAAGATATGTGTTGAGCAAGAATAGCAGACTACACCATCAACATACAACATGTGTTCTCTATAGCAGTCCTTATATCTATATTGTCATTAGCTGTGAGTTGAGCATTCATGGAGTAGTAGCTTCCTTAGGTTGTAACCCTAAATCAAAGTTGTAAATTAGGGAGTAGTAGCTTCCTTGGGTTGAAGCCCTAAAATAATGTTGTAATACTTTTTGCAGTGAGCATATTATATTGTGAGCTAATCCTCATCGTGGTTTTTCCCTGTTTTAGGGTTTTCCACATAAAAACACTGGTGTTATGTGTTGACTCTTGAATTGCATGTTTTTCTTCATGTTTTCAAAATTATTCAGTTTTATCAGCAAATGTTTGGTTAAAGTTTTTAAGTGTGTTGATTCACCCCCCCTCTCAGCACCCCATTGTGTTCAATAATGGGTATCAAAGTGAAGCACCTTTGAGAAGATTAACCACTGAGGTAGATCCTCCACTTGAACACATGGACTCTGAAGTGATGGACAATGATATAGTTGCACCATAACCAGATCTAGAAGCAATGGAACTTGAAGGTTGGGACTTTGAGTATAATGAGTGTGAAATAGATTTTGAAGAAGAACTCAAGTTAGCTCTTAATAATCTTGAGGAAGAAAAATATCTAAACTTAGAATATCAAGATATGCTTGAAAAAGCAAAGGAGACAATTGATAAATTGAAGACAAAAGCCAAAGAATCAAAAGAAGAAATAGACAAACTAAAAGCTCTAATAGAAAGAGATAAATGAGGTGACAAGCTCAAGGAGGCTGAAGACATGATCTCAAATTTAAAGGTCATGGTTGGAAAAGAAAAAAGGATTGAAGATTTCTTAAATATAAAGCTCAATAAGGAATCAACTAAATGTTCAAAACTTGAGGAAGAAGTTGTCACTCTAAGGAAAGAACTGGAAAAGGAAAAAGAACAAGTTGACAAGAGACTAAAATTGAAAGGAGGAACTAATATTCTTGATGAAATAATAAACTCTCAAAAGGAAGAAAAAGAAAAAATAGGCCTTAGTTTTGAAAAGGGAAAACGTCCTATGATCAATGCCTCTGTAAACTTATATGATAACTCTTATTCGGGAGGAAAGTCTAGAACTAAGAAGGAAGAAGCCTACATTGAAGATCCTAAGAAAGAAACTTACAGAATTACAAGAGAATATGAATTCACTCCTATCTAAAGACAAAGGAAGAATGTGAAGAAGAATTTTAAAAATCCTCAACCTACAAGGCAACTAGCTCACATTAGGTATCCTCAAGGCTTCAATGGGAATTGTTTTATTTGCAATAAGTTTGGTCACAAAGCTATGGATTGTAGAAACAAGATGAATCAAAATGCTTTAAGATGTTACACTTGCAATAAAGTTGGTCATAAAGCTGTTGAATGTAGAAGTAAGATAAGTCAGAACTCTATTAAGTGTTATGCATGCAATAAGATGGGCCATAGGGTAAATGAGTGCAGAAGTAAAATGACAAGGTATAACAGGGATAATGCTCAAATCTTTTATGGATATTGTTATACTTGTAATAAGTTTGGCCACAAAGTAGCTAACTATAGATCAAGGGCAAGAAGAAATGGAAATGCCCAGCAAACAAAGTGCACTTGTATTGAGTGCAATCAAACAAGGCACTCTGGAAAGAATGTGAAACCCATGTTATAAAAGAAAATTGATATTAATTAGCAAAGAGTGGAAATGAACAAAGTATGGAAGAATAAAGAAGTATGTGACATCTCCGGACCTCTGCCTAGTGTAGGTGGATCCTCCAATAATTAAAAGGTAAAATAGTGGGCTAGGGGAGTTATAACAGTAAAATTTTCAAACCCCCGAACATGCAAGATGCTGATTTCTCAACATATTGATTAGTGTTGGCATGAGAATGATAAGATAAGGAATTAAAGGAGTCTGATGAAAATTCTAGAAAAAAATCTTTAAATGTTGTAGATTGCGGAAGACTTTAGGGTTTACAGCGATAGGGACTTTGTTAGGGTTAGCCGGTAGACGATATCAATTACATGCAAATAAAGATTAAATAGAAGAATAAAAAATACACAGAAATAATAACAACAAGAGACAAGTTTTAACGTGGTTCACCCAAACTCGGGCTACATCCACCAACAAAGAGTCCAATATTATTATCCAGTAAATCAAAATAATTACAACTAGCAATCCCTACAACTCAATACCGCTGCAAATACTACAATACAATATAAATAGAAACCCTAACCCTTAGCCGCTTTTATCAATCCTTTTGTTAGTTACAAAAATAGGGTTTTCTTATGTCAACCAATGAAAAAAAACTCTCGGTGCCCTTATAAACTAATAAAAACCATGTGAGGTTTCGGGGGCATTGCCCCTTGACCCCGTAGGAATTTGGGGGGAAACCGTGCCGATAAAAGTGGGGAAAATTTAACCTCCAAGTCTGATTAGGCTCCATATAACAACAGACTTATACTAAGAGGTTCCATGGACTCAAGGGGAGTTGTTTCTAAAAGTTTGTCATCTCCTCTTCATGATGATGAAAGCATCCAACATGTAGATGAACTTAACAAAAATTCTGGAGCAATTGAACAATTTGCAGATGATTTTTGAAGGTTTATAAGGTTCTGCATATGAAAAGGGTAAATTAGGTTAAAGCAGAGGATGCAATTAATGTGAAGGAGAATTGTTTGGTGAAATGGCTATATAGGCAAATGCCTAATCATTTTTTTATCACATTTGATCGAAGACAAAATATTTGAAGAGCTAAAGGAGAACTAAAAGCACTCAACAATTTGACCAAGCAAGATCTATCACTGCACATCCAGGTATTTTTCATATCTTTGGTTAAAACCCTAGCTCCTGAAGATATTGCAATGGCAACACCAGTGGTGATAGATATAGTTGAAAGATCAAGGCCAAAATTCAAGAAACATCCATTCAAATCCACTATAACTAATGAAGTTGGAGCTTTCTCACATGTTCCTACTATTGTTTTACATACGAAGGACATTTGAATCTATATTCACTCATCGATTGATGAGTTTGATCATCTCAAACTTGGACAATTCAGAAATGAACATTTGTTGGGAGATGATTTCCATTTAAAACTGGAATTTGCAAACATCACTACCAAAAACCTAGACATCTGGAAGGGTTTTCTAAACTTCCAGTATGAATATGCTTGGTAAGAATTTCCCCAAGCCAAATTCATGAAGACATCTTCTACTTAGACCACCCTTATATAATAACTAAGGATGTAATAAAGGTGATGATTGGTTTATGCTCCTCTGAACCAGTGCCTATTCTGAAGTCTGTAAAGAATGAAGAAGTAATGAGGCTCACCGGAGCTAAATTTGATAAGAGAACTCTGACAGTGGATGGTATTGAAGACTTGGGGGTCTGATATGCAACCATGAGCATTGCATATAAAATCTACTTTACAAACAGGGATAACTCTACATCTGTAACAACAATCTACATAGCATATCAGATGGTTAAAGAGGGGAAATATTTTGATCTCTATGAGCTCCTGCGACAATAGGTAATAGACAATCTAAAAAGGACAAAATAAACCAAATATAGATTTCGGTATGGCTCCTTAATCATGTCTTATGTTTCACTTTTTGAATGAATTACCTTCAATGAAAGGAGTTGAGTGGAATCCAAATACTCTAGTTGCCCATCAAATCAAGAATTACATGAGAGGTTTTTCAGATCATAAGCATTGTGATACCTTATTTTGGGGGTTCTTCAAAACTTTCCAGAAAGATATCCAATCCAAAGAAAGGATACCTACCAGAGTTGTAGAAAATATAAAAATTATATCACATTCATGGTAGATAAAGAGAATTGTTATATGGAGGATGTTGAGCCAAGGACATTTTGGATCAAAACTTTTCCCTATGAGGTTTTAGAGTTTGATTTGATATGGTATGTTGACATACTTCTCAGTAAGCCAAAGGATCTCTCTACTGGAAGGTTTGGCACATATGATGAGATCGTGTACAAAAATGTTAAGAAGGATTTAAAGGAAATAGAAGAGAAAAAATCCAAAGATGAGGAAATGGAAACAAACTTAGAGGACATACTTAGGTCTCCTAAAGGTTCCTTAGGAGGGGCACAAACACTTCCCTCTACACAACTACCAAGAAGAATAAGTAGATCAACATCTACTGTAGCTACTTCCTCTATTGCCTCTGGATCTTCACTACTTGCCAAAATAACTGGTTCTAAAATCCCAGTACAAACTACTAAAAAGAAAAAACCTAGGCAAAAGAGTAAGGGAAAAAGAGAAAGAGTCAAAAATGTTGAAGAAGAGAAAGATATTAAACATGAAGAAAAGATAAATAGAGTGAATGTTGAAGATGATGAAGAATATGAAGAGGAAATAAAGAAAGAATCTTCACTGAAGAGAAGAACAAGAAAAGAAGGTGAAACCTCATAGGAGAAAGATAAAGGAAAAGCTAAGAAGTCAAGAAATCGGATTATGTTCCCCTGCATCTAGAAGCAAATGTAAATTCAATGACATAAGGTGCCCTGAAATAAGTTGCAAGAATTTATGATGAAAGGCATGCAAATAATAAATCCACTCTTAAAGAAGCAGTAGTTAGATACATGGGAGAACATAATCTGGCTTTAATTGAAATCATACATCAACTTCCCAAAGGCCTAACTGATATCCTAACTAAAAGAAGAAATGATGCTCTGAGTGAAGAAGCTGAGATAAAGAAAAGTGCAATTGAAAATACTTGTATCACCATCTCCAAAGAAGACAGAGTCAGAGTTTCCAAAATTCTAACAAAATAATTTAGAACTAAAAGGAGACTAAACACTCTGATGTCAAGAAATGAGGAGATAAAGAAGTTGAAAAGGGAAACATTAAAGAAAATAGTTGAAGTTCTTAAGGAGATGAAGATTGAGATGGGAATAATTGAAGATGTATCAGAGGAAAGTGAGGAAGGCATTGATATGCCTAAAAAGAATGAGGAAATTGCCACTCCTGAGAATAAGGATGCATCAGCTACAAAAGGCCAAGGTAAGACAAATTTAGCTCCTCCAGACACTCATGCAGAGCAAAGCCCCTTTCCTCTAGAAACTATTGAGGTTCAAAATATTGAGGGTCAGGATAAAAGTAGTACTGTACCTCCTCCAGAGAATTCAAGAATGTGGAAATGAGGAGAGACGATACTTCTAAGGAAAGTCAAGAAGAGAAGGGAAAGAGTGATGAGGAACAAAAGAATGAAGATAAGGGAAAAGATAAATAGGAAGAGAAGTTAGAAGGGATAGATGACATAAGTGCATCTGAGACAGATTCTCTTCAAGACCTATTGAATCTACAAATACAATTTCAGCTAGTCATCACTCCCCAACTACTACAGGTTCCAACTAATGAGGGATAGATAGATCTGACAAGTATCCCTCCTCTACACAAAATACAACTTGGTGACTTACTACATGCCTCTGCAAGAAAAGAGTTCTTACAAGAATATTTGAAGAAAACCAGTGCAGTAGAAGATGGAGTAAAGGTTATTCGGGAGGGGTTACTAGAGGTAACCATTGACCCCTCTTTGCCTGCTAAGCAAAAGCTCAGGTTATTAATGGACTCTTTCAAAGATCACTCTTCCCACTTAAAGAAAAAAGCAAAACAAGAGGCAGAAAGGAGAATAAATGACAAGAAAATGGTTGAAATGATTGAAAAATGTGCCAGTGTACATAATAAGCTTAAAGAGAATTTGAAGAAAAAATCTACATTAATTAAGCTACAACCCTATATCTATTTTGTTTAAAATGGACTACTTCAACAAAGAATATCAAGGCATAGATTGACTCTATTGAGTCACAGCTATCTAAGTTGGCAGAAGCTTATGATTTGTCAAAGGATAAGAATGGTGTAACCAGGGCACATGTAGAGAATCTTCATGCACAATTATCCAAATTATAGGACCAAAGAGAAAACATAAAGAAGCAATTTGGTCAATTGAGAGAGGAAGTGAATTTGAGACTTGCCTCAATGTCTAACATGTTAGGGGAGGAAGAAAAGGCAGATCAAAAGATGAAGACCCCAAGTGATTTAGAGGAAGTTGAGGAAATGTGCATACATTGTGAGTGTTAGAATCAAATGATTGCCTCAAAATGTGTCATCTGGACCACAACTATTCAACAACTCAAGGTAATTTACAAAGCCATCATCTCATCCAAGTGAGTTTTTAGAACAATTTTGGTGTATATAGTGTTGCGAAGACATTGAATAAAGTGGCAGTACCATTTTGGTTTTCAAGGGTACAATTTTGTAACTAAATAACATAGTCAAGGGGAACACTATTTAGATATCTTTTTGTAAGGGGGGTACATATAGTTCTTGGATTGATACAAAGGTTATCAATCCCTTTGTCCTTGATGTCATAGGGGGAGAGAGAAACATATGCCTAAGGGGGAGTATATGTTGCCATCAATGATAAAGGGAGAGATTGTTGGCAATATGTGTTGTCATTGATGTCAACATAGTATACATTGATGTCAATATAACAGATGGAAATGTATAGACAGACTTGTGCAAAGGAAGACTCAGTATGGTCAAGGCAAATCAGTCTAGGAAAAGAGAAAATAGTCTAAGTGTGGATTAGTTTTGGGCTTGAAAATGATGCAGAGGTAAACACTCATAACCTTGCATAGTTCTTGCATACAGACTTACATATCTCATTAGTTTGGAGTATCGCACTCAAGGGTAAGAAGTAGAAAATTGACTAAGCTATTCACAATATACATCCTAAGGTAGAGTCAACTTGAATTGGTCTATACCTCTCCGCAAAGAAAGATTTATCCATGCAGTTCTCATGATAGCTTCTGATATGTGCAAACATGATATATCCAAGATTTCAGCTCCTCACGTTGTTAGCATGAAAAGTTACAAGGAACAGTGTATCAACCAATCACCTAAACAGAGCAAAGCAGTAATGGGGAGACAATGGAATGCTCCACATTCCTCCAGAAGAGATCCATTTGTCATGCGGTTCTGAGGAATAACTAAGAAATGTATCATATAAGTTTTGATGGAGTTTCAAGTGCTCTAGTTGTCCGCAAAGACAGTACTTAAGCAATAGAAGCAATACAGTCTATTCCAAAAACTGAATACACAAGTTGAGTTCTACAAAATCTTAAACATATATATAGTTCTATCATCAAATCTTATGCAAAGGTATTATATGGTCCAAAGTACATCAGGTATGATCTGCATGCAAACATCCTTCATTTTCTAGTACCACATCAAGTATTTATGACAAGTAAAGTTTAAGTACAACTGTCCTCCGAAACTCTGGGTACAGGTAAGTCATTTTTGAATTCCTCTAAAAACTTTAGAAAAAGGTGTGTGGATCTAGTAAGTAGCATACATTGATGTCGATGATCATTCCCAAAAGGTTTTAGGCCCTGCACTACACCGCAACATCATATCTTGGGATGTGAAGCAATACATAAGGTCCAGAAGACTCTGTTCTCTATAGATAGACACATTTCTTGTCTTACGGATGCATAGTTTGGTATGATACTTCTCTAGTAAGGGGTATGGATGTTTTTGATCTCTTGTATGATTGAATCCTTGGTCTACATTGAGTTTATGGCTTCTCCTCAGAAGTTGAAAGATGAACAATTAACAGTGCTAAGCAGTATCAGTCGACTGGTTAAGTACTTGATGTATGCGGAGGCTACTAACTAGTTTCTCCAAGTTTGGAAAGTATGGAAAGATGTGCTCTAATGTTTCTCATAATGCCCTAAGGTTTGCAACAAGCTTTCTTATCATTTTGCATGTTTTAGGCTAACCAATGACAAGTTACACGTACATTCAATATTGATCTTGATGCCGAGCTAATCAATGCTTCAAGGTGTTGCGAAGGATATATATAGAAGATATAAATCATTTGAAATGTAATTTGAAGTGAATGTGAATATAGTAGAGTAGAGGAAGATATGAAATGCATAAAATTGGTTTAAAAATATGTGTTAAGAAAGAATAGCAGACTGCACCATCAACATACAACAGATCTGTTCTCCATAGAAGTCCTTATATCTATATTGTCATTAGCAGTGAGTTGAACATTCAAAGAGTAGTAGCTTCCTTGGGTTGTAACCCTAAATCAAAGTTGTAAATCAGGGAGTAGTATCTTCCTTGGGTTGAATCCCCAAAATAATGTTGTAATACTTTTTGCAATGAGCATATTATATTGTGAGCTAATCGTCACCATGGTTTTTCCCTATTTTAGGGTTTTCCACGTAAAAACACTAGTGTTATGTGTTGACTCTTGAATTGCATATTTTTCTTCATGTTTTCAAAATTATTCAATTTTATCAGCAAATGTTGGGTTAAAGTTTTTAATTGTGCTAATTCACCCCCCTTCTCAACACCCCATTGTGTTCAATAGGGGTTGTGGCATGACTAAGGGTGTTATGTGTGAGCACCCCATTGGTCCATCGTGGCAATTAAAATAAAATCTTATGTAAACAAAGCATGCTTATAAGACAACTTAGATCACATGGGTCATCTCTAGACAATTATCAATACAGTATAAGCTCTCTTGTGAATATCGGCCTTCACAGACATTCCTCCACATGGAAATAGATTACTAGGTCATGTAATGGTAACATTTGAAGGGAAGTGGACCCCATTGATAATAGTGTAGGACTACCTTTGGGTGCAACAATGAGGGGCAACCACATGGCTTAAAATAATTTGTAGATGAGGCATTGAATATTAGGTCAACACCCAGTAGGATCTAATTAACATGTTTCCACCTATTGGTCACCAAGCTCACACCACTTGTCATAGCGGGTCCCACCAATTACTACAAAGGGTACAAAAAGATAAAATTTGTAGCATTGTGCTAGTACTCGGTACAATCTGTAAGGCTTTAGTGCATGAAGGCATTAGGGGAGTGTGGTCATGTAACAAATAAAGAGATGATTATCTAGAAATTGGGAGAAACAATAAACATAAAGTGATAGACTTGAGTGGTGGGGATTAACAGAAGAAAGAGAGACATAATGACTAAGACATGGGGGTCTAAGGCAAGAGGCTTTACGTCACCACACAAGTTCTCATTTTGAGCATTAATAGTTTAGTGTGTGGATGATCAGAGGGGAGTAGACACTAGAATGAAGTAAAAGAGGCCAAGGTTAGGGCAATGACATCTAATTCTAAAGATCCAATAATAGGTCACAATGAAAAGATCACTTCACTAAGGTTTAAGCATAGATGCAAGTCAGAGAGTTAAGGGAAGCAAAAATAGGAGTCCTAAAAATTTGTAGAATTTTCAAAGTGCAAGCAAGCCCAAGAAAGTAGATAATAAACTATCACGACACTAATAGGAACAACATTCAATGAGTAGTTCCTAGCGGTAAGAAAATTTTCAAATCCTGCTATAAAGTATGCCACCAAATACATTGCCTACAAGATTTTTCATATCGAAAGAGAAGATTTTGCTCTAGCTACTTGTATCCATGCCACATACAAGATGGTTACCAATGGCAAAGAGTATGATCTTTGTGAAACCCTAAGGGAGCAGCTAATGGACAATTTGGAGAAAACAAAAAAAAGGGCCACCATTAATATAGGGATGACTCACTAATAATTTGCTTGCCATTATGATTTTTAAGAGAATTGTCAAGAATTAGCAAATGTTTATGGAGGTTAGACACCTTTATGGCAAACTAAATCAAGGAAAATATAGATGGGTTCCCAGATACAAAAATCAATAGTTATGGTTACGAGTTATTTTTTTCAAAATTCTAAACAAAAATGCAAGAAAGGGAGAGATTGAGTCATAAGGTGACACAAAAATTTGGAAAATGATGTGGTATTTGTCATAGATAAGGATTGTATTCACCTCAAAGCCATGGAGCCTCACACTTTCTTAGTCCCATTGCTTCCATATAAAGCAAGTGATCAACTTTTGGAAAGTACAACAAAACTTCTTCTCTCCCATCCTTAAGATCCAATTGCATAAAGGTTGGCACCCGATGAGAATATGTTGATAAAAAAGGATAAGGAGGATGCCTAGGAGAAATGTGACAAGAAAAAGGAAAAGAACATAAAGGAAGCAAAGGTGAAACAAGATCCTCCTCCTCCAACAATCGTTGACATAATTGATCAAATCATCAAATAGGGGAGAGAACAAGAGAAACAAAGATTCAAAAGAAAGAATGGACAAGGTGATCAAGTTAATACCCCATCTTAGAAAGAGGAAATGGTAGTGTTTGTATCTGTATTTTGATGAATGCCCCGACCCCTGATATGTGTCTTCTAGGCTTGTTAAAACCCTTGTGAAACCTTAAAGCCTATTGTCTTGCCATATTTGCCTTGGTAGCTTCCCATTTTGATCTGGTGTTGATTGCTCATGACCTGTTCTTGGTCACTTAAGTTGCCACTTGATTATCTTTTATCTTTGAGTTACCAGCCTCCGTGCCTAGGGTTACCGTTTGTATCTCGTAAATGAAGTCAATGTCTAATACCCAACCGATTTGAATAATATTCTACCTTTATATTAGATATCAGGGATGCTTTGTTTTATTTTCCTCCCCTCTTGTTCTTCCTAGCACGACCCTTCTTTTAAGAACAATTTTTACACACGTGTTGAATTGGGACCTTAAGTTGTAGCCACGTCTATGGGATCTTCCATTTCGCTGAATCTATCCCCTTCGCTGGGCTTGGTTTTGGGCTTCGGTGGTGTCATGAGGTCTAATGTGGCGGTCAAGTGGCATCCACGATGGCACTTAGCAGAGGATGCATCCCCACCAAGACTGTTCTAAAGCTCCCGCAAGCTCAGGAAAATTTAGACTATCTTAGAAGGGCTCACATGAGTAGTGTGTATTAACAAAAGGAGTTGTCAACTGCTGACTTAGCTTTTTTCCAAGGTTTATGCCTTCATGGAGGATATTTGGGGGTCCTAGAAAGGCTACAAAGGATGTGTTCTCAGGCTCGATGCACATAGTTGAATATTTTGCAGGTGCCATGGTTTTCGCTGTGGTCTTGGGGAACTCAGCGTGAGGAAACAAGGTGTTGTCATGGTAGATGAGATCACTGCTCTTTCGTGACAGTTGTTCTTCACTAGAGAAATTTCAAATCTCTGCAAAGACCATTGATGGGTGTTAATCCATGGCCAGGATTCAAAACTAGTAAACACCTTCTTCTAGGCGTGTCGGCTTTTCCTAGTGACCATCGATGTGATTCACGAGGATGGATCTGATGGCTAGGATTGAAAAGGTTAATGGAATGGAGAAGTGCGATAAACAATGAGATAGAGTTGGTTTCCCCAGGCATGAGAAGCTAGGGATTAAGTGTGTGCTAGGTCTTATCCAACTAATGATCAGATAGTTGGTTGGTTTGTTCAAGCTCTATCCTATCAATGATACATGATAGGTGTAATCAAGAGGAAAATCTTCTGTATCAGGAGGATCTTGGCACATCCCTTCTTGTTGCTACTGTACAAGATGATGTTTCTGCTTGCAAGGATTTTTCAAGACTACTCCTTAATGTTGGAATTGGGCAAAGTATGTGCTTAATGTTTTGAACTGGGATGATGTTGTAAATGAGAAACCTACTTTGGCTATCTCGCTATGGAAATGGAGGTTGTGATTGAATTTCATGTGTGTGAAGGCATGGAGTCATGAACAAAGTGTCACATCCTTCCCTTTTCTAGTGAAGCTAGTAGATTTGCATGAGATTTCCATTTAAGAGCCTGCATTGCTAAGGTACTATCAGGAATAAACTTGCAAGACTGGTGGACAAGGTGTGATCATCCGGGTGGTGGGTGTTTCTATAATCCCACTATAAATTGATGCTTTTGATGTTGTTTTAGGCACTATCCTCCTTGGAGCAAACATTATGGGCCACTATCTTTTTAGTATGCTACAATTGTCCTCCTATTCCTTAGAATTTTCCTCTCTATTCTCATGGCTAATAATTTGCCCTTACAAGATTAGGGGATTAGAGTGGTTTTTCTAAGGAATGGGTGGTTCTGGCAAAATTGGGGAAGTTTAGCAGCATCCATTAAGCTTTTGTAGCCCCTTCTTCACCCCTTTCTTTCATTTGGATGAGGGCTTTACGTTTTGATCTGTAGACTCTAGTAACTTCCTATTCTTGTGAGTCACTGTATTGGACATAGAGGCAGAGAGGTATCATTTCTCTCTCTCCCTCTCCCTCAGTATTGTGGGTCCTGGCATAGCTTGGGTCACAGTGGGTGGTGTGTTGCCCCCATGGATGAAGCAAGTGGGCATCTTGGAGGGAATCACGATTGCTGTTGTTCCCTTCCTAGTTGGAGGTCTGGCTTCACCAGAGCCAGCTATTAGATGCATCCTATAGTTCTCGATTGGGTGAGTTGGTTGGGAACTTCACAAAGAGAGGAGGGGATTTGCCTATTTGTGCCTGCAAGTGGTCATAATAGGAGGGACATGGGCTTCCAGTGCTTCTTTTCTCTATTGATCATTGCACGCACTCCCTTGTCTACTTGTGTGGCTGGTGAAGTTTGGTGAAGGGCTCTCGCATGGGAAATAAATGTCCTCATGTGATGAGGGGCTGATCCATCGGAGTATCTTACAACCCCCTTTTTCCTTCAAAAACATTGCTCACCTCCACGTCAGCAATAGGAAAGCATACACGACAAAATCAGTTGTTCCAGTCTACTTCAAGTGATTATTATCAACAGAAGAGTGCCTTAGTGGTTGGAGATGGGTGTTTTGGCCTCTAGTTGTCAATAATTGTCAAATAAAAATATGACACCTGTATATGGCATGTAGCTTGTTTGCTCCCATGTTCCTATAAATGGGAAATCAAGGCCATTCTCTCGGGGTTCTGAATCTCATTCTTGGGAAGTAGTGTATCATGTCTTGGTCCAATACATAGAGGATATTTGCAGTTTCCATTTGTTCAAATATGTAGGCCAATGTATGTCATTTCAATTCTGAGCGTTGAATTAAATTGGTTGTAGCAATTTCCCCATTTGTGTACTTCTAAAATTAATACGAATACAAGATATCAAGGGTATTTTGAGTTCATCTTTGCAGTTCATCTCTAATGTGTGTGTTATCTTTGCTTTTTTTCAAGGAAACAAATAATTGCTTAGGTGATACAAAGTTAATGTCATAATGCATTGTGGTTTAAAGGACATTTCTGCAAATTCCATGTCTCAGAGATGTTAGTGTAAGGCATTAATATCATTAGTCCATTGAAATGAATTAGGGTTGCTTGAAGGATACATTTGTTTACTATAATTTGACTCTATGGCCCTGGGATCAGGCACCGATCCATTGTTGTGTCATAGTGTTATTTGGAACCATCATTATAATCAAGATCATTCTATTTCCTTTGTTGTTTCAAATTATGATTGAATTTTTTACTATTCTCAACCAAATCTGAACTGTATTACCAAAGGATTAAGCGAATCTAAGTGGAATTTGTCATTTCCTTGGTAAACTGTTACTGAGAACCTTTTGTTTAAATACAATGTATCATAGGTAATTCTGTGAGATATTTTAGGTGTTGTAAAGGGTGTACCCACCTTGGTCTTGCAGAACCAAAAGTGCAGAGGATTTTTCAACCCTTAGGTGTTGTAATCATGTTTGTTGGCCACTGACCCAAAGCCCTTAATCATAAGAAGTTGGCTGAATCTTTAGAGGACTCTGACAATCAGTTGGAGGAACCAACAGATTGGTGACTCTGCTAGGGAAGGAACCAGAATTGTGTCTTATCCGGTGTCATAGAGAAGTTATTTTGTTCCCCTGTTTTATTTAGAAAGAGTCAAATAGTTTGAATATTGGAAAACCCATCTTCTGACGAAATTATTGCAGCATGTCTAGTTGTTTTGTGGAAATAACGGTGCTCTGCTGGTGGAATGGACTCAGAAAAGTATTTAATCTTTGAGGAGATTTTAGTTGCTTGAAGATTTCTTATCCTCTTTGAAGAGGTGGTGACTCTACAAATGAACCTGGTCAATTGTTGAAGGATTGTTTCTAATTGCATAGATTTGTAAAATTTCCAGTCACAAGGAGAAAATTGTGAGATTTGTAGCAATTTCTAGGTATTTAGTCCTTCATTCTTGTTTCATCTTCAAAGAAAAATAAATCAGATGAATAGAAGTTATTTGTGAGAGTGTTTTGTGTAGAATGTTATTCCCATGTTGAATGAGGTACTATAATTGTGAGTTAAAGATTTCGTTGGAAAGATTTATAGTTTTGTAAAGAGCTGGGATAAAGTTGTTGTGAAGGAAGTTGGTTGTTGTTGAAAGCATATTTGAATGTGGGTTTTTATTCTTTCTATCTTTCTGCACATTTGAATGCTAAAATACATTGTGCACGCCCTTAGGGAAGGGTTTTCTTTGGTGAAGGATACAGAACTTTGGATTTCAATGGTATCCAAAATTACCCGAACCCTATTCCTGATATAGTTAGAAATCATCTACCAAAGTTTAGCGGTGATAAAATTGGATTAGCAAGTAAGCATTTGCAGAATTTCATTGATGTAATAGATGATTATGAGGTTGATGTAGAAGATGTTGTCATGAAACTATTTGTTCAATCTTTGAAAGGGGATGCGAGGGATTCGTTTACAAACTTGCCTATGCATTATATTTCTTCATGGCAAGAATTCATAATGCCTTTTATTGATCAGTTTGGTGAAAGGGTTAGTGTACATTCATTAATCATTAAACTTTTTCAGATTGAGAAGGATGAAGAGGAGCTAGTTCCAGCTTTTAATTTGAGGTTTGCAAAGATCCTAAGAGATATCCCTGAGAATTTCAAGCCAAATGATACAATGTGTCTGGTCATATACCTAGGTGCATTTGATGAGGAGGTAAGCTACCTCTTAAGGGATGAAGAGCTTGCAACACTTCATCAGGCATATCAAATTGCCATGGATATTGAGAACAACTTGAGATTTTCAATGATGAAAGGACATGTCTGGAGATGCCTATCACTCTAAAATATTTCATGCAGATGAAAAATGTAGATCAAAGAATGGCAATAACTGTGTAGACAATAGCAATTTTGATGCTACAATTAATACATCTTTCCATCCTCCAAATCATGGCTTAAGTGTTTTATTGAAGAAGCTAGAATCAATTAGGTATGACCGATTAAGCACTGAAATGTCACATGAAGAAGTGGAAAGTGGAGCAAAGGTTGAGACTGCATACTTCAGTGAAGCAGATGGAATGTGTGACTAGCTCATCGGCTATGTAGATAATGGTTGCAGTCATCATTTTTCAAATACATGGTCTGATGAACACAAGAAGGTAGGTGGAGTTATCTCCTATTGCAATCCTACTAGTCAAGGAGTAGAAGTATAGCTAGGTTTTCAATGTGGAGGCCCAACCTAAGTGAATGGTGGTGTTGATATGGCATGTACAAAGGATCTATCTAGAGACCCTGAACATGGCCTCAATACTAAAAAATCTCTTTGCTATGAAGACAGTAAGTATGATCACCTCATTTTTGGTTATGGTGTCCCTCATAAGATGGGAATGGAGGTCTTGTCCTCAAAAAATAAATGTGTTGAAAGTAATAGGGATACATATCCACCCGAGAAGGAACAATCTTCTTATAATGAGGATGCTTCAAGATGTGAGTTAGAGGTACTAAACATTGATGGTATGAGTGACATTGAGAGTTCATCTATTTACTCTTCATATGACTATGATGTTTTTGAATATATTGATGTTGGAAAGGTCTTACATCCTCATATTAACCAGAGAGAGGATGGGGTTACTCATGAAGTTTGCTCTAGTTGTAACCTTATTATGACAAGTTTAGATGGGGGATAAATGATAGATAAACAACCTGAATTGCTTTCTCCTTTTGAAGCATTTCATGTTGAGTTGGGTAGAGATTTGCAAAATGAGTCAAGGTACCTCCTTGTTCCGGAGATGGAGAAAATGTTTGACACATCTGATAATGATGCAAGTTGGCAGCCTGGGGTTCAAGGATTTAGTGCAACTGTGGACATGGTTGAAAGTATATGTTGTTGTGAGAATCATGATATGGACAATGATGAATCTGAAAATGTTAATGCTGATGAAAAATTAGAGCTTCACACTGATATTCATGGTGGGTTATTTTCAGACTTGTCTGAGCCTTCTTATGAAGCTATGTACATAGATGTGAATGATGATTTTAAAGTTGAATCAAATTATGTCACTGAACCAGAAATGTGTACATTTGTGAAACTATGGGATGATGATGATGCAAATAAGTTGTGAGATACTAGAGCAAGTGGTGATATGGTTGAGTCAATATGCCTAAATGAATTTCCCTGTCAGTATAATATATTGCAGTCACATGAGACACCTGTGTATGAATGTATCTCTTTTCATTCTTCTAAAATTTGTTTGCAATACTAGTGTTCCTATGATGACTTTGTGCTTGATGTGCAACCGGATGATGAGGTTGAGTATCATGATGCCATCTGTTCAATAGAGTATGAACACTTTCAGTTTCTAATTTAGTTGGGAAGTATTGTAATGAAGCATGACAGTAATATGAAGAGTGAAGAATGTTACTTTCAATATGAATATGTGTCATGTGATGATAAAGAAATTCAATTTGTGTCTAGTTATACAATATAAAATGATAGAGGTTACATTAACAATTGTATGCTCAAAAAAATTGTGAGAGATGTTAACGACATTGTGTGTAATCAGTCATATTTTAATTGTTTAAACATACTAGGTTTGGGGAAGTCATCTGAAAATAGGGTATATGACAGAGGAAGACCTTCCCTCTTCTCTTAGGGTGGCCTAGGTGTTGGGAATTAAGGTGCCTCAACCTTGGTAATTCCTTGTATTATTTCATTGTATTTATTTATTTATTGCCTATTATTGTAATTAGGATGCAAATCCTTATTGTCATCTTATGGGAGTTGGCACGGTCATGTGTCATCCCACGTGGAAGGTGACCACATGTAAATTTATCCTCACATGAGGAGATAGGAGTCCCACTTAGTGGTAGGAATATTTTTCCATTTGTCGGCATCTTGGATAGTGTGTAAGGGAATATTGACCAAAACGGTTATAACAGATTCCTATGACAAATCTATGACGCGTAAAAGTCATGAATGGAATGTTCTATGACAAGTGAAGACATGTGTCACAAGGCATCTTGGAAGAAGGCATCTTTGGGAACCCCAAGGAGGGTTATGACATGTAATAAAATATGCTATTTTTAGCATGTGAATGACAGATTCTCTTACAGTTGTAAGATATGTCAGTATGACGGATTCTATGACAGTTGTAAGAGTCGTAAGAGCATCTGGCATTGCCTAAATTGGGAATAGGTGACCATTTTGGGATGGGGTGTTATGAGAAGTGTCATGACCATGCTGCAGTGTTAGACAAGTGTCCTTAGACGTGGGTTTTGGGCCATGAGGCCATGTTGGACGCCCATCTCAAGGAAAGCTCATCTTTGCCTTGTAAACTTCTATTTAAGCAGGTGCTTTGAGAGATGTATTATGTGATTGACAGGTACTGTTATGCTACCGGTTTGTCTCCAGATACAAGTGTTGAAGACTCCTAAGAGCTTTCATTGCAAGTGTATTGTAAACCATTTCAGTTTTGATAATACATTGTGTAGGTTTTGGAGTGGGGTTTTTCACTCGATACGGGTTTTCCCCGCGTATATCTTGTGTCTCTCTCTTCTGTCTCATTTTTGTGTGTATGTGTATTACTGCAATATCTCCATTGTTGTGTTTAACATTCTGTAACTGTAAGGATTAAAAATAATTAGCACTCTTCTCTCCTCTTTAGATTAGTGTAGGAAGTGATTTATGCACACCTAGCTTCCTTTCAGTTGGTATCAAAGCATGGCCAGTTTTGGTTCTAGCTGTTGGGTAGGGGTTTTTTGAGCTAATCTTAGGTTGAGTGGGAGTCTATGCAAAGTATTTTGTATCTTGTTACAGGAACGAGATGGCAAGCACATCCAGAAGAGTAGAGGTGGAGAAGTTCAATGGCACAAATTTTGAGTTGTGGAAACTCAAGATGGAAGATCTATTTGTTGATCATGACCTATGGGAAATTGTTGATGGCACAAAACCTATGACAATGTCACAAGCTGATTGGGACCTCAAAGATTGGAAGGCTAAGGGTCTCATAAGACTCTGTCTAGCTAACTCTATCCTATTGAATGTCCATGAGGAGAAGACCATGAAAGATCTTTCAAAGAAGCTGGGAGATGTTTATCAAGCCAAGTCCTTCGTGAACAAACTTTTTCTGAAAAAGAAGTTGTTTTCTCTAAATATGGAAGACAAAGGATTTGTTGCATACCACATGAATGCTTTCAACATGATGTTGCATAGTTGACATCCATGGGTGTGAAAATGGAGGAGGAGGATCGATGTATGAACCTATTTTATTCTTTGCTAGATTCATGGGATCATCTTGTCATGGCCATTGGAAGCACTACAACCACCTTCAAGAGAGAAGATGTGGTGTCTTTGCTGTTATCTGAAGAAATGCAGAGAAAGACAACTGAGTCGGCTAAAAAAGCTCTTGCGGTTCATGGAAGACCCAAAGAGAAAGGGAAGAAGAAGGACAAGAAAGGTGAAAAGGGTAGATCCAAATCCCGTGGGAGATCCAAATCTTCTGGAAAGTCTAAGGCTCTCTGTTGGAACTGTGGAAAAATGGGCATTTTCGAAAGGAATGCAAAGAGGAAAAGAAAAAGAAGAAGAAGAATGCCCCAGATTCAGATTCTGACAAGTCACAAGATGATGTTGATGCCTTCATCGCAACCCTGGCCACCCATGCATCTGATGATGTGTGGTTGATGGATTCTGGTGCATCATTCCACATGACCTCACATCGAAGCTGGTTCATGAAGTATGAAGAGTTTGATGGTGGAAGAGTGTACCTGGGTGACAATTCTCATCTGAAGATTGTTGGTCATGGAAGAACCTCAATCCGATTCCCTGATGGATGAGTGAAGGGGATCACTGGGGTTATGTACATCCCAGGCTTGGCATGGAACCTGCTTTTTGTAACTATGTTGAATGATGCAGGTGTGCAGGTTGTCTTTTCGAAGGATGGATGCAAGATGACTAGAGGATCTATGGTGCTTGTAAAGGGTACTCAGAGAGGTACTAGGTACTCAGAGAGGCATGCACTTCACAATGCAATATTTCTTCTAACTCGAAGAAAAGAGTTGCAGTCACTTCATCCCGACCATCTGCACGAGCAGTGAAGAATCTGTTGTAACAAGTTTTGATGGTAGTGCTCATGCTTTGGAAGTTAAACTTCCTATTGAAAAGACAATGTTATGGCATAAGAGATTTGGCCACATTGGTGAGAAGGGTCTTAGAATCCTGAAAAATAAAAACTTCATTGAGGGGTTAAATGATTGTAATCTCAAGTTTGACTTTTGTGAACATTGTATGTATGGAAAGCAAAACCATGTTCAGTTTTACTCTAGTTCTCACAAGTCTTCTGGTGTGTTGGACCTTATTCATTCTAATGTGTTTGGTCCTGTTAGTGTTCCTTCAATTTCCAAATCTATATATTTTGTATCTTTCATAGATGATTATAGTAGAAGGACATGGATTTATTTTCTCAGAAGCAAGTCTAAATTCTTTAGTTGGTTCAAAGAGTTTAAAGCTTTTGTTGAGAATCAGACTAGTAAAAAGATTAAGTGTTTGATAACTAACAACGGTGGTGAGTTTTGTTCAGCAGAGTTCGATAAGTTCTATAAAGAGCGAGGGATTGAAAGACAGAAGACAACTCCATACACCCCACAGCAAAATGGAGTTGTAGAGAGGATGAACAGGACACTTATGGAGAAGGCTAGGAGTATGCTTAGTGGAGCAAGTCTCAAACAAAAGTTTTGGGCTAAAGCTGTAGCCACTGCTTGGTACCTGGTAAACAAGTCTCCTACATCAGCTCTTGTTGGTAAGACACCTATGGAGGTGTGGTCTGGTAAGAAGCCTTTAGTTAGACATCTTCATGTTTTTGGTTGTGAGGCATATGCACATGTGCCTAGGGAGAAATGATCTAAGTTGGAGAACAAGAATGTTAAGTGTATTTTCATTAGCTATGGTGTCAATGTGAAAGGATACAAGCTTTGGGATCCTGTGGCTAAAAAAGTGTTGTATAGCAGAAGTGTTATCTTCAAAGAGCTAACACCTTCTTCTTTTATTCTATAGCTAGAACAGACAAAAAAAAAGAGGATGTGGTTTAGTTTCTTTCTACCCCTGAGAAGACTTAACCGACAGACCTTGTGAGACCTGATGATGAGGAGAGCTCTAGCAGATCTAAAATCTCAGAAGAAGCAGAACCTCAACCTCAGCCATTGAGGAGGTCTACACGAACAAGGAAGCAACCTGATAGGTTTGGTTATTCATTGCTTGATTCTAGTTGTGCTTTTACCTTGCTTACTAACACTGATGAGCCTAGAACTGTGACAGAGGCTATGGGCATGAAAGATGCAGGTTCTTGGAAGGAGCCCATGGAAGATGAGATGTCTTCTTTGGAGAAGAATAAAACATGGGACTTAGTGCCTTTGCCTGAAGGATGGAAACCTTTTGGATGCAAATGGGTGTTCAAGAAGAAATTTGATGCAGATGGAAGTGTTGAAAAGTACAAGGCTAGATTGGTTGCAAAGGGGTACTCACAAGTGGAGGGAATTGATTATGGTGAAATTTTCTCTCCCGTTGTAAAGATGACATCCATTCAGTTCTTGTTATCTCTTGCAACTGCTTATGACTTAAAGGTGGAGCAGATGGATGTGAAGACAAATTTCCTTCATGATGATTTGGAGGAAGAGATTTACATGTCACAGCCAGAGCATTACATAGAGAAAGGTAAAGAAAATTTGGTTTGCAAACTGAGGAAGTCTTTGTATGGTTTGAAGCAGTCTCCTAGGATGTGGTATATGAAATTTGATACCTTTGTGTTGTCGATTGGATTTTTGAGATAAAAATCAAATCATTATGTTTATTACAAGTTTGACAATGATCGCATTCTCATTATTGCATTGTATGTTGATGATATGCTGTTAATTGGGAATGGTAAGAATATGATTTCTGATTTGAAGTCTCAGTTGTCAGCACAGTTTTAGATGAAAAATCTAGGGGCAGCTAGATACATTCTAGGAATGGAAATTAGAAGAGACAGAGCTAACAGAAAACTTTGGTTAAGCTAGAGTAAGTATGTGAAGACCGTGTTAGATAGGTTCAGCATGGCAGATTGTAGACCATTGTGTGTTCCTATTTATTTGGGGACAAAGTTGTCTGTTAATAATTGTCCAAAATCTCCTAGTGAGGTCGAGGACATGAGAAGAGTACCTTATGCTAGTGTTGTTGGCAGTTTGATGTATGCTATGGTCTGCACAAGACCAGACATTGCCCAAGCAGTGGGAATCCTTAGTCAATTTATGGCTAATCCTAGATGGGTACATTGGGATGTAGTTAAGCGAGTGTTCAGATATTTGAGGGGTACTTCTGAGTATTCCATATGCTATCATGTTAATCCTATAGGACCTCCACATTTAGTTCGTATTCATGGATTCATGGATTCTGATTGGGCAGGTGACATTGACAATAGGAGATCCACCAGTGCCTATGTGTTCATTATGTTTGGTGGTACAATTAATTGGATGAGTAAGCGATAACCTATAGTTGCTTTGTCCATGACAGAAGCTGAGTATATGGTAGCAACTCATGCTTGCAAGGAATCCATTTGGCTTAAGAGATTGTGTTCAGATATTGGTGTTGATGAAAGACAGATTACGATTTGTTGTGACAATCAGAGTGCGATTTGCCTAGCAAAGAATCCAAATTTCCATGCCAGAACAAAGCATATTGATGTACAGTTTCATTTCATGCGAGACATGGTAGAGGATGGGAAGGTGAATTTGGAGAAGGTAGACACTTTGAAGAATGTTGTAGATGCATTGACAAAACCAGTGGGCACAGAGAAGTTCAGATGGTGTTCGGAGTCTATGGGCCTATCGACCTAGAGCAGTTAAATAATATTTTTTCATTGGCTCTTACAAGGTGTTCGACAAGTGGGAGAATGTTGGGAATTAAGGTGTCTCAACCTTGGTAATTCCTTGTATTATTTCATTGTATTTATTTATTTATTGCTTATTATTGTAATTAGGATGCAAATCCTTATTGTCATCTTGTGGGAGTTGGCACAATGATGTGTCATCCTATGTGGAAGGTGGCCACATATAAATTTGTCCTCACATAAGGAGATAGGCATCCCACTTAGTGGTAGGAATATTTTTCCATGTGTCAACATCTTGGATAGTGTGTAAGGGAATATTAACTGAAACGGTTATGACAAATTCCTATGACAAATCTATGATGCATAAGAGTTGTAAATGGAATGTTCTATGATAGGTGAAGACATGTGTCACAAGGCATCTTGGAAGAAGGCATCTTTGGGCACCCCAAGGAGGGATATGACATGTTGTAAGAGAATATACTATTTTTAGCCTATGTATGATAGATTCTCTTACAGCTGTAAGATATGTCAGTATGATGGATTCTATGACGGATTCTATGACGGTCGTAAGAGTCGTAAGAGCATCTGTCATTGCCCAACTTGGGAACAGGCGACCATTTTAGGATGGGGTGTTATGACAAGTGTCATGACCATGCTGCAGTGTTGGACAAGTGTCCTTAGGCATGGATTTTGAGCAATGAGGCCATGTTGGATGCCCATCTCAAGGAAAGCTCATCTTTACCTTGTAAACTTCTATTTAAGCAGGTGCTTTGAGAGGCGATGTATTATGTGATTGATAGGTACTATTTTGCTACCAGTTTGTCTCCAGATATGAGTGTCGAAGACTCTTGAGAGCTTACATTTCAAGTGTATTGTAAACCATTTCAGTTTTGATAATACATTGTGTAGGTTTTGGAGTGTGGGGTTTTTCACCCAATAAGGGTTTTCCCCATGTATATCTTGTGTCTCTCTCTTCTGTCTCATTTCTGTGTGTATGTGTATTGTTGCAATATCTCCATTGGTGTGTTTAACATTCTATAACAGTAAGGATTAAAAAGAATTTGCACTCTTCTCTCCTCTTTAGATTAGTGTAGGAA
This sequence comes from Cunninghamia lanceolata, assembly GCA_027924645.1. Lineage (NCBI taxonomy): Eukaryota > Viridiplantae > Streptophyta > Pinopsida > Cupressales > Cupressaceae > Cunninghamia > Cunninghamia lanceolata. The sequence continues at coordinate 681,835 of BSBN01000429.1, read as the reverse complement.
ACGATTTCTGCACACCTAGCTTCCTTTCACTAGGGTCACCACATAGAGAAATAAGTCAATGAATGGGCCTACAAATTGGGTGGCTGCTAGGTAAAATTAGTACTGGTCTGTGGAATGTGAGATTTTAGATTCTCATGATGACCTTGTGGTCATTTGTCCCCAACTAGAGCCACTGTTTTAAAACCCTTGTGAAACCCTAAAGCCTATTGCCTTTCCATATTTGCCTTGGTAGCTTCCTATTTTGATCTGGTGTTGACTACTCATGGCTTGTTCTTGGTCACTTAAGTTACCACTTGAGTGTCTTTTGCCATCGAGTTACCGGCCCTCATGCCTAGGGTTATCCTTTGTATCCCATAACTGAAGACTATGTCTAATACCCAACCGATTTGAATAATATTCTACCTTTATATTGGATATCAGGCATGCTTTGTTTTATGTCCCTCCCCTCTCATTCTAGCTAGTGTAGCCTCTCTTTTAAGAACAATTTTCACGCACATGTTGAATTGGGACCTTAAGTTGTGGCCATGTCTGTGGGATCTTCCTTTTTGTTGAAACTATCCCATCCACTAGGCTTGGTTCTGGGCTTCGGCAGTACCGCGAGGTCTGATGTGGTGGTCAAGTGGCATCTGTGTTGGCGCTTTGCGAAGGATGCATCCCCACCGTGATTGTTCTAAAGCTCCCGACGGCTTGCAAAAATTTAGACTGTCTTGGCAGGGCTCGCATGGGTGGTGTGTATTAACACAGGGAGTTATCAATTGCTAACTTGGCTTTTCACCAAGATTTATGCCTTTGCGGAGGATATTTGGGGGTCCTATCAAGACTGTGAAGGATGTGTTGTGGGGCTTGATGTGCCTAGTTGAATGTTTCACTGGTGCCATAGTTTTTGTTGTGGTCCTAGGGAACTCGGTGCGAGGAAAGGAGGTGTTGTCATGACAGACGAGATCATTGCTCTTTCATGATAGCTAGTCTTCGCTGGAGATATTTCAAATCTCTGCAAAGACCATTGATGGGTGTTAATCCATGGCCAAGATTCAAAACTAGTAAACGCCTTCTTCTAGGCATGCTGACTTTTCCTGGTGACCATCGATGTGATTCACAGGATGGATCTGACGGCTAGGATTGAAAAGGTCAATGGAATGGAGAAGCATGGTAAACAATGAGATAGAGTTGGTTGCCCCAAGCATGAGAAGCCAGGGATTAAGCGTGTGCTAGGTCTTATCTAGCTAATGATCAGAGAGTTGGTTGATTCATTCAAGCTCTATCCTGTCAATGATACATGATAGGTGCAATCAGGAGGAAAATCTTTTGTATCGGGAGGATCTTGGTGCATCCCTTCTCGCCACCATTTTACATGATGACATTTCTGCTTGCAAGGATTTGTTAGGACTACTCCTTAATATTGGAATTGGGTAAAGTATGTGCTTAATGTTATGAATTAGGATGATGTTGTAATCGAGAAACCTACTTTGGCTATCTCACTATGGAAATAGGGGCTGTGATTAAATTTCATGTGTGTGAAGGCCTGGAGTTATGAACTAAGTGTCACTTCCTTCCCTTTTTTAGCGAAGCTAGCAGATTTACATGAGATTTCCATTTAAGGGCCTGCATTGCTAAGGTACTATCAGGAATAAGGTGGACAGGGTGTGATCACTTGGGTGGTGGGAGTTTCCATAATCCCACTATAAATTAATGCTTCTGATGTTGTTTTAGGCACTATCCTCTTTGGAGTAGATAGTATGGGCCACTATCATTTTAGTATGTCCTCCTATTCCTTAGAATTTTCCTCTCTATTATCATGGCTAATAATTTTCTCTTACAAGATTAGGGGATTAGAGTGGATTTTATAAGGAATGGGTGGTTCTAGTAAAATTGGGGAAGTTTAGTAGCATCTATTGAGCCGTTGCAGCCCCTTCTTCACCCCTTGCTTTCATCCGGATGAGGGCTTTACATTCTGGTCTGCATACTCCAATAACTTCCTGTTCTTGTGAGTCCCCAGATTAGACATAGAGGCAAAGAGACATCATTTCTCTCTCTCCCTCTCCCTCAGTATTGTGGTTCTTGGCATAGCTTGGGTCACAATGGGTGGTGAGTTGTCCCCCTAGATGAAGCAAGTGGGCATCTTGGAGGGAATCATGATTGTTGTTGTTCCCTTCCTAGCTAGAGGCCTAGCTTAGCTAGAGCCAGCTATTAGAGGCAACCTTTGGTTCTTGATTGGGTGAGTTGGTTGGGAACTTCACAAAGAGAGGAGGGGATTTGCCTATTTGTGCTTGTGAGTGGTCATAATAGGAGGGACCCAGGATTTCGGTGCTTCTTTTCTCTATTGATCCTTGCAGGCACTCCCTTGTTTTCTTGCATGGGAAATAAATATCCTCATGTGAGGAGGGGCCAATCCATCGGAGTATCTTGCAACCCCCTTTTTCCTTCAAAAACATGGCTTACCTCCACGTCAACAACAAGAAAGCATACACGACAAAATCACTTATACCAGTTTGCTTCAAGTGATGATTATCAACAGAAGCATGTCTTAGTGGTTGGAGATGAGTGTTTTGGCCTCTAGTTGTCAATAATTGTCAAATGAAAATATGACACCTATATATGGCCTGTAGCTTGTTTGCTCCCATGTTCCTATAAATGGGAAATCAGGGCCATTCTCTCGGGGTTCTGAATCTCATTCTTGGGAAGTAGTGTATCATGTCTTGGTCCTGTAAATAGAGGATAGTTGTTTCCATTTGTTCAAATCTGTAGAGCAATGTATGTCATTTCAATTTTGAATGTTGAATTAAATTGGTTGTAGCAATTTCCCCATTTGTGTACTTCTAAAATTAATATGAATACAAGATATCAAGGGTATTTTCAATTCATCTTTGTAGTTCATCTGTAATGTGTGTGTTATCTTTGCTTTATTTCAAGGAGAGAAATAACTGCTTGGGTGATACACAGTTAATGTCATAATACATTGTGGTTTAAGGGATATTTCTACAAATTCCATGTCTCAGAGATGTTATTGTAAGGCATTAATATCATTAGTCCATTGAAATGAATTAGGGTTACTTGAAGGATACATTTGTTTGTTGTAATTTGACTCTGTGGCCCTAGTATCAAGCACTGATCCATTGCTCTGTCATAGTGTTATTTGGAACCATCATTATAATCAAGATCATTTCTATTTCCTTTACTGTTTCAAAGGAGAATTGAATTTTTTACTATTCTCAAACAGGTTTGAACTATATTGCCAAAGGATGAAGCCAATCTAAGTGGAATTAGTCATTTCCTTGGTAAATTGTTACTAAGAGCCTTCTGTTTAAATACAACATCATAGGTAAATCCCTGAGATATTTTAGGTGTTGTAAATGGTGCACTTGCCTTGGTCTTGCAGAACCAAAAGTGCAGAGGCTTTTTCAACTCTTAGGTGTTGTAATCTTGTTCATTGGCCACTGACCCAAAGCCCTTAATCATAAAAAATGGTTGAATCTTTAGAAGACTCTGACAATTAGTTGGAGGAACCAACAGGTAGCAAAGACAACAAAGAAGGTGGTGGAAGAAGAGCTAATTCAAATTGAAGCCACCTCTTCACCAAGAAAGACACCATTAGAGGATATCGTAAAAACCCTCTTATAAATGAGTCTAGAAAAGAAAAATGAGGTGAAATAACAACAAAGGAAGCTAAAGTGGCAAAAGAAAAAAACACATAAGGGATTAGTGAAATATGCTAGCACATCATACAGGATGAAAAATGTGACAAGGCCCCTACAACAAATCTACCACATAAAAGAATGGCAAGGCACCAAATGGAAGAGGAAAATAAGAAAGCACAAGAGACCATCTTAGATGGCTAGAAACTTCTCAAATTCCTTTCTCTAGCCGGGGAAACCATTTGAAATATAAAAAGCTTACTACTCTACCATAGTAAATAAAAAACAAGCCATAGTCCAAGCAATGATGGGATTCATATCTACCAGCCATAGTTAGTAGAGCAAATTACTAAAGGATTTCTAGTTGAATTAAGCACAATACTATAGAATCAAGTGGCCACACAAAAATAATAAGATAAATAGATAGTTCACTCAAAAGTAGAGAAATGGAGGAAGTATCCACTAACCTAAACCTCTCACCAAAAATATGAAGCTAAGTACAAGTTTTTTCAAGATCAGGAGTTAAGAACCAAACATCAAGTGTATACTTCTACAATAAATCTACAAAATGACAAATTAAAACAGAAGTTATATGAAGAAGTTGTTCTAGAATCTCAACATGCCTATAACATAGTCATTAAATCCAAGTAGCCATAAGACAAGCCTAAGGACACCACCTCACCATCTTCCTCCACTACATGCAATATATACGCCACAATGACCAACTATAGAAGAAGAGTTACCAATAGAAAGTCACATGTAGAAGGAGGTAGATGACTAAGCAATACAACTAGAGCACTTATTGGAAAAAAATTATACTAAGATTAGGGGCATTCTTCAAAAAGACACAGGGGAGAATAGGTAAAACATGAAATAGAAGTAGAACAAGAGAAAGAAGATGCTACAAAATAAATGGTGACCCTAGCAAAATCAACCAGTTAGTGATCATATAAGCAAGATAAAGGAATATACATGGCTTAACATAAACAAACAGATCTAGTAGTAACCATGGTCCAAACATTATTTGTAGAACCTGTTGGTGCCTACATGAATATTCAAGTTTCAAGCATTTAAATATGTAGGCCCTTTCCATAAAATCCAAAAAATTTCTAAGTCTTTTGGCCTTTGCAGTTGAAAAGTGCAAAAAACAGTTTTAAATGCATGTCTCTTTGTATATACAAAGGGGTTTGTATGTACAAATGCAAATATACCTTGGCGGGCTTGCAGAATTTTCAATCGGCCTTTGAAAATGGTAAAAAATGGTTGTATGCATACCGGGTTTGCATGTACATTTGGGGAATCTATCGCAGATTCTAAGAATATTCTGTGCATGTATATCGGGTTGCATGTATTTTTTGTGTTGTATGTTTAGACACGCAATGGAAAGATACATTGGAAATGTGCAAGGGAAATATACATTGCAAAGATGCAAGAGTTAAGATACAAGTCGAACCTGATTCAAAAGTCAGATTTGGCTAATTCAGGGCTGGCGTTCGTGGCTTCCATGTATATGGCATTATATATGCCGATATACAAGAAAATAGAGATACAAGTTGGATTTCAAAGCGATTTCAAAGCGCTTCATAACAATTTGAAATCCGCGGCATGTATATTGCATTGTATGTATGCAATATACAAAATGGAAAGATGCAAAAGGTGACACAAGCCGGACCTGAGTAGAATTTTGATATATTCTATATAGATTTGGGGTTTGCCTTGTATGTTAAACAATTGTATGTATATGCATTAGCATATACAAAGGATTTGAAAGGCAGGAAAGTGGGCAGTTGTATATGCATGTTCTTTTGCATATACAAGGCGAAAAAGGCAAAATCGAAGGGAAAAAAGTCAGCGATGGAAGCACAGGATGCCTACGTGGCACGTTCTAACTGGAGAACGACTTTTTAGCTCGCTTTGGGGGCCACAGATCTCAGTGATAGGAAGGGAAATCGACGACCATGGTTCAAATGTTCTACAGGGGTGATTTGTTTGTATTTGCAGTTGTTTTCAGGCAAGAAAACTTCAGAGGCACGTTGCTGCAAATTTTGAGAGGGGCTACGGGCTGTTGAACCATTAATGGTAGATTTGCAGAGAAGTATGGGTCAAGTTGATAGGCCAACCACCGAATTTCATGAGGAAAATCTACAGGCGGCAGTGCAGATCCCGATCCACCTGCTCATCCTTCTTCTTCTCCATGCTACATTGACTGATTTTGGGTGCCATTTTTGGTGCGAGGTATCTAGCAGTTTTTGGCAAATTTTGAAAGACCATTGTCCTTATTGTTGAGTACATAGTCTTGCTATAAATGGCAAACTGTGTTACTCATTTCTGGTTGTTGAAGACTTGGGCATTTTTGGGGGGAAAATAACGAAAGACAGAGCATTTTCTTGGTTGTTTTATCTCTGTTGGAGTTTATGAGTTGCATTTGAGTGCACCTTGCACATATGTTCAGTTTCTTGTCATTTTATATGAAAAATGCATTATTGCATGTGATTATCTGTCTATCTCCATGTGTTGTATGCATTCTCTTCTTTTGAATCTGGTTGCTAAGGGTTTCTTAGATTTTAGGGTATACATTTCTGTATCACATGCTTAATCTTTAACTTCCATTCAAGGAGTGGATTAAATTGTTTTAGGTTGAGTATGGAGAAGATTGTATGTCAGCTAAGATGTATGTAAGTAGAGAAAGTTAAGTACTTATCCTTGGGTAGTGTTTGTAAGGCAAATACCAGTCCTAACCCCTTGAAACTTGAATGCCAGTTGCAAGCCATTCTCTTGTATACGTCTAGTTGACTCCTTTCCCAGAGATAGGCAACGGTCTACTTCTTGTGTAGTAGTTATGATCCAAAACCCCTTGTCTTGCATCCAAAACATCAATTCAAATCATTCTATATTCCAACCTATTAGTTGTAGGAGTAGGAAGTAGGACCCCTGCATACTCTCATCCTCAACCAGTTAGATATGCCCAAGAACATTGCCAACCTTGAGATTTATCATGCAAATCTTGGTCCACACATGAGAGTATTCTGCTTGTTGTTGTAAAACTAAATCTTTCTGTCATTGGACGAGTCAAGGTTAAATCTTTAGTTATAGGGGTACCTCCCTTGGTGCGGTAAAACCAGAAGTGAAGGGGAGGCAGCTCACACAACCTCCTATATTAGTCAGCCGAATTTGCCTGTGCATTGGAAATGGCAAACCCTCTGTCGATTCGAGCTCCAACAGAACCCCTATAGGATTGCAAGTTGGTTTCACTCAAATTTCACCACTACAAAAGTTAGAACTTAGCAAAGTATTGGAAGCAGTGCCAAGCAAGACTTGATAAACAAATATGTCACCACAAAAGAAAGCATGGACAATGTGATCAAGTTAATTCAACAACACCAACCACAACTACATATTGATTCCTCTACATCCATTACAACATAGTTTGAAGGAGTAATACAAAGCCTACTAGGATATATTAGAAGTTGGGAACAAGAAAAGAAACAACCAAAGGACTAAATAATCATTGATTATGAGGTAGAAAAGTTAATTTGAATGCAGCAACAATGGCGCTATATTAGTATGCCCCAAAAGATTTAGATAGAGAATGTGGAGACCCAAATTCTATAATTATGAAGGAATTACAACATAATGAGTGGTTTAGATGGTTCACAATGCCAACAATTAAGAAACCTCCAACCACAAAATAGTCAAATAAATGAAAAAAATATACAATTAATCACATAAATGAGGAGGAAGAGTGCGAAAAGACCCCTACAAAAGTTCTACCACAGAAAAGAATGACAAGGCACCAAATGACAAAGGAAAAAAAGAAAGCACAAGAGACCATCTTAGATGGACAAAAACTACTCAAGTCTCTTTCTATAGCTGGTGTTATATGTGAAAAAGAGAAGTGGGGAATGAATAATGTTAAAGGGTATCAAATCAAACCCTCCTTTCACAATAACATTCAAGGACAAAACTGAGCCAAGCCACTACTTGATGGATGAGGACTCAGCTGCTAATTTTGTGCTCAAGAATGATATGGAAAGAATAGATTAGATTGAGAGATTTACCAAACCTTAGGTCAAACATGCCTCAAACCCTAATTAGAGTGGAATCGAGTATAAATAGACATAATGCTACAAAAAGCTAGATAGTAAGATACTTAAGGATGATTAGAAACATACCAGAAGTTGAGTTTTTGGAAATGAAACCCTAGCGGACTACGGGGCTGGTGCCCAAGTCTAATATGGCAGAGTTTCTAGAGATTCTGAATAGAGAGGTGTAGGAGACTGTATCCTAATCCTAAGTCCAGAGCCAAACTTGTCGAGAGGACTATAGGGCCTGCGCCCTAGTCCAAGAGAGAGGATTATTCGCAAGATTCTTTTAGATCCCAAAACCTTATCCTTTAAACTACTTCTCTGCACCTACACTTTTCCAACTCTCGTACCTATAATCTGCACACACAAAGAAAGGGGTTTGGGGGTTGTGGTGTTTAGGAGCTTACCTCGATCAAGCCTTGGAAGGACATTCAAGTCTTCCAACACCTTTGTTAGATAGAGTGTGTGCCCAAGGAGGGCAGAGGCCAAATCCAATGATGAAATGAAATGATTGAAACACAATTTGATGTCACATTAGAGGTGAAGCCCTCACAGAGATGAAGAACTTTCAAACCATGAGGAAATGGATTGATGAATCTAAATCTGCAACAAACTAACACAATAACAACACAATTCTACTCTAAAACACAATGAAGGCTTTGCATGCTCTTTGCTCAATATCACAAGTTCTCTTTATCCATCTATTACATGAATGAATTCATAAACCTATTTAAATATGCTTTCCCACTAACATTCATAAATTAGATCAAGAGAGCCGACAAAGGGAAACCTTTTGAGAGGGCCCAAGCTGACATACTTTAATTTTTATCCTGACAAATTAGGTTGGATGCGGGCGTCGAAGTTCCAAGGCCCTTTTTGGTCATGTTTAAGCATTTAAGATGGGATCCTAGTCCCCATTTGACATGGGTTTTAGGAGAAATCACTCTAGGATGAGTATTTAACTTGCAAAGTGTTAACATGGGGACCTAGGAGCTAAACTAGGAGGTAAAAAGGCATAGGAAAACTTTTTACTCCATAACATTTAGCCCCCACTTTAATGTATGTATGATCTTACAATCCCATACATACATTAAAGTACGGTTGAAGCACATCAAACACATTATACCCAAATGTTGAAGGACTATTTCTAGCCCCCAATCTCAGGTAAGCACTATAAAACACATGAGAGTCACGCAAGACACAAGGAAGACAGTGAGAAGCATGCAAAACATGGAGAATACAGTGAAGCATGAAATACACGAAGAGGACATGAGAGTAGTGATGCAATATACAAAGTATACAGGGAGATAAGACATGATTAAGAAAATACATGTGTGTGTATATATATATATTGTTGCAAGTATGTGCCTAATCGGTGTTGTCATTGATGTCAACATGTCTGTGTTGTCATTGGTGTCAACTGTGCTCTTACTTTGTTGAGGATATTGAGAAAATTAGCCCCTCCGGTGATAACAATGTGTTACAGTAGAAACAATGCATTACATGCAGAAGAACAGTCCAGAAGAATACTTTGTATTTCCTGTAGAATAAATATCTTTGCCTGTAGATTGGAATTTATTTAGAAGCTTGTCTAAAGATGCTATATTCCAAGGTTGAGCCTCTGGAATGAAGATTTGAGTTAGTTGTGTTCACCAGTGTGAAAACTGCTTTCCTGTATATTTGGTGGTGACAGGGAGAAAGTGTTTTCCTTTGCATTCCTCCGCATTAAAGTATTTTCGTCTGCAGTTCTGGAATTAAGTCAGTGATGATGTTAAGTGCCTTAAAATGCAATGGTTCATGATTTGGTGGTCCGCAAGCTATCTTTTACTCATGATAGTGGCTGATAGTGTTGTTCCTGTACTCTGGTTTGAAGAATCTTATTGATAGAGTGATTAGAGATTGTGTGGTTGTTCCTGGTGATTACAATGTGCTTATGGATGTCTCCTAATCATGCTCCTACATTCGGATTGGTCCGCAAGGTGTAATTCAGATCGTGCATGAAGCGTGTTCTTGAGAATACTTGTGTTAACATCAGTTTTAGCCGACTTGGTTGTTGACACGTCTTGCGATTACATTTTGAAGATTGTGATAGCGTATTGTAGCATGGAATATTGTGTTTGAGTCCCAACTAAGGCATAGCGTGGTCCACATTCATTTATTTTCTTTGTAAATCTATTTAGGTCCAGACCTATTATGATGTAATGTATGTTTGCCGACCTTAGAGATTGTTCCAACGATTGATGATTGTAATGCCAACCTTGTTGATCATTCCAGGGTTGATGAAGTGTATAAATACTTGTAATTGAGTCATGAAAATCTATCCAAGTGTGAAGATGCGAAGATAAAAGTGAAGTAAAGTAGTAGAGAAGAGCAGAAGTGTTTGTGCTTCAATGGAACTGAACCTTGACATGGAGTAGATGTTGTTATCTCAGTTCAACCCTTTGGGCAGTGAGCCTCCCTTTGGCAGTGAGCCACCCATAGGCAGTGAGCCTTTCTTTGCAGTGAGCAATTTGGGCAATGAGCCTCTATTTTTTGGTATTTATATAACTTATATATTTCTATGGACTAACACCCATTGTGGTTTTTCCCTTTTAGGGTTTTCCATGTAAAAATTTGGTGTCTTCTGTGTTGATTATGTTATTGAGTTGAGCTTCTCATTTTATGCTTTCATTGTTATATCAAAATATAAGCAATTAATAAGTTGATGTTCATAATTGGTTAAAAGTTTTAGGACAACTGATTCACCCCCTCTCAATTATCCGATGCAGTTCAACAATTGGTATTAGAGCAAGGTTCCTCAAAAGAAAGCCTAATAGCTTAAGGAAGATCCATGATGTCTTATAGGAAGGAAGCTCTGTAGTTTGATGGGACAAATTATGCTCTTTGGAAGGTACAAATGAAAATCCATCTCCTCTGTCTTGGTTATAAAGTATGGTTAGCTACATAGTCACAATTTGTCATGCCTAAAGATGGTTTGACAACTGGAGATGATATTAAAGAATATGAATTAGATGTCAAAGAAAAAGATGCCCTGCTAACTTACTTAAGTGACTCAGTGTTGACAAAAGTTGTGGACCTTGAATCTGCAAATGAGGTATGGGAGAAGCTAAAAAATTTGTATGAAGGAAATGATTATGTAAGAGAAGCCAAGCTAAAGATCTTGAAAGTGAAATATGAGGGTTTGAAGATGAATGAAGATGAAAATGTAACAGCCTTTATGCAAAGAGTTGATGAACTTTTCACTGGAATAAAAGGTATGGGAGGAACTCTCAATGATAAAGAAATTGTAATGAAAATTTTCATATCACTACCAAAGTCATAAGGTAGCTGCTATTGAAGAATTCATGATTATGAAAACTATTAACAGAGATCAGTTACTTAGAAAGCTTACAACTTTTGAGATGAGAGAATTTGGTGATGCCTTGCTAAAAGTTGAATCAACTTTTAAAGCCAATACTTTTGAAAAGATTTCTAGAGCTAAGAAATATAAAGTGGATGATGACTTGAGGAAATTGAAGCTAACTTTGTTGATAGGTTGCAAAGAGGTTCCGGTAAGTTTAAAGATAAATTACCTTTCAAATGTTTCTCTTGTGGCAAAGTAGGTCGTTATGCTTCCAGATGTCTTGAAAGAATTGAAAGAAATAAGAAAAGATATGAGAGCAGGCCTAGAGGTCCAAAGAAATGTTACTATGTTAGAGATTTTGATGATGAAGGAGTGACGAATGATGAATCTGATGATGCTGGTACTAGTACAAATGAATGCCTATTCATTGCTATTAAAGAAGATCCTATGTCTACTAATTCTGCTAGCAGTGTGAAGGAAGAAAAACCAGTGGAAGAAAGTGCTTTGTTGTTCAGGTTGAGAAAGATAAGGATGAATGGATTATTGATAGTGGATGTTCACATCACATGACCGGTGACAAAAGTAAGTTTGTAAGTTTAGAAAAGTATGATGGAGGACTGGTTAAGTTTGGAGATAATGCAGCTAGTAAGATTTGTGGAAAAGGATCTATTTCATTTGATGGAAAGCATAATACTGACAATGTCCTATATGTGAAGGGTTTGAAGCATAATCTTTTGAGTGTTGGTCCGATGTGTGACAAATGATATGATCTAATATTCAAAGATAATGGGTGCAAGATCATGGAAAGCTCCAGAACTATGATTGCTACTAGTAAAAAGATAAGAGGTAACATCTATCAATTAAGAGGAACTAATGATTTTTATTTATTGGCCCAGGTAGATGAAAGTTGGTTGTGGTATAGAAGGATGTGTCATATAAACTTTGATATTCTGGTAAAGATAAGTTTAGGTCAGATTGTGAGAGATTTACCAAAACTTTTGAAACCATCCAATACAATCTGCAAGGAATGTCAGTTAGGGAAGCAGACAAGAACAAGTTTCAAGAACAAAGAGCAATTCTCTGTCGGTTTGTTGGATCTAGTGCATATAGATCTTTGTGGTCCTACAAGGGTGAGAAGTCTACAAGATGGCAGGTACTTCATGTTGCTTATTTATGATTATTCTAGAATGACTTGGGTTACTTTCTAAGAGACAAATAAGAAGCCCTAGAGAAGTTCAAATCTTTCAAGGCAATGGTTGAGAATGAAATAGCATTGAAAATAAAATGCTTAAGGTCTGATAGAGGAGGTGAATTCAACAATTTTTGTGAAGAGCATGGGATAAAAAGACAGTTGTCTACACATAGGACTCCTCAGCAAAATGGAGTTATGGAAAGGAAAAATAGGACAGTCCAAGAGGCTGCTAGGACAATGATGAAGGAAGCAGATCTGCCGGAAGTCTTTTGGAAAGAGGCTATTCATACTACTGTTTACATTCAAAACAGAGTTCAAGTGAAAGGTAATGGTACTCAAACTCCTTATGAATTATGGTATGGAAGAATTCCTACAGTAAAATATTTCAAAATATTTGGAAGCAAATGCTATATCAGGAGAGATGAAGATCTAGGAAAGTTTGATGCAAGGAGTGATGAAGGAATTTTCCTTGGATACTCTACCAAGAGTAAAGCCTACCAGTGCTACAACAAAAGGCTCAAAAAGATTGTTGAGAGTACAAATGTGAAGGTGGATGAAGGCAAGGAAAGAACATCAGACCTAAATTGCTATGAACCAGATGAAGCTGTGACTATATTGAATGAAGAAAAAGATGAACAAGAAGATAGTCAAGATGAAGAAGAGGCTCCAAAAAGTGTTGTCAAGACTCCCAGGTATGTAAGTATCAATCATTTTGAAGATCAAATTATAGGTGACAAAAAAAAAAGGTGTGCTGATAAGAAAAAATCCTGTAGAAGAACAAATAAATTACTGTTTACTTTCAGAGGTTGAACCAAAGACTGTGAATGAAGCATGCAATGATGAAAGCTGGGTAAAATCCATGGAGAAAGAGCTAATGCAGATAGAAAAGAATGATACTTGGGAATTGGTTCCAAGACCTGCTAACAAAAATGTTATTGGAGCCAAATGGGTTTTCAAAAATATGTTGAATGAAAACATGGAGAAGTTGTAAGGAATAAGGCAAGACTTGTGTACAAAGGTTATTCACAGATTAAAGGAATAGATTTTGAAGACACTTTTGCTCCAGTGGCCCAGATTGAGGCAATCAGAATATTTTTGGCATTTGCAGCCCACAAAGATTTCAAGGTGTATCAAATGGATGTAAAGTTTGCATTTCTAAATGGTGAGTTGGAAGAGGAGGTTTACATTAAGTAACCAGAAGGATTTAGGTTATCAAACCAAGGTAATTTTGTGTGTAGGTTAAAGAAATCTTTGTATGAACTCAAGCAAGCTCCTAGAGCCTGGTATGCAAGGTTGGATAAGTACTTATTGCAGTTAGGGTTCAATAAAGGTACTGCTGACAATAATCTTTATTTCAAGATTAATGGTGATCAAATTCTGATTGTTGAAGTCTTTGTTGTTGATATCATATTTGGAGGCAATGAAAGTATGTGTATGAAGTTTGTTGGTGAAATGCAAAAAGAGTTTGAGATGTCCATGTTTGGTGAGATGAATTTCTTTCTAGGTCTACAAATAAATCAATTAGATAAAGGAATATTCATATCTCAATCTAAGTATGTGAAGGAGTTGTTGAAGAAGTTTGGGATGGAAGACTCTAAACCGGTATGTACTCCCATGGTGACTGGCTGCAAGTTGAGCAAGGCTAATCAGAAAAAATACAGATCCATGATTGGAGGATTGCTTTATCTAACTCAAACCAGACCTGATATTATGCATGCAGTTTGTCTTGTTGCAAGGTTTCAAGCTGATCCAAGAGAATCACATGTGATGGTAGTTAAGAGAATTTTGAGATATTTAAAAGGTACTCTAGATCATGTCTTATGGTACTCAAAGGACAATGATTTCACTCTCAGTGCTTATACAGATGCAGATTGGGCCGGAGATGTTGATGATAGAAAGAGTACAAGTGGAGGTGCTTTCTTCTTGGGCAATAGATTGGTTTCATGGCTGAGTAAGAAACAAGATTCAATCTCTTTGTCAACTGCAAAAGCAGAATATATTGCAGCAGCATGTTGTTGCACTCAAGTGTTATGGATGAAGCAAATTTTGAAGGACATAAGAGTTGTGTATGAAGATTCAATTGCAATCTTTTGTGACAATACAAGTGCCATAAACATTTCAAAGAATCTAGTGATATACTCAAGAACAAAGTACATATCAATAAGGTATCACTTTTTGAGAGAGAAGGTGACAGAGAATGAAGTAAAGTTGGAATATGTATCCACAAAGGATCAGCTTGTAGACATTTTCACTAAGCCTCTATCCAAAGATACCTTTGAGTATATCAGAGAAAAGTTAGGGGTCATTACCCCTCCTATCCTGAACTAAGATGCATAGGAATGCATCAATCCAGTGGAGCTCAAAGTGTCATTCCTTGATCTGGATTGATGTTCTAAAGGCTACCTCTTAGGGGGAGTAGCTAAATGTTTCTGATAAAGAGGATCAGAGCAGCAACATGCAAGTATGTGCCCTTTTCCATTGATGTCAAAGGGGGAGAGAAATCATGTGAAAAACTTAGGGGGAGAAAGAATGCGAATGTGTAAAGAGAAAGGGGGAGAATCTTGTCTTGATGGTCTTTTTAGTTTTTCACATCACATGTTGCCATCAATGACAAAGGGGGAGATTGTTGCAAGTATGTGCCTAATAGGTGTTGTCATTGATGTCAACATGTTTGTGTTGTCATTGGTGTCAACTGTGCTCTTACTTTGTTGAGGATATTGAGAAAATTAGCCCCTTCGGTGATAACAATGTGTTGCAGTAGAAACAGTGCATTACATGCAGAAGAATAGTCCAGAAGAATGCTCCGCATCTCCTGTAGAATAAATATCTTTGCTTGCGGATTGGAAGTTATTTAGAAGCTTGTCTAAAGATGCTATATTCCAAGGTTGAGCCTCCGAAATGAAGATTTGAGTTAGTTGTGTTCACTAGTGTGAAAACTATTTTTCCTGTATATTTGGTGGTGACATGGAGAAAGTGTTTTACTCCGCATTGAAGTATTTTGGTCTGCAGTTCTGGAATTAAGTCAGTGATGATGTTAAGTGCCTTAAAATGCAATGGTTCATGATTTGGTGGTCCGGAAGCTATCTTTTACTCATGACAATGGCTGACAGTGTTGTTCCTGTACTCCGGTTTGAAGAATCTTATTGATAGAGTGATTAGAGATTGTGCGGTTGTTCCTGGTGATTACAATGTGCTTGTGGATGTCTCCTGATCATGCTCCTACCTTCAGATTGGTCCGCAAGGTGTAATTCAGATCATGCATGAAGCGTGTTCTTGAGAATACTTGTGTTAACATCAGTTTTAGCCGACTTGGTTGTTGACATGTCTTGTGATTACACTTTGAAAATTGTGTTTGAGTCCTAGCTAAGGCGCGGCATGGTCCGCATTCATTTCTTTTCTTTGTAAATTTGTTTAGGTCCAAACCTATTATGATGTAATGTATGTTTGCCGACCTTGGAGATTGTTCCAACGGCTGATGATTGTAATGCCGACCTTGATGATCATTCCAAGGTTGATGAAGTGTATAAATACTTGCAATTGAGTCATGAAAATGTATCCAAGTGTGAAGATGCGAAGATAAAAGTGAAGTAAAGTAGCAGAGCAGAGCAAAAGTGTTTGTACTTCAAGCGAATTGAACCTTGGCATGGAGTAGATGTTGTTATCTCAGTTCAACCCTTTTGGCAGTGAGCCTCCCTTTGGCAGTGAGCCACCCATAGGCAGTAAGCCTTTCTTTGCAATGAGCAATTTAGGTAGTGAGCCTCTATTTTTTGGTATTGATATAACTTATATATTTCTGTGGCCTAACACCCACCGTGGTTTTTTCCTTTTAGGGTTTTCCACGTAAAAAATTGGTGTCTTATGTGTTGATTATGTTATTAAGTTGAGCTTCTCATTTATGCTTTCATTGTTATATCAGAATATAAGCAATTAATAAGTTTATGTTCATAATTGGTTAAAAGTTTTAGGACAACTGATTCACCCCCCTCTCAGTTGTCCGATGCAATTCAACATATATATATATATATATATATATATATAAGCAATGGGGAGGGAGCTCATCACTACGTGCCACCATCAAAAACACTCAAGACACATAAAACATGCAAGGCACGCCAGACACACAGGGAAGACACGCGAAAAACAAATGGAATACACGAGCATCATAGAGTGTGTTTTCGACACAATATACGTCTTATACATGACAAACACGGGCGATGGGAAGGAGCTTATTGCTAAGTCCCACCATCTAAGACATATTTTAGACACACCTGATAGTTGAGCTACACTACCACAACCTCTAAAGACACGCTTAAGGGTGAATGACTCAAGATCCAACCCCACCTCTGCAGAGGACTTTGTATAAAAGGATGTGCACTAGCTCAAGAGATACAACATCCCACCTTCTGCAGAAGGGCTTTGTATAAAGGATGAACACTAGCTCAAGAGATATGCCATCCTACCTCATGATGAGGGCTTTTTTCTTTAAAAGGATGTGCACTAGCTCAAGAGATAATCAAGTAGATAACATTAGATATGCCCCCACCTTAAGGTGGTTGATCCTACCTACCGGTATCAAGCACATTAAGGTAGAGTGAAAACACACAAGAGAACAATGAAGATGAAGATCTTTCAAACCATGAGGAGATGGATTGATGAAGCCAAATCTGCAACAAACAAACACAATAACAACACAATTATGCTATGAAACACAATGAAGGCTTTGAATGCTCTTTGGTTAATATCACAAGTTCGCGTTATCCATCTATTACACAAATGAACTCATAAACCTTTTTAAATATTCTTTCCTGCTAACATTCATAAATTAAATCAAGAGAGCCGACAAAGGAAAACCTTTTGAGAGGGCCCAAGCCGACATGCTTTAATTTTTATCCTGACAAATTAGGTTGGACCCGGGCGTGCCCAAGTCCCAAGGTACTTTTTGGTCATGTTTAAGCATTTAAGATGGGCCCTTAGTCCCCATTCGACATGGGTTTCAAGGGAAATTGCTCTGGGGTGAGTATTTTACTTGCAAAGTGTTAACACAAGGACCTAAGAGCTAAACTAGGAGGTAAAAAAGCATGGGGAGACTTTTTACTCCATAACAGTTGGGAAACCATTTGAAATAGAAAAATCTTACTCCTCTATCATAGCAACTAATAAACAAGCCATAATCCAAGCAATGATGGGATTCATATCTACTAGCCATACTTAGTAGAGCAAATTACTGAAGGATTTCTAGTTGAATTAAGGACAATACTATAGAATCAAGTGGCCACACAAAGAAAAGAAGCTAAATAGATATTTCACTTAAAAGTAGAGCAATAAAGGAAGTAGCCACTGATCTAGAAACCTCTCACCAAAAATATGAAGCTGAGTACAAGTTTTTTGAGATCAGGAGTTAAGAACCAAACATTAGGTGGATACTTCCACAATAAATCTACAAAATGGCAAATTAAAATAGAAGTTATATGATGAAGTTATTCTAGAATCTCAACATACCTATACCATAGTCATTCAATCCAAGTAGCCATAAGACAAGCCTAAGGACACCTCCTCACTGTCTTCTCCACTGCATGCAATATATACACCACAACAACCAACTATAGAAGAAGAGTTACCAATAGAAAGTCACATGTAGAAGGAGGTGGATGAATAAGTGCTACAACTAGATAACTTATTGGAAAAATTTGATACTGAGATTAGGGACATTCTTCAAAAAGACATAGGGGAGAATAGGCAAAATAAGAAAAAGAAGTAGAATAAGAGAAAGAAGATGCTACAAAATAGATGATGACCCTAACAAAATAACCAGTTATTGATCCTATAAGCAAGATAAAGGAATATATGGCTAACCATAAACAAATAGCTCTAGTAGTAACCATGGTCCAAACATATTTTGTAGCACCCCTATAGGACTGCAAGTTGGTTTCACTCAAATTTCACCAATACAAAAGTTAGAACTTAGCGAAGCATTGGAAGAAGTGCCAAGAAAGACTTGATAAACAAATATGTCACCACAAAAGAAATCATGGAAAAGGTGATCATGTTAATATAACAACACCAACCGCAAATACAAATTAATTCCTCTATATCCTACATCCATTCCAACATAGTTGGAAGGAGTAATACAAAGCTTACTAGGATAGATTAGCAGTTGGGAACAAGAAAAGAAACAACTAAAGGACCAAATAATCATTGATTATGAGGTAGAAAAGTTAATTTGAATGCAAAAAAAATGGAAAATGGTCAAAAGGATTTGGATAAGCAGGTTTAAAAACTTGAGAATATTGTAATGATGTATCTACACTATATCGATATTGCATGAATTGGTCATAGATTACCATGCCCCAAAAGATTTAGATAGATAACATGGAGATCTAACTTCTATAATTATCAAGGAATTACAACATCATGAATGATTTAGATGGTTCACAACACCAACAATTAAGAACCCTCCAACCACAACATAGTCAAATAAACAAACAAATAATACAATTAATCACACAAATGAAGAAGTTGGAGCTAGAAGTAAATATCCACCTATCACTATTATCAAAACTTCCCTAGAATATTAAGCAAATAATTCCTACTTTTGCAAAGTCTAGTACTTTGATCTCTATAGAAAGATCTCAGATTTACATCTTGATATGGGTGCAATAAATTCAACAAACTATGCTAAGTTGTTAATCTTCATTTAAACGGACTAGGAACATCTACAAGCATCTGCTACCCTAACCAAGTATCTCGATATGTTGCCAAGTTTTGAGATAAATTTCGATATCAAAGGACCTAGTTTAGCAAACATTTTGGAGACAAATGAAATCTACTTTTGCATAGAGGCAATTTGTCTTAAGGACAAGACAATGGTTTAGGTCATGGGAGGATGTTGATAGACAAGGAATTGGAAGAAAAACAAAACAAGCTACAATCATTGCAAGACTCAAGGACATTGTGATAGCATCTGATGGTGTGCAACACCTCTTGAGGGACAATGAGAAACACATATATCTAGAGGGACACATCTCTACACCTCTAGAAGCTATATTATCATCTAGCCATATCACAAGGAAAGAGAGAGCAAGATAGAAAAGAAGAGAAGAAGAAGCAAATAGATACAAATGAATGTAGTATATGTTAGGGTTAGCCAGCAGAAGATATCAATTAAATGCAAATAAAGATTAAACAGAGAAATGGAAATACACAGAATTAATAATAGCGAGAGACAAGATTTAACGTGGTTCGCCCAAACTCGGGCTACATCCACCAAACAGAGAGTCCAATATTATTATCCAGTAAATCAAACTGATTACAATCAGCAATCCCTGCAACTCAATACCACTGCAAATGCTACAATACAATACTCAAACCCTAACCCTTGGCCGCTTTTTATCAAGCCTTTTTGTCGGTTACAAAAATTAGGGTTTTCTTATGTCGGTCATAAAAAATAGGATTTTTTTAAGTCGGCCCTAGGATTTTTTAAGTCGGCCCTAAAAAACCCCGGATTGCTAGTGTACAGTACTTTCCTGATCAGTCGCCACCTACCAACAATCTCCCACTTGGAGACTGATCAGGCTCCACACCAAAACAATCTCCCACTTGGAGACTGATCCTGGATGACACAGTTGCGCATGCAGCTCCCACTGGAAATAAGCACCCTGGACTCTACTGTTCAATTGTTATTGTGTTCAGTCTAGAAGACCAATCGAAGCTGAAGAGGAGCTCAGCTTCTCCCTTGTCACTGCCTTTGTAAACATATCCGCTAGATTTTCATCTGTATGTATCTTTTCCAGCCTTAACTGTCCATTATCCAACACCGACCGAATAAAGTGATACCTCAACTGTATGTGTTTGGTCTTTGAATGCAAGGCAGAATTCTTTGCAAGATGTATGGCACTCTGACTGTCTGTATACAAAGAACTGTTAGCCTGTTGTTTACCCAATTCTTCCATGAAAGATTGTAGCCATATCATCTCCTTGCTTGCCTCTGTTGCAGCGACATATTCTGCCTCTGTGGTGGATAAAGCAACCACCTTTTGCAACCGAGAAATCCAACTCACTGATGTTCCACCTACAGTAAAGACATAACCTGTAGTACTCCACCTGGTATCAATATCCTCTGCCAAATCTGAGTCTACATAACCTGCTAAATCAGTATTAGAGCCCCCAAAACATAAGTGTTTATTAGATGTACCTCTCAAATATCTGAGAATCCATTTGACCGTATTCCAATGCTCAAATCCAGGATGACTCATATACCTACTAACGACTCCGACAGCATGTGCAATATCCGATCTTGTGCATACCATGGCATACATTAAACTTCTGACAGCTGAAGCATAGGGTATCTTGGACATTTTCTCTTCCTCCTCTTGTGTCTTTGGACACATCTCCTTAGTCAATTTCAAATGACTAGGCAAAGGTGTACTGACAGCTTTGGCATTCTCCATATGGAATCTCTGCAACACCTTTTCAACATAAGCAGCCTGAGATAGAGTCAATTTTCTGTTCTTCCTATCTCTGCAAATTTTCATACCAAGGATTTGTTTTGCTGCCCCCAAATCCTTCATATCAAATGACTGTGATAACTGATGTTTTAACTCTCTGATGTGATCCATGTTAGACCCAGCTACAAGCATGTCATCAACATATAAACATAAAATGATGTAGCTGTCATTATCCAACCTCTTAAAATAAACACAATGGTCAGAATTACACCTACTGTAGCCTTGCTCAGCCATAAAACTATCAAATTTCAAATACCATTGCCGAGGTGCTTGTTTCAGGCCATACAAGCTTTTCTTCAATCTGCACACTTGTTTCTCCTTACCTGTGACCTCAAATCCCTGTGGTTGTGCCATGTATATCTCCTCCTCCAAATCACCATGGAGAAAGGCAGTTTTCACATCTAGCTGTTCCAAATGCAAATCTTCAGCAGCCACAATACTTAAAACAGTACGAATAGAAGTCATCTTGACAACCGGAGAAAATATCTCATCAAAATCAATGCCCTGTTTCTGTGCAAATCCTTTTACAACTAACCTGGCCTTAAATCGTTTCTTACCTCCATCTTCTTCTTTCAGCCTGTAAACCCATTTGTTTGGTAAATCCTTTTTACCTACAGGTAACTTACATAATTCCCAAGTCTGATTTTTCAGCAAGGAGTCCATTTCTTCTTGCATGGCAAGCTCCCACTGAACTTGTGTATTCACCTGCATAGCTTCATCATACCCTTCTGGTTCACCAGCATCTGTTAACAAAATAGAATACAAAGAGGAAGAAAACCTTTCAGGAGGTCTACTTATCCTTGTTGACCGTCTAACATTCACTGGAGTTTGTGGTATTTCTGGTTGCTGTTGCGGAGCATGAGGAGCCACTAGAACATCACTATTTGGAGTATCATCCAGTACCACATAATCCTTTTCTTTCTTCTCATGCTGCTGCAACTGATCTTTGTACAACACCTTCTCATTGAATATAACATCCCTGCTTCTCACAATTTTCTGATTTTCAAAATCCCAAAGCCTATAACCAAATTTATCAATGCCATATCCAACGAAGGTACATTTTGTTGATTTCGCATCTAGCTTGGTTCTATTTTCAGAATCTATATGTGCAAATGCTTCACAGCCAAAGGTTTTCAGAAAAGAATAACTCACCTTCTTGCCAGTCCATGCTTCCTCTGGAATACCACAGCCCAAAGGAACTGAAGGACCTCTGTTAATTAAATATACAGCAGTGTTGACAGCCTCTGCCCACATGTTTAAAGGTAGTCCAGCATGCAATCTCATGGTCCTTACACGCTCCATTATTGTCCTATTCATGCGTTTAGCCACTCCATTTTCCTGTGGAGTCCCTGGAACCGTTTTCTGCCTACGAATTCCATTAAAGGAACAATAGTCTTCAAATTCTTTGCTGCAATACTCACTGCCATTATCAGATATGAGACATTTTAATTTTTTACCTGTCTCATTTTCAACCAAGCTTTTCCATTTCTTAAATGTTTCAAATACATCAGATTTCTGTCTAAGGAAATAAATCCAGACCTTCCTAGTTGCATCATCTATGAATGTAACATAATACCGAGAGCCACCAAAAGAAGATATTTGAGCTGGTCCCCATACATCTGTATGCACAAGCTCCAACTTTTCATTTTTCTTTTACTTCCCATCTCTGAGAAAACTGACTCTCTTTTGTTTTCCATACACACAACTTTCACAGAAATCCATATTAATACATTTCAGACCTGGTAAAACTTTCTTAGAATGAAGTAACTTCATACCTTTTTCACTCATATGCCCAAGTCTGTTATGCCACAGTGTTGTTTCAGAACCTGCAGCAACTGTTCCTAAACCTGTTTGTTTTTCCTCTATAAAATCTAAAGTAAAAGGAACAATATGACCTGTACAAAGATATAAGGTGCCTACTTTTACACCTTTTGCTACTACTAAGGCACCTTTTGAAACCTTCCAATTTTTATCAGTAAATGTAACAGTGCAACCTTGTTCAGTTAGCTGCCCTGCTGAAATTGAATTCCTACTGAGCCTTGGAACATGCCTCACCTCTTGTAGTAGCCAATGATTCCCATTCTGCAACTTAATCTTGATTCTTCCCTTTCCAACAATCTGATAGGGTTCATTATCTCCCAAATAAACCAGCCCAAAATCCCCTTGGACATAATCAAGGAAATAACTTCTATGGGGCGTAGCATGAAATGAGGCCCCTGAATCTAAAACCCATGAATCATCAGCATTATCTAGGGAAAGAATCAAAGCATCATCTTCAGACTTATTGCTTACCACATTTGCTTCCTTATTGCCTTCTTGTTTGTCTCCTTCTTTATTTTTCTGAGACTAGCAATCTTTCTTCAGATGACCTGGTTTTCCACAGTACCAGCAATCCTTCTGTCCTCTGGTTTGGGATCTTTTGTCCTTTGATTTTCCTCGTGACTTCCCATGACCTCCAGAACCTTTTCCTCTCTCCTTTGATCTACCCCTGCTTTCTGCATTCAAAACACTGCCTGATTTGGATCCACCTGAGCTTTTCTTACGAATTTCCTCACTCAGAATAACACCAACAGCATCATCAAATTTTAGGGTATTTGAACCAGAAACAGAGTTACTAACCGCCATTACCAAACTATCCCAGCTTTCAAGCAATGAACATAATATCAAGAGAGCTCTAACTTCTTCATCAAATTTTACATTTACAGAAGTCAATTGACTGACAATCGTATTAAATTCATTTAAATGACCTGTCACAGATCCACCTTCAACCATTTTCAAATTAAACAACTGCTTCATGAGAAATACCTTATTTGAGGCTGAGGGTTTTTCATACAATTTAGCCAAAGCTTTCATCAGACCATTTGTTGTCTTCGCTTCCGTTATATTGAATGCCACCGACGGTGCCAGGCACAACCGAATGGTTCCCAGTGCCTTTCTGTCAAGAAGATTCCAATCCTCATCAGACATTGTTGCCGGTTTCTTGGCTACTCCTTCCAACGGCCTCCATAAATCCTTTTGATAGAGGTAATCTTCCATCTGCATCTTCCATAACTGATAGTTCTGCCCATTGAATTTATCAACCTTCATTTTACCCTCGTCCGCCATTGCTCCCACTCAACCGTGAGACTTTCCTGCAGACGATAATCAAACACAACCCGCTTTGATACCACTTGTTAGGGTTAGCCGGCAGAAGATATCAATTAAATGCAAATAAAGATTAAACAGAGAAATGGAAATACACAGAATTAATAATAGCGAGAGACAAGATTTAACGTGGTTCGCCCAAACTCGGGCTACATCCACCAAACAGAGAGTCCAATATTATTATCCAGTAAATCAAACCGATTACAATCAGCAATCCCTACAACTCAATACCGCTGCAAATGCTACAATACAATACTCAAACCCTAACCCTTGGCCGCTTTTTATCAAGCCTTTTTGTCGGTTACAAAAATTAGGGTTTTCTTATGTCGGTCATAAAAAATAGGATTTTTTTAAGTCGGCCCTAGGATTTTTTAAGTCGGCCCTAAAAAACCCTGGATTGCTAGTGTACAGTATTTTCCTGATCAGTCGCCACCTACCAACAGTATAGATATGAGTATCACCCAATCATATGTGATGTATATATCTATACTTGCAGTATGAAATATACATAGTATAAGGAATATAAAATCTTTCTTAATCTTTCTACTATCTATATGTTTATTTGTCATGTAACTATTTTAGTTTCCTTCTTGCATCACCCTGGGGTTAACGTTTGACATAATTAATTTAGACCTTGGGCCTTTATTTTATTATCAACACAAGCTTACAAATTGCTTAATACTTTCTTTTGTGTGTGAATTAATGCTCTAATATTCCTTCATGATTCCTCTTCTCTCTATATGATTTTATTACCTAAGGCATGTCCTTAACTATGCTAACCTATATCCTAAATCATATAATTTAATAGAAAAGTCAATGGATAATAATCCAATTTTTGGTATTGGTTGGCTCAAAATTGATGAGAAATGAATTTGAAATTAGGTGGACATGATTGTGCCAATGATCCTATCTGAGGACAATAATCTAGTCTAAACAACATAATTGTGACAATGATCATGTCTAGGAGGTGCAAATGGAGGATAGATGGAATGTATGAGTGAACAAAAATTAAAATGGATATATGGCA
Source organism: Cunninghamia lanceolata (assembly GCA_027924645.1). Lineage (NCBI taxonomy): Eukaryota > Viridiplantae > Streptophyta > Pinopsida > Cupressales > Cupressaceae > Cunninghamia > Cunninghamia lanceolata. The sequence goes on along the minus strand of BSBN01000429.1, from coordinate 656,908 downwards.
ATGATGTTTAAGTTTTGTTGATTCTCCCACATAAATGACTTGAATCAAATACTTAATTGACATATCTCCTAACATAATTAAATTGAATACAATACTAATAGAGAAGTATGCACTTTTCTCATCTACAAGTTGGCAGCGCTTGTTAGTCATATGCCCCATGTTTTAGGTTCTCCTCTATCTAATTCTTAGAGCTTGCATAATTATTGTGTTTATGGGCCAGGATAATTTAAGTAGTTATTTTGTAGGTTTAGATAAATTTGTGGAATTATTTTGTCCATTTGTCAAATGTATATATATTAAGAATTACTTTACCCATTTTTCAAAGACCTTATACTTTATTTATAAAGTTGATTGTCATGTTCTCACCTTAAGCCATACCACTTGTCATCCCTATTTGATGTTGTCTGGATCCCATATCTTTGAGGCAAGGTCATTACACACACTTCTATGTAATGTGAACAGTATTTTTTAGTGTCATTGTCCATGCAGAAAGTAATCTGTTCTTATGTTGCTGCTCTGTAGACATCTCAGAACTGTTCCTGCTTCTATTGCTCTGTTTTTCCTATTGGCGGCTGTCTTTGCTGGTCTATTCTCTGTTCTGTTGTCTGTTTGGTAGGTTGGCTCTACATGCATTACTTCTGAATTTGTAATCTGATCTTTGTAATATATTTTGAGCTTAATCCAATTTTAAAAAACACACACTTCTAATAAGAAACAGACAGACACCATATTTTCCTTTATCCTTGGTTAAGACCCATTAGCCTCCTCGGTAGCCTGTACTGCACTTTAATGACCTCAGAGATGATAATAGTTCAGATCCATTACGTCTCCCAATAATTAGCTAGGTACATTTGTTACTTAAATCAATCTTTAATAAACATGGATAGACAACACAAGAATAATGTTTAGAAGAACTATGGTAATAACTCATCGAGATTGGTGGTGCAGAATTCTTAGTAATAAATTCATCTTTTAACCATCAGACCCATCATAATTACCCAGCTGTAGTCTGCAAAAAGGCAGAAGGGTGTAGCTCCCAATGAAATGAGTGCACTCAAATCTGTTAAGACATGTAATTATCATCGAGTTTGCTATTATCCCATCTTTGCCCTTTGGGTGTTTACAGCATCTGCTTGCATTGGGTTCTGCATCTGCCAGATATGGTATCATTAGCTGCACAATTAGTTGGGGAAGCATTTGGCTACAGTTGGCACGGTGCTCCAAGACACAATAAAGTCTGTCCTCTTTTTCTTTTGTTTCTGCCAAAGCCTGGTGTGCCCATTTGCAAACAAAAGGGGTTTCCCATTGCATCACTTGTTCCCATCGTTCCCACATTCCAAGGGCACCAGACTCCAACATATATCACGTTTTTGGAAAACCATTTTTTGTTTCTCTCCTTCCAATTAATTTGCACTCTGCAGATACCCAACATAAGTCCCTTTTAGGGTTTGTTCTGTTATGATATAAGTATTGAGGATGATCTGTTGTTGGTTATGAGGAGTTGGCATTTTATCGTCTCAATGGGAGAGATCAGCAGTAGCAGTATGTGTAGATTTGTTCTTCTGTTTGCTTCTGGTTTGTTGTGAACTTGAAGATTGGATTTAATGGGTGTTGTAAGGTTTTTTAAGATTTAAAGATGAATATGTTTAGTGGTGCTAATATTATAGGTTGCAGAGAATTTCTTAGCACCAAATCAATTCAAGTTGAGTATTGCCATTTTTACTGTTGTCATTGTTGTTGGTGTTGGTGTTGCAGCAATAATGGTGCTGTAATGGCATTTGGGGTGAGAGTTGTCATCATGCCTCAGTAGCAATGATTGTGATTGGAGCTCTCTGACAAGTCCAAAGAGTATGCAATATGGGTAGCCTCTATAAGCTATATGCAGTATTTTCTTGTGCCTCTCATGCATTGTAATATTGTATTGGGATACATCCGCAATGATTTTTAATAAGCCCATTTCAGATGGTTTTGACCTCTCTGTTGTAAATTTTGAAAGAGTTTTATAGCCATTATATTATGTGTTTAAATGGAGTTGGTAACAGTACTGCACAATTTCAACACACCATCAACCATGGTTATGAAGAATTTCCATCAGAGCTTGATCAAATGTATTGAGGAATTTATAAACTCTTTTGTATTCTGAAGAGGATCTGATAACAAATCACCTTTTTAATGTGTTTCATTGACGGCGGCTTCTTATAATTTCTCTCTTGTCATTTGGGGTTGTATCTTGACCTCAATGTTCAGAAAAACTAAATGAAGAAGACTGCTGATAAGAGAAATCATGTTGCAAGGCTTGAGATTCATATTGTGGTCAAGAAAATTATCACTATGTCATGCTTATTGTATACTTGTCCTTGCTCTTTGGTATGCTTCTTATCAACAGGATGACACTAAAATTATTAAGAATTTCATTTGTGTTGTACAGTTGCTTTGGTGGAGGTTAATGTGGACAAACCATGACATGTTTTTAATATACGTGATCAGTTGCTTTTAAGGATGTCAATGCTATACATATTAATATCTCTTTAATCGTGGTTCAGGCTTTTGCCCGAATATTGAGCACACTGCACTGATTGAAAAAGATAGGATTCTGTACTGGCCTAACCAGATGGACTCTATACCATTCGCACAGAAAATAATTAGGTTTCTTTATAGATGGGATATCACAATTCATGAAGATTTCCACACTAATGATTTCTGACACGATACTGTATAATTAATGGATTGTAAGTTTACTCACTTTTACTAAATTTTGATCATATTAACATGTACTTTTTAGTGACATAAGTAGTTGCCATTTAATGTTGAGCCTTGTAGCCTGGTTAGTTGAAAGACAACCCACTTAGGGTTTAGGTTTCTTTAGCTCAACCAAGTATCTAAGGTTTAATCCATGTTTTCAAGACTTTTATTACATAACATGACTTTTGGAGGTGAGAATATATTCTCAAGTTAAAATATTAACCCATATTTCATTGGCGCTGACTAAAACCCTCTCTCAACCCAAAAAATAAAATTGTATTAGACTGTAAAAGTCAAATGCCACTATTTTCAATTGATTTTAGTTAGATTTTGGAATGTAATCAGTAACCCATACAGTATAGTTTTTTTTTTTAATTATTATTGAAGAAAAACTTTTAACCCATACATACAGTGTAGTTAAGATGGAAAGCTTATTTATTTCCGTATGCTGTAAAGATCAAGTACAGTTATAAGCCTGTACTTGACTTTTTTTTTCTGTCTATATTTGATGTTGTTGATACAACAAATTATATGGGTTTCCAGTGTTTGGTCAATTATGTGCACATTCAAGTTTACCTGTGGTGTGCATCCAAATCCTTTAAGAGTTTGGAGGCTATTTTGCCATAGACTTGTGTATATATAAATAAAAGTCGAAGAATAAAAAGGGGTCCTACAGTAGACATAATTTATGTCAACTTGAAAAGTAAGTTAAAGCGGCCATTATCATTTTCATATTGTTTGTCCAGAGGTTAAAAGCATTATTATATAAACCAAGGACAGAAATTATAGTTGCCTGACCAATATGCATTAAAAGTGAGCTCGAAGTTTGCTTTAAGCTGTTTAAAGGTGTAAAATTTCAATGGACATAAGCTTTGTGTGTCAATTTTATAGATGGCTTTACTACTATATTTGTGGAAATAAATATTAAAAAAATTTGAAGTTCTTTAAAAATAATAAAAGAAAATTCTTGTTAATAAATTATAATAAGTGATTTAAGAGAGAGTTTGATAAAAAAAAAATTACTGGATCAATTCGGTGATATTGAGGTCATTAATGTAGTAGAGGAATTTAGGGGAACAAAGCCCAAGCATGCATTAGGGCAACAAATGGCCAAGTTTGTAAAGTCGTCTAAAGCTCTAATGTATTAGCATAAAGAACTATAAGAGCTTCATCATGAGGTGGGCATCTTGAAGGCTTTTTGCTGATACAGGGAAAGTGTTAGCGGTGCTGCATATCATCCATCGAAATGGTTGTGCAAAAGTAGAGTGACTTCTACCTATCGGTTCTTTTTGTGGCAGCTCTATTCATCAAGCTAGACGCTGAAAAGATATTAGGTTTGGCCTTCACATTTTGCCTTTAAAGAGGGTTTCTCAAAAGAACATGAAGCAAGGTGGTGCTCCAGGTTTGCTTGTGTGGGTGGTGGATTATGTGGTTGATTGATAGGAGGTTGCAGCTAGTCAAGAGAGGTGGGGAGTTTGTGGTGCAATATTGTGTTGTTTTGCTATGATAGCTTATTTTGGTATTGGTGCCTTTTATTGTTACATCTTATATGTAGTTTGGTAGTATGTTATTGTAGTTATTAGTATATGTATTAGCTATAGATGAAGTATTCTTGGTTTGATATGGCAATATTGTAAGCAACTATGTTAAGTTTCAAAGGTGGGGCCTATAAAAACCTAGACTATTATATCTAAAAATAATAATAAGTGATTTGAAATTTCAACTCAAATATTTTTACATAATTTTTGGTGAAAGTTTATTTTGTAATATAAGTTATATTTTGGGAGTGATGTATGATAAAATTCAAGGTACATTTGGTTAATTTGTTTTGGATGTTAAAATTAACAATATTGATTATCTAACAAAATTTGAATATTTTTTTTGACTAATAGGAGCTTTCTCTTATGTACATTGAAACATTTTATTCACTTTGAAGGACTAACTTGATACATTAATGGTTATTACAAGACTTGAATTGTATTACTTATAGCCCATACATGAATTGTAATGCATTTTTTGTTAGGATAGTGTGATATCAAATTGTAATTCAAATGCATATTGTATGTCTCCAACGTCTTGGGAATGGGTACTTGGACACCCATGAAAGTAGTTGAGAGATAATATTTTATTATTATTCTCCTTAGAACTTAGAATATTAGTTGTAATGGCATTTACAAAGGGGTTACAATTGACAAGAGTTATAGTTGCCATCACCATAAGAGTTATGAGCATCTCTCCGTCATGTAGCACTTTTGAGTTACATTAGGAAGAGTGGAGAATTTTGTTATGATGGGTGGGGTCAACATTAGTTGGCCACTCCATTATGGAGTGCTAGACTTGGGAATGTCTGTCTTCTATAGTAATGAGGGTATCTATGACATGTAAGAGTTATGGGGGGAGTTACATTCTATTCTTGGAAGATGCTCTTCATAAATGGAGTGTTAGATTTTTGACTTGGATTTGGATGCCTAGTTTGGGCCTATGGTTTTGATCCATTGTTTTGTAAACCACTTGTGGTTTCTAGTTTTTGTTTGCTCTATATATTTGAGGCATGAGATATTGCTTATGTATGATCTTTTGAAAGTACAATCATGCTACCAGAATGTTATCAAATTGAAGAGAGAAGTTAGATGTATTATTATAACCCAATATTATTGGATTAATATAGATTTGTGCTTTCTTTGATGGTGGAGTTCTTTCTCCAAAGGGTTTCTCCATGTACATATAATGTTATATTTTTCATTTTAGGAGTATGTTGATTTCTAATTGTTGTTTTATATGCATATCCATATTCTATATTAGATTTAATGATTAGTCAAATATGCCTTTAATTGAGTTAATTAGATTTGTACACTTTATGCTTATACTATCACTATCATTGTTTATTAGTTTTCTCAACATCCAATATTAGAGCTAATGGTTTTGATTAGAGAGCCTGGGTGCCTTAAAGCCATGTCTAGCACATCTTGGTCAAAAATTGAGAAATTCAATGGTTCTAAGTATGAGTTGTGGAAGTTGAAAATAGAGGATCTCTGGGAAGAAAAAGACCTTGATGAAGGGTAGTTGCAAATAAGGTAAAGCCTACGAATATGTCTAATGAAGATTGGACAAAGATGGAAAAGAAGACATGGAGAACCATTCAGTTGTGTTTTGCAAATTTTTCTCTTTTGAATGACTTAGAGGAGACTGCTACATATAGTTTGTGGAAGAGGATAGGTGATATCTATCAAATGAAGATTCTTGTTGTAGACAACTGTATTTGTCCCAGTACAACCTTACTCTAAATTAATTATATGATCAAATTACTTAGTTAATTTACCCCACCTAATGACTCCCACACACTAATTAAATAATTTTATTATTTAATTAGTCATTTTCCCTCTCACACATAAATAATTTTATTATTTGATTATCATCTTTTCCACCTCAAATGGCCACCTCACATGGCTAATGCTATATTCCCTCAACCATTTCCAAGAATAAATGATAGTTGCAACAAATTCCTATGCAATCGTAGCCCTTCATTTTTGACAAGTTCAATCTTGACCCTTCATCCTCTTCTTGATCCTAGGAAATTCCTCTCATTCATCCTCCACCGTTGATCTTTTCACCTCATCTCCACTGTTGATTTTCTCTCCCAAAAATCTATAAATAGGAACTTCATGCTCTCATTTTATCATCCACTTTGTTGATCTTTTCACCTCATCTCCACTATTGATTTTCTCTCCCAAAAATCTATAAATAGGAACTTCATGCTCTCATTTTATCATCCACTTTCATGCTAATCACATGTTGTCAAAATAGTTGTCATTTGCGCAAGGAGCATCCACATCCTAAATTATTTGGAGCAAATTTACTTACAACAATGGAGATTAGTGGTAAAATTGTCTTTATTTACTTTGTTTGATTTCCATTTGCATGCTCTATCCAAGGTTTGTGATAATTTAGAGTAGAAAGCTTTCATTTTACATTTGTTTTCATAATTTTAATTTTAATTATTGCTTATATCTTTGACAACTTCTCTAGGGACACCCTAGAATCTCTTGTTTTTTGAATCATATTAATGAGAGAGCTATTATTTGCATTGATTTGAACCATTTTCTAACTCGTTCCCTGAAGGGTTTGGTCACTGCATTTATTTTAATAGTTTGGTCTCTTTCATTTTGTAAATACTTCTTGGTTATATCCAGTTTTGATCATGTGGGTATGAATAATTTTTCCATCTTCCAAAGATTTCATGCCTATCAATCCTGGGATAAGGTATAATATATGTAGGAATCTACCAACATGCTGAGCATTTTCAAAACTGTCTTGTATTCCAATTGTCTTTGGCTCTTCCTCAGGGCTATTCTTAAATATCATCTACTTCAACAGTTAAAGGTCAATTTTGACCAATAAAAATAGGACAAATATTTACCATCTTTTGTTGTGAATAAGGTGTAAAATTACTATTGATTGTTTGACCATTAAAATGAATGATATTTAAGTAGAATGCTTCGAGTGCCAAAAATTGATGAGGAAGCACTTGACTTTGCTGCTGTTGCACACTCTATAGTCCTTTTCACTGCGTGAAGATGCCTTCCGATTTCGATCCTTGCCTCCTCCATTAGCACATTACGGATATCTTGTGATGAGAAATCTTTTGAGTTCTTGAAGTGTAACTGAAGTTTCTCATAGAAATTGACAGTGGAACTTCAGATTTGAAAATGTGGAATTTGCATTGGTGTGGCTTGGTCAACATCAAGTCTAGAATAAGAAGATGAAAACATGTGTAAATACAGTCACCTAGCTTGAGTATGGCGGCCATGAGTGTCTAGAACATCCGCTCCCCTCTTCAAATAACGCCCATGTTTTTTAATCTTTTGGTAGTAGAAAAGCCTCTGTCAAGCCAAAAACTGGGCTGCACACAAAAGTAGGTTGCAACGAAATCAAACATTGAGCAAATAAATCAAAGGCCTTAACTGGTTTGATTTTGTTCACTAATGTTTAAATTATCTCAACATTTTATTTAAGTAGGCCTTAACTGGTTTGGTTCTGTTCACTAATGTTTAAATTATCTCAACATTTTTAAAATTTTTGGATTTGGGGAAAGTATGTGGAAAAGAGCATAGGAGTGTTTTGAAATTTTAAAAAAAAAACATTTAAATTAGTTTGCATGCAAGAAGGTTGAAATCTTCATTAACATAAATTATGGATTTGAAACTTCTATTAATTCTTGTAAATTTTGAATTTTGGCTTTCCATTTCATTCGATTTTTTTATATCTTTTGTGTGTCAAAGATTTCCATGTTTGAACTACTAACTTGGTGGTTTTACATGATGTTTTGTAGAAGACATTGATTATAGACATTTTCCATTTTTGTATGCTTTATCTTCATTTCTTGTTTGTTCACGTTGAAAATTGAGATTAAAATTAACCTTCACATTTGGATTTGAATTATTTAATTTACGAGTGTTTTTTAAATCCATAAGTGACATCTTGTTTATGCTCTACTCTTGTGCTCTTGGGCGATCTCAAGGATTAGAAACAAATATCATCTTCCTAAATTTTTTTAGGGGGCTTGCCTTGGATTTCATCACCAAAGGAACGACCTCAACTCTAGTATTCTGGCAGAGTATAAAAAGAAAAGGGTGAATCGAAAAACATGCCTCTTGGAAAAAGATATTTGTCATTTTTTAGCTAAGTATCCAAGAACTTTATAACTTGGGATCATGAAGGTGGAGAGTGGGTTACCATCTTGCGCCAAGCCTTAGACATACCCTTTCTCCATTACATGGAATCAAGCCTCACGTACCTTTGGATATTTGGATGATATCCCCTAGAAATTTGTTCAGCCTAGATAGGAACCTTTCTACCATCCTTTTTTGTGGTGCATTAGATATCAATTAGGCTCGAGAAGATATTCATACATGTTCTTCCAAATTGTTGAGATAGAGCTCATTGTGGGAAAGGCTTTGGCCTCCATGGTAAGGGGTGCATAGGTGGTCCATGACCTTGCATTTCCTAACTATCATTTGCTTGGTAGATAACATCATTGGTGGGCCCATGAGGATTGACACTCATTTCTTGATTAATTCTAGGCTTGTTATTGTGTCTTTTTGATTAGGTGTTGTGAATACCAAAGTGCTTGATTGCAAACCTTTCGTACCTAGTCAAGATTTTGAAAGCCTCTAAGTTGCTTGTTTGAAAACACTAATTGGTATCTGTAAGCACAAAAATCACGCATAGCCTCCACGAGGACCCCTATGATATATAATCCTTGTCACATACATGTAAGCCTAAAATAACATCCTCTCAGTAGCAATTCTCTTGGTGATGTGTCTTTTCTTTCATCTCATGTTGTTTCCCCTTTGTCATTTTCTCTCTCTCTCTCTCTTCATTTTCAACACTTTTTGACACTTGTCGATTTGCATTTTTTGAGCTTTCGACCCTATTCCTAAGCCTTGTATGCATCTTGTAGGTAAGTTTTCACCTTTCCCCAATGTTTTTTATCTTCTCCACCCCCTAGGAGCCTTCTAGAGGTCCCCCCTAGCCATCTCCTACTTTTAGTTTTCAGTTTCACTCAACCAATACAAATCTCCCCCTATTATTTCTAGATCTCCCGCCAGGAGATCTTGCTTTGCAAGTGGAGATTTGGATTCTTGCACATGACTGACCTGTTTCTGGAGGCAGAACTCCTCCTTTTCTCCCCCTCTTCCATCTCCCATCTTGCAAACAAACCCAAGTGCCCTCCTTAGTGGGTCACCCATGGGTCGCCTCCCAGGCAACCCTACTGGTTAAAGGGGCGACCCTATCACATTTCCATCCACAGAAAAACTTGAGTTTCTAACTCGAAAAAGGTTTGTTTTCGCTCATTTTTCTTTCTATTTGCATGGATTTTTGAGCCTAATATGGAGTTAACTATTTCATGCACCCACACATGCATAATTAGCTCAATTTCATCTAAAAATAATAACTCATGCATTCCCATGCACTCTTTCTTCTTCACTTCTTCTTGAGTGATAAGCTTTTACTAGGCAGATCACTCCAATTTTAGCCCAGATCACTCTTGAATCCTCTATGTTAACTCTCCAATCTAATTGAGTTAACTCTCCTTCTTCTTCACCTCTCATCCCTTCTTCTAACCTATAAATACCCCCTCCCTCAAGCGCAAAGGGAGGCAATTTCATTGTGCACACAACTCTTGCAAGTTATTGCTCTCCACATTCAGCATTCTCATGCTCATACAGGACATAGGAGCCTTTTGTTTTGTTTTTTGCTCATCAATCTTTCGCATAAAGCTTGTCACGTGTCCATACACTACTCAAATCAAGTCGTCGTGCTCATCAATAGCTCTCATTGTGCTCTCTTTGTAAAGATTCTAAAGCTTCTTTCGCTTCTTTATCATCTTGTCACCAAGAGGATTCCCCACTGCTACAAGAGGATACGAGGTTGCCACACAAGGAAATCTAAGGGTAGTGGAGGTTCACAAGTCTTCTTTATTTTAGGTTCCTCTATGCTTTTTGTCAGTTGGTAGTAATTAGATAACTAAAATTTCTCTTGGGATCTTATTGCTTTTTCCTTTATAGGATAGTTAGATGTTGCATTCTTAGAGTAATTTGCTTCCATAGTTCAATTCATTTACATGCAATTTTCTTTCATATATTAAATCATTCCAAATATTTAAAAAAACCCAAAAACATAGTTAAATTACATTCGGTAAATTCACTGTAGCTTGCATTCATTCTTTGATTACTAGATTAAAAAGCATCTTTTATTTCCAAAAATATCAAAAAAAGCACAAAAACAAGTTTTGCATTTCATATAGTTGCATTCATAAAAAACATAAAAAAGAACAAAAACATTAAGCACTTAGAATATTCACAAACCCTTGATTCCATCACAAGGTCAACCATAGTCAACCTTTTGGTGAAAACCCTTGATTCCATCACAAGGTCAAAGGAGGTCAACGTACAACCAAACCTTAGGTCAATAAAACCCTAAGTCAAACCCTAGGTCTAGTCAAGGTTAGCTCACATACGCCTATTTCTTGTCTCAGCTCACGAATGTGCCCAAGATTAAGAGGTGAGTGGGTGAGGGCAATCCTCAACGAGATAAAGGAAATCCATCCAAGACCACAACAAGATCCACTTGTCTTACAATAAATAGAAGAACATAGACAACTTTTGCTATGACAAGCATTCATCCAATACTTTGAAAGACAACTAGCAATTAACGAAAACAACAGCTTACCCACACAAAGGTGGAATATCATAAACCCTAACAGGAGGAGAGTGACTAGTGACCCTTCAGGTCATACGGTTATCTCTACAACAACGATCATTGAACAACACATCTACATTAGCACATAACAACACAGGCCTTAGGATGTGTCGACCCCTCTCCGCGAAGTCTAGCTCTCCAACGAACTAGATGACCCCTGTGTCTCGCCTCCTCTCAACTGGGTACTTCCATGAGAGTGAGAGTGATGTGGCAGTTCGCCCTGTGGCAAGGAGGTAAGGGTCTGTGTGAGTGCTGAAATCTGACTCGACAGCCCTAGGCAACTAAGGTCGCGATTTTGAGCGTACATATTTTGGTGAACCCGACATGAACTACAAATCCTTCTGGTTATGTTGTTTCTACTCCCATTAATTGGATCTTGTTATCACTGTCACAAATGTCGTCAACTTCACCACATATTTTGGTGAACCTGATGTGAAGAGAAAAAACTTTTGTTTATGTTTTTCGCGTTCCAAACACGTAGATCACATCAAAACTTAAACATTCAACACTTCAAAACAATAATCATTAAGCATTTTCACTTTATTCTTCATAGCCGCTTCCGCTACTTTAGCTTCTGTCACCTTCACCATCATCCATTCCATTTATTCTGTGGTGCCTACGGCACCCCCGAATATGACGGAACCTGATCTAAACCAAGGGAATATTCCCTCAAGAGAACTAGAAACTCCTTTCGATAGGTATGTGCTGTCGCATCCAGATGCACCAATTACAAACTGCTACGATTACAAAGACTCTGACTATGAACAAGACCAAAGAGAACCTAGACGTTCCCTGTCATTTAACAACCCAACTTGGGAGCATAATATGGCCATGCCAAATGCGCCACATAAAGCTACAAGGATAAGGTCAGAAATACATCAACCCAATCAACCTTCCACAAGCACTTCAAGTACTCATCTCAATGAGGAAGTAAAATGATTAGAAAAACACTTGTAAGAGGCAAGAGACGCTCAAGAAGCATTAAGAGTTGCCTTGCGAGAAGAATAAAGAGACAATGATGCACAAGAAGAAGCATACCATCATGACAATACTCGAAGAGAAAATCCTAGAAATGAGGAAATACCTAGAGCTGCCACTCCTGTAGACTTAATCGCAACTCTAGTGCAAAGGATTAGAACATTGGAAGAAGAACAAGCTGTTCCTGAAAGAAGGTAGAAATCCCATGACAACATTCAAAACAAACAAGACCAGGGGGCATCTCTGCATCCCCCCTATCTCAACTATTATTTAAGAAATGCAAGCAATGACACATGCCTGAATGGGAACCCTCTTGTTCAGAACAATCCAAGAGTGTTGGGAAATCAGACGAATCAAACAATGGGTTATCAAAACCCTCCTACAAGGTTGTTTCTATCGACCCCTCAATCACAAAGTGCCTTACTTGGAACATATCTTGAATACTTGAAAGAACCTCTTGATCTAAACATAAGGAACATACAGTTACCTCAACCATTACCTGATCTCCCAAAATTCAAAGGAGAAGGAGATCCAAACTCACATATCAAAGATTATACCATAGCGATAAGAGAACTCCTCCATTGGGACGGGGTTGTTTCTAAGATCTTCTCAAAGACCCTCGAAGGAATAGCTCTAGATTGGTACTATCATTTGCCTCTAGAGGATTCAATTCACTCATTTAGACAACTAATAAGAGAGTTTGTCATGGCATTTGACATGAACAAACTTGTTAAAATGTAAATCAGAGAGTTCCTAACCATGAAACAAGAACCAAATGAATCTGTAGCTCACTTTGTTACCAGATGGAGGCAAGTCCTCTATTCCTCAACTAGTGCCCCAAATATGGACCACCGCGGATTATGTAATCTTTTCTTACACACCTTGAACAAGGACATAAGAGAAGACGTTCAAAAATTACCATACAGATCCTATGAAGAGGCATTGGAAAGTACTTTGAGGGTCGATCAAGCTGCCAATGATAGTGGCAGAAAAGTCTATGGGTCAAATGAAAAGTTAACAAGGGAAGACACGGGGAACAACGCTCTTGTCATCAAGATTCTTAAAAACAACAGAAATGCAACCACGGATGGGGTGACAGATCAACCCCCAGTCAAGAAGGTAAGAGACGATTACAATGGGAGAGACTATTATCCTCCTAATGTCAATGTGATTGACTGGCCCAGAAACAATGGATACTACCCTAGAGACAACTATCAGAGTTGGAATCGTAATAGAAATGGAAACGACGAAAGGTATGAAAGACCTCCATATGAGTACAACCAGTTTTGTTCTTTTCATAGAATAAGGGGCATAACACAAAATCCTATAGAAAGTATAACAGATTCATAGCGATATTACCGAAAGACAACAACGGTTGTTCATAGAAATGTTCTTGAACCCGCAGGAAGTCATGTCAGATAACAAGGATACAAGGCAAACCCAAGCCCCGATAGCTCTACAGAATGCCAACATGAGAATCTATCAAGATCCATTCCCCACACATAAGGATGCAGAAATATGAAACCAAAATGAAGTAGCCCAAGGTAGCAACACCGGCATCCGACCACAACTAGGGTAGAAAGGAGAAGCTAGGATGATGGGATTGGTCAAAATAATCCATAATGAAGAAGAAAAGGAAGACCTTGAGGAACCAAAGGAAGTATATGAGAGTGTTGTTTCAGTAGTGGAACCAATACCAACTCTAGTTGGACCTTATGAACTTATCGAAGACTTAAAAAAGACATATGCTCACATATCATTCATTGATCTACTCAGGAACTCCCCTTCACATCACTCAACGCTATTAAAAGCAATAGGGCTGAAGTATCTCGATCAAATTACTCCTCCACCTAGTGAGTAGATCAACCATGTGGACTATGACATCAGCCCATCGAATTTGGAACTCAAGGATCCAGGGTTCTTCTTCGACTTAAAGCAAATGACTTATGAGGCTGAGCTAACCAAGAAAGGGGACCCTGCATTATACTTACAAGTTTGGATCTACGACACTTGCATCAAATGAACCTTAATTGATGATGGAGCAATAGTGAACATAGTTCCATTCTCCCTTTTAGAGAGGATGGGTTATGGGCACACTAATATCACCGCTTCACGAGACACTTTAAGTGGGTACGATAATCTAAAGGTTGCTACAATAGGGAAGATCACACTTCCTGTAACTCTAGGGCCCAAGACTATCCCAACCACATTTTATGTCATCAACAAGGACACAGGATATAATTTGTTGCTTGGAAGACCATGGATCTGTAGGATGAAAGCCATGCCATCAATGTTATTTCAAGAAGCTCGATTCCTATATCTGGGGAATGCATACATTGTGAAATGGGATCCAAAACGTTTCAACATGTTGAAATCAAACACACCAAACAAGCGTATAGGCATCCCCATAGATTATGAACTTCCCACCAACAAATTGACTATCCCTAGCCCTACACCTCAATCGATATGCATCAAGCAAATAGAAACTCCAAAGAAGACCATAAACACCACGGAAATGAAAACCTTAGAAAATGAGGTGCCGTCAAAACAAAATGAAATTGTCCCTAAGGAAAAGACAGTTAAGATCATGGAATGGAGACAGCAGGATGGACCTCTCCAATTGCCTCTAGAAGTACTCATGATCAATATTCAACCAGCCTACAAGCTCTTCCCTTGCATCGGGGAGAAACCTCATAGAACTGAAGGTCCAATATTTGAAACCACTACGTTAGATTTGAGGAATGCAGACCCACACGCTTTCTCAGATCCTAAGGAAGACATGACAAAGAGTTACACTCCTTTGTCACCCTTAAGAGAATCATGTGTCCCTGAGACACCAGAGGAAACGAAGTCATACGATCCTCTCACACCAATAGAGGATTCATATAGACCATTGACACCCATGGAGGAGGTGCATTCTATTGACAATGAGTCAACTAACACAATAGGAATACTACCTAGGATGCTCATGGTATCTCAACCACAAGAGCAGCTGACCACCTCTGCCTCAATACAATCAAATGAACTTGGTGAATGGGAAGCACCTTTAGTACAAATCAAAATGGTCGAAAGAATTCCAGATGAAGACAAAGAAAGTGAGGGTATGTTTCACAAGGAGTGGAAAATGAGAGTGTCGGTCGACACTGATGATCCTATCATTTTTGAGTTGCCAGGAAGTTACATTGCGTATTCCATGCATTTAAGGCCAGAACCCAATGGGAGAACAAGCATAAGCTTTGTCCCTCCTAATGAGTAAAGGGAGCCACAAACAACCTTTGAATTGTTCCAGTTTTTGCAAAGCATTCAAGATAGACAAGAAGTGAAAGTTTACATGCAAGAGCAATTCGACATATTGATGGAATTGCTAAGATGCGATGGAGTCTTGTATTGGACCCCTTCCCATCAACAAGCCTTTCGAGACTTACTTCGTCTCACAGTACCAAGGGAAACCACTGAGTTGGAAATAATAGAATCATATAGCAAACCTTACAAAATAGGAGAACTTATCCTTAGAAGAGGTAGCACCAAAAACAAAAAGAGAACACAAAAAAGAACATTCATGGAGGACTGGAAAGGTCCTTACATGGTTAAAGAAGACGTCGTAAATGGTACCTATCTCTTGTGCACAATGGAGGGAGAGGATTTTGGTGAAACAATCAATGCCTTTCACCTCAAGAAATACTATTTCTAAAAAACCAAAAAAAACATAAAACATAAAAAATACAAAAAAAATATAAAAATAAAAAATACCAAAAAGAATTTGTTTCTTGCATTTCAGTATCATTATGTTCATCTTGCATTATAGTGAATGACTCACTCTTATATTATTTTCATTTCAGTAAGGAGTCTAAGGTTGCCTAGGTATATGTGATCCTTTCAGGATCTAGAGATTCCCCATTTTCACAATCACCATATCCCTTTTCATTCCCAGTGATTCTAATCAAAGCCTAGCTCTTAGCTTTACACTAATCCCAGTCTTAATGAGCCAAGATGTTAAGTCTAAACAAAGTCAGTACTCAAAACTACAGTGTTCAAAGGAAGCTTGCAAGAATACCTTCCTAATTCTTCCCTAGTAGAAGAGAAGTCTGACTAGATTACAAAAACTCTAGATGGCGCCCAGCCCCTTATCTTCCCTAGCCAAAAATGTGAGGAGGATCAAAAATCTGAAGGAAGCAATCTAAAATCTGAGTGAATCAAAAAAATGAGTGATCAAAATAAGAGTATTAAATTGAGAGATCAAATTATTGCATATCAAAAGTTGCAAAAGCATTCATTTTCATAAAAAGTCAAAATCCAAAAAAATGAGAAAATCAAGTGAGGAAATACAAAAAAGGGAAAAAGAAAAAAAAAAGAGATACAAAAAAAAGAGTGAAAGAGAGAAGATTGTTGAATGTCCGTACTCTTGGGTGGAGATCAATCTAAGTTCGAAGCCTCAAATGTGACATTCTAAGAAAGGAAATAAAAGAGAAAGGTACAAAGCACACACACACTAGCTGAGCAAAGCTAGGAGTCTAGTAGTCTTTAGGATCATTTTCTATCTAGGGACCCTAGTTCTTTCCCATTTATCCTTTACCCTGAGTCTATCTTGCTTGCCATCTATGATCTAAGTCTAGCGAACAACAATACAATTTGTTACTTGTCTAAGTTGAAAGCTTGTCAAATTGTCTTATCTAGATAAAGATCAGTGTTTAGCCTTTAGCAAAGCCCAAATTCAAAGGCACTCCATTTTATTCCTACTCCCCACTTGAGTTCTAAATCCCTATCTCTCAGCCTTGAATAGGTCTCTTCTATCAGGACAACTTGCAATCCCTTGGATTGAAAATCTTATTAAAGTGCAGTCATATTGTTTGTTCCACATTGCATTCATATCAAAATTAGAAAAAGAGTCTCAAAGCAATAAAATCAATGTCATAACTCATGACATTCAGTAGAAGTAAAAGTTTCTTTTCAAGCATCCCTTGTGTTCTTGCATCTACATATCATAAACTGCATCTCATTATATGCCAAAAAATTACAAAAACATGTCATCGTCATCATACTTGCA
Organism: Cunninghamia lanceolata; assembly: GCA_027924645.1. Taxonomy (NCBI): domain Eukaryota; kingdom Viridiplantae; phylum Streptophyta; class Pinopsida; order Cupressales; family Cupressaceae; genus Cunninghamia; species Cunninghamia lanceolata. The sequence continues at coordinate 639,882 of BSBN01000429.1, read as the reverse complement.
TGGTTAGAGTTGAAGGTCAAAAACATAATCAAAAAGTTCTTAAACTTCCATAATGCACAAGAGATGAGTACCCATCCGATAGCCAAAACCATAAAAAGACAAGCTTTCATTGATATATCTGAAGTTTACATGTATAAGAGTACAAAGAGCCAAGACAAAATACTCTCAAGGAAAGTAAAGGCTCCCCATGCAAGGGGGCATGATTTCAAAAGAAAAATAAAGTAAAATTAAGGACGGTTCCCTCCAACAGAACCCTCAGGACTCCTGCTCATCTGCCTAAGTACACCACTAGTCGCTCCATGAGATCTTTGGGAGTGAGGCATCCTATTATGAGTGTGTGATTGTGAAGGCCCCGCAACACTAGCATCTCTTCATCCAAACCCAAGACGAGCCATCTCATGAAGTACCTAATTCTCACCCTTAAGGATGAGATTCTCTGTCTTCAAATCCACACTCACCTAACATCCATGATAGGCAAGAGCAAAAATGTCAGTGTGTCACCCAACAGTAGGGGACACACCAGGATTAGTCAAAAGTGTCTCCCGAGTCATTCTAGTGAAGGGGGCAACCAAGCTAATATTGACCTCACAAACAAAAGCCCTCCACTCCTCAACATTACCTGTGAAGTTAACCAAAAAGAAAAAAAAATGTATTACTTCTCCACAAAAAGAAAGGAAAGAAGAATGACACAATGTGAAAACAGTAAAGAAAAAATGTAGACTTACGTGGGTCACTAGGTTGCCAGGTAGGGTCAAATTGTTGCATCACCTCATCAGAGTGAGGAGGTCTAGGAACCACAGGTGGACCCTCTGGAACATCATTAGCATCATCAAAACCATTGTCATGTGCATCCTCTGGCAGACCCTCGTTTAACAAATCATCCCCATTAGGAATATAGTCCTCGTCAATAGAATCTAAGTCCTCAACCACAATAAGTGCTCGGGAAGGAGTCCCTATCCCTCCCCTCTGTCCTCCTCTCGAGGACCTAGGAACTCTGGTAATGAAGACTTTGGGAGTCAAGGGAGTCCAAGTAACCGTCCTTTGACTAACCTCACCCATCTCCTAAACAGATATATAGTAGGTAGGCACTGGGGGCAAATCCTCAGGAAAATCCTTGCCAAATTGCTACAATACACACTCAACACGATGAGCCTCGACCAGACCATTATGGTCTGAAAGCTCTGATACTCCAAGGCAATACTCCCTGATCTCGCCATCGTGTGACCATGATCCCTCCAAATCCACATAAGGATCTAAAATCATGTCCTCATCTGTAAGAGTAGCTAAAACCCGTAGAGAAGTATCAAAGTGAACCACCTGAATCCATCTAGCTACTCTTAGTAGTCGCCTATCAGGAATTGGAATCAGCTTCTGATAGGGCCTAATGTGGTCAAAGATCCAAGTCATAATCAAAGAAGAATGGCTAAAATCTAGAGCCCCTCGTCGTGCGATGCGATATAAATCTCTGTATACCATGGCCAAAATGTTTGGCCCCCAATCATAGACTCTGCCCTACTCAAGACCCTATATAATTGGTGCCCAACACCATCTCAAGCGAGTTGAGGCCTTGTCTCCAGACAACCTTGATGCAATCAAGCCAATCAGAAACTTCCTCAAATGAGGAATGTGAATTCGTGGCACAGACGTAAGTTGAACTCTTATCTGATCTTCGAGGTGACTCACCTCCATGAACTGTGCTCAAGAAACCTTTTCCTCAAAGGACTCGCTAGTAGGCAAGATGAGAGGATGCCCTCTCATAGGAACTCCTAGAATATGGTAAACATCGAAAAGAGTGATAGTCCACTCTTTTGAAACCTATGGGAACCTAAAGGTGTTCCTATCCACATTCCAATACGTCAAGATATCACAACATATGTGTGCCACATTATTATGTCAGAAAAAGTAACCTTGGGGGCTTTTTTCCTATTGAGGTTTAGCTCCTGGGTCCTTTATAATGCATTTAGAGCATCCTGCATTTTGATGACTCCCGATGAGAAAATCCTGAAGTTTCATGGCAAATAGGACTCAAGGGATGCACTTAACATAAATCCTGCCTGAAATAGGGGGGAGGACTTGGGCGTCCACGCCCTAGTCTTGCCCTATTTTAGGTCAAGACCAATTTCAAAGTGTTAATTTATGACTGTTATTTAGGTCCTATGTGGACACGGTAAGTTTGAATTACGAAATTCCTAGCGGGAATATTTGTAGTTGCATATATAAGCATGATTAGGTTATCATTTGGAAACTATATGGACATTAGATGGCAATTTTGATTCATGAGCTTATGTGAAAGTGATTCAAGGCATTCATTGTGTGGCAGGGCAGATTTTTGTGTTGTTATTGTGCTTGTTTGATAAAGATTTGGCATCCATCTCCTCATGGCATGAAGAGCATCTTCCTTCCATGAGATCTTCACTACAAGGTGATATCAATTGTGTTTTCTATCATTTATCATTTAGATTTTGCCTCTATCCTGCAGGGATACGCACTCTTTATCTGACAACAGTGTTCGGAAGACTTGAATGTCTCTCCGGGGCTTGACTAAGGCAAGCCTCTAAACACCGCAACCCCCAACCCATTTTCTATGATTGCAGGTTGTGAAAGAGAAAGAAGTGGAGTTGTAGGAGAGTAGTGCAGACTGTCAGAATTGTATATCAGAGAAGAAAATAAGGACATGGACTCAGGTGCCCGCTCATTAGTCATCCAGATCCCACAACAGGAAATTCTCTGGAACAATAGGAACAGGTTGCAGACAAGGTTTCCAGATCTCGACAAAAACTATGGCACTAGACTAGGGCGCCCACTCATTAGTCCCTGACCTTTCTACTTTCCAAACTTCAAAATCTGGTACTCATTTGATTGTCATTTTATATCTCTGTGTGCGATCATTTTCTGTAATTTGTCTGTTTGTTCATGAATTCATGTAATTAGGGTTTTGAGCATAATTGGGCTTAATTAAATAACAAAATCACACAATTCCAATCTCCCCCTATGTTCCAAGTGATAGAAGGCCTGTAGTAGGTTCCTTTACTTGGCTGGAAGTCCTTGAATGTTTAGTGGTGAAAGGAGGATCAAGACAAAACATAAGCCATCAAAAGCAAACCATCAAAAACAAACCCTCTTCATATTTTACCCTAAACATTTTGGTGAACCCATGTTTATTTTGAATTTTGAACCTTTCTAAGTTTTGTACTTCAGATTTGCATTCATTCATTTCATTGTTCATCTTATTGCATTTGAAAAATTACAAAAAAAATTAAAAATTTGGCTTTTTAGCTTGCATTTTCAAATAATTTGAATTAGTTGAATTTAATTTCAATACATTTATGTAATTATCATCATATCTAATTTAAAATATAGAAAAATGTCATTCATCATTCATTTAGATTCCATTTTCATGATCAAATTTTTAAAAATTGCTTGAAATTGTGTATTTTTTCATATAACCTAGTTTTGCATTAGCTAGGGTTTGTAGTTAAAATCTTGTTTCATATTTTACTACCATTTTAAAACACCCATTAGGATTAATTTTTAACTATAGTGTTTCATCATAGTGGTTTGCTTGCAAAATTTCATGCCTAGGTTTTGAAAACCTTGATTTTTTACTAGATTTTGGCCTTATTGTCTCTCTAGATTTGCACCATAGGCGTGTTGTAAAAGATATTTATATACTAATTGGCTGTTATCAGGATTATTATCTACTTCCCATCCTAAAATTCTTTACAACACCTTTTTATTGGGCCCTTCCATTGAAAATTTGGTGAAAAATTGCATATTGTTGCTATATTTTCCCTAGGGTTTGACTTAGATTTGCACTCCATGCATGTTGTGATAGATTTTATGTCTTTAGGTGATTGATATTACTGATATAACCTTCTGTACCTCTTAAAATTCTTTACAACACCCCTTTTGTTGGGTCTTTGCATTGAAAATTTATGAAAAATTGCATATTTTAGTGTATTTTCACTAGGTTTTGACTTGTCATCACTCTAGATTTGCATCAAAAGCATGTTGAAAAGGATATTATTTCTTTATTGAATTTATATCAGACATATTATTTGCTTCACTTCATAAATTTCCTTACAACACCTTTTCTTTCACTTATTTGCATTGAAAAAAGTTGAAAAAATCAAGCATTTTAGGTCATTTTTACACATAGTTTTGCACTTGTCTTTTGCATAACTTTTGAAAAGATTTTAAAATCTGATATTACATTGATTTGAAAACTTATACACATGGCTTCTAACCACAACAATAACAATGGGTTCCCTCCTAGGCCTTACATGAAAAGAAAGGTCCTCAAACCTAAAATTGTGTTTACACCTCATGATAGAACAATTGGAGACACTGAAGGACCTCTTTATATCACTATGAAAATAATGGTAAATCATGTGGATGGATCCATTATTGATCATAGTTGTATGACTAAAGTAGCCATGGAAGAGTTCCTCTATTCACATGGATTGATGCAAGGCTTTTATGACACTTCGGACATGATGATTAAGACACATAAGGGAACCTTTATAAACACTTCTGGGAAAATATCTTTATTGGTCACTGTATTTGAGAAATATGTAGAACAATTGTTTGATGTTGTCCCCATTTCAAACCTTTTTCGCATAAAATTAGGACATCCATGGTTAAAGGCTATGAAATTTGTCCCTTCAACAATTTATAACTATGTAAAATTTCCTTTGAATGGACAAGTGCTTACTTTTCCTCGCAATAAGTATAAACCTTTGGTTACAAGACAACATTTTACACTTGATTACTTTTGGGAAAGATCTGAGGTGGAACCGAAGCCACGAATAGACTTTAACTTCTTGAGCTATAAAAACTACAAAACAAAACTATTACATCAAGTGGTTTGGTCCTTATATGCACGAAACAACAAGAGACGAACAACCCACATTTGAAGAGAATCTTAGATCGAAAGGAAATGGACCCTATGCTGAGGTTCCTCCCCCTCCATCCTTACAAGGATCGGGAGGTAGTCATCAACAACAAAACATTCCTCCTAGACAAATGATATTTGATCCTAGTGCTTCCTCCTCTAAAACACAAAAACCTACGGAAGAGCAAAACACTATCTTACAAGAGATAAGTGGTAAGACAACAAGAAACAGACAAGAAAAAGAAAGGAGGAGATGACAAGCTTATGCCCAACGACTTGCATCTCAACATGAAAACATCTCACCTAACATTGAATCAAACAAAGAAGATCTTAAGAATGGACAACTTGAAGACATGAACAAGAGTTGGGCTATGGTACCTTATGTCCCACTTTCCTCTAACATTCAAGAATGGGAAGATGACGATGATTTGCTTGATGACAACCCTTACTTAGGTTGTCCCTACAGGTAAGTATTTCTAACCCTTTACCTCTCATGTTGTGTTTCCCCTGTGATATGTTATGTGTTGTTCAGGCCTCTTGGGATGACCCTTGATTCTCTTGTAAGGTCCAGGATACTGGGAGACTACCTCTGTTGTGACCTTTTATTTGTATCATCATTATTCTATATTGCCTCTCCTCTATTTTCATTGTTGTGTGTTGTGTCTTATGGACATAGCGTTGCGGTTGATGACTTGGGGGCGCCCTCCTATGTGACTGTCCCTAAGGCACTTGTTTCTCCTCTCTTGATTTATTGTTTCCCTTCCTCTAGTGTTTCTATCTAGCGAGCGGATGATGAAAAACATATTATACTAATATAGACCTAGTGTCCCTTTAGCAAGAAATCAATAAATGGACCAAGTCCATACATGACGATGGGTTGATATATATTATCCGACGGTTGGCTAGTAGAAGCAATCCGTGTGATCTTGATGTTGTCTTATCGCACTTACAAAAACATAATAATATTTGTGCTCTGTGCACCTTGTTTATCTTTGAATCTCACCTTGGTTACACTCAGTTTTGAGATTTCTGTGGTATAGCCCCATATTTATACTTGGCCCCCAAATCCGTAGTATAACCTTGGCTCTTTGTGTGAATAATCATATGCATTGTTGTTTATCATGATTATATGGACACTAACACTTTTCTTGCAAGAATGTGTTTGTGGGAACATTTGGCGATCATAAAGTACATGTCACCTCTAAGGGGCATGGGCTTTATGAGAGTCCGTGTTCCCTTGTGTGTTTTCTTCCTACCTTAACGTGTTTGATATCGCTACACAATATCAACCAACTTAAGGTGGGGGCATATATAAGGTAAGTTGTTTGATTTAGATGCTAGTAAAGTGTGCTTGTTCTCAGGTGCAGTCTTAAAGACTGCTGGCAATGAGTCCCTCCTATACTCTGAGATTTGTTTGAAATTTATTGCAATCATTTAAGCCCTCTGTGAAGGTAGGATATCACTCATATCCTTTTTCTATCTTAAGCCCTCTACAGAGGCAGGGATAGTGTATTTCTCATGGAGAGTGTACATCCTGTCATTTTCAAAAAGTCCTCTGCGGAGGCGGGGAGCGGTTATGTGACTAACTCAACCCTTAAGCATGTCTTCGGCAATAGTTGTGAAGAAGCCCAATTGTCGGTGTGTCCCTGTAATGTGCTTGAGATGGTGGTGAACCTAGAAATAGGAACACTCCATCGCTTGTCTGCCATGTTTTCTCTATCTTCCAAGTGTGTGTGTATTGCATGTTTGTTCCCAAGCATAGTATTAAAGACCAGTGGCGATGAGTCCCTCCTATGCTTTGGGATTTGTATGGTGTGTTTGATTTGTATGGCGTGCTTGATTTGTTTTGCGTGTCTGTTGCCTCATATGCAGTCTTAAAGACCGGTGGCGATGAGTCCCTCCTACATTATGGGTGGTGTGTTCACTTTCCTTGTACTTGCATCTACATTTCATATATATATGAAAATGAAAAAGAAAAAGAAAATCATCACTGTCTTCTTCATGTTTTGCATGACTATAACTATCTTCTCCGTGTTTTGCGTGCCTGTTACTATCTTCATTGTGATTGGCATGTCTTCTCCGTGCTTGGTATGTTTGTTGTGCTTGTTGACCGTACTTTAATGCATGTATTGGCCTTGCATTTATACATAAATTAAAGTGGGGGCTAAATGTTATGTCGAAAAAAGTAACCTTGGGGGCTTTTTCCTATTAAGGTTTAGCTCCCGGGTCCTTTAGAATGCATTTAGAGCATCTTGCATGATTTTGATGACTCCTGATGAGAAAATCTTGAAGTTTCATGGAAAATAGGACTCAGGGGATGCACTTAACATAAATCATGCCTGAAATAGAGGGGAGGATTTGGGTGCCTGCGCCCTAGTCCTGCCCTATCTTAGGTCAGGACCAATTTCAAAGTATCAATTTATGACTGTTATTTAGGTCCTATGCCGACATGGTAAGTTTGAATTATGAAATTCTTAGCAGGAATGTTTGTAGTTGCATATATAAGCATGATTAGGTTATCATTTGGAAACTAGATGGACATTAGATGGCAATTTTGATTCATGAGCTTATGTGAAAGTGATTCAAGGCATTCATTGTGTAGCAGGGTAGACTTTTGTGTTGTTATTATGCTTGTTTGTTGCAGATTTGGCATCCATCTCCTCATGGCATGAAGAGCATCTTCCTTCCATGAGATCTTCACTACAAGGTGATATCAATTGTGTTTTCTATCATTTATCATTTAGATTTTGCCTCTATCTCGTAGGGATGTGCACTCTTTATCTGACAACGGTGTTCGAAAGACTTGCATGTCTCTCCGGGGCTTGACTAAGGCAAGCCTCTAAACACCACAACCCCCAACACATTTTTCGTGATTACAGGTTGCAGGTTGCAAAATTAAAAGAAGTGAAGTTATAGGAGAGTAGTACAAACTGTCAGAATTGCAGATCAGAGAAGAAAATAGAGAGTTGGACTCGGGCGCCCGCTCATTAGTCCTTTGGATCCCGCAACAGGAAAATCTTCAGAACAACAAGAATAGGTTACAGATAAGGTTTCCATATCTTGACAAAAACTATGGCACTGGACTAGGTCACCCGCTCATTAGTCCTTGACCTTTCTGCTTTCTAAACTTCAAAATTTGGTACGCATTTGATTGTCATTTTATATCTTTGTGTGCGATCATTTTCTGTAATTTGTCTGTTTGTTCACGAATTCATGTAATTAGGGTTTTGAGCATAATTGGGCTTAATTAAATAACAAAATCACACAATTCTAATCTTCCCCTATGTTCCAAGTAATAGAAGGCCTATAGTAGGTTCCTTTACTCGGCTAGAAGTCCTTGAATGTTTAGTGGTGAAAGGAGGATCAAGACAAAACACAAACCATAAAAAACAAACCCTCTTCATATTTCACCCTAAACACACATGAAGAACAACTGACACTAGAAAAACTCTGGCTAAGCCCACTCTCCTCAAGATGACACGATCATCATCACTCAGTGAAGCAAACATCTCTGAGAGCCACAACTTCTCTCTGTAGGCATTCCATCAAATGCGCATGTCCTGCAAATCAGAAAACAACTTTAGATTAGATCTTGTCAACTTGCAAAAATCCTAAAAATCGTAAAACTTGCAGAAAATCTCATAAAAAGCATATAAACCATCAAAATTGCAATAAATAAGCTAATACAGTAGTCAAATTAGATCGAAACAGAGTGAAGTAAATGTTTGAAAGCATCAAATTTTGGATAGAAATGATCAGTCAAGGTCACCCCTTTCATCAAACTGGATCTCCCCCTGGGCAACCCATATGTCAGCAAGATCTCCCCCTGGGTGACCCTGTTCCCAGCAAGATCTCCCCTTGGGCGACCCTGTTGTCAACTAGATCTCCCCCTTGGTGACCTACCTGGAAAAAGGGGTGACCCTATGTGGAGATTTGCTAAATGGAAAGTGCTCTAAAATCTCTGTTTCTCAACTGATTTCAGAAAATGAAAGACCGATCCTAGTCTAAACAATGAAACAAAAACAATGCAACAGAAAAAAAACACCAAAAATAGAGAATTTTAAGAGATTTTTCACAAAGTTCAACCTAGGGTTTAGAGAAGGGTTTTTCACTATTTCCGTACCTAATTCTTAGTGGTAGAGGAAGATGCGGCCATCTTCGGGATATCCACAATGATATCTACCCAATGACAGTTCACAAAACTGATTTCGTCGTTGAATCACTCAAATCTCACAAATTTGCTTGCTTTGATTGCCCTTAGCTTAGTTTCTTTTATGCATTCTTAGATTAGTTTTTAGTTTTATGCATCTCTCATGTGTCGTTTTGCATCAATTCATTCCTACAGGTCTCATCGACAAAGGCAAACAACTAGTCAAACTCTAATGAACTATGGTAAGTTTGTCATTTCAGTTTTCATTATTTGTTTTGATATATTCAGATGCCGGGGTAATACTAGTGATTGTAGGTACAACTGCAGGAAAATCAACAAGTAAGGCCTAGTTCAGGAATGGTACCTACTTTTCATGTAGACTACCGTCCCTAAGGGGGCAAATATGTAAGCACAAAAATCACGCACAGCCTCCACGAGGACCCCTATGATGATATATAATCCTTATCACGTACATGTAAGTGTGAAATAACATCCTCTTAGCAGCAATTCTCTTGGTGACGCATCTTTTCTTTTGTCTCATGTTATTTCCCCTTTATCATTTTCTCTCTCTTCATTTTCGACACTTGTCGATTTGCATTTTTTGATCTTTCAACCTTGTTCCTAAGCCTTGTATGCGTCTTGTAGGTGAATTTTCATCTTTCCCCAATGTTTTTCATCTCCACCCCCTAAGAGCCTTCTAGAGGTCCCCCCTAGCCATCTCTCACTTTCAGTTTTTAGTTTCACTCAACCAATCCAAATCTCCCCCTATTATTTCTAGATCTCCCACCTGGAGATCCTGCTTTGCAAGTGGAGATTTGGATTCTTGCACATGACTGACCTATTTTCAGAGGCAGAACCCCTTCTTTTCTCCTCCTCTTCCATCTCCCATCTTGCAAACCAACCCAGGTGCCCTCCTTAGTGGGTCGCCCCTTGGGTGACCATACTGGTGAAAGGGGCGACCTTGTCACGTTTCCATCCATGGAAAAACTCAAGTTTCTAACTCGAAAAAGCTCTGTTTTTGCCTATTTTTCTTTCTGTTTGCATGTATTTTCAAGCCTAATATAGAGTTAGCTATTTCATGCACCCACACATGCATAATTAGATCCATTTCATCTAAAAATAACAACTCATGCATTCCCATGCACTCTTTCTTCTTCACTTCTTGAGTGATAAGCTTTTACTGGGAAAATCACTCCAATTTTAGCCCAGATCACTCTTGAATCCTCTATGTTAACTCTCCAATCTAATTGAGTTAATTCTTCTTCTTTACCTATCATCCCTTCTTCTAACCTATAAATACCCCCCTCCGTTAAGCATAAAGGGAGGCAATTTCATTGTGCACACAGCTCTTGCAAGTTATTGCTCTCCGCATTCAGCATTCTCATGCTCATACAGGACATAGGAGCCTTTTGTTTTGTTCGTTGCTCATCAAGATTTCACATAAAGCTTATCATGTATCCATACACTGCTCAAATCAAGCTGTTGTGCTCATCAATATCTCTCATTGAGCTCTCTTTGAAAAGCTTCTAAAGTTTCTTTTGCTTCTTCTGTCATCTTGTCGCCAAGAGGATTCCCCATTGCTACAAGAGGATGCGAGATTGCCACACAAGGAAATCTGAGGGTAGTGGAGGCTCACAAGTCTTCTTTATTTTAGGTTCCTCTATGCTTTCTGTCAATTGGTAGCGATTAGATAACTAAAATTGCTCTTGGGATCAGTAATCTTATTGCTTTTTCCTTTATAGGATAGTTAGATCTTGCATTCTTAGAGTAATTTGTTTTCATAGTTTAATTCATTTACATGCAATTTCCTTTCATAGATTAAATCATTCCAAGTATTCAAAAAGCCCCAAAAACATAGTTAAATTGCATTAGGTAAATTCACTGTAGCTTGCATTCATTCTTTGATTCCTAGATTAAAAAGCATCTTTCATTCTTTTGATTCCCTTTGCATTGTAGGATGTTGTATGATATTTGAGGGTATGCTGGATTATGATGGATTTATGTGTATGGATTATGATGGATTATTATGATATGGTTTATGATATGCTGATGTGGATATGTATATGATGAATATGTTTATGATGTTATGCAATATGATAGACTAACTTATGTGATGCAGGATAGCACATGTGGTTTTGTGTTTAGGGATGTTATGATATATGGATCATATGATATGGAAATGATCATGTTATGCAGTATGGTTTTGTGATGTTATGATGGATAGATTGTGAGTGATCCAAACAGACATACCTCCTTATTTCTTTGTTCATGTGTTTGATGTTGAAGATCTCTATAGCTGCTCTTCTTTTAATAGGTTTTGAGCCAAATGATGGCATGCTTTTAGGTTACTTTTGATGAGGTCAATAATGGAAAACAATCATTGGACTATGCAATGCAAGGTAGATATCTATTGAGAGCAATTAATTCAAAGGTCTTCTCAAGGAAAATAGTGAAGTTAAGGTATGTTATTTGATATGAAATCTATGTGAAATGATGAAAAATGTAATGATGTGTAAATGGTAAATGGATGAGTGAAAAGATGCTTAGATTAATAAATATACATATGATGATGTAAATATATGCTTAAATTAATAAACATATATTGGAAATGGAATAATGAAAATGCAAATGAGGTGGATAATGAAAATAATATATGCTCATATTAATAAACATATATTACAAATGGATACATGATAATTTAATGAGTGGCCTAATGAAAATGCAGAGTGATGATATGAATAGTATATGCTCAGATTAATAACATATATTAATGAATGAGCTAGAGAGGATGAAATGAGTAATGCAAGTGTATTGTTATGGGGATGTTGTGATTGATTTTTTTGATCATGATACCAAGCTCCTGAAAAAGGTCACGAGAAGAGTTTGAAGTGGGTGGAAGAAATTATATGGTAAGGGAGTGGGGTCTGGTGAATCTTGGAGCAAGAGATATGAGATATATGCATGTATGTGTAGGATAAAGGGGTGATAGTATGTATTACAAAGTTCTACCAATAAATATCGAGTACTACACCAGGGTATGTTGAACTAGGTGACAAGGTATCCATGTGTAGGACTTGACACTATAAACAATAGGATGAACCCATGCATGCCCACAATAGTACAACCTTGTCTAGATGAACGAGGGGGATCCAAAGCATAATCCCTTAGTACACAAAAGATATGAGGAACCTTAGATGCAAAAGGGGGATGATATGCTAGAACCAACCCTACTATTCACAAGATTAAATACTATGGTGGAGTAATGAGAACCTCCCACAAGCACAGCATACGAAAGCACATACTATGCCCCATTCCAGATTGTTCACCACATGCCATGATATAATGAGATCAAGGTATCTTTGAACCAATCCAAAGAATAGGACACAAGATAAAAATCAATAACATGAAGACCGACTGACCCAAAACATACAGCCATTATATCTTTTTCCAAAAATAGATGGAGGATTTGGCGATTCTACCCATTATAGGAAGGATGCATCCATAGGATAGGAATCAGTGGATGATTAAGATAAACTAAATGATAGGCGAGGGGATACAGGCCATTAGTCATGGAAAAGATGATCTAGTAGTTGATGATTTTTTCATGAAAGTGTTATGCTTTGATAAGATGCTTAACAAGTGTATTGTTTGCAGATCAAGTGTAATCAACAAGCTCAGGAGAGTGGGACCATCCAAGCGGGGTTGGATGGGTGCATTGTATGTACCTGCATACTGGACGTATTCTAGACTACCTACATACCCTATATCCATGGGATCAAGGCACATTACGATGCGGGTGGTGATGATATGTAGTTCTGGGTGACTTGATGAAATGGGATGGGGATAGGGTCATATGATTAGATGGGACTAAGTTTAGAGGATGTGGATGTCATTTTTCCAACTATACCATGGTATAAAAACCATAATAGGGAAGAGTGATAGTGGTCGAACCGGTAGAAGTGTCGCTTTTCAAACTACACCATGTATTAAAACCACATGGTAGGGATGGAGGGGACATATAGGATGATATGTGAGTGATGATGGGGGGATGAGATATAGAGTGATGGGAATAGGCAAGGGTTACTTGGTCTTGGATAGGACATAATGTGGGGGAAGAGTGTTCTCAGATCGTATTCAAACTATAAGAACCACGATCCAATGGATGAGTGGTGATTAGGGGTATTAGGTGGCTAAGTGGAGTATGGCAATTGGCAGAATGAAGTGGCAACACATAGACATGATGTTTATGCAAAAACCACTAAAGGAACCAAGGTCTAAGGCGGGTGAGGTAACCAACTGGGTAACATGATGGTGTAAAGATGTGATGTCTATGCAAAAACCATGGGAAGGGACTAGGGTCGGTAAGTAGCGGTAGGTGAGGTGAAGTGGCAGTGCATAGATGTGATGTTTATTTAAAAATCACTAAAGGAACCAAGAGATGGGGGGAAGTTTAGGTGTTAGTGTAGGTGGGAATTCTACTTTTCTGTTATTCACTCTATAAAAATAGAGAGTGAGAGGGGAAATGATAGTAGGGTAAACGGTAAGGGCAAAAATACTCAATTAGGGGAATGGGTGATAGCAGAGGAAAGTGGTAGGCTGTGTAGGAGTTCAGGACAACATTGAGAGGGAGGGTGAATCAGTGTTGTGTAAATTTTCAAATATTTTTGCAAACTTTAACTTTCAAGACATGAAGAAAGAAAGATATCATTGATTTGTTACACATGTGCACATAACTGACAATGAAGGAAGAGAATAAAACCTCATGAGTAAATCATACACACACACAGAGAGAAGATCAATATGAATCATGACACAAGGTTTGTACGAGTGGAAAACCCTCTAGGGGTAGAAAAACCACTCCAAAACTGCCTCACTGGCTTTATCAAAAACCTCATTGATTACAATATTTAGAAGCACCAACTTCAAGGAGCACCAACCCCTAATACAGAACAAACTGAAAAGTGTGCAAGAACTGATTGCCACTCAATCTGATTTGCACCATTACTCAACATGTCTTCTCTGAATTTGCAATCATACTCAATCCAATCTGCTTATCAATTTCATGATCTTTGCATAATCAAATTACCTGATTCACAATACATTCTCAATGTCTTCCTCAGAATTTCATCTTCAATAAAAACCTGAGTCAGCTTATCTTTGCATATGGTCTTCAAACTTCATAAGAATCAATCTGTATCACAAGTTGTATTCAATTCAATTTGCATATTGATTCACATCCATTTCAACTGCATCATCATATCATCTTCATCATTGGTCTGCATTTTATCAACACATTTTCAAGGCACACCAGATGACATAAAATCAAGAAATTAAATATCCTCTCCTAACCTTTCACATTCTCTACATACATATTTTTTCAATCTGAGCACTTATATCTTTTTAATTATCCCTGCATCAAAAATTATATCTCCACAAAAAAATTAGTTCCAAAAACTCTTCATACTCCTCTGACCCTTTTCTAAGATCCATTTTCCTCTTCTCATAAAATAAAAATCTCTTTATCTTCACAACAAAATAAGTCTTCAATAAAATCATTATGCCCGTACAAATTCAATCTACAAAAATAACTCTTCACAAATTTGATAATCAAACTTCTCTACAATAAAAAATCTTCTTCATTTTTCATTCTCCTGCAATAAAACTTCAAATCAATCTGCAAAGAAGAATTCTCTTTATGAATGATCTTCATCCATCTTTTATCTTCCTCTATAAATATCTTCACCAAAAAAAATTACATTCGGATTCTGTAAAACCATCTGTATGAGCTCTTAAAAAGATAAAAAATCTTTATACAATATTACATTCCCTAATAAGAAAAACACTTTCCCTTTTCTTTTAGCACATGAGATGAATTTTAAATAAGAAATAAATCTCTTAAAAATAAACTCCTTAAAATCTTGTAAAATCCACTAACCTACCCACCATTTGCTCAATGCATAATTAGAAATTGCTTTTTAATGTCATAAAAATGACATAAGGAGGGGCCGACCACTTAGTGGTTTAAAACTATGTTTCCCAAACGTTTAAACAAGGCTATGAACATAGCTTGTTCGAACACCTTTTTGACTTTTTGGTGCTCATGTCATTTTAACCAAAGACCATCGAATATGCTTATGAAAAATTTAAACTAAACCAACAATATTCATTTCCCGCTTCGGCTTCATAAGGTTTTTTTTGCCCATTCACATATGAATGAGACCAATTTCATCGGTGATAAGGAGAGGAGGGGCCGGTAGCCCAATGACACTCTAACGCTTTAGGTTGCCACTTAAGTAGCCCGTGACCTGTGCAACAGGTCAATGCCTTTTAAAAACAAAAAGTGCTTTTATTATGATGTGCATCAAAAAACACTTAAAGACATTTACACAAGCACTTCAAAGATGAACTTTTTAGCATTGAACTCTGATTATTTAGCATTGAATTCTGCTGTTAAATCTCTGTGGCTTAGGGTTACTAAGAAGAATGTTTAAACTTAGTAAGAAGAAAGCATCATACCAACCTCCATGAGCATCATTGAAACTATGAATACCTTAAGTGATAATAAACAAACTTTCTACAAAACTTTGGTGTCTAACATCTATTCCCCTGATGTGATCACTCTTGATGTTGTGTTGTTCTCTTGATGTTAATCATATTTAAGAAACATTTGAAATGAGAGTCAAACTTCTTCTGAGAAAATGAAACTTTTTGACATCCTGACATAATATCATCTCCATCTTTTTGAAGCAGTTGAAGCAACCAACACAACTGAGATCCTTGTATGAAGAAGCTCTTGATTATTATTGACAGAATAAGACTTGGAGATTTCTAAACCATCTTCTTTAAGTGATGCCTCCTGTTGGAGCATGAAGAAAGTAACTCCAAACAACATGAAATCATAGCATGAAGCATAACAACATATGAGTGTCATGATTCTCTCATGGCATGATCATCAAGGCTGACTGAGAACATTGCAAATTCAATTTCCTTCCAACTGTGATAAATGAAGAATAACCATTGTCATGTACACCATAACACTCTTGAAGCACTTGTCCCAACACTTGCCTCAACATGACTCAACATGAGGATCATAAGTACACATCATATCAACAAGTATAACCTTTGATCTGTGTTCCCCATGAAGTATTAATGAGTACATCTGCAAAGCATCCTACTTGACACCTTTTTGTCATCAATGACAATCAGTCACTATCAATCTCCCCCTTTCTCATTGATGGCAAAACTACCTGATGCACTTTTTCTTTCTCCCCCTTTTTGACATCTGATGACAAAGACATAAATCTATTCTCTCCCCCTGTGTTGAAGTACACAAACAAATCACTGGTCATAAATATCACTGGCAACCACAATATTCTTTGATGAACAATTTTGTAGGAAGAAATCATGAAAACTCCTCATCACACAGTTCCCAATGCAAGATGTCAAGATGACCATTTTTTATAAGGCCTTTATTTGCCTCTGCTTTGATGAAATACAAGACTCACCATCAATGTCATAAGAAACTATAGCTTGAAGCTCATACCTGATACCACTTCAAAACTAGAGCCACACAAATTGAACATACCTTTCTGAACCATATTAATGAGGAAGACCAATAAAGAACATGTCAAATTATTACACCAATGATCACTTCTAAATGAACATTCATTGTGCAACCAAGAAAGAAGATCATCCTCCTACACAAGATACCTTTTTGCAACTCAATGTCAAATCTGATATATATATTGCAATCAACAAGAATTAATGCCTCTTTATTCTATAATCCAAAACAACCAATTAATATCTTCTTGCAACAACACTTTCCAAAACCAAATTATTCAATATCAACAAACTCTTTGTGAACTAAACTTTTGAACATCCTTTCAACATCATGTATGCACCAAGAACCACTAAACATGTCACTCATCATGAACACCTGTATTATAGACATACACTGAAACTCAATATCATCAAAAACTTCATATCAATCATTATCAGACAAGCATGATAAATAAAACAAGATCATCACATTGATAAGCATCAACTAATCTCCTCCTATAACTTCTTGGGGATAAATGATAGGACAAGAACAACTCCCCCTCACATCATGCTATCAATTATTCAAATGATGATGTAACTTGTGCAAGATACACAAGTTCAAGATTTTCCTTCTCATTACTTTCTTTCTGCTTCCAAATTTTCAAAGGTTCTTTCTTTCTCCAAACCTTGATACCTTCTTTTCTTTTTAACTTTTTCAAATCAAGTGAAGCATACATTCTGTAACTTTGTGCTTTGTGTCCAAGAGTATTGTAACTATAACAAACTATGTCAAAATCATAATCAAATGAATGATAGTAGCTTTTTGACATCCTTTGAACATTTATGATATGCTTCCATGCAGGATCAAACCTTTTATTCATTTTGCAAATTCTTTGTGTCTGACCAATATTATTGCACTTGTAACAAACAATATCAGTATTTCTTCTGCAATTAACTGATTTGTGTCCAAATTGATTACAAGTATAACAATAACCATTAAATGAATAGTTATACATGTACATGTATGCTTGTCTTATAGCAGCAGGTTTTTTGAAATTCCTTCTTTGATTGTACAGAAATTCATCTCTAGTTTTATGTTCAGCTTCTGATTTCTTTTTGTCTTCAGGAGCAATAGCATGAAGATCAATTTTCTTTCTGGGAGTTTCTCTAGCTTTTGAACACTCTCCTTCAAATGCTAAACTAGTAGTATCCTTATGATGCTTCTGTTTGCCCAACAACTCATGCAACTTGTTTGAGCTATCTTCAAACACTTCATATTTCTTAGATAAAGCCTTGAGACCATCATACTCTTTTCTTAGATTGATAATATCACCTTCTAATTTCATATTCTCAATCCTTCTAACTTCAAGGTCAGATTTTGAAACATCTGTTATCCGCTTTGCTTCCTCGACTTCTGTCTTCAAACTGACAATCAATTTGTCTGATTCACTTGTTTGATTCTTCAAGTCTACAATCAGGTTTCTAGCATCTTCAAGATTTGTAAGAGCTTTGTCTTTTAAATCTCTTTCTTGTTGCAGCTGCAACATTAATTTTTGGTTCTCCTTCTTATAATTCTTGAGCTCACTCAGATCATATATAAGCTCTCCTTCCATATCAATCTCACAATCTTGTTCATCATATTCTTGATCATCATCACTTATGATGTTAGCTTCTTCTGAATCTGATTGGGCTTCAACTTCTTCATGTGATTGCCTTCCTTCATGGTCACTTTTATTAGACACCAAATTGTCCTCTTCTTTATCATTACCTTGATAAATTCTTATCAATTCTTTCCAGACATCCTGAGTTGTTTCACACTGTACAACTTTACAAGAAACATCATTAGATAAACCAGATAAAATAATCTTCTTGGCTATATGATTGCATTCAAGAGCCTCTTTGTTATTTGCAGAGTTAGAATATCCATTCTCAACAGACATCCATATATCATATCCTAAAGAGGATAAATAGATTTGCATTCTCATATGCCAAACTAAAACATCTGAACCATTAAACAAAGGAACTCTAGAAAACTCTTTAACTGATTCAACTTGTGAAGCATCTTTATCAACTGTTTGAACATTAACACCAAAATTTGATATAGATGATGTCTTTTGACCTGAATGAAGCTTGACATTTCTCATGTTCTTATTTCTTCTGCACTTACCCGTTGAAGTCCACACACAAGACCTACCCAAGCTGATCAAGCTTCAAAAGGGAACTTGGCTCTGATACCAATTGTAGGAGTTCAGGACAACACTGAGACGGGGGGTGAATCAGTGTTGTGTAAATTTTCAAATCTTTTTGTAAACTTTAACTTTCAAGACATGAAGAAAGAAAGATATCATTGATTTGTTACACATGTGCACATAACTAACAATGAAGGAAGATAATAAAACCTCATGAGTAAATCATACACACACATAGAGAGAAGATCAATATGAATCATGACACAAGGTTTGCACGAGTGGAAAACCCTCCAGGGGTAGAAAAACCACTCCAAAACTACCTCACTAGCTTTATTAAAAACCTCACTGATTACAATATTTAGAAGCACCAACTTCAAGGAGCACCAACCCCTAATTCATTTAGAAGCACCAACTTCAAGGAGCACCAACCCCTAATATAGAACAAATTGCAAAGTGTGCAAGAAGTGATTGCCACTCAATCTGATTTGCACCATTACTCAACATGTCTTCTCTAAATTTGTAATCATACTCAATCCAATCTGCTTATTAATTTCATGATCTCTGCATAATCAAATTACCTGATTCACAATACATTCTCAATGTCTTCCTCAGCATTTCATCTTCAATAAAAACCTAATTCAGTTTATCTTTGCATATGGTCTTCAAACTTCATAAGAATCAATCTGTGTCACAAGTTGTATTCAATTCAATTTGCATATTGATTCACATCCATTTCAACTGCATCATCATATCATCTTCATCATTGGTCTACATTTTATCAACACATTTTCAAGGCACACCAGATGACATAAAATCAAGAAATTAAATATCATCTCCTAACCTTTCACATTCTCCGCATACATATTTTTTCAATCTGAGCACTTATATCTTTTTAATTATCCCTGCATCAAAAATTATATCTCCACAAAAAAATTAGTTCCAAAAACTCTTCATATTCCTCTGACCCTTTTCTAAGATCCATTTTCCTCTTCTCATAAAATAAAAATCTCTTTATCTTCTCAACAAAATAAGTCTTCAATAAAATCATTATGCCCATACAAATTCAATCTACAAAAATAACTCTTCACAAATTTGACAATCAAACTTCTCTACAATAAAAAATCTTCTTCATTTTTCATTCTCCTGCAATAAAACTTCAAATCAATCTGCAAAGAAGAATTCTCTTTATGAATGATCTTCATCCATCTTTTATCTTCCTCTATAAATATCTTCACAAAAAAAAATTACATTCGGATTCTGTAAAACCATCTGTATGAGCTCTTAAAAAGATAAAAAATCTTTATACAATATTACATTCCCTAATAAGAAAAACACTTTCCCTTTTCTTTTAGCACATGAGATGGATTTTAAATAAGAAATAAATCTCTTAAAAATAAACTCCTTAAAATCTTGTAAAATCCACTAACCTGCCCACCGTTTGCTCAATGCATAATTAGAAATTACTTTTTAATGTCATAAAAATGACATAAGGAGGGGCCGACCACTTAGTGGTTTAAAACAATGTTTCCCAAACATTTAAACAAAGCTATGAACATAGCTTGTTCAAACACCTTTTTGACTTTTTGGTGCTCATGTCATTTTAACCAAAGACCATCGAATATGCTTATGAAAAATTTAAACTAAACCAACAATATTCATTTCCCGCTCGGGCTTCATAAGGTTTTTTTTGCCCATTCACATATGAATGAGACCGATTTCATCGGTGATAAGGAGAGGAGGGGCCGGTAGCCCAATGACACTCTAACCCTTTAGGTTGCCACTAAAGTGGCTCGTGACCTATGCAACAGGTCAATGCCTTTTAAAAACAAAAAGTGCTTTTATTATGATGTGCATCAAAAAACACTTAAAGACATTTACACAAGCACTTCAAAGATGAACTTTTTAGCATTGAACTCTGATTATTTAGCATTGAATTCTGCTATGAAATCTCTGTGGCTTAGGGTTACTAAGAAGAATGTTTAAACTTAGTAAGAAGAAAGCATCATACCAACCTCTATGAGCATCATTGAAACTATGAATACCTTAAGTGATAATAAACGAACTTTTTGCAAAACTTTGGTGTCTAACATCTATTCTCCTAATGTGATCACTCTTGATGTTGTGATCTGTTCTCTTGATGTTAATCATATTTAAGAAACATTTGAAATGAGAGTCAAACTTCTTCTGAGAAAATGAAACTTTTTGACATCCTGACATAATATCATCTCCATCTTTTTGAAGCAGTTGAAGCAACCAACACAACTGAGATCCTTGTATAAAGAAGCTCTTGATTATTACTAACAGAATAAGACTTGGAGATTTCTAAACCATCTTCTTTAAGTGATGCCTCCTGTTGGAGCATGAAGAAAGTAACTCCAAACAACATGAAATCATAGCATGAAGCATAACAACATATGAGTGTCCTGTAACAACATATGAGTGTCCTGATTCTCTCATGGCATGATCATCAAGGCTGACTGAGAACATTACAAATCCCATTTCCTTCCAACTGTGATAAATGAAGAATAACCATTGTCATGTACACCATAACACTCTTGAAGCACTTGTCCCAACACTTGCCTCAACATGACTCAACATGAGTATCATAAGTGCACATCATATCAACAATAAGTATAACCTTTGATCTATGTTCCCCATGAAGTATTAATGAGTACATCTGCAAAGCATCCTACTTGACACCTTTTTGTCATCAATGACAATCAGTCACCATCAATCTCCCCCTTTGTCATTGATAGAAAAACTACCTGATGCACTTTTTCTTTCTCCCCCTTTTTGACATCTAATGACAAAGACACAAATCTATTTTCTCCCCCTGTGTTGAAGTACACAAACAAATCACTGGTCACAAATATTATTGGCAACCACAATATTCTTTGATGAACAATTTTGTAGGCAAAAATCATGAAGACTCCTCATCACACAGTTCCCAACGCAAGATGCCAAGATGACCATTTTTTATAAGACCTTTATTTGCCTCTGCTTTGATGAAATACAAGACTCACCATCAATGTCATAAGAAACTATAGCTTGACGCTCATACCTGATACCACTTCAAAACTAGAGCCACACAATTTGAACATACCTTTCTGAACCATATTAATGAGGAAGACCAACAAAGAACATGTCAAATTATTACACCAATGATCACTTCTAAATGAACATTCATTCTGCAACCAAGAAAGAAGATCATCCTCCTGCACAAGATACCTTTTTGCAACTCAATGTCAAATCTGATATATATATATTGCAATCAACAAGAATTAATGCCTCTTTATTCTATAATCCAAAACAACCAATTAATATCTTCTTGCAACAACACTTTCCAAAACCAAATTATTCAATATCAACAAACTCTTTGTGAACTGAACCTCTGAACATCCTTTCAACATCATGTATGCACCAAGAACCACTAAACATGTCACTCATCATGAACACTTGTATTATCGACATACACTGAAACTCAATATCATCAAAAACTTCATATCAATCATTATCAAACAAGCATGATAAATAAAACAAGATCATCACATTGATAAGCATCAACTAATCTCCTCCTGTAACTTCTTGGGGATAAATGATAGGACAAGAACAACTCCCCCTCACATCATGCTATAAATTATTCAACTGATGATGTAACTTGTGCAAGATACACAAGTTCAGGATTTTTCTTCTCATTACTTTCTTTTTGCTTCCAAATTTTCACAGGTTCTTTCTTTCTCCAAACCTTGATACCTTCTTTTCTTTTTAACTTTTTCAAATCAAGTGAAGCATACATTCTGCAACTCTGTGCTTTGTGTCCAAGAGTGTTGCAATTATAACAAACTATGTCAAAATCATAATCAAATGAATGATAGTACCTTTTTGACACCCTTTGAAAATTTATGATATGCTTCCATGCAGGATCAAACCTTTTATTCATTTTGCAAATTCTTTGTGTGTGACCAACATTATTGCACTTGTAACAAACAATATCAGTATTTCTTCTGTAATTAACTGATTTGTGTCCAAATTGATTACAAGTATAACAATAACCATTAAATGAATAGTTATACATGTACATGTATGCTTGTCTTATAGTAGCAGGTTTTCTGAAATTCCTTCTTTAATTATGCACAAATTCATCTCTGGTTTTATGTTTAACTTCTGACTTCTTTTTTTCTTCAGGAACACTAGCATGAAGATCAATTTTCTTTCTGGGAGTTTCTCTGGCTTTTGAACACTCTCCTTCAAATGCTAAACCAGTAGCATACTTATGATGCTTCTGTTTGCCCAACAACTCATGCAACTTGTTTGAGCTATCTTCAAAAACTTCATATTTCTTAGATAAAGCCTTGAGACCATCATACTCTTTTCTTAGATTGATAATATCACCCTCTAATTTCATATTCTCAATCCTTTTAACTTCAAGGTCAGATTTTGAAACATCTGTTATCCTCTTTGCTTCCTCGACTTCTGTCTTCAAACTGACAATCAATTTGTCTGATTCACTTGTTTGATTCTTCAAGTCTACAATCAGGTTTCTAGCATCTTCAAGATTTGTAAGAGCTTTGTCTTTTAAATCTCTTTCTTGTTGCAGCTGCAACATTAATTTCTGGTTCTCCTTCTTATAATTCTTGAGCTCACTCAGAGCATATATAAGCTGTCCTTCCATATCAATCTCACAATCTTGTTCATCATATTCCTGATCATCATCACTTATGATGTTAGCTTCTTCTGAATCTGATTGGGCTTCAACTTCTTCATGTGATTGCCTTCTTTCATGGTCACTTTTATTAGACACCAAATTGTCCTCTTCTTTATCATTACCTTGATAAATTCTTATCAATTCTTTCCAAACATCCTGATAAGAATTTAAACAAAGGAACTCCAGAAAACTCTTTCACTGATTCAACTTGTGAAGCATCTTTATCAACTGTTTGAACATTAACACCTAAATTTGATATGGATGATGTCTTTTGACCTGAATGAAGCTTGACATTTCTCATGTTCTTATTTCTTCTGCACTTACCCATTGAACTCCACACACAGACCTACCCAAGCTGATCAAGCTTCAAAAGGGAACTTGGCTCTGATACCAATTGTAGGAGTTCAGGACAACACTGAGATGAGGGGTGAATCAGTGTTGTGTAAATTTTCAAATCCTTTTGCAAACTTTAACTTTCAAGACATGAAGAAAGAAAGATATCATTGATTTGTTACACATGTGCACATAACTGACAATGAAGAAAGATAATAAAACCTCATGAGTAAATCATACACACACATAGAGAGAAGATCAATATGAATCATGACACAAGGTTTGCATGAGTGGAAAACCCTCCAGGGGTAGAAAAACCACTCCAAAACTGCCTCACTGGCTTTATCAAAAACCTCACTGATTACAATATTTAGAAGCACCAACTTCAAGGAGCAGCAACCCCTAATTCATTTAGAAGTACCAACTTCAAGGAGCACCAAGCCCTAATATAGAACAAACTGCAAAGTGTGCAAGAAGTGATTGCCACTCAATCTGATTTGCACCATTACTCTGTTGGCAAGAGACACTATATGGATTCGTGATTGTTGTCATTGATGGCATCAAAGTTCATCCCACACATCCGCAGGACATGATATGTCTCTACTAGAAGTCAGAGTGAAGAATGTTGTGGTCCAGTAAACAAGAACAGAGCATATGGCGAGGTCCGGTAAACAAGAACAGAGCATATGACGAGGTCCGACAGACAGGTCCGGATCTCTCAGAGGAAGTATCCTGGTGAAGTGTGGATTTGGGGAAGTCAAGAGGACTACCTTAAGTAATAGATTCCAAGGATTTAGCCTCCGCTGATAGATGAGGAAAAAGATATGAATACTTGAGAATTGGATTCCTGATTGACAGTATGAACAGAGGAAGAACTGACTGGCAGAATATCAGACATTATTCTGGATGTGTTACTGATGTTGGTAAAGGTTATGAAGGCATGAATTATGTTTGGCTAACATGATTAATGATTTCCACAAGTATATCCTTGATCCGCAATACTTGGTAAGCAAGGATTCAACCGACAAATCAGAGTTTGTGAAAAGATAGACTATTCTGGATGCTGACTTGAAGGGTGATGAAATCACTTGTGTGGATATATATACAAGATGGATTTAGTTGTGAGAGTTGTTGTTGTTGTTAGGGATGTGCGAATAAAAGCAGAAGATCAGAGTAGAAGCAGTAAGGAAGGTCCGGTATGTGAAAGGAAAGCAGCATAAGAGAAGAGCAAAGATGAAGTGCAACAGATCAATGTACTAAGCCTAACTGGAACTGCACTCCAGCATATGTAGATGCTCCAAATAAGTTCAAGTATTGTATAACACTCCTTTTGTAGACAGTGAGTCTCTTGTAGGCAGTGTGCCTCTTGTGAATAGTGTGCTCAGGCAATGAGCCCTAATTGGCAAGTGCCATTTTGTATTTCCATTCTTCTAACAGAGAATACAATCTTGGGTTAATCACCCTGTGGTTTTCTCCCTTAACAAGGTTTCCCCGTCAAAAATATTGTGTCATGTGTATCTCCATTTCATGGTTATGTTTTCTTATTTGAATTAATGTTGCATTGATTAATAAGAAAGTTCAAAAAGTAGAAATAATTAGGATAACTGATTCACCCCCCTCTCAGTTATCAACAATTGGTATCAGAGCCAAGTTCCTCCTAACAGAGTCTAATAGCTTGAGGGATATCTGGGAATCCAAATGGATGCATATGGTTTAAGGGAGCAACTCAAGATAGCCCTTGATGATCTTGAACAGTTAAACTCTGAAGTCAATGAATTAAAGGAAAGACTCAAACAGGCTGATGATTTCATGAGAGAACTAAAAGACAAATTAAGTCTCTCTATGAAAAAGAGAAAGGAGTTGCTTGAACAATTGGCAAGTCAAGGTGAAGCAAATGTTGCAAATGAAGAGCTGAAGGAGAAAACCAAATTATGTGAAAAGTTATCAAAAGAAATCATTATGGTAAGACATGAAATGGAATCAGGAGTTATGAAGTTTACCCAAGAAGTTGAAGAGAAAAGAAAAACTAAAGATGATCTAAGACAATCCCTCAAAGAGAAATCACAAGATTGCTGCTAGATGGATAGAATTATCAGACATCTTGAATCTGATCTTGAAGATGCTAAAGATAATGATAAAAAAATTGAGGATCAAATTGTCTCTCTCAAAAGGGATCTTCAAACAACAAATGAATATAAAGAGAAATTCAAGATAATTTCTGCTCAACTTGAAGTTCTTCTTGGAAGTCAAAAGAGGGTAGATGACAAGTGTGGTTTGGGATATGAGAAAGGAGAAAGCTCCGGATCCGGTCAGAAGAATTTTGGATCAGAAAATCCAAGGAACAGGCCTAGAAGACCTCCGGTAAGACAGCCTAATGCTCAAAGATATCCATCCTTCAATGGATACTACCACAACTACAATAACTTTGGTCATAAAGCCAATCAGTGCAGAAAGAGAATGAATCAGACTAATTCATCCTTCTCCGGATAGTGTTTCAACTGCAAAAGGTATGGTCACAAATCTCATGAATGCAGAAGTATGCAAATGAACAAATCATTCAATGGTAGATGCTTTGCATGCAATAGAATAGGTCATATGGCTAATCAATGCAGATCAACAGGAAATCAGCCAAGTATGCAAAGAAATGTTGTTTGCCAAATCTACAATAGATCCGGTCATAGTGCAAAATTCTGTAGAAGCAAGAATCAGGACAAAAGAGGTCTGGTATATCATAATCAGAATCAAGATAAGGGTAAACAAAAGGTGAATACGGATGAAGTTAAAAGTGAGATGAAAAAGATTTGGGTAAAGAAAAGTACAGAGAATGTAGAGGTTAGATCCACACTAGACTCTGGTGCTAATATTCCTTCCAGAAATTAAAAGGTGAGCTCTGGCTCAGGGGGAGACACAAAGAAAAACCTTGTTCCCCCAACCAGTCAATTGGTGCCGGAACTGGCACAAGAAGAGTTGCGGATTGAAGAGTTCATAAGGGAAACATCCAAACAAACTATGGTGAAGATTTGGAAGATCCAAATGATGTTTAAAGATCAGGATTGATCCAGTTCTTCAAGTCATCCAAATAAGGCAAACTGGAATAACTTAGGTCAAGCATTTATTGCAACCTGACATTAGGGTTTGCGGAGCAATATAAGGGTTCTTTCATCAATCACTTGTTCATTCTGCATTCAAGAAGAAACGAAAAGGAGCTCTGTAACAACTTCTCCCAAAGATCAAGATGATTCTTCATACAGCTCAATCTGAATTTCATCATGTGTGCCCTAAACAGCGTAAAAGGTATTCCTCATTCTTGATATCTTTTAGTAAAATTCCTTGATGATGGCTACTCCAAATATAGTAAAGATTTCTAATATACCTCACCCCATATTTAAGAAGCATCCATACAAATCCTTGGAGGTAGATCCCCTAGGAGCCTTCTCTAGTGTTTCGCATGACGTTTTGCACACAGAAGACATTAGGGTTTACATACATGCAAATATTGAAGAGTTTGAGGAATTCAGACTAAGAGACATCTATCACAAACAATTGATAGATGATGCTTTTGAGCTTAAACCAGAATATAAGGGCATCCAGGAGAAGCATTTTGATCAGTTCATTCATTTCCCCTGCTTTGAAGAAGATGAATGGGTCTGGTATGTATTGAGTAGGGTACATGATAACTTCCTCTGGCTGAACAGACCTTGCAAGATCACTAAGGAGGCAATTAGGGCAGTAACTGGTTTATACTCCTCTGGAGGGATACCTGTCCTCAAATCTGTCAAAAATGACATTGTAACTAAGGCCACCGGATCAAAATTTGATAAAAGGGCAATGACCATTGAAGATATTACTGACCCGAATGTCAAGTTTGCATCTATGATAATAAGGATACAAGATATATCACTCCAGTAGGGAGAATTCAGTATCTGGAACTGCAGTATATACTGCCTATGAGATGCTGAGGAAGAATACAGAATATGATCTCTGTGAACTTCTTTTGAGCCAATTAATGGAAAACATACAGAAGATAAAAAGGGACAAGAAGAACTCCTTTAAATATGGTGGACTAATATTATGTCTATTTTTCTACTTCATAAATGAGCTGCCCGGATCCAATGGATGGGTATGGCAAAATGACAGACCGGTTGCCATCCAAATCAGAGACTATTTGCATGCGCTAGGGGATGCCAAAGCAAGAAATATAGCCCTGTGGGGATATTTCAAGAATTTTCAGAACATGATGCATGCAAGAGAAAGGATTCCCCAGTCTCTTGTTGAGAAATACAAAGACAGTTTGTTTTATGGTAGAAACTAATCAGTGCCTAATGGAGGCAATAGAACCAAGAACTGTATGGATCATGCCCATGGGGTATGAGGTTGATGAACAAATTGTGGAGCTGCATGTTCAACACATGCTAAGTCAGCCAAAGGATCCAAAGGCAGAAAGGTTTGGGACCTTTGAGGAGCTGAGTGTAAAGATTCATGTGGAACTCAGAGAACCAAAAATCAAGAGGAAGGTGAGAAAAGAAGTAGAACATGTTGCCAAAGGCCTTGGCATCTCAAAGGAGGCACTTGATGCCCACAGGAAAAAGATGGAAAGGGCTGAGGAAGAGAAGAAAGAAAAGGAAAGCAAGAAAAGTGCTCCGGTAGAAACCTCCACTCGGTCTAGATCATCGAAGAAATCTACACCTGTCACTGCCAAAAGCTCAAGGGCATCTAAACCGGAAGCAAGATCATCCGATAAAACAGAGAAAAGAACCAAGGCTAAGGCCACAAGGTCTTATGCGAGTCAAAAGGATGAAGAAGAGACTGAATCTGATGAGGGGATAAAGGAAATAAAGAAGCAGAAGAAGAAAGGATCTGGTGAACCTTCCACAGGTCAAGACAAGGAAGAAATGGCAGAGGAATTTGTTGAAAAGCCCACCTTGTCTTTAGAAAGTGTAATCAAATCAATCACTGTGGATGGAAACCTTTAACCAATGGCTGAATTCTATGATGATTATAATGAGGTTGACCAAAAGATCTTGCAAGAAGCTGTAGTTAGGTATCTGAACATATATAATAAGGCTTTCATTGAAATTATATCTCTTATTCCTAAGAGCCTAGAAAAGGAGTTAGAAATGAGAAAGACTAATGCCATGGCAAAAGACCTTAAGATCCGGGAACAGATAGCTATTCAGTTATATCCTTCAATTGATCCTAAGACAATGAATATGGTATTCAAAGATTGCAAGGATGAGTTCAGGAGCAAAGCCAGGATGAATCAGCTAATGCTTGGTGAAACTAACAAAGTGGCAAAAGAGACTGAAGAGATCCTCTGGAAGGCCTTCAAAAGATTTAATCTTCCTATTATAGAGGACTTGGGTACTGATCCCTCGGCTACAAATGTTGCAGAAGAATCTACTGAGAAAATGACAGAAGAGGTAGGCCCTAAACAAACTAACATTTCTCCTCTGATTTCACCTACAGTCTCCAGATCTAAAGGAGAAGAAAAGATACAGGAGAAAGAAGCAGAGGCGAAGGGAAAAGAAGATACCAGTGGTAAGAATACAGAAGAAGAGAAGAAACATTTGTCTTTGGCAAGAGACACTACAAAAACTGTTCAAGAATTCCTGAACAAGGAAACAATGGAGATTGATGAACCAGAGCTTCTAAAAGGACTGTTTAATTTTGATTCTCTTTCTCCAATACAGACAATGAAGATAGCTTCATTTGCTAATGCAAAGGCTAAAGAAAAACTCCTAAAGTCTCACATGGAAGACTGTGAGCTTATAGAGGCTGCTTTCGGAGTGCTAGAAAAGATTATGCCATCATTTCAGAAAGATCCCACAGCCTCATCATCTGGTAATCTCAAGACTCTAGTCAATAGTGTTAGCACACATTTTGATTCACTAGAGAAGTCAGCAGAAGATAAGGTCTGGAAGAAATTTCTTGCAAAATGATTATTAGAGGTACAAGGGTTGATAAGTAATGATAGGAAAAATATGAATATTAGAATAAAGAGCTTAGAAAATGCTCTTAAAGATGGTGGGGAAGTATACAAATTTTGTTTATCTTGGTCCAAAGCAACATTGGACATTGAGAATAAAGTAAAAGAACAGGAGGACAAACTAACAAATCTATCAAAGAAATTTGATCCTCTCTCATCCTCCATAATAAATCAAGAATGCCAGACTATTGCAGTCTTGAATGAAATCAAAAAGCTGGAGAAGGAAAAGAAAAATAGAAAAAGCAGGTTGAGTGAGCTCAGAGGGATAATTATCCCTAAGTTAGAGGCCATGCATGAGGCCATAAAAGAAGCTCAAATCACAGCCCAGACAAATGACCCAACAGATCTAAAAAGGGCATATGCGTTTGCATTTCTATTGAGCGGTCATATATCAATTTTGGACAGAATGAAGTAAAGTTGGGCTACAGAATTCATTCAATTGAAAACAACTTTTGCAGACATTTTTCAGTTTATGTGAGTATGTACTATGCGGCTAAGTATAGTTAAATTTTTAAAAATTTTGATGTGCGGACCCTACCCTTTGCCATTGATGTCAAAGGGGGAGTGAGGAGCAGTGAAAAATAAGGAATCCAACTAAGGGGGAGCTCCAGAATATGTATATAAAAATAGAGCATTAGCCAAGGGGGAGCATAGTGTAAACGCTTAGTCATTTTTCACTAAGTGTTGCCATCAATGCCAAAGGGGGAGATTGTTGGCAAGAGACACTATATGGATTCATGATTGTTGTCATTGATGGCAACAAAGTTCATCCCACACATCCGCAGGACATGATATGTCTCTACCAAAAGTCAAAGTGAAGAATGTTGTGGTCCAGTAAACAAGAACAGAGCATATGGCGAGGTCCGGTAAACAAGAACAGAGCATATGACGAGGTCTGACAGACAGGTCCAGATCTCTCAGAGGAAGTATCCTGGTGAAGTGTGGATTTGGGGAAGTCAAGAGGACTACTTTAAGTAATAGATTCCAAGGATTTAGCCTCCGGTGATAGATGAGGAAAAAGATATGAATACTTGAGTATCAGATTCCTGATTGACAGTATGAACAGAGGAAGAACTGACTGGCAGAACATCAGACATTATTCCAGATGTGTTACTGATGTTGGTAAAGGTTATGAAGGCATGGATTATGTTTGGCCGACATGATTAATGATTTCCACAAGTATATCCTTGATCCGCAATACTTGGTAAGCAAGGATTCAACCGATAGATCAGAGTTTGTGAAAAGATAGACTATTCCGGATGCCGACTTGAAGGGTGATGAAATCACTTGTGTGGATATATATACAAGATGGATTTAGTTGTGAGAGTTGTTGTTGTTAGGGATGTGCGAATAAAAGTAGAAGATCAGAGTAGAAGCAGTAAGGAAGGTCTGGTATGTGAAAGGAAAGCAGCATAAGAGAAGAGCAAAGATGAAGTGCAGCAGATCAATGTACTGAGCCTAACCAGAACTGAACTCCAGCATATGTAGATGCTCCAAATCAGTTCAAGTATTGTATAACACTCCTTTTGTAGACAGTGAGTCTCTTGTAGGCAGTGTGCCTCTTGTGAGCAGTGTGCTCGGGCAGTGAGCCCTAATTGGCAAGTGCCATTTTGTATTTCCATTCTTCTAACAGAGAATACAATCTTGGGTTAATCACCCCGTGGTTTTCTCCCTTAACAGGGTTTCCACATCAAAAATATTGTGTCATGTGTATCTTCATTTCATGGTTATGTTTTCTTATTTGAATTAATGTTGCATTGATTAATAAGAAAGTTCAGAAAGCAGAAATAATTAGGATAACTGATTCACCCCCCCTCTCAGTTATCAACATACTCAACATGTCTTCTCTAAATTTGCAATCATACTCAATCCAATCTACTTATCAATTTCATGATCTCTGCATAATCAAATTACCTGATTCACAATACATTCTTAATGTCTTCCTCAGCATTTCATCTTGAAAAAAAACCTGAGTTAGTTTATCTTTGCATATGGTCTTCAAACTTCATAAGAATCAATTTGTATCACAAGTTGTATTCAATTCAATTTGCATATTGATTCACATCCATTTTAACTGCATCATCATATCATCTTCATCATTGGTCTGCATTTTATCAACACATTTTCAAGGCACACCATATGACATAAAATCAAGAAATTAAATATCCTCTCCTAACCTTTCACATTCTTTGCATACATATTTTTTCAATCTGAGTACTTATATCTTTTTAATTATCCCTGCATCAAAAAATATGTCTCCACAAAAAAATTAGTTCCAAAAACTCTTCATATTCCTCTGACCCTTTTCTAAGATCCATTTTCCTCTTCTCATAAAATAAAAATCTCTTTATCTTCTCAACAAAATAAGTCTTCAATAAAATCATTATGCCCGTACAAATTCAATCTGCAAAAATAACTCTTCACAAATTTGACAATCAAACTTCTCTACAATAAAAAATCTTCTTCATTTTTCATTCTCCTGCAATAAAACTTCAAATCAATCTGCAAAGAAGAATTCTCTTTATGAATGATCTTCATCCATCTTTCATCTTCCTCTATAAATATCTTCACCAAAAAAAATTACATTCGGATTCTATAAAACCATCTGTATGAACTCTTAAAAAGATAAAAAAATCTTTATACAATATTACATTCCCTAATAAGAAAAACACTTTCCCTTTTCTTTTAGCACATGAGATGGATTTTAAATAAGAAATAAATCTCTTAAAAATAAACTCCTTAAAATCTTGTAAAATCCACTAACCTACCCACCGTTTGCTCAATGCATAATTAGAAATTACTTTTTAATGTCATAAAAATGACATAAGGAGGGGCCGACCACTTAGTGGTTTAAAACTATGTTTCCCAAACGTTTAAACAAAGCTATGAACATAGCTTGTTCAAACATCTTTTTGACTTTTTGGTGCTCATGTCATTTTAACCAAAGACCATTGAATATGCTTAAACTAAACCAACAATATTCATTTCCCGCTCGGGCTTCATAAGGTTTTTTTTGCCCATTCACATATGAATGAGACCGATTTCATTGGTGATAAGGAGAGGAGGGGCCGGTAGCCCAATGACACTCTAACCCTTTAGTTTACCACTTAAGTGGCCCGTGACCTGTGCAACAGGTCAATGCCTTTTAAAAACAAAAAGTGCTTTTATTATGATGTGCATCAAAAAACACTTAAAGACATTTACACAAGCACTTCAAAGATGAACGTTTTAGCATTGAACTTTGATTATTTAGCATTGAATTCTACTGTGAAATCTCTGTGGATTAGGGTTACTAAGAAGAATGTTTAAACTTAGTAAGAAGAAAGCATCATACCAACCTCCATGAGCATCATTGAAACTATGAATACCTTAAGTGATAATAAATGAACTTTCTGCAAAACTTTGGTGTCTAACATCTATTCTCCTGATGTGATCACTCTTGATGTTGTGATCTGTTCTCTTGATGTTAATCATATTTAAGAAACATTTGAAATGAGAGTCAAACTTCTTCTGAGAAAATGAAACTTTTTGACATCCTGACATAATATCATCTCCATCTTTTTGAAGCAATTGAAGTAACCAACACAACTGAGATCCTTGTGTGAAGAAGCTCTTAATTATTACTGACAGAATAAGACTTGGACATTTCTAAACCATCTTCTTTAAGTGATGCCTCCTGTTTGAGCATGAAGAAAGTAACTCCAAACAACATGAAATCATAGCATGAAGCATAACAACATATGAGTGTTCTGTAACAACATATGAGTGTTCTGTAACAACATATGAGTGTCCTGATTCTCTCATGGCATGATCATCAAGGCCGACTGAGAACATTGCAAATCCCATTTCCTTCCAACTGTGATAAATGAAGAATAACCATTGTCATGTACACCATAACACTCTTGAAGCACTTGTCCCAACACTTGCCTCAACATGACTCAACATGAGGATCATAAGTGCACATCATATCAACAACAAGTATAACCTTTGATCTGTGTTCCCCATGAAGTATTAATGAGTACATCTGCAAAGCATCTTACTTGACACCTTTTTGTCATCAATGAAAATCAGTCACCATCAAGCTGGTGGTTTGGAATGTTGTTTTTCTGTTACTCAATTTCTAAACCATAGATGGAAGTATGCAGGGATATTTTTGGAATGATAGATAATGAAAGATCAAATGGTGGGATTGTTTTGAAGGTCAAATGATGGGATTATGGGTGCGACGGAGGATGATGAGAAGGTGGTTTGAATAATGGATCCGGGTTAAATCTACACATGATGTCTACAAGCAGGATTTCATCATGGTACTTATCTAAGGTGCCACAGGAAGTGGTTTTCACAATAGGAAGAATTATTTCTCTTTACTTTTTTGATTTTTTTTATTTTTTAAATTTTTGACATTTTTTTTGTATTTTTGACTTGGGGTATTCAGCCGACTAACTGTGGAACCACTTCAGGTGTATGATGTTCATAGGCTTATCAAGCTCTTCTCCTTCCAAGGTGGAAAGGCAATATTCCCCAAAACTATACTTAGCAGTAATTAGGCTCAAGTTTCCTTTTCTTTTCTCATTCTGACAGATTCCTTTGATTTTCTTTCAGGACCAAGTCTCCTACTGCAAACTCTCTACAATAGATTTTCTTGTTGTAGGATCTACGAAACTAATTCTGGTATACTTGGAGGTGATTGAGGGCGTTGAGGCATCGTTCATCCAATAGCTCTAGCTCTTGGAGGCATACAACATGATATTCTTCATCAGTGATAACATTACGTAAAGAGATGCACAATGAAGGCAACTCAATCTCTAGTGGCAGGATAGCTTCATCTTGGAAGACTAGGGAATATGGCATGGCTCCTATAAGAGTGCGGATGCTAGTGCAATAGGCCCAGAGGGCAGGATGGATGTGGAGATGCCAATCACGACCAGTTTCATTAACAACTTTCTTGAGGATTTTGAGCAAGGGTTTGTTAGTTGCCTTAGCTTGGCCGTTACCTTGGGGATAGTATGGGGTGGACCAATGATGTTGTATGAGAAATTGCTCACAAAGGGCACAAACATCATGGTTTTTGAAAGGTTTGCCATTGTATATAACAATGGCAAATGGGATACCATAACAACAGATGATATGGTAAAGGATGAACTTGGAAACTTGATTTCCAGTGGTGAAAGTGAGAGGAATAGCTTCAACCCACTTAGTGAAGTATTATGTGGCAGTGATAATGAATTTATGTCCATCAGAGGAAGGGGGATAGATTTCACCGACGGGATTTAAGCCCCACTGAGAGAAAGGCCACAGTGTGGTGATGGGTTGCAATGCTTGAGAGGAAGCGTGATTGAGATCACCATGCTGCAGACATGGCTTACACTTATTTATGTATTCACATGCATCATGCTCCATGGTAGGCCAATAATATCCTATATGCAAGAGATTCTTATCTAGGACAATACCACTCGTGTGCACACCACAGATACCTACGTGGACTTTGGGTAGGGCAAGAGAAACTTCTTTTGTGTTTAAACATCGAAGAAGAGTGCCATCATAGCTTCGGTGATAGAGGGTGTCGATGAGGATAGTATAACGAGCGGCTCGGTAGATGAGGGATTGTTGTTGTTTATGGGTGGATTCAGGCAAGAAAGTGTGATGTTGGAGGTAGGTGTAGATGTCATGATACCAAGGATTTTTAGGACCAGCAATCTCACATACAAATTTTAACTCAGCAACGTAATATGCTGGCATAAGGAGTTGTTCCACAAGAAATTCACACTGATGGTTGTCATGAGGCATATCCAAGAGGGAACCAATAGTGGCCATGGCATCAGCTGCTTTGTTATGAAGGTGGGGTACCTATCCAAACTAGATGTAGGTGAAGAATAGTTTGTATTCATCAACCATTTGCTTGTAAGGTTATAGTTTGTCATCCTTAGTGAGATATTCATCATTGACCTATTTGATAATCAACTAAGAGTCACCATAGACTTGTAGTTGTTGGATGTTCCACCGAACTACTATTTTGAGACCAATGATCAAAGCTTCATATTTGGCCACATTATTTGTGCATGGGAAGGCAATCATATATGCTTTAGGGATGTAGTCTCCTTGTGAGGTTACCAACAATATTCCTGCCCCTGAACCATGATTGGTGAAGGATCCATCAAAATATAGTTTCCAGTTTGTTGATTCTGTCATGGTTCAGCTGGACTCATCTAGAAAATCAATGGAGAGTGGTTGATAATCTGTGAGGGGTGCTTTAGCCGACTAATCTGTGACAACTTACCCTTTGATTGCTCTTCGGTCAACATATTCAATGTCAAATTTGCTCAGTAACATTACACATTTTTCCATTCTCACTATGAGTGAGGTCTTGGAAAGTAGGTATTTGAGAGGGTTGACTTTAGAGATGAGCTTGATAGAATGACTTAGCATGTAATGTTGTAACTTTTGTGAATAGAAAATGATAGCTAGACATGAGCGTTCCATTGGTGTATAATTAAGCTCATAGCCTACGAGGGTCCTGCTGATATAGTATATAGCCCTTTTCACGACCAGTGTCATCATGTTGTGCTAGAATTGCCCCAGTACTACTGAAGTTGCTAATATATACAATAATAGGGGTTTTCCAGAGATAGGTGCCATTAGGACCGACAGTGAAGCTAGATATGCCTTAATGCGATTAAATGCCTGTTGACAATTTTGGTCCCATTTGAAATGTGCATCTTTATAAAACAAATGGGCGAAGGGTTGACACTTGTTTGCGAGTTGACAAATGAATCTGTGGATAGCCTGGAGCTTGCCTTGGAGACTTCAAAGTTGTTAAGAGTGTCTTAGGAGGAGGCATTTCTATTATAGTAGTGACTTTAGCAGGATCCACCTCAATACCTCTATGGGAAACAATGAGCCCTAAGAGCTTTCCTGATGTGACATCGAAGACACATTTCTTGGGATTGAGGTGAAGCTTGTACCCCCTGAGATGAGTAAATATCTGTCATAGGACCTCAAGGTGTTCCTCTCTTGTTTTTGACATCCCTAAGAGATCATCCACATAGTCCTCCATGATTTTGTTTAGCGTGTCATGGAAAATAGTAGTCATTGCACGTTGATAGTAGTCATTGTCCCACCAGGCGTGCCAAAAATGTCTCCCAAGAAAATGAGATCCTAAATGAAGGGCTAATTATCCTAATTAGCTCCCAACCCCAAGTCCAAGGGACCTCAAGATTGGACCTAATTACTAATGCACTAACTATGTAAATTGCACCCTATCTAAGCATATTAGTAACGATATGTCCTAAAGATAGTGATTATAAGCTACTCTAAACTAGAATTAGACTAAGCACTATTGGATGTGAGTACTCAAACTAGCAGAATTTATTTGCATATGATGGCTTATAAAAAATGGAGGTGAGGGCCTCAATTTATAGATTTTTGAGGATGGAAATGGAGGGCTAAGATTGAGTTGAAAGATCAAGGGTGGAGATTACTTGAGGATCTTCAAGCAAGGAGAATTGGACAAATGACATGATGAGAATGGTTGAGAAAATTGCTTCAAGATTCAAGGGATGATCAATGGATGAAAATGAAGGTTTGAATGGATGAATGGCTAAGATTGGTTAGGTGAATGACATGTAAGGCCTCATTTATAAAAAGGCATGGTTTGGATTTTGTGAGGAATTAAAAATTGAATGGAGAGGACAAGTGGAATTAAAAATTGGATGAATAGTGTATGAATAGTGCCACATGGAATTTTAAATTTGCATGAATAGTGACACTTGGAGTGGGATGGAAGAAATAGGACAAGTGTACACTTTTTGGAAGATTTGGCCATGCTTCCAAAGTATCACTTGTCATGTACATGGAATAACAGGTGGACTTCTAGAAACATGGGAGTTTGTAATTGAGAATTAATTAAAATTAATTTATGTGCACATGTTTTCGAGGAAAATAATGATGATCCATGTAGTTGTGGGTGAATAGGATTGGATTACAGAAATGGATGAAGGTAGTTGTGACCATTTTTAGGCATCTACATATACATCAAGTGGTGTAAAACAAAAGACCTCATATTTGCTCAAAGATGCTAAGAAGTGATTCTCCAATGTGCTAATATTCTAGGGCCTTGCCTAGATAAACACCCCAATATTTATACTTTGATTTTGTTATATTTTAATTCAAATCCACATCTATTTTAAACTAATTCGACACACACAATTAAACTTAGTCATTCTACTTAGTTATGCCCCCAAACAAATCAACTCAATGATCTAATGAACCAAGATAAATGATGGTGTAGGAAAGGATACAATATGCTTGTGATGATCAATACATATTCTCTTATAATGCATTTATAGAATGATTAATGACTCTAGTTATTATGATATGCCAATTTAGATTCTATTGACCAAATTTAACCAAATCATATATATCTATTTAACCAAATCATATATATATTTAACCAAATTTCATAGTACGACACATATATATTTAACCAAATTTCATGTGTGTGTGTGTGTATATATATATATCATTTCATTTTGTTTAGACTTTCATAAACATAAACATGTACAAACATAAATAATGTCCCTAAAGGATACAAAATATCTAAAATTTACATATATATAAACATACATATATATACATCTCTGAAACATAAGAAGTCATAAACACAAATGTCATCTATGATATATATATATATCAAACATGTATAAATATGTACACATTTGCATATACATCAATAGATCTAAAACATAAACATAAGCTCAAATGTCTAGAATCGATATATAATCATGTCTAGAGTAGATCTATGAAATATAAGTGAACAGAAACATAAAAAGTCAATGTAATAAACATAAAACATGTCCATATTGTAAGAAACATAAAATGCCCATGTAATAAACATAAAATGTAATAAACACACATGTATATAAAGTAGTGCAGGTCAT
Organism: Cunninghamia lanceolata; assembly: GCA_027924645.1. NCBI lineage: Eukaryota > Viridiplantae > Streptophyta > Pinopsida > Cupressales > Cupressaceae > Cunninghamia > Cunninghamia lanceolata. The sequence continues at coordinate 601,150 of BSBN01000429.1, read as the reverse complement.
CTGGTCTCTGGGTCATCATGTCGGCTCCTAATCGAGAGACCATTTGAATGTGAATCCTGAGCATCTAATAAATGTACTAATCTCTACATATATACATATACAAACTTGTGTAATTAATATAAAATTATATTAAATAATTTATATATACACACACACATGTGAACAAGTGAACATGTACATGTATATGTACATTTTAACTTAGATGAAAATTAAAGTTCACTTGTCCATTGACATTGTTAGGTGAATCTAAATGTGTGCGTACGTGCTCTCCCCTCAAACTAGGAGTCACATGTGCTACCTCCACCTACACACATATGCATGAATACATAAAAAAAAATTAATTTTGAGTTATATTTAATTTATATTCAACTGTGTTATGTGGTTCCAATGAAGTTACATACTACATGTATTTATTTAAAATTTAAAAAACTTAAAAATTATATGTACATATATACCTAAGTCACCAGATCTGCATCCTCAATGCCACCTTCTGCAATCATATAATCCACTAGCTCCTCTGTAGTCCTACCTTGGACTAGCTCTACCAATGATGTGTGTAGCGGACTATGCAAGTGAGATGGCATCGACCCTTAAGAGAGCATCTCCATAAAACCTAGACCTCTCATAGCCTACTTGAGTGTATCAACAGATGTCTGAGCACCTGGAGTAGTTGCAGATGTCTAAGCACCTAGAGAAACTGTAGATGACTGGGCACCTGGAGCAGCTGCAGATGACTAGGCCCTTAGAGTGGCATAATCATCATCTTGTGGATGCACATGTGACAAATCGATAGAATGGCAATCGGTAGGCATCTCATGTGCTCCTCCATATGATCTAACTATAGGATCCATATGATCAGAATGTTGAAACTAAGCCACAAATGAAGCAACATCTGCTAATAGGATCCCCAACTGTGATGAGATCACATGATACGCTCTCACCAAGTTGTCAGACAATCTATAAATGATATCCCTCAAAATTTGAGCATCACGTGCAATGTGGTCTATGTCGTTTGGAGATGAGATACCTGCCACAACAATATGCATCTAAATCAATAGCTGACCTACATGGATGTATTATCAGGTATCAACACACATGATCTGTAGATATGTGTTGAGCCTTCACTATTGCACAATATCAGCAATATTGTCAATTAATTCCCATTGGGAAGCAATGACAACCTCATTAGCAATAGGGGTGATGGCTGGAGAGACAACAAGCATCCTCTACCCAACTAAGACCCTATATATGTGGGTTGTCTATATGCATGACGATAAGCATCTCTATCACACACCCTACCACGCTCCTACCCCAAATGACCTAGTAAATCCAAATAGTTAAAGTTGAGGCATAAATGGACCTCATCATATAACTGTTATGCAAAATATAATGGATCTGGTCATTATTTGGATAATGATTGTGTGCAACAAGAAATCATGGATATATCAGAGGGGCCATCCTAGGGCATATGCACTTAGTCACCTGATATGCCCTGACCTGAGATCTGGTGGAGTACTAGGGAAAACATTGAGTTTTGATGGTTTCCTTTGGCACTCTGCTCTGGACTGTGCTCAAAGGAACATCGCCTGATACCTGATCCCTCATCTGCGCAAGGACGGTGGCTAACGACTCCTCAGAATATGCATGGAGACCTCCTAATGACTGTCTAATGGTGACTAAACTCTTACTTCTATACACCCCAATGGTAGAAGGGTCAACTAGAATCTGTCTCAATCTCTGAATCTCTGAATCAATATGTGTCCAAAGCATATCCATATCGGTGTGCACTGTGCACAAAAATCAATTAAGTTATTTAATATTAATTCAAGCACATGTACATAGGGACCTGAAATAATATTGCATCCTTTCCTAATTCTGAAAATAATTTGATGATGCATAATTTTAGAACTTGCATAAATCTTCTTTAACCTAAAACTGATGAAGATAAATTTAAACCCTAAAGTGAAACTGGAAGTACGATGTTAAATCAAATAAATTTTCATATTTAAAACACATGACTTGAAAAATGAAGTTTACCTAATGTTAATTTAGAATAATTAAAAAATACATATATACAAATTGAAACATAAATCAACATTTAAACTAGTACAAATGAATTAGCTCTAGAACATGATGATTGAGCATAAATGAACATGATAATTTTTAGGATTTCAAATAATCATGAATAGATTAAATGTGCAGTTAAATAGATTGATTCAAAGAGCTCGAGTATGAATTTTAATACATTACATTGAATCAAACACATATAACCACATATAGAGAAATTTAGCTAAGGACTTCCAAGTGCAAAAATTTTCCCATGTGAGAAAGGATTGAGTTTTATATCTAACCATTGAATGGTTTCATTTTCTACTTTGAAATAAGCACTAAAGAGATTTTGATCATGGGGAACTTTATATTTACTATGTATTTGAAATATTGGTCTACCTTATATATCTAATTGGTAGGATCAATACCATCAAATTTGGGAAATCCTAGTTTGAGGGGTATGGGAAATTACCTTAATTTTGGGACATGAATCCATCTATGTATTGATAGAGGACTAACTCTTGTTTGAAACTTATGTGCATGTTCCAAAAATCTCCCAACTGTACTATAGCATTTCTTTGAATTAAATTAGAAAAAATAATCTAAGGCTCTCTATTATGTCATTTTAGATTTATTATTTCTACTCTCGGGTAGAGATCATGGATTCACACTATGGTTGTAGTCCCATCTAACTTCCATTAATCTATTAGGTTTTTTCCTAACAATAAAAAGTTTGATCTATGGAGGTCCTATTATATCATGTTATATTATCTTTCCCATCATTCATGGAGTTAAATTGTGTAAACCCATTATAATCAAAGATAATAACTAGTTCATTTTCTCATGTATTTCATGTGTAATTATAATCTTAGGGTCCTCAACCATCTTAAGACCTTCCATTTTATACAAGTAGTTCACAAAATTAAAATGTAAATACTTATAAGAAAATTGCTAGAGGACAAAAGAGTACATCTAATCATCTGATTTTGCCTTATAATAATCCTAATATTCATCTTACACCTACACTTACAACCTGTTGGTTTGCGAATCGGCAGTGGGTTTGCCAGTTCCAATGCGCAAGTAGATTTGGCCGACTAATATAGGAGGTTGTGTGAGCTACCTCCCCTTCACTTCTAGTTCTGCCGCACCAAGGGGGGTATCCCTATAGCTAAAGATGTAACATTGACTAGCCTAATGACAAAAAGATTTAGCTTGACAACAACAGGCAGAATACTCTCATGTGTGGACCAAGATGTGCATGATACATCACAAGGTTGGCAACATTCTTGGACATATTTGTCTGGTTATGGATGAGAGTATGCAGGGGGTTCCTAATCCTAATCCTACAACTAACAGGTTGGAAATATGGAATGATTGGTTTGATGGTTTGGATGCAAGACGGGTTTTGGATCATAACTACTTCACAAGGGCAGACCGGTGCCTATCTCAGGGCAAGGAGTCACATAGACATATACATGAGAGTGGCTTGCAACTGGCATTCGAGTTTCAAGGGGTTAGATTGATGCTTGCCTTACAAACATCACCCAAGAATGGGTATTTAATTGTCTCTGCTTATGGATATCCCAACTAACATACAATCTCCTCCACACTCAACCTAAAATGATTTAATCCACTCCTTGAATGGAAGTTAGAGATTAGGCATGCAATACATAAATCTGTATTCTAGAATTTGAGAAACCCTTAGCAACCAAATTCAGAAGAAGAAATGCATACAACAAGTGGAGACAGACAGCAAAACACATGCAAGAAGCATTTTTCATATAACATTAACATTGAAACTGAACATATGTGCAAGATACAACTTAGATGCAACACATAAACTCCACAGAGATACAACAGCCAGGAAAATGCTCTGTATTTCATTATTTTTCCCCCAAAATTTGCCCAAGTCTTCAACAACCACTAAAAATGAGTAACACAGTCTGCTTATACAACAAGAAAGTGTACTTCGCATTAATTACAAGGAAAAAATAAAAAATAACGGCTAGATATAGCGCACCAAAATGGCACCCAAAATATTGAAGGCAGTCGAGGGAAACAGAAGAGAGGGCAGGTGAGCTCGGGATCTGCACCGTTGTTCAAAGATTTTCGTCATAAACCTGGTAGTTGGCCATTAAACCATCGGCCCATACCTCTGTATATTGCCATTAATGGCTCAACTACCCGCAGCCTCTCTCAGAAATTATAGCAGCGTGCTCATGGAGTTTTCCCGCTCAAAACATGTATGCAAACGCAAGGAAAAATCAACACCGCAACTTTAAAACCTGGTCGTCGATTTTGATTCTATCGCTGAGATCCACAGTGCCAAAAACCGCAAAAAGCCAAGAGCCAATGATTACGTGCCACGTAGGCACTCCATGTTCCTATCACTAACTTTTCGCCATCTTCATTTTGCCACTTTTCGCTCTTGTATATGCAAAAATGAATTCATATACAATCGCCTTTGTTCGCCTTTCAAAATCCCTTGTATATGCAAAATACAATACATGCAACAGCTCCTTCGAGTCATCGGGGCCCACCACTTGTATATCGGCCCTTTGCATATTGCGGACATACAAGCATTTTATATACAAGCTGGACCTCAGATTTTATTCACTGTATTTGACTCCTCCTTTGCGTCCGGGTTGTATGTCTTTGTTTTGTATATCGGCTTATATGTTGCATATGCAAATGCAATATACATGCAATCCATAGATTCCAAGCCTTCATGAAGCATATTAAAACAACTTTGAAATCCGGCCTTTGTATCTGAAACTTTGCATATCGGCTTGTATATCGACATATACAAGCACTTTATACAACCCACGGATCCCAAATATTTATGAAGTAGCTTGAAATCTTCATCAGATCTAGATTCTGTATCTTCTGAGACTGTTGACCTTTTGACCACTCCGGCTTGCATATCCAGCAAATGCATGTACAACCCTGCGGAGCCCACCACATGCATATATCCTTTGCATGTTTTGTTTGTTGCCGAATATACAAGGCCCCTTGTATATTTTTCTTGCACCTTTGCATGCTACCTGATATACAAGACCACTTGTACATTGTACTATAGCGAATGCATGTCCGCCCATGCATCCTTCTTTTGCATGTTTTCTTTGTATGTAACTATTGTATGTCTAAACATACAAACCCGATATACAAGCAAATCCGGCATACAAACACAGAATATTCCCAGAAACTTGTGAAAGATTCCCCAATGTATATGCAAGCCCGATATGCATATAAAATGCATATAACTCATTTTCTCACCTTTTTCAAAGGCCGATGGAAATTTTGCAAGCCCGCCAATGTATATTTGACCTACATGTATATACAAACACCCCTGTATATACAAAGTGACATGCATACAATAGATTTTTTGCATTTTTCTATTGCAGAGGCTGAAAGTGTTAGAATTTTTTGGACTTTTTTGGAAGGTGCCTGCATATTTAAATGCTTGAAACCTGAATGTTTATGCAGGCACCACCACAACCAATGCATTTATTTAAGAGTATGATATTATTGATCAACTTAAGAATATCTAGCAAAAACTCCTTTTCAGGAATTAATGCATGCATTTGAGGTATATAGAGATATTAAGAGGAAGGAATTATAAAACTTAAATACTAGATTCAAAAATTGATCCTATAGAGGTGCATACAATTGATAGATCATGTTTAAAAGGATGCTTCTAAGATTTCATTTGAGTCTCATGATTTACTTAGCACTATGGTTATTAATGAGCATTTATCTCTACATAGTGCACATGCAGAGAGGATATGTCAAAATTGGGCACATTAGATGTTATTATTAGAGGATTAAATGACAATATTGGGCACGTAGTTTTCCTTAAACAACTTGAATCATGGCTTCTTCTCATTATAGGTCCATTCAAGGTGAATGGTGTACCTATACGCTCAAAATCATGACTTTGGTTGCCTGGGGCTGTTAAGTCAGATTTCAGCACGTACACAGACCCTTCCCTCCTTGCCACGGGGTGAACCGCCACGTCACTCTCGCTCCCATGGAAGTAGCCAATCAAGAGGAGTCGAGACATGGTAGTGGTCTGGCTCATTGGAGAGTTGGACTTCGCAGAGAGGGGTCTAACCCTATGACTCGAAGGGTCACTAGTTACTCTTCGTCTATTAGGGTTTCTACTATTCCACCTCTGTGTGGGTAAGCTGTTACTTTCGTTGATGGGTTTTTGTCTTTCAATTTGTTGGATGATCGCACGTTGTATTTGAAGTTGTCTAAGTGCTTCTAGTTGTTGTAAGACAAATGGATCTTGTTGTGGTCTCGGATTGCCCTCACCCACTCACCTCTTAATCCTGGGCACATTCACGAGCCAAGACAAGAGATAGGTGTATGTGGAGGACTAACCTTAACTAGACATAGGGTTTTAACTTAGGGTTTTGAGTTGACCTAAGGTTTATTTATGTGTTGACTTTTATTGACCTTGTGATGATATCAAGGGTTTGACCAAATAGTTGACTATGGTTGACCTTATTATGGTATCAAGGGTTTGCAATGTATCTAAATGTCTAATGTTTTTGTTCTTTTCTATATTTTTATGAATGCAACTATATGACATGCAAAACTTGTTTTTGTGCTTTTTTTGTATTTTTGGAAATAAAGATGCTTTTTAATCTAAGAAAGGAAATATGAATGCAATTTAGAATGAATTTTACCTAATGCAATTATTCTATGTTTGTTGGGGTTTTTGAATGTTTTGAAATAATTTAATCTAGAAAAGGAAATTGCAAGTAATTGAATTAAACTATGAATGCAAATTACTTCTAAAATACCAGATTTGACTATTCTATCAAGGAAAAAGCAATAGATTACTAATCCCAAGAGCAATTTCAATTTTCTAATTACTACTAATTGGAAAAAGCATAGAGGAACCTAAAATTATGAAGACTTGTGAGCCTCCACTACCCTCAAAGATCCTTGATGGCAACCTCGTATCCTCTTGAAGCAACGAGAAGACCTCTTGGTGACAAGACAACACAAAGAAGTGAAAGAAGCTTTGGAAGATTTGTAAAATGAGCTCAATGTGAGCTGTTGATGAGCACAATGGCTTGATTGAAGTAGCGTAACGATGCTTGAATAGATTTATGTGAAAGCTTGATGAACAAATGAACAAATAAAAAAAATGGCACCTTCATCCTGTATGAGCATGAGAATGCTGATTGGAGAGCAAAAACTTAGCAAGAGTTGTATGCACAATGAATTTGCCTCCCTTTGTGCTTGAGGGAGAGGGGTATTTATAGGTTGGAAGAAGGGAATTGATTGAGAAGTTAACTCAATTGATTGAATAGTTAACAAGGATTGATTAGGGAGTGAACTGGATTGATTACCCAATGAACTCAGTTAATTTGGGAGTGATAATGCAATAATAGCTTATCACTAGAGAAGAAATGGAGTTAGAAGAATGCATGGAAGAGAATGAGTTGTTAATTTTAGATCAAATGGAGCTAATTATGCATGTGTGGGTGCAAGAAATAGTCAACTCCAAATTAGGCATCAAAAATCATGCGAACTGGAAGAAAAATGGGTGAAAATGGAGCTATTTCGAGTTAGAGACTCAAATTTTTTCACATCTGGGAACACAACAAGGTCACCTAGGGGTCACCCCTTTCACCATCAGGGTCGCCCGGGGGGAGATCTTGCTTTTTGAGAGTCGCTCGGCGGGAGATCTAGAAAGAAAGAGGTCTAGAAGAAAATGCATGATGGGAGATGGTAAAGGAGATGAAAAGGAGGGGATCCACCTCTGGAAATAGGTCATTCATGTGCAAGAATCCAAATCTCCACTTGCAAAGTAGGAGATCTCTATCTGGAAATAATAGGGGGAGATTTGGATTGGTTGAGTGAAACTGAAAACCAAAAGTGGGAGATGGGTCCGGAGGACCTCTAGAAGGCTTCTAGGGAGTGGAGAAGGTGAAAAACATAGGGGAAAGGTGAAAACTCACCTAGAAGATGCATATAAGGCTTAGGAACAGGGATGCAAGCTCAGAAAAATGCAAATCGATAAGTGTCGAAAAGCGTCGACGACAAAAAGAGGGAAAATAACAAAGAGGAAACAACACAAGATGAAAGAAATGACACATTACCAAGAGGTTTGCTGCTTAGAGGATATTATTTCATGCTTACATGTACATGAAAAGGATCATATATCATCATAGGGGTCCTTGTGGAGGTTTTGCATGATTTTTGTGCTTACAGTACCTACCAGACGAGTTAATCAGGTTTATAAATCAAAGTTGATCCACATCCTCTCTAATATTTTTAATAGATCTAGATCTTGCTATGAATTAGGATATTCCTTCTACATTTTCTACTAATTTTGTAGCTTCATACCCACTTCTTAAGCTAAATAATTTGTACTTTTCTTGTCACGTGGTCCACTAAGATCCAATTTAATGTTGATGCCAAATTTTGAATGTTGCATGCCAAAGGGTGTATGGGCAACCATATCCTAATTTTTGTATGATATTGAACCAGAATTTGTGGATTCAAATTACTTTTTAGTTTCAAGTAGAAAACGTGGCTATGTGCATAACCTTCCTATTGATAACCATTTTCAAATTTTACCTTTACCACCCATGACAATTGAAGAGGCATTTCCTGAAACAAAAAAGTATGCCATCATGGGATAACAAAACTGCATAAACACAATGGCAGCAAGTGTTCCATTATTTGATAGACTTAGCGCTATGGTCAAGCATTCTAATGGAAACCTCCCCAAGGAAGATCAGGATATCTAGTAATTTTACAATGTAAAAAGTGGAACTTGGTATGGGTTGGTCCAGATCAGCTGGTTCTGCTGGAGCCTCATGAAATGGAGGTTGTGTTAGGATTTGATGTGGCCCACACATGTGGCGCTTCTACCAAGACATAGTGCATACGATCCCTTGGAAATGCTTTTCAAGTAGAAATAGTAGGATACCATCTTTCTATTTTGAAACCTATTTATCCAAAGGGGATCAATGTCCTTTCTCTATTCTCTGGAATTGGGGGTGCAAAAGTTGCTTTGCATCATTTGGGTATGCCACTCAATTATGTTATATCTGCAGAAATTTGCAAAGAAAATAGGCTTATCCTCAGAAGCTAGTGGGAAAAAACACATCAAAAGGGCAAACTAATTGAGGTGGAAGTTGTGCAGAATCTAATAGAAGAAAGACTTGATGATTCAATGATTAATTCAATTGGAGGTTTCAATTTGATAATAGGTGGAAGCCCCTGTAATAATCTGACATGTATGATATTTAATTTTTATGCCCATTCTTTGTGTACCTGTTGATGCTTGTCATACTTAGCTTAGGATTAGCTTGATATGTGGCAACTACACATACTGCATGCATAATATCAGGTCTAGAAGCAGTCAAGTACAATAATCCACCAATCATAGATTTGTAAAGAGTCTGATCAACCTCAGGTGACTCATCTACCTTACTCAAGTGATAACCTGTAACCATAGGAGTACTTACTGGTTTGGAATCCTCCATACCAAATTTCTTCAACATCTCTCTAACATACTTAGCCTGAGAAACAAAGGTACCATCATCTAGCTGAACAATTTGAAGCTCAACGAAGAAAGATATCTCACCAATCATAGACATCTCAAACTCTTTCTGCATCTCTTCTACAAACCTATTATACATATTATCATCTCCACCAAAGATGATGTCATCAACATATACAACAACTATCAAAATCATGTCTCCCTCTTCCTTAATGTAAAGTTTACTATCTGTAGTACCTTTCTTGATATCCTTCAATGTTTGCTTCATCCACAATACTTGTGTACAACAAGATACTGTAGCAATGGACTCTACCTCTGCAGTTGATAAAGATACTGAATCTTGTTTCTTACTATGCCATGAAATCAATCTGCTTCCTAAAAAGAAAGTACCACCACATGTACTTCTTCTATCATCAACACAACCAACCCAATCAACATCAATGTAAGCATTCAAATCAAAATCATTACCTCTTGGATACCATAAACCATAATCCAGAGTTTAGACCTTCAAGTATCTGAGTATTCTTTTTACTACCTTCTCATGAGTTTGCTTAGGATTAGCTTGATATCTGGCAACTACACATAATGCATGCATAATATCAAGTCTAGAAGCAGTCAAGTACAATAATCCACCAATCATAGATCTATAAAGAATCTGATCAACCTTAGGTAACTCATCTGCCTTGCTCAAGTGACATCTTGTAACCATAGGAGTACTTACTAGTTTGGAATCCTCCATACCAAATTTCTTCAACATCTCTCTAACATACTTAGCCTAAGAAACAAAGATACCATCATCTAGCTGAATAATTTGAATCCTAAGGAAGAAAGACATCTCACCAATCATAGACATCTCAAACTCTTTCTGCATCTATTCTGCAAACCTTTTACACATATTATCATCTCCACCAAAGATGATGTCATCAACATATACATCAACTAGCAAAATCATGTCTCCATCTTCTTTAATGTAAAGATTACTATCTATAGTACCTTTCTTGAAGCCTTGTTGAAGTAAGTACTTATCCAACTAAGCATACCAAGCTCTAGGAGCTTACTTGAGTCCATACAAAGCTTTCTTGAGTTTGCACACCATGTCAGGATTTTCTGGTAACTGAAAACCATCCGATTTCTCAATGTAGACCTCTTCCTCTAGATCACCATTTAAGAATGTTTACTTGACATCCATCTGATAGACTTTGAAGTTCTTGTGAGAAACAAGGGCAAGAAACATCCTAATTGCCTCCATCCTGGCTACCGGAGCAAAATTTTCCTCAAAATCAATACCTTCAACTTGTGAATAACCCTTACACACCAATCTTGTTTTGTTCCTCACAACCTCACCACTTTGTTCCTATAACATTCTTATTGGTTGGTTTGGGAATTAGTTCCCATGTCTGATTCTTTTCTATCTGATTCAATTCTTCTTCCATTGCCTTCAACCATCCATCATCTTTGCTAGCATCATTAAAGGTTTTGGGCTCTACCTTTGATATTAAGCACAAATTCACTTGGTCACTTGTTTTTGTAAACCTTCTCCTGATCTGCACACCTTCATTCTTATCCCCAATGATCTGATCTATTGAATGATTCCTCTAAACATACTTTGCTGGAGTCTTAGAGATCTGCTCTTATTCTTGTTTCTTCTCATCTTTCTCTTCTTCTTCGTCAATGCAAGGAGGTATATTAGATCCACAATCCTCTGGTTCTTGTGAGATTTGATACAAGTCTTCATCTACCTTAATATTTGTGCTTTCAATCATCTTTCCCAATCTCTTATTGTAGCATCTATAGGCCTTGCTTCTGGTTGAGTAACCAAGAAAGATCCCTTCATCACACCTTGAATCAAACTTTCCAAGGTCTTCTTCATCTCTCCTGATGTAGCATTTTCTGCCAAAGATCCTAAAATATCTAACAGTGGGAGGTCTTCCATACCATAGCGCATAAGGGGTCTTAGTGCTATTGACCCTTAATTGTACTTTGTTAAGCAGATAGATAGCAGTGTGAACTGCTTCCTTCCAATACATATCTGGCAGATATGCATCCTTCAACATTGCCCTAGCCATCCTTTGCAAAGTCCTATTTTTACAATATATACATGATATAAAAATTAAATATCATATCTGTCACATTATATATATATACATTCAATGATATACATACAGTCAAAATTTACAAACCTGATCTTACATGATATATATATATATATCATGTAAGATCAGGTTTATAAATTTTGACTGTATTTATATCATTGAATGTATGAATATAATGTTATATATACATATATATATATCATAAGTTCAGGTATATAAATTTTGACAGTATGTATTGTTGGCGTTTCAATTCGCACCTCTGGAATGCGAGTTGGAAACGGACAGCTATGCACAGATAAACTGCTCTTCTATTGGAAGGGGGAGTTCCCTTTTTGCTAATGTTCGCTGAAAAGAAAATTAAACTTCACCTATCTTCTTTTTGATTCTTAGCTGCGAGCACAAGGTTATAAAACTCTAAACGTTGCAGAAGAGGTTTTTTCCTTTTTTAAAACTTCTACTACAACTAGGCTTAAACTAATGATGCTTTAAATCTCCTAAGTAAATTCAGAGCAAAGGGATTAAAAGGGGACAAGGAATGATTGTTTTAACACAAAAACTTAAGTAAATTTCTCCCAGCTTTACATCACAAGACTCATAGTACTTTAATGATCAAAGCTGAAATAAAATTTACATAAGCCACACATCTAACGATGAAACTTGATGATCTAAGATAGAATATCAGAGAAAAATAGGCATGAGATTTCTATTCCAACATCACAAAATTGATACAACTCCAAGACATCAATACTGTAGCAAAACGCAGGCATACAACATGTTGACGCCTGAATTGACTGGTAGTTTTTTGAAAATTTTCATTCAGGCACTCTCCCTAAGTATCCAAAAAATGCTCTAAGTAATGGACCTCCTCAGTATTTTTCAGCTGCATCATCATATTTTCTTGAGGAGGAGGTCATCATCATCATATTTTCTTGAGGAGGAGGTCATCATCATCATGTTTGTTTCCTTGAAGGTCAGCATCATCATGTTCTCCTTCGACCGGTTTCTCATCGTCATCATCATATTTCGCTGTCGGGTGATGTTCGGGTTTTATCCTGATGATGCTGACGAGCTACAGTGCGCCCTGATCTGCTTGCGAGGGTGATTCTTCAAAGTCTCCGGTGATCGTCCATTTATCACCTTGTGCAGGCATGATGATGATGTTGCTTATTCTTTGAGTTGCTCGGCCTAACTTGTTTTATCCTAAGGGTCGTCATCATCATCATATTTCCAGTTATCATCCTGCTGCTTGCGGAGGTCATCATATTTTCTGCCTTCATGATATTTTGCCGGGGTGATATTTTTATCATTGGGTGATCTTGGTTAACATCATCTTGATGATGTTGTTGAAGAGTTCTAAGTGTGACCCGATATTCACTAGGGTCATCATATTTTGAACGTCAGGATGATCTTAGTCAATATCATCCTGATGATGTTGTATCACTTCTTGTTCGTTGTTTCTTCATCCTGATGATGCTGACGTCATCCTTATCTCAGGGTGATATCTTTTTCTCTGCCTATCTGCATCATGATATTCCGAAGGAGGGGGTGATATTTTCATATCACCCGGATATATGTTTGTTTGTTCGAGCATCATGATGATGCTAATATTAAGGAGATATCCGCCTGCTAGCTTCGCGCATTATCTACTGGGGGTGATCTTTTCAAGCAGCATCATCATATTCAGTTATCGCCCCGATCTTATAGAGGAGCTACAGTGCAACCTGATATTTGAACATCAGGAGGATATTTCCAAATATCCGGTTGTCTTCCGAATATCATGATGATGTTAATATGATGATGACGTCATCAAGGTCCGCGGGGGTCATATTTCTAACAACTGATCATCTTGAAGAGACCTCCTGATATTTTCAAACATGATGATGACGTCATCCGGATATGAGGAGGTGCGCAGTAGGCAGATATGATGATGACGTCAGCAGGATATGATGATGATGTCATCAGGATGTTCATCGGCCAGACTTTTGTTATAAGCTCAGCAGGAGGACGTTCCTCTGAAGGATCAGGTTGTGCCGATTATCATGAAGGTTATGTTTCAAGTATCATGATGACGTCAGGGTGATATTTCGAACAACAGGATATCATGCTGCTGGAGGATGATGATGATGAAGTCTATACTAGTGTCGTCAGGAGCAAAAGCGCCGACATAATATATGCTCATGACCTAGTATATAAAGTTTTATTGAGGTCATCGCGGGGTGCATGTGGGATATTGTTATCCTGCATATTCGAAACATCATGATGATGAATCTCGGCGGGAAGCGATTGCGACTGTCTGTTTGATGTTCTTCCCGAGGCCGCGGGTTGGTGCGCCATTAATGGCGATTGTTGCAGAGGTATGGGCGATGGCGTGGACGAATGTTGTACCTGATTGAAGATCTGAATCCCTAGGCGGCGGCGCAAGGCTCGAAAAATCTTCCTGTCTCCTCCCCTACCTGCTGCATTCAAGTTTGAGCGCCATTTCTATGGTACTGTATATCTGGCGGGAATTTTGGTCAACCTGGTAGTTGATGCTGAAGACACCCTCCTGCTATATAATGCAGATGGTGTTATTCTTTTGAGGTTGTTGAAAGTTGTAGATTTTTGGCTCTGTAATCCAAAACCAGCTGATCTGGTTGCTCTGTACAGTTTTTCTTGTGAGTTTATGTATCTCCTGTTGTAGGACTTGGCATGAATCCACTGGTTTCGTGGTTGATCTTATATGAGTAATGCTACCTTCGCATGTGTTGTGTTAATTCTGTCTCCAGTATTGCATGTATCCTTCTTCTGGATCTGGATGTTTGCTTATGTTTAGATTCTAGAGCATAGAATTCCTATGTTGAATGTCTGATCTTTTAACCTCTGCTCAAGGGGCAGATTAAACTGTTTTCAGGTTGAACATTGGGAAGGGTATACTGCAGTAGGGATGCCATAAGTAGAGATAGCTCAACACTCTATATTGGGAGATATCTGTAGGGCAGATATCATGTGTATCCCCCTGAAATCCAGTTTTAGCTATTTATGCTGATCATTCACAGGTGTATGTCTACCGACTCCAAGCCCTGGATAGGCACCAATCATGCTGTGTTTTTGTGTTATACACCATGTCCAGCTTTGCATCCAAATTCATATCAAAACACTTCATACTTCCACCTGTTAGTTGTAGGAGTAGGATTAGGAACCCCCTGCATGCTCTCATACCCAACCAGACATCATGTCCAAGAATGTTGCCAGCCTTGTGATCTATCATACAGATCTTGGTCCATACATGAGAGTATTCTGCCTGTTGTTGTCAAGTTAGATCCTTCTATCTTTGAGCTAGTCAAGGTTACATCTTGAGTTATAGGGATACCCCCC
This sequence comes from Cunninghamia lanceolata, assembly GCA_027924645.1. Lineage (NCBI taxonomy): Eukaryota > Viridiplantae > Streptophyta > Pinopsida > Cupressales > Cupressaceae > Cunninghamia > Cunninghamia lanceolata. The sequence continues at coordinate 586,123 of BSBN01000429.1, read as the reverse complement.
TTGGTGCGGCAGAACCAGAAGTGAAGGGGAGGAGCTCACGCAACCTCCTGTATTCAGTTGGCCTGAATCTGCCTGTGCATTAGAAGTGGCAAACCCTAATGCTGATTCAGAAGAAATGTCAACACAACAAGCGATCAAACACCAGAGAACAAGTTACACAAAGTGAACAAACACTTGAAATAACAAAATCTACAGGCTAGAATAGGCATAACAAATTTGCTATCACAAAAGTAGCTCTATTACAATGGGTAAGGCTGCCCTTATTTATACTAAAATCAAAAGAGTAGGGAACCCTAAAATCTCCTTGATTGACCCTAACTTGCCAACTCGCAAGCTTTATTTTTATTCTAAGACAAAAATACAACTAACAAATGCTTTAAAGCAAAGAAAACTCCAACTATTACAAAGTGGTTTCTCTCTAAATATAGAATGGATGAGCTTAGGATGAAAGCAAATGCTTTAAAACAAAAAGCATCTGATTTAAAGCTGCTTTCTTTTGAAATGCATCCTCATCAACATTCTTACTTTTTGGTGATGTCATCCATTGGTATTCTGGAAAACAATATCTTCTTAAAAGTGAGTGACTGCATCTTTGCCAGGAATATTGATACTCTCTAGAATGATATTTTGATTCTCTAACATTTCTTCACCGTTGGCAACCATATGAAGAAATTCATGAAATTCACCGACGACCTTGTCAAACTTCACTGTCATTGCGGCAAAACGACCCATCTTGTCAACATTGATATCATCATTAAAATTGCTGCAGATGAGAATTTGGAACTCTGCTTGCACTTCCCTAAGATCATACAGGGTACCATCTTCTTTTTCATACAAACATGGGATCTGAGAAACAAATGATTTCACAAACTTGAAAACATTTACTACCTTTTCTTTCCATTCTATCAACTCTAAAATTATACTGTCATAAGTTTTTACTGTGAAAAGATATTGCGCTTTCCAAGTAGAAATTGTCTTCTTATCCTCAACTGAATCAACAGAATCAAGTGCTATCTTCAAGTCAGAGATAATGATCTCAAACACTGGTCTATTTTGTGCCATAGTCTGCTGCAACCCCTGGATGCCTTAGCGTAAATCATGAGCGTTGTACTTTAATTGATAAAACTTTGAAAGTACAACTCTCCCTTTGGTCACAAATTCTTCCACCCAATCTTTCATGTGCCTCCCATAGAGGATCAACTGACTGAATTGCCATTGATCAGCTGGTGATTCCAGATTTGGCAGAAGCAATAAATCAGCCTGTGATGTGCCATGAAAAAGGTTGGAAATGTATTGCTGCAACTGCCTAACTTCAGCTTTGAGAGCTGCCTTATCTTCTCCATCTTTCAACACCCTTTCCTTCAATTTATCCACTGCAACCTCGAAGAGATTTACATCTGTATGCCAGGTACTCCTACCAAGGTTAGCTTTGACAACCTTGAAGTCATCAACCTCAATATCATCAGCACTTCTATCTTCTAGCGGCGTTGCAGTTTCAAGGATCATTTCTCCATCCACATTCTTTTTAATGCGAACCTGCTTCTTCAGCTTCTTGTCTGGTGTGCCTTGGTATACACTTTTAAGCTCTATTAAATCTAGCTGATATGAAGGATTTCTCCTCTTCCTTCCCAGAATGTTTTCAAGCCAGGATGAGCCATCCTCTCTTGGAAACTCGGTTCTAACTTCATCAGCTCCTAATGAACCAATATGTGTATCAGAGTTACGAACCGATGAATTTGGCTCTAAATCTATGTGGATAGGAGAAGTGCTCAGTGAAGAAGGTGGAGAGACATGATCTGAAGGCAATACTTCAACATGCAGCATTGGTTCAACAAGAACTTCTGCTTCAACTACTGGTTGTTCCTGCTAGACATGAGCTGGAGACTCTTCCTTTTTCCTCTTTAACTTAGCCATTTTTGTTCCTTCTGGAAGAACACTCATAGCTTTAACCCTTCATTTTGGTTTGGAAGTGGAAGGTTCTGATGGTTGTACAACTGGTGGCTCTGCTACCAAAATATCATCCTTCCACTTATTCTTCAAGAATATCAAACTATTTTTAACAACTCGACTCGTTCTTTCTACAATGGAAGTGTTCTCTTTTACTGACCAATTAACTGGTGGTAACGGTTGTTGTTCAACTTGGTCTTTGAAATACGTGAGAAGTAGAACTTCACCATTTTCTGTCAAACCCTTTACATCTTCTGACAAGATATCAGACATCTGCTAAAAAGTAAACCTGTTGTAACTGCATTCTCGTACTTCAAACTCATCAGCACAATTAGCCCAGAAGTCTTCAACTGCATGCGTATGCGCAAAATTTTGACCAAGATGTGATACAAAAACACAACAAGGATCATATGAAGACCTCCTATCGAAAAAATTAAGACCATATTTGGATGATTCATTACCAATTACCTTGGCATCTGCTCCAGATCTACATCTGTAAATACTCATTCCAATTGGAAAATTGAAAGTTGCCTTGCGTCTGCTATGCAAAAATGTATGAACTTCATAAGCTTGCCTCAAAAATTTCATAAATGCTATTTCATTTGTAGGATATCTCGGCAACATGGCTAGCTCTCCTGAGAAGCTGTATACTCTGATGTAGGAAAAAGTGCGAAACTAGATAAACCAATCAGCCCATTCTGCCATTGCCATTCTAGCATCCGCTGAAAACCGTATATGCAACTCATTATTCATATCTCGCACTGCATTCATCAGGAATGCATCATTTACCCTCCTGTAATGTCATTCAGCTTGAGAAATCTCTAACTGCGGGAAATGGTGATATACACGCTGAATACCTAGAGTCCCAACAACATTCAAACCTCTGAATTGACCTTGAAAAGCCATCAAATACACAAGGTATGACATCATGTGGAATTCATGAGCCCTTTGAAAGTCAAGTATTTGTTGGTGGAGACTATCACTGCTGAGTGCCGACTAGTCATAGAATTCGGTTCCATTAACAATCTGAGACATGATGTAAAACATCTAAGGCTGGAACTTGTTAGCATCTGCTTGACCCGTGATCCGGCTTAGCAGAGTAATCATTATTGCATGTTCCTCAATAAATTTTCCACGTCCAACATTCTTTGGCATGACATTCTGCTTTTCTTTTAACCACCTCTGAGCAATCTTTTTCTGGTATTTTTCTTTATCATTGTTCCAAACCCTCTTGCATTCTTTAATTGAAACAGTTAAGTTTTCCCTCTAGATTGGTATTGAAAAACACTTCTGAATGTCGTTCGGCCTCAGGCTATAGAGCACACGTCCATCTCTTGATTAGATTTCTCTTGTGACCAAATTGTAATGCGTCATACAAACAATTACAAATTTGATACTTTGCACTGTGATGGGAAAGGATGCTGCTGCAAGCAAACCGGAGTGTCCTAGATTCCTAATAGCATTATTTCCTGCATCCTCCAAAGAATGTAAATTGATCACTAGAAGTACTTTATGCAAGTCTATCTCGCAAGTTCTCAGGTAATCGTGAACCAACGCCGTCTTGGGCCTAATTTGTGTTGGAGAGTACTGCATACTGAAAGATTTGAAAATTGACTGTGAACACGCCTATGTCAGAAAAATCTTGGATAACTGGCTGAAAATTACTTGTTGATTTTTAGAAAAAAGTAGAGTGTGAGCAAAAAAGCTGGCACATGGGTCTTGAAGGCAATTCTATTTTAAAGCAACCCAGATTGTCAGATTTTGAAAAAGCGGAGACTTTCCTGAAAAAGCAGCAAAAAAGTAGATTCCCGAAAAAAGCAAAACTCCCAATCTTCAAGAGAATGCTATTTTGGATGGACCCATCTTGATAAAAACTGAAAAAGCCTTGGTCCAATTTTTGAAAAATGATCCCTTAGACAAAAGTACCCTAAAAAAGTGTGCCTCCCTGCTTCCTCAACCCAAAACTATGAAGAACACTGAAAAAGCACTTCATTTGAGCCTTCGAATCTTCATTGAAAGAAAAATAAAATCCTTCCTCTGGATGCAACCTGCAAAAGATAATGAATAAAGAAGTCAAATGCTTGTCTTTATAGATCTTTAGGGCGAAAAAGTAGCTTTCTGTGTGAAAGAATAAAACTTGGATCTCATCCATGAAGAAAGCAACTTTTAAAGCAAAAATCCAAGTGGCTGTCTTCGAATAGGAAGAATCCCTATTTTGTAGTTGCCTATGGCTTCATGTGTGAGATGACGAAAAATATCTTCTTTTGATGATGTCATCGAACACGCGAGTTGACAAAAGTGTTAGCTAATTTTCTTTCATTTTCGACACTTCTGCACTCATTTTGGCACAAGTATGGCTTGGCTTCGACTTTGATAAGATGGCAAAATGTCACCATTGATTGAAAAAGCTGACTGATCCTTACATTTTGGAGACCCATCAACTGAGATTCCATCCCCAGCCTCAGACAGACGATCTGACGTTGTTCAATCACGAATCTGCCACCGGGCGAGGATCAGGAAATGACTGTCGGAAAACATTGCAGACCACAAAATTTTCTAATTCTGATGAATCTGGGCGCCCCTATCCTCCAGGGGCGCCTGAATTTTCATGACTTAGTCATTTTTCTGAATTTTACAATTTTTTCAATTTGCGTGCGCATTCCGATGGCTGTGAACCCTATTTGGCTGTCAATTTCTATCTGCTGGGACAAAACTGAGTCTGACGATCTGGCAGATAGGCAGGCCTGATGAAAACTAAGCTGACTATACTCTTTGTCTGCCTCAGGAAATGTGCCAAACTGATCTTCTATGAACCGGACCGGGTTGACGGAGGGAGATTTACGTTTTTCAAAAAAACTCAAAAATAAACTAAGTCTGGTGGGTTTGGGCGCCCCTAGCCTCCAGGGGCGCCTGGCTTTCAATGCCTTAGAAAATTTTTTGAAATTTCAAATTTTATTACCATTTCTCATTTTCCATGCCAACAGCTCTTATTTGATCCTCATTTTCGGTTGTCTGGATGACTGCTGAGGCAGGACGGGGGATGATCTGAGTGGCCTAGACACATCTATGATGAAATCCCAGCTTTTACTGATGTTTGACTAAGTTTGACCAAGTTTGACTAATCGGGAATGAGCTGACAAAGGCATTTTTGACATTTCTTGAAAAACGTGAAAAAAAATCTAACACCTGAGAAGTTGGGCTCCCCTAGCCTCTAGGGGCACCTAAAATCTAATGCCTTAACCATTTTTCTAATTTTTAACTCTCATTTGCAACTTGCTCCGTTTTGCGTGCGGACAACTGCTCCCTGATTTTGATTTCGACGATTTTGTCAATCAACTGCCACCGGATGGCGAATGAACTGGATAGCCTGGGTACATTTGACAAGTTTTCCAGCTTTTCAGAGCCTGATAATCAAAACAACTGGTTTTACGCCCACTGGAAAGGATCGACAGACACACTTCTCGTATTTTCTTGAAAAACGTGAAAAATTTCTAACACTAATGAGACTGGGTGCCCCTAGCCTCCAGGGGTGCCTAACTTTAGACTTAGCCAAATTTCATGATTTGCAACTTTTCTCCTCACCTCGGATCCATCTTGCTCCATTTTGCGTGCTTCGTCGAGTCGACGACTATTCGTCAATTCTGCGTCGTTGGAACAATGTTGAAAACTTGAAAACAAGCTCTGGCAGATGAACTTCCTCCATTGATGACTTCAGAGCTCATGCTTCACCTTCTGAAAAAGCAAAAATGACCCAGTAGAGAAAACTTGACCTTTTGCAGATTCTGTCAGGACCACGTTGATCGTGAAGCAAAATCAACCAATAAACTCAAGCACGACACCTGAGTCAGAGATTCTATTTTTAGAAAATTCCTATTTTTAGAAAGTTTTGCCATCATCCATATCTCAAGAAACCTGGAAAACCTAATTTGACGTCTATTTTTAGAAACTTTCTAAAAATAGAAATTTCTATTTTTAGAAATTTTGTTTTTTTTTACTTTTTGACGAAAAATTTTCTAGACTTGCTCAAAATGCCTTAATGAAGCAAATTTTTTTGATTGGGTACAACAATTGGCTCTGTCTGGGGACCATGTCGGATACTTACGGCATAGGAGAACTGAGAATCTCTGTACTTTTTAAGCTTGGACCAGTGCCTTATCAGTTGAGCAATAGAGTCAAGTCACTTTCCTAATCACCTAGAACAAGACTTTTCCCTACATCACCTAAAACCGGACTTCCTAAAGTCACCTAAGAGTTGGAACTTTTCAGAACACAAAAAACACAACTATCACATTACAGAAAGGGAAAAACATTACGACATAATGATCACATCACTGAAAGGGGAAACACATCACGAGAATAGAAAGCAATTGAAATTACTCCATCCCTAAAGCGATGAAGTGTTTTAAGTATAATCCACTGTAAGGTAGTGGAAGGAGCCTCCCACCCATGTGCGAGAGAACATAAGTATTCTCCCCTGCAAACTCGTGGATCTTGTATGGCCCCAGCCACAAGGAATCAAACTTTTCATGCATTCCCTTGGGCTCATGTCTTTTGTCCCAGAGTAGGACTTGATCACCAATCTCGAAGTCTTGCTGCAAGCCTTCTTATCAAATATTTTCTTCACTCATTCCTAATGCTGAGTGATTCTATCTACGACCTCCACCCTTTCTTCTTCTAGCTTCATCAAATACAGGGTGCGCTTCTCAATAGGATCTTTAAACTCATCATCTTCAATTGCTTTAAAGCAAATTGCAGCTACCAGCTTCTGTACCGTACAAAATGATGAAAGTTGCAGTACCAATAGCTCTCTTGGGGGTAATTCTATCAACCCAGAGAGCATCACAAAGCTTCTTATAGCAAGCCTTTTGATTAGAATCAACTAGCTTGCGTATGATAGTGACTATGTTTTTGTTTGATGATTCGGCCTATCCATTACCCTGAGGGTAATAATCTGATGAATGTGATAACATGATGCCATGATCATAACAAAACTCTAGTACTTCCTTAGACGAGAAACATGTTGCATTATTAGTCACTATCTTGTGTGGTATCCTAAATCTAGAAATAATGTTCTCTTTCAGAAAGTCACAAACAACTTCTGAGGTAGCTTGCTTGGTTGGAATAGCGTCAACCCACTTTGTGAAGTAATCTATACCTGTGAGGACATAAATATGCCCCTTACTAGAACATGGGTTGATAGGACCCACGAAATCCAATCCGCATTGCTGGAATGGACCATCAATAATTACGGGTTTGAGGGGAATGGCCGCTAGCTTGAGTTTGCCAACAAACTGTTGATAGATCTGACATTTTGACACCCATTCATATGCGTCACGAAACATAGTTGGCCAATAAAACTGTGCTTGCAGGATCTTGAATGCAATAACTCTTAATGAGAAGTGACCCCCGCATGCTTGACTGTGAAATGCTTCCAGCAAACGTTGTTGTTGATCTTTGTTGACACATAACAAAAGGGTTCCATCAAGCCCTTGCTTGTATAGAATTTCATTCCAAAGCACAAACTTTTGCGCTTTCAATTTTAATGTTCTCTTCTATTGTTTGTCCATATGAATTGGACATTCTCCGTAAGTCAAATAGTATACAATTTCTGCATACCATTCATCTGCAGAATCAACAAATAGGACCATAGGAAGATCCTCTTTAGTTTCAGTTTCAGATCACCATTAGTCTAGTGCTCCAGATCACCATCTTCTGCTATCAATTGACAAAGACCTTTCTGCGGACAAGTTTTGTTGGCTTGATCTCTAAATCGTACTCTTGAACCCTTGCAACCCAGTTACCTCTCCTAGTACCCATCTCTTGCTGAGTTAGCACGCTATTAACTGCTGGAGCAGTATCATATACCGTTGTGTGAGCCGTCAAGATATAGAATCTAAAATTCTTTACTGCTCTCACTACTGCATACGTGTTCTTCTCTATTTGAGAATACTGCATTTCACTATCTTTGAAACTACTACTCAAGAAAGCAATTGGAGACTCGGTATCTTCATTCAGCTTTTGCATCTATATGGCAGACATGGTGTGTTCGGATGCATAATAGTAAAGGATGAAGTCTTTATTAAAATCAGGATGGACTAACACTGGCATTTGGCTGATGGCTTCCTTAATTGCGACAAACACCTTCTTGCCTTCATCTATCCACTTGAAAGCAGACATTTTCTTCATCATAGCTAATATATCTTTTGTAAGCTCTGAGAAGTCTCATATAAACCTTCGTATGAAATTTATTTTACCGAAGAAGGAATGAACACCAGTTTTGCTTGTTGGTAGAGACAGATTCTTGATAGAATCAACCCGACTAGGATCAATCCATGTTCCCTCCTTGGAGATGATATGGCCAAGCAGTTTACCTTTCGTCACTGCAAAGATGGATTTCTTAGGATTCAAATAAATCCTGTGGTATCTGCATCTTTTGAACACTTTCACCAAATGGTCAAAATGGTCTCCTCGTGTTTTTGAGAAAACGATGAGGTCATTAAGGTAGATGACAATCAACTTGTTCTTCAAATCTCCAAATGCCAAATCCATAGCTCTTTGAAATGTAGCACCGGCATTGATGAGGCCGAAAGGCATCCTTTCATAAGCAAATGTACCCCACGGGGTAGTGAAAGTTGTCTTGAACTAATCTTCCTGAGCCACAGCGATTTGATTATATCCAGAAAAACCATCAAGTAATGACAACATTTCTGAACCGGTGACTATTTGCAATGTGTGCTCCATGATTGGCAGAGGATAATTATCCTTGAGAGATGATTGGTTCAGGTTCCTAAAATCCACACAAATTCTGATTTCACCATTTTTCTTGCGTACAGGAACTATGTTTGACACCCATGTTGAATGCTAAATTGGAAATATTATCTTTGCATCCACCATCTTCTGGATCTCTGCATAAATTGTGTCTTGAATTCATGGATTGTAATATCTTTGTTTCTGCTTGAAGGGCTTTGCATCAAGTTTCAATGGAATTGTATGATACAATTCAATGGGTGTGAAGACTTTCAAGTCTTCGTATGACCAGGTAAAAATATCTCTATATTGTCTAAAAAGATAGATAAACCTCTCGCTTTCTTCTTTTGTACAACATTTGCCTATATTGACAAGCCTAGGCTTGTCTTCTGAACCAATGTTCACTTGATAATGTTCAGCAGAGGTCTTATCATCCACTCTTCTTTGATTTTGAATGTATCTATCATGTCTGTCGAATATATCCTCCAAGGATACAAGACCCTTGGGAATTTTGTTACCTTTCAACTGGATAATACCTAAATCTGCCTCTTCTACAGCTTTTGTATCCCTTGAAGTTTCCATAGAAGATTCTTCAAACCAACCTTCAAAAGATGAGAGGAACGAATCAGATTCATTTTTGTTGTCTTCAGTATTTTTGATATTAGTTGTTGATTCTCTGAAAGGAGCTGAACTCCGCTCAAAGAAAAGCCCCTTGAAATTATCTTCCATGATGAGAAATTCTTTGATGTGGTCTTCGTCATCGAAGATTTGCCAGTTGTCACAATTGTCAGGGACGACTAGCCTGTATATTAGCTTAATAGCAAATGCATTCTGACGAAAATCAGAATGAGACATGAAAAGTGAAGCGGACACTGCCAGGGCATCTGCTTTGCTATTATCTGAGTGTGGAATGTATTGGATGTCAAATGCTTTGAACCAATTGATTGCATTCCACACCCTATATCTATAATGTTGAAGGCGATCTTTTTTCACTTGAAATTGTCCCCTGATCTACTTCACAATCAGTTCTGCATCACCTTCAACTTTGAGTAATTTAATACCCATATCCTTTGCATTCTTGAGACCTAACAAAAGCGCCTCGTATTTCACTGTATTATTTTTACATTTGAACTACAAGCAGTATGCAAATGGATACAAACGACCATCAGGAGAAATTATCATGACCCCTGCTCCTGAACCGACAGTCGAACAACTTCTGTCAAATTGTAAAGTCCATATCTTTGGCTCCTCTTTTGATTTGTCAACCGCATAGACAACTTCCTAATTCTCTTTGGTTATCTCAGACAGCATAACATATGTACCTGGACCCGTCTCTTGATATAGCACCTGTGCTTGAGGATCTTGAGATTTCACCACCGTGAACCGTGACTTGGTTTCGAGTTCTAATTTGAAACTGCCTTTCTTTAATGGAATGGTCGCAAATGACCAATCCAATTGTATTTCTCCTCCAAGATCTTTGCAGAAGCTTCTACCTGGCAGCATCCTGTAATTGGCTAGAATGTCAGCTACCAAGATAGTCATCATTATTTTCTTCTCGGGGCAAGCTGCTAACCGTACTTGAGCCTCCTTCAATTGTCCAACCAATGGCACTAATTTAGACTCAAGCAAATAACACTTGTCATGCGTTTTGGTGCACGAGAGTCCCAAAGCATTCATCACCTGCAAAGGCATGACGTTGTCCGAGGCTCCTGAATCAATGATACAATTGCTCAATTTATAACCTCCTATGTACAAAGAGATATAGAAAGGCTTTGGCTTCTCTTCTGCTGGAATGAAAGATTCAAGCAATATAGGCTGTATGACAGTCTCCTTGGCATATTTAACAATTCTATCCAACCGATCTGGATGGTTCTGAAGATATTCCAGCTGAGAAATCTGCACTTTTGTCTTCATCATGGAATCCACTATATCAAAATTCGCCAAAGACGAATCTTGAGTGGCTTTGACATTTTCATGTGGTGGCTTAACATTGGAAGTGGAAGCCACTTCCTTCCCCTTTTCTTTTGATCTTTTCTTATCCTCTTCTTCTTTGTGCTTTAAAATGTTGAGCACGTGTAAACACAGGTGTCGAAAGATTTTCATGATTCACCGCAAGAGAATACTGACGAAGATCCTCTTGTTCTTCCTTTATTATAACGGGTTCGTTCTAGAAGTATCCCGTAGTAGAGTCGCCATCGAAGTTGTTCGTCTGTGGTAAGACAACATTCGCACTTGGGGAAGGGACAATGCTTAAAATGGGTGCACCATCAGCATATCCCATGATTTGATTCATTCTTAAATTTTCAGGACATGTGGCTCCAGTATGTGCATTAGTCTCATGAAAGGAATAAAACACTACATGTTGAACAACATCAACTACTTGTCTTGGTGGTGGTGCTGGCAACCTGGGCCTGTAATTATTGAAAGGCTGAAAATTGTTCCTCTTAGGCTAATATGGTTGCTATGGTTGGTATTGTTGTTGTGGTTGGTATTGTTGTTGTGGTGACTGATATGGTTGTTGTGCAAGTTGCCCCTAAGTAGGCAATTGTCTCTTCATGATAGTCACTTCATTTGATACCTTCTGTAGTAATGGATCTATAGAACTCTAAACAAGAGGCCTGATTGAATCCATTTTCATCTTATCAGAGGCAATCATGTCATCCTCTAACTTGATGGCATTTTCTTGCACATTGGATAATTCTGTTTCATTAGCCGATCTCAAAAAGAAGGCTATCTTAGAAGGAAGAGCGTTAATGAAACTACTCAACAGAATTTGCGGAGATGGATTGAGAGTATGAGAAAGGCACGTAACTAGGTGATTAAACCTTGCCACGAACTCCCTCATCAGTTCATTGTTTTCCATCTTTGAATTTGAGAGTTGGGCGAACAATCTATGACCATCTTCGGCAGGCTTGAACCTTGCCAAGAATTTCTCGTTCATAGTTGCCCAACTTGTAATGACTCCTGGTTCCAGATGATTGAACCAGTCGATAGCATTTCCCACGAGAGTTTCAACGAAGAGACGCACATCTTCATGTGATACATGCAAAACGGCGCAAGCTGTTGTGAATGCAGACATATGTTCATCAGGATGTCGAGTTCCATCACCGTGGAACCGGGGAAAGTGCTTCCTTGACCCTTTAGGTAACTCATGATGTGCTTGCAGGGCCAAAGGTCCAATGTTATTACCCCAAGGCAATGGGGGTGGTTGCCTCTGATTTGCATCATTGTGATTGTTATTATTTGCATCACCCATTGCTCTAGGCTGGATTACTGGTTCTTCTTGAGGTTCTTCCTACTTGACTTTAGGAACTATCTGGACTTAAGGAACTATGTTGAATGCTTCTCCAACTTCTGTAGGATCAAGATCTTGGAATAAAGGATCCATAGCACCACCTTTTCCCCTTTTTGAATAAACCCTGTGAGCCAGGATTATCTACTGCCACGCAGGAGGTGGTAATACTGGTCTACCTGCCACAAGATCTGCTTTGTGTTCTTCTTCATCAAGAATAGTAGCCGCGTTTCTCCACTGATCAGGACTTTCCTTTTGCGCAAATATGAAACTCTTTAGGCTACTAATGATGTCCGTTTTCTCTCCTTCCACTCGTACAAGATTTGGTTGAATAGCAGGTGGTGTAAGATTTGGTTGTTGAACTGGAGCAGAAGGACGCCAGAGAGTCATTCCCGTGACATAAGCCTAAGCTTGCTTGAAGTTTTATGCCTCGTGCCCCACGGTGGGCACTAGAAAACTGTTGGCATTTCAATTCGTACCTCTGGAATGCGAGTTGCAAACAGATAGCTATGCACAGATAAACTGCTCTCTTATTAGAAGGGGGAGTTCCCTTTTTGCTGATGTTCGCTGAAAAGAAAATTAAACTTCATCTATCTTCTTTTTGATTCTCAGTTGCAAGCACAAGGTTATAAAACTCTAAACGCTGCAGAAGAGATTTTTTCCTTTTTTAAAACTTCTACTACAACTAGGCTTAAACTAATGACGCCTTTAATCTCCTAAGTAAATTTAGGGCAAAGGGATTAAAAGTGTACAAGGAATGATTGTTTTAACACAAAAACTTAAGTAAATTTCTCACAGATTTACATCACAAGACTCATAGTACTTTAATGATGAAAGCTGAAATAAAAGTTACAGAACACACATCTGATGATGAAACTTGATGATCCAAAATAGAATATCAGAGCAAAATAGGCATGAGATTTCTATTCCAACATCACAAAGTTGATACAACTCCAAGACAGCAATACTGTAGCAAAAGGTAGACATACAGCAAGCGATCAAACACTGGAGAACAGGTTACACAGAGTGAACAAACACTTGAAATAACAAAATCTGCAGGCTAGAATAGGCACAACAAATTTGCTATCACAAAAGTAGCTCTATTACAATGGGCAAGGCTGCCCTTATTTATACTAAAATCAAAGGAGTAGGGAACCCTAAAATCTCCTTGATTAACCCTAACTTGCCAACTCGCAAGCTTTATTTCTATTCTAAGACAAAAATACAACTAACAAACGATTTAAAGCAAAGAAAACTCCAACTATTACAAAGTGATTTCTTTCTAAATATAGAACGAATGAGCTTAGGATGAAAGCAAATGCTTTAAAACAAAAAGCATCTGATTTAAAGCTATTTTCTTTTGAAATGCATCCTCATCAACATTCTTGCTTTTTGGTGATGTCATCCATTGATATTCTGGGAAACAATATCTTCTAAAAAGCGAGTGACTGCATCTTTGCTAGGAACACTGATACTCTCTAAAATGATATTCTGATTCTCTAACATTTCTTCACCGTTGGCATCCATCTGAAGAAATTCATGAACTTCACCCACAACCTTGTCAAACTTCACTGTCATTGCGGCAAAACAACCCATCTTGCCGGCATTGATATCGTCATTAAAATTACTGCGGACGAGAGTCTGGAACTCTGCTTGCACTTCCCTGAGATCATATAGGGTACCATCTTTTTCTTCATACGAACACAGGATCTAAGAAACAAACAATGTCACAAACTTGAGAACATTTACTACCTTTTCTTTCCATTCTGTCAACTCTGAAATTATACTATCATAATTTTTTACTGTGAAAAGATATTGTGCTTTCCAAGTAGAAATTGTCTTCTTATCATCAACTGAATCAACAGAATCAAGTGCTATCTTCAAGTCAAAGATAATGATCTCAAACAAAGGTCTATTTTGTGCCATAGTCTGCTGCAACCCCTGGATGCCTTGGCGTAAATCATGAGCGTTGTACTTCAATTGATAAAACTCTGAAAGTACAACTCTCCCTTTGTCACAAATTCTTCCACCCAATCTTTCACGTGCCTCCCATAGAGGACCAACTGAATGAATTGCCGCTGATCAGCTGGTGATTCCATATTTGGTGGATGCAATAAATCAGCCTATGATGTGCCATGAAACATGTTGGAAATGTACTGCCGCAACTACCTAACTTCAGCTTTGAGAGCTGCCTTATCTTCTCCATCTTTCAACACCCTTTCCTTCAAATTATCTGTTGCAACCTCAAAGAGATTTACATTTGTATGCTAGGTACTCCTACCAAGGTTAGCTTTGACAACCTTGAAGTCATTAACCTCAATATCATCAACACTTCTATCTTCTGGTGGCGTTGCAGTTTTAAGGATCATTTCTCCATCGACATTCTTTTCAATGCGAACCTGCTTCTTCAGCTTCTTGTCTGGTGTGTCTTGGTAGACACTTTTAAGCTCTGTTAAATCTAGCTGATATGAAGGCTTTCTCCTCTTCCTTCCCAGAATGTTTTCAAGTCAGGATGAGCCATCCTCTCTTGGAAACTCAGTTCTAACTTCATTAGCTCTTGATGAACCAATATGTGTATTAGAGTTACGAACCGATAAATCTGGCTCTGAATCTATGTGGATAGGAGAAGTACTTGGTGAAGAAGGTGGAGAGACATGATCTGAAGGCAATGCTTCAACATGCAACGTTGGTACAACAGGAACTTTTGATTCAACTACTGGTTGTTCTTACTAGACATGAGCTGGAAACTCATCATTTCTCCTCTTTAACTTAGCCATTTTTGTTCCTTCTAGAAGAACACTCATAGCTTTAACCCTTTGTTTTAGTTTGGAAGTGGAAGGTTCTGATGGTTGTACAACTAGTGGCTCTACTACCGGAATATCATCCTTTCGTTTATTCTTCAAGAATATCAAACTATTTTTAACAATTCGACTCGTTCTTTCTTCAATGGAAGTGTTCTCTTTTACTGACCAATTAACTGGTGGCAATGGTTGTTGCTCAACTTGGTCTCTGAAATACGTGGGAAGTAGAACTTCACCATTTTCTGTCAAACTCTCTACATCTTCTGACAAGATGTCAAACATCTGCTGAAGAGTAAACCTATTGTAACTGCGTTCTCGCACTTCAAACTCATTAGCACAATTAACCCAGAAGTCTTCAACTGCATGTGTATGCACACAATTTTGACCAAGATGTGATGCAAAAACACCACGAGGATCATATGAAGACCTCCTGTTGAAAAACTTAAGACCATATTTGGATGATTCATTACCAATTACCTTGGCATCTGCTCCAGATCTGCATATGTAAATACTTATTCCAATTGGAAAATTGAAAGCTGCCTTGCGTCTGCTACACAAAAATGTATGAACTTCATAGGCTTGCCTCAAAAATTCCATAAATTCTATTTCATCTGTAAGATATCTCGGGAACATGGATGGCTCTCCTGAGAAGTCGTATACTCTGATGTAGGAAAAAGTGGGAAACTGGATAAACCAATCAGCCCATTCTGCCATTGCCATTCTGGCATCCACTAAAAACTGTTTATGCAACTCATTATCCATATCTCGCACTGTATGCATCAGGAATGCATCATTTACCTGTTTGTAATGTCGTTTAGCTTGAGAAATCTCTAACTGCCGGAAATGGTGATATACATGCTGAATACGTAGAGTCCCAACAACATTCAAACCTCTGAATTGACCTTAAAAAACCATCAAATACACAAGGTATGACATCATGTGGAATTCATGAGCCCTTTGAAAATCAAGTATTTGTTGGTGGAGACTATCACTAATGAGTGCCGACCAGTCATAGAATTCAGTTCCATCAACAATTCGAGACATGATGTAAAACATCCAAGGCTGGAACTTGTTAGCATCTGCTTAACCCGTGATCCAGCTTAGCAGAGTAATCATTATTGCATATTCCTCCTTGAATTCTCCATGTCTAACATTCTTTGGCATGACATTCTGCTTTTCTTTTAACCACCTCTGAGCAATCTTTTTCCAGTATTTTTCTTTATCGCTGTTCCAAACCCTCTTGCATCTTCAATTGAAATAGTTAAGTTTTCCCTCCAGATTGGTATTGAAAAACACTTCTGAATGTCGTTCAGCCTTAGGCTACAGAGCACACGTCCATCTCTTGATTGGATTTCTCTTGTGACCAAATTGTAATGTGTCATACAAGCAATTACAAATTCGATACTTTGCACTGTGATGGGAAAGGATGCTGCTGCAAGCAAACCGGAGTGTCCTAGATTTATGATAGCATTATTTCTTGCATCCTCCAAAGAATGTAAATTGATCACTAGAAGTACTTTATGCAAGTCTATCTCACAAGCTCTCAGGTAATCATGAACCAACGCCGTCTTGGGCCTGATTTGTGTTGGAGAGTACTGCATACTGAAAGATTTGAAAATTGACTATGAGCACGCCTATGTCAGAAAATTTTTGGACAAATGGCTGAAAATTACTTGCTGATTTTTAGAAAAAAGTAGAGTGTGAGCAAAAAAGCTAGCACATGGGTTTTGTAGGCAATTTTGTTTTGAAGCAACCCAAATTGTCAGATTTTGAAAAAGCGGAAGCAGTAGAAAAATAGATTCCTGAAAAAAGCAAAATCCCAATCTTCAAGAGGATGATATTCTAGATGGACCCATTTCGATAAAAACTAAAAAAGCCTCAGTCTAATTTTTGAAAAATGATCCCCTAGAAAAAAGGACCCTAAAAAAGCATGCCTCCCTGCTTCCTCAACCCGAAACTATGAAGAACGCTGAAAAAGCACTTCGTTTGAGCCTTTGAATCTTCGTTGAAAGAAAAAAAAAATCCTTCCTCTGGATGCAACCTACAAAAGATAATGAAATAAAGAAGCCAAATGCTTGTCTTTATAGATCTTTAGGGCGAAAAAGTAGCTTTCTTTGTGAAAGAATAAAACTTGGATCTCATCCATGAAGAAAGCAACTTTTAAATCACAAATCCAAGTGGATGTCTTCGAATAGGAAGAATCCCTATTTTGTAGTTGCCTATGGCTTCATGTGTGAGATGATGAAAAATATCTTCTTTTGATGATGTCATCGAACACGCGAGTTGACAAAAGTGTTAGCCAATTTTCTTTCGTTTTCGACACTTCTACACTCGTTTTGACTCAAGTATGGCCTGTCTCCGACTTCGATAAGATGACAAAATGTCACCGTTGACTGAAAAAGCTGACTGATCCTGACATTTTGGAGACCCATCAACTGAGATTCAATCCCCAGCCTCCGACAGACGATTTGACGTCGTTCAACCGCAAATATGACCTCTAGAATCTGCCACTGGGCGAGGATCAAGAAATGACTATCGGAAAACACTGCAGACCACAAAATTTTCTAACTCTGATGAATTTGGGCGCCCCTACCCTCCAGGGGCGCCTGACTTTTCATGACTTAGTCATTTTTCTAAATTTTGCAACTTTTTCAATTTTTTTGATTTGCGTGCGCATTCTGGTGGCTGTGAACCCTGTTTGGCTATCGATTTCTATCTGTTGGGATAAAACTGAGTTTGATGATCTGGCAGATAGGCAGGCCTGATGAAAACTAAGTTGAATGTACTCGTTGTCTACCTCAGGAAACGTGCCAAACTGATCTTCTGTGAACTGGACCGGGTTGACGGAGGGAGATTTACATTTTTAAGAAAAATAAATAAAAAACTCAAAAATAAACTAAGTCTGGTGGGTTTGGGCACCCCTAGCCTCCAGGGGCACCTGGCTTTCAATGCCTTAGAAAAATTTCTGAAATTTCAAATTTTATTACCATTTCTCATTTTTCGTGCCAACAGCTCCTGTTTGATCCTCATCTTCGATTGTCCGGATGACTGCTGAGGCAGGATGGGGGATGATCTGAGTAGCCTGAACACATCTGTGATGAAATCCTATATTTTACTGAGATTTGACTGAGTTTGACCAAGTTTGACGAATCAAGAATGAGCTGACGAAGGCATTTTTTACGTTTCTCGAAAAACGTGAAAAAAAAATCTAACACCTGAGAAGTTGGGCGCCCCTAGCCTCCAGGGGTGCCTGAAATCCAATGCCTTAAACCATTTTTTTGATTTTCAACTCTCGTTTGCAACTTGCTCTCTTTTGTGTGCCGACAACTGCTTCCTGATGTCGATTTCGACGATTTCGTCATTCAATTGCCACTGGATGGCGAATGAACTAGATAGCCTGGGTACATCTGACGAGTTTTCTAGCTTTTCATAGCCTGGTGATCAAAACGACTACTTTTACGCCCACTCGAACGGATCAACGAACACACTTCTTGCTTTTTCTTGAAAAACGTGAAAAATTTCTAACACTGGTGAGACTGGGCACCCATAGCCTCCAGGGGCGCTTGACTTCAGACTTAGCCAAATTTCATGATTTGCAACTTTTCTCCTCACCTCGGATCCATCCTGCTCCGTTTTACATGCTTCGTCGAGTCAACGACTATTCGTCAGTTTTGCGTCGTTGGAACAACGTTGAAAACTTGAAAACGAGCTCTGGCAAATGAACATCCTCCATTGGCGACTTTAGAGCTCATGCTTTGCCTTCTGAAAAAGTAGAAATGACCCAGTAGAGAAAACTTAACCTTTTGCAGATTCCGTCAGGACCACGCTGATCGTGAAGCAAAATCGACCAATGAGAATCAAGCGCGACACGTGAGTCAGAGATTCTATTTTTAGAAAGTTTTGCCAGCATCCATATCTCAAGAAACCCAGAAAACCTAATTTGACGTCTATTTTTAGAAACTTTCTAAAAATAGAAATTTCTATTTTTAAAAATTTTGTTTTTTGACTTTTTTGACAAAAAATTTTCTAGACTTGCTCAAAATGCCTTAACGAAGCAATTTTTTTGATTGGGTACAACATGTATATATATCATGATATATATATATAAGATCATAACAAATTAGGGTATATCAATTTACATGATATATATTCCTATACATAGCAAATTCTAGAGTATATCAATGCACGATATATATTTAGGTATACACAACAAATTACAATATATATACACATCAAATTAGGGCAGAATTAGGGTTTTGTAGACCAATTTCAATTAGGTTTTAAACAGAGAAGAACAGTCCGCCACCATGCACGCTTACCTTAGAACAGGAACCTTCGTTCGAATATCCCTTTCCTCCAACGCCGTTCGCGGGGTCTACCTTGGGTGTGGTTCTCCCTAGAGACCTTCTCCATAGCTTGGTCTCGCTTTAGGTTTTTGCTTTTGCTAAAAATGAGCCGACAACTTTGTTTTGTCGACTCGTATAGCGATTAAAAAAATATTAAAATAATACCTTCGAACGAAGAAATTTTACCAAAGGCGATTGCATGCAAGCCATAGGTGATTTTTTGCTGACCAAAGGCGTATGATATAGCCAAAGGTGATTTTCTACTGACCAAAGGTGTATGATACAGCCAAAGGCGATTTTCTGCTGACCAAAGGTGAGTTTTTTCACCAAATGTGAGTTTCTGCAAACCGAATGCTATTTTCTTCACCAAACGCACTTTTCTTCAAAAAACCTAGGTAAATTTGTAGTCAAAATTCATGGAAATGGCCTCCCAGATGCAATGGTGAGGTCAACTTTGAGCTAGGAGATAATCTATGACAAATCACATGCAAAACTTGCCCAACAACGGTTAGAAAAACACATTTTTTTAACAAAAAACTTGCAAAAACGTATGATTTGATTAGGAGAAGTGGATCTCACTGAGCGTGCCATTTTGTGATGGGGGAAAAATCCAGATCAAACAATGAAAACTAGATCTAACCCTAACACTTTCAAGAAATCAAATCTAGATGATAGAAATAACATGCAAATTAAACAAAAACCACCCAGATGATGTGATTTCTTGGTTTAGATGTGGATTGCTTCATTGAGTATGCAACCAAATTGCATAAAGCTGCCATTGATGTGCTCAAGAAAATGATATGTGAAAGACACTAAATGCAGATGCTAGAAAATGAATGCTAAAAGAGAAGAGAAGAAGCAAAAATGTGAGAATATGAGAGCATTTATAGATGTAGAGGATGGATGATCAATGGTTGAGAGAAAAAGGACGAATCAACGGATGAGAGTGACAGAGGAATGTGCATGCGCCAAGTGTCCAAGAGAAAGGCACTCCATTTAGAAACTTTGAGTGGGCATTGATAGTGATAAGATTCTTTCCTCAACATGAGATGCTTTTTCTATTTTGGAGTTGGAGTGATAGGGATAATAGATTTATTTCTATTTCATTTAATTGTCCCACATTTTGTTTATTGCCATTTTATAGGACAAAAGGGGCCCACTTGCACATTTGGAGGAATAAGATAAGAATAGAAGATAAGATAAATTAAATTTAAATTATGAGCATGGAAAACAAATAAATAAAATAAATGATTTTATTTATTTATTAGAAGAAAGACATAATAATTAAATAATTTAAAGTTATTTAATCATTTGATGGTAAATGGAATAATAATGAAGATTAATTAAATAAATTTATTTAATTAATTAAGGATATGAAGAAAGATGAAATTATTTAATTATAAGTGTGTTAGACAAAGTTAAGGAAAGTGGCAATAAATGTGATAAATGCCTAAATAATGAAATGGGTCAATTTTGGGTGTCTACAAAAGGTATTATTTTAATAGTTTTTTAATAATCGAGAACCTTCGTTCGAAGATATTTCTTCCGTCCCCCTCCCTGCCAAATTTTTCATGTCCCAAGTTTGGGACCAAGTATTGTGGGATTACCCAGGGTGACATAAGATTATGACATGTGTCTTAATCTTATAATTTGAGACACAAAAAGTAAATGTCCTAAGCATGCCCTAAGTAAACTTAAGTGACAAGGTGTGAAAATTATCTAAAAAGGAAACGAGTTAGGTGAAATACTCTATTCACACCAACATACCCTATCCCCCAACTTGGAAGATAAAGTGATAAAAGACAACACCACCTTATCAACATCCACATTAACACAGAATTTGTCAAACATCATAGCTTCCTTAATTTGGTCACTGAATCAAGAATAGTGAACTGCCCAAGGGAGTTAACTATGCTCTCCAACACCTCCTCCTCCCAAAATTCCAAAGATAAGTCGAAAGGCTAACCCAAAGAGGGACTTGCTTAAAGACCTCTTTCTCAAGATCAAAGCATGAATGCTAATTTTTGAGAAGCCTAGGTTTGCCAAGAAACCATAGCCCATCCATGATAGTCCTAGCACAATCAAGGATATCAAGAAGAAACCCTTTTACATAGCTGAGATTTCAAACTATCCACTAAGCCTCATTTCTCCAACGCCAATTGAAGATTAATTAATTAAGGCTATGAAGAAAGATGAAATTATTTAATTATAAGTGTGTTAGATAAAGTTAAGGAAAGTGGCGATAAATGTGATAAATGCCTAAATAATGAAATGGGTCAATTTTGGGTGTCTACAGAAGGTATTATTTTAATATTTTTTTAATAATCGAGAACCTTCGTTCGAAGATATTTCTTCCATCCCCCTCCCTGCCAAATTTTTCATGTCCCAAGTTTGGGACCGAGTATTGTGGGATTACCCAGGATGACATAAGATTATGACATGTGTCTTAATCTTATAATTTGAGACACAAAAAGTAAATGTCCTAAGCATGCCCTAAGTAAACTTAAGTGACAAGGTGTGAAAATTATCTAAAAAGGAAACGAGTTAGGTGAAATACTCTATTCACACCAACACACCCTATCCCCCAGCTTGGAAGATAAAGTGATAAAAGACAACACCACCTTATCAACATCCACATTAACACAGAATTTGTCAAACATCAAAGCTTCCTTAATTTGGTCACTGAATCAAGAATAGTGAACTGCCCAAGGGAGTTAACTATGCTCTCCAACACCTCCTCCCAAAATTCCAAAGATAAGTCGAAAGGCTAACCCAAAGAGAGACTTGCTTAAAGACCTCTTTCTCAAGATCAAAGCACGAATGCTAATTTTTGAGAAGCCTAGGTTTGCCAAGAAACCATAGCCCATCCATGATAGTCCTAGCACAATCAAGGATATCAAGAAGAAACCCTTTTACATAGCTGAGATTTCAAACTATCCACTAAGCCTCATTTCTCCAACGCCAATTGAAGATTAATTAATTAAGGATATGAAGAAAGATGAAATTATTTAATTATAAGTGTGTTAGACAAAGTTAAGGAAAGTGGCGATAAATGTGATAAATGCCTAAATAATGAAATGGGTCAATTTTGGGTGTCTGCAGAAGGTATTATTTTAATATTTTTTTAATAATCGAGAACCTTCGTTCGAAGATATTTCTTCCATCCCCCTCCCTGCCAAATTTTTCATGTCCCAAGTTTGGGACCGAGTATTGTGGGATTACCCAGGATGACATAAGATTATGACATGTGTCTTAATCTTATAATTTGAGACACAAAAAGTAAATGTCCTAAGCATGCCCTAAGTAAACTTAAGTGACAAGGTGTGAAAATTATCTAAAAAGGAAACAAATTAGGTGAAATACCCTATTCACACCAACATACCCTATCCCCCAGCTTGGAAGATAAAGTGATAAAAGACAACACCACCTTATTAACATCCACATTAACATAGAATTTGTCAAACACCAGAGCTTCCTTAATTTGGTCACTGAATCAAGAATAGTGAACTGCCCAAGGGAGTTAACTATGCTCTCCAACACCTCCTCCTCCCAAAATTCCAAAGATAAGTCGAAAGGCTAACCCAAAGAGAGACTTGCTTAAAGACCTCTTTCTCAAGATCAAAGCACGAATGCTAATTTTTTAGAAGCCTAGGTTTGCCAATAAACCATAGCCCATCCATGATAGTCCTAGCACAATCAAGGATATCAAGAAGAAACCCTTTTACATAGCTGAGATTTCAAACTATCCACTAAGCCTCATTTCTCCAACGCCAATTCCTGAACATGTCTATATTAAGCCTAATTCCCAAAAACCTCCCAATGAGGACATTTCTGAGCCTGGAAGATCTTTCCACCATAAAATCAGGGATATTGAGCAGAACCATCTCACATCCCCCAATCGAATCCTTGGGACTAGTAGAATCGGCCACTCCATTGACAACATCCACCCAAGACTTCCTAGAACCACCACCCAAAACAGTTAGCTTGATCAAATCCACATCAGACACTAGCCCGTTACCCTTCAGGTCCGTCACAATACCAACAGAACTATGAGTAGGTGACCCTCACATATCCCCACTCATGGTAGATAGCCCCTCGCTGGGCCGCAACACACTAGAAGCACTGGCATTACCCATGCCACCACCAACAGAGATTACAACGACCCCTTCGGATGCCTTTAAAACCTCTGTAGTTTACACAAGAGATGGCTCCTGCACAACATCCACGTTTGAGCACCCATCTGTGCATTAAGGGCCCGGGGGTGAAAGAAAGCCCCTGCATAAACCAGAGGAGGAAGAAATCCTACTGTCTATTTTTTATTTTGTATGCATGAATGGGTTTTTTTAAGTCTTTTTGGTTGCCATGGGTGTCATATCTTTATGGCAATTATTAGGTTTTTTTAGATTATTATTACTGTAGTATTCATGTCTTAACATATACATGGGTATACAATTCTGTTTAATCCACTTCAGATTATCTAACGCTATCAGTGTATGTGTTTCAAAAAGTAATGATTTCTAGATCTAAGGTGTGCACAAGATAAATTCTATGTAATCCTTATTGCATCTCACTAAGCAATGCAGCCTGTTCTACCAGTGCAAAAAGACTATTTGGACAAATGGCTTGACCAAAAGGAAAATATTTTCTGCCATCAAATTAAGTCGGCTCTGTGTTAGACAAATAAGCAGTGCAGAATTGAAATAACAGTGAATTAATAATAAAAAACACAAAACAGACAACACAGACATGAAAAATCTGGTAATGTACCAGAAAAAACCAGATCTCTCAATTTTATTCTCAGAAGAAAATTGGCAATTACAAAAACTTTTCTCATTGAGTAACTCAAATAGCCACGAAAATACATGCAAAATATAAATCAAATCTAAATGCAATTTTGCATAGTGTACCATGACATATGACCCAAAAAAGTCCAGCCAGGTTATTATGGTGGCAGGAGGCTAGCCCCCTGCAACCTCCTGTCCAACAACCTTTGGTTTCAGTTCTTTGATCTTCAACCCTGCCTGGCAGGTACCTGAAACACTACCATAGAATTCATTGTGGACTGCTCGTCACTGCTGGAATAAGTAAAAGTGACTTCACATGCCAACACTCTGATGTGACTCCAACATCACTCTACAAAGGGCTCCATCAACAGAAAAGGACTCCACAATAACAGGCATAAAAAAGCGAAAGAATTAAAAAGAATTCCTCATGGAAATGCAAATAAAGTACGCAGCAACACCTGTTCTGAACTTGTTTGACATGTTCCAGTGAGGCTCTAGAGGAAATTGCCACGTACGTGCGGCGTCCTGAATCTCTCCTTTTCATACGTGTATGCCTAATAATAAAAATATTTCTCCCAAACCAACTCTTAAAGGAGAAAGTGAAAAAGAGGAACTGAATGCCTTGCCAAGCATAAATGGTTAAGTTGGCAAGGACAAACTATTAAGGCAAAAATCCTGTCCAAAGACTTGGTGGGTGTCTCATCATTGGCAGTTTTGTTTGGTTGGTATTGATAGATGCAGTCACATGAACCAAACAATGCAGTCTGCAGCTTTTATTGTCTCATGACGTGGAGCCTCTTTGGACCCTTCAAAAAGATCTGACAGCTAATAACTTGCAGAAGTGTTTTCAATTTTGTCAGGCAGACTTGCTATATTTTGGGCCCAAGTTGGTGGTTTGGATTGGGTAGGTGATTTGATGGAACTTGAATGTATTTAAAAAATAAAATGAAATCAGATTACACATGTATAAAAAGAAAAAGAGCAGCAACAAGAGTTACAAAATAACTGTCTAAAACTTCAAACCACAACACAACAGTTGCCGAGAAGACAGCAATAAAAACATGAAAACAGCTACAACAGCTACAAAAACATCAAAACAGTAATCAAAACCCTGAAAAGCCTTAAAAGAC
Organism: Cunninghamia lanceolata; assembly: GCA_027924645.1. NCBI lineage: Eukaryota > Viridiplantae > Streptophyta > Pinopsida > Cupressales > Cupressaceae > Cunninghamia > Cunninghamia lanceolata. The sequence continues at coordinate 561,076 of BSBN01000429.1, read as the reverse complement.
AGCAACATGCATAGGAATAGAAGGTGCAGGGGCTGTCCTCGTGTAAAAGAAAAGAAATTTTGGTATAATGTGCTTAGATAAGGAGAGCATTGAGGCCAACCAGTCACAGGCATTACATAATTGGGTTTCGAAATGTAAAAACATCAATATTCTCTAAATAAATAGTTTTTGCTTTCGATATTTTTTTTTTTGTTTCTTAAAGTAGTATAGGAAAAATTTCCCCATAGAAAAATAAAGTAGTATTGACAGCTATAAAAACATGAAAACAGCTACAAAAACATCAAAACAGTAATCAAAACTCTGAAAAGCGTTAAAAGACAGTTAACATGCATAGGAATAGAAGGTGCAGGGGCTGTCCTATAAAAGAATAGAAATTTTGGTATAATGTGCTTAGATAAGGAGAGCATTGAGGCCAACCAGTCACAGGCATTAGATATGATTCTACATAATTGGGTTTCAGGAAGAGAGAATTTTGAGCCACACATAGACACTCTTCCCATTATTCTGTTCAAAGATGTAAAAACATCAGTATTCTCTAAATAAATAGTTTTTGCTTATGTAATCTTGAATGTATATTTTTGATCATTTTTTTTGTTTTTTTTAATCTGTCTTGTTTTATTTTTTGGGAAATTTTTGTACTATGTGAGTATGATAGAAAATTAATGTATATTGTTTTGAAATAACAACAGTACTATTAGTACTACTGTAAAGATAAATTATTTAATAGAAAATGAAAATATTTTGTGATTAAGATTTATTCTATCTATTTTAGGTGTCTTCTAAATAATTATTTACGTTAATAAATTATTTGAAAGTTATTTCTTTTTAATATATTCATCAAAAATTTAGATTATTACTGTAGTATTCATGTCTTAAACACATATATGGCTATACAATTCTGTTTAATCCACTTCAGATTATCTAAATCTATCTGTATATGTGTTTCAAAAAGTAATGATTTCTAGATCTAAGGTGTGCACAAGATAAATTCTCTGTAATCCTTATTGCATCTCCTTAAGAAATGTAGCCTGTTCTACCAGTGCAAAAAGACTGACTGGACAAATGGCTTGACCAAAAGTAAAAGATTTCCTGCAATGAAATAAGAAATTAAAAGTAATTTCTAAAACAATCAGAAAACCATCAAATTAAGCCTGCTCTGTGTTAAGGTGAATTAGCAATTAAAAGTATAAACAGACAACATAGATTTAGGTGAAAATTCTGGTAATGTATCAGGAAAAAATTAGGGGTAAAGATCTCTCAATTTTATTTTCAGAAGAAAATTTACAGTTACAAAAAATTAATGTAAAATACAAATCAAATCTAAGATATATTTTCATGGAACTTCGGCATACAATTTTCTGGCGAAGCCATTATCCCGGTGGTAGGGAGACTACAGCTACGACCCCTATCCAACAACCTTCCGTTTCAATTCCTTAACCTTTGGCCCCACCAGACAGGTACCTGAGACACTACGTGGTACACTGCTGGTCACTGTTGGAATAGTAAAACTGACTTCATATTCCAACACTATGCTGTGACTCCAACATCACTACAAAGGGCTCGATCAACAGAAAAGGACTCCGCAATGACAGGCATAACAAAGCGAAAGAACAAAAAAAAAATCCTCATGGAAATGCAAATGAAGTACACAGAAACACAAGTTCTGAACTTGTTTGGCATGTTCCAGCGAGGCTCTAGAGGAAATTGCCATGTACGTGCGGCGTCCTGAATCTCTCCTTTTCATACGTGTATGCCTAATAATAAAAATATTTCTCCCAAACCAACTCTTAAAGGAGAAAGTGAAAAAGGGGAACTGAATGCCTTGCCAAGCATAAATGGTTAAGTTGGCAAGGACAAACTATTAAGGCAAAAATCCTGTCCAAAGACTTGGTGGGTGTCTCATCATTTGGCTGTTTTGTTTGGTTGGTATTGATAGATGCAGTCACATGAACCAAACAATGCAGTCTGCAGCTTTTATTGTCTCATGAAGTGGAGCCTCTTTGGACCCTTCAAAAAGATCAGACAGGTAATAGCTTGCAGGAGTGTTTTCAATTTTGTCAGGCAGACTTGCTATATTTTGGGCCCAGGTTGGTGGTTTGGATTAGGTAGGTGATTTGATGGAACTTGAATGTATTTAAAAAATAAAATGAAATCAGATTACACATGTATAAAAAGAAAAAGAGCAGCAACAAGAGTTACAAAAATAACTGTCTAAAACTTCAAACCACAACACAACAGTTGCCGAGAAGACAGCTATAAAAACATGAAACAGCTACAACAGCTACAAAAACATCAAAACAGTAAGCAAAACCCTGAAAAGCCTTACAAGACAGCAACATGCATAGGAATAGAAGGTGCAGGGGCTGTCCTGTAAAAGAATAGAAATTTTGGTATAATGTGCTTAGATAAGGATAGCATTGAGGCCAACCAGTCACAGGCATTAGGATATAATTCTACATAATTGGGTTTCAAGATGTAAAAACATCAATATTCTCTAAATAAATAGTTTTTGCCTATGTAATCCTTGAATGTATATTTTTGATAATTTTTTTTTTTCTTAAAGTAGTATAGGAAAAATTTCCCCATAGAAAAATATAGAATTGACAGCTATAAAAACATCAGAACAGCTGCAACAGCTAAAAAAACATCAAAACAGTAATCAAAAACCCTGAAAAGCCTTAAAAGGCAGCAACATGCATAGGAATAGAAGGTGCAGGGGCTGTCCTCCTATAAAAGAAAAGAAATTTTGGTATAATGTGCTTAGATAAGGAGAGCATTGAGGCCAACCAGTCACAGGCATTAGATATGATTCTACATAATTGGGTTTTAGGAAGAGAGATTTTTGAGCCACATATACACTCTTCCCAGTATTCTGTTCAAAAATTTAAAAACATCAATATTCTCTAAATAAATAGTTTTTGCTTTTGTAATCCTTGAATGTATATTTTTGATAATTTTTTTGTTTTTTAGTTTGTTTTGTTTTATTTTTCTATGGGGAAATTTTTGTACTTTATGAGTACGACAGAAAATTAATGTATCTATTGTTTTGAAATAAGTAAATAAAAAAATCTAATTGATAAGGATAATTAATAATAACTAGTTAGACAATGCTCATTGTTGGGATAGTATTTTCTTAAAAGCAGAGTACTAATAATATTTGCCTAATGATCACTTCAAAAAGAGTAATTTCATGTTATTAATTTTAAAAAATATATATATCAAAATCAACTTTAAACATTTAATATTATAGTAAATAAAAAAATTTATTAAAAAAAAATTGTTTGATTAAGAATAAAATAAAATAAAATAAAAACTTATATATTAAAAAATATATATTATATTTTTTTTAAAATATAAAAAAATATTAAATTTTTTAAATTTTATAATTTTTGAGGAGTAAGTTTAAATAAAACTATTTATTGTCATTAATTTTAAAATTTGGAATATAAATATATTTTAAACTTTACAAATATATAGTTAGAAAAATAACAAAATTTAAACAGAAAATTCACATTTATATGATTAATTTAAAAATATATTTATTAAAAAATATTTTCAATATTAAAATTAAAATTACACACTATTTCTTCATTTATTTAATTTTTGATGGACATTATCTATAATATGGTTTTTGCTACATGATATGGGAGCACTAGCCTTAGGGCCTCATCCATTATGGCGTGGGAGCCTTTTCACTCAGCAAGACTTGATCAGTAGTGGGCTCATTCAAAAAAATTTCAATTTCAACAATAGACCAAGGGTTCGTTGACATTTTTTCATTTTTCATTTTAGATTGTTTTAAATATTCATAATGCAAGGCCACTTAAATTTTTATAATTTAAAAATATATTAATTTTTTTAATTATGTTTTTTTAGTTGAATTTTTTTTCTTTTCTTATCAAATATTTCTTCTTATTTTTTTCTTGTTACACCAAGAGTCGTTATACAGTCACAGCGTGGTGGGATTAGAGCACTCATTTTTTCTGCCTAAATTTATAAGAAAAAAAATTAAAATATCAAAAAGGAAATAAAAAACAAAACTTAAGAAAATCAAAGAAAAAAAACTAAAAAAGAAATTAAAAACTGTTGAAGGAGAAAAAGCTAAATCCCAAAAACTATGGAACCAAAAAAGAAATTGGAAAAAATAAAAAAAAAAAAAAACTAAAAAAGAAATTGGAAAAAATAAAAAATAAAAACCAAAAAAGAAATTGCAATAAGAAAAAAAATTAAAGTACCAAAAAAGAAATAAAAAATAAAACTTAACAAAACCAAAGAAAAAAACTGAAAAAAATGAAATTAAAAATAAAAACTGTTGAAGGAGAAAAAGCTAAATCCCAAAAACTAGAACCAAAAAAGAAATTGGAAAAAAAATAAAAATAAAAAAATAAAAACTAAAAAAGAAATTGGAAAAAATAAAAAATAAAAACCAAAAAAGAAATTGCAATAAGAAAAAAACATTAAAATACCAAAAAAGAAATTAAAAAAAAACTTAACAAAACCAAAAAAAACTAAAAAAAAAAGAAATTAAAAACCCTAAAAAAGCTAAATCACAAAAACTATAGAATGAAAAAATAAATTGAAAAAAATAAAAAATAAAAAAAAATTCAAAGAAACTATGGAAATTCCCTGTATTTTAGATATATTTTTTTAAATATAAATATACTAGTTTAAAATCATTTTAATTTGAAAAATTGTATCTTAACTTTACAAAAAACTTACACAAGCACTTATTTACAATACTATGGACTAATGTCTATGAAAAAATAAATATTTACTAAACTGGAAAAGAATCTAACTTCTCATTTGTTGACATGGATAATTAATAATAAGAACGTGAGGCAAGTAGGAGGCTTAAATTTGACAGCCAACCTTGCTTGTCAAGCAATTTTTATATGACAGTTATCTATTCAATGGTACCTTTAGAATAGTATGACATACTTTAGTTTAAATAAATTATATAAAAATCAAATATATATATATATCATCATAATCCTATATAAATTTTGACAATTTGTCTAAAATCTCTCCTTTCATGATACTGTCTTTTCAAAATTTCAGTTGTATTTTACAGCTAAAATGCCTAAATACAGCTATACAACTGTCAAATTTAAGCCTTGAATTTATTTAATTTTAATTTGGGAGTCTTTTGGTTGAAGACGACTATCAAAATTTAGTAGGAAACATTGAACAAAGGCTTCTTGCCAAGTTGGAATTGAACCATATTTTCAAAAGAGGCCAGTGAATTATCCTCACTTTTTTTTGGTCTGATAACACAGGTTTTCAAAGGATTTTCTCCGATTGACAAAAATTCAGTATTTTCGAATAAAAATGTGCACCAGATACGATCTATTCTCCAAGTCAATGTTTTCGCTCTTTCGATTAGGCTAATGATTAATGGACTTGGGTCCCATAGGAGTGGCCCAAGTTCAAATCCCTTTAAGTGGCTTTGTATGGATTGTAGCGTTGACACTGGTAAGGATAAGTAGGATACTTTCTTCTAACTAGACTTTGGATGTCAGCTTATAAATGAATATCTCATTGTGCAATCTTTTCCCAAATACCATACAAATTATTGGGTTGGGATGCTTGCAATTGATCATCTAATTGCAATCTGTGCATTAAAACGTTGAACTTCCATTGCATGCTAATCTTGAATAGAAACATCTTACCAAATGTATTTAGCAATATCAATATAAAATCAAATCTAGGTTTAATGAAGCATTTATTGAAAAAATTATGAAAGTTATTTGGAACAAGCCACACATTTGCCCTTTCAAAATGCAACAGAAGACCTAAAGATTTAATTTAGGGTCTTGGCTGCCAATTAATTAAATCTCCATAATTCTTCTAAAAGCAAATGATGCAGAGGTTTTCACATCCAATAGATGCACTTGAAAAAATAGCTAACTGTATAAGAGCCCTATACCTTCCCTGTCATAAGTGGACTCCAACTTTGGACAAATGCAACTTCCTAGAAGCCTGCAAAGTAACCCCAACAATTTACTTAGTCTATAATCGATTGCATAGCGATCTGTATGATGTGCTGCAGGTGGAATTGTGTTAAATAGCTTTTCTATTATGAATCCACGGGGATTGTAGAATTATCACGATAATTGGATAAATTTTTAAATATGCCAGGTCATCGGAATCAAGAGCGGCTTTTAAAGACACTGTATTTGGTTGGTGTTCATCCATGGTCTTCCAAAAAGAGAGGCTACATAGTTCGAATTGCCCAGTTGCAGAGCTGTCTTGGATTTCATTCTTTCCACGATATGCTAATCTTTTTGTTGGCTCACTACATCGGAAGGGGAAAGGCATGACATATTTAAGAATGAAAAGGCCAACATGGCAGGGAATCTGGAAAACAATTCATCTCACAAAAATTCTTTCTTTGGAGGCTTTATCATGATGCTGACCTTCTCGCTTATTAGCAAGATTTGGTATATTAAGATAAATAGTGATTCTCCACAGGTGGGTATTATGGATAGGACTTCCTAACATGTTAAGGATAGGATCTCAACAAGGATTTTACTCAAATGACCTCATGACACAGGAGCATCTCAAGCCTAAATGCAACGCCTATATAACCAAAAATATTTGTTTTATGTTTGTTGTGTTTTGAAAGTTTTTCCCGAATGTTGATATTATTTTGAATTACTGCAGTTACATATTTCAACCAGAACTTTCATGACTGTGAATTGAGATCAACTGACAGAGATCTAGTTGTGGGCTGCTACATATGTAACCAACCAGCATAACGGTTTGAACACGAGGACTTATAAGTATCCCAAACATGTCCATGCACTTAATTTTGTATTTGATGCTTTATTGTAAGCCATATCTTGTTTTCATTGTGAAATGGTATCTTAATGCTATACACCAAAATATTAAATCGTAGCACCAAATAAAGAGGTTACCTATGTAATTAATGGTCTTAGGGGTGTTTATGAACAAGGGCACATCAAGTTTCGAGATCCACATATCAATGTACATCAAAAAGTTGTTATTCTACACATTTCAGGGAGATGTGCCCAATTTCAAGACCAACTAAAGTTGAAATTATTTACTATGGGGCATTGACCCTTCTCACATGTACCTAGGGTGATGTCATGTACCTAGGGTGATGTACTACATTTCCTCTTGGCACCATCTTTCTACATTTTTCTTACCTGTAAGGTGGTTAAATTCATTTTGAAGACAAGTCAGGTTGGATTCAGCAAAGAGTAGACTAAAATGGTAGTTTGAGGTCTCGGCAGATTTATATTGAAAGGCCATACGATCCCTAAATTGTATTGAAGCTGTAATATCTTGGATGGAATATTTTGCAAATTCTAACTCAATTCAATTCATCAACATTTTTTCTTTACTTAACTTCATAAATCTGATTGTCAGCTAGATTGGGATCAAATTTGTAGTTAATTCCTAGTATTGGTGCAAGCCGCACAATTTACATATGAATTTGTAAGCAAATTGAAATATTTCGCAATGAATATAACATCAGATAAATTGCAGCAATCACACCCTCATGAATAACACATAGACACAGCAGCCCCACACCATCGGCTACCTTCATTTATTCATTGAATGAACACTACCACTATCAGATGTTTCCACTACACACAGCCAGTGTGAGACTGTTCAAAACTGCAATACTCATGAATGCCAATGACTAAAACAAAAAACCCAGTTGATGCTAACACAGGAAACCTACAGTTAGAGATGACTTCCTTTAATGATAATTGTTATTATCAGATCATAAGCACTGTACAAGCTGCCCAAACATAGTGTTGAAGAAGCTGCTATTCTCAGTATAAACCTGATGCAATAGATGGTGCTAAGTAGGAGCCGCCACCAGCAATATATTCTCTGTAATGGTGCTGAAAGGAGCCACCAACCAGCAATATAATCAACCCTATACAAGTGATCTGCAACTTCAGTGTTGGGCTCTATGTGTGCAGGCAAAGTAGCTGGTAAAGGATCAATACTCAGCCCTGTACAAGCAGCCTATTATAATCAGTATACTATTCCCTGCAATATCTTGCACAAACAGGTATGAATATGGTGTCGATTCCTGCCCTCGAGTCTCACCACAAAATGGACAGCAATTTGATGATCCAATGCACAAACCCTTCGAATGGCACTGATGTAATTTGCATCACAAATATATTAAAAAAAATGACAATATATCTTCTTCAAACAAAAATAGCATATAATGATATCACCAGGCATGAAATCAATCGTCTGCCATACAATGAAGCTTCAATGCAATCTCTGGATGAGATCGCCCCAAGTCTGAATCAAGGGTTTTCATCCATTAATCCAATAATGGAAATCACCTGGTTTTCTTCCTCCAATCCCAGGCCTAGAAGGGTTTCATCCTCATATTATTTGAACCAAAATCCAATGCTCCAACAAGGAGTAGAAATCAAAAAATAGAATTGGTCATCAATATATGCCTCCTCCTTCTTTGGCCTCTCTTAAATAAAATTTCCCCCCAAAAGTCATGACTCTTCATATTTCCTTCATGACCCTTGACTGATATTTAAGAGGAATTATTAAAAATAAACATCAATTATAAGAGACCTTTTTATTTTATATTTTAACTTTACTTGAGGCCCTCTTAATTATAATTATATTTTATAATATCACTTAAGTGGCCCTTTTTGTGACATTATGAACTTCTTGAGTTATTATTATAATCTCATTTTCATAGTGCAAAATTTCCAAGGCCCACAGGAAGTGAATGATGAGCATTTGGGTTTCAACTTGGCTTAATTTCAAAAAGGGGCCATTACAGAAGCTCATAAAGCTAGTGAAGTAATTGTGTTTTGAAGTAATAAAATCAGTTTATTGTTTAAATTTCAATTATCTATTGTGCAAAGTTGTGTTATCTTTTGCTGCATGGTTAGATAAAATTGTTGAGCATTATCTTTCGCTGCATGGTTAGATAGTCTTTAATTAAACCCTCCAACTATGACTGCATCACCTCCTATACTAATCCTTATGTAATCTTCTGTTCGATAGCATAAAATAAGATACATGCTTTTCAAAAAATTGAAAAAAAAAGCCAGATCCATCTCAAATTGTAGATTCAAACTGGATTACCTTTAAATTTGGACCTCAAAGGGGTCCATACATTAAAAAGCATTCAATCAATTCTGTCATATGGTTTATGTCATAAGTGCAAACTTCAACAGGAATTACACTTTCTCAGATTTAATTGTATCTTGTAAAGGCTTATGACTCCCTGCCATCCTCTCTCCCGAACAAATATTAAACACCAATTATGAACATTCATAATTGAAGCACTTCTTTCATATGTTCCAACATTACAAGTAGAAAACCTGCCATCCTCTCCCCCAAACAAATATTACACACCAAATATGAACATTCATAATGGAAGCACTTCTTTCATATGCTCCAACATTACAAGTAGAAAATCACCTTCCCAATATATTTGAACTGGTATGGTATTGATACAGCCTCCTACAAACTTGTATGGTACTAATTTTACATTCCTAGTTTCATATATTTTTCAGGCAACAAAAAAAACAAAGATTGTCAAAAAGATAATTAATACAAAAAAAATCTTGACCATCAACCAACGGTTGGATGATATCCGATTAAGGTAATTCAGCAATGCTCCTTGTGCTCCTTCAACATTTGCTAAAGTGTCTTCCATATTCTCATCAATCCTGCAAATAGAGGCAACACCCATTGTAACATTTAATTTTGCAAAGGCCGTGAGTTTCCTGGACTGTTAACAAAGCAGGCATATGTAAGTATATTGAAAACCTGATTGCTATTTCTCCTTGCTGAGAAACCATATTAGCAAGCTGTGTAAATATGTTACTCAGTTCCATAATAGTTGATTCCACATTCTGGAGAGCTTCAGCCCTGCTTTGCATGTAATTATCGTGTATAGGAACCATTTCTTGCTGAACTTGTGTTCGTGCTCCAGGAAATGCAGAAGGCTCTCCACTTGAATGATGCCTTATAGCATAAGAAAACAAAGCACCTTTCAGAATCAGATGCTAACAAAATCTGATCCACAGAAAACAAAATAAAGGAAAACACTATCATTGTTCTCTTATTAATCAAGTGTCAATCTTCTGGGCTGCTCGTTCATTAAATGAAAAACATGCGAAGAGGAGGAAAGTACTGCCTCTATAGATAATGTCTAGATTGGTACTCATAAACCACAAATAAGAGGCAGTTTTGCACATGAAACCTGAATCTTGGATGGAAAAAACAAAAGTAAAGAATGCCAGATATTTTATCTTTCACATCTTGCATACTCGTATGCCAATTTGAGTTCTTCCACTTAAAACAGAAACTAACTTATTTCTTTATTATTGTATATGCCCTTATGAAATTTTTATATTTAAATTAAACACAAATTAGTCTTACCATACATAAAACTAGAACTAACCTATTTCAAATATATATCGCATTGAATATATGAAAACTTATCTACGTCACACCTAAATTGTAGTTACGATGCATTTGGAGGAAAATGGCCTAGTCTTAAATGCTAAGCTGAAATGAAATGTTAACACTAACTTATTAATATTAGATGTGAATTAACAAACATAACAATAACATTAGTATGTAGCATTCATCAAGCTCATCCTTCACTGGGATTGTTTTCTTCTTTAATTGGGAGATTCCCTTAGTTGTAGGTAGATTAGTTAGAAGCCATGGTCAAAGGATAATTTGCTTCTACTAGAAAACATCAACAATAGAATCTTACCTCTGCAACAGGAAACTGTAACTATGTCGTGGTTCTATAGAATAACTCAGCTTCTTTGCAAATATATATTGTCCATTTCTAACAAGTATAGCAGTTGAACTCCACCATACATGTGTTTGCTAGAATATTACTCATAGGACGACTGCTTCCATACCTTTCCGTATTTATTCATAAATTTTTAGCCACATATAACAGTGCTGCAAATAGGCTCTAGATATAATCTGAATAGAAATGCATTGGCTGCATGATATATTCCCATGAATAGTTCTAAAAATATTTAGTAATGTGTGATATATCTTTTAATTGTAAAGAATCCTGAACTGCTCATATATTAATTCTGATCAACAATTGGTGGTTCTGCATGCATAAACTAAAATTGAACTAGAAAATCTTAATTTGTTATCACCTTTGGTTGAGAAACTGTAAGGAAGATCCATTTGCCCATGGAGGGGTAACACTGGAGCTACTAGAAGTACTCATCCCCAAATTTCGTTGTCGTAGAGAAGGATTTTTAGCATCCTTGAAAGCAGTAGTAGTAAACAGCTGTCTTCTATTTTCGTGCACCTTCAAGTTCTACAAGTGTCATCCAATACTGAAGCTTCAGGCTCACAAAATCCAAACCTTCAGATGTCCTTAATCAAGGGACTTATCAATCATATGATCAACACGAATCAAATCTGTTCCTAGAAAGGGTTCAAAGCCTAAAGCCACATCAAGCTAATTTATTGTAGTTGAAATTTGTTAGGCATACCTCAGTGCGGATCGTCAGTACATCCTTGAACTCTTTAGTAGTATTCATCAATCGATTTTTTAGGTTATCTACAACTGTAACAGAATGCTCTGTCGTTTGTTTTGAGATGTTCCCGCTTATGTTTTGAGAATCACAGAGAACTTGCAGGTCTGCAATTGCAGAGCTTAAAGCACTAATATCCTGCTTGATGATTGCTGTAAGCTCTTGAATCTCTATTGCTGGATCATCAAACATGGATGTCCTTTTTGCTACTGTAGTCATAACATACAAAGTGTCAATTTTCCCTCAGCAAATCAAAGACACATTTTCACCCTAATGCCCCTGTGAAAGACCATACGTACAACTAAAACATATTAATGTTAAATAGTGCACACAACTTACACAACCTAAAGATGGCAAAATAGTGCACACTACACCCTATTAAGGAAAAGCAACCAGAATAACCTAGTATATTCTGGACTTTAGAATGGAAGAAAGATATATTTAAGTAAAAAAGGAGACTACAGTGCAAAATTTATAAATGTGATACAAGTAGCACTAGAAAATGCAGAATAGCAACTTTTAAAAGAATTACCCTCAAGTAAGCAAAATGTTATGATATTTCTTGGAAATAAATGAAAAAATCAGTAAAATTGCAGACCACTTCAAGGGGGTGACTTCCAATAATCAGAAAATAATATGTGAATTCAATATTAGAAGATATGATGGTTTGGGAGAGTCTCTCTCTCCTTATTTATATGCATAACTATGTAGGGTCACAACCCTTCATCCTAACTAAGAGAGATTAAGTAACTAAAACTAATAAATGAAGTGTTAAGGTTAAGCATGCCACAAGTGCTTAGCCTTATTATATTTAGAAGGATAGAATATTAGGAACCTAACATGCCCATACCCTTTAGAAAAGCATTGTCCTCAATGCTTAGCAACTCTGGATGTTTTTGTATGAATTGTTCATCTTCCCATGTTGCATCTTCAGTTGGTAGATTCTTCAACTTAATTAGGAATTCTGAGATGGCTCTATTTCACAACTGTTTTACTCGTTTCTCAATGACTGCCTCAGGTTCCAAAATAAACTTCCCTTCTTCATCTAACTCAAGCAATTCTGATTGGATTGGAATATTGTTACCTAGTACTTTCTTCAAACAAGATACATGGAAAATAGGGTGAATTTTGGAAGAGGGTGGAAGTTCCAACTTATAAGCTACACTTCCTATTTGATGGATGACCTTATAGGGACCATAAAATTTGGGTGCAAGCTTTATGTTCTTATGTTGCTTAAGTGACATTTGTTTATAAGGTTGCAACCGAAGGAATACCCAATCTCCCTCCTCAAAATGCCTCACTACGGTGTTGATCTGCTTCTTGTTTCATCCTATTCTGAGCTATAACTAAATTCTCTTTAAGGATTTGTAACATTTCTTGTTGGTGCTGAATATGATCCTCTACTGCATGAGCTTTGGAATGAGATTGTAAATAAGTAGTAGATGGTGGTGGGTAGCCATAAAGAGCCTCAAATGGAGTCATCTTTGTTGATGTATGAAATGATGTGTTATACCACCACTCTTTAGTGGTAGCCATTCAGACCATTGTGTTTGTTTGTCAGAGGCAAAACAATGTAAATATTCTTCCAATAAGAAGTAGTATATGGTGGTGGGTAGCCATAAAGAGCCTCAAATGGAGTCATCTTTGTTGATGTGTGAAATGATGTGTTATACCACCACTCTTCTAGTGGTAGCCATTCAGACCATTGTGTTGTTTGTCAGAGGCAAAACAACATAAATATTCTTCCAAACGTTTATTCACAATTTATGTTTGGCCATCTAATTGTGGATGATAAGATGGACTATGTGCTAGTTTTGTACCCCACATTGCAAATAAGTTTGTCCAAAAGATGCTAGTGAAGATAGGGTCACGATCACTTACTATGATTTTGGGAATGTCATGAAGCTTTTGTACATTTTCCATGAATACTTTTGCCACAATACTAGCATGAAATGGATGAGAGAGTCCACAAAAATGTGCATACTTAGTGAGTCTGTCCACAACCACCAAAATTACATCAAGATTATTTGACTTTGGCAACCCCGTAATGAAGTCCATTGATATTTCCTCCCAATGTTGCGTTGGAATGTCTAATGGTTGTAAGAGGCCCGGAATCTTTATTGTTTCACCTTTATTTTGTTGGCATATCAAACATTCAACCACAAATTTCTTTACATTCCCCTTAAGACCTTCCCAAAAGAAATCTTTCTTTATACAATGATAGGTCTTTAAAAACCCTGAATCTTCTCCTATTGGTGAGTCGTGCATTTGAGATAATATGCTAGCTTTCAACTGAGAATGTTTGCACAAAAAGAGCCTATCTTTGTACCATAAGGAATCTCCTTTCCAAACATACTTATCTAAAGAAGATGAGTCATTTTGAAGTTTTTGAATGAGCTTCTTTATTGGAGAATCATGTTGCCACTCTTCTCTTGCAACTTCTAACCATTCAGGTTGTAATAAAGAAATGGCACAAATCTTTGCTACCTCTACTTCTTGTTGAGAAAGGGCACCAACTACAATATTCTCCTTACCTTTTTTATAAATAATTTCAAAGTCATACCCAACATCTTGGTAACCCATTTTTGTTGCTCTTCTGAAGATAGTCGTTGCTCCAAAAAATATTTTAGATTCTCATGATCTATCTTGACTTTGAAATGCCTTCCCATTAAATATTGACGCCATTGTTTAACTACATGGATGATAGCTAACATTTCTTTCTCATATGTGTGCCTTACCAAGTTCATTCCTTTGAGTTGTCGACTCTCAAATGCTAAGGAACACCCTTCCTACATCAAGACTGCCCCAATACCATGTCCAAAAGCATCACATTCTACCACAAATGTCTTAGAGAAGTCTAGGGTAGCTAACACAAGAGTGGAAGTAAGAGCTTCTTTTAGTTCTTGGAATGCTTTGGTGGCTAGCTCTAACCATGAGAAAGAATCCTTCTTCAATAATTTCATTAAAGGTGCTGCTATATGGGCATAGTTACAAACAAATCTTCTATAGTATCTTGTTAGACCCAAAAATCCTCTCAAACCTTTGATATTTTAGGTTTTGGCTGCTCTTCTATAGCTGCAATCTTCTTAGGGTCCACCTTAACACCCTCATGTGACACGTCCTAAATATTCCATTTCTTTCACCCCAAAGACACATTTGGATTGTTTTGCATAGAGTTGATTATCTTCCAATACCTGTAACATCTTCTCTACATGTTTCAAATGTTCTTCCCATGTTTTACTATAAATGAGGATGTCATCAAAGAATACCAAAACAAATTTTCAAAGAAATGGGCGGAACACTAAATTCATTAGGCTTTGAAAAGTTGATGAGGCATTAGTGAGACCAAATGGCATCACTAGGAATTCATAATGACCTTCATGTGTTCTAAAAGCAGAGTTATGTATATCCTCTTCCTTTATTTGAATTTGGTAATAGCCTGAACGTAAATCTAACTTGGTAAAAAAAACTACACCATTCAATTCATCAATAACAGGAATAGGAAACTTGTCTATAAGAGTGAGCTTGTTGAGCTCCCTATAATCTGTAATATGCATTGTTCTGGTAGGGTTTTATGCCTTGGTTTTTTCGTTTCTCACTGCTGTTTCGGTTTAGGGTTTATATGTGTCTTTGCATGTGTTTGTTTTGCATTGCAACAATGAAATATAATGCATATAACAACCTAGAAAATCTATAACAGATATGAGCAAAATAACAAAGACCCAGATTATATTATTGCTCAAAATGAATTATAATAACATACCCATTTGTATATCTTCAACTTTGTATATTTGCCGTACTTGGACCAGTATTACAATCAATGGAAAATCACCTCGAATCACATGCAAATGAGAGTTCACCAATATTAACGCTGCAATGTCAAATGTAACCCTAGGCACCAAGTTTGGATGTGATAGGAGCCACGAACAGAGGTAGAAACATCATTAAAGATGCCCACGTCTTCCCTAGGGTTGTACGGCCCAGCTGGTAGCCATTATCAGCAATAAACCAATGCCAAACGACTCACAATAACTCTATTTTGATCTGAATATTGCTGCAAAGACTAGGCGACCATAATAGGATGGATAAATGCAAGAAAACCCACTCAAAATCCCAACTAATGAAGTACGGCCTAGTATGCAAATGTACGGCCAACAAGGAGGAATAACAACTGCACATTAACTACTTCAAACTGTATCAAATCTGCAATATAACCTTTGTTCTCAGCTGCACACAAAAACTGCATAAGATATATCCATTATCTTCTCGAATCTTTACCAAAAAGTATCGAATTGAAGCACAAATGAAGCCTCTAGATGAGACTTCCCACAACCCGCCTAACGTTGTCTTCCAAACACGAAGCGAGTGATTCTACAGAGGATTTCGTTTCAGTAGAACCCTAGTTCAAACCCTCAAAGCCAAGCTTCAAAGTTTGCACAACAATATCAATTTGTTTGCAAGAGTGAATGAATGAAAATGAACTTCAACTTTTTCCTTTTACCTCTTGCTCTCCAATGCCCAAGATGAGGATATTTTATTATTTTCTTTTATTTACTTAACCACATGTTTCTTCATGAAGGGCACCTATCCTAGCACTTTACTTTAAGTTACAACTTGACATGCCATGAAGTAAGTCACTTTAATAAATTAAAGTAACTTTTAGCCATTTAAATATTATAAGCTAAATATTCAATTTAACTTATACTTTGACATATAATTACTTCGCCGTCTCGAAACCAAATACCAAGTGCTAGGTACTCCAACTGGCAGTGGTTATAAATCGAAAGTCGGGCCAACACCGCCCGTGATCCCCCTACCTGACTTACTATAAATAGTAAGTCCTAGAAAATGACCCAATTAGGCACCCTAACCAAAGCCATTAGCCTACGGAAACCCTGGAATAGGCTAATCTCCTCATCTGACTGACTAGGCTAAGAAGGGGACATTACAGTCCGCCCTCCCCAAAATTGCTTGTCCTCAAGCTATCTCGGCTCAGGATGCTGCAATATTTGTTCACTCTCCCACGTTGCATTCTCAATTGGCAGATTCTTCCACTTCACCAAGTATTCCTTAATGACCCGCCTTCTAAGATTCCTCTCTCGTGTGTCAATGATGGCCTCTGGAACCAAGATTAGCTTCCCCGCATCCAACGGTGGAAGCTCAGCTGAAGGAACCACATTATGACCAAGTGCTTTCTTATGTCTGGAAACATGAAACACATTGTGCACTCGACTATTGTTTACCCCATCTTTCTACCCAATTTTTAAACCTTGGGCGAATTAATATTCTGTACTAGGTCATCTTTTTGGTTGCAATTCGTCGGTGTTGTGTTGCATACATCAAATCATGTTGATAATTCGTTATCATAGCATCTTCCCTTGTCTTATTTTCTTTCCATTAAAGCTTTAATAGCAATATTATGCCAAGGTAGAAAATTCGCGGCTTAGTAATATTTTATTTTGTGTCTATTTTTCATTTTTATGCTAAGCCCGCGTTAACTTTTGTTTTTCGCAAAGTCCATTTTGCGTTTGCTTTCGATCTTCGCAAAACTCGCGTCAATTTCCGCCTTTCACTAAGTGCACGTGACTTGTGAGTTTGGCTAAGTTGGACACTTTCACTTTTTACCGATGGCATAATGAAGTTTACATCCACTTGTGGCACAAGGGAATTAAAAGTTGGTTTTTATTGTTCAAATCATAAATGGCATGTTATTCTTCTTCGAATCAAGTTCAAATGGTATCCAAGGTTTTAGGTCACTTAGTGTACTCGGGTAAAAGCTGAGTAAAATTCACGTTCACTTCTCAAAATACAGCAATATCTTTAAAACCTTGCCAGAATGAAGAAAAAGGTGGCCACATTTCACTAAACTCATGCTAAGGTTGTCGACTATTCATTATCACAAATATTCATCTTGTGCACGTCGTGGGTTCTATCTCCTGTTTAAAGTTGCATGCCGAAAGAAGTGGCCATTTGGTCAACATATAAGGAAAACTGTGTAATAAAAATGATAAAGCAACGAACTTTATGTGTGTCATTAGCAATCATATACAGTAAAATATTAACATGGGTTGTCGTGGCATATTGTTTTCAGTTGTTAAGAAATGTTTTAAAGAATGTTACCATTTCTATTGACGAAAGAAGGGCTCAAACAACGGACTGATCGACGGACTCCAAAAGAGGTAATCGGCATCAACCTCTTACTGCCAACGAAAGCCTTCATGCAAGCCGATAAACCTGCATGCCGAGCATGAAGCATGATGAAGGATGAGAAATTTTAGATCGGAGGATCGACATCCATGAGCATATAATATGAAATGGAATCGTTATCAATAGTTTTGATGATCTCCAAGCTGGTGCAACTGTAGTGGACGGAAAAGACAATGTATCACATCATTATCTTCTACTTGCTCATCAAGACATGTTTCTGTATCGGGCCGAGGCATTGCCTATGAAACACCATAGCGAAGGAGGAGTGGAGAATAATATAAAGCAATGGCCCAAAATATTCAATTCTTCACTCGTCAGAAGTCGCATACTTGTTTGATTATAACAATAAGGTGAAGCACATGTAAAATGGATTTCGAGCCTTCGCTGTAGATACAGCCGCCTTAGGAGACATGTATCCAAAGTTCGTTTGCAACACATATCGCAGGAGCATTAGACAGACGCCCAAAAGAAATATAGTTACAGTGCAATGCAAAAGTTGCAGCATGTGTGTAAAGAACGGTTGAAAATCTCTACAAATTCTCAAACAAATATAGTTGGTAGAACAGTGCGAGTTCTTTGACCGATTATCGACACTCATCAAATGATATTGGATGCTGTAGTTTCAAAATGCACAGGCAGGCCGACATGTAAAACATAGATGGATACAAAATATAAATGGTTGGGCTGAAGATACTTCAAAACAATTGCCATCTTGTTGTTTGCAATGATTGAGAAGCATGAATGATTGAAATCTTATTGAAAAAGTTGTGTAAACTTTTGAACAGACGCAACTGCCAAGAGTCTGACGGCATTTTCGACCTAAAAGTTGTCCATGTATACACAATTTTACCCTCCAGCAAGGTCGTGTAGAGGAATGGAGGTGGTATTATTCATTTTATTGAAAAAGCTTTAGAACTTTTAAAACAACTGCAATGTGCAAATGCCATATCAACTTCTACCACATCTGCCTAGCAGCAAAACTGGCAAACATACAGAAGGCTTACAAACTGTTTTATCAAACATTGCAGACAAATGCAGTTTTCTTGAAATGCAGTAATAACTACTTTGAATGTAGCATGTATGCCGATTGTGAAAGATAGAGACTAGATGCGAGAGCAAACTCAAAAGAATTTCATACTCCATGCAGATGCCCGGGTATGGACACCTACTGTCTTCTTGTTTGAATGATGTATTTTCAAATCTTCTTTTGAAATCCATTACAACACATTGCAAATTATCAAACAAGACCTCCTAAAACACTGCAAAAAACTTTGAAATAAAATAGATACGGACAGATTTCACAACTTGTTGCAGACATTTGATCATGAAATTCAGATATCAAGGGTTTGAGTTTCTCTCAGTCTTTGAATCCACACTTCCAGAAATATCAGATACCTCTCTAGGACACATCAGCTTGACAGATTTCTGGGAGACAATGGAACAAGGGAAAAGATCACCGATGGCTCAGAAGTTGTTTGACAGTGGATTAGCCCAAGCAACTGGTTTTCCCGTGGCAGTCCAATGCACAGACCTGGTTTTAGAATGTATGAAGCATTACAAACCGGAAACCAGAGAGATCAGAACCGTTGATGACAAACTAATTGTCAGGTTAGACAGTGTTTCGATTGGTATTGCTTTCAGGTTACCTGTCAGAGATCAATTTGTGAACATAGACAAAAGGCTTGCTCATCAATATTTCAACGAAAGGAAACATCAATGTCTCAACACCATTGCAAAACACTGGTTACATACACTGAAAGGAGGAAAATCGCAGTTGCCTAAAGTCCTTCACAGATCATGTTTCATAGAGGATATTTCCAATATGATTGTTCTACTCCATAGAGTGATGGGAGATGAAAAAGCAGCTAATTTTGAAATGTGGATGTTCCTTTTTGTAAATGTTATTTGTGCAGGAAATCAGTTTATTGATTGGGGCAGCATTATTAGTGACAATTTGCATTATCAGTTGACCAATTTTGAATTGAATGAACATTTCTACATGTCCTCTTACTTATTTTATGCAATTGCATGCATGAAATCATGGCCAGGTCTTGCTACCAAAGGAACTTATGATAACATGACACAGATCTATGATCGTTACCCTCAGTTACAACTGGAACAAAGTTACAAGCACTACCGCAAGGTAAATGATGCTTTCACAATGTTGACAGTAAGAGAACTTCAAGGTAATACTGCACTCCGGATACCACCAGAAGCTGCCAGTTTAATCAAAATATATGGGAGCTACTACATCCAATATCCTAGATTTACCTATCTGCGAGTTGGCGGGTTTGATGGATATCCATATAAGCTGCCTAGATATGTAGATGACAAGATGGTATTGATAGAACTATGCAGGCAAATTGGTTCACTTAATAAGAAATGCAAAGACAAGAGGAAACCTGGAGTTCCATTTCCCATTGGCCTTAGCCATTACAGCTGCAAATCTTCTGCAGATGCTCAAAACATAGAGAGATCTCTAATAAAAATCAGCTTGTATGCCTATACTATGAGATTCCCTTTTGATAGCAAAGGATATGTCAGAGAATCTACGGCTTGGTGCAGGTTACTGTCACTTTCCAGAACTTGAAGACTTTTGGGAAGATTGTGAAAATGATTATGAGGTACGTAAACGAGACTGGATGAGGATGACCATTCCACAGATCAGAGAATTCAAACTAGATTGCAATACAGATGGAATTGAGGAAGATGGTTCAGAATTAATTGATCCTATGTATTTTGATAAAATTGAAATACAGTCTTTACCACCTATCAATTGGGCTAATGAGGAGATTAAAGATTTAACTACAAGAACTGCACATATCATTCAAAAGACTAAAGATTGGATAAAGAAAAAGGCTATTGAGGCAACAGCTACTAAACCGACAAGTAATAATGCTTTATCATCAAGTAGAAAAGATAAGCATTCAAATTCTTCTTCTTCTTCTTTTCGTTCTCATTCTACATCTATAAGTATTGGTTCACATAAGAGTACTCAAGGAGGAGATGACGGAGAAGATCCATCAAGAAGAAAGGGTCCTAAGAGCATTTGTGAAAATGATGAAAAGCTGAAAAGGGTAAAGACAAAAACAAAGGATAATGCATTGCCTCCCATACAGGAAGTAGTTGAGGAAAACAAGTCCACAAGTCCTGAAATAATCCATCAAAATGATGAGCATTCAAATATCTCTCCTTTACTTCTTGTTGTTTCTCCTTCTCATGAAACACCTCATTCACCTCATGCATTACAATCTATACTCCCGCCACCTATGAACATATTCAGTGAGCATATTCTTCCCTCAAACATTGTACCTCTTTCCACAAATATTCTAGAATCCTCACAATCCTTCTTCCTAGTTGTAGCAAAGTTTGTCAAGAAAAAGAAATAATGCTCAATTAATCATGCCCGATTTTGATACAGTCTCCAATTTGCTGCAAAGGTCTCCCAAATCTAAAAAGATCAAGATTACATCAAGGATGGCAATGGATTCTTCATCAGGCAATGTCTATGTTGAGGTTGCACAACCTGTTTCAAAAAAGAATTTGAATGAGGCTACAGAAAGTGATTTTAACATCACTAAGATAGATCTTGGTCCATCTACATATGAGGGTGACATGCAAAATTTTCAAGTATCGGCTGCCCAGTTAATAAAAAGAACAGAGAAAGAAAGACACACGAAAGATCAACTAAAGCAACAGGTGCAAGTTTTGACATCCTATCTCAAAGCCATCATAGATACATCTGCTTTGCCTCTTGATACTTCCTCTACCTCCACTAATTTCTCTCTTGACAATAATGTTGAAAAAGAAATTATTGAGTGTCAGCAAATATCAGTTGTATGGAAAGGTGACTGAAAAATGGGTTGAACATATGAGATTAAAAGCATTCAATTTCGTTGAGCAAGCAAAGAGTCTATTTGATGAAACAGAAACAAAGATGGAAGAGGTTGATAAAGAAATGAGAGGTATCCAAAAGGAAGAATTGTTATGGCAGGGAATATCCAAGGACCTCAGTGAGATGATCAAAACTGATAATGAGATATTATTTGCTGAAAAAGTCTTCTCAAACATTGAAGAAAATCAATCTAATTCTTGGCTTTGTTCGGTTGAATGGAAATTGTCAAATATAAGACAAGTGTTGGCAGCCCAAGAAAGGCTCTTGGAAACTTGTGAACAGGTGAAAATGAAGATTCAGGCTGATTTATTAGCAATCAATTTTGATGTGATTGAGAAAGATAAATTTTCAGTTTTGGAAGCTCAAACTATCAAAAGAAACTTTGAAAACATGATTAACACAGAGTTGTTCAATAAACAGGTTTTCAATGAAGGACTTATGGATAAATTGAATCTCATCTTTGTTGCTGTCAATTCTGGCATTGATCACATATCAGATTATCGACATAATTTGAATGATATCCATAAAGATCAATCCGAATGAAAACTTTGCATGACAGGAGTGATTGTTCCCAAAAATAAAGTTATAGCTACAGCAGTCAGGATGTTCAGAGCATACAAAACAAAGTCACCTCCTCCTTCGCAGCAGTTTGTAGCAACAGAAACATCTTCAGATGGTACCAAAGATGGCGAGGATAAACCCTGATGGTTTCTTGTGAGATCAATCATATTGGTCTACTTTGCAAAGTTTGCAAAATGATAGGTTTTAGTTCTCTTTCTATGAAAGTGACTTTATGTCACTCTTTGTAATTAAGTTGTAAAGTGCACTTTATTTAGGGAACTTTTGAAAAGACCGTATTAAAATTAATTAAAGTGCACTTTTATTTTCATAAAATATTTTGGGTAGTTATGAGAAGTAGTTATAAGGTAGTTATAAAGTTGGTTACTGAAACAAGTCTATATATACAAGGCTTGGTGTTTGTAAAAAGGGACTTTTTGGCTTTCACATTTCAAAGGATGTTATAAGGGATAGAGTTGTACAACTCAGTGTAGAGAAATAAGAGACATTTTGGATTGTGTGATCTCAAATATCTTTTTAACATTATTCATTCCTCTTATGTTGATGGATGATGTTTTCTTTACATAATCGTGCATCTGCAATGTGGAATAACTAGTCTTGGAGGAATTGATTGCTAGATAATGTGTCAACGTATGTTGAATATCTCTTGAATCATTTCTTCTTTCTAATACTACACTCACTTTAACAATTTAAGAAGTGTTCTTATATTGTCTTGGTGGGGTTGCTAAATTTTATACATGTGGGTTGAGTCAATATTCGTAAACCCATTGTCTTAATCTTTCAAACCTTTCTTTAATTTCATTTCTTTCTCAAATATCCTAAAAATCCATAATTTATCAAACGAGGGAACTGCCCCTGCACATGCAGAGGTAAGTTGATAGAAAAACTACAACTTTACCAACTGTTGGTACTTATTTTCACTCTGTGTTTTTCTGGGCAAAGAGTCAATATAATAATCCATATGTTATAGTGCAAATCTGTTTACCAACAACTATCTACTAGTGGCTCTAGCTCATAAGCTACTTCCCCCACTCTCCTGGCTACTCTGAACGGACCATAAAACCTGGGTTTCAATTTTTCTGCTCCACTCATTTTTAGAGTGGACTGCCTATATGGTTGGAGTCTCAAGTAAACCATATCTCCAACCTCAAAACTCCTCTCTACTCGGTGCTAGTCTGCATAGAGTTTTTGTTGATTCTGTGCCTGCTGCATATTCTCCTTGAGCTCGTTCATGATATCCTGGCTCTCATGCAACAAGTCTTTAGCCTTTGGTACTCTGCTATCACCAAGTAGCAAGTCTGTGAAACAAGGGGCATCATACCCATATAAGGCCCTGAATGGAGTCATCCTAATGAACATGTGATATGTTGTATTGTAACAGTACTCCCCCAAGTGCAACCACTTAATCCATATTTTCTGCTGCCCCGATACATAATTCCTGAGATACCCTTCCCCCCATTTGTTCACTATCTCTGTCTGACCATCAATCTACGGGTGGTAACTGATACTAGGAGTTAGTTCAGTGCCACACAATCTGAACAACTCCTGCCAAAACAAGCTTAGGAACTTGTTGTCCTTATCATTCACAATGCCCTTAGGTATCCCATGCAATCTGAATCTCTCTAAAGAAGAGATCAGCTACCTATACTGCTGTGTGGGTCACTGATATGGCGAAGAAATGTGCAAACTTGGTCAACCTGTCGACCACCACAAAGATGCAATCCTTCCCCTGTACTTTCGGTAGCCCTGTAATAAAATCCATGGAGATATATTCCCACTTTTGATTGGGAATCGGCAGTGGTTGTAGTAACCCTATTGGGTGAGTATGTTTGTTCTTATTTTGCTGACAGATTGGGCATTCTCAAACATACTTAAGGACTTCATTCTTAAGTCCTTTCCATGTAAATCTCTCCCGTACCTACCTGTAAGTCTTGAAGAACCCGGGATGACCAGCCATAGGTGTATCATGGAAAGTCCTTAGAATTTTGCCTTTGAATTGAGAAGTAGGCACCAAAAATATTCTATCCTTATAGATAATCAAATCATTCACCACCGAATACCTGTCATCATGAACAGTGCCCTCAATGACTCCTGCTGCCCAAGAGTCCTTCGCATACTTTGTTGAAAT
The DNA here is from genome assembly GCA_027924645.1 of Cunninghamia lanceolata. NCBI lineage: Eukaryota > Viridiplantae > Streptophyta > Pinopsida > Cupressales > Cupressaceae > Cunninghamia > Cunninghamia lanceolata. Next base: position 536,721 of record BSBN01000429.1, on the reverse strand, counting down.
TGACTCTCTCCAATCAGCAGATATCTCCCCTAGTAAACACAAGTGGGGTCTCCTGGATAAGGCGTCTGCAACTACATTATTCTTTCCTTTGACATACTAGATGTCAAAGTCATATGCCTGGAGCCTACTGACCCACTTATGTTGTCGATCATTCAAATCCTTCTGGTTCATGAAATATTTTATGCTATTATGATCTGTTTTGATGATGAATTTGCCACCAACCAAATAGGGTTTGAATTTGGCCAATGCATTCATTATGGCCAACATCTCTCGGTCATATACCAAGTAACTCTTCTCCACACCCCTAAGCTTCCTGCTCTCGAATGCAATTGGGTGTTTCTCCTGCATTAAACTTGCCCATATCCCCTCTCCTGAGGCATCACACTCCAACTCAAACAGTTTGGAGAAATCGGGGATTGCTAACACTGGGCAGGTAGACATCAAATGTTTGAAGTGTTCAAAACACTTCTATGCTCAATCTGTCCACATAAAGGCTCCTTTCTTGGTCAAATCTGTAATGTCCCCCATTTAGCCCATTGGATCACTGGACAGGGATTAGCCTATGACCAGACTCCCGTAGGCTAATGGAGATGTTTAGGGGGTCATTTCAGGGGACTTAATATTTATAGTAAGTCGGAGCTAAGCACTAGCTATTTTTGGCAGGGCAGTTGCGATTGGTCATAGCACGAGAATTCATGGTTTCGAGATGTCTAGATCTTAATTGGACATAATATAAGTTAAATTAAAGATTTAACTTATGATATTTGTATAGTCATAATATGACTTTATGTTATAAGGAAAAAGTCACTTTATAATATTAAGTTGTACTTAAAGTTGGGTCCTTAGGGATGGGTGCCCCACATGGTGTAATAAGGGGGTTAAGTTATAATTTAAAAATGATAAAATATAATCCTTCTTGGGCGTTGGGTTTGGAGAGCAACAAAAAGGCAAAAAGTGACTTCATTTGGGTATGCTATGTGTTATGAAATTTGCTCTCGTATTGAGATTTTCTCGTGCTTGTCTTTGGAGCTTGGCTCTAGGGTTTTTACATCGATTTGTAGAGACGAAACCCTCTGCAATATCGCCTTTCTTCGTGCGTGAAAGATCACATCAGGAGAGGACATTGGAGGCTTCATCCAGGAGTCTCATTTGGGCATTCAATTAAAGCATTTTAATGAAGTTTGGAGCTCAGGAAGGCATATTTTTCATGGTGTTTGAAATGCAATTTTGAGGACAGACTTGGAGGGGCAGATTTGATAGTATTTGGAGGAGTTTTGTGACTGAAAACATTTCTTTGGCTAGGCCGTACCTCTACAAGTACAGTCGTACCACCTTCAGCAGCACTTTGTGAGTTTTGGGTGCGAACTTTGTGGAGTATTTCCTTCTCAACCAAATCGCCACATATCAGCAATAAGTTCAGACATTATTAGAGGAGATTTTGAGGATTTATGAAGGCGTTTGCAGCTGCATTTATCCCACAGCTAGGTCGTACTACAGTAGTCATGTGTATGGGATGGTTTAATTGATTTCTTCATCATTTGGGGCTTCCATTGCTTGCATTCTGATCACCTAAGGCTGATTATTGGATTGCTGATGTCCATTACACAATATCTATTGGTTCTTGAGAGCTGTGAGCATTATTCTATGACTTGTATTGCTGGACTTCCATCAGCATCCGTATGAAGTTGTAAATCTCCATCTGGGTATGTCAATACAATTCATATTTTGGCTCATTGCTATTTGGGTAGTCGTTATTTAGTTGATCTCTTTTAGTTTTTCTGGGTTTTCAGTATATTGTTCATATTCTATGTATTTCATGCAAAATCAAACATACAAGCAAAACCCATAAAACCCTAAACAGCAAAACAAACAAAAACAAAAAAAAACCCTACAGAGCAAAACATATACCAGGGGTGTATGTTACAGTGGTATCAGAGCAGAAGATTCTGCCATCCTGTGAAAGTAATATCGACATGCAGATGAAAAACTGAGATATGTTACCCATGCAGTCATTGACACACCACTACAATACCAGAAGAAACAGGTTACAACAGGAAACACAGGTACCACGGTTAGAAGAACCAGAGAATCCAGTACCAATTACAGACCCATTTTCAGGTGAAATTCCAGTGTAGGTAGAAGAGATGTGTGACAGAGAAAATGAGGAACCCAGTATGCATGAGATTCTAAATGCACTAACTAGAAGTCAGTTGGCTATGGAGAGAGAAATGAGGGAGTCACGGGACGAGTTGAGAGAATCACAGGCAAAGTTGGCCCATATCCTTGACCAGTTGGCACCCCGGGATTGAAGAAACAACAGGGACAATAACAACAACAATTACTGTGACAGAAACAAGAACAATGGTGGTGACAGGAACAGAATTAACCCAGGAGGTGATAGGCACAATGGTGATAGGAACAACGGAGACAGAAATAATGGGGATAGAAACCATGATGATAGACACAGGTACAGGGATGATGAGGGTGAGGCATCGGTCACCAACCGGAGAGCTTCACAGTTTACAGCAGGCAATAGACCTAGCATACCAGTTTTCCCACCCAGGAACTAAGTTCCTGAACAGGATGCTACTCAGATCGAGTTCCAGGATGAGATTTTGAGAGACTGGCGGGCATCGAGTGCAGAATTCATAGCTGAGATGACATTCGGAGAATACTCTAATCTCCGGATGAAGCATAGACCTCGTAGGGGAAATAGGCCACAGAACCAGGAGTTACAGAAAAAAGTTAGTAAAATGACTCTCCCGTATTTTGATGGTTCTAGTAAAACCACCGCAAGAGCTTGGGCCCAGAAATTGGACAGTTACTTGCAGATTAGTCCTATGCCTGAGGAGGATGCTATAACTTATGCGGCTTTACATTTGGAGGGGACTGCGCATAAGTGGTGGAGTAACGGGAAGGTTACACTGGGTCATGATCAGATTACTTCATATGTGGAGTTCACTGCTAGACTGATCGACAGGTTTGATAAAAAGGACCCTAAATTGCAATTCAAGGACTTGGCACAGCTGAGCCAGAGTGGATCGGTAGACTCCTATATATCAGAGTTCCAGGACCTATATGTTATGGTCCCAGACATCTTAGAGCGTAGATTGGTCATACTATTCATAGATGGACTTTCAGACCCATTACGCGGTTGGGTTAAAAGATTTAACCCTACATCTCTGCAGGAGGCCATTAAGAAGGCCAAAGACATGGAGTCTGCAGTTTGGAGAAATAAATTTCACTCTAAGGGCTTTCCACATAGGAAGGATAAGGAGAACAGGAGACCTTTCCAGAAGGATGTTGACCAATCTAAGGATAAACCAAACAGGTTGACAGATGACCAGCTCAATGAATACAGAAGGAAAAAGCTTTGCTTTCACTGTAAAGAGCCATGGGATCCCTCACACAAATGCCCACACAAGGCAAAGGCTAAGTTGATAGAATATTATTTAGCGGAGGAGACACAATCAGAGGCATCAGACTCACCTTCAGATCAACATTCAGACCATGAGGATAGTGGGAATGAGAGAGCATCACAGCACAACGTTGGTAGTGATGGGACTCTTGCCCAGCTTTCTAGTTTTCAAAAAGTTGGCTCTTTCAAGGTGCGTGGTGTACTCGGAGGTCAGCGTATCATCACTCTCATTAACACAGGGGCCACACATAACTTTATCGATGAGTGGTTGGTAGCTCGACGTGGGTCACAGGTAGAGGAATTCGAAGGCTTCAAAGTTATGGTACTAGACGGGTTCAAAATGCAGTGCAACGAGAAAATCTCTGGGTTGAAGATTATCATGGGTGAGTATGAGTTGGTTGATGATTTCTATGTTGTTGGTATTGGGGATACAGATGTTGTTCTAGGCATGCATTGGATGAGACGGCTAGGAGAGTTCACTATGAATGTGAACAAAATGGAGATGAAATTTGAATTTAAGGGGAAGAAAATATGTCTCAGAGGCTTGTCAGATGGTGGACCACGGGTAGTGTCACTGAAGAGAATGGAAAGACTATTGCGACATGACCAGGTTGAGTGGGCAGCAGAGTGCCTTATCATGCCAGAGTCCCCACCACAACCAAAGAGCAGTTATCATCCAGACATTCAGAAGCTCTTGACCAAGCACAACAAAGTGTTTGCAGATATACCTCCAGGAGTGCCACCAGACAGAGGGATAGAGCATGTTATAGAGTTGAAGGATGGGACCAAGCCCATCATGATTACCCCCTATCGACTTCCTAAGAGACTTAAGGATGAGATAGAGAAGACTATCAAGGAGTTGTTGGAGATGGGACACATTCGGCCCAGTAAGAGTCCCTTTGCTTTTGCAGTGGTTTTAGTCAAGAAGAAGGATGGGACGATTAGGATGTGCATTGACTATCAGGCACTGAATAAGAAAACTATCAAGAACAAGTATCCTATTCCTAGGATTGATGAGTTGAGAGATGAGCTGCATGGTGCTTGTTATTTTTCAAAAATTGATTTAAGGTCAAGATACCACCAGATCCATATGAGGGCAGAGGATGTAGAGAAGACAACCTTCAGGTGTCATTACGGCCACTTTGAGTTTCTAGTAATGCCTTTCGGTTTGACCAATGCACCTGCTACCTTCTAGAGTTGCATGAACCGGATTTTCAGACAGCAGCTTTGGAAGTTTGTATTGATCTTCTTTGATGATATTTTGATTTTCAGCAGGACTTGGGAGGATCACATGAGACATCTGGAAGTGCTGAGTATATTGGAGAGTGAGTCCCTCTATGCCAAAGAGTCAAAATGCGACTTTGGCATGACAGAGCTGCTTTACTTGGGCCACATTATCAGTGCTGATGGCGTCAGGGTAGATCCAGAGAAGATAAAGGCAATTGTTGATTGGCCCCCACCCACAAACCTCACACAGTTGAAGGGTTTCTTCGGGCTTTGTGGTTTCTATAGGAGGTTTGTAAAAGGTTTCTCACAGACAGCTGCACCTTTGACAGATTTGACAAAGAAAGGAGCCTTTGAGTGGAATGACAGAGCTTAGCAGTGCTTTGACCACTTCAAGCACTTAATGTCTACTTGCCTCGTTTTGGCGATTCCTGAATTCACCAAACCATTCGAGTTACAGTGTGATGCTTTTGGAGAGGGAATAGGGGTAGTGCTTATGCAGGAGAAGCACCCGATAGCATTCGAGAGCAGGAAACTTCGGGGTGTTGAGAGGAGTTACTCGGTGTATGACCGAGAGATGTTGGCTATAATGCATGCATTGGCCAAATTCAGGCCTTATCTAGTTGGTGGAAAGTTCATCATAAAAACAGATCATAACAGCATAAAATATTTCATGAACCAGAAGGATCTGAATGATAGATAGCAAAAGTGGGTCAGTACGCTCCAAGCCTATGATTTTGACATCGAGTATGTCAAGGGGAAGAGGAATATAGTTGCAGATGCCTTGTCGAGGAGACCTCATTTGTGCTTAGTTGGAGAGATATCTACTGATTGGAGGGAATTGATTGCAGCAGAGTATGCTAAGGACTCTTGTGCAGCAGGAGTCATTGAGGGCACTATCAGGGATGATCGATATTCTGTGGTGAATGATTTGATCATATACAAAGAATATTTTGGTGCCGAGTCCTCAGTTTAAGCATAAGGTGATTTGACATCGAGTATGTCAAGGGGAAGAGGAATATAGTTGCAGATGCCTTGTCGAGGAGACCTCATTTGTGCTTAGTTGGAGAGATATCTGCTAATTGGAGGGAATTGATTGCAGCAGAGTACGCTAAGGACTCTTGTGCAACAGGAATCATTGAAGGCACTATCAGGGATGATAGATATTTTGTGGTGAATGATTTGACTATATACAAAGACAGAATATTTTGGTGCCGAGTCCTCAGTTTAAGCATAAGGTGACAAGAACTTTCCATGATACTCCAATGGCTGGCCATCCTGGATTCTTCAAGACTTACAAGCAGATTTGGGAAAGGTTCGCATAGAAAGGACTCAAGGAAGAGGTACTTAAGTATGTTCGTGAATGTCCCATTTGCAACAGAATAAGCATGAGCATACTTATCCAGCAGGTTTATTACAGCCATTACCTATCCCCAGTCAGAAATGGGAATGTATCTCCATGGACTTCATCACATGGTTGCCAAAAGTTCAAGGGAAGGACTATATTTATGTAGTAGTCGATAAACTCACCAAATTTGCACATTTCTTCGCCATTTCAGCAACCTATACAGCTGCTCAGGTGGCTGATTTATTTTTCAGGGAGATATTCAGGCTTCACGGGATACCCAGGAGTATAGTCAGTGACAGGGACAACAAGTTCCTGAGTTTATTCTGGCAAGAGCTATTCAGATTATGTGGCACTGAGTTGACTCCTAGTACCAGTTACCACCCACAGACAGATGGCCAAACAGAGGTAGTGAACAAATGGGTAGAGGGGAATCTTCGTAACTATGTTTTGGGGCAGCAGAAGGCTTAGATCAGATGGTTGCACTTGGGGGAGTACTGTTATAACACAACATACCACATGTCTATCCAGATGACTCCTTTCAGGGCACTATATGGTTATGATGCCCCATGCTTCACAGATCTCTTACTTGGTGACAGTCAAGTGCCTAAGGCAAAGGATCTTTTGCAGGAGAGCCAGGACATAGTAAAGGAACTCAAGGAGAATATACAGCAGGCACAGAATCAGCAAAAGCCTTATGTTGATCAGCACCGAGTGGAGAGAAGTTTCGAGGTTGGAGACATGGTGTATTTGAGGCTCCAACCCTACATGCAATCCACTCTCAAGAAGAGTGGAGCAGAAAAATTGAAACCCAGGTTTTATGGTCCATTCAGGATTATCAGAAGAGTGGATGAAGTGGCATATGAGCTTGAGCTGCCTGCAGATAGCAAGGTGCACAATGTGTTTCATGCGCCACAATGTGATTCTTTCAATTGAGCTTCCACCATTGGATGAGGAGGGGAAGCTAATTTTGGTACCGGAGTCTATTATTGACACCCGAGAGAGGAATTTGAGGAAACGAGTCATCAAAGAGTACCTGGTAAAGTGGAAGAATTTACCAATTGAGGATGCCACTTGAGAGAGTGAACAAATATTGCAGCATCCTGAGCTGAGGTTGCTTGAGGACAAGAAATCTTGGGGAGGGCGGACTGTAATGTCCCCCATTTAGCCCATTGGATCAGTGGACAGAGATTAGCCTATGACCAAACTCCCGTAGGCTAATGGAGATGTTTAGGGGGTCATTTCAGGGGACTTACTATTTATAGTCAGTCGGAGCTGAGCACTAACTATTTTTGGCAAGGCAGTTGCGGTTGGTCATAGCACAAGAATTCATGGTTTCGAGATGTCTAGAGCTTAATTGGACATAATATACGTTAAATTAAAGATTTAACTTATGATATTTGTATAGACATAATATGACTTTATGTTATAAGGAAAAAGTCACTTTATAATATTAAGTTCTAACTTAAAGTTGGGTCCCTAGGGATGCGCGCCCCACATGGTGTAATAAAGGGGTTAAGTTATAATTTAAAAATGATAAAATATAATCCTTCTTGGGCTTTGGGTTTGGAGAGCAACAAAAAGGCAAAAGGTGACTTCATTTGGGTATGCTATGTGTTATGAAATTTGCTCTCATATTGAGATTTTCTCGTGCTCGTCTTTGGAGCTTGGCTCTAGGGTTTTTACATCAATTTGTAGAGACGAAACCCTTTGCAATATCACCTTTCTTCATGCGTGAAAGATCGCATCAGGAGAGGACATTGGAGGCTTCATCCAGGGGTCTCATTTGGGCATTCAGTTGAAGCATTTTAATGAAGTTTGGAGCTCAGGAAAGCATATTTTTCATGGTGTTTGAAATGCAATTTTGAGGACAGACTTGGAGGGGCAGATTTGATAGTATTTGGAGGAGTTTTGTGACTGAAAACATTTCTTTGGCTGGGCCGTACCTCTGCAAGTACAGCCGTACCACCTTCAGCAACACTTTGTGAGTTTTGGGTGCAAACTTTGTGGAGTATTTCCTTCTCAACCAGGTCGCCACATACCAGCAATAAGTTCAGACATTATTAGAGGAGATTTGAGGATTTATGAAGGCATTTGCAGCTGCATTTATCCCACAGCTGGGCCGTACTACAGCAGTCATGTGCATGGGATGGTTTAATTGATTTCTTCATCATTTGGGGCTTCCATTGCTTGCATTTTGATCGCCTAAGGCTGATTATTGGATTGCTGCTGTTCATTACACAATATCTATTGTTTCTTGAGAGCTGTGAGCATTATTCTATGACTTGTATTGCTGGACCTCCGTCAACATCTGTATGAAGTTGTAAATCTCCATCTGGGTATGTCAATATAATTCATATTTTGGCTCATTGCTATCTGGGTAGTCGTTATTTAGTTGATCTCTTTTAGTTTTTCTAGGTTTTCAGTATATTGTTCATATTCTATGTATTTCATGCAAAATCAAACATGCAAGCAAAACCCATAAAACCCTAAACAGCAAAACAAGCAAAAACAAAAAAAAACCCTACAGAGCAAAGCATATACCAAGGGTGTATGTTACAAAATCTGTCAATGGTGTTGTTGTCTGTGAGAAGCCCTTCACAAATCTCTTGTAAAACCCACATAATCCAAAGAACCCCTTAAGCTGAGTGAGGTTCGTTGGTGTAGGCCATTCCATGATAGCCCTGATTTTCTCTGGATCAACCCTCACACCATCTGCACTGATTATGTGACCCAGATAAAGCAACTCTGTCATGCCGAAGTCACACTTGGACTCCTTGGCATATGACTCTCTCAAGGATACTCAAAACCTCCTCCAGATGTCTCATATGCTCTTCCCATGTCCTGCTGAAAATCAGAATGTCATCGAAGAAGATTAATACAAACTTCCTCAATTGTTTCCTGAAGATTTGGTTCATGCAGCTCTAGAAAGTAGCTGGTGCGTTGGTCAACCCAAACGGCATCACCAAGAACTCGAAGTGGCCGTAATGACACCTGAATGCAGTTTTCTCTATATCCTCTACCCTCATCCGAATCTGATGGTACCTCGATCTCAGATCTATCTTTGAAAAGTAACATGCCTTGTACAATTCATCAATCAACTCATCAATGCGGGGAATAAGATACTTGTTCTTTATGGTTTTCTTATTCAAGGCCCTGTAATCTATACACATCCGAATGGTCCCATCTTTTTTCTTGACCAAAACTACTGCGGACGCAAATGGGCTCTTGCTTGGCCTGATGTGACCCATCTCCAACAGCTCCTTGATAGTTTTCTCTATCTCATCCTTGAGCCTCTTAGGATGTCGATAGGGAGTAGTAATCATGGGCTTGGACCCGTCCTCAAGCTCTATGACATGCTCAATGCCTCTATCATGTGGTACTCCAGGTGGTATACTCCCAAACACCTTGTTGTGCTTGGTCAACAAATTTTGTATGTCTGGATGATAGTTGCTCTTAGGTTGTTGGGAACTCTCTGGCATGATTAAACATTCAACTGCCCACTCTACCTGGGCATGTCGCAACATTCTCTCCATCCTCTTGAGAGAGACTACTTGAGGTCCTCCATCTGACAATGCTCTGAGTACTATCTTCCTCCCATTAGACTCGAATTTCATCTCCATGTTCTTCAAGTTCATGGTGAACTCGTCAATGGTCATCATCCAGTGCATGCCCAATACCACATTTGTATCACCTATGCCTACAACATAAAAGTCATCTTTGAGCTCATATTCTCCAAGCCTGATGCTCAACCCAGAAATCTTTTTGGTACACATGAGTTTGAAGCCATCTGCTACCATAACCTTGAAGCCTTCAAACTCTTCGGTTTTAAGTCCTCGTTTGGCCACCAACCCCTCATCAATGAAATTGTGTCGCACCTATATAAATAAGGGTGATGATACGCTGTCCCCTTAGGACTCCTCTAACTCTGAAGGAGCCAACTTTCTGAAAACTAGAAAGCTTTGCCATCACTCCCTCACTGCCACTACTGCCCTGAGATGAATTCTCATCATCACTATCCTCCCTGTCTGATGGTTGATCTGATCTCTCTGAATTGGACTCCTCAGCTGAAAAGTACTCTATTTGCTTTGCTTTGGCCTTCTTAAGGCACCTGTGTGAAGGGTCCCATGGCTCTCTACAATGGAAGCAAAGCTTCTTTCTTTTGTACTCATTATGCTGATCATTGTTTAACTGAGTTGACTTCTCTCTTGACTGATTGGTTTCTTTCTGAAAAGGCTTCTTATCCTTGTCCTTCCTGTATGGAAATCCCTTTGATTGGAATTTGCTTCTAGATGACGAAGACTCCATATCTCTAGCCTTCTTCATCGCCTCATGGAGAGAAGGTGGGTTAAGACCCTTGATCCAACCCTGTAATGGATCAGTGAGTCCATCAATGAAGAGAACCAATAACCTGCGTTCTGAAATGTCTATCACCATCATTGACAACTTCTGGAACTCTAAGATATAGCTCTTTACCTAACCCCACTGTCTGAGTTGTGTCAACTCCTTAAACTGCAATTCGGGGTCCTTCTTGTCAAATCTGTCTATGAGACAACTAGTGAACTCTGCATAGGATGTGATCTGGTCATGTCCCAAAGTCACCTTCCCATGGTGCCACCACTCATGGGCAATACCGTCAAGGTGCAAGGTTGCGTATGTAATGGCCTCCTCAGGCATAGGGCTAAGCTGTAGGAAGCTGTCAAGCTTCTGCATCCATGCTCTAGCAGTGGTCTTCCCTGACCCATCGAAGTAAGGTATATTAAGTTTATTAACCTTCTTCTGCAGCTCTATATGTTGTTGTCTACCACCTTTTGGTCTGTGTTTCATCCGCAAATCAGAATATTCACGGAATGGCATCTCTACTCTGAACTCATCCCCAGATGCTCGCCAATCCCTGACCATAACATCCTGGAACTCCAACTATGTAGGCTCAGGCTCTGGTGCATTGTTCCTAGGAGTAAAGGTAGGTATCCCTGGTCTGTCATATCCTGTATGCTGAGTAGCCCTTCTATTATTTACGGATGCCTCACCTTCAGGTCTCCTCTCCTCATCATCCCTGTATTTGTGCCTATCACCATTGTTCCTGTCATCAATGTTCATGTCACCATTATTGTTCCAGTTCCTGTCATTGTTGTTGTTATGGTTATTATTGTTATTGTTTCCAAGATTACTGAAAACATGATTGGCCATCATCTGCATCAATTGATTGAAGTTTTGTTGCATCTCTCTGTCCCCTGGCCAAGTCACTCAGCATCTCACGAGTGCTAGGTTCTTCAGTCTTTGTCCCCCATTACTTCTGCTAGAACGATAACTATATCAGTACCTACAAAAGGATCTATATGCTAAGGAACCTCAAGATCTGGCTATGACCTATTCTGTCTGAGGTAGTATTGGTGAGTACCCGGTTGCATCACTCAATACCCAACTGCATGTTCAAAATAACCTCACAGGATGGCAAGATTTTATGCTCTGATACCACTGTAATATGCATTGTTCTGGTAGAGTTTTATGCCTTGGTTTTTTCGTTTCTCACTGCTTTGATCGGTTTAGGGTTTATATGTGTCTTTGCATGTGTTTGTTTTGCATTGCAACAATGAAATATAATGCATATAACAACCTAGAAAATCTATGACAGATATGAGCAAAATAACAAAGACCCAAATTATATTATTGCTCAAAATGAATTACAATAACATACCCATTTGTATATCTTCAACTTCGTATATTTGCCGTACTTGGACCAACATTACAATCAATGGAAAATCACCTCGAATCACATGCAAATGAGAGTTCTTCCCCAATATCAACGCTGCAATGTCAAATTAACCCTAGGCGCCAAGTTTGGATTAGATAGGAGCCACGAACAGAGATAGAAACATCATTAAAGATGCCCACGTCTTCCCTAGGGTTGTACGACCCAGCTGGTAGCCATTATCAGCAATAAACCAATGCCAAACGACTCACAATAACTCTGTTTTGATATGAATATTACTGCAGAGACTAAGCGACCATAATAGGATGGATAAATGCAAGAAAACCCACTCAAAATCCCAACTAATGAAGCACGGCCTGGTATGCAAATGTACGGCCAGCAAGGAGGAATAACAACTGCACATTAACTACTTCAAATTGTATCAAATCTGCAGTATAACCTTTGTTCTCAGCTGCACACAAAAACTGCATAAGATATATCCATTATCTTCTCGACTCTTTATCAAAAAGTATCGAATTGAAGCACAAATGAAGCCTCTAGATGAGACTTCCCACAACCCGCCTGATGTTGTCTTCCAAACATGAAGCGAGTGATTCTACAGAGGATTTCGTCTCAACAAAACCCTAGTTCAAACCCTCAAAGCCAAGCTTCAAAGTTTGCACGACAATATCAATTTGTTTGCAAGAGTGAATGAATGAAAATGAACTCCAACTTTTTCCTTTTTACCTCTTGCTCTCCAACGCCCAAGATGGGGATATTTTATTATTTTCTTTTATTTACTTAACCCCATGTTTCTTCATGAAGGGCGCCCATCCTAGCACTTCACTTTAAGTTACAACTTGACATTCCATGAAGTAAGTCACTTTAATAAATTAAAGTAACTTCTAGCCACTTAAATATTATACTTAAATAAATTAAAGTAACTTTTAGCCATTTAAATATTATAAGTTAAATATTCAATTTAACTTATACTTCGACATATAATTACTTGGCCATCTCGAAACCAAATAATAAGTGCTAGGTGCTCCAAATGGCAGTGGCTATAAATGGAAAGTCGGGTCAACACCGCCCGTGATCCCCCTGCCTAACTCACTATAGTCCTAGAAAATGACCCAATTAGGCTCCCTAACCAAAGCCATTAGCTTATAGGACCCCTGGAATAGGCTAATCTCCTCATCTGACTGACTAGGCTAAGAAGGGGACATTACATAATCTAAGCACATTCTCCATGACTCATCCTTATTTTTAACCATAACCATTGGAGATGAATAGAAACTTCTACCAAGACGAACAATTCCTAAATCCAACATTTCATTGACTAATTTTTCAATTTGTGCCTTCTGTTCATATGGATAGTGATAAGGTCTAATGTTAGGAGGAATATTCCCTGGTATTAATTCAATGGCATGATCATGTTCTCTAATTGGAGGTAGACCCTTGGGTTCTTGAAAAACTTGATGGTGTTGAATGATCTTTTCAAGTTCTAGTGGATGTTGAGTTTTCACATCTTGTGCTTCTACAAAATGTAGTTGTGCCATTATACCATAAGAACTTTTCTTAAGTAGTTTTTCCATCCTATGGGAGCTAATGATTTGACTTGGTGATTTTACTCCTATAAGTTTATATTTTTGTCCATTTACACTAAAAGTCATGAATAATTCTTGAAAATTAAAGGACATTATTCCCAACTATTTAAGCCATTGCACTTCTAAAACTACATCTGCTCCTCCAATTGGGATAGCAAACATTTCTAAATCTAGTTGATAAAGTTTTATATGATGGCATTTACCACCACAAGAGAGTTGTTTCCCATCTGCTATCATAACCTGAAAATTAGAGATTAGATACACAAAACCATTGAGCTCATTAGCCAATCTTCTATCAATAAAGTTGTGTGTACTACCTGTATCAACCAACATTGTCACCTTTCTCCTTTTTATATAACCAAATACCTTGAGTGTTTGTGGTGTCCTTGTGCCATTCAATGCATGTAGGGAGATAGTAGCATTTTCTTCCTCCTCTAAATTTGCATGTTCAAGTTCCCTATTTGGTTCCTTTATAGCTACTTCTCCTTCTTCAACCTCATTCTCAATAATCATTAATCTCTTCTCATTTTTGCCACACTTGTGACCCCTAGACCATTTGCTATCACAATGACAACATAGACCTTTTTCTCTTTTCTCTGCCTCTTGTTGAGGAGAGGGCTTAGTAAGTTGTCTTGGGTTAAGGAAATTGGCCTCATTTTTGTTACTAGGATTAGTCACATTTCTATCTTTCCATCCTCTAGTTTGACCTTGTGTGGATTTTTTGATGGTGAGGTTTCGTTGCTCAATGTGCAATGCTTGTTGCATAGTTTTTCTAACTATACACGGTTCCAACAAACGATCATCATGTTTAATTTGGTCGTTGAGTCCATTGATGTAGAGTTGTAGCCTCTGATAAGGTGTCACATCTTGAGTTCGAATTGCTAATCTCATATGCTCAACATTATATTCAGCTACAGATTCTATTTGTTTTAAATTTGTTAGTTGGGTAAAATAGCTTCCCTTCCATGGTTGCTCATAATGGGCTACTAAGTCATTTGTAAATTCTTTCCAACTAAGCATTCACCCTTGCTTTTCAGTCATCATCCATTGGCACCATTGATAAGGTTCAGATTCTAAATGTAGTGAAGCTATGTCAACCATTGCATTGTCTATTATATTATGAAGTTTAAAATATTGTTCCATGAGACTTTTCCATGAAGTTACATCTGTACCATCAAACTTATAGATTTCTATCTTGGGTAGGTTTAATTTTGGACCTTGATAAGGTTGTCCTATCCCTTGATTTTGTCTATTAGGGTTGTACCCACCTTGATGATTTTATTGGGGCTTTAATTCTAACAATATGTCTTATTTAAACTTCTCAAAACCCTCATTTAAAGATGTTACCAATGGGTCAAATAAATTATCCTTAATAAAATGTACCACAGTTTTAGATCCTGGTGGAATTGTTTTCATGATTTTAAGTGGTGGACAATAGTCTTTAGATTCAATAATTGTAGAAACTTCCTCTGATGACATGGTTTCTAATGTGTTTGTATTTTGAACTCTAGATTTTTCTTTATTAAGTAATGGAGGATAGTATCTAGTGTGAGTTGTAACCTTAAAATTTTAGAACATGGGCTATGACTAAATTTGGGCTATGACTAAAGTTGGGCTATGACTAAAGAAATAAACCTACCTAATTTTGCAATATCTTTTCAAAAATTCATAAAAATTCATAAAAAATTAAAAATTGTAACCTATAGAGTAGAATAATAAAATATTTAGACCTAACTTTGACCACTAATTTACATAATATATTTTATCTCTAATAATAAATTACAAATGTTAGGCCGAATTTATATTTGTTATGTTAGTTTATATCGGCAAACATGTTTGATTAGTTTGTATTGGCAAGTGTGGTTGTTAGTTGGTATCGGCGAGTAGTTACTCCCGACCGGTGTCATTCGTGACGGTTGGCAACCGTCGGACAAACCTATATATGTATCGTCAAGTCATTGTATGGAGGCAACATTGTGACATTGTAGTGTAATACTGATATATTCAATGAATGGAAACAATGCTTAATTTTGTGCAATTCTGGTATGACTCATACACCTTATAGTTATTTCAGTATATTTCCGTTTACTCCAAGTTTTGTTTGAGAACCACTTAGCGAGTAAACATTTGGCACTGTTGCCTAAGCGAATCCAATGAACATCTAGACGAGAGAATGGTATCGTGATGGGGCAGCCGACCGAAGAGCTAGTACAAGCAAATGAGGATCGTGAAGACGTTCTAACGGAACACCTCTACAATTTGTGGGAAATCTCATTGAAGGACCACGTACGGAGGGAGGCTATCAGGCGAGAGATCCCTCAGTCGGTCATCTAGGATCGACTGCACGTCGACCAAGAGGTCAACCATCTCCTCACCAAACTGCCAAGTTGAGATGCAAGCCGAAGACGTACGTTTGGCAACTAAGGCCCGTACGAGTAGCAATTAATGCCCATACAACTCAACAAGGATAAGAACCGAGTACCAAGTGGGCAAGAAACATCAGAGGAAGGAACACAAAGATCATTGAGATTAAAGGAACAAGAAGAACGAAGGAAAAGACTGAGACAAATTGCTGAAGAAGCCAATGAACATCGTCATAAAATAAATCAAGATACCGAGTTACACCAAAACCTCATCGACGAAACCGACGAAGTAATTTTCAAGACACTGTTGACAAATAAAGAAAAAGGGAATGAAAATGAATTGACAGAAGAAATTGAAAATAGCATACGCCGCATCCGAGAGTTATCCATATCGGACGACAAAGCGCCGAGAGTTGGAAGATCTGAGCCTAAGACTCCAAGGCAGAGGGAGTACCGGAACGAACCCGAGGAGACTCGAGGTGTAGACGCCGACAGAGGATGTGGGGAAGACTCGAACGTGGCCGAGAGTGCAAGTGACGCACCGGGACGTTGCGAGAGAACCAGTCCAGTCAAGTCCAATGCACAAGGAGGGCATCGGGGAAGGATGGTGACTCCGCCAGTCGAGAGGCAGAAGCTGCCAAAATTTACGGGGAATGGGTCAGAAGATCCAGTAGGGCACTGCAAGACGTGCGAGACGATTTGGATAGCCAATGGGCAAGATGATGTGGACTACTGGCTGAAAGCATTTCCAGCGACACTAAGAGATAGTGCCATCGACTGGTACACAGAGTTGGACCAAGGACACAGGGCATCATGGAGATTACTCAAGAAGGCATTCCAAGACGAATTCAAACTCTTGAGGGATGACAGTGAAATTGTAGCAGAGATCTACAGTACGAAGCAAGGGAAGCACGAGAACGTGCGAACCTACAACCGGAGACTGAAAGAATTGTTGGGAAAATTGGAGACTCAACCGGTCGACAGGCTGAAGAAGCTATGGTTCATCGAAGGGTTGCTCCCATCGCTAAGAAAGAAAATGAAAGTCGTGCCTCTGTCGTCGTACGATGAAGCGTACAATCGAGCGATGGATATAGAGTGAAAATAAAACATCCTTCCGAGGGAAAAGGAAGATGGACGACGAGGAGAGTATGGACGACAACAACGACAGTGAGTCCAAGACCGTGCAAACACTCAGGAAGGACACGATGAGAATGATGAAAGAATTGAAGGCTGACAAGGAGAGTATGAGGGAAGCCAGAGAACTGTGGTGTACAGATTGCGAGGGGGAAGGTCACACAAAGGCAAATTGTCCGAAAAAATTGTTTTGTGATATCTGCCAAGTGATGGGGAATTCCATCAAGGAATGCCCATACAACCTAAAAGCAAGGAGTACACAAGTACTCTTCACACAAGGAGAGCAGTCGACTCCACCAACCACACCACCGAAGCCCCAATACAATAGCAATGCATCCCCTGGAGGTTACAGAAGTAATAGTAGCCCGAGAAACAGAATACAGTACGACAGCAAGGGAAGGCCTATGATACAGTGTAGGAAGTGCAATGAATGGGGTCACTTCGCCCGAGAATGTCAGAATGGTCAAAATTCCGGGGGAAGACTATGTAAGTGGTGCGAACCGGGCGACCACGAAGATAACCACTGCCCGAAGCAGAAAGGCATCAACATGCTAAATGTAGAAGAGCAAAGTCAAGTACTAACGGTTACTACCAGAGCACAAGCAAAGAAGGCCATCTACCCAGATCCACTCACAGAAAAACAGAGAATGAAGGAAGCAAAAGCAGAAGTGGAGCGGGCAATGATGAAGGAAAACAAGATTGCTCTGGACATCCCAAGTACCTCCTGGCGAGCACAGGCCGAGGATAACATCGTATGGCAGATACTCCAAACAACTGTACCGATCAAGGTAACCGACCTTCTCCGTACTATGCTACTAGGGATGGCAATCACAAACATAGTCAGTGACAACCAACAAGAGGAGGGCCAAAAGAAGGAGATCATAATAGAACAGCCACTACAGGGAGAACAAACCGTCGATCCTATGTTGCTGACAGTGAACATCGGGAAGAAACCGGCAATCATACAGATGGAGATTGGAGGGAAGATACTGGCAAACATGATCGTCGACGGAGGCTCGGCAGTCAACGTACTGACCGAAGACACATGGAGGAGTCTCGAGAAACCCACACTTTGGTCACCAACATTCCAATTAGTCGGTGCGGACCAACATGGCATCAAACCACTGGGGACATTGATGGCACAAAAAGTAACTATCGGCACACAACCGTTCTTGCTGAATTTCGTAGTCATTCCTGTACAAAAAAAGGCGTACGATGCGTTGCTCGGAAGAGGATGGCTGGTGGCAGCCAAAGCGGATCATAATTGGAAAAGAAACACACTTTCCATAGAAAGTAATAGAAGAAAGTATGTGATTGATTTGATAAATCAAATAGTGAGCGAAGAATTGGCGTCATCAGATTCAGAAGGTGAAGAAGGATGCGGAATGGAGGGAGAAAGAGGAACCATAGAGCCAAATGAGGAGGTTATTCTCAACCTCCATGAATGCTCGGAGGATGAGACATTCACTGAACAGGTTAATTCATTGGCAGATGGAGGACTATGAATTCTTCCAATCGGAGTGTAACATGATTTCAATAAGAGAAAGTGGTGAATGCTCTCGGGCGACTAGTGAAACACCCGGCAATATTGAGCCGAGTACACTTGATGGATTGACAAACACTCGGCCACTTGGCAAGAGGAAACCAGTAACAAGTGACAAAAGGGAGGAAGGTAATAATCAGGAGGAAGTAAGTAACGCTTTTCCAGAAGCATATGAAGAGTATAAGGAAGGAGAGGCTAGAATAGACAGTACACCAGAGCAACTAGTGGCAGAGACAAGTCGACCAGGAGAGACAGAAAGAATATACAAAGGGTGAAGCAAAGATAGATGATACACTTGCACATAAATTTGAACCAGACAAAGTGATTGGGTATGAAGAGCCATTGGTAAGCAAGGTGAAACGGGGTGATGGAACTAACAACGGGAACCCAGTATTGAAAACACCGGCCAAAAAAAGACCATACAGAAGGAATAAGGACTATAGAGTATTTCCGCTGACTTGCAATTTTTTGGCGATCGGTGAAAAGCAACAGAGGAAAAATGATGTTAAAAAGTCAGACAGTTTGCCGAACGTAGTACACGGCTTCCGAAAGACAACAATTATGGTTCCAAGAAAGACAACAGTTCCGGTCCCTACCAACGATTACAAAATCAATAAAGGTACGTCTCTGAATAATGAAGTTAAAATAATTAAATTGGAGGATATGGCTACTTGTACTGTGAAATCACCCTCGCAGCAAAATTTTGGAAAAGAGAGAAATATTATGACAGAGAAATATTACGAGACAATTTACGCGACAAGAAAGTTCTACAGTCAGAGTTGCAAATCAAACGTGGACCCCGCCGAAGAAAAATAGAAAAACTGGATTCAGTTTTCTTTGGATAGAAGATTGGAAAAAACGGAAAAAATAGAGAAGAGATTGAAAAGTGAAAAAATATATATATTAAAAAAAAAAAAATTAAAAAAATGTATATATATATATATAAATAAAAGATAAAAATGTAAGGGGTTGTACGACAAAGGCCGGACGACCCATACGATGAAAGGAGGGATGTCAACTAAAAATTTGGGCCATTAACTTCAAGGAAATTTTTGTGCGCTGAAGAGATAAGTCTTAATAGTCGAGCCAAAGGCAATTGACATATAATGGCATTTAGTATTGGAGAAACTCATTAAAAGCAGCTGTAAGAGTTGTTCAAATAAATAAAAAACAGCCGTACAAATTGTTCAAATAAATCAAAGAAGCAGTCGTACGAGGTATAGAGGGGGATGTCAATTAAATTTTCTACATATTGAAAAGATAAGTTCATATCGACAGGAACAAAAATCCCTACATTGACAAGAGTTAGTAAAAAGGCAAACCATTAATATCGCCGTCAGTTAGCGTACTTTGAGCAGCGGCGGGGAGTGCATCGGAGTGAAGGGAAAACAGCAAAATCTATTTACAACGAGGGGGGGAAAACAACAGATCAAAAAGATAAGACAGATTTCAGTCACACCCTTTTTCCTTTGCCTCCATTTGCTGCACAACATTTTGGCCTTGACGGAAACAAAGAAATAGTGGTCAGATCTTGACGGGAATTCAGGTCGAGGAGCACAAAATAAATTAACAAGGCAGATTATCACGTGGTATGGCCAGATATGGTTGTCGGTTGATGGTATTTTTGCAATTTTTATGTTTAGGAATGGCGATGACGAAGAGGGGGCTTTGCCGAATTCCGTTAATTGACGACGTGATGTTCGAGAATTTATGTGTCGTCGGATTTGACTTCGGACGTTGTCAGCGGTGGGTCTATCCATTCGAGGGTTGTAGAGCTGGACGAAGTTTCTTTGGAGAAGGCATTAAATATTCTACACAAAAGTGGCAGCACCTACATGGCAATGCTGTTTTATGCATCTTGGTGTCCATTTTCAAAGCTTTGTCATCCTGTTTTTAATATTTTGTCATCGATGTTTCCAATAATTCATCATGTAGCTATTGAAGAGTCTGCTATTAGGCCTAATGTTCTTTCAAGATATGTAGTTCATAGTTTTCCTAGTCTCTTCCTTCAAACCCAGACAATGAGGATGCGTTATACTAGATCCAAAAAGCTACAGGCAATTGTTGCTTTCTACAAAAATATTACAGGTATTGAACCTGTTTCTCCCTACCTTCTGACACTAATAGATGGAAGCAACTTGAGAGGTTTGGATATGGTCAAGGATGTTGAGAATGAGAAACACTGTCCATATTCATGGGCAAAATCTCCAGAGAAATTGCTTCAGAAGGATAATTATTTGACATTGGCTATCCTGTTTCTGGTTTCAAGACTGCTATATTTTCTATTCTCAAAGGTGTTATTATGGCTGAAGCGGATATGGAATAAACATGTTTTTCCTGCAAATGTGGCCAGCACGAGAGAATACTCTCCGACATACATGGAACGGATTTTATACATCTTTAATACAAATAGAATCATGAGTAGTCTGAAATTTTGTAAGACAGGTAATTTCCACTGTACGACTTCAGGCATACGGAATGTGATGGAGCGGAGATGGCAATGCACAAAATTGTTATTGTAAAGTAGTTCAAACAAATTTTATCAACATTAAGGCAATCGATAATTCTCCTGGGCTTGTGAATAGATTGGTAGAAGTTGATGAGTAACACCTCCTAAACGCCATGTGACACAGAACCGCGCGAGGAGACTTTTGGTCACTTAATCCCTATTTTGGTTGTAATGTCGTCTAGAAGACGACTTGTTTTTTGGGGGGGATGATGTTAGGCCGAATTTATATTTGTTATGTTAGTTTATATCGGCAAACATGTTTGATTAGTTTGTATTGGCAAGTGTGGTTGTTAGTTGGTATCGGCAAGTAGTTACTCCCGACCGGTGTGTCATTTGTGACGGTTGGCAACCGTCCGACAAACCTATATATGTATTGTCAAGTCATTGTATGGAGGCAGCATTGTGACATTGTAATGTAATACTGATATATTCAATGAATGGAAACAATGCTTTATTCTATGCAATTCTGGTATGAATCATACACCTTATAGTTATTTCTGTATATTTCCATTTACTCCAAGTTTTGTTTGAGAACCACTTAGCGAGTAAACAACAAAGAACTAACCCAACCTAATTTTTAATTAGCTTTCCAAAAATGTAAAAATTTAAAAAAAAATTCCGAAATTTGCAGCCTGTAGAGCCAATTAATGAAAAAACATAAAATTAAAATAATTTGTGCAAAACTCATGATAGAAATCTGATTTTTTACCTGGAACCTTATTTACCATATACCTCAAAACCCAGAAAAAATCAGGTTCAAATTCGCAATGGTTTGAAAGTTATGATAGAAACAAAAATCTTGACCCAAATGGTAACTCTAATACCACTTGTTATGATATTTCTTGGAAATAAATGTAAAAATCAATAAAATAGCAGACCACTTTGAGGGGGTGACCTCCAATAATCAGAAAATAATATGTGAATTCAATATTAGAAGATATGATGGTTTGGGAGTGCGTCTCTCTCCTTATTTATATGCATAACTATGTAGGGTCGCAACCCTTCATCCTAACTAAGAGGGATTAAGGAAGTAACTAAAACTAATAAATGAAGTGTTAAGGTTAAGCATGCCACAAGTGATTAACCTTATTATATTTAGAAGGATAGAATATTAGGAACCTAACACAAAACCAAACAATGTAAGCAAAAGTGAGTAGAACTAGAAATATGATAACCAAAAACAAGCTAATAGAACCAGAGTCCACTCAAAGTGATTTGGCAAAATGTTTCAAACATGTTATATCTTCAACTATGGGAGACTTTTAAATTCAAGATGGTAAAATTTTAATGTCAAAGAACATACAAAAGTTGGTCAAGCTTATTGGAAGGTCGTGCAGTATTCAAGCTCGCATCAAGAATTTAACCAAACGAAGTCTTATTGGGAAAAAATCCTCGTCTTACTCCAATTAAAAACTAGTTGCAACAAACCTATAGAAACTCTGTGCCAAGAACACTTACAAAAAGCTATCATGTAGTCTTTGACAAGAATAAATAACTTGATATTTATATTTTAACATCCATGTAACACGAAATCGGAAACACATTCTTGAGAAGGGAGAACATACCTTTCCACATTCCTCTGGAAGGGGCAAGTGTTGAGAGAATAACATACCTGCCCTCCTATGCTACCAGAAACAGGAAATGGGATAAGGGATTGAATTGAGAAATTGGGTCCAAAGGTTTTAGAGATAAATAAATTTCTGTGACATCCCCATAAAACTGACTTCTAAGACATCTGTAGTCCTGTTGTAATTTGGATTAGAGTGGAAACTTGACATTTGTGATGTTCCATTTTGATTGTGTGTGTGCACGTAAACAATTAAGATGTTGATTACTGATGAATTTGGTTTTATTTTATTCTGTTAAATCAAACATGTATGAATGTGTTTATGACTAAAATGGACTAATCTTTATTTGGTGAATTTTGTGTGATTCTGAAACATTTGTACATTTTACAAGTGCCAAGGTGCAAGGTGATGCAGATTCAGCAGCTCTTTCAAAGAGGAAAGGTCCTAATGCCAAATTCATTCTGAAATTATTTAAGTGTATGTCTTGTCACAACTAGAGGTTCAACCAAAATGTAACTGGTTTGGTTTGTACTCATGGCTTTTGGCAATGATCAAGTCTAATGGTTAGAGTCCAGAAGTCCTGTTGGTATGTATGTTTAGTACCCCAAAAAGTCTTTTTTCATTTTGAATATATTATTCTCAATACACATTAATTGGTGATTATTATAATAATAATCCAAATCTTAAATAATACTTCTTAATGAATATGCAATATTTAATTTTATAGGTTAAAAAATATATAATATTAAGAATAATATCATTATTAGCTAATTGATAATTTTTAATATTATATAACAAAAAAGGGAGACAGTGACACATCCCATTCCAAAAAGAATTCCCTGAAGTGGCTCAAATTTATATTGTGTGGACGGTGTACATGCACTCCAAACTCTATGGAAGGCACTCTAAGCTCTCTAGAATGAATTTGCACCCTACCTGTTTGGAAATTTGGGCACTTTTGTGAACACCTTGAAATATATATATGCTAGAAATTAATACGAACAAGAAAAGTTTGACAGGAGTTTATCACGGTAACTATAAATTTCAACTGATAACTTGTTTATAAGCGAATGAGCAACTCTGATTAGACAGAAGTATGGTGGATGTTGAGGGGACGGAGAGGGAGTGTGCCTAACATTGTCGAGTTTAAAAAAAGAAATTATTAAAGAGGAGATCAGGGGGCAGAAGAAAAGAACAATATAAGGAGTGATGACAAAAAAAAAAGGAACCAAGCATTATTTACTGCAGGGTTGAAGGCGTGGATGAGCTGCAACAGGAAGTAAAAAGAATTTTTTTTTAGGAGATTCTCAAGTGGAGAGGTATGTAGAAGTTGCCTTTGTATAACCAAATTGCTGGCATAAAAGATTAGTTTTATGATTCGTTCTGGTTGTTACTTTTGAGAAGGAAGATATTTATGTATGGTATTACTTATTTTAGGTATCACCAGCACTAATCAATATAGCTTTTATCAGTTTATGAAGAGAAAAATAAAATATAAATAAATATATGTCTATAGATCTTTCATCCTTGGCACAAATGGAATACAATATTGTATAGACCATTCATGTTACAAACCCTGATTTTGTTATAAGTATTAGTTATTAGTTAGTATTATATTGGGTGCATGTACTTTGTAAGTCACTTATATGGTAAATTAGAATAAAAGTATTTATCCCACATGCATGGGATAGTAGCAATTATTTTTAACAAGACTCTTTATATAGTATTAACTTCCCAAGTGGAAGGTATTTTGGATATTTGTAATTGGAGTCTATGCTCTATTGGGATGTTGCCCCCTCAAAGTAGCGCTATGAAGATAATATAAAGCATTTTGCTGCTCTCATTTCTACTTATATTTGTGTGCATTTTCTTCATTTCTCTTGTAGGTTCCTTACAAGTGGTATTAAAGCTCTTTCTAGGGTTGTTTTTGTAGGGTTTTTATGACTGTCCACCTTATGCTCTCACCTCGCCCTTGGTGATTAGAAAGTGGCTACAGAAGTAGTGGCAATAAATATCTTGCCTAAGATCTACCAGATTTTTTTCCCCTTGCAAATAGCTTTTTTCCTTTTAGGCTAGAAACCATGTGCAAGGGTTTTCAAAGATCCACGGAAGAGTTGTTATCTACTAAGATAGATTCCCCATATAGGGTCTAGTGAAGTGAGGGGAGTTTAAACTCCAATACCAATGCCTTAGACCATAGTTGGCAAACTCACAGAGATTTCGGCGAGTTTTTATAAACTCACGAGTTTTTTTTTGAAAAGAGTCTTTTTGACTTTAACTCTCAAAGTTTTTCTGCCGAGTCAATGCTGAGTTTTTCAAAAACTCGCCGAATCCGTACTGAAAACTCGCAGCCATCAGAGATAAAGTGCTCTGCGGCCAGAAAAGGGAAATGACAATCAGAAATTTGTTTTTTTAGCTCTGCATAGCAACCCCCCCCCCCCCCAAGCAAAAATAGTCCATTTTCAACGTTATGCCATTGAGAAGATTGGATTC
Organism: Cunninghamia lanceolata; assembly: GCA_027924645.1. Taxonomy (NCBI): domain Eukaryota; kingdom Viridiplantae; phylum Streptophyta; class Pinopsida; order Cupressales; family Cupressaceae; genus Cunninghamia; species Cunninghamia lanceolata. Next base: position 511,825 of record BSBN01000429.1, on the reverse strand, counting down.
AAATGCCATTTTTTGCGGATTTTGAAGGCAAATCACACGAAGAAGAGGAACAAACTAGCCCAAAAGTGCCTCAATGACTTTGTCTTTGTGCAATACAACCTTCAGTTGTGCACAAAAAAGGTAGAGGACAAATCACTGGATCCTATTGATTTGGATGAGATAGATCCTTACAGTGATTGGACAGGGCAGGATGAGCAGCCTCCATTGTTTACCACAGATGAGATTCTTGATTTCGAGAGACAGGCAATGGAGGATCTAGGTGCAACAAGAGATGTAGGGTTGGAGGACATTCATGAGCATGAGGAGTCATTGCCAGAGCCAGAGCCAAATAGTTCCAGGATGGTGGTCGAGCCTCAGCCACAGCTTTCCATGCCAACCGAGGAGCCACCGACACTGTGCACTCGCAGGACTAGAGCATCTGCCTCTTCCCTAGCTTTGGCTAAATTAGGGAAGAGGAAGATGTAATATGTTGTGTTTACTTTTAGTATTTACTTCTAGACTCTAGTTTTACTATTTTCATTTTCAGCTATCTATTGTAATTTGTATCAGACTATCAGGCTTTCAGCCATCAGGATTCCGCATGAGAATGCGATTTTGTAATCAATTTGCATTGAAGTCATTTAATAGAAAACACTTTTGTACTCATTTATGGACTCATTGGATTCATCTTGTCATTGAATTTTGCAAAAAAAATGCGTTTCTAATGAAATTTTAGCAATTTTTTAATTTCCCGAGTTTTTTGCCAAGTTTTTGCCAAGATTTCTCCGAGTTTTTTTTGACTCTCCAAAAATTGGCTTGCCGAGCCGAGTTTTCCAATTATGCCTTAGACAACCTCTATACACAACCTTGAGCTTCCCAATACCTTTGAGTGTATTGGAAGATCTCATAATTGTTGTCAAAACCTAGCCCTAGGCAGCCTTTAGTCGTCTATGATGATGATGCACTGGTAAGCAGCTAGCCTTGGGAAGTTACTCACACCGTACCTCGAAGATGGGATAATGGGCTATGGGAACAAGCTATCCTCCATAGTTGGTCCCCGAAATATTGGGCCGACACTATTTACAAACAAGATCAATATATTTGTGAGCTTACAAACCAAACACACCCTACAGAAGCCTTCCCTCTCTACCCTACTTTGTGCAGTCGGATCTAGGCATTGGCAGTCAAAATCTAAGACAACTAAGCAGATCACTTGACATTTGAGTAGTTTCATGATATTACTAGTGGGACAACACACTAGATTGTTAAAAAAGCAAAAGCTAATCTCCAAATTACAATTTTTTGAGTGATTTCCAATAGCAAGTTCGGCTCCTACATAGTCCACAAATTTGCAAGATGCAAAGCCAATTTCTTTCAATCTACGAACAATTTGACTAATCCAAATGCAAATTCTACCCATAGGGCATTAAAATTCAAAAAAATCTTTGTGGTAGAATGTGATGTGTGTCAACACAACAAAAGGGAAACCTTCAATTTGCCAAGGTCTCTAGCCCTTCCTATTCTCAACATGGCTTGGGCAGATATTTCTCTAGATTTCATTGGTGGGCTTCCAAAGTCAAGTGATAAATAGGTCATTCTAGTCGTTGTTGACTAATTAACTAAGTATGCTCATTTTGGTGCCTTGCCTCACCCTTACCCAACCGTTGCAGCTCAACACTTCTTGGACTCATCTTCGAGCTTCAAGGTATGCCCCACTCCATTATCAATGATCATGATCTTGCTTTTACCAACAACTTCTTGCAAAAATTGTTTAAGTTGTAGGGCACTGAATTGAACATGAGTTCAGCCTATCATCCCTAGACTGATGGACAAACTGAGGTTGTCAACAAATGCCTTGAGACTTACCTACATTGTTTTGTATCCAAGCAACAAGGGTCATGAGCTAAGGTGATTGCCTCTTGCTGAGTGGTGATATAATACCACTTACCATGTTACCTCCAAGATGACCCATATGAGGAGGCCCTCTATAGCCATCCCCCACCTTCTTTGGCTACTTTCAAAGGGGTTGACAATTCCCTTGCCAAATCGGAGGCAATTCTCAAGGCCCTTAAGGATAATGTGGTGCATGCGCAGTACCACATGAACCAAGTGGATCAGCTTAGAATAAAGTGTACCTTTATAGTTGGCGATTGGATTTTTTTGTCTCCAGTCTTCCATGCAAACATTCTTGTGTGACAACGTGTGGTCATAAATTAGGTCCAAAATTTTATGATTAGTGAGGTGACATACAAACTTGCACTCCCACCCTCTTCAAAAATCCACCCATTTTTTTCATGTCTCTTAGCTCAAGAAAGTGATTGGGAATGCTATGAGAGTCCCAACAGAACTACCCACATTGGATGATAAGGGATCCACCTTTTTAGAAACAGAGGTTGTATTGGACTACAACATCCCAACGTTCCTAAAACTCCCGAGGACCTTGCAACTTGTTAGCCTAAATAGCATTGACTTTATTGATTTTGAGACTGATGGACTATAGATAATCTTAATAATTGATTACATGTTTATTCAAACTAAGGTATATCCATCTTGAGATCATAATAAGTCGAGAGTTCGTCCTAGATTAAGGCCAGATTGCTAATTTCATATTTAATATTCAAGATTAACGTTTTATTATTCAATCTTCAATTCTCTAGGATTATTTTGTATAATTTATATAAACACGATAGCTTAGACCATTCATGAAACAAGTTTCCTTGATGAATTTGTCTAAAGTGTGCAGGTGATACTAATGTGGACCATGCCAACCAAGTAGAAGGGGGGGTAACTAGCTTCAGGGGGAATTTGATGGTTAACTGGTAATGGTGCATGAGCAGCCAACAAAAGGAAGGCAGAGCAGCCAAGTGTCATGAGCCAAGACAATGAGTTATGATTGCAAGAGATGACAACAAGACAAAGCCTGAGAATAATGCACGGGAGGAAATAAAGCAGGATCGCCAAGGAAAACTTCACGAAAATAGAGGAACCTGGAGGATATTGCAAGCAGCACAAACCGCACAAATGATTGGTAGAGAAATAGGCAAACAAGTTGTAAAATGGAGAAACATTGGAACAGAGGTGGAAGTGTCAATGTAGTTGCATGACCAAAGAATAGGCCAATCAGATGCAAAAAAAATGCATTGCTGGAAATTCCAAGGAAATGAAATGATTTCAAGACAAGAAGATCTTAGGTGAATTTTGAAGGCGTTAATGAACCACCCAACCAACCAATGAAATTGGAGAAGACAAAGGACTTGGGGATTGTATAAGTATCAAGAACGGCTAAAGAGCTAAGGGCTGCTGAATCAAAAAATGTGTGTGTGAACAATGGCAGAAGCCAAGAAAGATGGAAAAGTGGCAACAAAGAGTTGTGCCAAGGTATATAAAGTGTCACTAGATTTCCAAATAACTCTAAGAGTGATGGTTTGACTGTGTAAACCCAGGTTAGAGCCCAATGGTGTTCAGACTTCTAAATGTGATCCTTGTGTGTGTTTGTATATCTTACTTTTGTATACAAGTGAATGAGAATCTTGCTTATGTGTATCTAGGTGGAAGCCTAACGGATCATGTGCAGTGATGTGTTTTGTAATGGTTTATGTGTAATGTGATGTTCAGTCTCATTAGTCCTTGCAAAATTTGTGTAGTCCATGTATTGTGCTATAAGTGTGTAAGCCAATGACAAAGATATCTATGTGATTAAGTACCCCAGGTCATAGCTGGTAGGGGAAAGAACTAGGGAGTTGATCAGCCATGAAACCTCGGTGTGTATAGCCACCCAATAAAGGAGAGCAAAACTCCATAGTTATTCCTGTTGTGAACGATGGTTGTCTTCGTAGATTTTCAGAGGCCAGATGATGGTCATTCTGTGGGTGTGGAATGGTGGCTATTCTAGTTGTAGCTAGGTAGTGTTGCCTTGTTGAGGTGTTTCCCTTGTTCACATGTGCTTGGGCCCATTGGACTGGTTGTAGCCCTCCCTATAAATCAATTTGAGTCTAGTTAAGTCGAGGTGTCAAGTCTTGTGGAATGGTATGAACTAGTGTGTCTAGTAGATCCTGTGTGTCATAGTCAACTGTGTAATGTATTGAATAAATAAGGCATGGACCTAAGTAGGGACTTGGCAAGAATTGATCTGGAGAGGATCAAATAGTCAAAATTGTGCCGTGGTGAAATATCCTTGATAGTATTATGTTTTATTCTGCTAATCTTCCCTCCCAAAAAATTACTGTTTATCACGGCTACACAACAGTAAGAGTGCATTCAGAGTAAGCATGTAATGTCCCGTTCTAGGTTTGCCAACAAATTTTCTGAATTTGGACTTTCAAAATAAAAGCCTAGGACTGAATTTCTAAATTTCTTGTTTGCACCTTCAATATATGTCTTTTCTGGACATGAAACATGAACTTGCATACACAAATTTATGATAGAACAAAATATAGTTTCGCAACCTTATTACACTATGAAATACACATTCAAGTATGCAAAGTGCAAATGTAAGACTGCTGCTCCAGAATATATGTCATAGAATGGAATTACAACCAATATTGGCCTCCAATTGGGCCTTTCAATGATGCATGATACTGCTGTGTAATGTCCCCTTCTAGCAAGCCAAAAAAATTTCGCAACCTTGCAACAAATTCAACTTGTAAAGAGAACATTAGTATTCAATTCTTTTTTATCTAATCATATTAACCACAAGATGTATTTAAACAATTCTTATTATCATAAGCTATAAGCATTCTATCTTTCACTATATCCATTATACATGTTTCATGATTCCAATTGGGGAGAGATATACTTGGGTATACATGGTCATCAAACCACTTGCCCAACAAGAGAGGGCTTATAAAGGAGCAATCGAGGGGTCCCATATTTTATTCCTTTGACCGGAGACCAACCCAAGTCAAAGGCCCATCCCTTGTCCCAGAGAGGTACTCTAGACCAACATGAGACAAGGGCCTATCCATTACTTGATGGTTCTCTTGGCCAACACGAGATAATGGGAATGTATCGGTCTTTAGCCGGATGGTACTCTTGACCAACTTAGGCATCAACCATGATGTCGGTCTTTAGCCGGATGGCACTCTTGACCAACTACGGCATCAACCATGATTATACCTCATTGCTCACCCATATCCCTTCATCTCGATCTATGGGTTTGGTTGATATGCCATGAACCTCTACTTCTCATCCTTATTCATCATGATTAACTTAAGTACTCATTCTAGTCATTTATATTCTTACAAATCATAAATTGAATAAGTAAATATAAATACTTACTGACCTGTTGTAGCTTTACCTCGGATTCCTTACCTATTGCTGCCGTCTTCTTTCTATTTTCCAATGTTTTCCTTGCTCGATGGAATGACTAACATAATTTTTATTGTATTGCTGCTGCTGTTTATATATTTTTTAATATATATTTCACCCCCATTTCCCATCATACCCCTTATGCCCTTTTATATATTTCCAAGGGTTTTTTACCAAAGATCGTGGCTTTTAGTGATTTTGCTACATATTAATAAACTCGTCTTATAATGGTTGTAATTATAATCGCCGTATACATATTTTATCTATATTTGATTGCCGATCACTGACTTCATCTTATGGGAACTACTTCTCTCACTTTGTATTAGTTTATATAATTATCGTATAGAATAATAATAATATTTATATTTATATTAACAATATTGATATTTATATCAATATTTATGTTATTTATATTTATTCCCATATATAATATAATAATATTATATGTTATTAATATTTATATTTATTATTTATATTATATATATAATTTAATAATATATAAATTATTAATATTTATATTTATCATTGTCATTTATGACTCTTGTCAATTAAAATAGATATATTATATTTTAATTATATTAGTTTATATAAGGCTAATTTATTATTTAAATAAACAATTCAATTATAAATCATTAGTATAGGGACATGACATGCTGCTACAAATCAGAAATAGAGGATGTCATACTACATACCAAATTATAATGCCAAATGGACCAAATACAATGCAATGATGAAGCTAAAAGACTGCTGTGAGCAGTTCAATCTCCTTAGGGTGATGAAATGTAGTGTCAAGGGTCTCCAAAGCTGAGTGCTCTATTCCAAGTGCCGGTTGCTGTCTTAGAGATGTTCAACAGTCACAATGATGCCACAAAACCTAACCGCTGCCTCTCCAATCTGTCTCCAAGGTGTTTGCTATCTCCTTCAAGATGATCGCTGCCCCTCCAATGTTGAATGCACGGGAGGTGATAGCAGATGATGCCAACCTCAACAATGATAATTCACTGCCTCTTAGGTGATTCACTGCCTTGAATGCACTCAGACTAGTCTTTATGCAGTTTGGCTATCCTGAATGATGCAATTGGCTCCAATAATGACAAATACATATGCTGCGATGATTAGTATGAATGCAGATCTGTCACCAATATGCTTGAACAGCCAATGCAACCTCCATTAAGGATGCTCCAGCCAACGATATGGATTCGGCGCCCAAAGAGTATACTCTCCTTTGGTGATCGACGCTCAAGCAAACAATTAAACCTTCATTGATATTCAACAATTCTTCAATGTCTTTAATTCAATCAATCCTGCAACAAAGATCTTCAATGAAATCTCTTCTACGGTCTCCGACCAAATTCGAGTGATGAATCTATTAAGTTCAAACAATCTCCAATGAAGTGCAAATGCGAACCCCGTGTGAATCCACCTGCAAGTGTGATTGGGTTTTCGTCCAACACACAACTCCACAAGGGTTTTCGACCTTGGAAGATCAAGCAAAACAATTGCCAAGCATAATTGCGAAAATTGCCAAAAGATTCATGATCCGGAATGAGCTCCTTCATGCTTTATTTATACTTGGTTCTTCTTTTTCCCATCGAAACAGGCCGACAAATTCAAATTGAAGATTTGAATTACTTTCCCTCCAAGTTGGCCAAAACAACAATATTTTATTATTTTTAAATCTCCAAAGAGCCGTCCAAATTAATAAAATAATATTATTTTATTAATTTAATATTTTCTCCCAATGTTGAGCGCTCAAATTAAATAATATTATTTAATTTATTTTTATATTTTCTCTCTTCTTTCAATGTGAGCGTCAAAATCTAAGACATTTTTTTATTATTTTCTTTCTCCATCTCCAAAGTGGCGCTCAATTAAATAATATTATTTTATTTTATTTTATTATTTTTCTCCTTTCTTGGCGCTAGAATTAAATAACAATATTTTATTATTATTTAATTATTTCCCTCTAATAAATTGCACTAATTCATTTTCTCGTCCTCGACAATGTAATTAGTTGAGCCAACATTCCATTCTCCAAGCCTTAGCTCAACCAGAATATTTCCTTGTTTGATGAATTAGCCTACGGAAATAGGAATAGGCTAACCCAAACCTTCATTGGGTGATCATGCCAGAAATGGGGACATTACAAAGCAACGCTGATATATCCAATAATAGAACATTCAAAATTGAAATAACGCTTGCAAATTATAAATAAAAAAATTCAGTTTTGAAGGAATTTAGAAATATAATCCATATCTGTTTTACACTCAATGTTTCCACTGGTAAGTGTTGACCTTACATTCAGCCAATGTCGATATTAATCGCCTGCGGCCCCAAAGATTGCTACTACAAATTGAATTTCACTCACAACATTGTGGCGTCGAGGTTACACTGGGATAGTCGATGATAATAAAGGTGGTTTGGGACGACAATCTCTTTCTCTAGAAATTACTCTATGCAAATCAACGGCCTTAAGTGTTGCAGACACCTTGAATCAATATCAAGGTTCCTCCGTAGTAATTCCTTAACTTTGTGGCGGTCTTCAAAGCTCTCCATAGTAATCCTTAACTTAGCGGCAATCTCCTACGGCCTGGAAATGAATGACGGCGGATGATTTTCTAAATCATGGCGCTTCTTTCTCCAAGTCGCTAGAAACAATGTTGGCGTCTCCTTATGATCTGAGTTGGCTAGGCAAATTCAGATATTTGCGCCCTTCCAGTAGCGATCTTCCATGAATAAGATAATAGCTCCTGAAACACAAATAATTAAACTCATATTTCACTATGTGCAAACTCCTGAAACAGAATTTGCACCAAAATACCAAGGTAGGGTTTTTGTCCCACTTGGTAAGCCTACCCTTGAGGTTTTCATCCCAAGTGGCGATATGCAAACAGCAGTGTTCAAATTCATAAATCGGATAATTTGCAAATAAGAGTTATTCCTTCTTTATACATGTTTGCATTTGATCAAGAAAAAGACCAAGTCAGCACCAAGATTCAAAAGTTATACTATTAAAATAATTAATATTTATTATTATTATTAGTGTTAAAAAACACTATTTTTAAATTAAAAATATTATTTACTTAAGTGAAGGAGGGAACATGACACGTCGTCAAAATTCCTAAGAAATATTCAAGCAGCTATGCACCTTATTGTCACCACTATGATGTTGGTTACCCTGCTATGAGGGTGGTCGGGTGGAAAACAGGCCCAATACTTGGATTAGTCCTAGAAGTCAGGAAATCAACACCACGATGGTTATCTTTGGTAGAATCTAATCCTTTATCTTGTTTACATTATTGGCCTTGAATCTGCTTGTTAGGGTTGTTTATGAATAATATCATTATGATAGTATGTCCCTTGAAGCTGCTAAGATTGAACTGCTTGGTGTTGTTGCCATAAGTTTAATTACTATTCTATTAAGGCTGTTAGGACTAAATACAAAGGCGTTTTGGATTAACCTGTTTTAAAGTGTTGCAAAAATCAATAATAGGTAAGCTGAAGACCACTCAAGAGTATTCAAGATAATGCTATGGAAAACATCCAGGGGAAGATGCAGGCTAGTATAAAAATACAATTGAAGGCAATAAGCCAGACATTAAGAAGCTAAGGATGACTTAGCTCAAAGCCTATTATAATGTTTGGTAGCTTAGCTAGGGCAGTGATGTTTGAATGCTTGAATTAAGTATCTATCTGGTATGTTTATTCAAGAACTATCGTGTGTTCTTGAGTTAAAATTGGAAGTTTGTAACCATGTGGATCATTCTCCGAATAGCCATGATGCTATATATATATATATGAGAGGGTTGTTATTATAATTGAGTCTTCAATTAATCCTCAATCTGTTCTTAAATGATTTAATCTCTTTAAACTAGCCAACAAGCATCTATAGACTTGTGTTGTGATTCTGTGTTGTTTGTTAAGATTAAAATAAGCATAACCTGTTCTACACGGGCTGTGAGCCAAGTCTTATCAACATTAAACAAGGCTATGATAAGGATAACTGGTAACTCTACTTAGCAAATACATGTTACTCATTTTGTATTTTGAATGTATAAATTTTCGTAGTTATTGGCAAAGCCAAACATTATTACTAACATGGACATTCCTAGTATGGTGATACCGAGTTGTGATGTGCCAAGTGAATAATATTATTGACTCTTGACCTGCATGTACTTTTAATATACCTCTATTAACTGTACCTCTTAAATGGTCTTTCCACTAAGCACTTGATATTGGTTTTGTCTAATCACAAGGTCAACTATGTAGCTTTCAAAATGACTCCTAACATCAGATCCTTCAGGCAATCTCACCCATTGAAGGCCTTGGCCGAACCTCTAATTCTTCCTTACATTAATTCTCACCTTTGCATCTTGCTTCTTGATCTCATAACAAGGTTCCATGGCCTTGTGTTGATGTTTCCTGTTTTATGAATTCTTAGGTTGTAATGTTATGTTCACAAGGGCTCATGTTTGCAGTGAGAGTTGTGGTCGTTGATCTCATTTTGATTCAATGGCCTGTGCAATCACAACCATTAACAATGCATATCATCAGTCCTGAAGTGCACCAGCCATCTGGTCTTCATTTGATCCTACAGTTTGTGCAACTCCTAAGCAACCCTTCGAAATGTGTCAGAGTTCTCTTGTGCCATTGGTCGACCAGATCCAACTCAAACTTGAGAGGCAGGCCCATTCTTTTCCACATGCACGACGACATTATACCGTTAGCAATACTAGGTGGTGGTTTATTGCAACCCACAAGGGTTGTTAGTGCTTTTGTCCTCCCAGTGATGTGCCAGTCATCTGATCAGAATATGATCTGACAGCTTGCACAATCACATGAAGTTCCCTTTAAGTTGTCAAAATAGCATCGAATCATTGGCTCCGAGAAATCTAGGTAAGTTGTGGCAGACCCTCTCGCTTACGTTTTATTATGATGCGAATAATGACATCGACAATCAATGTGTCAAGCTCTTGTACTCCCTTGGAGGTATCGGACTCAAAGGTCTTCAGGACTGCATCAACTGTGCAATCAAGGATATGCTGGAGCATCCTATGGTCTGCACAATCTCACTAGATCATTGTAATGTTGCCATTCTACTGTTGCACCATTAGTTTGTTTCCACCATGTCAACTTATTAGCAGGTCCCGGACCATTGGCTCATATGTGGCCTACATCAGCTTAGGGCAAGACCTCAAACTCTGTCCTTATGCACGAGGACAATGTCATTGGAAATTACGAGCTATGAAGTGTTGTAGTGAGCTAGACAATCAACGTCTCCCGCATGCTTAAGGGGTGAGATCTCATTACGTCAGAATGGGATTGTGCAGATTGTTCGCCTTGATGAGATGGACGGCCATTGCACCTCCCATGATCCCTTTGCCTTGTATTAAACTAATTTGCCCCATTGCATGATCATGAGTGCTTGATCTCAACCATTCATCTCTGCAGATGCTTAGTGACTGGTTTGAGTGCTTGAACCAACATGAACCTAGTGATGAGTTCCTAAGCTTGACGCTATCCTCACCTCAGAGAAAAGCCAAAATGTTACTCCATGAGAAGCTCAGAGCAACTCCCAGAGAAAATTAATGTTGTCGACAGTCCACATTCCCTATTGTAGATAAATTGATCAGGATTAAGAAGTTGTCAAAAAAAAAAAAAAAGGCTTGTTCTCTCGTAAGCCCAGATGGGATGTCACACGTGGTATCAAAACATGGTTTAAAACTAAGGGACTAATGGACCATTAGGAATGCATTTTTAAGTCTAAATTGGGACTAACCATGCAATAGTTCTGTTGATATAGACTGCAAGAGTGCACTTTCATGAAGGCAAAACAAAGGCAACAGAAGGTGTAAGGGCAGAAGACAAGCTTGGGCAAACAACCATAGAGATACAATGACCAAAGTGGAAGGCTTTCAATTGAACACCTAAGGATGGATACTCAGTGAATCAAGATGGTTGTCATCAAAACAGTAAGGTTTTCTGCACGGATAATTCTTTTCCCTTACCATTGGGGTAAGATCATTCATGTCCTAGTTATAGAATGAATTATGGTTTTGGTCATTAAAATTTAGGGATATTTCTGCAATGTTTTAAGAGAGATCATCTTCCTTGTTTAGATTGGTATTCTTATGATTTTGAAGATTATCAAGATAGGACTATACATGATTAGGACCCTGATGAAACTATGGGTAACCAACTAAATTGTATTCTGATAAGTTTTACCACAATGATCTGGTATGAAATTTTATTATAGTGCTAAAATTGAAGGCAGATGCATGATAAGTGGCCTAGTGGTAATGTAACTTCTTTGGGAATAATTAAGAATTGCGTATATAAATTTACAACCTCAGAAGATTGTATTGTCTTTTATTCTTGTACTGACTATGTACGACTAAGTGGATAATTCACAAATCAATCTGTAATATCACGAGTATGATTGGTTGAATGAGTGTTCAGAGTTAGGTTAAAAGTAATTGTTGTGTTGTGCAGGTCATAATGTGCCATTTTTCCCTGTTCAAGGGTTATTAGACAAAAGAAAAGATAATAGCAATACTCAGCGTAATGTCCCTTACCTAATCTGCCTTAGAAAATTCAAATGCCACAAGTTGGGTTAGGGTTTCGGAATTACAATTTAGACTATCTTCAAACTGCATAATTCTTGTGCTCTAAATCTGCAATCATGACATAGAAAACACATATACAAAATATAGATATACAAACATACCTCTTGAAATATTAGTGTTAGATAAGATTTTCCCTGCATTCAAATTCATAAACAATATTCATATATAAAGACCATCTATTTATTACTATGCAATTAACTCAGTTTATTCACTCAACTCAGTCATAGAAGGGGATGGTGCTGAGCAGCATGGCATGGCATAGACTGTCAACAATACCTCCATGCAGGCCCCTTAGGGAGGCATGGCAGGGTGTTGCTCAGTTCTCCCTCCATACAGGCCCTAGGGGAGCTTGGCAGGATATAGGATGTCAACAAGGCCTCCATAAAGTCCCCTCAGGGAGGTATGGCAAGGGTGCTGATCAGTCCTTCCTCCAAACAGGCCCTTAGGGGGGCATGGTAGGTTTGCCTCCACGTAATCCCCTCACCATTCCTCTATGACTCGTGAGTCTTATAACATATATATATATATATATTATATATAAATGGCAGTAGTATAAATAAATCAGTCAATAGTCACTGATCTGATCTCTTAAATAATGTTTGGCAATATATCCTTTGATGTCTCAGCAGTCTATATGACTGTGTATATTTATATAACCTTCTGCAGATCCAACGTCTGCTCTTCAATTAATGAATATTATTCCTTATGCTATATCGCTTGTAGATCTGATTGATCTATATGAGAACTGCTGTATCCCATATCAATTATTCTCTACTACTTGATGTGGAACGATATACTCCTTAATTCCTTTTATTCCCTTTTGAGGGATGCGAACCTTTACAAAATGATGTGTCTATAAATAAAAAGGGAACGACTTTCTATTGGGTCACGCTTCTTCATAGAGCGCAGTCATTGTCTCTTAACAAAACATTACTAATTATATATTATTCGCTGCCCTACCGATTATGAATATTGATCTCCTTTACATAGTTCGCTGTTAGTGTGCATACACAGTGCTAGGGTCATGGCGGGAACATGACACTCAGAGGTCTAGTAATCTTAATTCAGAGGCCCCTAATTTGAGAATTGATGTATGGCAGCCCCCCTCCCTTGATATGAAATAAAATTTTGATGAAGCAGCAAAGGGGAACCTGGGATTGGCAGGTGCAGGATATATTCTTAGGGATAAGAATGGACTATTTAAAATGGCAGGGGCAAAGCAATTAGGTGTCAAGTCAAACAATGAGGTGGAATGGGAGGCTTTATTGTCAGGGTTAAAGGTGGCAATAGCAAGTGGCTATAGTCAAATTGAAGTAGAGGGAGACTCAAAAATAGTGATTCAAGCAGTTAATAAAAACTGTAGTCCTAGCTAGAAGATGAAAGTGTATCTTGAAGAAGTTAGTTCACTTATTCCCAAGTTCTCTCAAATATCCTTTACTCACATCTATAGAGAGCAGAATAACGTGGCCGATTACCTTGCTAACTTTGGAGTGTCCCTTCAGCATTATGCCTCCATTGAAAGCAAAGAAGTTCATGATTGGGGTAATTTAAATTATTTAATCATGATGGATCACCCTCCATAGGCTCTCTTCATAGTCGATGTGAGTGGTCTTGAATTTTCATTATGTAGCGAAGTGTACAAATTAATTATAGCCCTTTCTTGTCATCATTAAGCAGCACATGATAGAAAATCAATGGCCTTTAGAATGAAGGTGGTGGCAGAGGTCATTATGTTGCTTGGGCTTGGTTAGTTGTTCTCTGTGTTGGTTGTAGTGCCATTTTCCTTAAGCTTCAGCTTTGAGCTATGGCAAGTGCCAATGTTGGAAGGGACCAAAAGTGTCAAGGGCATGTCTCCAAATACAAGTTGGAAGAGGATATTCAATTGTAGGTCAAAGGGTATTGTAAGATACCCAACTAGTTCTACTAAAATTTTTCCTTTCTTAAACAATTTTATTTGCTATTAATTCATCAACTACTGCAACCATACAAAGATATACATCAGAGACAACTACTTGAATGAGAGTTGGGTACTTGTCTAGTTATTTGATTCAATCAACTTGCAATGTCTTATTACATGGATAGTGCTTTTAGTAGCATGAAGTACAACTCATTCAAATGGAAATACACAGGAAAGGCCTTGAAGCCTTGATGATTACAATGGCGCCTATACTTGATCAACTCAATTGAACCCAATGATGTCAACTGAATGTCAACACCTCACAGTACAACAAGGGAGCATCACCTTGTCAGTTGAGGGAGCATCACCCCAACACTTGAAACTCGCAGGCCTCAAGATTATAAGCTCAACAGCTTTGCAGAGAGAATTTTGTCAAATGCATCGATGCCAAATGAATGAGAGAGCTCCTCCTTTTATAGGCCTTCCAAAGGCAATGAAGGCACGTTTTTTCAATGCTCAAAGAGGAACCAAGGCACGTTTCCCAAGAAGCATATCCAAGGGAATATTCCATCTGACAACTCATTTTGAGTTGGCAAGCTTATCCAGAGACCTTGACACGGAACCCGAAGACAGTCTGTTGACCAATGAGAGCTTAGGTAGTTCCAACTACCTTATCTCTGACTAGGCGCCCTTTTGAAGCAGTGTGATCATGGAATGGCGCCCAATGTGGACCAAGTTGCTCAACTGGGGAAGCAGGAGCATGAATAAGCGCCTTGAGGAATTTGGTGACTCCATGCAATTCTGGAACTTTAGCGAAGAGCTTTTGGATCCTAGGCGCCATCTGAGAATTGGGAAGAAGAGGACTGACACTTAGCTTGCTTAGGCGCAAAACTGGTGTTCCCTTGACTGGGCGCTAGATTTGGAGGTTCAGTGGTTTTGGCGCTTGGAGAAGGTTATTGACATCTTCCTACAATTTTGCTCCTGAGTGTTAACTTGACCCCTTTTTTTTTTGGAGAGAGCGCCCATATCTGAAGGGGTTAAAAACCTTGTTTTCAGTCCTTAGGCGCATTTGTGGATAGACAAGGGTATACATTGGCGCCTTAGGAAAGATGAGATCTTTCCTTGCAAAAGTCTCCACCACAGGTCATATCTTAGTCAAAACTTTGTCTTCCATCAAGCGCCTATCATATGAAGTAGATGGAAAGCTCTTTAGGCGCACCTTTGGTGACAAGACCCTTAGGCGCCACATGATGACTGTGGAAATGAGAATTTGCGCCTTACTTAGACTTCGATTCTAGGCGCCCAAATGCCCCTTCCCAGGTGATAGGCGCCAAAGTGAAGGTAGTACTGCGCCTTGGTGACATGAGGCGCTATCTGGAGTATGCTATTCCAAGGGAGTGCGCCTTCTTGCTCAGAGAGATCCAAACACTTCCTAAGTCTTCATCCAAGTCTTCAAGGTGTTTCCAAATCTAGGCGCCAGAATAGGGTCATGAAGAAGCAGAACCACACCTTAGAAAGATGACTGAACCCTAGGCGCCAATTGGAGGTGTCAACTGCAAATGGAATGAGCGCCTTCCATAGATTTGCTTTTTGGATGCCAGAATGGAGGAATTTTGCGCCTAGGTGAGAAGTTGTTCATTTCAACTTTGATGAATCATCCAAGTAACTTCCCTTAGCTTCGAAGTCTTCAATCTATCACTCATCTAGGCTAGGCGCTCAGTGGGAAGATTCTTGATCCAAAATGCGCCTAGGAGATTACTTGAACGAGGAATGGCGCCTTAAGCCATGGAGGAGTGCTCAACTGTAGGTCCAACACCTTTGGTGCCTTGAAATCTTGCCATCACAAGTGGGGCGCTCTTTGAGGTTGCACAGTCTCCCAAAGGCGCCTAAGACAACTGCCCAATTACTTAGTCAAGTTCGTTGAAGAACTGCAATGTATGAGTCCCTCTGGTGATCTAACCATTCTTTTCTTCCCAGGCGCCCTGGTGGATATGGTAGAAACACTCTGTAGCTTGGTGATGCTAGGTTAGGCGCTCCTTTGTGAAATTTGATATAGGATGTGCGCCCAGACTCCAGGAGTCCATTTCCTACATTTCTTGTTTTCCAGACTTAGCCAAATTTCAAATTTCTAACTTGTCCCTGCAAAACAGTAAAGTTAAGTTAGTCGAAAACCAATTCATTCCCTCATCATTCTGAATTAGCCTCTGGGAATGATCAATAGGCTAATCCAATCTTAATCTGATGGTCAAGCCGGAAACGGGGACATGACAGGTATGCTAATGGTTGTAAAAGTGGTTCTAGGGGCAAATGACTTGCACAACACAGGAGCAATAAGGACTAGGGAATCCGTTGAAAATGACTTTCTACTCAAGCTAAAACGTGTTGTGCATGATGTGGAAATCAAGAAGAGTCTGATGGAAATGTTCCTTCCAATTGGAGATGAGATGGACGAGTCCAATGAGGATGTTGTGCCTAAGATTGTTGGGTGGGAGCACAACAAAATGTTGTTTGTGGGCTTGGAGGGCATTGATATTCATCTCATGTATTCAAGGGTATTGGCTGTGATGGAGCATGTTTGAGAGTTGGACACCCTTTGTAAAGATATCAATTCAGTGCTGAAGCATCTAGCAGTGTCCCATAATGAAGGGGTTTTAGAGATTGTCAGTGGTTTCACACTACCAGTGTTACAGGATGGGAAAACCATGAGACCTTTGCAGAGAGTGGAGTTTTGCAAAGGCATCAAGTTTGTAGGGCTTGTGAATGTGATAGGGCCTAAAATTCTGTCAATTGAATTGGTGAATGTTTCAAGCACTGGGGTTTCTTCAAGGGCTAATAAGTGATGGAAGTCTTTGCCTCACAGTGCAAGGATTAAGCACTAGAGAGTGATAGAATTGCAGTGTATGTTTAAAACTTTAAACTGTGGATTTGGTACCGGTTTTGGTGTGGTTTATAGTTCTATGTTGGTATGGGGTTTTATGGCTTAGACTGTAATTACTAATTAGAATAATAGCATTGTAATGGTTTGTTTATCTATGCTTTGTATTTGGCCTCATCGATGTGTAAGGGTATGTTGTTAGTAGTGGTGGTATAGCTTGGTTCTGTATCATGTGAAGCCTGTAATGGTTGGCTGGCTTCTTGCTCTTTTTTATGTGTGTGTAGGTGTGATATCAGCATGTCTATGTAGCACTATTTATCTGGCTTTAGCTGGATGGGCCCCCAACAGAACCCCTATCATCTTAATCTAAATTAAAAAAGGTGTCATTTTTAAGATATACAAGGAAACCTTAATCATGTGTTTGGTTCGAACTTTGTTAATAATTTTGAATGTGGCTTTTGGGATTTTGAAGCCCGGAAGGCATATCTTCAGTACATTTGATTATTTTGACGGCTTGTAGTCAAGAAAATCTGAAATGGAGGTACGACTTGAAGGGCCTACAATTTTTTTTTTCTTCTTGATTGGGTCTTGAGATAAATGATGGCCTTTCTTAACTTTATATTTGGTCTTCAACAGGGTGAATAATGTTATGGCAGATTTATCTCGAAAAGAAGTTTGCTTGAAAAGAATGTGAAGGTCTTTTGCCTCCTTTAAGTAGATAAAGTTTCCTTGATTAGGAATATTTTTGGTAACTATGAGCTTGATTTTGATAATAATAAATTCTCTATCATAAATTCGTGCAGTGTTTTGAATTTTCTAGGTTGTCATGATTTTTGAATAAATTGTGTAGATAAGTTAATTTGGAACATCCTTAAGTGATTGCTGTTGTGACCAAATCACACATCGCCCCATTGCAAATGGGGACCCCCTTTTTTTTTAGCTCCGATGTTTTGCATGAGATCTTAGATGATGCCTTAGGTTCATTTCCTCTGCCAATCCAATAAGTCTCTCTCCTAGAAGATTTTGCTTTATAACTAGAGGTCTTATCTCGAGGATGAACTTGCAGTGCTGAAGACTCTTGCTTGAATTCTATCCAAGTAATGAATGATGAGATCAATCCTGATGTATGTTTGAGATCCTGAAAAGACTAAGTCTGATAGCCTGAAACCCTGAAATCCTGAAAAATTGACTAAGTCTGAAATCTGGTGAATCCTCCAAATTCTATATTTTGCATGTTAAATCCAGTGGATTCGAGACCTATCTCAAACATCCTGAAATACTGGGCGGACTTGAAGCGACGGGAGCTCGAGTTTAGTGTTGGAGACAGGGTGTTTCTGAAGATGGATCCAACACAGTTCAAATCGCCGAGGGGACTCAGCCCTTCTTTGTCAAGACGGTTTGATGGGCCATTTCTGGTGATAGAAAGAATTGGGAAAGTGGCCTACAGGTTGCAGTTACCTGAGCACATGAGGGTGCACAATGTGTTTCATGTAAGTCAGCTCCGACCATACAAATCAGATGCAGAAGTTCCGGACAGGAACATTCCACCAAGAGGGCCAGCAAATGTCACAGACAAGCCCGAGTGTGAAGTGGAGGAAATTTTGCAGATGAGAGAGCGTGGCTTTGGGAACAGAAAAAGCAGAGACTTTCTGGTCAGATGGAAAGGTCAATCCACGACGAGTGCAAGCTGGGAGTCTACAGCTTCTTTGTGGAAATATGAGAAGCAGATTCAGGCATTCTTGCATAGAAAGACTGCCTTTCCATATAAGTGAAGAGAATGGGAGGTTCTCCAGTGTGCAGGCGGGCACACCGGCGCCGAGGCGTCGCCAGATTGGGTGGGGGAGGATGT
The DNA here is from genome assembly GCA_027924645.1 of Cunninghamia lanceolata. NCBI lineage: Eukaryota > Viridiplantae > Streptophyta > Pinopsida > Cupressales > Cupressaceae > Cunninghamia > Cunninghamia lanceolata. Next base: position 493,292 of record BSBN01000429.1, on the reverse strand, counting down.
AAGGGGCTGCTTTCAAAGACTTAGAGCTTGGTGCGTTGGTCGGCCCAGAACTAGCGCGTAGGAGATCCGGGCTCATGCATGCCGGAATTCCGATTTACTTCTGTGGTTGAAAGTTGTTCCTGCAGTCGGCAAGTTTGTTGGCGGGCTGCAAAATGGTTAAGTCATGGCGAGTTGGTAATCGGCGAGCTGTGCAAATGCACCGGGTTGTTTTGGTGCAAGTCGTCAAGGGTGGCAGCCTGGGGAAGTCGCAGTGAGCAAGTCGGGTTGACAGGCGAGCAGCGCACGGGTAGTTTTCTGATCGGGTTCTGTGAAAAATGCACCGGTAGTTTTCCGGTAGTTTCCGGGTAGTTTTCTGAGTTGGCCGAGTTGGTCGAGCTCGCACCGAAGCCGGAAGCCGAGTTGTTTACAGATGACGGAAAGTGAGTTGATTGCGGGATATTTTCTCAGCGTTCCGTTGTGCCGCGTTCAGACTTATGACTACTATAGAGGGAGAAGAGCCCTCGCAGCGAACAGCAACTTCGCTTCTACATTGTTCAGTTGAGCAGCGCAGATAGAGTTTTCTTCTCCCTCCATTTGAAGGTGTCATGTTGTCTTAAGTTGACAAGGAGACACCAAGCTTGTTGCTGGTCAGCAAGTCAGGGGATTGTATTGGGTTTGGGTTTGACATTCTGGATTCAAAGGGTTGGGTCTGGGTGCCTTGAACTGTCGTGAAGAGTTATCCATAGTCTGTAATAGTCTTGGAGTAGTGCACACCAAAGTGCCAACTTGGAGAGTCAGTGGGGGCTGGGGTGGTTGTCAAACTTGTAAGGGTGGCTTGAACATTTTCTGCGTGGCAGACTCAGCCAGGGTTTCTTATATCTGTTGTAGGCTTCTTGCCATTTGAGAACATCAATAAAAAGAAACTGTTTCACCCCAATCTTGTGTTAAGTTTTTGCATTGCCTTGTTTATTCTTGCACTAACTTGTTTATATCATTCCGCTGTGTATATTGTATATCTTTGTCTATACTTGTGTGGTCTTGTTTGCAGAATCGGTTCATTCAGGCGTAGTCCAGGGCTCAGTCTCACAAGTCGTGCAAATTTGTTGAACCGGGTAGCTGGTGCCGCGCGGGTCTTTCGCCAGGCCCGTGACATCTCTCAACTTATACTTAAATATATTTTTCAATATACCTTTACCTCACGAACCCTGAAAAACGCCTAAGTTTCCAGAGGATTCAAAAAGCTGATCCAATGCGACGGGATATCAAAGTGGCGCAAAATCTTCATAAATCAGGCCGCTTTCAAGATGATTTCAAGTTGATGATCCCTTGCGCTTGAACAAATGCGCCCAAGGATAGAGGATAGAAGAGGATTCCGAACCCTCTAACCAATGCGCTCAATACAAGAGGATTCCGAATACTTGAAGTGATGCGCGAAAGGTAGCAAAGATGATAATTCTGACCTCCTCATCTAATCCGCCAATTTGAAGATGATTTCGAGAATGCTATCTATTGCGCCATACTCTAGAGGATCTTGGAAGGCCTATCTAATGCGCAAATTGCAAGAAGATTTCAAATGCTTGAAGTGATGCGCTACAATGATGCGAATTCCTAGAGGATCTTCTATACCCTATCTAATGCGCCAAACATGAGGGAGATTCATAAGGTGTCATCTAATGCGCCTAAGTCAAGTGGATCAAAGCAAATTTCAGAGGACTTCAACATGCCTATCCAATGCGAAAATCAGGAGGATCCTAATTCTTTATCCACTGCGACCTGTAGAGGAGAGTAAAAAGTGGAGTTTTGAAAGGAAAATTTTAGGAGGATTCATTTACCTCAACCAATGCGCCACTAGATAGGGTGGTCTAGTTCAAGATTTTAAAGGCAAATCAAAGGGGAATTCAACAACCTTGATCTAATGTGCTCAACACCTTTCTAGAGGATTTGAAATCTTGAAGCAATGCGCCAAGATGGAGAGGCAGCTTCTAAGTATTAGAATGCAAATTTTAGAATGTTTCCAGAGGATATCACAACCCTCAACCAAAGTGACCAAGTTAGAAGTGATTCAAGACTAATTTGCAAGAATATAATATACATTTTCAGGAAGATCTTGAAGTCCCCATCCAATGCGCCTAGGAGGAGAAGAATTCAGGTTTGTAAGAAAAGATCAAGAAGAAATCAAACCTCTCATCCACTGCGCCACATATGGGAAGGCTTTGATACACTTTGAAGGAGATTTCAAAAATCTTATCTAATGCGCTTGGAGGATGATTTAACTCAAGTTTGAAATGATTTCTAGAGGATTCCAAACCCCTCAACCGATGCGCTAGCCCTTATAAGATTGGAAAGTTGATTCAGGGCACTTAAATCAGTGAGAAACATGAATTATCAACTAGTGCGCCAACTTTATAAAGCAGGGTTTTGTTTAAGTAAAATATCTTTTGATCAAGAGTTAAAATCTACATCCAATGCACTTAAGGTTGGAAAGGTTAGAAATTGATTTATAATGATTATTTTGTGTTGTAAGATTAAGGATTGATATTATTTCTTCCTTTGTGTTGCAGGAGCTAAGGAGTCGTTAGAGGAGCAAAAGTCTGGAACCACCTTCATGCTAGAAGGGAAGACAAGAAAACATCCATCCAAAGGACATCATCTTCATCAAGACTTTCCGAAGGCATCCACTCTACTTCAAAGAAGAACCTCATGTAGTTGTTTCAAGGGTATCCTTCATCATCCTTGTGTTGGAACTCCTCATCAAGTGGCATCATGTTCAAAGACAAGGCATTCACTCATCCAAATTTCAAGTAAAGCTCTCCCAATCTTCAAAGATTCATCAAGTTTCAAGTTCTTACAATCTTCAAAGTCTCCTTGAGAGGTCATCTACTACATTCCAAAGGGCCACTTCAAAGATCATCATAAAGGATTACTTCATCAACTTCTACATTGAAGACATTCATTCATTCAACTTCAAGTTCCATTCAACTTTCAAACTTCAAGTTTAAGAGAGTCTCCTACTCCATGTCATCAATGAAGCATCATCATTTACTCTACTTCAAATCTTCATATCTACATCCTACAAGAAGAAGAAACATCATAAAGTTAATCAAGTGAAGCAACAAGTATCATATATCCAGTCAACAAGAAGAATGAACAAGGCAAGATCAACATATAAGTTCAAACAATCACATTGAATACATCACATAAAGATGATACAATTTTCAAAGTATGCTGAGTTGGCATCTATGTGGCGAGTACACATCATTCAATTTTGATTAGCCGCATTATTTAATGCATTAAATGTATCATTTAATAAAAGAAGTCAAGGGGATTCCTATGTGGAAGATATTTTAAATGATTTCGCCTTACCTTATCACATTGGAAAACGTGCCTTCATTGCTTCTCTCTTTTTTGCTAAAAATAGCAAGTTGTAACTACCTCTAAGGTGGCATGATCTGAGCCCTTGGCTATCAAATTAATCTTAGCCATTCATTGTAATCTGGAGCACTATATAAAGGCTTTGTTGCCTCATTTATAATTTAGGGGAGATCAGTTATTAGATTTTAGGAGTAGATTAGAAGAGACTCTCAAAATTCTCTAAGAGGACTTGAAATTGTTGTAAATATTTCTCAAGGTTAATGCAAAGGACATTGAAGTTCGCTTGGTGTTTAAGTGTTGTCTTGTGGAATTGCATGGTTTCTTGTACTTAATGAAATGGAGAGACGTTTCAATTAGATTAGAAGTAGATTAGAAGCTCTTTGTTGTAATGTATGTATGTGTTGAATATTTGATCAACTCCTAGCTCATGCTTTTAACATTCATCGCTGTTGAAGTGTTGTGTAAAACTAATCTGAGCCTTAATTTGTATAAGTTCGATTGTGGATGCTTGTTTGAGCTGCGTCATCCGATGGGTGCTCATATGAACCTTCATGATTTGAAAACCTTTCGCGTAACCTTAGGAGATTGCACCAACTTCATGTAGTTTTAGGCACCCTTGGCAAAGTGAAATTAGGTTTATTCAGGAGTTTGTCTATTCAAGCATCCTCATTACCTCATTGACCTAGATAGTTTCTTTAAACCTTATCTTTTTGCCTTTTCTTTATCATTAAAACCTTGTATATACATCATCCACACTGAAAGGAGAAATAAGCTGAATGAAAGAAGAAAGATCTGCGTAAGTCCCTTTGTGTTTAACAGCAGAATCATACTTAGTCACTAAGCTGTCTCTTACAAAATCAAAAGAAAGGAACCTTGGAGTCATCTTGTTTGATCACTTCGTTCAGCATTCAAGAGGCTTTGCTCAAGAGGGAGTCAGATACTTTGTATTTCACTCTAATTGTTGACTTGTCTAAAAACAAACATCAACAATTGCATTCTTGGTTTTGTGATTATTTGTTCCATGTGCTTTTCTATACAAGAAAATGGAAGGAGGGAAATTATGAACCAGTAATGGTGTTTTCTTTAGAAATTGTTTACATATTTATGAGGAACGAATAAGATAGGAAGTTTTGTGGATTTTGCTTGATAATGACAATGAAATGATTTTTAAAATGGTAATCTTGTAAGTCTAGCTGACAATAGAATTCTAGAAATTTGTTTGCACTACATGTTAAATTTAGTAATTTGGGACTATGGGTCATGGCAAGAAGGTTATTGTCTCTTGAAACATTGAATCATCAGTTGCAATCATGATTTTTGTGAATCTGACTTCAAGAATCTTCTCATTGGAGGCCTTTGTCCTTGTTTTGAGGAAACATTTGATTCTGAATAAGTAAATTTCTAGTAAACTTAGCAGTACCAGTTGTTTTCTACAGTGGAAAATTTGAGATTTTATGAGTCATAATCTGGTGTTACAAGTAGACAAATCCTTAAAGGCAGTTCACTAGATTTGCTTAAATAATGAGAAGAGTTTTCAATGTTTCTAATATTGGTTTCCTTTCTTTATGTCTGAAATTTGATTTGGTTGACTGCTGCACGAGTATCAAAAATTACACCTTCTCTTGATAAGTAATGAAATTGAGGATAGTCTATAGCATCAAAGGAAGACATCATTCATAATTACAATTGTCAGTTTGTTAACAAGGATAGTGGTTTGTATTTATGGTGTTTTTTGGCAAATTGTGGTAATTGGAGTAATCTAGAGAAGTGATTCATGGTTCTTTTTTTGGCATTTGAAATGACATTTACTGGTTAAGTGATTGACAATGTTGTAGGATGAGTAGTCTGAATATGTAGAATTGCTAAACCTAAGGAGGAAATTCTTGTGTTAAAATCTATTACTGTAGAATATATCATCTTGTGTGACAAATGGGTTGATCTTAAACCCTAAATCTTGATCATTGGAATGGGATGCATGTATGACAATTTATTAACTTAAAATTGTCTCCTTGGGTTAATGATACTTTATACTTTTACCACTTGTAACTTGATATTTGCATTTTATCCCCTCCCTCTATTCAAAAAACATAGCATCACTAAATTAATTTGCCCATAAGGAAGTGGGAAGAGAAATTTTAACACAGATTGTGGCAGTGATGATTAGAAGCAAAGCCAAATAAATCGTCCTCCATCACAGCTATCCCATTGCAAAAAAGGATTTTGTGACTAAGATAATAAATCATGATACCAAAAAATTTCAGACTTTCAACAACTTATATCTCCAGAAGGGACATAAGATGTTCTGTACAGCTCACCTTGGAACCAACAAGGTGCATCCAGACTGAAAAGGTGTGAAGTTTTGGCTCAGGAGGAAGAAACAAGCCACAGATCCTGTAGCTAATTGTCTGAATTGTCAACGAGAATAAGCAAAGCACGAACATCTAACTGGCCACTTATATCCCTATGATGCTTTGAGATGGAAATTTGAACTCAAATTTTATCACAAGTTACCCAGAACGTAGCAAAAAGCTTGAGGAAGCGCTAAATAGGCAGAAAAGTGGTGCTAACATAAGCAAAATTTTAAGATCCGTTGTTATCAAGAATAAAGTGTTTCTAATGATGCAACCCAGTGAATTACAAAAATTAGAGTTTTAAAGAAAAGTTGAACTAGCAATTTATAAGCTTGCCTTGATGCTACACATGATTAATATATATAATGACTTCCATATGTCTATATTGCAGGATTGTGTACTTGATTTAACCTATATACTTAATTAGCCTTGTATGCAAATTGGATCTCAACAATAATTTCAGATGGATCCAGCTTAAATCCAATTGAGATAAACTTCAGGGACGAAGTTTCATAAAGGGGGGAAGAGATGTAACATCCCATTGTTCCTTAATTTTCATCTGAACTGGTGATGGGATAAAATTCTGAGGACCTTGTGACTTATAGGCCTAAATGGCATGGACCGTATTGGTTTTGAGACTGATGAGCTATAGATAATCTTGATAATTGATTACATGTTTATTCAAACTAAGGTATATCCATGATAAAACCCTTGAGATCATAACAAGTCAAAATCATGACTTAGATTTGATATTCAAGATTAATGTTGTATTTATTCAGTCTTCAATTCTCTCAAATAATTTTGTATAATTTATATAAACATGATATCTTAGACTATTCATGAAACAAGATGCCTTCGTGAACTTGTCTAAAGTGTGCAGGTGATGCTGACGTGGACCAGACCAACCAAGTAGAAGGGGGGTAAATAGCTTCACAGAGATTCTGATTGGTGACTAGTAATGGTGCATGACTGGCCAATAGAAGGAAGAAATTGCAGCCAGATGTCAGATTAAGATGCCAAGTGTCATAAGCCACGTTAGTACACGTTCCCTGGTTGCAAGAGATGACAGCAAGACAAAGCCTACGAATAATGCGCAGGAATAAATAAACCAGGATCACCAAGAAAAAATTCACAAAAACAGAGGAACCTGGAGAATTTTTTGAGCAGCATGAATCGAACCAGTGATTGGCGGAGAAATAGGCAAACAAATTGTAAAATGGAGAACTGCCAGAACAGAGGTAAAACTGCCAGCACAGTCGCATGACCAAAGAATAGACCAATCAGATGCAGACAAAACTTGCATGGCTGGAAAATCCAAGGAAATGAAATGATTTCTAGACAAAGAGATCTTAGGCAAATTTCGAGTTAATGCATTGCCAAACCAACCAATGAAATTCAAGAAGACAGGTTTCTGCAATTGTATAAGTATCAAAAAGGGCTAAAGAGCTAAAGGCTAATGAATCACAAAATACTTGTGTGAACAACGGCAAAAGACAAGAAAGTTGGAAAAGTGACAGCACAAGGTTGTGCTAGGGTATATCGTGTCACTGGATTTGTGAATAACTCGGAGACTAATGGTTTGACTGTGCGAACATAGGTTAGAGCCCAGTGGTGTTCAAACTTGTGAATGTTATCCTTGTTTGTGTCTTTGTATATCATAACTCTGTATACAAGTGAATGAGAGCCTTGCTTGTGTGGATCTGGGTGGAAGCCTAATGGATGGCTAATCTGCGATTGAACTCTTGTGCACATGTGGTCGCGTGTTTTTAATGGTTTGTGTGTAATGCAATGTTGTTTAGTCCGGTTAGTCCCTCTATTGTGCTGTAAGCATGTGAGCCAGCGACAAGGATGCCTCCATGATTAAGCACCACAAGTCGTAGGTGGCAGAGGGGAAGAACTAAGGAGTTGATCAGCCATGAGGCCTTGGTGTACTATATAGCCACCCAATAATGGAGAGGAGCTCCATAGTAATTCCTATTGTGAACGATGGTCATCTTAGTAGATTTATGGAGGCGAAACGATGGTCATTCTATGGGTGCAAAATGATGGCTATGCCAGTTGTGGCTAGGTAGTGTTGCCTTGTTGAGGTGTTTGCCTTGTTCACTTGCACTCAAGCCCATTGGAGAGGTTGTAGCCATCCTAAATCAATCTGAATCTAGTTAAGAGGAGGTGTCATCTTGTAGAATGGTATGAACCGGTGTCATGTCCCTATACTAAGGCATGATAGTATTAGTCAATATAAATCAAATATGTTTGAATCTATTATTAATATAACAAATATGACTATAAGATTAGATATTATATAAATATATATTTGTAAATATGAATATTAATAAATAAATACTAGTAACCAAATATATATATATATATATATATATATATATATATATATACTAGTAACCAAATATATATATATTGTTATATTATAATAGATATAAAAATAAATTATAAAGACAAATGAATCTTATTAAAGATTCCAAAGGAATCAAGTCTAAGGTAAGGGCAGCGAATCACTAAAGATATGTAATAATCCTTTATATGCCTTTACTAAGGCTACAATCATATAACTGGCAGTGATTATAAGACAAGGTTATTGGTGAAGACGACTAGTATGTGCCACGGAGGATTAAAAGGAAACAGCGAAAATACTAATCAAAATGCCATGAACAAAGGAAGACTTATGCAACGGATAATATTTGAAGGGACAACAATTATAATAAGAAGTAATTAGTGTTAAGGCCAGCGAACAAACTAATACCGTCTATTACATATAATTAGAAAGAACATCATTAACTTATGCAGCGAATAGTATTAAGGGAAGCCGCGATCTATTACATATTCAAAGGCAGTGGTCAACGTAGATATCCCCGGTTTCATAATGGTCTATACTTTTATAAAATCAACGATTACAATGCAAGTAATGCGATTAAAATGTTGGAGGTAAATAATCGCCATATGTAAGGAAAGTATTAATGAAATAATAATTGACAACAATAGGATATGAAGAGATAATGAAGAGTTAATAGCAATGAAAAGGTCACGTCTCTTAGAGGAACGATCACCTTGAAACAAGACAACCCATGGAGAAAGGCATAGATAAGGAAGATCGCTGGACAGCAAGAGGGGGCATCCAGCAATCGATCAGCATTCATTGGCAATTATCCAAGGAATCTCATCGCCTCTTAGTATCCATTGAATCAAAACTTCATTTCAATACATCTGATATCATCGATCATCTCATCCAATCACATAACAGCGGCATATCTCAGATCATCATCGAATTTCAATTCATTGAATACATATCAGCAAATATCAATCATCAAACGAATATCATCTCATTCATAAGAATCGCAGATCAGCTCTTAGAAATATAATTCCATCACACAGATCGTGGACTTCCATTGATACAAGTTGAATCAGCACAAGGAATTACTAGGAGTTATCGACCCTACAAGGTATGTGCACTATCATAAGTAAAATGTCTCATAATAATTAGATTATGAATGTTCTAAATCAGACATGAATGCATAGGCATGTTTATCATAGTAGAATAGACAAATGTTTATCATAAAAGAATAAAATATAATAGAATGAATATTCATCATAGAATAAAAATGTTTATCATAGGATGAGAATGTTTATCATAAAGAATGATTAACCATAATAGGATAGGAATGTTATAATCCTAATGGCATGGAAACCGTAATTGAATAAAAATGTTTATAACATGATAGAATAAGAATGCTTATGACATAAGAATGTTTATAATCATATTAGAATGTTATTCCTCAAGGAAGAATATTGTATGATGCCAAGTAATTTGAATGGCACAAAGTTGAGTTTCCGTAGAGGAGCAATATGATCAATTGTACCATCTCGTGATCCATGGGATCACAAGATAGTAAGGATAAGTTCTTATAAGACATGATATATAACTTTAAAACATGGAATACCTGGGATGAGAATGAGAGCCTCACCATTAATCTATCTACACACCCTACGAGTATGGGAGTGGAGTTATGGAAGGGCGGTTAGGATCTAGCACCTAGGTGAGTCTCAAGTGGGTGAAGAATTACCGGGTGTAGTAATGAAGCCCCTTGAGCCAAGAAGGCGAAGAATTACCAGGTGTAGTAATGAAGCCCCTTGGGCCTAAGGTAGCATAGACCTAAATATTATTAACGGCTTAACCGTAGGTGATTCTCAAGAAGGCGAAGAATTATCGGGTGTAGTAATGAAGCCCCTTGGGCCTATGGCAGTGAGTCTTGTTACACCAGCACCCTAACGTATCCAACTCATTTGGGGTGAATGGCGTAGAGAAGATTAACGATCAGGCTCATGGATAACTCTCCCGAGGTATATCATGGAAACCTCTATATGATAGAAATGAGAAAAATGTGAAATGCATATATGAAATGAACTTTGATATTGATTATGAATATGTGGTTACTAACCCTAGTTACAATATTATGATGTTATAAGGAATTATTGGTTACTAATGTTCTCTTTAAGAAGTTAAAATTGTGTGCAAGGTTAAGAAATTTTTTATCTTCTTACAAGGGGACATTACAACTGGTGTGTCTAGTAGATCCTGTGTGTGATAGTCAACTGTGTAATGCATTGAATAAATAAGGCACCTACTTGACTAGGCACTTGGCAAGAATTGAGCTGGAGAGGATCAAATGGTTGAAGTTGTGCTATGGTCAAAATTCCTGAGAAAAATTCAAGCAATTGTGCACCTTACCGTCACCACTATGAAATCGATTACCTTGCTATAAGGGTGGCCAAGTGAAAAAGCACACCTAATACTTGGATTGGTCCTAGTGGTCAAGAAATCAACACCACAATGGTTATCTTTGGTGGAATCAAAACCTTTATCTTGTTTACATTATTGGTCTTGTATCTACTTGTTAACGTTGTTTAGGAATAATACCATTATGATAGTATGTCCCTTTAAGTTACTAAGACTAAATTGCTTGGCATTGTTGCCATGAGTTTAATTACTACTCTGTTAAGGTTTTTAAGACTGAATACGAAGGCATTTTGGATTAACCTGTTTTAATGTGTTGCAAGATTCAATAATGGGCAAGCTTAAAGCCATCTGAGAGTATTCACGATAATGCTATGGAAGGTTCTAATCTAGGAGAAGATTGTGGACAATCTTCAAATTTATGTATAAAAATATAATTGAAAGCAATAAGCCCAGCATTAAGAAGTTAACGATGACTTAGCTTAGAGCCCATCACAATGACTAGAGGCTTAGTTAGGGCAGTAGAGCTTGAATGCTTGAATTAAGTATCTATCTGGTATATATATATATATATAGAAGCAGAAAATGTTTAAAAATCACGATTTTTTCAAAAAATTGAATTGGGCCGAAACCTGATTTTTACCCTGTTTTAAATCGCGGCTCGACATAAATCGTTGACCACAATTTTTCAACGATTTTTTGCACGTTTTTGCTGCCCTCAACCCCCGTGATTTACCTGCACAATTTTGCCTTTTCGGAACCCGCAACTGCCTATTGTTAGAGTTTTCGAGCAACGTTTTGGTAGGAGGCATTTGCAAGGTTTGCGTGACATTTTGGTAGGACGATTTCACCTAGTTGACGCATTTGTAGCCTGCCGGTATTCATCGAATCATTACATTCTCTTGAAATCCAAAGGAAATACATTAATATTATGATGTAGTGTACTCAGATCTACGGGGTGAGGTAAACAAGAATATTTACCAAACCCTTTAGGTGAGGTGTGGAGTATGTGGATATCTTCAAACCTGTTATGGATAGGTGACATTTGATATTCTTTGTCTTCCCCTGTTAGGATTTGGGCTTAATAATACTCAGCTTTAACCAAGTGTATAATCGAAAATTGCATGCTTTGCAATTTTTGCTCTATGTTGTGCATTCATTTAGCATGCATTCCCTTATACATCTTTTAGGACTCGTTTAGCCTATTTCTAACCCTGGAACCCTTCACCAAGGTGCCACGTTAACCAACCTTAATTTTTTGTCTGTTTCCTACTTATTACCAGCCTTTTGAAACTTTGTCTCCATTTGGACACTAGTATGGTTGTGGTGTAACCTTGCCCACTAGCACGATTGTGGTAGTGTCTATGTGCACAAATCAATTTCAAAATGGACATAAACTGATTTTCTTGGCCTTCAGCGTTTTTTGAAACGGCTAGCTTGACTTCAACTTAATAAAAACACATCGTAATACTCATTTAATCTCTCTTTGGAAGCTCTAATCTGTTTTAATATGTCTAAGCACTTTCTTTATCATTCTAAATTATTTGCAGCTTCTTCTTCTCTGATTTTTGGCTATTCTCTACATTCCCAACATTTTCCTGCAACTCTATTACCCTTATTCAATAGTCTATGAACATGGAATATTACCTTAAGTTTTTCCGTGGTGTTACAGTGATGTATTAGCTTCCACAAATTTATTAGCTTCATCAAATTTATAAGCTTATTTAGAATACTTGAGGACTGCTTAGATAAAATACTTGAGGATAGTTAAACTTTTGAAGTTTTGACCATACTGAATACTATCACCCTCACTGAGAATATTCTCAGCAGCATTAATTCATAAGAGACCTGCAAATTGTTAATATTAGTGTCCTTGATAGGTCTTGTTTAAGATGAAAATTGTAGTACAGTGTGGCAATTGTGTGTAAATGAATCATGTGTAAGGCAAAAAATCAAGTTATTAATGTCTATTGATATTCTATTGATTTATGTCATGTCTCAAGTATGTGATAAAATAAACTGTAAAAATGGAGAAAATGAGATAGGAAGTAAGAGTTCAAAGAGTAGAGTATGTGACGTTAGGAGAGGAGATATAAATAAGAGTTCCAATTTATATTGACTAAAAAATTTCTGCAAATATTGTCAAATTTTACTATAATGTAAGCAACGAGTTCCCCAGTCTTGCTAAGTATGAACCTAGTCTTGTACCTTAAAAACAGGTAAACAAAGAGCTTACCATATCTGTACACAAAGCCCTCATAACTGCATATTGCTGAATAGGAAGTTCATGTTAGTTTCATTGTGCCCAACCGTACATGAAGCCCTCATAAGTTCATAAATGTATGTTGCTGATTAGAACTTCATATTCTTTAACATTAGTCACAAGATATATTATTGCATTACAAGAATAGTATGGCAAAAAGTTAAAAGCATTTCCATATTATATCCTATCTTCTGCATTCCATATAATTAAAGTATAAGTAGCTAAGCAAATCATTAGAACTAACCAAGATTCAGGGCATCACAAAACTAGCCTTAAAAAACATTTGTAAGTTATGTCCCATCCCTTGCGTTGCACAAGAGAAACCTAGAGTTTCCACATCATTTGCCTTGAGAAAATTATTTTCTGCAAATATAGTATAATGAAAGATTGAATTCAAATGCTTTTGTAGATTTAATCATGATGCCACGTCTGAGGGACTTTGTGTGGACACACTACATTTCAATCTCTAATACAACCAAGGTCAAATGCAACTGGTGTAAAATTGATGTCAATGGTGGCATTTATCACTTCAAATGGCATTTGATGAAGGAGGCAGGACATGACACCAATGCTTGCATAAAATGTCTTGTAGATGTCACATATCAAGCAAAACTAGCTCTTGAGGCGATTTCTGATAATAAGGCAAAAAAGGCAAGAACTGGGACAGAAATGGCTTTTAATTCTACCAATGCTAGAAGCAATCCTTTGGATGAGGCAACTGGTGCACAAGAGTCTTTCAAGGAGTATGGGTCAACACCTTCTACAACACGTGGTCCAAACACAAGTGGAGGAAACATTAATTCTTTCTTTGCACCTCGTACTACACCACGATCACAGACCACTTTGGAGAGTACAGAATGGAGGAAGAACATCCATGAACAAGTGAAGAAGGCAATTGCAAATTTCTGGTACTACTCTAGCTTGCCATTCCATGTTGCTAAATCTCCATACTGGCAAGGTATGGTGGATGCTATTGCAGCTGCAGGTCCTGGGTTCAAAACCCCATCTTATGAGACATTGAGGGTTGGTATGCTCAATGATGCAGTACAGGATGTTAATGATGTTGTTTATGAACATCGACTAGACTGGACAAAGACTAATTGCAACATAATGTCGGATGGATGGACAGATAGAAGGAACCGAACACTCATCAATTTCCTTGTCTCTTGTGATATTGGCGCAGTTTTTTTGAGATTTGTGGATGCATCAAATAGGATCAAATCTGTAGCTCCATTGTTTGAGTTGTTTGACGAGGTGGTCATGGATGTGGGGCCACCAAATGTGGTACAATTTATTACAAACAATGTTGTTGCTTGTGTCACTACTGGGAGACTCCTGACAAACAAGTATCCCTCTATGTTTTTAGCCCGTGCGTGGCACATTGCCTTGATCTAACCCTAGAGGACATTGGAAAACTTGAATGGGTTAGAGAGGTATTGCAAAAGGCTTGCACAGTTACCAAGTTCATCTACAATCACATGAGGGTGTTGTGTCTAATGCGCTCCTTCACAGAGGGCAAGGAGCTAATTTGACCAGGGGTGACACAATTTGCTACGCACTTCCTTGCATTGCAGACTCTTTCCCAACAGAAAATGAATTTGAAGCAAATGTTTGTTTCAAATGAGTGGATGGAGTTTGGCTTCACAAGGCAAACAGATGGCATAATGGTGGCAGAGTACAATTATTCTACAAGTTTTTGGGATGCAGTTGAACAAGTTGTAGAATTTTCAGAGCCTCTGGTAAAAAATTTTAGGCTAGCGGATGAGGAGAAATCCCCCATGGACTATTTGTTTGAGGCCATGGATAGGGCCAAGTAGGAAATGAGGGGTAGGATGGAAAATGACAGGGACAGGTACATGCCATTGTGGGACATAATTGATAGGAGATGGGATCAACAGATGTACTCCCCTCTCCATGTTGCTAGATACTATTTGAATCAAACCTTGTTCTATAACTCCTCATTCAGAGATGATGATTCTGAAGTCACACAGGGCCTATTCATGTGCATGGAGAAAATGTTCCCTAACCCAAAAAAGTTGCAGGCAGTTATAGCAGAGTTGCTAATGTACAAGCAGGCGAAGGGTTTTTTCTATAGTATGGCTTCCGTGCAAGGCAGGAAGACCTTCCAACCAGGTAGACTCTATAAGCTTTGGGCAATTTCTCTATATATTGGACATGTAGATTAAAGGTGTTAAGCTTTTAATATATCTTAATAATATCATCTCAAAATAATGTGTTTTTCAACACAATGGTAGGATCTTTTTGGCCACGATACCAAAAATCTTAGATGGATGGCAAGACGCATATTGAGCTAACCATGCAATTCATCCACTTGAGTGTTTTTGAATACATACATTCCAAGAAACACAACCGTCTAACACAACAAACAGATGAATGACTTGGTGTTTGTTCACCACAACCTCTGCTTGAAGCTAAAGAAAGCTCAAGGTTAGACTTTTAATATACTTGCAACCATAGTTATAATTGTATTCATTATGTTTTTCACTTTCAATTGCCAAGACTAATTTCTATATGGACAAAATCAGGTACTGCTGAGGATGACAAGCCAATTGAACCTGATGAAATTGATCCAAAGTTTGAGTGGATTCCACATGAAGATGAATTTCTCAAACCTGAGGAGTTTGATATCCTAACAAAGGCTAACATGGATAGTGATGAGGTTGAACGACTTAGGAGAGGCTCTAACCCAGGAGCTTCATCATTAGGACCTAGAACCCTCTAGTGTAGCTCTCTTTGTAGTAGCAAGACTCATTGGCTATGTCTAATTTTTTGGAATTTTGTACTTGGTTTATAGGTTGACTTTGTATAAACTAGATTGTAATTGAAAATTTGTAAACTTTCAGCATCTAGTTATTATTTATGCACTATGAAGTATGCTTTGTGCAATGCAATGTAATCAGTGATTCAACAATATGAATATAAACAACAAAAAACTATATTTTACAATTCATGGGCAAAACTCTCGATTTTATTTGCTCTCTGTATCTCTATGCTATGGAAATGCCTTTAAATTTAAAAAACAAGAAGTTTGTCCCTTTTTCTACATTTTTTTATGTTTTTTTTTTTTTAAATCCGATTTTTTCCCATTTAAATCCCAATTTATTCAATAAATCTTATACTGTTGGTTTGCAGATTTTTTCCCTAAAATATTTTTTCCGATTTTTTCCCATTTAAATCTCGATTTTTTCAAAAAATTTATACTTTTGGTTTGCCATTTTTTTCCCCAAATGATTTTTGCTGCTATGAATATATATATAGGGTTATTATAATTGATTCTTCAATTAATCCTCAATTTGTTCTTATATCACTTAATCTTTTTAAGGTGGCCAACAAACATCTATAGACTTGCATTGTTACTTTTTGTTAAGATTAAAATGAGCATAACCCATCCTTCATGGGCTCTAAGCTAAGCCTTATCAACATTAATCGAGCCTATGATAAGGGAAATTGGTAACTCTACTTGGCGAATCTGTGTTATCCATTTTGTATTTTGAATGTTTAAGTTTTCATGGTTATTGGCAAAGCCAAACAATGTCACTAATGTGGTTATTCCTGGTATGGTGATACCAAGTGGTGATGTGCCAAGTGAATAATACTTTTGACTCTTGACTTGCAAGTACTTTTAATATAGCTTTATTAATTGTACCTCTCAAATGGTCTTCCCACTAAGTACTTGATATTGGTTTTGTCTAATCGTGAAGTCAGCAATCTTTTGACATTGAATCCTTCAAATAATCTCACCCGTTGAAGGTCTTGGCCGAACCTCTAATCCTTCCCTGCATTAATTCTCACCTTTGCATCTTGTTTCTTGACCTGTTTCATGGCCTTGTGTTGATGTTTCCTATTTTATAAATTCCTTGGTTGTAATTCTATGTTCATGGGGGCTCCCATGCAATCACAACGATTGACAATGCATATTGTCAATCTCAAAGTACGCTATCCATCCAATCTTCATTTGATCCTACGGTTCACGCAACTCATAAGCAACCCTTTGAAATGCATCAAAGTTCTCTTGAGCCATTGGTCTACCAAATTCAATTCAAAATTGAGGCGAGCCCATTCTTTTCCACAGACACGACGACATTATACCATCAGCAATGCTATGTGGCAATTTCCCAAAACTTGCAAGGGTTGTCAATGCTTTTGTGTTCTCGTAATGCACCAACTATTCAATTAGAATATGATCCGACAACTCACACAATCACATGAAATTCCCTTGAAGCGGTCAAAATAGCATTGTAGTATTGATTACGATAAATCCAAGTCATGGTCAGCCCTCTCACTTATGTTTTATGATGAAAATAATGACATCAGCAATCAACATATCAAGCTCCTATACTCCCTTGGAGATGTCAAACTCAATGGTCTTTGGGACTACGTTGACCATGTGATCAAGGATATGCTATAGCATCCTATGGTTCACACACTCTCACTAGATCATTGTAATGTTGTCAATCTATTGTTGTGTCATTGGTTGGTTGCAACCATGTCAACTTAGTGGTGGGTCCCAAATCGTTGGCTCATATATAGCCTACGTCAACTTAGGGGAGGTACCACAAATTCTGTCCTTATGCGCAAGGATGTCATTGGACATTATGGGCTGTGAAAACTTGTAGTGAGTTGGAAAATCCAAGGGCTCCCACATGCTTAAAGGGCGAGATCTCATTGCGTCAAAATGGGATTGCGTAAATTGTTCATCTTGACAAGATGGGCAGCCCTCGCACCTCTTGTGATCCCTTTGCTTTGTATTAAACTGATTTGCCCCACCACATGATCATGAGTGCTTGATCTCGATCATCCATCCCTGTGGATGCTTAGTGACTAGTTTGAGTGCCCAAACCAACATGAACCTGGCAATGAGTTCTTAAGCCTGATGCTATCCTCACCTCAGAGAAACCCAAAACATTACTTTGCAAGAAGCTCAAAGCGACTCCCAAAATAAATTAATATTGTCAACGGTCCACATTCCCTATTGCAGATAAATTGATCGAGATTAAGAAGTTGTCAAAAAAAATATTGGGTCTGTTCTCTATTAGCCCAAATGGGATATAACATGGACAAACACACGAATCAACTTTGCACTCATTCTACTAAGGAGGATGCCACATGAGAGCCAACCAACATTCTCTCCAAATTTCTTAATTTCAAGCTTTGACGACAAAGCTTTTTGAAGGGCAAGGCAATGTTACAAAGTCCATAGCAGCAAAAATCTTTTGGGGAGAAAAACGGCAAACCAAAAGTATATGTAATGTCCCCTTCCTAAATTGCCCTCAAATTACAATTGCAACAACTTAGGGTTAGGGTTATATCTTACCAATGAAAATATCTCTTGAATAAGGCGATTCTGAATTTGAATCCCACAGTCATAACATAAGAAAACATATACAATTTTCTGCACATATATATAGATATTTAATCATGAGGATAATCAAGATTATATTGCATTCAAACTCATAATTAATATTACTATTGAGAAATCATATATTCAATTATCATGTAGCTAACTCAGTTTGTTTACAACACTCAGCCATAGAAGAGGAGGTACAGGGAGGCATGGCAGGTTGCCTTATGACAGCAGTTCTCCCTCCAAGCAGTCCCCTCACCATCTTCTCGGACTGGTGAATCTTAATGTGCCAATAAACCCTCAACATGGAGATTAGGGAGAAGAATTCTGCCCTAGGGTGCCCTTATCTGTTTCTCCCTTTTACATGACAGTAGAGTGCCCTACTCGCTGTTCTCCGTATCTATCAATGTAAGGGTGCCTTTAGCTGTTCTCCATAGTGCACATTTCCCCCTTCTCCATGTTGACAGTTTATTTCAATAATTTTATGTATTTCTAGATATGACAGTGATATGCAATAAGTAAATATAATTGACAGTCAATAATGATCTAACCCGATGTATATTCAAGAATGATTCTTATTGATATCCTTTTGCTGTTACAATTAATTTATATGTCTAAATAAATATCTCTGCAGATGTAGTTCGAATACTCTCTGTTATGTTCAATCACTACTCAGCGATGTATCCCTTTGCTGTCCTTAACAGTCCAATGACTAAGTAAATAGATATAAATTTGCAGATCGAATGTCTGCTGTAATATTCAATGATCAATGATTAATATTCCTTGATGATTGATCGATTGATGACTGATTGATCTAAATCCTTTTATAATGCATTCTATATATATTTCTGAGTATGTCTTGCTGCCTCCCTCGAATCCTTTTATGTGAGAACTTTTATATTTTCCTCAACGGAGACATATCCATGAATGTATGTGACCTTTTACAATGGACACAACTCCTCAACCAATTGCATCTCTTCAAGACAGATCACAGTCAAAGGGAATCACATTTCTTCACAATTAAATCGCATATCTTATTTAATAAACAACATGTTATATACTTTAGATAAGACGTCTTATGTCTTATATGGTGATCAATCCTTTACCATTATTAATCATTTCACTTCTTAACAAACTTGTCTTTATGCTGATCGCTGCCATAAGATACTTTTATTTCCCTCTAACATGACCGCTGCCTTTTGCAAATATAATTGTTGTCTTTAATAATGAATTGCTACTCCCTTACGTCGTTGCCTTTTCAAGCTTGGTTGCTACCTTAATCATAATCTCTGCTTCCTTTAATGGGTTTCGCTTTAGTCTTGAAACATGGTAACTTATGTGGTCGGCCAGCAAGGAGAGGATGAAAGTCGGCCTCTTATCTTAAACTTGTCCTAGCACTTACATGAGGTCGGCCCATATGTAATTTAAATCTTCAATTTAAATTAAATTCCATCCAGCATTCAAAGACAAGACTTTTCATGGGACATGACAGTATAAGAGTTTTTGAAAAAATAGAGATTTATACGAGAAAAAAAATAGGAAAAAAAATTTTGGGGAAAAAATCGGCAAACCAAAAGTATAAGATTTTTTGAAAAAATGAGATTTAAACGGGAAAAAATCAGAAAAAAATCAGATTAAAAAATGTAGAGAGGGACAAAAACTTGTTTTTTTTAAAGGAATTTCCATAGCATAGAGATATACAGAGCAAATAAACTTGCGAGTTGATGCAGAGAAACTCAAACAAAAAGCCCAAACCTGTCCCCAAACTTCTTGGATGGGTCGATGATCAACTGTAGGAGTAATCCTAAGACTGAATTTCTCTCTTAACAGAGATTTCCCAGAATGGGTTAAATATAGTCCATAACTTTGACTCTGTGCGGTGATGAAACATAGAGATGGGTATCTGTACATCTAATTCACGGTTTTGTTCTTGAACAATTAACAAAACTAAGAACAAGAAAGTCTTCTCCTAGCTTAGTCAATGGTAGCATTGAGTCGCATTAGTAATAGGATTTAAACAAGCCTCCACAAAGGTCCCTTTCACCAATAAAGGATACATGCTACGGTCTAACTCTGGTTCAAACTTAAGGCAATCTCTCACTGCTCCGATACAGTCTTTATAGGACTCTTGACATGGGAATTTCTGTCAGTCAAAACCATAGTTCCAAAACTCGCCAAAACTCGGCAAGTCGCGAGCCGAGCATGCCATGGCGAGTCCTGGGGACTCGGACCCGGACTCGTCCAGAAACTCGCCAAAACTCGCCGGTTTTCGAAAACTCGCCAAACTTGCCGGAAACTCGCGAGTCCCGAGCATGAAACTCAGCCAGAAAAAAGTGAAAAAATCAGGAGCACGGTGACAGTATATTTCAAAATATATTTAAGTATAAGTTTGTATATTCTATCAGGATGTTTGAGATAGGTTCCGGATCCATGGGATTTAACATGCAGATTCTAGATTTTGGAGGACCCATTAGATTTCAGACTTAACCAATTTTTCAGGGTTTCAGGGTTTCAGACTTAGTCAAATTCAGGGTTTCAGTTTCGCACAAAAAGAGTAGAGGACAAATCACTGGATCCTATTGACTTGGATGAGATAGATCCTATTGATTTGTCGAGTTTTTGCCCAGTTTTCTCCGAGTTTTTGTTGACTCGTCAATTTTGGCATGATTGAAGACCTACCATTTATGCCTTCATAGGAAGGCGAAGGATGCAAGGCTCCTCTGAGCCATAGACTTCTAGTTATTGTTTTGATATTTCATATTTGTTTGGAACATTTGATGTCATGGATTTCATATTCCATGAGTTTTGTATACATTTGACTATATTTATATATCTAAGTGCTATTTCCTTTAGCAACTTAGCTACAATTTGCGTTTATACTTATATGATCGATGTATACTTGAGTATGTGATCAAATTAGCTTCTATTTGATGATGCTATTGTCTCTTTAAGGTTTATTTTATAAAGGGTAAATGAAACAAGTTTTAAATCCTTAAAAATATCTAAATTTCTTGGGTTTTTCACTTTGTCGAGTCTGTGTCAAGTCTGCGCCGAGTCTGGGTGCCGAGTCCCAAGTCCCGAGCCGAGTGACCCTCGCCGAGTCTGCGCCGAGTCCGAGTCTCAGAACTATGGTCAAAACACAACAAAGATGTATCACTATTGTGTATAAGGCCCGACTTACATGACTTGTAAATGAAAGACTAACAATACCCTCTACGCAAAAGGAAATCTCAGTTTGAATGCTTTACACGGATTCTTGTTACACAGAGATAAACACCAAAACAGAGTAGTATTTCGTTTGAGAACCACGATTTTAATCATCAAAAACAAAAATGATTATCTTTACATTGACAACCCTCGTGGGGGGCTTCCAAGCTGTGGAAATACGGCAACGAGCTTTCAACAGATGCACCAACTATTTTCTCTTCTTTCTTCTGTATCCTACTTCAATACTCCAGCCAAATACTCCAAGACGTCATTGTTTCTTTTTCTTTCTATTTGTGTTCTCCTCCAATAATAGTCACGCGCTCCCTCTCTTTCTTTCTACCTGGGAGTGCTACTCTATCTCCCATTTATTTCCGCGTGAAGGGACTGACTAAGAATAGTCAAGAAGTTTTCTTTTATCTACAACTCTTGATACGTTCCCCTACGAAGGGTTTTTCTCCGCTCCAAGTCGTTGATCGTGGAAAAAGGAAAAACTAACTACCGGCCCCCCATAACTGTTTCTTGTTTTCAAGAGAAATCGATGGGTTGTGACCCAACAAAATTTATAAAATTTTACGGGCTTGGATGCCCCTACATCAAGAGTTTTGCCCATGAATTGTAAAATATAGATTTTTGTTGTTTAAATTCATATCATGGAATCACTAATTACATTGCATCGCACAAAGCATACTTCATAGTGCATAAATAATAACTAGATGTTGAAAGTTTACAAATTTCAATTACAATCCAGTTTATACAAAGTCAACCTATAAACCAAGTACAAAATTCAAAAAAATTAGGCGTAGCCAATGAGTCTTGCTACTACAAAGAGAGCTACACTAGAGGGTTCTAGGTCCTAAGGATGAATCTCCTAGGTTAAAGCCTCTCCTAATTCGTTCAACCTCATCACTATCCACGTTGGCCTCTATTAGGATATCAAAATCCTCAGGTTTGAGAAATTCATCATCATCTGGAATCCACTCAAACTTTGGATCAATTTCATCAAGGTCAATTGGCTCGTCATCCTCAGCAGTACCTTATTTTGTCCATATAGAAATTAGTCTTGGCAATTGAAAGTGAAAAACATAATGAATACAATTATAACTATGTTGCAACTTGCAAGCATATTAAAAGTCTAAGCTTGAGCTTTCTTTAGCTTCAGGCGGATGTTGTGGTGAACAAACACCAAGTCATTCATCCATTGTGTTAAACGGTTGTGTTTCTTGAAATGTATGTGTTCAAAAACTCTCCAAGTACGCTCACAAGTGGATGAACTGCATGGCTGGCTCAATAGGTGTCTTGTCATCCATCTAAAAATTTTGGTATTGTGGCCAAAAAAATCCCACCATTGTGCTGAAAAAACACAAATTATTTTGAGATGATATCATGTAAAGATATATTAAAATCTTAACACCTATAATCTACATGTCCACAATATAAAGAAATCATGCAAAACTTATAGAGTCTACCTCATTGGAAGGTCTTCCTGCCTTGCACGGCAACCATACTTGAGAAAAAAACCCTCGCCTGCTTGTACATTGGCAACTCTGACATAACTACATGCATCTTTTCTAGGGTAGGGAACATTTTCTCCATGCACATGAATAGGCCCTATATGACTTCAGAATCATCATCTCTAAATGAGGAGCTATAGAACAAGGTTGGATTCAAATAGTATCCAACAGCATGGAGAGGGGAGTGCATCTATTGATCCCATCTCCTATCAATTATGTCCCACAATAGCATATCCCTGTCCCTATCATTTTCCAACCTACCCCTCATCACCTCCTTGGTCCTATCCATGGCCTCATACAAATAGCCCATAGGAGATTTCTCCCCATCCACTAGCCTCAAAAATTTTACTAGAGGCTCTGAAAATTCTACAACTTGTTCAACTGCATCCCAAAAACTTGTAGAATAAATGTACTCTACCACCATTATGCCATATGTTTGCCTTGTGAAGCCAGACTCCATCCACTCATTTGAAACAAACATTTGCTTCAAATTCATTTTTTGTTGGCAAAGAGTCTGCAATGCAAGGAAGTGCATAGCAAATCGTGTCACCCTTGGCCGAATTAGCTCCTTGCCCTCTGTGAAGGAGCGCATTAGACACAACACCCTTGTGTGATTGTAGATGAACTTGGTAACCATGAGAACCTTTTGCAATACCTCCATAACCCTTTCAAGTTTTCCAATGTCTTCTAGGGTTAGATCAAGGCAGTGTGCCGCACACGGGCTAAAAAATAGAGGGATACTTGTTTGTCAGGAGTCTCACAACAGTGACACAAGCAGCAGCATTGTCTGTAATAAACTGTACCACATTTGGTAGCCCTACATCCATGACCACCTCGTCAAACAACTCAAACAATGCAGTTGCAGATTTGATCCTATCTGATGCATCCACAGATTTCAAAAAATTGTGCCAATATCACAAGAGACAAGGAAGTTGATGAGGTTCGATTCCTTCTATCTGTTCATCCATCTGACATTATGATGCAACCAATCTTTGTCCACTCTAGTCGATGTTCATAAACAACATCATTAACATCCTGTATTGCATCATTGAGAGTACCAATCCTCAATGTCTCATAAGATGGGGCTTTGAACCCAAGACCTGCAAACAATAGCATCCACCATACGTTGCCAGATCTACCTTGCCAGTATGAAGATCTGGCAACATGGAACGACAAGTTAGAGTAGTACCAGAAATTTGCAATTGCCTTCTTCGCTTGTCCATGGAGGTCCTTCCTCCATCCTATACTCTCCAAAGTGGTATGTGATCTTGGTGTAGCACGAGGTGCAAAGAAAGAATTAATGTTTCCTCCACCTGAGTTTGGACCACGTGTTGTAGAAGAAGGTGTTGACCCAGACTCCTTGAAAGACTCTTGTGCACTGGTTGCCTCATCCAAAGGATTGCTCCTAGCATTTGTAGAATTAAAAGCCATTTTTGTCCCAGTTCTTGCCTTTTTTGCCTTATTATTAGAAATTGCTTCGAGTGCTAGTTTTACCTAATATGTGAAACCTACAGGGCATTTTATGTAAGCAGTGGTGTCATATCCTGCCTCCTTCGTCAAATGCCATTTGAAGCGATAAATGCCACCATTGACATCAGTTTTACACCAATTGCATTTTACCTTGGTTGTACTCGAGACTGATGTGCAATGTGTCCACGCAAAGTTCCTTGGATGTGGCATTATGATCAAATCTGCAAAAGCATATGAATTTAGTCTTTCATGATACTATATTTGCAAAAAATCATTTTCTCAAGGCAAATGATGTGCTAACTCGAGGTTTCTCTTGTGCTCAAACTTTGTTAATGCTATGATTTTTCTACGTTTCTTTTGCAAACTCAAAACTTTCTGGATGCTATGATATTCTTGTTTTGTTGATTGGTACACTCATAAATTAATTTTTAGTCAGCAATAGCATTAACTTTTTCTATAATGCCATAATCAATATATGGTGAACCAAAATGTTGCCTTTTCTTGAAATACAAAATGTATGTTCTCGTGGGGTTAACTAGATCACTACAAACTTTGTAAGACAGCGTATGACATAGTTAAGTAGGGGCTTGCAGATGTGCAACGCAAGGGACGGGACATAACTTACAAATGTTTTTAAGACTAGTTTTGTGATGCCCTGAATCTTGGTTAGTTCTAATGATGTGCTTAGCTACTCATACTTTAATTATATAGAATGTAGAAGATAGGATATAATATGGAAATGTTTTTTGACTTTCTGCCATACTATTCTTGTGATGCAATAATATATCTTGTAACTAATGTTAAATAATATGAAGTTCTAATCAGCAACATACAGTTATGAACTTATGAGGGCTCCATGTATAGTGAAACTAACATGAACATCCTATTCAACAATATGCAGTTATGAGGGCTTTGTGTATAGATGGTATGGTAAGCTCTTTGTGTACTTGTTTTTAAGGTACAAGACTAGGTTCATACTCAGCAAGACTGGAGAACTCTTTGCTTACATTATTGTAAAATTTGACAATATTTGCGGAAATTTTTTAGTCAATATAAATAGGAACTCTTACTTATATCTCCTCTCCTAACATCACATACTCTACTCTTTGAACTTTTACTTTCTATCTCACTTTCTCCATTTTTACAATTTATCTTATCGATTACTTGAGCCATGACATAAATTAATAGAATATCAATAGACATTAACAACTTGATTTTTTGCTTTACACATATGATTCATTTACACACAATTGCCACACTGTACTACAATCTACATCTTAAACAAGACCTATCAAGGACACTAATAAATTAACAATTTACAGGTCCCTTCTGCATTAATGCTGCTGTAAAATTTGACAATAATTGCAGAAAATTTTTAGTCAATATAAATAGGAACTCTTACTTATATCTCCTCTCCTAACGTCACATACTCTACTCTTTGAACTTTTACTTTCTATCTCACTTTTTCCATTTTTACAATTTATCTTATCACTTACTTGAGACATAACATAAATTAATAGAATATCAATAGACATTAACAACTTGATTTTTTGCCTTACACATATGATTCATTTACACACAATTGCCACATTGTACTACAATTTACATCTTAAACAAGACCTATCAAGGACACTAATAAATTAACAATTTGCAGGTCCCTTCTGAATTAATGCTGCTGTAAAATTTGACAATATTGCAGAAATTTAACTCTTACTTATATCTCCTCTCCTAACGTCACATACTCTACTCTTTGAACTTTTACTTTCTATCTCACTTTCTCCATTTTTAGAATTTATCTTATCACTTACTTGAGACATGACATAAATTAATAGAATATCAACAGACATTAACAACTTGATTTTTTGCCTTACACATATGATTCATTTACACACAATTGCCACACTGTACTACAATTTACATCTTAAACAAGACCTATCAAGGACACTAATAAATTAACAATTTGCAGGTCCCTTATGAATTAATGCTGCTGAGAATATTCTCAGTGAGGATGACAGTATTCGGTATGGTCAAAACTTCAAAAGTTTAACTGTCCTCAAGTATTTTATCTAAGCAGTCCTCAAGTATTCTGAATAAGCTTATAAATTTGATGAAGCTAATAAATTTGTCTAAGCTAATACATCACTGTAACACCATGGAAAAACTTTAAGGTAATATTCAATGTTCATAGACTATTGAATAAGGGTAATAGAGTTGCAAGAAAATGTTGGGAATGTAGAGAATAGCCAAAAATCAGAGAAGAAGAAGTTTCAAACAATTTAGAATGATAAAGAAAGTGCTTAGACATATTAAAACAGATTAGAGCTTCCAAAGAGAGATTAAATGAGAATTACAATGTGTTTTTATTAAGTTGAAGTCAAGCTAGCCGTTTCAAAAACGCTGAAGGCCAAGAAAATCAGTTTATGTCCATTTTGAAACTGATTTGTGCACATAGACACTAACACAATCGTGCTAGTGGGCAAGGTCACACCGCAACCATACTAGTGTCCAAATGGAGACAAAGTTTCAAAAGGCTGGTAATAAGCAGGAAACGGGCACAAAATTAAGGTTGGTTAACATGGCATCTTGGTGAAGGGTTCCAGGCTCAGAAATATGCTAAACAAGTCCTGAAAGATGTACAAGGGAATGCATGCTAAATGAATGCACAACATAGAGCAAAGATTGCAAAGCATGCAATTTTCGATTATACACTTGGCTAAAGTTGAGTATTATTAAGCCCAAATCCTAACAGGGGAAGACAAAGAATATCAAATGTCACCTATCCATAATAGGTTTGAAGATATCCACATACTCCACACCTCATCTAAAGGGTTTGGTAAATATTTTTGTGTATCTCACCCCGTAGATCTGAGTACACTACATCATCATAATATTAATGTATTTCCTTTGAATTTCAAGAGAATGTGATGATTCGATAAATACCTGCAAGCTGCAAATGCATTGACCAGGTGAAATTACCCTACCAAAACGTCGCGTGAACCTTACAAGTGCCTCATTCTACCAAAACATCACACGAAAACCCTAAAAATAGGTAGCCGCAGGTTCTGAAAAGGTAAAATCACGCGAGTAAGTCATGGGGGTCGAGGGCAGCAAAAACAAGATTTAAATGCGATTTAAACATGCAAAAAATCGTTGAAAATCGCGGTCAACAATTATGCTGAGCCACGATTTAAAACAGGGTAAAAATCAGGTTTTGGCCCAATTCGCGATTTTTAAACGTTATCTGCTTCTATGTTACAAACCCCCATTCTGTCATAGGTATTTGTTATTAGTATGTATTATATTGGGTGCATATGCTTTATAAGTTGCCCATATAGTAAATTATAATAAAAGTATTTATCCTACATGCATGGAATAGCAGTAGTCTTTAGCAAGACTCTTTATATTGTATTAACTTCCCAAGTGGAAGGTACCTTGGATATTTGTAATTGGAGTTTATGCTCTATTGGGAGGTTGCCCCCATTAAAGTGGCACTGCAAAGATAAAATAAAGCATTCTGTTCCTCTCAGTTCTGCTTATATTTGTTTGAATTTTCTTTATTTCTCTTGCAAGTTCTTTATAGTTCATGGAAGGCTAAAAATATATGGTGAATTTGATATATATAGGTTTGCTAGGTTTGAATATTTATGCTGAATATATCATTTACGATTTAAGTTTCATACATATGAAGTTATGCTAAAATTCTAGTTTTCTAAAGTACTCATTTAGATTTACATTATAATATTCATATTTAAATTTAGATATGTTTGAGTTCAAAGTTAATAAGTATGTTTAGATTATTTTTAAATGTTATAATTACTTCTTCATTAGAAATTTAAATGGTATACTTAATTCTTTTTGAATGTATAACTAGCTTTGTAATTAAGAGTTTTAAATGATGTATCTAGATTTATTTAAATGAGGATAATTAGAATTTAGCTGGCCAAATGTAGATCATAAGTGGTAGGTAAAAGGTAAGATTGTGTTGTAGAGTGGGCGTTAAAAATAAATAAATTAGATTACTAATGTTACAGGTAAAGGATAGGTTTTAAAAAAGTAAATTAGTAAAGGAGGAGAGTTAATAATGAATGGTTAGAATGACTAGAAGAAATTAAAGTTAGTAAATAATAGGTGATTAGAAAGTGGGTATTAATAGGGGAGAGGATCCAATAGTTGAGCAGTGTCCAATTGTTGATATATAGTACTCGTGGGTATAGGATTTAGTCTTGCAACATATTTATACTATATATTGTCAATGATTATTCCACATGTAAATCAAAAAATAACCAAATGTTGAACATAAGTACTTATAATTCAATGAAATGTATCCTTTAGATCTACAAAGAAACAAATCATGTGATGCCACATCGGCACACCAACACAACATGATTTAATGCACAACTATGAGTCTACCCTTTTTTTTGGGTCTTTTTGGACACCTCAACAAAAAGCATGTTGATGTGGCATCATATTTGATAATGTGGACCTGAAACCTTAGTTATAAGCAGGGGCCTTGCCAAGTAAGTTGTAAAAATTTTGGAGTAATTTGAAATTGTCACGTATGATTTTGAGAGGTGCGAAGTTAGGGTGCTCAACTGTTGGGTCCTCTCCCCTAATATGTGACAATAATTAGAGTCCCTAATAATATGTGACTAGAACTAATGACATAACACGGAATTTTATTAATAGTCAACACGAATTAGGGTCACCATATCATGAGAAGTAAAACACAAAACTACCTATATATGAAATGATCTGTATGTGTAATGTGGTTACTCAAGTACTATACCAATAAGATTGGTGTTTGTGTTTAGATGGTAATCTACCCTTGAGAAGAAATATATTACTAGTTAGCGGAACCAATCTTCAAAACCCATTGTTCCCAACATAGGTCATCATACCCATTTATGAGTTATTGTGCTATGAACTCTTGCTTAGGGCAAGAGATCACACAAGACCTCCAAGGTAAAGTGTAGGTTATACTTGTTCATCACATTAAGCAAAAACTGAAATAGATAAAAAAGTTGTCTTCTATGGCAACACACACGTAGGGTTGAGATAGGGACACAATGAAGGCATAGGTAGAGGACTATTGTTCTCTTAGAAACATAGCTTGTCCTTCTCTTCCTAAGGTGATCACCATACTGTTGATGAGTGTTTTGTGACTGCAACAAACATTAGAATAAAACACAGAGTATCCTATCCTCTCTTGAATAAAGCTTCTCAGACGCTGAACTTCGTGATCGAATGAGACTGCTCCAAGGTTCCTTTTGTGTCAGGTCTTGACTGGTGTGGGATAGACTCAGTGGAATGATGTGATTTGCTGGTAATAACGAGGGGGACTTACGTGGGATTACTCCTTCATGGACATGGAATTCACTCCTGGAACTCAGACTTGTGGGTGAATGGAATTCCTTCACAAGTGGACAACTTGGAACCTACTGCTTCCTCCAACAGAGAGACTGGGATTTCACTATTTCTTCCACGGAAAGGCCTAGATTTCACTCTCTTCCAAGGAAAACAAGGCGTAGGCTCCTAATTCCACTTCCGGATAGGGAATGATTTCCCAGTGAGGCTTCTTACAGACTATTCCTAACGAAAACCTAAAAGAAAATGCAAAAGATGGGGTAGGGTTCAGGAATCTAATCAATGGAAATGACTGTTGTTGAAGATGGAAACTGGAACCAGTCCTCTGCTTCGTCATGAGACAACAGCTAGGCAGGGATGGTGCTATCTTCTGAGGGGGGAGTAAGGATTTTCAGACTGCTCCTGCAAGGGACATGGAACTGAAACATGCAGAACAGTCGAAGTTAGACTTTGAATTAGTTCAGGCTAACCATGCACGGTGATTTGCAAGCCACAAATCACCAATAGTATGAACAAGCAGATTCAATCATTCAACAGTAATAATCTCCATCATTCTAACTAATGAAATACTGAAAGAAAATAGAAATGAAACAACTTAGATCTTGGAGCTTATGATTTGCTTCAAAGAAGTCAGAAAACCATGCCACAATCCAAAGAATATCAAGAACACTAATCTTCAATGTCCATGTATTGATTTGGGAATGTCTTACAACAATCTTGTTGATTCTTCAAAGTTCCTTGCTCCAGAAATGGAGTGCAACAGAAATGAACAGCTAACTAACTACTTGCTCTAAGAGCATGAAAAATGAGAGAAGAAATAAGACCCTTTCAAATGAGGCTCGTTAGCCCTTATATAGGCAAGCAGAATACAAAGAGGAGGTGAGGAGATCATATCTCCTCGAAATCTGTGCAAACCCTAAAGAGATAGGGATGAATATGTCATAGGCTCCATGGGATGCTGCCACCTGTCCTGGACGCCACCTACCCTGGATGAAAAATTGCCACTTGTCCTGGATGCCAAGCTGACTAAACTGCTTGGTAGGTAGGTGAGACCAGTCAACTATCTGTTTGTCCTGCTCCTTGGTCGCAAATTCCATGGTGTCCTGGAGTCCACTTGTCCTAGTCGCAAATTCCACTTGGAACAGGATTTTGCGACCAGGAATGATTTTCTTCCTAGGCACAAATTCCAAGGGGTCAAGGAACTTTTGCTGTGGAATTCCTTCCAGGCTAGAAATCAAGTCAATCCTGATGGAATTTTGGAGTGATCCATGGAATTTTGTCTCAGTGTTGTGTACTTTGGAATTGAAATTCCATCCCTGCTGTATCTTCCTTCGCACCGGTACGGATCTTGCTCTTGGCATGGATTCTCGTTCTTCTCGATGGATGGTGAACTTGAAGTGCATCCTCCGGGTTGTCCAAGGATTGATCCTCTTGTCCGGAACTAGAATCCTTTGACATTGCCTTCCTTGTGCCAATCATGTTGAGCGTTGGAAGACAAGGGCGTGTTGATGAAATTAATGCCTTTGAATGGAGTAATGCCTTCATCTTCCCTTGGTATGCATGTGTAGTCTTGTTATTGGAGCTCTTGGATCCTGAAATGGTCATCCTCTGACGCCTAAACTCTCTGTATCCATCTTGATTGTCCTAGATCGTCCTCTTGTCCGAAACTGGAATCCTTGATATTGGACATGAAGTGTATTTTCTCTTTTCTTCTTGTGGAATTCACATGTAGTCTCCTCGTCTGGCGTTGGAAGTAGTCCTCTCCGGTATTGGAACTCCATGATGCTTGAGATAGTCCTTGATCATCCTTGAGCTCCGTCTTCATGGAAGCCCATCCTCGTCCTGGATTCCTGCAAAACAAGGGAAACCTTGAGTAGTCATGATGAACAAGATCCTTAAATGTAATGCAATCAAAAGATAAAACAGGAACTAAACTTGCATAATTGATCAAATTGACTTATGAATTCCTGAATAAACAACGGATTTTCTTCACTTCCTAGTATCCTTCACACTTGGACTAACCTTTCCTTTCATTCTAGGATCACCAGGGATGCACAGGAGGAATTTCCAGGTGGTTCAGGAGTCCTTGTTCAGGGTGCATTTTCACTGTCAACAGGAATTTCCTGCTGCCCAGGTCGGGGATTCCTTGAGGTTGGGGATTTTAGTAGGTTGGGGATTCCAAGGAGTCCTGGAATTCCACTTGTCCAGGAGCGCATATTCCAGTTGGTCCTGGATTTTGTACTCAGGACAAATTTCTTCCATGGGCGCATAATCCACCTGGTCATGGATTTTGTGACTAGGGGCACTTTTGTCCAAAGTCCAGATTTCTTCATTCTTTCAGGTTTCCTTGCCAAAATTTTGCTAAGTCTTGAAAATTTTCTCCTGTGGAATCTCACTCAGATGGAAGGTTGCTTCTTTCATTTTGGACATGAATTATCTTATTTTGCATTTTTCAAAGGGAACTAGAATCCTGTTGTCTAGGAGCGCAAATTCCACCTGGGTCAGGAATGTGCGACCTGGACAAAAAACCTCCAGGAGCGCAAATTCCAAGGGGAAGTGGATTTTGCGACGTGGACAAAAAGCTCCCCCGGGCGTAGATTCCACCCTCAACTGGATAATGCGACTTGGACCTTTGAGCCTGATTTTGACTAAGGATTTGTCTTCCTGTTTCAATTTTCAGCAAAGGGTGAACTTTAGTTTGCTTCATCAGAGGTTCAATCATTAACATGGGATCCAAAGCGAGGTGTTTTTCGTTTCTTTCATCCCCTCAAGGAATCTCCCATTTTCATGGTGAAATTTGCAGAAGGTGAATTCTAGCTGCGTTACGGAGGTTCAATGTCGACACGGGATCCGGAACACGGAGTTTTCGTTTCTTCCATCCCCTCAAGGAATCTCCCATTTTCATGGTGAAATTTTCCAACCAGACTGTGAATTCTTTGATTCAAGCATCTGCAGAGAAGTCTAGGAATGATTTCCTGATGAGTTGCATAGTCCAGACTGGACAAGAATATGGAACAGGACAGTCCTGATCCTGGGGCGCATAATCCAGTAGGTACTGGATTATGCGACCAGGATAAAAACCATCCCTGGGCGCATAATCCAGTACCTACTAGATTATGCGACCAGGGATAAAATCCTTCCCTGGGCGCATAATCCAATAGGTACTGGATTATGCACCCAGGAACATTCTTGTGGCACATTTCAACAATCATTAGGAGGGGGATTGAATATACATCGTTTTCGAAATTGGTCTAAGTCCCTGAAAAACTCTATTGGTTTGGAAACCCTCCAAGTTATGATCTGAGATTGAGTCCCGGATTGGGATCAGGAGGATATCCTTTGGATTAGTCCTACGGGAGTAGGGCTGCCGGCCCAGGAACTGAGTTCCATGATGGAAAGATGAACATGCCAAGGAGTGACAGTCTTTGTTGAATTCTGAGCCTGGTCGAGATAAGAATCTAGATAGACCCTGGAACAGGATTCCGAGCAGGGATTCCTTGAACAAGATCCTGGGATAGGCACTTCCGGACAGGACTCCGAATTGGACCTCCGGGCTGGATTCTTAGACTGGAGTCTGGGAATGATTTCCTGAGTGGGACATAGAATCTTGGAACAAGATTAGAATTGAGTTCCATGCCGGGAATGGAGAGGGTTCTAAGGTGGAAAGATGGATTTTGACATGGAATGACAAGCCTTGTTGAATTCAGGACCTTGGATTGGAACTTCAGGACAGAGTGAAGGATCAAGACCCTCCTTATGGAATGATGGACTTATGCCATGGATTGGTCAGTTTTGATCGAGGAATGATAATCAGGGTTTCACTTATCCTCAAGAAAACTCACTACTTCAAGCATTCCTAATGTTCCCTGTGAGCTGACTGCTCGGACATTCTTTCCTAGCTTCATGGGTCAGGACAAGAAACTGCAAGATCAAAGCAAAAACGACGGCGAAAGCGAGCAAAAGAGGGGGTCCCCATTTGCAATGGGGTGATGTGTGAAAACGTCACAACACATATCTGTAAATCCCATGACCCATTCAAAAGATAAGCTTATCATTGCTTTTGAAATGACAATAGTCATAACGCATGCTCTGCATATAGAAGCAACCAATCATATCATAAGGGCTAGCAAGCTTTCATCAGTAGCATGCAAGTGATAGAAGCTAGGAGCTACCCACCATATAGGGTTGGATCGACTTTTGCCAATAGCATGCAAGTGACAGACATCAAGATCCAATTGTTTCAAATGTCTTAGGCTATGGTGAAACCAATTGATAGCTACTTGTGTCATGTCATGAGTACTAGGTTGTATTGCCTATTTGTTGTTTTAAGCAACTATGCCCTTATCAGTGATGACCACAAGTAGTATAAGATGCTTGTCTCATCATCACAACTAACAATGAACCCTCAAAAGGAAAAAGCTATGGTGTAGTATAGGATGCACTACCTCTCCTTCCAGGTGGTCGCATCTTCATTCAGGGCTTAAGTGTTAACGAACCCGGCAATGGGAAGTTGGCTAATGTAGTAGAGTCGCATCCACTTACCATATCCAACCGAGCACTGTGTGTTTGTGATTTGTGGATGGTTGTTAACATTGTAAGCCTAAGTATAACAAACTCTGTGTTTAACTTGGTACATTGGGATACTAGTATTATGAACCCCCTCCCCGACAAGCCAACAAAGTTCACTTGGTTGGGGTGGTTAGGGATTCCTTATTCACTTGGTTGGGATTGTCTTGCACTTTGTGCTTGAACCAGAAACCAATGCAGACTTACCAGGGACCTATTTGGGCTCAATAATCAACTAGGAATGAGGTACCTCCTATTTAAGTTGTTGGCATTTACACTTACTATATATATGCAATATTGTAATTGCTTTATTTGATGGATTAAATTGATATCCCAAGAACTCATATGCGTAGGGACGTTTTGGTGTAACTTGCTCTCTTATGTATACTTGAGTTGATCCATGTCTTAATTATTAGCTATTAGCATGCACATGCTTCTATGAATTGTAAACGTAGTGGCTTGTAAGACACAATGATGATCTTTTATGTCCTTGCACAAAAAACGAATTACTTGTAACATTCTTTACCAATTAATTGAATAAAGATGGTGTTGTTATTATGTCTACCTTGATAGATTAGTATCAAGTAATAGAATTGCTTAGCTAGGTAGATTCTTATATAGTGTGTGATGAAAATGTTAGTTATCAAAAACAAAAGTAATAACCAGACAGAGTTATTACAAATTTAGGTCCTTATTACAGTGATATGGAAGAATATCAGTGACATTCATGCATATAACAATATGTCACAAAATGGCCTCTGAACAGATATCAATCTTCTGGCACTAGGTTACCCTAGCCACATCTATCTAAAATGGGACTGATAAAGATTCTACAACATGTAAGGGGACAACCATCATGTACCATGGTGTCAACTCGATTTCTAATAGACATTCTAGTAGAACATCATACTAACACTTTAATCAAACAAAACTGTCTAGGCATGTTAGCCTTAATGAACCATAAACAAAGAGAAAAGGGCCATACTAGAGAACATTGAATAATGAAAGAGAATAAACACTTAAAAGTAATTCTTAGAAAACAGTGTAGAATTAAGGTAGAACACAAGGCCATTTTTTCTAGTAATTGACTTTTGCAGATTGATTCTACTCAACTTTAGCATTTAAACATAACACACAGTTCTCCAAATAATGATCCCTTATATTGCACGGAAGACATCCAGCAATATAATCTGATCTATTCATAAAGAAGGAAGGCACCCGTTCACTTGAGAAAAGCAAACAACTAAATGAACCACCAAAGATAATTCTCAACTGATTTGTCTTCACACATCAAAGATTCAAAAAACAGTTAAAAGACAGTAAATATATCAAGTTTTAAGAAGTAAAATAGAGGACAAGTATCACAGTGAAAGATTCTCAAATTTTGTAGTCAAGCAGCAACCAAAAGTAAGAAAAATGTACTATAATATCCAAAAACAGCTGATATGCTCGTTTACATCAAATGAAAGATTAAAGCTAAAGCTTATGGTCAAGGGTGAAGTGATTTTTATTTCTGAATACACACGAAAGAACATGTCCCACATTTGCCATCCAACATCCAACAAGGTGACTTTCTCCCCAGTCTCTATGAGTTACAACAGTCAGCAGTAAAACAACGAAATGAATTGGGGGAAATGTGTTAGATTGTGCTTTAGGCTTTGTGCTATGGTTTTAATAGGGGTTCTGTTGATGAGGTTTTTGTGACTACAACAACATTAGAATAAAACACAGAGTATCCTATCCTCTCTTGAATAAAGCTTCTCAGACGCTGAACTACGTGATCGAATGAGGCTGCTGCAAGGTTCCTTTTGTGTCAGGTCTTGACTTGCACATGGATAGACTCAGTGAAATGATGTGATTTGCTGGTAATCACGAGGGGGACTTACGTAAGATTGTTCCTTCAGGGTCATGGAATTCACTTCTGGGACTTGGACTCGGATTTGAGGGTGAATGGAATTCTTTCACAAATGGACTGCTTGGACCTAGGTTCCACTTTTTGGTTTAGGCGGATGATTTGGCAATGAAGCTTTCAGAAAACTAATCCTAACGAAAATCTAAAAGAAAATGCAAAAGATGGGGTAAGGGTTTAGGAATCTAATCAATGGAAATGACTACTGTTGAAGATGGAAACTGGAACCAGTCCTCTGCTTCGCCATGAGACAACAACTAGGCAGGGATGGGGCAATCTTCTGGGGTAGAGGCAGAGATTTTCACACTGTCCTGTCATGGAACATGGAACTGATCATACAGAAACAGCCGAAGTTAAGCATGGATTACGTTCAGACTAACCATACAAAGTGATTTGCAAGCCACAGATCACTAATGGTATGAACAAATCAACTTCAATCATTCAACAAGAACATTTCCATCATATCTAAAAAGTACGAAAATACAAAAGAGAACTTCAATATCTTTCAGATTTGCTCCAAGAAATCAATAAGACCATGCCAAAATTCTAAAGAAATATATGAACACCATTTTTCAATGCATATATTATTGTTTCAGAAGTCTGTATTACAACAATCTGACTAATCCTTGGAGTTTCAGCTCAGGAAAATAATGCAGAAATGAAAGCTAACTACTAGGGTGCTCTAGGAGCATCAGACTGATGGAAAAGAGAGAGATAAAATGAAGCATCCGTCAGCCTTTATATAGGCTAGCTAGCAAACAAGGAGGTGAAAGAGATCAGATTTCCTCAAAATCTGTGCAAACCCTAAAGAGATAGGGATGAACATGTCAAAGGCTCCATGGGATGCTGTCAGGCTGACTAAGCTGCTTGGTAGGTAGGTGAGACCAGTCAACTGTCTGTTTGTCCTGCTCCTTGGTCGCAAATTCCATGGTGTCCTGGAGTCCATTTGTCCTAGTCGCAAATTCCGCTTGGAACAGGATTTTGCGACCAGGAATGATTTTCTTCCTGGGCGCAAATTCCAGGGGGTCAAGGAACTTTGTGTGGAGGTATCCTTCCTTGAACAGGGGCGCACTTTCCTTAGGGTCCTGGAATGGAATTCCTTCCTGAGTTGGAATTCCCTGTCGTGGAATAGAATTCCTTGTCCTGGGTTCCTGGGTTGGAATTCCTCATCCTTGGCGTGGATTCCCGTTCTTCCCGATGGATGGTGAACTGTACTTTTGTTTGGTGAACTGTACTTTTGTTCTTGGCTCTCCAAGGATTGATCCTCTTGTCCGGAACTGGAATCCTTGATGTAGAACTTGCAATGATTCTTCCCATTCTTCTTGTGGAATTCACATGTGGTCTCCTCGTCTGGCATTGGAAGTAGTCCTCCTCTCCGGTGTTGGAATTTCATGATGCTTGAGATAATCCTTGATCATCCTTGAGCTCTGTCTTCATGGAAGCTCATCCTCGTCCTGGATTCCTGCAAAATAAGGGAAACCTCGAGTAGTCATGATGAACAAGGTCCTTAAATGCAATGCAATCAAAAGATAAAATAGGAACTAAACTTGCATAATTGATCAAGTTAGTTTATGAATTCCTAAATAAACAACGAATTTTCTTCACTTTCTGGTATCCTTCACACTTGGACTAACTTCTCCTTCATTCCAGGGTTACCAGGCATGGACAGGAGGAATTTCCAGGTCAGGGAGCAATTTCCAGGTGGTCGGGGATTTTCACCTGTTGGGGATTTTCCAATGTCGGGGATTTTGCGACATCGGGGATTTTGCGACGTCGGGGATTTTGCGACGTCAGGGATTTTCCAATGTCAGGGATTTTGGTCTGTCGGGGAATTTGGTCTGTCAGGGATTTCCTAATGTTTAGGATTTTGCGACGTCGGGGATTTTCTGAGGTTTTGGATTTTCTTCCTTAGAATGATCCTTGAACTTTTTTTGTCAAAAAACCAGCTAAGTCTTGGAATATTGCCCCTTGGAGGATGATTCAAACGGAAGTGTCGCAATTTTGCTTTCTGTGGACAGGAATTCATTCAAGCTGAAACTCCCGGAAGGAGTTGGAATCTGCCTGGCACGTCCTCCTACAGGTCCTGGATCAAGTTGTTCAGTTGCATTCATGATTGGGTGAGGAGGATCGTTCTGCAGGGATTTCTAAGTTCTAAGATCAAATGACAGACTGGAGGCTTCTGTTGAGGAACTGGAAGGACATGTCTAGGAGTGCGAAATTCCAGAGGTGAAAGATTTTGCGCCCAAGGACAAAAATTGTCTTGGAGCACACATTCCTGCAGGTGAAGGATTTTGCGCCACTTGACCTTGGATGTCCAGTTTCAGGGATTTTAGCCAAGGACATACATTTTCTTCAGTTTTGAAGTGGGATTCCAGTTCTGTAGCAGGTACATTCTTAGCTATTCTACGGAGGTTTAGTTATCAACTTGGAATTAGAAATACGGAGTTCATTTCTTCCATCCCTCGTTTCTTCCATCCTCCGGGAATCTCACGTTTCCATGGCGAGATACGAAGTTCGTTTGTTCCATCCTCGCGGAATTTCTTATTTCTATGGCGAGATATGAAGTTCGCTTGTTCCATCCTTCGTTTGTTCCATCCTCGCGGAATTTCTTATTTCCAAGGCGAGGTGCGAAGTTCATTTGTTCCATCCTCACGGAATTTCTTATTTCTATGGCGAGATACGAAGTTCGCTTGTTCCATCCTTCGTTTGTTCCATCCTCGCGGAATTTCTTATTTCCAAGGCGAGATGCGAAGTTCGTTTGAATGATTTTGCAACTTACCTGTTTGGAATTGGCTAAGTCTGGTAGCCTGAAATCCTGAAAAATTGACTAAGTCTGAAATCTGGTGGATCCTCCAAATTCTAGATTTTGCATGTTAAATCCGGTGGATTCGAGACCTATCTCAAACATCCTGAAAGGTATATTGAAAAATATTTAAAGTATAAAACTTATACTTAAATATATTAAGTATAAAACTTATACTTAAATATATTTTTTAATATACCTTTACCCTGAGAGACACTGAAAAATGGCTAAGTTCCCCAGGAGCGCAAATTTCCACTGGAGCAGGATTTTGCGCCCAAGGACAAAAATTGTCCTGGAGCGCAAATTCCTAGCAGTCAAGGATTTTGCGCCCAAGGACAAAAATTGTCCTTGAGCGCAAATTCCAGTAGGTCAAGGATTTTGCGCCCAAGGACAAAATTTGTCCAGGAGCGCACATTTCGTCATGTGCAAGATTCTGTGCTTTTGACCTTCCCTGTTACAGTTTTATGGATTTTGGCCTAAGGACTTATCTTAAGTCAGTTTTGAGTGGGATTTCAGTTTTGCAGTAGGTATACCTT
The DNA here is from genome assembly GCA_027924645.1 of Cunninghamia lanceolata. Lineage (NCBI taxonomy): Eukaryota > Viridiplantae > Streptophyta > Pinopsida > Cupressales > Cupressaceae > Cunninghamia > Cunninghamia lanceolata. Next base: position 453,849 of record BSBN01000429.1, on the reverse strand, counting down.
AGCTGTTTTTACAGAGGTTCAGTTGTCGACATGGGATCAGAAATACGAAGTTCATTTCTTCCATCCTCGTTTCTTCCATCCTCCGGGAATCTGATTTCCATGGCGAGACACGAAGTTCGTTTGTTCCATCCTTCGTTTGTTCCATCCTTCGACTGTGAATTCCAGGATTCAAACATCCACAGAGGAGTCAGAGAATGATTTTCAAGCCAAGTGCATTGACTAGACAGGGCTGAAGGCAGAACTGGACACTTCCAGTCCTAGGGCGCATAATCCAGTACCTGCTAGATTATGCGACCAGGGATAAATTTCCTCCCTGGGCGCATATTCCAGCAAGTACTGGAATATGCGACCAGGAAAGTTCCTGTTGCATTTCCAACCTTCTGGGAAGGTACCTTAAACACTGTTTGTTGCTTTGAAATATGCCCTAGGAATTTGAAAACCCTGTTGATTTGAGAATCTTCTGAGTTAAGAAATGAGGTTGATTGCCAGACTAGGATTAGAAGGATATCCCCTGGATTGAACTTCCGGACTGGGGCTGTCGGGCCAGGAACTGAGTTCCATGACTGAAGGATGATCATTCCAAGGAGTGACAGTTCTTGTTGAATTCCAAGTCTAGTCGGGATAAGAATATGGATAAAACCTTAGAACAAGATTCCGGGCAAGAATTCCTTGATTCAAGACTCCGGGATATACATTTCTGGACAGGACTCTGGACTAGACCTCCGGGCTGGATTCCTGGACTGGAGTCCAGGAATGACTTCCTGAGTGGGACATGGAGTCTTGGAACAAGATTAGAATTGAGTTCCATGCCGGGAATGGAGAGGGTTCTAAGGTGGAAAGATGGATTTTGACATGGAAATGACAAGCCTTGTTGAATTCAAGACCCTGGATTGGAACTTCGGGACAAGAATCCAAACAGGAACTTTGGAATAGGATTCCTGGATAGGAACTTCGGGACAGGATTCCTAGACAGGAACTTCTGGACTGGAGTCTTGGAACAGGAACTTCCGGACTGAAGTCTCGGAACAGGATTCCTTATTCATCACGGAGCCTTATGCTGAGGGTGAAGGTCTTGGACATTTCCTATGGAATGATAGACTTCTGCCATGGATTGGCCAGATTTAATCAAGGAATGATAATTAGGGTTTCATTCATCCTCAGGAAAATCACTCTTTTCTTCACCATTTTAAGCCTTCTTCAAATTCCTCGTGAGCCAAGCATGTTGAAACTTCTTCTCAACTTCATGGATTCAGGCAAGAAACTGTAAGATCAAAGCAAAAAATGGAACTAGTCCCAAAAAAAAGGGGGTCCCCATCTGCAATGGGGCGATGTGTGAAAACGTCACAACAGGTTCCTAACCATTCTCAGTTTTCTTTCTCATTTTTTGAGGGTTTTTTCCTCGTCATTTTAGAGAGAAACTGGGTAGCCATTTCTTGTAGCCCAGAAAAGGCTCTGAATATGAGATGTTCCTTGAAAAATGGTCTTTTCTTGAAAAAGTATCTTTTGGACTGGAATAGGATGGACAGCTAGAAAGAGCCAATCACCATTACATCTTGTAACATGATGGCTCAAGCCTTATACATGTTGGTAACATAGATTCTAATTAAAGTTACAAGGGTGCTCACACCTAGCCAAATTTCAGCCACACTAGCCTTGCACTTGCACCTGATCAGACACTAGGTTCATCTGGGATGCACCTTAAACCTGCCTGTGTTCCCATGCCAGAGTGCACCTAACCAACACGCCCTATTTTTACAAAAAAAAAATGTTGTCCAAAATGTAAATGCATATGGCTGCCTTCTTGTTAACATTGATAGCTTTTTCCTTTTGAGGATTCATTGTTAGTTGTGATGATGAGACAAGCATCTTATACTACTTGAGATCATCACTGATAAGGGCATAGTTGCTTAAAACAACAAATAGGCAATACAACCTAACAATGAACCCATAAATTGTGCATATGGCTGCCTTCTTGTTAACATTGATGCAGTCCTCAAGAGTTTTCATGACTTTTGTAGGCCAGAAATAGCCTGTCCCAGCCCATTATATAGGGTCTTTACATCATCCTCCATACCCTGCAGATCTCGACCATTCTCAACATTAACTTTCTCCAGAAAAATCTAAGGGTTCACAATTTCCACAAAACCTACCGAATCGTAATTACAGGAGAGAGCCACACTTCTCTTCTCACATGGGACTAGCATTTTGAACAAAATTGAGCCTGAGCAGTGCTCAAGCGTCTGCCCATGACACTGTGCCTACCACCACCTGTCAAATTCCTCCTCAAGTCATCAATTATCCACTCAAATTTGGCTATGAGATTTTGGACACTGAATTGGTTCTCATCAATCCTGTCCAAAACAACTAGACTGACCCCTACAAAAATCTCATTATCACAAAATGGTCTTCAGCAGAAGAATTAAAAAAGGAATTCCTTTGGTGATACTAGGGTTCACATATTCAGTCCAACCAAGATCCACTTTCAATAAGATTTCATGGGCAATTCCTGAGATTGTCAAGGTTTTTATCCCTTTCTTACAATGTTGCAGATCAGTCACCCATGAACCAGATCCCAGGTGGTCCAGGGGACGATCTTGATCTAGTAGCTAGTAATAAGCAAGATCATAGATTATGTGAATAATAAACAGAATTGCAAACCAAATACACATTCAATGCACGGCTTTTGGCACATATGCCACTTCTATTCAGAATGAACTAGGGAAAATATTTACAGAGGGTTAAGGTGGGTCCTCTCTAACTATACATAATTTACACTGCAGGTATTTATACGTAATACTATAATAGTACAGCTAGGCTGTCAACTAGGTGTCACATAAATGCTGACATGTGTCCAACGCATATGGTCATGTGGCATATGTGAATGGGATGACACCAAGTGTCAAAACCATATGATGTCATATTCTATGGCACAAATGCTGCCAAGTGTTGTGTGTGTATGTTGCCAAATGTCAAACCTATATGGTGTTGTTTCCTATGGAGCAGAGACCACCAACTGCTGCACACAAATGGTGACATTTCATGTGGTGTAGATGTCCCCACGTGTCGCACACGTATGACTTGACTTGACACAAATATGTGTGGTCATGCACATGCAAGCACCATGCACAAGTTGTGCAATGGTGTGTGATCATTGTGCGCATAAAGGTTAAGCAATGCTAAGTGTGTTGATTAAACTAGCATGTGAAGCTGCACTCAGATCATTCACCCTTTATTAAGGAGCAATGGTCCCCATTGTGTTGGCGATGGGCTAAGGAAATTGCTCATGCAATTGTTGAAGATTGTAACACTTAGCTATGATACTAAATTACCAATGATATGGATCCCAAGCGGTTCAGGGGATCTTGATCTATTGGCTAGTAATAAGCAAGATAATACAATATGCGAATGGAAAACAGAATTGCAAACCACAAACACATTTGATGCATGAAAAGCTTTTGGGCCTTGGCCCTTTGGCAGATATGCCACTTCTATTCAAAATGAGCCGGGGAAAATATTTATAGAGGGTTAAGATGAGAAACTTGTGAGTCCTCTCTAACTATATATGATGTACAATTCAAGTATTTATACATAATAGTACAACTAGGCAGTTAGCTATGTGCTATATGGATGCTAACATGTGTCCAATGCATATGGTCGTGTGATATATGTGGATGGGATGACACCAAGTGTCAATACCATATGGTGTCATATCTTGTGACACAAATGCTACCAAGTGTCATGCACATGTGGTGTCAAATGTCAAACCTATATGGTGTTGTTTCCTATGGCACAAACATTGCTAGGGGTTGCACATGTATGGTGGCATTTCCTTTGGTGTAGATGCCCCCACATGTCACATGTAAGAACCCCTGTCTAGTTTTCATTCAATACCCACAAAATTTCTGTTTTCCTCATCAAACATTTCATAGTTTACTCACAGGTCTGAAATACTGAGTGTAATGGTCATATAATAGTGCATAGAGGCTTTCTTTCAACATATAACATTCATTTGACAGCCAGGTCCAATGCAAATAGATAGGCAATATAACAAACAGTTTGCATGATAGGATAGGAAGATTCAAACTAAAGGTTTGAATATTAACTTGCTGTTATGAACAGAATATGATAGTGTATCAGTCACAAACTAATTTGAAATGATAAACATACCCACAATATAATTTTGTGGCAGCAGATAAGAATGGCCGGGTGACCAGCTAAGACATCCTTCACATCACAATATGGCATCCACCAAAGACCTCACGAACAGCTCAAGGCTTGGCGCATCCTTTAGAAGACTCTAATATCTCATAGAGTCCATGTCACCTTCAAATACAGGGCTGAGTCTCCATAAACCCTTCCTTTCTCTCTAGGCGCCAACAACTTATACTTCTTTATGCACTCATACTCCTCCACGCTCCCTTGTGAAGGTTGCGGCACTTTCTAAAATGCAGATATGCTTCCTTTGGCAGCTGCATCCAAATTGAACGGCTACGATTGAGCTTAATAGGGGCTGCATTAATCAAGGAGCTGCAACTTCATTTAGAGGGGTTGCGTCTACATCCCAAGGACTCGGCGTCACTTTCAAAGGCGTCTTCTTTGTAATATGGTCACAATAGGAAATAGGGAGCTGCAGCTAGGTTAATACCAGCCTTAAATCCAAACACCAACCCTAACATGGACTCCACAATCAACTCATGGAGTTTATCTTGAACCCACAACCAAGGCACAGTGAATCTCTACAAATATCTTTGAAAGCCACAAATTTATATTTGCCTGCAAATCTTCATAAATTTGTAAATATGAAACCTTCAGCACAAACTTGAATCTGCATCACTAAGCATAGAGTGAAACCTCTGCGATTCCACCAGCAACTAGCTAGGGTAGATCTTGCACTACCGAAATTGATTTCCCTTAGGGTTTTCATCCTAGGGTTTGCTCGAACAAGGGCTCTCAAATTTCTCCAAGAAAATTATATTCAGCATAATACAAATGAGCTTTTGAACTCCCTTTTATATTTTCCATAGAACATTCCCGAAGGGTCCAATATTAAATTTACCTTTTTAATATTTCACTTAAGCCGAAATAAAGCAACTTTATAATATAACATGTTGAAGCCCCTTCAAAGTCACTTTATCAAATAGATAATAAATTAATATAAGTTGCCCGTAAAATATGAGAATTAAGACAACTTAATTTATTTAATTAAATATTATTCCCTTATTCAACTCCAAATTAGCCTACGGGAATAAAATAGGCTAAATGGTCACCTTTGCCGACTAGGCTGATGAAGGGGACATTACAGTCCTCCCTTCTCGAAATTGCTTGCCCACAAGCAATTGCAAGTTCGGATGCTCAAGAATCTGCTCTCCCTCCCAAGTAGCATCCTCAAGTGGCAAGTCTCTCCATTTGATCGGATATTCCTTGATCACTCTACTTCTCAACTTCTACTCCCTAACATCCAGAATAGCATCAGGAACCAGAATCAATTTACCCTTTTCATCCAATGGTGGAAGCTTTGGAGAAGTTGTAATGTGCTGCCCAATTGCCCTTTTGAGGCAAGATACATGAAATACATTATGAATTCTGCTACCCTCAGGTAACTCCAACTCATATGCTACCTCTCCAACTCTCCTCACAATCATGTAAGGGCCATAGAACCATGGCTTAAGTTTTTCTCATAGTTCCGAGACTCGCCAGAACTCGGCGAGTCGCGAGCCGAGCAAGGCATGGCGAGTCCTAGAGACTCGGACTCGGACCCGTCTGAAAACTTGCCGAAACTCGCCGATTCTCTGAAACTCGCCAAACTCGCCCAAACTCGGTGATTCCTGATGATAAAACTCGACCAGCACAAGCATGAGAAAAAAGTTTTTAAAAAAAAACATTAAAACTCAAGTCAAAAGTTGATTTTTTTTTTACTTATATTGCCTCTATTACACTTAAAGTAACTTCATTTCATTTTGTTGGCCAAATAGGAGGAGAAAAGAGAGTTGTGAGTAAAAATAAGAGTGTGCATTGTAGGGCAAATAGCAAGGAGGTAGAACGAAAAATCCATCATTAAATTGCTTTGGAACAGCTTCATACTCAGAGTTGGTGCATTGAGAGCTCTCTACCAGCGATTGGAAGGAGTTTGCAACTTTGCATTTCGTTTCAAGTTTCAGTAGAGAGGTAAGCTCGATTTTGTTTGGTTTTTTTTGTGTTTTTTAGCAAAAATTGCATTGTTTTGTAAAATTTCAAATTTTTTTTGGAACAAAGTTACAAACCCTACTTATTTTGTTTGAAGTTTGAACATTCAACAAATTAAAAAACCCTACATTCAACAATCAACAAACCCTACATATTTTTGAAACAAACCCTACCTTTTTGTTTTGGAACAATCAACAAACCCTACATATTTTTGAAACAAACCCTACATTTTTTTTTTGCATTAGTTTAATAATTATAAATGAATTAACAAATGTTCATTTTTTTTGTATTTATGTGTTATTGCAGCAGCCTTGATTTCAAGTTCAAATTGTATTTTCCACAATGTTTAACTCTTCAAACCCAGTTTGAAAGGACCCAGCTTGGAAACACGCTAAAAATTTTCCAGGGCAAAAAAAAGGACAGACAAAATGTTTCTATTGCAAAACAATTTTTCATGGAAGCATTAATAGATTGAAATACCATCTTGCACGCATAGCCGTCCATGATGCTTTGGGATGCAAAGATGCACCTGTTGAGGTTGTTCGTGAGGTGCAAGTACAATTAGAAACATTTGGAATGAAAAAAGAAGTGAAAAAGAGGCAAAGGGAGGAGTTAGCGTGCATTGGTGGTGTTGGAGAGGCTTCTTCCAAGCCTCCATTTCGTCCTAGTGCTAGTGCTTCTGCTACTGTTGGTGCTACTACTAGTGCTAGTGCTGCTGCTACTGCTAGTGCTAGTGGTAGTATTAGCATTGGTCCTAGAATTCGTAAATCTAGGTTGGATTCATTTTTTGTGCCACGCACTACTCCTGATTCCCAACCGTCGCTTGAGAGCACGGGTTGGAACAAGGAGGCACATGATGTAGCTAGACGAGCAATTGGCAACTTTTGGTACTATTGCACCATTCCATTCCATACAGCCAGGTAATTCTTTTTTGTTTGATTGTTTTAAAATTTATACTATTATAGTTTGATTCTTTGTCTCATGAATTTTTATATTTAAATTTTAGATGTATGCTGAATTCAAATTTAAAGTTAAACTCTCCTTTTTACATGTGCTAGGTCTCCTTATTGGCAAAATATGCTTGATGCCATAACTATTTGTGGGGCGGGGTTCAAAGGCCCTACTGAAGATGACTTAAGGGGCCCACTTTTGACACAAAAAGTGGCTGATGTAAAAGCTGAAATAGAGGAGTAGCGCTTGGTATGGAGCAAGAAGGGTTGCACCATCATGACCGATGGTTGGACCGACAGAAAAAATAGGACGTTGCTGAATTTTCTTGTTTCCTCTTCAAGTAATTGTACTTCCCTCAATGCATTGAATAATTTGAATTTTGAATTTGATTTAACGATTAATATTTTTAATTTATGTTTTATTGAACCACTGATTTTGCTTCTTTTTTCAAGTGGCACCGTGTTCATCAAGTCAATTGATGCTTCAACACATGTAAAAAATGCCACATACCTTTGTGAGGCTATAGAGGAAGTCCTATTTGAGGTGGGTGAGGAGAATGTGGTTCAAGTAGTGACCAATAATGCAGCAAATTATGTTGCTACAGGTAGACTACTGATGGAGAGGCACCCAACAGTATTTTGGACTCCATGTGCCGCATATTGCCTTGACTTCGTATTGGAGGATTTAGGAAAGCTTCTATGGATCAAAACATGTGTGGATATCGCCAAAAATATTTGCAAATCTATATACAATCACACATGGGTCCTTAGCCTAATGAGGCAATACACAGGGGTAAGGGAGTTGGCTCATCCTGGCATCACCAGATTTGCTACAAATTTCATCACACTACAATCCTTGATTCGGTCAAAGGGAGCTTTGAGACGTATGTTTGTTGCTGAGGAGTGGACTTCCTCATCCTATGGTACTTCCACCGCAGGGATTGAAGTGGCAAGTTACATTTTTGATGAGCCAGGCTTTTGGACACCTGCTACAGAGATTGTGAAGGTAACCGTAAAATTCAATTCTAGTATTATTTAATTTTTATTCATATTTTTTTTTTATTTGTTTAACTTTATAGTTTATTTTATTCACACTTAAGTTAATGTCTCACAATATTTGCAGTTCACCGAGCCCTTGGTAGTTCTCCTACGAGTTGTTGATGGGGAGAAGCCCGCAATGGGCTACATATATGAGGGCATGGACAGGGCCAAGGAGGCCATTAGATCTATCTATGGGGGAGTTGAGGGTAAGTATCGTCCCATTTGGGAGATCATTGATAGGAGATGGCAGCACCAACTTCACAAGCCCCTCCATGCAGCAACTTATTTCCTAAATCCGGCATTCCAATTCCGCCCCGATTTCAAGGCGGATGATGAGGTTCTTGGTGGGCTCTACTCAGTGATAGAGCGGATGGCGCCTGCAGTTACTAGACCGATAGTCCATGAGATAGAGGCCTTTACTAGTGCACAAGGAGACCTCTTTTCTCGTCTAATGTGCAAAGAGAGTAGGACAACATTGCAGCCAAGTAAAAATATATTTAAGGGCATAATTTTCCTCTTTTTATATTATTATTAAATGTTGAAACTTGAGACTTCAAATTGGAAATGAGATTGATTTTTTTTTCTTTTTCTCATCTCAAATGTATGGTGGCAAATGTTTGGTGCTAAAACACCAAACCTTCAGAAGATTGCCATTTGCATATTGAGCCAGCCATGCAGTGATTCAGGTTGTGAGTGTAATTGGAGTATGTTTGAGCACATACACTCCAAGAGGCGCAATAGATTGTCCGTGGAGAGGTTGAATGACCTAGTGTATGTTCATTACAACCTTCGACTTAGACACAAACAGATTTTTGACCATGAATCCACCCCAATCACGCTAGAGGAGGTCGATCTACAATCTGAGTGGATCATTGAGGCTACAGATCCTATCTTTAGTGATGAGGACTTTGATTGGGTTGACCAGGCAGATAGAGAGGCTGAGGCTGTAGCCATGGTAGAGGAGGTGGATAGAGCACGAGCAGACACAGGCACATCTGATGTTCATGTTGGTGAGGGTGGCATGGAGTCACAGGCAGAGATTATGGCTGCTGCATCATTGAAGACCTACCATTTACGCCTTCGTAGGAAGGCGAAGGATGCAGGCTCCTCTGAGCCATAGACTTCTAGTTATTGTTTTGATACTTCATATTTGCTTAGAACATTTGATCATTTTGATGTCATGGATTTCATATTCCATAAGTTTTGTATACATTTGACTATATTTATATATCTAAGTGTGCTATTTCCTTCAACAGCTCAGCTACAATTTGCATTTATACTTATGTGATCGATGTCTACTTGTGTATGTGATCCAATTAGCTTCTATTTGATGATGTTATTGTGTCTTTAAGGTTTATTTAATAAAGGGTGGATGAAACAAGTTTTAAATCCTTAAAAATCTCTAAATTTCTTGGGTTTTTCACTTTGTCGAGTTTTTGCCGAGTCTGGGCGCCGAGTCCCGAGTCCCGAGCCGAGTGACCCTCGCCGAGTCTACACCGAGTCCGAGTCTCAGAACTATGGAACTTTTTCTACACCACTCTTCTTCAGTGTAGATTGTCAGTATGGCTGTAGGCACAAGAAAACTAGATCACCAACCTCAAATATCCTCTCCACCCTGTGCCTATCTGCATAAATTTTCTGTTGATTCTGAGCACGGTGTGGATTTTCCTTAAGTGCCTTAAGGATATCCTGGCTATCCTGCATCATCTCCCTTGCTCTAAGAACTCACTGTCATCAAATGCTAAGTCTACAAAAGACATAGCGTCATATCCATATAAAGCTCTAAAAGGAGTCATGCCTATCGACATATGATAGGTGGTGTTATAACAATGCTCCCCCAAATATAACCACCTGATCCAAGCCTTTTGCTACCCCTCAACATAATTGCGCAAATAACCCTCCACCCACTTGTTTACAATCTTCGTCTGACCATCAGTCTGTGGGTGGTAGCTAGTGCTCGGGGTCAACTCTGTACTAGCCAATCTGAATAGCTCCTGCTAGAAAACACTAAGAAATCTGCTATCCCAATCGCTGACAATATACTTCGAAAGCCCATGCAATCTAAACACCTCTCTAAAAAACAACTCTGCAACTTGAGGTGCCTTATATTCCGATGAAATAGCAAAGAAATGTGCATATTTGGTTAACCAGTCAACAACATATATGCAATCTTTGCCTTGGACTTTTGGAAGGCCAGGGATAAAGTCCATAGATATACTCTCCCACTTATGCTCGGGAATAGGCAAGGGCTGAAGTAATCCCGCTAAGAAAGTATGTTTTGACTTGTTTTGCTGACAAGTCACACACTTTCTAACATACCGCAAGACATCATCCTTGAGACCCTTCCATGAGAATCTATCCCTTATCTGCCTATAGGTCTTGAAATAACCTGGATGTCCTACAAGTGAAGTGTCATGAACAGCTCTCATAATCTTATCTTTCATTTTAGATTTAGGCACCAAAAATATCCTGTCCTTGTAGTAAATCACATCATCAACGACCTTGTACCTATCATCCTGGATCTTACCGTCCATGAGCATGCAAAAGAATTTTTGGAATACTCAACCAAAAGGTGAGCCTTCCAATTAGCTGAAATTTCTGACATAGAGCAAAGTGTGGGTCTCCTGGATAGAGCATATGCAACAACATTCCTCTTCCCTTTCATATATTCAATGTCGAAGTCATAGTCTTGGATTTTGCTAACCCACTTTTGTTGTCTTTCATTCAAATCCTTTTGCTCTAAGAAATATTTCAAGCTGTTATGATCTATTCTCACAAGAAATTTTCCACCTACCAAATACTATCTAAATTTTTCCAACGCATGCATGATGGCTAGCATCTCCTTATCATAGGTGGAGTAAAGTCTCTCAACATCACAGAGCTTCCTGCTCTCATAAGCAATAGGATGCCTGTTCTACATAAGGATCACACCTATTCCCTCATTTAAAGCATCACATTCTAAAACAAAGGTTGAGAGAAATCAGGTAATGCCAAAACAGGGCATGTGCTCATTACCTCCAATTTGTCGAATGTGCGTTGAGCATCATCTATCCACTTGAAAGCTCCCTTCTTGTTAAGATCTGTAAGAGGTGCACCCAACTGTGAAAACCCCTTAACAAACCTTCGATAGTAGCTGCGCAGGCCAAAGAATCCTCAAAGTCTTTGGCGCTGGCCAATCTGGGATGGCCTGAATTTTCCCTTGATGGACCTTCACTCCATCAGCACTGATAACATGCCCCAAGTAAAGTATCTCCGTCATGCCAAACTCATACGTGGAAGCTTTGGCGAACAAGGACTGTGCCTCCATAATACCCAATACCTCATCAAGGTGCCTTAGGTGATCCTCCCAAGTCTTGTTCAATATAAGTATGTCATCAAAGAATACTAGTAGAAACTTCCGCAGTTGCTTGTTGAAAATGTGATTCATGCAAGACTGAAAGGTAGCAGGGACCTTGGTCAAATCGAAGGGCATGACCAGAAACTCATAGTGGCCATAATGGCATCTGAAGGTTGTCTTATGTATGTCCTGCTCCCGAACTCTAATCTAATGGTACCCTAAACAAAGATCAATCTTCGACAAATACACGGCCCCATGCAATTCATCCAGTAACTCATCGATCCTAGGGATAGGGTACCTATTCTTGATGGACTTTTTATTGAGTGCACAATAGTCAATGCACATCCGCATGGTCCCATCCATCTTCTTCACCAACACAACTGAAGAAGCAAAGGGACTAGAGCTAGGCCTAATATGCCCCATATCTAACAACTCCTTGATCATCTTCTCTATCTCCTCCTTAAACCTTTTGGGGTGTCGATAAGGAGTAGTAATAACGGGCTTGCAGCCCTCCTCTAGCTCGATCACATGCTCAAACCCTCTATCTGGTGGCCTACTAGGAGGAATCTCCTCAAAGACCATACTATGTTTATCCAGTACAAACTAGATATCCACATGATAATGCCTGTCACCATGAGAAGAAGATTTAGTAGATATGAAACATTGGGTTGCCCATGCAACCTCTCCATGCCTAAACAATGTCTCCATCTTCTTCGTTGTAACAACTCTAGGTGCTCCATTTGCCATAGCACGAAGCACTACCTTCTTCCCATTCACTGTGAATTCTAATTCCATCTTCTGAAAATCCTATATATACCTGCCCAATGAATGCAACCACCGAATGCCCAACACCACATCCGTTTCACCAATACCAACAACATAGAAATCATCAGTGCCCGTGTGATTGCCCAATTAAATGCTCAACTGTGAAATCTTTTTGGTGCAGCTCATTGAGAAACCATCAACCACCATCACACTGAAACCGGGAAAATCTTCAACTTGTAATCCTCTCTTCACCACTAAGCCCTCATCTATGAAATTATGGGTTGCCCCACTGTCTACCAAGACGGTGACATGTTGTCCTTGCAAGACTCCTTTCAATCTGAAAGGGTGATATCGAGGAACACCAGAAAGTAAGGCAATAGTACCATGAGTAGTTTCACCTGTAACAGCTTCTACAAGATCAACCTATTCTTCCTCCTGCTCACTTTCTGAACTAGAATCTCTCACCTCTTCTTCAATGTCTGAAGTGATCTCAATGTAATGTACCTTACCCTTTCCAAGATATCTGTGACCCGGTTCCCAAGGTTTCTTGCAAGAAAAACACAACTTCTTTCTACACAACTCATTCTTCAACTCTTGATCCATCCTGGGTGGCATACTCTTGGGCTGGTTGAAAGATCTCTGAAATGGTTTGTTATGTTGGAAACTCTTCTTTTGGGACTGATTTTTAGTTGAAGTAGTTTCAAGGTCTAGGGCCATCTGGATAGCATCATGTAAAGTAGTAGGCTTGAAAGCCTTCACCAAACGATGCAAATTTTCAAATAAACCCTCAACAAACAGCATCACTACCCTCTTTTCTGATATATCAAGAACCATGACAACAAGCTTTTGGAACTCATTAACATAGTTATCAACATTGCCACTCTGTTTGATTTGAGCTAACTCACAGAAATAAACTTTTGCATCTTTCCTGTCAAATCTCCCCAATCAATTTCTTGCTGAATTCATCATAGGAGTGGATTAAGGCATGGTTTTGAGTGACTAAACCATGATGCCACCAATCATAAGCAACTCCGTCCAAATGCATGGTAGCAAACTTAATGGCTTCATCTTCAGACATGGGTTTAAGTGTCAAGAATGTGTCTAACTTATTTATCCAAGCACGTGCAGTGCTTCTCCCACTACCATCAAAATTAGGAAAAGCTAGCTTACCCAATGCATGTTGATACTCCTTTTGCTGTTTTCGTGGCCTTTGTTCCTGTTTTGCTCTTTTCTTGTCCTTTCTTTGATTCATGTATTGGTTTAAGGACAGCTCATCTCTAATGCGTTCAAGGAGTGTGATACTCATCATAAACAACTATCACCTCATCAACCAAGGGTGCCTCTTCCTCAGGTTCAGAAGGTTCTACCTCCTCTCTCTGCACTAAGGTTGGCTGAAATGGTCTATCGGACCCACCTGTATTTGTTCTCCCTATAATGTGGTTACCTGAATTACTGCCTTCACCTGTATTATTGTTATTCACTCTGAGGGTATCCATGTTCTGGGACATCTGTGCAATTGCTGTAATTAATTGCTGCTGTGATTGCATAAATTGTTGCATCATCTGTTGTTGTCCACAAGCAAGGTCATTCAGAATATTTTCCACACTAGGAATCTCAATCCTCCTCTCATCCCTACCTCTAGGGCTTCCACTTCCTGAACCACTTCCTGCTCTATACATGGAATCAACTTCTGTTATCGCTGTAAGTGGTTGTCTTGCAGCTAATGCTGCTGAAAAAGTATCCTCTTCTGGGTAAGGTTCAGAAATCTGAAACTGTTTTCGTTTTTGTTCTCTTTCAAAATACCTTCTAGCCTTTTCACGATCTTGCATGGATTAAATGCTGCATACAATCATTATTTTCTGAAATGCAAAACCCAACAGGCTGGCAGTATGCTAAGCTCTAATACCACTGTAAGAATCCCTGTCTAGTTTTCATTCAATACCCACAAAATTTCTGTTTTCCTCATGCAGTCATTTCGTCAAACATTTCATAGTTTACTCACAGATCTGAAATACTGAGTGTAATGGTCATATAATAGTGCATTGAGGCTTTCTTTCAACATATAACATTCATATGACAGCCAGGTCCGATGCAAATAGATAGGCAATATAACAAACAGTTTGTATGATAGGATAGGAAGATTCAAATTAAAGATTTGAATATTAAGTTGCTGTTATGAACAGAGTATGATAGTGTATCAGTCACAAACTAACTTGAAATGATAAACATACCCACAATATAATTTCGTGGCAGCAGATAAGAATGGCTGGGCGGCCAGCTAAGACATCCTTCACATCACAATATGGCATCCACCAAAGACCTCACAAACAGCTCAAGGCTCGGTGCATCCTTTAGAAGACTCTAATATCTCATAGAGTCCACGTCACCTTCAAATACAGGGCTGTGTCTCCATAAACCCTTCCTTTCTCTCTAGGTGCCACCAACTTAAACTTTTTTATGCACTCATACTCCACGCTCTCTTGTGAAGGTTGCGGCACTTTCTAAAATGCAGATATGCTTCCTTTGGCAGCTGCGTCCACATCCCAAGGACTCGGGGTCACTTTCAAAGGCATCTTCTTTGTAATATGGTCCCGGTAGGAAATAGGGAGCTGCAGCTAGGGTACTACCAGCCTTAAATCCAAACGCCAACACTAACATGGACTCCACAATCAACTCCTGGAGTTTATCTTGAACCCACAACCAAGGCACGGTGAATCTCTACAAATATCTTCGAAAGCCACAAATTTATATTTGCCTGCAAATCTTCATAAATTTGTAAATATGAAACCTTCAACACAAACTTGAATCTCCATCACTAAGCACCAGCGTGAAACCTCTGCGATTCCACCAGCAACCAGCTAGGGTAGATCTTGCTCTACCGAAACTGATTTCCCTTAGGGTTTTCATCCTAGGGTTTGCTCGAACAAGAGCTCTCAAATTTCTCCCAGAAAATTATATTCAGCTTAATACAAATGAGCTTTTGAACTTCCTTTTATATTTTCCATAGAACATTCCCGAAGGGTCCAATATTAAATTTACCTTCTTAATATTTCACTTAAGCCGAAATAAAGTGACTTTATAATATAACATGCTGAAGCCCCTTCAAAATCACTTATCAAATAGATAATAAATAAATATAAGTTGCTCATAAATTATGAGAATTAAGACAACTTAATTTATTTAATTAAATATTATTCCCTTATTCAACTCCAAATTAGCCTACGGGAATAAAATAGGCTAAATGGTCACCTTCGCTGACTAGGCTGATGAAGGGGACATTACATCACATGCCTATGGTCTAGCTTGAAGCAAGCACGTGCAACCGGTGTTGCATTATGCACGTGTGCAATGTTGCACAATTACATGCGAGCACTATGATTATAGTTGTGCGGGCAGTGTTGTGCAAGCACTCTATGTGTAAAGGTTGAGCTAATTAGACTAGCACATGAGGCTACACTCGGATCAATCTATCTTCACTTCATATAAAGCTCTATAGGTGCTTCTTTACACTCATCTTTGTTTGTCCAGCTCTCCACACTCTTCTTACCTCTCCCTCTGATCATGTTGAAAAGCCTAGCAAGGGGCATTAGGAACTCACCAACCCTCACTGATAGATTAGGAAAATGGCAAAGCAGAAAGCAAAGATGAAATGAATAGAAACTAGGTCATCACTTCCAACATTAATAAGCCTAAAACTGCCCCTCAAGCTAATGTGGCTCCCAGCTTACTACTTGCATGAAAATAAATTATTCGCATTGCTTGCATGGAGAAGGGGTACTAGAATGCTCCACCATAGTACAGGTAATCCCAAAAGGGGAAAAGTGACATACCAACCACCCCAAAGATTGAGCATTCACTTGCACCAAGAGGTTGCCAAACCACACTACACTTCTTCCATTGGAAAACTTAAAATCATGAAATCATGAGACCAAAGCTTGATTGTGCATCCACAAACATATAATGGCATCTGAACAACATTGACAACATAAGAAACTTGCACGCCAAACAAAATAATCAAATTTGAAGTTTAAGCTATAAAATCATGATCCCACATTTTATGCATTTGGGGGGTAAAAAGTAGTTAGACCTTCAAATAGATCAAGAGTATTTGATTTTTCTATCGTTGGGTTTTTTTGGATCCTATTTGCTCATCTTGGCAGTTATCTGTTGATTATTCATTCAGTACCTAGCACTCTAGTTGCTTTTTCTTGCTAGAAATCAGCCTTATATCCCTATGACTGATCAGAATTTTCACCTATAATCCATGTTCGTTTTGTGAGATTCATGATTCATTCAAAGATTAGGATATGGGACCTATCAATTTTCAAAGCCTAATTCCGTCGAGAAAATTAGATATTGTTATTTCTCCAATAGGAACTGCACTTTGTCTGCCGATCCCCAGTGTCTGTTCTGTTCTTTGGCAATTTTTTGTGAGAGTTGCTTTGCAAGCCAATCATGTATAGTACACAGGCATGGTATTTTGTTTTAAATAGTTTTTAATATTTTATGTTAATGTTCTACTGCTGATAATGATTAAATATGTCAACCTTGGGCCAATTAATTTGTGACTGGAAAATGAGCAAATGATTTTGTAATGCATGTAATTCTTCTTTGCATAGGTGAATGCTAAAGGTAAAAAAAACATTGTGGTTATTGGTTGATGGTAATAGTAGCCACTACACACCAATTAAGTGACACAGTAAAGTATTTGCAGATCCTCTCCTTAAGAGGCTTCCACCTTGAGAGCAAGTAGATCATCCCATCTAACTTTTGCAAATAGAAATGCCCCAAATATCAGGCCTTATAGATACCCAGATCAGCAAAGAAAAGTGAGATAGAATTATTGGTCCAAAAACTGTTGGAAGCTAGAGTAATTTAGGAGAGCAAAAGCCCCTGCTTGGCAACAGCACTATTTATGAAAAATAAGGATGGATCTTTTAGACTTTGTGTATTGATTTCCGAACACTCAATAGGATGAAGATAACCATTTATGAGTTCTCTATTCCATTGAATAGAATCCTAGTTCAACAAATTCGAGCCTATAGGATAAAACTAGGACAAATAATATAATTAAAATACCAATAAAATCTATCCTACTAACAAGTTGGTATATGATACTGAATCCTGAAATCATGACCTATATTTAACATTAATTTTTTTTTTTAAAGAGTGCTACAACTAAAACGCGTGAAAGAAAATCCAACCGAATTGTGGCAAATTTGTAAGGTGGAATACTAATAACAGCATCATTCAAGTTCAAATCCCTCTGACCACCAATAAGTTGGTCCATAATGTAACGAACTTAGGGCAATGATGTAGCATAATGATAAGGGAATATTCAAGCATTACCTAATTTTTAATAAGGTACATTTGAGAAATGATCCAAGTTTAATAGGGTACATTGGAGAATGACTCAATTCGATAGGGTAGATTTGAGCATAACCCAACTTCAGAATCTGACGCAAATTTAGTTTAATGAGCTACACTGAGCATGATCCACATTTTAAAATCTTAAGTCTATAATTAGTTTAATGCATGCATTTGAGCATGACCCAGATTCAGAATCTGGTCCAAGAGTGCTTTAATAGAGTACATTTGGGTAACGACCCAAATTTAAAATGTTAAAAAATGTGATCTATACAAAGCTTAATACATACATTTGAGCATAGCCGAGCTTTAAAATCTAAACCACTGTGGCTCAAACTTACTCCAAACCGAATAAGCTGGATCATAACCTCACCTAAAAAATTACCAAAGAAAAAAAGACCACGTGTGTAATTATCACTTACATTGGGCCAATCTTGCAAGCTTTTGTGAAGTTTGATGAATGCCCAATCCAATCCTGGATGCTCTCTTGTTAAACTCGGATTGCAGAGATGCCCCATGAAGACTTGTTGGGTTATAAAAGGTTTCATTCTCATGAGATAAGGTAGAGTTATAAGAAGATGATTTACTTAATCTTTCAGCTACATTATGGAATTCTGCTGTCCTATCTCGGTATGAAGATGGGGCAGCCTTTAAAAGCATGGCTAATCGACCCTAAATTATCCGCAGGCCTATCTTTGTTGTGTGCTCTGGTTTTCACTATCATTTAGTGTACTGAATTTCCACATGTTGGAAGAAAACGTTAAGTTCAATTACTAAAGCGTGGAGTTCAATTACTTCGGTTGGATTTCGGAAGTGATTAGAAGGAAAGAACAATTGTAACTGGGATGAATTTCGGGATTCGACCGTTACAGATCCCGTACATATGATGATATGCGTGTCAATTTTGTGCTTAGATAAAGCACGGTGTCCCAACAAAAAAAATTGAAAAAATTGATCACTTGTAGTGACTTCGTTCTTATGTTGAAAACGAATTTCCATGATCTTGTTGTTGAGTTGCTATATGATTTGAACATATGCTTTGATTTGAAGGTGGGTATATTATTATGGTACCATGACATGACATGGTATTCTTTCATAGTGAAATGCAAAAATTTACATTTGTCTTTTCAAGTTTCAATTAACCATTTTCTTTTATTTTTGTTATGACTATAGTTTGTAGTGTTGGTAAAAAATTCTAGTTGGCTATGAGATTTTACCTTTTATTGTCGGATTCACGTTAATTGATGCAAGTAATGAATGCACGATGACTTTAGGCCATACCTAAGATCCAATCAATTCAATGTCTCCACAGCTAAAGATCAAATCAATTTGATATTCAATAGCCAAAATCAAATAAAATGAATTATAACTTGTAAAAGTCAAATTATATTAATTTCAAGCATCTGTATAGAAAAGACATCAATTATCTATATGTCCAATCAAATTATTAAAAAGTGATCCAAACAATCTCTAAAAGATTGAATGTTCATAGTGAATAATGAAATGAAAAAAATGAGCATCATGATACACTTAATGAAGTAAAATAAAAGTCAAAAAAATATTTATGACAAACAGGGAAAAACTTTATCACAAATAGTCTACCTTCAGAAAATTAGATTTACATTGATTTGATTCCTCTTTTCAATAGTACCTCCTACACACCTAAGGCTCTTCGTCCATCGTGAATTTCTCCGTTTTAGACTGAAAATGAGGCTCTGCTTCGGTGATCGCCAAAATTGGTCCTTCTCTAACTGAAGACATTTTGCATACATGTCTATGGGGGCATTTGAAACTTCAACATCTCACAAAACATCCCATGTTGTTTAGGGCAAAGGCAAAGGTAGAGAGGATGCTTGCAAAGGTTGTGGAATTTGGCTTTATTTATTCACTTCCTCTACTGATGCTCCAACATTTGGAGGTACGAGTATTGCTATTCAAAACAACCATACATTATTTCCAAGCATCTCAAGGTTTAATCAAATTGTTCTCTTTGTTTTGCTATATTGTCTTCTTACGACCTCTCTCAATACCTAGCTAGTGTTACCTTCTCTGGGGATGTTGTAATTGTTTCAAATTCAAATATTATTGCGTCTTCAGGTCTTGAGATCTTTATTCATAAAAAATAATCAATTAAATCATTCGTTTATGAGAATTGGGAAAATAGAAAAACTTTAAAAAATATTTCTTTTTAAAAACCTTCTTTGAGAATTTTCATTTGGATTAACTGATGAATCTCCGAACATTAGAATCTCAAAATGGAAAAAAAGTTCATGCGAGTTTATGGATTTATGAGTGTCACACCTCGTTTTTAAACTAATGTATTTATTTTCATTATTTTTGAGAAGACAAATAGTTAGTCAGAGAATTTTTTTTGTTCAGTGAACGCTTTTGACCAGAGCTATGAACTAGTGAGGCCACAACATGGGGGACCTCATCCTCAAACCCCAAGCATGAACACTATGGGATTTGAACCTTGGTGGTCATCACTATAACCAAGTGACTTAACCACCCAACCATGCCCTTAACAGCTAGTCAAAGAAAATATTATGATTATAGTAATGATGGAAAATGCATTTGCTTTATATTAATTTATATACAAGGAAAATTTGTTTATGATGTTATTATTGGTCATGTGGTTAAAAGATGAAATGGACTAACTACCGTCATGTAACTAAGGTGGATGTAGGAACAATGTTGTTTTCCCTCTGATATAAGGAGAGAGAGTATCACCATGGAGAGGAAGCTAAATCGTGTGAATGCAATGATCCTTATGTCATCTGGAAACACACACACACACATATACTTAGTAGAGAGATCATGTTTATTCTTTTTAATTATGTCATCGTTAAGACGAAGGTTAAAATCCTTTTCGTCCCCTGATAGAAACATGGTGTATGCCTTTGGATGATAAATCGACGTGTGTAAATCGACTAAACATGTTTAATTTTGTTGTCAAGATCTTAGTCGACTTGTGAGAATTCTGTGTCGATAATTGTGCTTACAAATAAGCACAATTAGTGTTCGAGACTACGTAATAGCGACATCTATTAGATAAGTGTATTATTATTGTTATTATTATTATTATTATTGTCATAGTTGAGATCATGTTTGGAGAGGTAAAGAGTCTCTCTTTATTTCCTCCTTAGCATACTCCCTAGATGATTGGGGAGTGAGGGAAGGAGCACTAGCTCCATACTCCCCACTTTTTCTTACATGTTAAGTTTTGCAGGAGTGGTAGAAAGATTCTTGGGGGCGATGTAATTAATATCTACCCATAACTAGGTAAGTAGAAGAAAAAGGAGAGAAGACGGGAGAATGCAAAGAGAGAAAGCCTCGAAAGCTAGAAGAGCAAAGGAGATAACAACAAGGTGACAACGGTGAAGGCTTGGCATGTTTTATTATTCAGGTAAGTCTACTACATTCCGTAGACTATGATATCTAGTATATATCTATTTGTCGACCGACTAGATCAATAAGTATTAAAGAAGTAAAGAGTCTTTGTTAGACTGTCATTTGGCAAGTAGATTATCACTAAGAATAAGTGACTGTAGACTAATTGATTATCCTCTACAGAGGATTATTGTTTTTTGTATTATTATTATCGTAACCAAAATGAGGAATAGTTATGTTTAACTATGTATAATTAGGTATTATTTGTCATAAAGTGTATGCCTCAAGAAATGCTATACATTTCAATACCTCTGAGTAAAGAATCTCTCAGTTACGTCTTAGATATTTATATTGTTAGAAATGAAGGTGCAAACCACACAACAGAAATCTGATTCAAAACTTATTAATGTCCTCTAAATAATGTAGAATCAATGGAGATTGCAATAAAAATAAAACCAACTACATAGAAATAACATGCATTAAGAACTGAACACATAACACAGTATGTAATGTGGAGAAAACCCTTTCGGGTAAAAAACTCCACCAAGAAAAGAGGCTCCAAGTTGTATTATTTTCAAATATGAGATTAGAATACATGCACTTCATCTGTTTCTTCAGTCTTCAATCCAGCGGTGCCTGTTACTCTCAACTTTGATAAAAATGTAGTATAAATATCTTTATAAAAGGGGGTTGTCTTTTAGGGCAAGAAAACCGACATAATATCAACCGTCAGATCTGTGACCTAATGACAAACGGTCCAGATTTACAATGATAAAATATAAATAAAATGTGGTTTCGAGGGCACTGCCCCCGAACACCTACCGGGGTGCACAACTTGGACCCCTCGTCGGGCAAATGATCCCCCCGGACCCCTCGCAGGGGGGAAACTGCCTTGCGACCCTCCGTCACGGACGAATTAGCGACAGGGACTAGATATAAACATGCAGCTAAAACAAGATCACTGCTAGTAAAACCTTTCATCCCTTATGGGTGATTTACAAACAATATTAGGAGTAATTAATTACATAGGATTTACAAGTTTGATGGCACCTTAATCCTAACATTCTCCCACTTGACATCATACATTGTAAATACCCATAGGAAAACCATAAAATAATCAGGCACTAGAAGCAAGGCCCATGGCCTCTCTGCAACAAACAAATTTCTATGTGCTCATAGGCTTGGTCAAAGCATCTGCAACATTCTCTTGAGTGTCTACCTTCTTCAACTCAATCTATCCATTTGCAACCATTTCTCAAAAAAGTGATACTGTACATCAACATGCTTAGTCTGAGCATGATACATAAAATTCTTGGCCAAACAAATAACACTCTGGCTATCACAACCACTCTGAATGATCTTGCAATCAAAACCAATACCTATACACAATCTCCTCAACCAAACTACATTCTTAGACACATGGGTAGCAGTCATATACTCTGCTTCGGTGGTGGACAAAGCAACCGTGGGCGGCCTTTTGCTCATCCAACTCACTGCTCCACCAAACAAAGTAAACACATAGCCCCTAGTGGACCTTTGACTATCCAAGTCACTTGCCCAATCTACATTAATAAATCCATGTATGTATAATGTTTTGTCAGCACTGTCAGTACCAGAATAAACCAAATAGTAATCAAGAGTGCCTGCTAGATATCTAAACACCCTCTTCACATAATTCCAATGTTGTCTACCATGGTTAGACATAAATCTACTCAAAACTCCCACTGCTTGGGTAATATCTGGTCTAGAGCAAACCATTGCATACATCAAACTCCCTACAACACTAGCATATGGCACATTAGATAT
The DNA here is from genome assembly GCA_027924645.1 of Cunninghamia lanceolata. Classification (NCBI taxonomy): domain Eukaryota; kingdom Viridiplantae; phylum Streptophyta; class Pinopsida; order Cupressales; family Cupressaceae; genus Cunninghamia; species Cunninghamia lanceolata. Next base: position 431,010 of record BSBN01000429.1, on the reverse strand, counting down.
ATCTTCTAAAACATCCTCATTCTTTGGACACATCTAATGAAAGCTTAGTACCAATGGGCAAAGGAACTCTAACTAGGTTACAGTCTTGCATACTATATCTCTACAAAATGGTGTTCACATACTTACTTTGAGATAAACAAAGTTTTATGTTACCTTTATCCCTTTTGATCTCCATCGCCGAAATATACTTGGCAGCTCCAAGATCCTTCATTTTGAATGCACCTAAAAATTGGGCTTTCAACTCACTGATCATACCCTTAGTATTGTTGAAAAATAACATGTCATCAACATACAATGCAATGATTAGAATAGAATCATCAATACAATGAATGTAAACACACTGATCCTCCTCACTTCTAACAAAACCTAATTTCAACACAAATGAATCAAATTTATGGTACCACATTCTGGGGGACTATTTCAGAGCATAAAGAGACCTCTTCAATCTACAAACCCAATGTTCTTTCCCTTTTACCTCAAAACCTACAGGTTGTTGCATGTAAATCTCTTCCTCAAGATCTCCATGCAAGAATGCAGTCTTAACATCCATTTGCTTTATTTCCCAATCAAGAGCTGCAATAATTGATAAGAGAAATCTAATAGAAGTTAATTTAGCAATAGGAGAGAAAATTTCATCGAATCAACTCCCTCTCTCTGGGAGTAGCCCTTGGCTACTAGTCTAGCCTTGTACTTCTCTAATGAATCATCTGCTCCAAACTTCTTCTTGAAGACCCACTTAGACCCACTTGCAACCTATGGCCTTTCTTCCTTTAGGCAAACGAATAAGATCCCAGGTGTTACAAGAGTCTAAAGTCGTCATCTCCTCCTGCATGGCTAACTGCCAAGACTCACTATCATCTACATGAATAGCTTCCCTGTAGGATCTAGGATCATCGTTAGTACTCAATAAAACAAATACACAATAGAAATCTACTGGGCTATACTTGTCAACTGGGTTCCGTTGTCTTGTGGATCTTCTCAGAGGTGGAGTAGTAGTCTCTTTAGGTTCTTTTGCATGCTCATCTATACTAGCTTCTTTTGTCACAGCAGATTCTTCCTCATTAGAACTTTCACTCGAGTCTTCTTCTGCTTCTTCACCTCCCAATCCATCATTATGTTCTTCTTGAGGTGCATCTTCATGCCCTGATTCAAAATGCACTCTCTTCACCTTTTCTTTCTTTCCTTTGGCTATTCAGGTTCTGAAATAACATTAAGTTCCCTGAAAATAACATCTCTAGTATAGATAATCTTTCAGGTTAGAGGATTCCAAAGCATATAACCTTTTACATTATCACCATATCCAATGAAAGTACACTTTTCAAATTTTGGATCTAACTTAGTTCATTTTTCTTTAGGCACATGAACATAAGCTTCAGCCAAATACCCTTAAATGTGAAACCTGGAAGGTTTCTTACCTGTCCAAATTTCATAAGGAGTTGAAACAAGAGCCTTACACAAAGATATGTTAATCAAGTAGTTCGCAGACACAGCTTCTGCCCAAAAACATTTATTGAACTCTGATTCACTCAACATACTTCTGGCTCTTTCCATTATTGTCTGATTCATCATTTCTTCCACTCCATTTTGTTGTGGAGTATATGGAGTAGTTTTCTATCTAACAATACATGCATGCTTACTTAATTCATCAAATTCCTTAGAATAATATTCCCCTCCATTGTCAAATCTCAAAACCTTTATCTTATAATCTGATTATTTTTCAACTAAGGCTTTAAATTCCTTAAACTTAGTGAAAACTTCAGATTTGTGACACAAAATAAATCCAGGTAAACCTTGAGACATCATCAATGAAGGAAACAAAATATCTAGATTTTCCAATTGATTCAACATCCACTAGACCAAAAACATCTAAATGAATAAGTTTCAATTTATCATTGGATTTATTACTGCCTAAAGGAAATGGAGATCTATTCTATTTTCCAAAAACACAATGTTCACAAAATTTGAAACTCTCATCAAAATAGGATAAACCATCTAACATTTTTTTATTTAAAATAGTCTTTAAACCAGACTGACTTATGTGGCCCAATCTATGGTGCCACAACATACATGTATTTTCAGTATTAGCCCCAGATGCATAAGAGGCATTACAAATAGTAGTGTCTTCTAGCTTAAATAGAGTTCCCAATCTTTTACCCTTCGCTACCACCAAGTTTCATCTCACCAATCTACAGCCATGCTTATCAAATGTCACATGCATTCCCAAATCATTCAACTTTGAAATAGAAATCAAATGTCTAGCCAATCTAGGAACATGCAAAACATGAGGGAGGGTTTTAATTCTCCCATCGCTGAAACACAACATTACCTTCCCTCATCCAACAATAGGATATGTAGAGTTGTCCCCGAGGTACACATTTCCTCCATCATACTCTTCGTATGTGGAAAACCATTATTTATGCACGGTCATGTGGTATGAGCATCCTAAGTCAACCAACCAATGATCATGAGAAACAACATTACACGCAGAAAGTAAAACCTTATCACCTGCATATGAAGACTTGTTAGTAGCGGAATCCCATTATTTCTTTGGGTTTCTACATTCCTTTTTCACATGTCCTCTCTTTCTATAGTTCCAACACTTGACTCTGTTCTTCTTTCCAGGAGTCTTAGAATGGCCCTTAGACTTGTCTTTAGACCCCTTCTGATCTCTTTTTGGTCCTCTTTTCATAGACCCTCCCTTGACACTGAGAGCATCCCTTGAACTATCCAAACTTTTCTTCCTCAATTCATGTGACAGCAGAACTAAAACAAGAGCATCTAACTTCGGATTTGTGAGGTTAGCAGTGATAGCCAAAATAACATTCTCCCATGACTTAGGCAAAGAACAGAGAAGCAATATACATTTATCTTCCTCATTCACCTCAACATCTACAGATGCTAGTCGACTCAATAACAAATTAAATGAATTCAAATGCTCTGCAACCAATTCACACTCTTTCATTGTTGTTATGTCGTAAAATGTCCCCTAGGACTTTTTACCACCTAGTTTAGCTCCTAGGTCCCCTTAGTGTAATCATGCATGTTTAAAACTCATCCCGGAGCAAATTCCCCCGAAACCCATGACAAATGGGGCTTAGGGGTCCATCCTAAATGATAATCATGACTAAAAATAGCCCTCTGGAGTTGGGTACCCATTCCCTAGTCTAGACCTATTTTGCCAGGACCTAAAATTTGGATGTTAGTTTATGACCATTAAAAAGGTTTCCCTTTGTCAGCCTTTTCAATTTGAATTACGAAAGTTTAGCAGGAATGCATATATAAACATGTTTAGGACTTCATTTTACAACTAGATGGATTAAGGCAAACTTATGATCATCAAGCAAATAGCATTCAAGGCATTCATTGTGTTGTAGAGCAGTATTGTGTTGTGTTTGTGTGTGTTTGTTGCAGATTTGGGCTTCATCAACTCATTTCTTCATGGTTTGAAGGCTCTTCATCTCCATGAAGGTTTTCACCTCTAAGGTGACATCTTGGTGTGCTTCAATCAATCTATCTTATCATTTGATTTTGCCTCTGTCCACCAAGGACACACACTCCATCTAACAACGGTGTTGAAAGGCTTGAATGCCATTCCGGGGATTGACTAAGGTAAGCTCCTAAACACCACAACCCCCAACCCCTCTCTTGTGATTGTAGGTTACAAGTGTGGGATCTTGCAAAGTAAAGTTGCAGAGAAGCTGAGCAGAAGATAAAGATTCAGGATCTGAATAGAAAGCACAGAAAATCAAACCTACTTGACTAGGGCACCCACCCTGTAGTCCTCCTGACTGTCCTCTCCAAAAAATTTGAAGCAAGTTAGTATCTCCATAAGATCTCATTGTTCCAGATCTACAAAAAAAGTGGCATGTTGGCTAGGGTGCCCGCCCTAGTGTCCCCGAAGTTTCTACACTTGAAAATCTAAATCCTGGTATGTTTCTAATCTGTATTTAGTGCCTTCTTGTGTGATCATTTGTCGTATCTTGTTTGTCTATATCTGGAATCATAAAATCAAGGTTTTTAAGGCTTAATTGAACTAGAGTTTGACAAATCTATCAACTTAATCTATCTTTTCATATCATTCCTAAGTGACATCAACCTGTAGCTGAGTCCTCTCCATCTGTAGTGACTCAACTCAATTGTTGTCCTTGAGTGTTCTTGTGAAAAGAGGGTTTGATTGAATATAATTAACCACACTTCAACTCACATCTTCTTTTACACAACAATTTTCATGGAAAATAACTTACGCTTTAAATAAATCTTATTTACCATACTCTTGGCTTGGTAGATCTCACCCAGACACTTCCACAAGCTATTTGTAGATTTCTCACTCGCAACATTCAGTAGAATAGAATCTACAAGACATAGCCAGATGTACCTCGTGCCTTTTTTTCTAGTCTTTCCCGCTCATTGGGAGCAACATCATCGAGTTTCTTCGCTTTTGTAATAGCTAACCACTTATTTCTTTCTTCTAGCAAATCCTCCATTTTTAGCTTCCACAATTTGTACCTCGTGCCATTAAATTTTTCAATGTCCAACCAAGAGGTAGAAGCAACAATGGATGAAGCCATGATATCTACACAAGATCTACAAATAAACAACAACCAAATCTCCCATTGCAGCTAAAAAATCTTCACACTACCACCTAAGAATCAAAACTAGCCAGGCTCTGATACCAAATGTTATAAATGAAAGTGCAAAGCACACAACAAAAATATGATTCAAACCTTATTAATGTCCTCTAAATAATGTAGAATCAATGAAAATTGCAACAGAAATAAAACCCACTACACAAAAATAACATGCATTAAGAACTGTACACATAACACAATATATAATGTGGAGAAAACCCTTTTGGATAAAAAACTCCACCAAGAAAAGAGGCTCCAAGTTGTATTATCTTCAAATATGAGATTACAATACATGTACTTCATCTATTCTTTAGTCTTCAATGTAGCGATGCTTGTTACTCTCAACTATGATAAAAACATAGTACAAATATTCTTATAAAAGAGGGTTGTCTTATAGGACAAGAAATCTGACATAATATTGATCATCAGATCTGTGACCTAATGACAAACGATCTAGATTTACAATGATAAAATATAAATAAAATGTGGTTTTGGGGGCACTACCCCTGAACCCCCCCCGCCAGGGCGCACGACCCCCGAACCCCCCGCTGGGGGATGATCCCCCTGGACCCCTTACATGGTGGAAACCCCCGTGTGACCCTCTGTCGCGGGTGAATTAGTGGCGGGGACCAGATATAAACATGTGGCTAAAACAAGATCACTGCTGGTGAAACCTTTCATCCCTTATGGGTGATTTACAAACAATATTAGGAGTAATTAATTACATATGATTTACAAGGTTGATGGCACCTTAATCCTAACATATATCCTTCATTATTAGTGAAGCATGTTAAGCTTCATAGGGTAATAGTCAAGGAATGTGCCTAAGTCTCTTGGTATTTAACGTAGCTACTTCATATTGCAACCATAGTTTAACAGTAAGACAATGTTATTGTGAAGTCAACTGTGCTACATAATAGGCCGATTGTGTTATTGATAGGTTGACTGTGTCATATATGATAGTCCAACTGTGTGTTATATGGAAGGCCGAATGTGTTATATAATAGGCTGATTGTGCTATGTAATAGGCCGACTGTGTAACATGTAGAGGCCGACTGAGCTATATGAGAGGCTGACTATGTCTTTTCTAGAGGCCAACTGCGCCTTAAGTGTGGTTCAACTATGCCAAGAAATTTAGAGCCTGATTATGTTAAGAATAAGTCAACATTGTAGTGATCAACTGATAGATAAAAATCATGCTTGGGATGTAGAAACTTAGTCTAAGTTGATGGCAGACTTAAAAGAGACCTAAGCAAAGGTCATTGTTGTAATTAGAGTATTCTTCTCATAGCAATAGCTAATCAAGAAGAAATGGAGTGTGCTTGAAAGCTTTAAAAGCTAGTTATTGAGTCAAAATCATTGTGTAGGAGCACTTGACATTAGACCACTATTTTCAAGTATATAAAGAAGAATGAGTTGTTTTTTAGAAGCTATTCTAGAGTTATTCTAAAATATATATGTATTCTAGTTTTATAGAGGAATAATCTTTAACCCAATCTTAGGCTAAGATTAGCCACAAGATTGTTGAGAGATATACTCACTATGGCAATGAAGAGTCATGATATAGATTACTTTATTATTATGTTATCTTTTGATATACATGAGGAAGTGAATTCAATTCGTTGGTATATGAAATTATAGTTTATCTTCGACAAATTATAAGTCGAATGATTATATTCTTAGATTAAGACAGATAGAGTCTTTATTCAGAAAACCCTATGGCTTAAATGTTAGAATCTTGCATGTGTAGAATACAGATGAGCATGAGAAAAGGTAGACATGTCATTGAGTAAATGGCAGGATGTCATAGACCCATGATTGCAAGGATGCAAAGTGGGACTCAATGTATGTTATATAGTCACCTAAGGTCTCACCTTAGACTTGTCAAAATGACTAGTAGATTAAGGATTATGCTATGACTTTAAAACCAACATAGTATAAGCAAGTTGAAAAGAATTATTTAATTTATACGACATAAATTGAGAAATAAGAATGTTGTCTCCAAGTCAAGAAAAGAGTGAGTGAACATACAACTATATATTTATATGAAACTTTGGCCAAAGTAATGCAAAAGTCATTGCTTGCATTGTCGGATCATGGTGTACTAGATAGTTAAACAATCAAAATGGGTCATACATAGCTAGAGCTAGACTAGAGTTGTAAACCTGATTGTCATTAGCTAGGACACATCACTAGTTCTCAAATGGCATACAGAATTAGTTGATTATCATTAGCTATTGCCCTAGCAAAGGGAAGGGCCACTTCCAGAAGGAAGGTGTGTGGGGGACCGCCGATCTATGGTTGAGGAAAAGCACCAGGGTGATGCTCTCTCCTACAGTTGACTACCGAAGACTTGTGAACAAGAATACATTACTTATTTTGTAAACAATATTGGTAAAATTGTAAGTCATAAGAAATGCAACCATTTGTTATATGTGGAATTTTGTTAGTCGCATGTGAAGTGACCATTTTCTAAATATATGTATTGTACTTGAAATTACAAATGTAATATCTTTGATTACAAATAAACAAAAAAAAAAAGTAAGTTGTTTGCTTTAATCACATTTTAGGATATCTAATATTCCAGTTGGGATGTTACAATGAGTCAATAAAATACAAAGATACAATTGTAGGATTTAGATTTTGTGTCATTTTCTTTGATTTCATTGAAACTTTGTTTATTGTAGGTAATTCGCCTTTAGATGTGAAGTTGTGATTGATTTAGTAGAGCCGGTCTAAAAACTTCTTCTCAATCATTGTCCCCTATGGATGGGCAGGATCTACTAAAGGATTTATACAACTGCTCCTTGTTAATAGGCTAATTCGATCTTCTGAGAAAAGAAAGCTAACACTATGCTACCCTATCCCCTTCCCCACCAATCTCACCCTCAAGTCGTGGTACCTAGAGCAAATCTATTATAAAAATAAGGGAAGCTGCCATGTGGGATCTTTGGCAACAAGAATACAATCTTTGATTTCTAAAATACGTTGTTAAATGTAATGCCATGAACAGATCTAGCTACCAAGGGATTAATAGGCCCAAATGCAAACACCCAGATTAGAGACGCTAGAAAAACATTCTCAACCTCACTAGATAAATTCAATACATAAATTTAATGTTTTTCACATCATATCTTGATCCATCAACTAAATGTCCATAATGCCACTCTAGGCCCCATTCATTGAGAAAATATCCTACTAACAACAAGAGCTTAAAAAAGGGGAAAAAGAAATCAAGATAATGCAATCCAAGAACAAATCACTTACACCAACTTCTCCCTCATGGCAAATTAGAATGCGATCATTCTTATTATGAGATCCCGTGACCATGCCAACGTTGGCCTCCATTGTTGGCATGGCTGAAATTTCTCGTAGTCAAACTACCACTACCACTACTACTTCAACCAAATCTCAGAACCACATTTTTCATGAGTTCTAGCTCTTGGATATGTGAGATCTATGACTCCACATTACACCCAATAAACACATCTGTACCAAAAGCAACAAGCTCAAAATCTTATAAAATTCAAACAAATTTTTAGCCCCAAAAAAGTGGTTAAGTCAAATACTAGGATTATTATTCTACTTACATTTTTTTTTTTCAAATTACTTTATAGTCAGTCATTAAATATAAACGAGAAAAAATATATTAAAAAATATTTATTTTTATGTGTAAAAAATATCTAGAATAAGAAAAATGTTTGACTCCAAACCATTACAACAATTTTATATCTCTCTGTCTACTGTCATACATTATTAATGTTTACGACTAATAATTTCCTTATCTCAAATAGTTATATTTGTTTCTATGATAATTACAATTCAAAGTTCATTTATATGTTCTTTGCAATATCTTCGTAGTAATGTTGATATTTGCTCTTGTTGTCCTCAAAATCAGCTACGCTTGTTTTGTAAACGACCCCACGAAACTTGTCCGTTTCGTGAATCTACACTCTAAGATCGCAAATCAAGAAAAGATTTCCTTGGTCTTGTGCAAAGTCCTTTGACATTCTAAAATCATCTGCGACATTCCCTTGAATTGATTTCTTGATATTCGCGAGAATCGTTTAAGTCGTAAACTGGTTGAGAGGTCAAGTTTTAGTCATTTTTCAAGTGTTAGAGAATTTTTTGATTTTTAACATGTAAAGGCGGTTATTTTAGCCGCCCTTACATGTTCAAGTTTGAACACATGTAAAAGCGGTTATAAACACCGCTGTTGCAATATTTAAAAGTTTGTCTAATAATATGTAAAAGTGGTTATAAACACCGCTATTACATATTCGAATTTTTGTTTTGTTTTGCCTTTCGGTCAAATCCCCCGCTGTCGCATAAGTCGAAACTACCTAACTTGCCGGAGCGGTCGAAACGCCCACCCATTCAAGATCTTCAAATCTTTCGACTGGAGTGCCATTAATGGCCACTCGTACCAGGCTTTTAAAACTCGATCTCAAACCTTTTAAATGCATTTTTCGCTCCCAATATTGTCATTTCTTATGCTGAAGCTATTTAGTTGACTCGCCGACGTCCTCCTCGATCGCTTGATCGTATACTTCCGAGTTTGTGACGGATCTCGCGCCGTAGGTTGGACCTAGGGTTTCAAGTGTTAACAGGTAAGTTTCTTTTGTTTTTACCGTTGTTACTCGTTAAACTCCTTGTTAGTTTATAAGGTTTTTTGTTAGTTTTTATGTGTTTTTAAGTTTCATTTCGGATTAGGGTTTTTAGTGTTCTCATTTTGGAGACTTTTGTCTCTCGTTAGTCGAACCCTCACCAATTCTACCAACCCTCCTGTTGAATGTAGAAGCGACCAAGTTTGCCGCTGGATCCTCCCGAAACTACCTACGTGCCTATACTCGTGCGGAAACACCGAACTAAAACTAGAAAATATGCTTCGACGGAGATTTCCGCCGCTCACGCTGTTTGGTAAAACTTGCTACCTGCAATAGCGGCCGTTTCCGCCACCCCTACATCAAACAATAAACCCTTGAAGTTTCCAACATGTAACATCGGTGTTTCCATCTGCCTTAACACCAAAACCCGAAATCTCTTCTAACTTGCGAAAGCGGTAGAAAACCCCGCCCTAGCATTTGAAGTTCCGAACTCCCCATTGGATGCAAGAGCGGTCAATTTGACCGCATGTGCATGTTAAACAAATCGCCCCAACTTGCGAGAGTGGCTAAATTCTCCGCCTAAGCATATTTTCGCCAAAGTAGCATGTAGAAGCGGCCGTTTTGACCGCTCTAACATGTTAAATATCAAATTTTCCAAAGAGCATGTAGAGGCGGCTGTTTTCACCACTTTTACACCTATGAATTTTTCCAACTTGCAAGAGCGGTCAATACACCCGCCCAAGCATATTTCCATGATTTTTCCCAAACACTGGAAAATTCACTTTTCAAAGCCGAAAGCCCGCTTTCACCCTTGCCTTGATTTGCACACTCAAGCCCTTTTAACGCATGCTTTCCCATCCATGATCGTCAAGACGCAGTTGACCCAGTTTATCCAATTTTCCCCCTAACTGCAAGATCATGGCCTTTTGCAGTTCTCAGTCAGCGTTCGTAGTGGTGTTCGAGTTCACAATTTTCTCCAAGGCTCATGTCAAAATCATCTCCTTCAAAGTCCAGAGCCATGAAGTACAAATATCAGGGTGTCTTTCCGGTAACGGCAGTTCAGTCGAATGTCGATGAAATCAGAGACACTGAGATTGGACACGTGGATATGGTTGAGTTCATAGATAGAACTAAACAAGCAAACCCCTCCCGGCATATGTAGAAAATCATTGACAGCAATATCCATTTGGTAGCATTCTTTCCTGTCAGTGCTCATAATCCAAAATTTGTTCTACAAGTGGCTAACCACTACAATAGGGACACTAGAGCCGTGACAGACTCATAGGGGAATGTTATCATGAGATTGGATGCAAAGTTTGTGGACAAAATCTTCATGTGTCCACCACTTGAAAATGTTGGGCAAATTGATTTTGCTCAAGGTCAGCAAGATTATGACAATGATTTGGAATCTTCTAGGAGGCACATAAACAGCAAATGGCTAAAGATTCCTAGGGCAACTTTGACCAGATGGCCAAAAGACCTTCACAGGAGTGATTTTGTGGAAGAAGTGTGTGATCTGATTACTTTGTTGAGTCGCATCAGAGGACTTCCTTCTGCCTCCAAATTCCAAGAATGGATGTACACTTACATCAAGGTGATTCTACGAGGAAATCAGAAGATATTCTGGGGTGAACAGATCAGTAATGCTTTGCACAAGCAACTGGTAAGGGTCAACACTACTTTCAAATTTTACATGACCTCTTACCTTGTCTACGCTGCTGCAAGTATGAGGAACTTTCCAGGTTTGACCCAGGTAGGGGACAAGAGATTGGTCCCAGTATATGAATACTACCCCCAAATCACTCTGAAGGGGTCGATTCACCATTTCAGAAGAGTCAATGATGCATTCTTCTCAGTTTTCATGTGCTTGTGGGATGGTACACTAGTTCAGAGAAGAGTTTCAGATGAGGCATGGCAAGTTGTAAATTCTTTTGGTTGTTTGTTCCTTCAATTCCCCACCTTCACGTATCTTCGGGTGGGATACTATCCTGGTTACCCTTACATGCTGCCACGGTATCCCAGTGATCGCATTGTTCTTATGGAGCTTTGCAGACAACTGATTATGGTTCATAACAAACAGATGGAGCTCAAGAAGTCAGGAATAAAGTTTCCTATTGAAATTGGGAGGTATTCAGTTCAGTCTGCCAACAAAGCTAAGATAATTGACTCCGAGTTGCAGTTAGTCACCATGAAGACCTACAAGAAGAGAAATCATTTCGACTTCAGAAGAGTCCAAGACAAGATCAAGAGGAAGTTGAATTTTCATGAGCCAATGGTGGAAGACATATGGGAAGATCTCAGGACCCAGAATGAGATCAGAAAACTGGATTTCTGTAGGCTTCATCTGAGCCAAATTGAAGAACTGGGACTGGCTGATATTCTAGAAGGAATGGAAGATGATGGAGATGTCCTAGATCATGAATATGAGTCAAAGAATGTGGAAGCTTCACCTCTCCCAGAGGTGAAATGGTCAGTCAAGGAAGAGATATCCATCAGGAAAAGATTCCAACCTATATTAGCAAACACCAACTTGTGGTTGGAAGGTAAAGGGATCAAGTTGAAAGAGTTCCTTACAGGATCCGAAGAGGGGACACAGGAGCAAACAGGTAAGAAGGTTGAGAACCGAACCAAGAACAAGAGTGATACCCCTTCTTCCTCCAAGGTACACAAACCAAAGATCAAATTCGTATCCAAGGGAGGAAAGAAGAAGGAAACCACAGAGGTTTCAGATGCCACTAAGTCAGATGTTGAAGACATCAATGATGACCATATGGAAATTGAGGATGTTGAGACTGAAGAACAAAATGTTCAAAAGTCTAAAGATAAGGTATCTGATGAAGCTGAACAAGGTGAAGATGAAGGTACAGAGGTAGAATGACTTGATAGTTCTCCGCAGACTCCTGTGAAAGACCTTCCTTCTGATACACAAGCTCTTACACCCCCTCCTCATGTTTCATTTTCTGATAGTTTGCCAGTGATTTCTAATGTTCCTCTTTCTCCCATTCTTGTTGTTTCTTTTGACAATACTCCTCAATCCATGAGGGCTAGTCTTGGGACCATTTTTGATTCTTCTGGTTCCATTCCAAGTTTATCTTCCCCTTCTTTTGATATCGGAGAACAGACTGTTTTGGAGAACCTTCTTGATGCTTCACAAAAGGTGATTGATACAGGTGTTGTGTTCACCAACACAAGTCCAATTGTCACCATCACGAGTGTAGGCACGGAGCCAACCAAGCAAGTAGTGGATCCCCCTCCAGCTGTCGATGCATCAATACTTCCTCCATGGCTATCTGCCTACACTCCAAAGAGGAAGAAACAAGCTATCTCACCTGATGAGATTGACATTGAAAAGCTATTGCCCGTGAAAGCTAAGAATCAAAAGAAGAAGCCTAAGACTGTTTCCAGGCTAGTCACTGAAAAAGGAATCAGATATGCCGAAATTGCCAAACCTCCTGAAGATGCCACAGTTGATACTTTTGACGTGAACAGTTATGTCATTTCAAGGGTTGAACTTGGTAAAGTGACTCATGAAGGGGTCAAAGCAGATTTCCAAACCACGACCACTACTCTACTGGAAAAGTATGATGAAGCTAAAAGGGAAAAAGAGCAATACAAAGCAAAAGCAGAACAACTGGCTGCTGTCCTTCAGAAAATAGTAAAGTCATCAGAGATAGTGGAACCAATGGCAGTGACAGTGGAAGATCCATTGATACAGAAGGTTGAAAAAGCCCAAGCTAGAGGCAAAATAGTGGGAGATGTAGTGGAGCGGTTGTTGGCCCAAGGACGAGTTCTGTTGAAAACCGCTGCGGAAAGAAAGGAGAAAATGGACAAGGCCAAAGCTGAGCTGGATAATCTGGTGGATCTACTTTCGCAGGAGCTGCAAGATCAAGAAGAGAGTCTAGAAGAGTGGATAGATATGAAGAAGATCAAGATAAAGAATTTGATCACCATAGGGGTCGTCACCAACAGGGAATCATATCTCAAGACCAAAGAGACTCTAGCTCATCGTATTTTCATAATAAAGAGTCTACTTGAAGATCTGTGTCAAGCTCGAGAAGCCAGCGAAGATAGTGATGTCACACTCCTACATCAGCTGGAAGAACTTCCTTGCACCTTGACAAGGGAAGATCATAGCTTCCTCACGGCACAGGAAATGATAAATTCTTTTGAAGAAATGGTACAAAAGAAATCTGAAGAGGAAGCTCCCTCTGTGCTCTCAATGGACAACCTGTATGATCAACATTCGACTCTGGAGAACCTAAAGGATAATTTAGAAAAGCATGAAAAGGCAATAAAGGCAGTGAAAGATTCAATCCTCCGAGCTTGCACCATCTCTGAAAACACAGCAAAACCAGATGCATGCGAGATGTCAGTTGTTCAAACCATGTATCAGAACTTCTTAAGGAACAAGGATGGAGGAAGCTAATGCCTTAGCTTATTTTTCTTAGTTTTTATGTAAATGGAATTTTGTTTTGGACATCTACACATGTAATTTTCCAAAATGTAATTACATGTGAGACAAGAGAAGTCATAAGTCAAATAGGACTCTCTTGTTGAATAAGTCAAATTAGTTATAGATTTCCTAGATTTTCTCAAGGTCTTTCCTTATAAATAAAGGGGACCTCTTTTGTAAATACTATCTTTTGTCTATTGCAAGAAAACTCTGGCGAATTGAGAATCAAATCAAGACTTTGTGCTTTTTGTGAAAATCAATATTCAAATATTTATCAATACAAGAAAGCAAGTTCAATTCCAATCTTTGTCTTGGGATTATTTGTGTTGTGATAGTTTTGTTCTTACGTCTTGCTATCAGAATCTTATTTGATAATAATTGAAGTGTGGAGTTTATTACAAGTGATTGAAGAGCGCTCTTAATTTGATTCTGGTAAACTTTCTGTTATCAAATCAGTTGTGGGTTATATGTTCATGTTTGTGAGAATACAATAGTTTGGAGACTTTGTGCTGCAAGCTGTTCTATTTGATTCACTTTTATCATCTTGAAGAGGAGTGAAGACTTTGGGCTGCATTCTACTTCAAATAGTTCTGTTTACAAGTAATCAGTGAGGTAATAGAAAACTTTGCGTTTCTGTGATTTTGTGATAATTTATAAGTTTTATATCAAAAGTTTGAAATATATAAATCTATTCTGAAAAAAGAGAATGAGATGAGATGAAACCACCACCAACATAGTTTTTAGTGTACATAAATTTGATAAGTTGTTTGATTTGCAAAAGTTAAATAATTAGAGGGAACCTCCCCTTGCTGAGAGGAGAGACTTTGTCTCATCATAGCTGTGGCTGATATACCCATTTTGCCGTTAGCGAGTTAACGATAAAATATTCACCCAACAGCTCTTTATCTTATTGATTGTACTTGTTCATTTGTAATTGACATTTAGAATAGATGGTATGATGGCTCACCCTCTTTACAATGACACTTTGTTGTGGAGCTTTGTCATTTTACTAATTGACATACTCATATTACTTGTAGCTATCTATTGCATTGATAATACTGGTCATTTTATGATATTTACTATCTGCATCTTACTCATCTTATTGTATTGCTCCACATTTCATTAGCATTGCATTGTGTTGGCAAGAGACACTGCTACGCATGACAGATGTTGACATTGTGTTGGGTGAATATTTTGTCGTTAACTCGCTAACGGCAAAATGGGTATATCAGCCACAGCTATGATGAGACAAAGTCTCTCCTCTCAGCAAGTGGAGGTTCCCTCTAATTACTTAACTTTTGCAAATCAAACAACTTATCAAATTTATGTACACTAAGAACTATGTTTGTGGTGGTTCCATCTCATCTCATTCTCTTTTTTCAGAATAGATGTTTATATTTCAAACTCTTGATATAAGACTTATAAATTATCACAAAATCACAGAAACACAAAGTTTTCTGTTACCTCACTTACTACTTGTAAACGGAACTATTTGAAGTAGAATGCAGCCCAAAGTCTTCACTCCTCTTCAAGATGATAAAAGTAAATCGAATATAACAACTTGCAGCACAAAGTCTCCAAACTATTGTATTCTCACAAACATGAACATATAACCCACAACTGATTTGGTAACACAAAGTTTATCAGAATCAAATTAAGTGCGCTCTTCAATCACTTGAAACAAACTCCACATTTCAATTATTATCAAGTAAGATTATGATAGCAAGACATAAGAACAAAACTATCACAACACAAATAATCCCAAGACAAAGATTGGAATTGAACTTGCTTTCTTGTATTGATAAGTATTTGAATATTGATTTTCACAAAAAGCACAAAGTCTTGATTTGCTTCTCAATTCGCCAGAGTTTTCTTGCAATAGACAAAAGACAATATTTACAAAAGAGGTCCCCTTTATTTATAGGGAAAGACCTTGAGAAAATCTAGGAAATCTACAACTACTTTGACTTATTCAACAAGAGAGTCCTATTTGACTTATGACTTCTCTTGTTGCACATGTAATTACATTTTGGAAAATTACATGTGTAGATGTCCAAAACAAAATTCCATTTACATAATATCTAAGAGAAACAAGCTAAGGCACTAGCTTCCTCCATCCTTTTTCCTCAAGAAATTCTGGTACATGGTTTGAACAACTGACATCTCGCATGCATCTGGGTTTGCTGTGTTTTCAGAGATGGTGCGAGCTTGAAGAATTGAATCTTTCACCACTTTTACTACCTTTTCATGCTTGTCTAGATTATCCTTCAGATTCTCCAGAGTCGAATGTTGATCATACAGGTTGTCCATTGAGAGCATTGAGGGAGCTTCCTCTTCAAATTTCTTTTGTACCATTTCTTCAAAAGAACTTATCATTTCCTGTGCTGTGAGGAAACTATGATCTTCCCTTGTCAAAGTGCAAGGGAGTTCTTCTAGCCGATGTAGGAGTGTGACATCACTATCTTCGCTGGCTTCTCAAGCTTGACACAGATCTTCAAGTAGACTCTTTATTATGAAAATGCGATGAGCTAGAGTCTCTTTGGTCTTGAGGTATGATTCCCTGTTGGTGACGACCCCAATGATGATCAGATTCTTTATCTTGATCTTCTTCATATCTGTCCACTCTTCTAGGCTCTCTTCTTGATCTTGCAGCTCTTGTGAAAGTAGATCTACCAGATTATCTAGCTTAGCTTTAGCTTTGTCCATTTTCTCCTTTCTTTCCACAGCAGTTTTCAACAGAACTCGTCCTTGGGCCAACAACCGCTCCACTACATCCCCCACTATTTTGCCTCTAGCTTGGGCTTTTTCAACCTTCTGTATCAGAGGATCTTCTACTGTTACTGCCATTGGTTCTACTATCTCTGATGACTTTACTATTTTCTGAAGGACAGCAGCTAGTTATTCTGCTTTTGCTTTGTATTGCTCCTTTTCCCTCTTGGCTTCATCGTACTTTTCAAGTAGAGTAGTGGCAGTGGTCTGGAAATCTGCTTTGACACCCTCATGAGTCACTTTACCAAGCTTAACCCTTGAGATGACATAACTGCTCATGTCAAAAGTATCAACCGTGGCATCCTCAGGGGGTTTGGCAATTTCAGCATATCTGATTCCCTTTTCAATGACCAGCCTAGAAACAGTCTTAGGCTTTTTCTTTTGGTTCTTAGCTTTCACGGGCAACAACTTTTCAATGTCAATCTCATCAGGTGAGATAGCTTGTTTCTTCCTCTTTGGAGTGTAGGCAGATAGCCATGGAGGAAGTGTAGATGCATCAACAGCTGGAGGATGATCCACTACTTGCTTGGTTGGCTCCATGATTGTACCCGTGATGGTGACAATTGGACTTGTGTTGGTAAACACAACACCTGTATCAACAACCTTTTGTGAAGCATCAAGAAGGTTCTCCAAAACAGTTTGTTCCCTGATATCAAAAGAAGGGGAAGATAAGCTTGGAATTGAACCAGAAGAATAAAAAATGGTTCCAAGACTAGCCCTCATGGATTGAGGAGTATTGTCAGAAGAAACAACAAAAATGGGAGAAAGAGGAACATTTGAAATTACTGGCAAACCATCAGAAAATGGAACATGAGGAGGAGGTGTAAGAACTTGTGTCTTGGAAGGAAGGTCTTTCACCGGAGTCTGCGAGGAACCATCAAGTCGCTCTACCTCTGTATCTTCATCTTCACCTTGTTCAGCTTCATCAAATACCTTTGTTTTAGACCTTTAAACATTTTGTTCTTCAGTCTCAACATCTGCAATTTCCATCTGGTCATC
This sequence comes from Cunninghamia lanceolata, assembly GCA_027924645.1. NCBI lineage: Eukaryota > Viridiplantae > Streptophyta > Pinopsida > Cupressales > Cupressaceae > Cunninghamia > Cunninghamia lanceolata. The sequence goes on along the minus strand of BSBN01000429.1, from coordinate 413,554 downwards.
ATTGATGTCTTCAACATCTGACTTAGTGGCATCAGAAGCCTCTGTGGTTTCTTTCTTCTTTCCTCCCTTGGATACAAATTTGATCTTTGGTTTGTGTACCTTGGAGGAAGAAGGGGTGTCACTCTTGTTCTTGGTTTGGTTCTCTACCTTTTTACCTGTTTGCTCCTGTGTTCCCTCTTCGGACCCTATAAGGAACTCTTTCAATTTGATCCCTTTACTTTCCAACCACAAGTTGGTGTTTGCCAATATAGGTTGGAATCTTTTCCTGATGGATGTCTCCTCCTTGACTGACCATTTCACCTTTGGGAGAGGTGAAGCCTCAACATTCTTTGACTCATATTCATGATCTAGGACATCTCCATCATCCTCCATTCCATCTGGAATATCAGCTAGTCCTAGTTCTTCAATTTGGCTTAAATGAAGCCTGCAGAAATCCAATTTTCTGATCTCATTTTGGGTCTTGAGATCTACCCATATGTCTTCGACCATTGGCTCATGAGAATTTGACTTCCTCTTGATTTTATCTTGAACCCTTCTGAAGTCAAAATGATTTCTTTTCTTGTAGGTCTTCATGGTGACCAACTGCAATTCAGAGTCAATTATCTTTGCTTTGTTGGCAGATTGAACTGAATACCTCCCAATTTCAATGGGAAACTTTATCCCTAACTTCTTAAGCTCCATCTGTTTGTTGTGTACCACAATCAGTTGTCTGCAAAGCTCCATAAGAACAATGCGATCACTGGGATACCGTGGCAGCATGTAAGGGTAACCAGGATAGTATCCTACCTGAAGATAAGTGAAAGTGGGAAATTGCAGGAACAAACAACCAAAAGAATTTATAACCTGCCATGCTTCATCAGAAACTCTTTTTTGAACCAGTTCACCATCCCATAAGCACATGAAAACTGAGAAGAACGCATCATTGACTCTTCTGAAATGATGAATCGACCCCTTCAAAGTGATTTGGGGGTAGTATTCATACACTGGGACCAACCTCTTGTCCCCCACTTGGGTTAAACCTGGAAAGTTCCTCATGCTTGCAGCAGCGTAGACAAGGTAAGAGGTCATGTAAAATTTGAAGGTAGTATTGATTCTTACCAGTTGCTCGTGCAGAGCATTGCTGATCTGTTTACCCCAGAATATCTTCTGGTTACCCCATAGAATCACCTTGATGTAAGTGTACATCCAGTCCTGGAATTTGGAAGCAGAAGGGAGTCCTCTGATGCGACTCAACAGAGTAATCAAATCACACACTTCCTCCACAAAATCACTCCTGTGAAGGTCTTTTGGCCATCTGGTCAAAGTTGCCCTAGGAATCTTCAACCATTTGCTGTTTATGTGCCTTCTAGCAGATTCCAAGTCATTGTCATAGTCTTGTTGACCCTGAGCAAAATCAATCTGCCCGACATTTTCAATTGGCAGACACATGAAGATTTTGTCCATGAATTCTGCATCCAATCTCATGATAACATTCCCCTGTGAGTCCGTCACGGCTCTAGTGTCTCTATTGTAGTGGTTGGCCACTTGTAGAACAAATTCAGGATTATGTGCACTGACCGGAAATGATGCAACCAAATGAATACTGCTATCAATGATTTTCTGCATATGCCGGGAGGGATTTGCTTGTTTAGTTCTATCTATGAATTCAGCCATATCCACGTGCCCAATTTCAGTGTCTTTGATTTCATCAACATTCGACTGAACTGCTGTTACCGGAAAGACACCCTGGTACTTGTACTTCATGGCTCTGGACTTTGACGGAGATGATTCTGACATGAGCCCTAGAGAGAACTGTGAACTTGAACACCACGAATGTTGATTGAAAACTGCAAAAGGCCATGATCTCGCAGTTAGGGGAAAAATTGGATAAACTGGGTCAACTGCGATTTGATGATCATGGACGGGAAAGCATGCGTTTAAAGGGCTTGAGTGTGCAAATCAAGGCGAAGGCGAAAGCGGGCTTTTGGTTTTGAAAAGTGAATTTTCCAGTGTTAGGAAAAATCAAGAAAATGTGTTTGAGCGGGTGATTTAGCCACCATTGCAAGTTGGAAGGATCTCTAGGTGTAAAAGCGATGAAAAACACCGCTTCTACATGTGTTTTGAAAGTTTTTGGTTTGACATGTTCGAGCGGTCAAAACGACCGCTATTGCATATAACCTAGTGAAAATCTCAAGTGCTCGGGCGGGAATTTGGCCGCTCAGGCAGGGGAAGTGATTTTGAGTTTCGGTGTAGGGGCGGTTGAAAACGCCACTTGAGCATTTGGGATTATTGATTAACATGTAAAAGCGGGTGAAAGGACTGCTACTGTAGGTAGCTCCGTGACATGCCAACAGATGTTCGAACGGTATAAAACACCGCTCATGCGGGTAAATATAACTTCAAGGGTTTTGGTGCAGAGGCGGCGGAATTGACTACAATTGCAGATAATGGGAATTGTGAGGTTTGGGAAGATCTAGCGGTGAATTTTGGCCATTATTGCACATTTTGAAAGCAAGGTTGCTACGCGGTGAAGGTCTAACTGACGAAAGACACATCGTTTTCAAAACGAAAAACCCTAATGACAATCTAAAACACTCTGGACACGAATCACAAAACAATAGAAGAATAAAAACCTAAAAAACTTTATAAACTAACAATACAAATAATCAATGAGTAAAAATGGGGAAGAGAAACAAAAGAAACTTACCCGTAAAAACTTGAAACCCTAGGTTCAATCTGCAACACGAGAATCGTTACAACTCGGGAGCGTGTGATCAAACAGTCGAAGAGAATGTTAGCGGATCAATTAAAAGGTTTTAGTATAAAAAATGACAAGCAACGATAACACATTTAAAAGGTTGAAATTGAAGTTTAAATGCATGGCACGAGTGGCCATTAATGGCACTCGACACCAAAATCCCGAAGATCTTGCTCGAGCGGCGGTTTCGGCCGCTATGACACTACAACCAACAAATATGTAAGGGTGGTGGAAAATGCCGTCGTTGCATATTCTGACGGAAAACATATGTGATGGCGGTAAATTTAGCGGCTCCTGCACATCAAACTTAAAAACGATGCAATAGCGGCGAAAAATGCTGTCATTGCATCAAACAAGAACAAGTCTAAAAATAATAATATGTAGGAGCGGCATTTTTCACCGCTCTTGCATATCAAGAGTCAGAAAAAATTACTAACTCCTAAAAATAACCAAAATGACATTTTTACTAGTTTACAACTTTAAATGATCCTCGCGAAAATTGAGAAATTAGTTCAATGGAATATCGCAGACGAGTTTAAAATGTCAAATGACCTTGCACGAGAACAAGGAAATCTTTTCTCGATTTGCAATCTTAGAGTGTAGATTCACGAAACGGACATTGTTTTAATTGCAATAAATTTCGTCATAGAGCTACTCAGTGCATAAGCAGAGTAAATCAAAATGGTCCATCCTTCTCTGGTCAATGCTTCAAGTGTAAGAGGTATGGTCATAGATCAAATGAATGCAGAAATATGATAATGAATAACTCTAGAGAAAATGGCAACTCTTTCAATGGTTACTGCTTTACTTGCAATGGATATGGACACATGGCTAACCAGTGTAGATCAAGAGGAAATCAAGTATACAAGCAAAGAAATATTATTTGCTTTAATTGCAATAAATTTGGTCATATTGCAAGATTCTGCAAAAGCAGGATTAATGAAAGAAGGGGTCCAGTAAACAGAAAACGGGATGAGCAGAGATAAGACAAAGGCAAAGAAAAAATTGATGTGAATGAGATCTAGAATGAAATGAGCAAGACATGAGTCAAGAAAACAATTGTGAACAATAGTAATGGGTCAGCACCAGAATCCGATGCTGATGATTCCTCTGGAAATTAAATTAGGAGCTCTAGCTCAAGGGGAGCTACATTGAAAATTAAATTTCCCCAGCCAATCTGGATATGGCACAATGAGAGAAGATATTTTGAATTGTTTCAGAAACTTTGGAAGGATTTCTGAAAGAGAAGATGTAGATATGAAAATTCACGGAGTGATTCATGAAGAACTGTTCAAAAACATAGTAACCGAATGAAGTTAGGGCAATGCATTTATTACAATGCCAAATTGGGTTTTGCGAAGGATAAAAGGTCACTTGGTCATGCATTTGAATCACTTTGCATTCAAAGGAAACAAGAAGAAGTGCATTTGAGCTGTAAATCTAGAAATTGAAGCACGAAGAGTGAATTCAATCGACAGTTGATCAACCCTAACCCCGCAGAAGAAAAAGGTACTTCTTTGTAAAGCCTTGAATTTGAAATCTGTTGAGATGGCTACACCTCTAGTTGTTGATGTAACTGAAAGGCCCTGACCAATATTTAAGAAGCATCCATACAAATCAGTTGAAGTTGAACTATTAGGTGCATTTTCTGGAGTTCCATATGGCGTACTGCATGTTGAGGATATTAGGGCATACATCCACTGTAGCATTGATGAATTTGGAAACCTGAAACTCTTGGATTTGTTTAACAACTTCCTAAGGGATGATAGCTATAAGTTGAAACCAGAATATAAAGCCTTAGAAAGCAAACATTTTTTGCAAGTCATTAGATTTCTGACATTTGATGAGCATGAATGGGTTCGATATATCTTGATCTGAATACATGATGAGTTCATATGGCTAGTGAAACCATTTAAGATTACAAAGGATGTTATCAAGATTGTAATTGGGTTAAATTCAACTGGTGGATTACCCATGCTGAAAGCCGTGAAAAACCAAACAGCGATTGATGCTACTGGTGCCAAGTTTGACAAAAGGGCAATGACCATCAATGATATTATAGAACCAGATGTTAAATTTGCCTCTATGGTGATTAGGTACAAGATTTACCGCTCTAGCAGGGAAAATTCTATCTCTGAAACTGCAATATATGCAGCCTATCAAATGTTGAAGGAGAATGCTAATTATGACCTATGTGAACTGCTACAAAATTAGTTGATTGAAAATCTAAGCAAAATAAAGAAAGATAAGAAAAATACCTTCAAGTATGGTTCCTTGATTATATGTCTGTTCTTCTATTTTATGAATGAAGTGCCTAGAGTTCAAGGTGTGCACTGGACAAATGACAGGCCAGTTGCATGGCAAATAAAAGATCATCTACTCAACCTTGGTGATTCCCAAGCTCAAAAGAAAGTCATTTGGGGTTACTTCAAAAACTTTCAAAGTATGATGCATGCAAGAGAGAGAATCCCTAAGTCAGTTGTGGAGAAATATGAGAATGAAATATGCTTTATGGTTGACACTGATCAGTGCCTGATAAAATATGCTGTGGAACCTAGAACCATATGGATTATGCCAATGGGCTATGAAGTTGATGAGAAAGTTTTGGAAATGTATGCTCAACATCTCTTGAGCAAATCAAAAGACACATCTGTGGAAAGGTTTAGAACATACAAGGAGCTAAGTCTAAAATTGCATGTGGAGCTTAGACAACCAGAAACCAAAAGGAAAGTGTAGAAGCAAGTTGAAAAGTATGCTGAGAGCATTGGACTAACCAAGGAAGCAGTGAAGCAAAACAAAGAAAGAATTGAAAAAGATGAAAAGGAAAGGTAGGAAAAGAAACAAGAAGATGCTTCAATGGAACCATACTCTACTTCAAGGACTACTAGAAGCTCTGTTGTTACTTCTGTTCCCCCTAAACCTACAAAACTAGAAGACAGACCAACTAGTGAAGGAAGTAAGAGAAATAAAATAAAGGCTACAAGAACATATGTGAGAACAAAAGATGATGAAGAGATGGAGACCGATGAAGAAGTTAAAGAGATAAGACCCAAGAAAGCCAAGACTTCAAAGGCTTCTGAGAACCAGCCTTCCAGAAGCAAAAAGGCAAGTAAAAAGCAATAAATTGGTAAGGTTGCTATGATAGTTGATGAAATTGTAAAAACAATTACTGTTCATGGAAATCTAAAGCCTATCAAAGTTTATTATGATAATTTTGATCAAGCAAATAAGAAAATTTTGGAAGATGCCACCATCATATACTTGAATAAAGTCAATAGAGCTCTACTGGAAATTTTACAAGAACTTCCTAAAAGTTTAAGGAAAATACTGGAAATGAGGAAGGAAGCAGCCAAGGCTAAAGATCTAGAACTCAAAGAATATGTCCTCTCCACCCTATGTCTAGTAATGACCAGAAGGGAAGCAGATAAAATCCTCAAGGGAGTTAAGGAGAAATTCAGAAGCAAGATCTAGATGAATAAGCTAATGCTTGGTGAAACTAAGGAAGTTGCAAAGGAAACAGAGGAAATTTTGAGGAAGGCCCTAGATAAAGATAAATACTATATTGTTTCAGAGGAACAAGTTGAAGAAGACAATCCTTTAGTTCCAGAACAAGAAACTCCAGAAGAAGAGATTGAAAAAGGAAGTGATGACCAAAATGATACTCTAGATCCTCTGGAGCCAACCTATAAGGAGACAGATGATGGGATTGATTCATCAATTCTGGATGTTGAAAAAGTAAATGTTAGTGAGCAACAAACTAAAGTTGATGACTCCTCTGTTCTAGAAGAGGATCAAATAAACAAAGAAGACACAGAGATGGCAGACACAACTGATGAAGCAGGAGATACTCTGACTCCACCTGGTCAATCTGGAAAAGAAGATAATATTGCTACTCAAAGCCCTCTGGAACAGGTAGCAAGTGGTGAAGACAAAGAAAAGATTCCCCCTACGGATGATATAGAAAAAGTAGAGGAAGAGAAAGAAGAGGGTAAAGAAGGGAAGGCAAAAGAAGATGGTGCAAATGTTAATGCACCCACACAAACAATTTTCGATGCTGAGAAATCTCAAGGGAAGGAAGGTGGTTCAGGAATTGTAGCAAGAGACACTGCAGATGCAGTAAGAGGTATCCTGAGTAAAGAAAATCTTGAGTTTGATGAACTAGAGCTATTTCAAGGACTGATCAATCTAGATGCTCTTTCTCTGGTTCAAGTAATGAAAATAATATCCTTCACACAAGCCAAGGCAAGAGAAAAGATGTTGAAATCTCACATTGAGGACAGTGAGCTACTAGGCCTTGCAACCGGAGTATTGGAAAAGATAATACCAACCCTCTAAAAGAACCCATCTGACTCTCCCTCCAAACATCTGAAGAATCTTGTAAATTCAGTAGGTACACATTTTGAGTCTTTTGAGAAGTCCACAAAGACTAAAGAAAGAAATGAATTTTTGGATAAGAAGTCTAGTGAAATAAAGAGCCTAATAAGGAATGATAGGATGATACTTAGTATTAGTATAAAGAGTATTCAAAATGCTCTAAGTGATGGAGGTGATATATACAAATTTTGTCTACCCTGGCCTAAAGTCAGTAAGGATATTGAGAAGAAGATAAAGGAGCAAGAACATAAGTTGTCAAATCTATCTCAAAATTTTAATCCTCAAACAATTTCTCCTATATGTTAGGAATGTCAAGTAATCAGCTTGACTGATGAAATAAAGAGGCTTGTTAAATAAAAGGGTAATATTAAGAAGAGAATATGTGAGTTTCAGGGATTGATTGCCCCCCAAGTTAGAGATAATGTATAGTGCCCTATCAGAAGCTCAGACTGCAGTTCAGACAAGTGATCCTTCAGATCTAACAAAAGCAGAAGCATATGCATTTTTACTGAGTGGACACATCTCAATTTTGGATGGCATGAAAAGAACTTGGGCCTCTGAACTTGAACAATTGAAAAATAGTTTTGCAGACATTCTCAAGTTCATGTAAATACAACTCAATGACTGGTTGTACATATGCGACATTATTTACAAATTTTTTGGGAGAATTTTGGCTTTCAGACCCCATCCTTTGCCATTGATGTCAAAGGGAGAGTGAAGAGCAGTGAAAAATGATAAATCCAACAAAGGGGGAGCTTTGGAAATAGTGGAAAGCAAGTGTACAGAGCAAGGGGGAGTAACACTGACACTTAGTCATTTTTCACTAAGTGTTGCCATCAATGCCAAAGGGGGAGATTGTTGGCAAGAAACACTGCTACACATGACAGGTGTTGTCATTGATGGCAACTAAGATTATTCCACCCATCCGCATAACACAATTTGTTCATACCAGAAGTCAGAATCAAAATCTATCTAAGTCCGGGAAGTTAGAAACAGAGCAGGCAACAGGGTCCGGTATCTTGGTCTGGATCTCTCCGGTAGTAAATCAGAGTTTGTTGTGGATCTAAGGGAGTCATAAGCATTGTTAGTATAATCTAAATCCATAGTTTTGGTCTCCGTTGATGAAGGATTCAAAAGTTACTAGCATTTGAGTATCGGGTTAACAGTTTGACAGAGCAGACAGAAGAAGAACATGCCAACCTTGTAATTGATCTTGGTTTCGGATGTATGGAAGTTGTTGGTTGGACAAGTTGTGATGATCAGTTATAGTAGCCAACCTGATTGATGATTTTTTGAGTGCAAGTTTTGGTCTGTGTTACAAGTTGTACATGGATTTAGCTGACAGAGCAGAATCTTCAATAAAGTTCTAAGTGTCCTTGAAGCTGACTGAAAAGTGGTTGAAGATCAAGATGCGGATATATATAGTCAATGGATTTGAATGATTTCAGTGTGTGTGTGTTGCGAATATGGAGTAAGTGCAAAAAGAACAGATAGGAGTGCAAAAGGAAGAGATCTAAGATCTAGATTATGGTAGAACAATAAATAGGGTAGAACAAAGATGAAGTGTAACAAGTCAGTATTATGTGCTTAACTAGAATTGAATCCTTGCATTGGTTGATGCTAATTATCAGTTCAAATTCATTGTAGTCTTCTTTCTATAGGCAGTTAGCCTTTTGTAGGCAGTGAGCCTTCTTTTGAGCAGTGAGCTCTAGGCAGTGAGCCCGAATGCATGTGCATTTCCAATTGTAATACTTTTAACAAAGTATAATATTTGTGGGTTAACCCCCATCGTGGTTTTTCCCTTAACTAGGTTTCCACATCAAAAATCATTGTGTCATGTGTGTTTATTTGTTTCTGCTCATGTGTTGATGACTCATGCTTTAAATGTTTTAATCAGTTCTAAGTGATATTGTTGCAAATGATAAAGTTTTTGGACAATTGATTCACCCCACCTCTCAGTTGTTCTGCCTAGTTCTAACACATTGCATATCACCTATCCTCCCTTCCTTCTTTCATTGCACTAAACATTGAGAAGAGATCATTCTAAAAATCAAGGAAGAATTGAAAAGAGCTTTCTAGTTTAGTATAGTCAAATAATTAAGTTGTTAGCTCTCGAATGTATGGAGTATACATAGAAGAATAAATGACTTTATTTCTATATTAAGAAATGGGAATACCCAAAGCAAGGAAAATTTGACTCTGTGTTGTTGGGAAAGGTGTTTAAAATAGATTTCCAGATAGTGGGGGATGCTCTTGAAGTGTTGAATGGACACAAAATTCTTCAACACTCCCTTAGAGTGTTGTACTTCTCTGAGGTAGTTACTCTCTTTTTATCCAATTCCATGGATCTCTTGCAAGAATCTACTCTCTTAAGAAAGCTTGCTTTCAACTACATACAAGACCATTTAATATCTGAAGAAAGCCTAAATACTGCTCTGACTAATTATGACATGTGGAATGGGACAACCCTTGTTGGAGGGTTATGCAACTATAGGGATATTCAAAAATATCATGTTATTGTTTGTATACTTAATGCCATAAAACATGACCTTCAAAATCATTGTTCAATCACAGTGAAAAATTCCCTTTGTTGTCACTACTATGAGCTTGGTTGTGAACTTGATAAAATTGATGGCACTTACCATGCACTCTATCTTCTGCTCAGTCATGTTCCACATCATGCAAATGATGCAACAATTCAACCACTTGTAAATTATGAGGGAGAATACGTCAATCAACCTATTTCTTTTGTTCGTGATGCTAATGTTAATCATGATGTTGCCTCTACAAACTAGTTTTCCTGAAATGTTATAGTCTTTTTTAAAGACCTTCTAATATATTTTTGCTACAATTACTATATAATTTCCTTATTTCTATATCTGTTATTTACAATATACATGTAATTGAAGTCATATGTTGTTTTGGGTCAATGATACTCACTATTTTATAAATGGGTAGAATGTATATTTGTTCCACTCTATTTTTATTTCCTCCAGATTGTAAAAATTTCTTATTATATTATAATACTATTTTCATGTCTCCGTAGCTTTTGCAAAAGTGCTAAGAAGGCTTATTTTTTCCGCATATCTTTTGTAGGATATCAAAAGAATGAATTAATTACATATGCAGTAGTTGTGTAGATTGATTGTAACTAACAATAACAACAAATTTAGGTTATAAGATGACAAAGGAATTGCTAGAGCAACAAAACTATCAAGACTATGGGAGAAATATCAAGTTACTGTAGATTACACTATCAGTTGTATGAACTTGAAAAAATAAAGAAAGGAAGGAAGATATAAAGGTGCGAGAAAACGTGTAGATGGTCGTTATGGGGATGAAATCTATGGCTACAACTATAACGAACGCAAATGGCTAGGTACCTTTGATACAACAGAAGATGCTACATATGTTTATGACAAGGTGGTTATATCCATCAGGGGTATTAACACCACATCCAATTTTACCTACAAAAATTTAGAGGCATGCAAGCACATATCCAACTAACCTATTGTTTATGTATCCCCTTTTCATTCTACCTCCATAACCAAAAATTTCATCAATGTATGTAAATATAGAGGTGTTAGACAACGCCCATGGGGTCATTACGGTGTAGAAATCCTGGACCCAAACTCCAAGAAACGTCAATGGCTTGGAACATTTGATACAACGGAAGAGGTTGCATATGCTTATGATAGTGCAAACATTTCTAGGACAGGCATCAAAGCAATTATGAATTTTATTCCCATGACTTAAAATCCAAGTAAGTTCATTTCTAATCAATTCATTCTTCCTTTTCCTAATTTCTTCTCTCGCTACAACTTTGGTGACCTACTCACAAAAAATTACATGTACTCTTCAACAACAATGATACAAAACAATGATCAACTTCACAAAGGTTCTTCGAGTAATTTCCATCTATCTCTCTTCCTAGAGGTATTGCCAACACTAGCATGAACATGGCCATTGACAAGCCTTCCGAACAAGATCCATCAACTAGTTGTAATCATAATCCTGAATGGTTATTTTTACGTTCAAAGACCTCCTCCATCTCTCTTGTTCACTATCCTCTTCACAACAATAGCAATGGTGATATAGAATTAGGCTTGTTGGATCAGGTAATCTAGAAGTTCATTCCTAAATAGGAACAACTACAACTCAAGAAATAAGCCACGCATGTTGTTTGGAAGCACAATTACATGATATTTCAAAAAATTATGTTTTAAAACAAATCATTGCTTAACGTTTCTAAACTACATTCTATTACAATGTCTCATTCCAATGCATTCATATCTCTCACTTTTCCTACAATATATATACAAACCCAAACAAAGGGCAGGTACTAGCCACTACGTTGCACTTGTTAATTTGGTTGTCAAGTTGGTATACAATTTATTAGTCTTGTTTCGATAAGGTTTAAAAAAAACTAAACAAGGGTAAAATAACAAAGTTGTGTCACACTTTGGGCCAAAAAACAATTTAGAGTGAGTCGTTTTCGTGCGAGTCAATTTGGGGTGAGATAATTTCACCCAAATACATGTAGCCGCTGGTGGCACATATGTGGCAAGCTATTTTTGGGCGAGTCAATCTGGGGGCGAGATAGTTTCACCCAAAATCATGCTATTAAAAATAAAAAAAATAAAATTGCCACATTTCACAACAACCGTTTTCTGACAGCGACAGTGACCTAGGTTTTGAAAGCTATTCGCGCGAAGGATGTTCCCGCAACCTTTTGCAACAGTCTCAACTAGGTATGCCATCTTCACCTTGGCATGCATTTTTCTGTCAAACATTTTGTATGGCATGATGTATCTAGATCTTCGCATTGGCATTTTCTGTCAAACATTTTTTATGGCACGATGTATAGTTCAGTGTTTGAAATAAACCTGCACCTTATATGATTGTATGCACAAGTAAAATGGGTTTGTAAAATTTCATCCACACAATATAAGCTAAAAAAATATATCAAAATTTGAAATCATTCTAGAGAGAATTTGTACATAAATTCTTCTTTATTGAATTTTGTGCATAAGTTTTTATCAAGGTTGTGGTGATGGAAAATTAATCACAATTTGAAACCATTCAAGAAAGAATTTGTGCATAAGTTATTGGAAAGATTGTGGCACGATCAAAAGTAGCAAGTGGCTGATGGCTGCTGGGTGGGAGTCAGTTCACACATAAAACAGGTCAAATCAAGTGCTATAACAATGCAAGACGTGCACTTTTATCCCTTGTAAGTTTATCCATTCAAATTTTCCCATCAAATGCTAGGGAACATGGCTTAAATACTATGACAGTTATCTATTCAATACTGCCTTTAAAATAATATGACAGTTATCTATATAAATAACCAAATATATATATCAACATAATCCCATATAAATTTTGACAGTTTGTCCAAAATCTCTCCTTTCATATGATACAATCTTTTTAAAATTTTGATTGTATTTTACAGTAAAAATGCCTGATACAGTAAAAATTTCAATACTGGCTTAAATACTATGACAATTATATATATAAATAACCACATATATATATATATATATATATATATATATATCAACATAATTCCATATAAATTTTGACAGTTTGTCCAAAATCTCTCCTTTCATATGATATAGTCTTTTTAAAAATTTTATTGTATTTTATAGTAAAAATGCCTGATACAGTAAAAATTTCAATACTACCTTTAAAACGATACAGTCTTTTGCAAGTGGCTGATGGCTATTGGGTGGGAGTCAGTTCACACATAAAATAGGTCAAATCAAGTGCTACAGGAATGCAATACGTGCACTTTTATCCCTTGTAAGGTTATCCATTCAAATTTGCCCATCAAATGGTAGGGAACATGGCTTAAATACTATGACAGTTATCTATTCAATACTGCCTTTAAAATACTATGACATACCTTAGCATAAATAGATTATATAAATAACCAAATATATATATCAACATAATCCCATATAAATTTTGATAGTTTGTCCAAAATCTCTCCTTTCATATGATACAATCTTTTTAAAATTTTGATTGTATTTTACAGTTAAAATTTGAAACCATTCAAGAAAGAATTTGTGCATAAGTTATTGGAAAGGTTGTGGCATGATGAGAAGTAGCAAGTGGCTGATGGCTGCTGGGTGGGAGTCAATTCACACATAAAACAGGTCAAATCAAGTGCTATAGCAATGCAGGACGTGCACTTTTATCCCTTGTAAGGGGTAAGTGCAAGAAGATGGGGGGCCAAAAAGGGGTCTTAAGTGGCCACCTTTTTTCTAAAATCAAGAAATGCAACCAAAACAATGTTCGTAGTGCTCCAAGTCTACTTTCTAAACTACTAATTTTTTTTAAAATGGTATAGATTAAGGGGTTCAAAAGAGGGAGCCACAAAAATTGGTGTTGTTTATGTCAAAAAACATAACATAGCATGTTTTGTGGCTCCCTCAAAAGGTTAACTTTTTTTTGGTATTTTTAAAATCACTTCAGTGAGAAATTAGCTAACAGCATGTAGTTTATGCTTGATTTTTCTGATAATTTTTTGATGAATATTTGATTTTTCACTAATTTTCAAAGTGGACACATCCTAAATTTTTTTTTTTTGGCCATGCTACCCCTATAAATTTTGAAAACTAATTGAAAATCATTTTTTTAATATGTGTAGAATGGAGTCTAGTTTCTAAATATGTATTTTTTTAAAATTTCAATGAATGGTTAATTTACAATGAAAAAAAGACCAAATAGTGGTTTTTGCCCAAAATCGGACACACAAACAAAAGAAATTAAAGATGAAAGGCTTAACATTGTCAAAATGTGAAAAAAATTACATCGTTAAATAGCTAAGAGAAAGCCTAACATTACCCAAGTGTTTGATTTGTTTAACCTTGAAACACGTGCAAATCTAAGGGTTAGCATGAACAAAATTATGTGAAATCTTGTAGAATTTGCAAAAACACATCTGTGGATGTTGAAAAGGCACTCCAAGCCTTTGGGTTGGAAATCCAAAGCAAATCCCAAGCCCAAGGCTTAGGATTCCCAAAGCACAATATAACGTGAGTGCATTATGTTGTGCTTTTTTTGCTTTTTTGCATGTTTGCCGGTGTTTCCCAGTTTGACACAACGCGAGTGCATTATAACGCGCTCACGTTATGTCTTCCTTTGAATGAGATATGTTTAAATTTCATAAGTGTGTTTCATGGATGTTTATATCTATTTTTGTAGGTATGTATGCATGTACATGTATGCGTGCTTGTATGTATGTACATGTATGCATGCTTGTATGTATGCATCTTTGCATGTATGTATGTATGTATGTGAGTGTTTTGGGTTTAGTGTATATAAGGACCTGAGCTTGTATAGTTTTGAGGGTTGAGGGTTGAGGGATTAGGGCTTAAGTAATAGGTAGAGGGTAGAGGGTTGAGGGTTAATATTCAGGTTGTTGAGTGTATAAGATTAAGTGTGTAAGGCGCGGGAATTAGGGTTTAGGGTTTACGATATGGATTGAGGGTATATAAGGCATAGGGTGACTTGGGTTGAGAGCACATATGGTTTAGGTATAATTTAAGTATAGGGTTGAGGCACAATATTCAAGGTTTAGGATATAAGGGTGAGGTTATATGGTCTAGGGATGAGGGTTTGAAGGTGTAGGCTTCAGGTTTAAGGTATAGGGTTGATGATTGAGGGATTAGGGCTTAAGTATATTGTTGAGGGTATAGGGTTGAGGGTTTAGGGATAGGTTTTAGGGTTTAAGGTTTAAGGGTTAAGGGTTGAGGGATAGGGTTTAAGGTTTAGGGGTAAGGGATTAGGGTTTAAGGTATAGTGTCTTGGGTTGAGGGTTTAGGAATAGGGATAGCATTTAGGGTTTAGGGATGAGGGATTAGGGTTGAGGGTTGAGGGATTAAGGTTTAAGGTATAACTTGTCGAGGGTTGAGTGTTTAAGGATAGGGTTTAGGGTTGAGGGATTAGGGTTTAGAGTTGAGGGATTAGGGTTTAAGGAATAGTGTTGAGGGTTGAGGTTTTAGGGATAGGGTTTAGGGTTGAGGGATTATGGTTTAGGGTTGATGGATTAGGGTTTAAGGAATATTGTTGAGGGTTGAGGGTTTAGGAATAGGGTTTAGGGTTGAGGGATTAGGGTTTAATGTTGAGAGTTGAGGGTTTAGGGTTTAGGGATAGGGTTGATGGTCAAGGGATTAGGGTTAAAGTAGAGTGTTGAGGGTAGAGGGATTAGGGATAGGGTTTAGGGTTGAAGGTTTAACGATTAAGGGTTGAGGCTTTAGGGCTGAGGGCTAAGGGATTGGGGTTTAAGATATAGTGTCGAGTGTCGAGGGTTTATGTATAGGTTTTAGGGTTTAAGTTTTAAGGGTTAAGGGTTGAGGGATAGGGTTTAGGGATAAGGGATTAGGGTTTAAGGTATAGTGTCAACGGTTGAGGGTTTAGGAATAGGGATAGCGTTTAGGGTTTAGGGATGAGGGATTAGGGTTGAGGGTTGAGGGATTAGGGTTTAATGTATAGTGTCGAGGGTTGAGGGTTTAGTGATAGGGTTTAGGGTTTAGGGTTGAGGGATTAGGTTTTAGGGTTGATGGATTAGGGTTTAAGGCATAGTGTTGAGGGTTGAGGGTTTAGGGTTGACAAATTAGGGTTTAGGGTTGACAGATTAGCATTTAATGTCGAGGTTAGGGTTAGAGTGTCGAGGGTAGAGGGATTAGGGATAGGGTTTAGGGTTGAAGGTTTAAGGATTGAGGGTTGAGACTTTAGGGATGAGGGTTTAAGGCTTAAGATATAGTGTCAAGTGTTGAGGGTGTAGGGATAGGGTTTAAGTTTTAAGGGTTAAGGGTTGAGGGATAGGGATTAGGGTTTAAGGTATAGTGTTGAGGGTTGATGGTTTAGGGATAGGGTTTAGGTTTGAGGGATTAGGGTTTAGGGTTGATGAATTAGGGTTTAATGTTGAGAGTTGAGGGTTGAGGGTTGAGGGTTTAGGGATAGGGTTGATGGTCAAGGGATTAGGGTTAAAGTAGAGTGTCGAGGGTAGAGGGATTAGGGATAGGGTTTAGGGTTGAAGGTTTAAGGATTTAGGGTTGAGGCTTTAGGGATGAGGGTTAAGGGATTAGGGTTTAAGATATAGTGTCAAGTGTTGAGGGTGTAGGGATAGGTTTTAGGGTTCAAGTTTTAAGGGTTAAGGGTTGAGGGATAGTATCGAGCCCGTTGAGGGTTTAGGAATAGGGATAGTGTTTAGGGTTTAGGGATGAGGGATTAGGGTTGATGGATTAGGGTTGAGGGTTTACGAATTAGGGCTTAGGGATAGGGTTTAGGGTTTAGGGATTAGGGTTTAAGGTATAGTGTTGAGGGTTTAGGGAGAGGGTTTATGGTTGAGGGATTAGAATTAAGGCTTAAGGGATTAGGGTTTGACATTGAGGGTTGAGGGTTGAGGTTTTAGGGTTGAGGGTTTAGGGATAGGGTTAAGGGTCGAGGGATTAGAGTTAAGGGTTGAGGGATTAGGGTTTGACGTTGAGGGTTGAGGGTTTAGGGATAGGGTTGAGGGTCAAGGGATTAAGGTTAAAGTAGAGTGTCGAGGGTATAAGGATTAGGGATAGGGTTGGAGGGTTTAGGGATAAGGGATTAGGGTTTAAGGTATAGTATTGAGCCCGTTGAGGGTTTAGGAATAGGGATATTGTTTAGGGTTTAGGGATGAGGGATTAGGGTTGAGGGATTAGACTTAAGGGTTGAGGGATTAGGGTTTGACATTGAGGGTTTAGGGATAGGGTTAAGGGTTGAGGGATTAGGGTTTGTGGTTGAGGGTTGAGTGTTGAGATTTGAGGGTTGAGGGTTTAGGGATAGGGTTGATGGTTGAGGGATTAGGGTTAAAGTAAAGTGTCAAGGGTATAAAGATTAGGGATAGGGTTGGAGGGTTTAGGGATAAGGGATTAGGGTTTAAGGTATAGTATCGAGCTTGTTGAGGGTTTAGGAATAGGGACAACGTTTAGGGTTTAGGGATGAGGGATTAGAGTTGAGGGTTGAGGCATTAGGGTTGAGGGTTGAGGGATTAGGGTTTAGGGATAAGGTTTAGGGTTTAGGGTTAAGGGATTAGGGTTTAAGGTATAGTGTTGAGGGTTTAGGGATAGGGTTTAGGGTTGAGGGATTAGGATTTGACGTTGAGGGTTGAGGTTTGAGGTTTTAGGGTTTAGGGTTTAAGGATAGGGTTGAGGGTAGAGGGATTAGAGTTAAGGGTTGAGGGATTAGGGTTTGACATTAAGGGTTGAGGTTCGAGGGTTGAGGGTTTAGGGATAGGGTTGAGGGTCGAGGGATTAGGGTTAAAGTAGAGTGTCGAGGGTATAAGGATTAGGGATACGGTTGGAGGGTTTAGGGATAAGGGATTAGGGTTTAAGGTATAGTATCAAGCCCGTTGAGGGTTTAGGAATAAGGATAGTTGGCTTTAGGGTTTAGGATTAAGTGAGACCTAGATGGCTAAGGATGGATGGAGAGGTAGACAAGGAGCGACTGAGAGACATAAAGAGGGGAGAGGTAGAGAGGTGAGGGGGAGAGATAAGTGAGATATAGAACATGAGCTAATGGAACTAGAGGTGTGATGCAGAGGAAAAAAGAAAACAACTCAACTTCATACTGGCATATTGCAAACAATGTGATACAATCACTTAGATGCTTCAAGTTTCACAAAAACTTCTCAAGACAAGGATCTCCACAAAGGCACCATTAGGAGTTTCTAACTCTTCTAACCTAAACAAGACCCCACAAGGCCTTCTCATCCCTTAAGGACTTTAACTCAATCAAAATAAACATCTACCAAGCTGTCTCTTTAATGCGTGCAACCAATTCCTTCATGGAAAAGTGGGAACAACAGAAAGGAATCTTTGTTTACCCATGGAAAGGTTCTATTGGGGTACCAAATGACTCATCCCACCCATTGGTTAAGGCAGATCACTCCCAGAACATGCACTTACTTCATAAATCCTCTAAATGGCTTGTATCCCTAGAAAAAGAGAACAATCCTCTTATCTTTTTGCACAGACCTTCAAATGTCAACCTAAGACATGCATTAGATACCCATTATGCCTCCCCACAATATACTCCAAGATGGGTATAGGTTACTTTGAAAAATGTGCTCTAAAAACATACTGGTAATTCTGCTACAAGGGTTCAAACTCAGAAATTTCACTGTGAAATGCCACAAACAGTCATTCATAACTTCCACACAAACAAAAATGAAGTCAATCGCTTTGGTCAGATTGTAGATAACATAGGTACAGACATTTTCCCCAAGTTACATAAAGATCTAATGGTGGAAACAAACGTTATGTCATTTTTCCCAAAACGGGTTACCCTAAATCAGGGTTTTGACAGTTTTCACAAAACATGCAATATCTTACACAAAACAACATCAAAAAGTATGAGACCAACTGAAAATGGAAGGTGGTTGAAGGATCTAACATTGTAAATCCATTAGACATCCATTCATTTTCGTACAGGGCCATACAATAGCAAAAGACAATAAATTTCTGAAGGAAAATACAGGAAAACAGTGTTTTTTCTCATTCCATGTTCAAATCTTCAACCACCCCCGAGTTTTCAAGGGTATACAAGGCCTTTTAAAGGAATTACAATTTGTCTTTTTTGTTCCTAACTTCCTAGGAATGAATCAAGAGCCAAATGACTCTTCATATTCCCAAAACTGTCTTTTTAGTAACTTGACTGTTTTTTCCAATTTTACATTGGCAACCTTTACAAGGTTTGCAATATTTTGCATATTTGAGACTCCTAATCTCCTAGACACATAACAATGACTTGAAAAACCTCATTTCAATGTTGAATCACTAAAAATTTAATCAAACTCCAAAATTTAGTCTATGAAACATCAGTTTATGAAGGTGCTCCTGCACCAAGGTGAGATATTGTAAAGGTGTTATCGAAGGTGAGAGAGGCAAAAATATTTATGGATCAATCTATAGCGGGACAAAACGTGAGCGTGTTATAATGCGCTTACATTTTGTCCTACTATAGAAATGGTAAAAAAGTGTTGACCCCCATGATCCAGGCCCACATGCTTTGTTTTCATGCTGATTATGTGCGTGTTCCAACAAAAAAGAAGTGCTTTCATGCTATTGGGAAGTTCACATGCACATTTTACACATTCTACCACCTTTTCTACTTTGCCAACTTGAGAAGGAGGAAATAACATAGTTTTCACACCAAATTTGATATATATCTATTCAAGTTTCAATTTTTGTAGTGTTGCAATGTTAATTGTGATTCAATTTTAGGAATTTAACATTATAGATTGGTTAATAGTATTGTTGTTGCTAATTATATTTGAGTGTTATTCAATTTAACATTGAAAAGGAAGCAAGTGGTGAAAAACTCAAATTGTTGAAGAGTTTGATGCAAGAAGAAAAAAACACTACATAATTGGGTACTCTCTCCATTCGAATATGTCAAGTCTTTACATGCATGTTCTTTACATTTTCCTTAATTCTATTTGAATTACTTTATCATGCTTTATCATACATGTTTAAAATAGTCACATTCCCAATCAAGAAAACAACCTACAATCTCACATGATGCCATGTATATTTTCTACACTTGGGCTCTTTAATAATTATGTGTAATAAATAGACCTTCACATACCATGATGTCAAACTATACAAGAATAAATCCTTACAACATAATAAAAATACAATCCCACTATTATCTTGTCATATTAACAAGTTAAAATACAAATGAATAGGTGCCAAGATCATACAAGTAATGACATGATGATTTGTATGTACATATCTTGGGCTAGGACATTCCTTATGCACCTATTCATGATGATTTGTACATGCACATGACACAACAATATTTCAAAATTTCGTAATTGTCCTTTGTTAGCACATGATGGTGGTTACCTTGATCGACTATATACCATTCAATACCCTAAATTACAGAGATTAGTCTAATGATTTTTATGACAATCCTAGGTATGTGATGCAGAGGTAGGGTTCAACTCAATCCAAAGGGATCATACCAATAGTTTCTTCAAATTTCATAAGCTTTCCTCTCAAGCAATCTCCCTATACAAAGGCACAAAGAGGGTCTTCAATTCTTCAAAACCTAACAAGGCTACTAGAGGTCTTCTTACCTCTCAAGAACTTAGACACAACCATTATAAACCCTTACAAAAGTCTACACTCTTCAATTGTTGTCTATTCCTTCACAAGCCACCCAAATCCTAGTATCCCTAGTACCAACAAAACACCTTCTCAATTCCAAATCCTAGTAGACCTAGTAACAACAAACATGTCAAATTGGGTCTGCCTCAACCTTTTCAAGCATGAAGTCCCATGTACTCTTGACTTGTAGCCTCAATAGGTGAATCTCCTTTGACCTTATCCTCATCTAGGACTGAAGTGAACTTTGTACCATAATGCTTTGTATGGCTACAATAACATTGTGCAATAATGCTTTGTATGTCTGTAATAATTTGCTTTGTATGCTTTGTACCTATTTTGGTTGAGTGACATTTACTCATTTACATGATGATTGTATGTACATTTACTATGAAGGGTTGAATGACATATATTTTAGTTATTTGTATGGATTCATTTCTTAGGAACTAATATTGGTCTCTTTATCATGCTACAGATAAATTCTCCATCATGCCGAGGAAACGATCAAGAATCAAACCAACACAGGAAGATATAGGAGCTAAGAATGCAAAGAAAGCAACAGCTATGAGGGAACTTCGTGAGAAGAGGAAATTGGACATGATAAATGAAGACATGCCAATTGAAGAGGAACCACAACCATCACAAAGAGATATGGTATTGGCGGCATAAAGAGAACGAATGCAAAAACTTCGTGCTATGAGAGATTTGAATACCATAGTTGGAGACACGTCCTCTACCGCAAGTCAACATGTAGGGACACCATCTACCCCATCTCAAGTTGAGAGTACATCATCACTCACATGTGATGAAGGAGGTACGCCATAGTTCCCACCTCAACCTCAAGGTATGTCATCTATTCCATCTTCGATCGAAGGTATGCCATCTAGCCCATCTCATTTAAATATTGATGAAATTCCTAATGTTGAGATGAATTTACCTAACTTAACACCACCTAGAATTTTGCAAAGAAAGCCAAAGTATTTGATTGATATTGATGAGAATATTTTGCAGCCAATGGAAGGTAAGATTCCAAAATGCACTTGTAGAAGATATGCTCATAAGATTTAGAAATTGTTCTTTGAAAAGTTAAATGAGACTGCAAGATGTCAACTATTCATTGAAATGATGCAAAGTATAAAGTATAGGTCCATCATGAAGATTCTTGGGTTGAGAACATCAGAGGCTTCAAGTGAAAAATCTATTGTCAAGAATCTAATAAGTGCGTATGAGAGTGTGGGTAACACCTCACGCACAAAAGATAGTAATGCAACATAGCGTGTGATTACATCGACTATAGTAAGTAGTCAAACGAGGAAAGCTCATCTCATTAGAAAGATGAGTCAAGAATTGAGAATTAATAGGAAAACTTTATCAAGATTCATTAGAAGATGCCAAAGAATTAAGGACACTAATGTCAATGAATTTTGGGCGTTCTTGGGGAGACTACCACGAAAAGATAAACCAATTGTTGAAGCATTAAGATCACTAATTGAAGACTTTTGGAAGAATTATACAAGGGTATCTCTGAATCAAAGGGATGTGGTAAGAAGGAGAATCGGTAGTCAAAACTGTGAGCCACATCCAAAGCATTTTTTGGATGAGACTCAAACACAGTTTTATGGTAAATTTCTAGAGAAGTATCCTCAAATTAAAATTTATCAAAGATATTTTGAAATGCTAAAACCTTTCTATGTCAAGATAAATCACACACGCACTACTTATTGTTGTAGATTACACATTGAATTTTCTAACTATTTTGATGTTTATAGGTCTATATGTTTAGATTTGCATACTAACAATGTTTTGCAGGGTTGTGCCATACGTGCCCCACCAACATCTTCAAGAGACTTCATATCAAGAATTTTATGTGAAAGAGAGGAAGGTCAAATATTCTACAAGAAATTATGCTTGGATGACACATGTCATTGTTGTGGTGGCTTGCAACATTTGCCAATATGTGAACATATGGAAAGAACACATGTGGTTGGAAACGAACTAGTAGAGTTCGGCAAGTATAAAACAATGGCATACAATACAAAATACGGTAAAGAAGCAAAGAGGCATGAATTGGTTATTGAAAAGATTCCAGTGTATCAATTTATGCCTATATTTCGTGACAGCATAGTGTATGAGTATGCAAGACATGCCCATAGAGCTCGATGGTTGGACTTGCAATTCAAGTTATGCAAGGACACATTTCCAGTTGGTAGTATTGTTTCAGTCGTCGACTTTGCAAAGAACTCCAGTCTACAGCCACAGCGTGAGGTGCAATCACAATATTACAACTCCACAGAGGTTTCTATATTTGTGCACATCGCATTCATTCATGCAAATGATAGTACAGAGGATGACAGAAAGATCATAAGGGAATATAATTTCTATATTAGTGATGATCGCACGCATTTTATGGAGTTTGTGCAGGGTTGCTTTCAGGTGTTCTACAATGATTTGGCTAGAAGGGGCATATCGTTTAGTCAGCATATCATATGGTTGGATAACTATGTGTCACAATTCAAGAACTCACAAAATTTCTATTAGCTGAGTAGGAGGCATAATTTTACAGGTATTCAGCATATGTGGAACTTTTGTGAGGCGGGGCATGGAAAGGGGGAGCATGATGGTGCATGAGCATGTATCAAAAGAGCCATAGCATGAGAAGAGTTAAAGTATAAAGACAATGCAAAGTTGAAAGATGCAAAATCGATCGTCAAGTGGTGTAATGTTTCCATGGGTCCAGGTTATGAAGGTAAGTCTTCAGTTCGTAGATTTTTTTGGTTGATAGATGATACTAACATTGCACCATATGAGGATTGTTCTACACTGACAGGATCAAGTGAGATGCACTCTTTTAGAAGCTCAATTACAGGTTCATGGAGTATCCATATGCGAAAGATGTCATGCTTTTGTTCTTCCTGTACAATTCAAGCTTGGGATGAGTGCGAGTCAAAGGAGTGGGTTGACGAATGACAGTTAAGTTATCTTAGCGCACTTGACATGTATCGACCCTCAACGGCACTAGAACTAACACAGATGGAATCATCAGTTGACTTTGACCACATATCAGATCTAGTTCAACCAGGATGACAGTAAGATCATAAGGGAGTATAATTTCTATATATCAGAGGATGACAGAAAGATCATAAGGGAGTATAATTTCTATATTAGTGATGATCACACACATTCTATGGAGTTTGTGCAAGGTTGCTTTCAAGTGTTCTACAATGATTTGGCTAGAAGGGGCATATCATTCAGTCAGCATATCATATGGTCGGATAACTATGCGTCACAATTCAAGAACTTATGAAATTTCTATTGGCTGAGTAGGAGGCATAATTTTACAGGTATTCAGCATATGTGAAACTTTTGTGAGGCCGGGCATGGAAAGGGGGAGCATGATGGTGCAGGAGCATGTATCAAAAGAGCCATAGCACAAGAAGAGTTAAAGTATGAAGACAATGCAAAGTTGACAGATGCAAAATTGATTGTCGAGTGGTGTAATGCTTCCATGGGTCCAGGTAATGAAGTTAAGTCTTTAGTTCGTAGATTTTTTTGGTTGATAGATGATACTAACATTGCACCATATGAGGACTGTTCTACACTGACAGGATCAAGTGAGATGCACTCTTTTAGAAGCTCAATTGCAGGTTCATGGAGTATCCATATGCGAAAGATGTCATGTTTTTGTTCTTCCTGTACAATTCAAGCCTGGGATGAGTGTGAGTCAAAGGAGTGGGTTGACGAATGGCAGTTATCTTAGCCCATTTGACACGTATCGACCCCCGACGGCACTAGAACTAACACAGATGGAATCATCAGTTGACTTTGACCACATATTAGATCTAGTTCAACCAGGTAATATATCTATTTGCATAGTTTTTGGAATTCCTAATGTCATCTTACTTTATAGTGTTTTTGTAATGTTGACTAATTTCATCTAATTTGCTACACATATCAATGTAGGGCATGTATATGTAGTTATTGCATATGAAGATAATGAAGAGGGAACAAATTATTACTTATGTCGTTGTGTTGAGGCCAAAAAGAAATTGGAGGCCCCATTTACAGATGGAGAAAACATCGAATACCCTATAGGCTCAATGGTTATTACTGGAACATGGCTTAGAAGGTACCTACATAAGAGTGTTAATGTTTGGCTATTTCAGGACTTTGACATGCATCAGAAGATTCTTCATTACTCGAACCTTGTCATGGCATCCAATGTTCATTTGATACAGTATCGGGGTAGAGCTTTGAACAAGACCTTATGGAAGGTGCATGAGTCTGATCATGAAGTAATACTTGACACAATAAAGAGTAGAGCAGACCCGGATGGTTTATTGGATTAATTTGTAAGTATCACATTGATTTTGTAAAGTCATGTTACATTGAGTTGTAAGTATGCACATTAATTTGTAAGGTTTGCCTTTTTTCATTTGCTACTGCATTTTTACACATATACACATTTTTACATCATCATGTTATGCTTCATGGGGTTAGACCTAAGTGATGGATGAAGTTGATCTTGAGAATAATGTATAAAATCTAGGTAATGTAAAAATATAGGTGTCTCTAGGTGTCTTAGTTTCTAACTAGATAATAGGTGTCTCTAATTATGTCTTAGGTATATACGATATGTCAACTAGGTATTTAATCTAATCTAGGTGTCTTAGGCAGATACTATATATCAAAGACCTATCTAGAGACTAGAATAAGGTATAATCTAGAATGATCTACATGTCTTCTAGGTAGGTGTCTTCTATAATTTAATCCAGGTGTCTTAGGTAGGTACTATATGTCAACTAGGTCTACCATAATAGGTGTCTTAGGTAGAACTATAATCTAGGTGTCTAGTTGACTTAGGTCTAGACTATGATAAGGTATAAAGACTAGGTGTCTTAGGTCTACTATGTCTGTAAAATCTAGATGTACATACTATACAATAGGTGTCTTGGGTGTCCTACGTCTACTAGACTACATGTGTCTTAGGTCTTAGGTGAAGCCACATGAGCTTCCACCTTCATGTGGTTGGCCTTGTCAGTATAGAATATTTATATTTCTTGAAGCTAAGGGAAGCTTTTTTTCTTAATAGGAAAACTTTATCGACTTCAGTTGCACTAATGGTGCAGGGGCACCCAGGTTGTCATGCCTCCAAGAGGGGTCAAAAAATGAAATTTTATTTTGATTGAGTCAATTGTATGTAATAAGGTCTTCTAAGACCATTTCATTTATTTTTGAGTCACTTTGAGTCATTTGGGGTCAGTTTGAGTCTTTGAGTCTTGTTGCAAAAAAGTGTCAATATTATCAAGTTGCACAAAGCAACTTTTGTATTTTTGGTGTCCTACTCTTAATACAACCAAACTGATAGTTCCAACGCATCCGGATGGGTACGTTTAGGCTAGGTATGGTTCTATTTTTCACCCAAACATGTCGAAACAGTCCGAGCTACATTGTACCGATGATATCCCTAAAGAGTCCAAAGTGCAAAAAGGTAGCAATCTTTGACGAGATGTTACTTGAAAACCGTGCCACTTAGAAACATTCTGTCTAAGGAAACATGATCATGTAGAGTCCCTCTACAATAACCTCTCTCAGTTTTTTATATCTCTGAGGCGTTTGCTCGTGGTGAAAGGTTTTCTACTGCTCCAAAAATGGTCAGAAGAGGCAATGTAAATTTGCAAAGGGGTGTAACTTTTGTTCTTCTCTTTGTGTGGCCAAACTGACAGTTCCAACACATCTGGATAGGTATGTTTAGGCTAGGAATGGTCCTATTTTGCACCCAACATGTCGAAACAGTCTGAGCTACATTGTACCGATGATATCCCTGAAGAGTCCAAAGTGCAAAAAGGTAGTAATCTTTGACGAGATATTATTCAAAAACCGTGTCACTTAGAAACATTCCGTCTAAGGCAACACGATCATGTAGGGTACCTCTACAATAACGTCTCTCAGTTTTTATATCTCTGAGGCATTTACCCATGGTGAAAAGTTTTTTGCTGCCCCAAAAATTGTCAGAAGGAGGTAGTGTAAAGTTGCAAAGGGGTGTAACTTTCATCCTGCTCCTGATGCTACCAAACTGACTATTCCAACATGTCCGGATGGGTACATTTATGCTAGGCATTGTCTTTTTTCACCCAAACATGCTGAAACAGTCCGAGCTACATTGTATCGACGAAATCCCTGAAGAGTCCAAAATGTAAAAAGGCAGCAATCTTTGACAAGATGTTACTCAAAAACCATGTCACTTAGAAATATTCCGTCTAAGAAAACGTGATCACGTAGAGTCCCTCTACAATAACCTCTCTCAATTTTTTATATCTTTAAGGCATTTATCTATGGTGAAAGGTTTTCTGCTGCCCCAAAAATTGTTAGAAGGAGGTAGTGTAAAGTTGCAAAGGGGTGTAACTTTCATCATGCTCCTGATGCAACCAAACTGACTATTCCAACGTGTCTAGATGGGTACATTTATGCTAGGCATGGTCTTATTTTTCACTCAAACATGTCGAAACAGTCTGAGCTACATTGTACTGATGATATCCCTGAAGAGTCCAAAGTGCAAAAATGTAGCAATCTTTGACGAGGTGTGACTCGAAAACCATGTCACTTAGAAACATTCTGTCCAAGGCAACGTGACTATGTAGAGTCCCTCTACAATAATCTCTCACTTTTTTATATCTTTGAGGCATTTTCCTGTGGTGAAAGGTTTTTTGCTGCCCCAAAAATCGTCAGAAGGAGGTAGTGTAAAGTTGGAAAGGGGTGTAACTTTTGTCCTGCTCCTGATGCGACCAAACTGACTGTTCCAACACGTCTGGATGGGTACATTTATGCTAAGCATGGTCCTTTTTTTACTCAAACATGTCGAAATAGTCCGAGCTACATTGTACCGACAATATCCCTAAAGAGTCCAAAGTGCAAAAAGGTAGCAATCTTTAACAAGATGTTACTTGAAAATTGTGTCACTTAGAAATATTATGTTTAAGGCAACACAATCATACAGAGTCCCTCTACAATAACCTCTCTTAGTTTTTTATATCTCTGAGGTGTTTACCCGTGGTGAAAGGTTTTCTGCTTCCTCAAAAATCGTCAAGAGGCAGTGTAAAGTTGCAAAGGGGTGTAACGTTCGTCCTGCTCCTGATGCGACCAAAATGATAGTTCCAACGCATTTGGATGGGTACATTTACGCTAGGCATGGTCCTATTTTTCACCCAAACATGTCAAAACAGTCCGAGCTACATTGTACCGACGATATCCCTGAAGAGTCCAAAGTGCAAAAATGTAGCAATCTTTGATGAGATGTTACTCAAAAATTGTGTCACTTAGAAACATTCCGTCTAAGGCAACACAATCACGTAGAGTCCCTCTACAATAACCTCTCTCAGTTTTTTATATCTCTGAGGCGTTTGCCCGTGGTGAAAGGTTTTCTGCTGCCCTAAAAATCGTCAGAAGGAGGTAGTGTAAAGTTGTAAAGGGGTGTAACTTTCATCCTGCTCCTGATGCGACCAAATTGACAGTTCCAACGCATCAGGATGGGTAGGTTTAGGCTAGGCATGGTCTTGTTTTGCACCCAAACATGCTGAAACAGTCCGAGCTACATTGTACCGGTGATATCCCTGAAGAGTCCAAAGTGCAAAAAGGTAGCAATCTTTGACAAGTTGTTACTCAAAAAACTGTCACTTAGATACATTCCGTTTGAGGCAACACGATCACGTAGGGTCCCTCTATAATAACCTCTCTCATTTTTTAATATCTCTGAGGTGTTTGCCTGTGGTGAAAGGTTTTCTGCTACCCCAAAAATGGTCAGAAGGAGGCAGTGTAAAGTTGCAAAGGGGTGTAAATTTTGTTCTTCTCCTTGTGTGGCCAAAATGATAGTTCCAACACATCTGGATGGGTATATTTAGGCTAGGTATGGTCCTATTTTGCACCCAAACATGCCAAAATAGTCTGAGCTACATTGTACCGGCGATATCCCTGAAGAGTCCAAAGTGCAAAAAGGCAGCAATCTTTGACGAGCTATTATTTAGAAATTGTGTCACTTAGATACATTTCATCTAGGCAAAGCGATCATGTAGGGTTCCTCTACAATAACCTCTCTCAGTTTTTTATATCTCTGAGGCGTTTGCCCGTGGTGAAAAGTTTTCTGCTGCCCCAAAAATTATCAGAAGGAGGCAGTGTAAAGTTGCAAAGGGGTGTAACTTTTGTTGTTCTCCTCGTGTGGCCAAACTGACAGTTCCAACGCGTCTAGATGGGTACGTTTAGGCTAGGCATGGTCTTGTTTGCACCCAAACATGCCGAAACAGTTCAAGCTACATTGTACCGACGATATCCCTGAAGAGTCCAAAGTGTAAAAAGGCAGCAATCTTTGATGAGTTGTTACTCAGAAACCATGTCACTTAGATACATTCTCTCTAAGGCAATGCAATCATGTAGGGTCCCTCTACAATAACCTCTCTCAGTTTTTTATATCTTTGAGGCGTTTGCCTGTGGTGAAAGTTTTTCTGCTATCCCAAAAATTGTCAGAAGGAGGCAGTAAAGTTGTAAAGGGGTGTAACTTTTGTTCTTCTCCTCGTGCAGCCAAACTGACAATTCCAATGTGTCTAGATGGGTACGTTTAGGCTAGGAATGGTTCTGTTTTGCACCCAAACATGCCAAAACAGTCCGAGCTACAAACACTAACTAGTCTTCAATCTTCAAACACTACAAATACCATGATATCCTGCATAAAGCTATCTTTTAGCCTTTTATAAAGGCATACCTATCAAATTCAACCGCATAGAGATGATTGTTTGTATTCCAAATTCCTTTTAAATACTGACCTTCCAATCCTTTTTTCTACCCTCATATCAATTAAATATGACCTTCGATTATGATATGACGCTCGAGCTTATGAGAGTTTACCAGAGACGTCGGTTGAGTTAGGTTGAAGGGCCGGTGAACTAATGAATTAAAGACCCTTTAGTAGGTTGATTTAAGTGATAGTAACTTTTGATTATAAGTCAATATTAAATTAAAACAAAAGTGCACTTGACACACGACAGACAATTAAGGGTTTTAAGGTCTTAAGAAAAGTAGATTCTTTTTAGGGTTTAATGCCCAATATGCAAACCCTAACTATCAATAAGATTATGATTATGAAAGCTTGTGTCTTCTCTAACTTCTTATTGCATGAACAAAACCACATCCACCATGAATAAGAACCTTGCATCATATCAACCTTTCAAGATAGACCTTATCATGAAAACCATATTCACAACAAAACCTTGCATGAACAAAACCACATCCACCATGAACATGAACCTTGCATCATATGAACCATGTTTGTCATGTGCAATATCAACATGAATTGAGAGACCTTATCATGAAAACCATATTCACAACATCATGCACCTCATGACCATCACCTACCTTGAATCACTGTATCACCTTATCAACATCATGGCATTAACCTTGACATCAATGACAAACAACCTTGACCCTTTGACTTCAATGACAACCTTGAACCTTGATTGTTGATGACTTATGGAAGCCTATAGCCCCGATGTTATGTTGCATACTAAAATTAGGTAAGACTCAATGTAATCTCATAACCTTGCCTTATATGCAAGAGGAATTACATTTAATAACCACAATGGTCATCAGGTGCTCATAAGCATATGATTTTGAATATCTTATTCAAAACAATAAACATACTCTTTGCATCCCAATATGGTATAATAACAAGAAATTAAGAAATATTTTCAATTGACCAACTCATAAAGAATATGGACCAGCATACTCATTTGAATATTTTCAATTGAACAACTCATAAAGAATATGAATATTTTCTGTTCAACATGATGATTCATTTTTATTTTAAATACAACTTTTATCTTTTAGTTCCAAAATGAGGTTTAGGTCATACTTGAATAACAATATCTAGCTTATTGGATCAACAAACATCCTATGTAATACAATTGGATTTTAAATATTTGAAGTAGCCATCTACAAATATCCATTCAAACGTGGATTTATAGTGCAAGTATGGATGCCATCAATAAAAAAGATTTGTATTAACCAAATATCCATATAGGTATACATCAATATCTGTTGATATAAGTATAACATATATATACAAAATAGCCATATAGGCTTACAAGAATGCCATATAGGCATACAATGTCAACTATATGTAATACAAAATATATGTCCACAAATGCCATATAGGCATACAACAAAGGAACACAATAAAAAGTCATTCCCCTCTGGCTGGTGAAGAGAATAGATCACAGACAACCTTTGATCTTCTAGGGGATGGAAACGCGTATGTGGGTGGTCTACTACGAACCTGAGGGCTGCTCCTATTTAGTTCTTCATGCATCTGTAGCTGTTACAATAAAAAGTATAAACATTAATATATAGAAGTTACATGTTATAAAAAATGAAACATTTAACAAAATAATCACTTACCGCTACCATATAATCTGTCTCCTCACTTGCCTTAGTAGCAAGATTAGGCTGTGGTGATGTCATGTCCTATAGAAACCATCCAGATAGAAATTAAACTTCAAATCAATAATCTTTTGATTTTTTTAAAATAAACAACTGTAACAATGAATGTAAATTAAAATTTACTAATCTGCCTCATACCCCTGTCAATGGCATAGAGCTATGAATTGTAGAGGTCACACCATGCTCTATTGCCCTATGAACATCGAGAGGTGTCTCCACAACCTGCATCATCTGGAAATAAAACAACATTATTCAATTATGAAAACTTTAATAGTGATGCAAATCATGGCTCCTAACATACACACATTCACCTAAACATGGAAGTACACATAATAAAACACACAAGTCACATACAAAAATCTAGTAAGTACAATTCATTCATTAAACTATTTATTTTATTACATCCGTGAAGCTTTGAAGTCCACCACCATTGGCAAGTGTTGTCGTGAAATCTCCAATATTAACCTATTCAACATCCAAAATTAGATATTAGAATACCATTCATATAATGATGCTATTCACATGTAATATTTATAATTGTTTACTAGTTACATACCCCGACAGTAGATGATGTAGTGTAATATGCAAGTGGAGAACCACTCAAAACTGCATCAATGCTATGACCCTGAAATTTCATTAAAATCATCAAACTAAATTAGTTAATCTTGCATTTCAAAAATAAAATTTAATAAATTAAATTCAATAAACTTACTAAGATTTACCTGAGTATCAAGCCTGAAAGTCTCACTTAGGAGGGCATCTGTCATCACCATCTGCTCAGCTGCAGATATAGCCTGCGCACCTGCATCATGACTATTCGTGGGGTCATAACCACATGCCGACCCACAAGTCCGACAAGTATGGGGTGGAACCGTACTCGAACTCTCCCCCGGCCCACACTGTGTTGTAGGACTAGCATGCTATAAGATGCTCTGGGTCAAGGCACTAATGGACTGAAGTGCCTTGACCTCAACACTCTCCTTCACAATGGAAGGGATAGAAACATGCTCATGGGCCGGTCTGGCGAGTGCTCATCTCACTGGCCGCTGTGGGTCAACACGTGCCCCTAGTTTATCTTGTGCTGACCCCCTACCTCTACCCTGGAACTCCCGCATATCAAAATAATTTGGCACTTTATTTTTGACAAACTCGCTGTAGAGTTTCCTCAAAAAAATATTGTAGGACCTCATTATTGTTGCATGGAGGATGGTCAAAAACCATCCACCACCTCTGCACAAAATTGTCCCTTATTGCTTGGTTGTTACACCAATGGATAGGGAACCTCTTGCATGTAAGGGGTAGAGATTCATTTTTTCGTGGGTCTGTGAAAATAGAACACAAGTCAAGTTTTGTAATTTATTCCTTTTTCACTTGTTCATATGATAATTTGTCAGCATAATACTCTCTAAATTCTCTCCTCTTTTCTATCCAACTAGTGATTTGCTTGCTTATTGAATCTACATTTAATAACATAGATTCAAGGGATTGAGCAAGCGTGGATCTATGCAAGGTTGAAGTTGTAGGTTCTTTCAACCTTGCAATTATGTCCTTAATTTGTTTCTTATTATTTTCAATTTGCCCCATTAAATTTTCTTGTGTTCCAGGGGCATATTCGGGAATAAATGGAGGTGTTTGTGGTTGGGGTTCTTCTTCAATAGGTATTTGTTGTTCATTTGCTAGAGAATTTTGTGGATTTTCAGGAGGAGGAGGTGCATTATCAACTCCTATAAATTTAAGAAATTTACATCAAAAACTACTTTAACCTACCTATTTAGCAACAAATTCACACAAGAAAGCAAATAAAACTTACTTCTTCAATTTCCCTAATGTCGTGGTGGCATTTTGATGATGAATTAGCGAGAAATAGCTGACACTTGGAACTCAAATAACGTGAGCGCGCTCCTTCCTTTTTTCAAGCCACGGGTTTCTTGCAATTTGCTGTGAAATAATGAAATAAAACGTTGCTTTTTTTATATAAAATGGCACATAATGCGCTTGCATTATTACTAATTTTTTTTAAAAAAATGTTGGCCACTTTTTGTCCCCCCAACTTTTTGCACCCACCCTAAGGTTATCCATTCAAATTTGCCCATCAAATGCTAGGGAACATGGCTTAAATACTATGACAATTATCTATTCAATACTGCTTTTAAAATACTATGACAGTTATCTATATAAATAACCAAATATATATCAACATAATCCCATATGAATTTTGACAGTTTGTCCAAAATCTCTCCTTTCATATGATACAGTCTTTTTAAAAATTTGATTGTATTTTACAGTAAAAATTATTTGACAGTTGTATAGTTGTATTTAGCCATTTTTGCTATAAAATACAATCAAAATTTTTAAAAGACTGTATCATATGAAAGGAAATATTTTGGACAAACTGTCAAAATTTACATAGGATTATGCTGATATATATATTTGATTTTTTTATAATCTACTTATACTAAGATAGGTCATACTATTTTAAAGGCAACATTGAATAGATAATTGTCATAAAAAAATTGCTTGACAAGCAAGGTTGACTGTCAAATTTAAGCCCTGACCCTATACCGTGACACAATAAGAAACTACAAGGAACATTAAATTTCATCCACACAATATAAGCTAAAAAAATATATCAAAATTTGAAATCATTCCAGAGCGAATTTGTGCATAAATTCTTCTTTATTGAATTTTGTGCATAAGTTTTTATCAAGGTTGTGGTGATGGAAAATTAATCACAATTTGAAACCATTCAAGAAAGAATTTGTGCATAAGTTATTGGAAAGGTTGTGGTGATCAGAAGTAGCAAGTGGTTGATGGCTGCTGGGTGGGAGTCAGTTCACACATAAAACAAGTCAAATCAAGTGCTATAGCAATGCAGGACATGCACTTTTATCCCTTATAAGGTTATCCATTCAAATTTGCCCATCAAATGCTAGGTAATAACATGGTTAAAGAAGGAAACAACATACACTAGATATATATACATATATAATACTTTAGAATGTTAAATAGAGTCTGCCTTTTCTAGATTTTTGAATACTTTTTTTCTAGATTAGAAATATACCTTCTTATGACTCCAACTACTATAGGATAAAATCTAATTTATATGTGTATACACCTAAAAGTGACATGACTATGTCTAAATAAATATTTCTAATATTTATTTTAGTTTAATTCCTCTATCAATAAATGAACAAATCAATTTATTTATCTGATTCACATTCCTCCACAAAATTAAATAAATTCATTTATTTAATTAAATCCTTCATATTCCTCCAAATTAAATAAATTCATTTATTTAATTAAAATCCTCCAAGTTCTTCTAAATAAAATAATACCAAATTATTTAATTAATTCTTCCAAAAATCCTCTAAATTAAATAATATCAAATTATTTAATGACCTCTTCTAAATTCTAAAGTCATTCTAAATTAAAATAATGTCCAATTATTTAATTAGTTCTTCTAAACTTAACATCCTCTATATTTAAATAAATCAAAACATTTATTTAAATTATTCTATTTCCTCTTAAAAATGGATTAACACCAAAATTAATCCATGCAAATCCATGTGCACACTTAATTAAATATTTTAATATTTAATTATTTGTTCTCTCACCCACATGTCCTTTTTATCCTCTAGTTCCAATTAGTTAACTCATAAATCAAATTTGTTAACTAATTAGTCTATTCTGTTAACTGATCAATCCACTTAGTTAACTCTTCAATCTATTTCTGTTAACTCCCCTATTGCATGAAGGAACAGGACACTTGTCCTCTTCCTATTCACACACATCCTCTCAAGTTCCCTCAACCATTGATCTTCTTATTCATTCTATACCATTCATCTTCTCTCTCACAAGTCTATAAATACAACCCCTTTTCCTCCATTTCAATCATCTAAGCTTTTAATAAACTTACTCTGTAGAATTCAC
Organism: Cunninghamia lanceolata; assembly: GCA_027924645.1. Lineage (NCBI taxonomy): Eukaryota > Viridiplantae > Streptophyta > Pinopsida > Cupressales > Cupressaceae > Cunninghamia > Cunninghamia lanceolata. Next base: position 378,883 of record BSBN01000429.1, on the reverse strand, counting down.
AGCGCGCCTTTGGCACCCAAATCCACTCCATAGCTTGCGATCACCCTTTTTATTGTATTGAAGCTCATCTTCATTACAAGAAGTATCATAGCCATTTCTCTATTGGCATCTTGAAGAACAAAGCAAGGAAGTGCACTTTCTGAGGGCTTCATTCATACAAAAGATCGATTGAGACTAGGCGAACAATGGAAGCCGCAAGGTAATAAGGTTTGCAAGGTTTGCTCTTTATTTTAAATCTTTGTTATTGCAATTTCTATTATGTTATTGGGTTATTTATTAATCATTGATATATTATCCACATTTTCCCGATACATTTCTGGTGCCCACCGTGGGGCCTTGCCCCAATTTAACCCAAAAACTAAGTTTTTGTGCATTAGGTTCTGTACACAGGAGGATTCTATGCATCTGTTCATTTCTAACATGCATCTGAGCTCTATTTCAATGCATCTAGAGATTTGGCACATTTATTCATTGCAATAACGCTTCTGTGCTATGTAACAACACATTTATCTGACCTGCACATGTGTACTCTGTAACTACACTTTTATCATTTGTAACTACGCATACATCATAACTGCACATCTATTCTCTCTGGAAGCATATTTACTCTCTGTAACAACACATTTACCAGATCTGTGCATCTGTATTTTGTGTCTGTGCATATATGCTCTGTAGCTACGCATTTGTTCTGACAGTGATTTTGGAGTTATTTCTTGTGATTTTGCTAACACTAACATTTCTCACAGGAATATTCTTAGATCTACTTGCAGGTTAGGGGCTAGTTAGTCATATAGCTGCATTTGTTAACTCATCTCTAGATCTAATTAGCCAAAGGAAAGTAATTGGATCATTCATGCAAATCTCATTTAGCTCTAACTAGGAGGATTGTAATTTGATCTTGTTGCATCAACAACTCATAGTCCCTACTAGAAAGATATAAAATTGAACCATTGCTATCTTGCTTCTTTCAAAGTTAACAAATATTGTGTGTGCCCAAGTAGCTTAACTCATTTTTCTTTTTCATTTTAACTAGGATTAAAGAACCATTGTCTTTCACGTTTTTAGAATGATAGTAGGCCTATGCTCTCCCCTATCTTGGGTGACTAGAATGCCAAACCTATCATTTTGCATGTTTAACCTTTAGAGAGGCCTGCCCTTGGATATCCTTTCGTCCAAGTGGGAACGACCTTAAGTGGTAACAAGCTTTTAAAGCCAAGCTCTGCCTAGCCACTATAAATAAATTGTGCTTGAGGTGAAAGCTTCATGCAATGAGTGCTAATTAGTTATACCGACAACCAACCTCCCCCAAAACCCTCCAAGGCGCAACCCTTGAAGGTTGGGAGACTCCATAATGAAGAGTAGCACTGCCGCACGTATAACCACTCGAACAGTTGCCCTTATTACTTATCCATTGTTTTAGAGGCCAAAATCCCCTATAAACCAATGCTGGAAAGAGTGATTATCATCTTCCTAAGATGGCTCACATACTTACAGTTCAATAGTAGAGATAATAAGGAAATCTCAAGATTTACGAGCCTTGGGAACCTAGAACTTGGTGTACCTGAGAAGTTTGTGCACTTGTAAGAGGAAGCCCATGTCCCAAGTTCCTAAGTTATCCACTCTGAATAACATAGTTGGTGTAAAAACCATGTGAAAATTTGGTTTATATTGCCCTTGCCATCCTGGGATTTGTACTTGTTTTTAGTAAAAAAAAGTCAAAAATCTTTAAAAAAATCAAAATCCAAAAAATGAGCAAAGTTAAGTGAGGAAAATACAAAAAAAAGTAAAAAGCAAAAAAAAAAAGAGATACAAAAAAAGAGTGAAAGAGAGAAGATTGTTGAATGTTCGTACTCTTGGGTGGAGATCAGTCTAAGCTTGAAGCCTCAAGAGTGACATTCTAACAGAGAAAGAAAGGTACAAAACACACACACGCCCTAGCTGAGCTAAACTGACAAGTCTAGTAGTCTCTAGGATCATCTTCTATCTAGGGACCCTTGTTCTTTCCCGAATATCCTTTACCCTGGGTCTATCTTGCTTTCCATCTATGATCTAAGTCTAACGAACATCAATAAAATTTGTTACTTGTCTAAGTTGAAAGCTTGTCAGATTGTCTTATCTAGATAAGGATCAATGTTTAGCCTTTAGCAAAGCCTAGAAATCAGAAACACTCCATAATTCATTTCACTCCCCACTTGAGCTTCCCTACATCCTATCTCGCAGCCTTGAATAGGTCTCTTATATTAGGACAACACGCCATCCCCTGAATCAAAAATTGTATTTAAGAGCAGTCATTTTATTTGTTCTACATTACATTCATGTCAAATTCATAAAACATCTCAAAGCAATAAAGTTCAATGTCGCATCTCGTGGCGTTCAATAGAAGTGCACATTGCCTACCGTCATCCATTGTCTGATCATATCTATTTCGCATCATCCACCTAATAGTAACCTATCATGGCTTGATACTCTATCAACATAATCACCTTAAAACCTAAGGTTTATCTAGTATCCTATCCATAGTGTCAGCTTGTCATAGTGTCCATTATTAGTATCTTGTCTTGTCGAACTACGTCGCCTCTGAGCTATCACATAGGCAAGGCCATCATCGATGTGCCCCCAAGGCTCCACTGCCCATCCATTCCATCAAGTGTCATCTATCCTTCTATCCATCTGATTCTGCACCGTTTCCCATCGTCTAGGTCATAGGTCCACCAAGTTCACCTTGAACTACATTGCCTCTACGTTGTAACATAGGCAAGGCCATTTAGCAATGCGCCCCTGCAGCACTAGGTCAGTCCCTTAGGGCTCGTTTCTTCGTACTTGTTGTCTGTTCATCCATAACAAATCAATCCTTTGATTGACTGGGGGCAACTCCTCGACCTGGTTACGGTATTAGATTCTTGAATGCCAACTATTTTAAGAGGACACCAATGAGGATTGTGATACCTTTCACTAGACACGCAAGCGTAACAAAGCATGCTTTCAAACAGAAATTTTGACGCAAGACATCAACCTATCCAAAAACAAAACAAACAAGTACCTAAACACTCAAAATGATTTTACCTAAATTATGGCAAGAAAACACATCTAATGCAAGAATGTTTTGTGTTTGTGAGCAGGTTCAGTTACAGAGTCTTGATTTTTGTTATCATGTCTTTTTACGCTACTCAAGGATGTCAAAAACTAGAGATTTTATGATGGGGGCATGATTATCTTCTTTGTTTGTTGTTTGTGGATTAATCTTTAGTAATGTGACAACTTTTGTCTAACGACATGATCAACAAAAGATCATCGAGGACTTCAAAGGTCTAAACATAAAAGGGGCAATCCTTGTCTGTTAAAACACAAGAAATACTCAGGTCATCTAGATTCAATTTTGACTAGATGCTTGTATTATCTTGCTATATCAAAATCCATGCAAGTAATACTCAGGTCATCTCAGTTTAATTATACCTAGATGCTTGTATTTTCTTACAACATTTCAAAAGAGAAAAGAAATAAAAAAAGTGCCCAATGATGAAACAAGCACTTCAAAATACTTGCAATATCAAGATGACGTATATCCACACCCATAATACATCCATCCATATCAAATTGCATTCTATATACCATCAATCAATAAAGATTTTGTTCGCAGTGTCAGAGTTTACAAAATCTTGTGAGTCCTTCAGTCGAGTCATTCTTCTGTCAATCAAATTTCTATCTATCATTATATCTTTCATCCTTATCTAGTTGATCCGAGCAATGATCTAAATGAAAGTCCATCTTTAATCCATACCAATCAAGTTAATCAATCTTGTCAAATTATCCAATTGCAATCAGTGGTCTTGATCCTAATCTTGTCGTAAACCAACTCAATCAATCATAATTATTAATGGGATATATCTTTCCCACACCTATCATGTTGCTCTAGGGATATATTGTTCCCTATAATGACAACACTATCGTCAATCATTATCGATTAATCATTGGTTTGCAGCTAGATAGGGGCAATACCTTGTTTATTCTTGTATCGTTTGTGCATACTTGCTTGCTTGCTTGTGTGTGTTGTCAATTTATCTTGCATAGCATACCATTTGGCTCTTTCATCCATCCCTTATCTTGCATCCAATCCCTTATCTTGCATCCAACCACTTCTTCTCCTGTCAACCTATCTCATTGTGAGATTGTCCATCTCACGTCCTCTTGCCTTTTCTTCCCATCCAATCTCTCGAGGGGGCATCCTAGCGTCGTAAACCTGAACCAGAGGCAAACTGGGGCCCGTATCATTAGCAAAAAAATCTATTCTTTAAAACAATGTGATAAAACACATTGCATCAAAGAGGGGCAAAATGTATACACCTAAAAGTGACACAACTCTGTCTAAATAAATATTTCTAATATTTATTTCAGTTTAATTCCTCTATCAATAAATGAACAAATCAATTTATTTATCTGATTCACATTCCTCCACAAAATTAAATAAATTCATTTATTTAATTAAATTCTTCATATTCCTCCAAATTAAATAAATTCATTTATTTAATTAAAATCCTCCAAGTTCTTCTAAATTAAATAATACCAAATTATTTAATTAATTCTTCCAAAAATCCTGCTGATGATGGCATGGTTCAGTGGTTAAGTCGCTTGTTTGTAGTGGCGGCCACCAGAGTTCAAACCCCCGCTAGGCCAACGAGCTCGCAAGGCTTTACGCCTTCGCTGGGCCAATGAGCTCGCGGGTTTGAAGTGTTCTTCCTAGGGGATGAGGTCCCCCAGTTGTGGCCTCACCGGTTCCTTGCTCCGGGCAAAAGCATTCGCGTGGACCCGGAGGGCGTGTCGCACCAGCGTCGCCGGTCACGTTAAAAAGTTTACCAGGTGCATTATCTTTAAAAAAAAATTCTTCCAAAAATCCTCTAAATTAAATAATATCAAATTATTTAATTACCTCTTCTAAATTCTAAAATCATTCTAAATTAAAACAATGTCCAATTATTTAATTAGTTCTTCAAACTTAACATCCTCTATATTTAAATAAATCAAAACATTTATTTAAATTATTCTATTTCCTCTTAAAAATGGATTAACACCAAAATTAATCCATGCAAATCCATGTGCACACTTAATTAAATATTTTAATATTTAATTATTTGTTCTCTCACCCACATGTCCTTTTTATCCTCTAGTTCTAATTAGTTAACTCATAAATCAAATCTATTAACTAATTAGTCTATTCTGTTAACTGATCAATCCACTCAGTTAACTCTTCAATCTATTTCTGTTAACTCCCCTGTTGCATGAAGGAACAAGACACTTGTTCTCTTCCTATTCGCGCACATCCTCTCAAGTTCCCTCAACCGTTGATCTTCTTGTTCATTCTATACCATTGATCTTCTCTCTCACAAGTCTATAAATACAACCCCTTTTCCTCCATTTCAATCATCCAAGCTTTTAGTAAACTTACTCTGCAGAATTCATAGTGTGCCTTTGGCACCCAAATCCACTCCATAGCTTGCGATCACCCTTTTTATTGTATTGAAGCTCATCTTCATTACAAGAAGTATCATACCTATTTCTCTATTGCCATCTTGAAGAACAAAGCAAGGAAGTGCACTTTTTGAGGGCTTCATTCATACAAAAGATCGATTGAGACTAGGCGAACAACGGAAGCCATGAGGTAATAAGGTTTGCAAGGTTTGTTCTTTGTTTTAAATCTTTGTTATTGCAATTCCTATTGTGTTATTGGGTTATTTATTAATCATTGATATATTATCCACATTTTCCAGATACAATATGAATTATGATAAAATTTGATTTATATAAATTCCTATATGGCTGTCATGTCAATATGCTACATGCTACATGTGACTTTAAATTTGGATTTTCTATGCATTCCTAGTTTTATGTTTTATGGTTGATTCAGATTTGGTTGATAGGCCTATTATTTATGTATTTGCAAGCATCTAAGGTGCAGGTTTATTTGATAAGCACGTGTGCATTTATATCATGGATTTTTTAAAGATGTATGTAGTAGTTGGAAAATTTATATGCAGGTTTATTTAGATCATGACATACAATATGTTTGATAGAAAATTTAATTATCATATTGCAGATAAATTTAGGTCCACATGGATGATCAATCATCACATCAATCACATCAGTCAGGTCAACCTGGCGATAGTGATAATTCTACATTATATGCTGACACCATTCAGAGGTTTCAAAGAGCTTTAGAGGAACTGAATAGTTCTATTCACAATACATCAAACCTATCAGGTAGAGATAGGTTGGTTAGGATTAGGGATGAGATCACACCTATGATCCAAGTTGTTCGATAATACAATCTCTATGATGACATTAGTGTTAGCAAGTTCTATGCATCACTTTCTCAGAGTGTTGTTGGTTAGGAGAAACGGTTATCTATTTCTAGGCTGGTTTCAGTAGATAATGTTCTCAGCATGTTCCCTTCTTATAGGGGAAAAGATAGAGTGAGAGGCTATTCTCCCACCATGTGTGTGGATGCATTTGTCGGTCCTTTCGTCTATCCTAGGTTTTTGGTAGCTCATCACCAATGGCTAAACAATGATGAGTTGCCATTATATTTTTGCAAACAATTATATGCAGAGTTCCATTTGGATTTATCTGTCGATTATACATCTTTCCCTAAACATGTTGGTCAGGGGAAAGGGAGGTTTGCAGAGAGACCTGAGTATAGAAGAGCAGATATGCCAACTATTTAGAACAAGAGGTCCTTAGTTGGCCAAAATCTTTTGGTTCTTCCAAAACATGTGGAACTAGAAAATGCTACCCAACCAACATTGACCCCCTCGAGACGCATGTTTTTTGAGAGCATGGTGACTATTGCCATTGAGGTTGATCAGTTGTCATCTGATCATGTTGGCAGGTATTTGCTATGCCCGAGGATTGACATTCCATCCACTGAGGCCACATTGACCAACTGTTCAGATCATTACATTCGTGCTGATATACCATCGCCACATGATGTGGCACAGATTAGTGGAGAGAGTGCTTTGTGGAATATGACTAGATGCCTAGTCATTGATTTATTAGATTCATACCAATTCATTAGTGATCCTGGTATGGGATCCCACTTGATGTTGTATCCTCACATCTCGAGCGATATTTTGGTAGACGGAGGAGCCATGGTGAGTCAGGTTCACATGGTTTGGGGGGACATCAGGATCTTCTAGTTGGTCCTACAGGCTCTACCCCTCCACATGTTCCAGTTGGTCCTGAGGTTGAGGTTATTGCATATGATGTTATGGGAGGTGAGTATAGCAGGCTTCTTTTCGGCACTGATACTGCACCATCTACATGTGTATCATTATCTCTCCATGATTTTGACCTCAGTGGGATTGGGAGGGCCTTTGCTGGTGTAGTTGAGGTATAATTTATTTAAAAATTATAATCTAAATTCATAAATTATATATTTAAAAATTATAAGTTCAATTTTAAATAAAATCACATACATTGAAGCTCTGATTCTTGATTGCAATCTTAAATATACATGTGTATTAGACACAAGCTACTGTTTTACAACCTGGATATGGAGATTTGCATCATGTTGGTGATCCTAGTTATCATCATGAGGTATTTAAAAACCAGGTCTATATATCACATGTACACATAAGTTTGATTTAAGTGTACACATATATATATCAAGTTAACTTTCTACATACATACATCAAGTGTACAAGTTTTCTAACTAAATACACATATGCTTATATCTTGTATGAACACATGTCATTTATAGGTTGCAGGATCAGGTCATGCTTCTATTGAGACTCATCTACATGATGCAGACTGTGTATGTCAGGTAATTTAGATTTGTCAAGTATTATTTATTTATTTAAAATCAAAACAAATTATGTTTGTACATGTATATATAGAATTTGAAAATTTTATGGTGTTTCATGTGCAAACCCCGACCCACAACTCAGCACAACACTCGGGTCACGGATCAGTCAAGGGCTCCAATCAGGGATTATGATGTCACAACTTGAGACACAACTTGAGACAGAGCAAGGCTCAATCCACTCGTAGAGCGAGGCTCAATCCATTCGTAGAGCGAGACATTTATGAGTTGTTATTATGATTCAGATGTTTTATATTTATAGTATATTTGGACATTATGACTTACATGTTATTATATTTTATCTTAGAGACGTTTTTATGAGTCACATGAACTTTTATATCTAGAGACATTGTTATTATGAGTCACATGTTTTATATTTGGACATTATATATATGTACTTATGTTTTATATCTTAAAGATGTTCTTATTATGAGTCACATGCTTTATATTTACATTTTGAAATTTATATTGTGATTTACATGCTTTATAAGTTAGTGTTATTTTTTTGTTTATCTAAATTTCTAAATGTGTCCTAATTAGGCTATATTCCTAATCTAAAATAAGATTAGGTTGGGAAATAGAAAATGAATATAGGAAGATATCTAAGCAAATGAAGTAGTACATATTTAAACCTAGTAAAATTAGAAACTACCTAGAATTTAGCTAAAGTTGCTATATTTAACAAACTTAAATTATTTTTAAAAACCGTAAATCCAACAAAACATATCTATTAATAAATATAAAGTCCACTATCTCATATATTAAATTATAAAAGTGGGCAATATGGTAGTGGTCCTTTAAATCATAGGATATATGTGCCACCACTAACAAAATTTATTATTAAGAAAATCAACAAAATTCTAGAGGCTACATGATAGGTCAATATTTAAGTCATAAAAAATGCTAATGTTGCAAATATGTGGAAATATCCACCAATGACCCACATTATTAATCACAAATAATATGATCCACATAAACATAAAAAATATTAATTAGAGTTGTCTTAAGAAGTTCAAAATGGGAAAATATGGTTTGCATCTATTCATCAACACCTAATAGGAAGAGTATTTCGGGATCCCATCCAATGCCATGTGTTCCTAGTGCCTCTAATCTCCCCATGTTCAAGCTAAGTGTCCTAATATGAAGCTCTACCAATGAATATGTGAATTGTGTATTCAATCTACACTAAAGACTTGTGTTAGTGACTTCAACTAGGATTGTGAATTCTGATTCTAAGGTTGTTTATGAACTCTGAGTGTTGAATATTAGGAGTACAAATATAAGTGTGTTCAAAGGTTAGTTGATGACTCAAAAATGTTTGAGTAATTTGATTTAATCCAATGTATAGACTGCTATCTTAAAATTCACGTTTAATTTTATCCCATTCGATGTATATAGCTATGAAAATATTCAATATACTATCACAACTGTACTAGGTTGCAAATGAAGAACACCAATATAGCTCTATATTTTTTCACTATTTGTCTACTTAATAATTTAATTTTCATGATACTATAAATTTTTTAAACTAACTAGGATTTACAATTGCAAAAGAGACAATTCTAAGGTTTATTGTTTATCAAGGACTTTAACTTATTCTATATTTCTCTAAAGGAAAATCTAATTGCTAATGTTATGTTTAATTTCAAACAAAATAATTAAACAATTTAAGATTATACAATATCTAACAAGCCTCATAACACACTATTTCAAAGGTAACAAAATCTAAAAAGGCATAATATTTATTCATGATTAAACATGTAGTAAATGAAGTAAAGCGACCATTGATAACATAAAAATAACAATATCAAGCCACCTTTCATTTAAAAGAACTTAATAACATAAAATTAATTGTTCCTTTTGTAAACATACTTATATATTTGCTTTTCCATATAATAATAGACAATACAACTTATTTTGTCATTACAAGTGATAAGTCATAATCACATGAACATATTCCTCTTTCTCAAATAATAATTTATAGGTACTTTAAGTTCACTATCTCATATATTAAATTATAAAAGCACCTACAAAAGAACCTTAAAGTCTACTATCTCATGCCTCCAATATATAAATTTTAAAACAAGAAACCATCAAGTGGTCTCCAGGTCTTGTTGTCCTCATTTTTATTCTTCTTGACATAGAGCCTCAAATGTCTTTTATTTGTCATTTTTCTTTTTCTTTTGTAAGTTGCTTGAACTCCTCTATTTTACATATCGGCCTTTGAAATCAACAATATTTTTAGTAAAGCACCCATCTGCATCCGCTAGGACTATAAGATCCACACCCTTTTTAATAATACTTGCTTCTGAACAAACATGATAATCATCTTCTCTAAATAAAGGAGCACAATGAACTACCCTAGTACCATTGTCATCTGTCATATAATTATCTGCAAGAACTTTGAAGGCAGTGTCTGAGAGCTCCAAGAAGAAGTCAAATATTGGATGGTACTTTTTACCAACCAAAACAGAGCCCTAAAATGTCTCCAGTAATTCATATGAATTAGTATCTAATGCAAGTCTTATTTTTTCTTCCTGAGAAACTTTTGGCTTGCCTCCTGCTTTTGTTCATGTATCTTTTGATTTTGAAAGAGGACCATTAAAAACATCTACCTTTACCTTCTTTGATGACAACTGAGATAAGTGAGATACTGTAAGAATGTATACGGCCCTTGTTGTCTTGCTTTTGACCTTTACATAGTCAAAATTTGAATTGACGCATAGAGCAAGATTACTAGGAAGAGTCCAAGGTGTAGTGGTCCATGCCAAAAAGCAATTCTTTGCAACATTTTGATGAGATATTCATGCCTCAAACATTTGTGCTTGGTGTATCTTCTCAGTACTGAAATTGATTTTCATCATAGGGACCTAAAATTTTTGCGAAAAATGGTAGGAAATTTTAGGAAATTTTTGTTGTTCAGTTGAACCCCTTCAAAGGTTATTTATCAACTTTAGAAATCACTTGAATACTTTTAGACAAATTAGACTAATCTTGGGCTTGGGAGTCATTATTGGTTTACTATGATGTCATTCCCACATAGTTCAAGGTGTTTCAATTATTTGTTGAAGAGATTGTCCAGTGTTAGTGCCATTTGAAGTTGTGTAGCCTTGTTACTTGGTCATATCAAGTTAAAGAGAGTTTAGTATGATTGAAAAATGTACCTGTTTGTTAAGTTTGAGAGGTCCCTACATGATAAGGATACAAAAAAAAGAACTTCCCTTAGCTTCGAGAAATATTTATTCTGTACTGACAAGGCCAACCACGTGAAGGTGGAAGCTCAGTGGCCTCACCTAAGACCTAAGACACCTAAGACCTAAGACACCTAAAACCTAAGACCTAAGACCTAGAACACAACTAAGACCTAGAAGACACCTTTAAGATATACATTAAGACACCTAAGACCTTTATGACACTTTTAAGACATACATTAAGACACCTAAGACCTTTAAGACACTTAGAAGACATACCTACTTGACACATTTAAGACACCTAGACACCTTTAAGTCTTGAAACACCTAAGAAACCTAAGACCTATAAGACACCATAGTACACCTCTAAAACACCTAAGAATTAAGACATATCGAAGACACCTAAGGAACTTAAGACATACAGTACTTGACACCTAAGACCTTTAAGACACTTACTTGACATATCTACTCAAGACACATTTAAGACAACTAGACACCTAAGACACCTAAAACACCTAAGAAAGGTCTAAGATGCCTAATCTACCTTTAAGACACTTAAGACATATACACGTAAGACCTAAGATAGGTCTAGAATCTACATATTTAAGAGACATTTAAGACACCTAAGACATCTAAGACTATCTATATATAGTTTATAAATCATATATGCACAACATGAAGTTCAATTTTATTTAACTTGAAATCCTTATAGGCATAGACCTACATAATTGCAAAAACAAAAATCTGTGTAAATAAATTTATAGCTCGTTTGTAGCTTGATCATGTTTCATTATAATAAAATTTGAACTAAGAACCATTGAAATTAAAATTTGAAAGGAAAGAACTATCAAGAATCATGTACATTTTAAAATAAATCAATAATCAATAGATAATTCAAGTGTGCATATACCTTCATTCCATGTATCGATTGGTTCAACTCGCTCTTCAATAATGTAGTTAGAGCTCTTGGTACATATAATCTGGATCTTCTCTATCTTTTATTATCTCTAAAATCTTTTCGTGATCTTCAATAGACAACCTCCCTTTTGTTGGCCACGTCCTCTTTTTTGTAAAGTTTCCAAACTTAATCTTATTGCTATAACTAAGTGACTGTACTGTAGAACCTTTTGTCCTAGCATATAATCAATAAATATAATACCATTTTTATCTATCTTTACTTGTTGATAATAGGTGCCTTCAACAACAACTGATCCAATGGGATATGATTGTCCATCATCATCTGTCATTGATTCTAACAATTTTGATTTTGCTTGTGTGCATCTTAGTAGATAGTAATCTACACCTTCTGTATTGTCAGGATTTGCAACCACAACAAAAATATCTCCTGTACACACCACAAGTAAATATGTTTGTACATTTGAGTTGAACAAAGTAAATCAAATGTTCAAAACTTTATTACAATCTAGAATATAAATCAATTCTGTAACTTACCTATAACAACTAAATCTGATACACATTCATAATCAGTGGAATATATAGGATCATATACATCTACAATGTCACTATCTTCAAAAGGAGGCATTGATACTATTTTTTTAATTTCCCATTGTGAAACATATCCATCCCTTACATTTGGACATTGTACAATATTTGCATTGTTCTCAATGCAATCAACACAGAAACATGATTTTTCTCTCACTTGAATAGGAAGAGGCTTGCTATATCCTATAGTCATGACTTGATGCAAACTTCTAACACCATTAATTGCTTGACAATTATATGGATTCGATTGATCAATATCTGCATGTATGAACAAATTCTTGAGCATCTCAATTAAAACTAAAATTCAATTAAATCACATGTGTACTTAAATTTAAATATTAAAGTTTTCAAGTAACATAAATTTAATTAACATACCTTTAACTTCCCAAAAATAGCATTTGTTTTATATTGAGTCACGGGCACCAAAATGGCTTTTACACCATTCAACAATTTGATTTGCATTTCGTATGGTGTTACCTACAATTTCATGTTGGTGAAGTGCCCAGGTAAGAGGTAAGAATTTAAAAAAGTTCACATGTACAACCAACTATTACAATACATGTAGATCAATTACATAAATCGTTGTAGACTTGTATTCAACAATTTTAAATTTTGTAAATTCCGTATCTAGTACATTACTTGCAAGTTCATATTGGTGAATTACATGCTTTACACATGCTCCTGCTCCATCATACTCTCATTTTCCATGTTCACTCTCAAAAAAATTCCACAAAAACTTTATGCTAGATTTAGCATGTTGTTGCGTTAACCAATTAAATGCTTTTGCAAACTTAAATTGTCCTGCATAAATAGTTATATATAAACAACGATTTGAAAACTAAAAATTAATTAAAAATTCAAGTCTTAAAATTTTCTAAATTTTTTAATTAAAAATTAAAAATTAAAAAAATAATAATCAAATCAACACTTACCAGCACATCCATCAGACCAAATCCAGTGTTGTAATGCATTAATGCCACGTTTTCTCAAATCTTCAAAAAACATTCGAAAGCAATGTGCTATATAGCTTCTATCATGACCCGTATCATCACTGATATAAAAGTGAACCTCCTTGATGATAATTCGATCATCTTCGGTACTCTCTACCTCATCTACAAATAACTCAGCATGTTTATAGCAAACTTGTACAAAGATTGTGACTTGCTCTGAATGATAATATTGACTTTGAATCTCAGTTTGAGGACTAAATGTATAATTTTGAGAAAAATCTACAATAAAGAGAATACAACCCAGTGGAAAACAATCCTTTGAGTCACAAAATTGCTTAGCCTACCATCTTGCGCCATGACAATGTTAGATATGTGGGTATACAATGTTACAAAATTTGTTCATAAACTCGTTACAGGGCAATTCACTCTCTCAAAATTATTTTTTTGGATTCAGCTCTTGACTTTATTGAGTATTTCTCATATTCAAATCTCTTCCAAACAACTGACATTGAATGATCAATATTTTCAAATGGTAAAAATTTCATCAAATTTCCACAATCTACACATATATTTCTTATACACTGTACATTGAATTCATTTGAATCTTCTGATTTTTCACATAAGATAGACTTCACAAATTGTGTTGTACTTCCAGGGATGGCTACATTTGGATTAACTATTGCCATAAGATTTTAATATGATTGTAGGTGTAGATGAAATTCAACATGATTTCGATAGCAACAAGTTTCATGTACTTTATTTATACATACAAAACTTGGTCGTAAATTCTCAAACATCCTTTGAGAAATCTTCACCCGTGAAAATTCTTGATTAAATGCTTCAAAAAATTCACTTTGTGTTGTATCTATAAAATGCTTTGGATGAGCAATTTTTTTACCATCTTCATCTTTTATTTGTAAAGTGTCCCTTCTATTGGAAGACTGATCGGTCCAATATCCAATTACTTTTTGTTTTACATCTTCTGAAATTCTATCTCTCCGAGGGACTCAACAAATATTTACCTAATTATTTTCAATGTTTTCATCTAATTTGTTTCTCTTCTTGATATATCTTTGAACAGTTCTCTTAGATACATTTACTAATTGGGCAATTGCTTTAACTTGTCTTCTATGTGATAATTTATTACTAGAAATTACAGTCATCAATGCTCTACGTGCAACACTTAAATCATAACTTTGAGTCTTGGTTTGAATAGAATCCAATGCTGTTTGCAAGTTTTTAATTATTGTTTGATTTACTAAATTTAAAGATTTTTTCTTGTTATCAACTCCTAACAACTCCAAAATAGGGGTCATTTCTTTTCGCCTAAATAACTTTGCACATAATTGTGCTCTTCCAATTAGAGATTTATCTTCAAAAACTTCTTCTCAAATTCTTTTAGAGTGCAGTTTTATTGTGCTTTCAGGTAACATATATTCAGGTAAAATATTTTTGAAAAGAGCATCTTCATCCATCTCCATAAGATTTTCAATTCCATGCAAAAAATTTCTATCACTACTACCAATTTCATCTTGTACTTATTCATTAACACGCCCTTCAACTTGTTGATCAATAATTTCAATGGGTTGTTCTTGACTAGATGTTCTTAGGGTTTTTTCATCTCTTTTTCTGTCATACAACCTTGCTCTAGTTCTTTTATTCCCCATTACAAATTGCTTGTTTTAATTCACCTACACACATATACATCCTAATAAATAACTCATGAAGTTCACTTTCTACATGGTAAAAGGAGTAAATAAGTTGGGAATCATGTTACATACCTTGAAATTTTGTAGCCTCTCTTGCTAAAAAACTCCTTTTGTGTGGTTTCTCCAAATGCTTGAATTGAAAAAAATTAAAAAAATAATTTTTAACCTCTATTGTGAAAAATTTTGCTTCTTTTATTTTCTCCTTGATGCTTGAATTGAGAAAAAACATAAAAAATGAAGCCATATATATATAAAAGTTAAAAAAAAAAAAAAACTGTCGACTGATGGTGGTCGCTAGAATTATTTAATTTCGGACGAGTTGATTTCACCCCCAAATTAATTCGGGCGAGTCTATCTCGCCCCCAAATCGATTCGCCCGAAATCGTCTATGTGGCATCTTACATGGTAGCCACCTCCTCATTTTCTATGGTTTTCTAAAATTCTCAACTTAAACTGAATATTTCTTCAATCAGAATGGATTATTTCAAAAATAAAAAAAATACTCTTTTGTAGAGCTCTGAGTCTAGAATCCAAATATGATTTTAAAAATATTTTGATTCGTTTTAATATGTTTTTTTTAAAATTATTGCAAGTAGGTTGTTAAAATCAGAGATGACACTAATTAGAAATTAAAAAAAAAATCAAAACACATCCAAATTTTTTGAAAATTATATGGTGCACTAGAGGAAAGAGTCCTCTCCAAAAGGGTATAATTGGTTTTTTGAAAATCATAAAAAAATTATACAAAAGTTGACATGGAATGAAAACTATCAGATTCTGTACAGTCTGACTTTAAAATGATATTACGAAGAAAATATGCATTGAAAACTAATTTTTTTCTCCATGCACTAGATATTGAACTCCTCTATTTGGAAAAAAAATTAGGGAAAAATAAGATTGTTTGCTCTTTTTTTTGTGACGTGGACTCAAAGTCACTTTTTAAAATTTGCTCTTAAATTTATTAAAAAATTGTCAAAATATTTTTTTTTAAATTTTAAAAAATTACTAGCATAAAATTCATCAAGAGATCTACATTTCATTAGTTTACATCATTTTGAAATTCAAAACATAAATGTCACTTTTATAAGGTCAAAGTTCAGAATTTTTTTTGCTATTGGTCGATTCTTTTATAAAGTGTGACACAGGTTTGTGCTTTTACCCACAAGACAAATTATAAACAAGTGTCATGTAGTGAGTACTCACCTTTGTAGTATTGTAATAATAGTATTTGTTATCTAGTTGTTAGGTGAGCCATGACATAGCGATTTAAAGGAAGGTTTCAGATAACAGTTAGGGATTAACAAATTCTTGCAATTTGAATGTATCACGATTTTACTGGATTTGGTAAAAATTATAGTTATTATGGCTGACCTTGACCCAAAGTTTGATTCATACTAGGCACAACTATGACTAGCATAGCTAAAGTTGACTTTGTTCCTTAAAGTTGAGTTTCTAATGACTATGTTTATTGATTGATAATACAAACCACGGGGCATTTTATTGTTCATTTCATTGTTGCACTAAGTTAGGGAAAACAACTAATAAGATCTCCACTTAGTGAAATATCCAAGTTGTCATATGGAGTTGCATTCACAAATGGTGGACATATTTGGAAGTTAGTAGATATCAAGAAGTGTCGGATGATTTTGAGAAATACTATAAGCTCAACCCTTTGGAATGCCATGGACGTGAATTTAAACTTCAATAAATTTTATTGAATTACACATGACATTAGCGAAGCTATCTTAAAACTAGATTCAAAACCATAACATGTTAAAATGGATGGCGATTTTATTAGGCCAATGAAAATAAGAAATATTTGGTACAATATTTAAAATAATAAATAATAAATAATTTGACGGATGGTAAAATATTATTATATATTTTTAAAAAACTATATAACTATAAATAATCATATTTGTCATTGAATATGTAACTCATATTATAAAATAAAACAATTATTGTAAAATATAATAGTTATAATTTAAAATGAAAATATAAAGATATTATAAAATTAAAAATCTATTGTAAAAATAGAAACAAAATCAAGGCATGATTTATCCTCCACATTTTCCACCAATCAAAATTAAAGCCAATTAAATCTTCTACTTAAAAAAATTGCATGTCTACTTTATAAAAAATATTTATATCTTAAGTGTATTTACATCTTTATATTTTAAAAGAAAAATATAAAGATATTATCAAGTGCCACATAGTGGCCAACCTAGTGTTGTTATTATAGTATTTGTTTAGTTGTAATTTTTTTTGTTGATTAGCTGTTGGTTGTATATAGTATTTGTTTAGTTGTAATTTTTTTGTTGATTAGGTATTGGTTGTATAGACAAATTGCATTCTAATAATTGAAAAATTAATTTTTGAAGAGTGTTGAAATGTATTGAGTAAATAAAATTGAAATCTCAAAAATAATCTAATTTGATAAAAATAAAATAGGACTAAAATATTTCCTTAACTATAAAACTAAACTCTACAAAAATGCATTAAAATATTGTAATCGTGATACTTGTTGATTTTTCACTTTTGACTAAATAAAATTGAAATCCTAGATTTTTAACTCTTGAGTAAATAAAATTGAAATCCCAAAAATAATCTAATTTCATAAAATAAAATATGTAGAACCCTAACCCTATGGAGAGATTTGAAATGTCTGCCTAAGATATGAAAATGTAATAATATTGAATACTATTACAATTTAAAATGCATTAAAATATTGTAAGTTTGAAGAATAATTACACAATATAATAATAATAACATATTGAATATTTAGATCACTATCACTACAGTATTTTAATCGTGATACTTGTAGATTTTTCACTTTTGACTAAATAAAATTGAAATCCTAGATTTTTAACTCTTGAGTAAATAAAATTGAAATCCCAAAAATAATCTAATTTCATAAAATAAAATATGTAGAACCCTAACCCTATGGAGAGATTTGAAATGTCTGCCTAAGATATGAAAATGTAATAATATTGAATACTATTACAATTTAAAATGCATTAAAATATTGTAAGTTTGAAGAATAATTACACAATATAATAATAATAACATATTGAATATTTAGATCACTATCACTACAGTATTTTATCTTAGTCACTTAATTTTTTGTTTAAGCAATAATAGTAAGTACTTTTAGAGAACATGATTTTAATTATTTTAATTAATCTAATATTATGGTTTAGTAATAATTTTTTGTAAAGATAAAGAATTGTTTATATTTCAAATTTGTAACTACTATATTTCAAAAAATTATGTGAACTCATTTTGAAATGTGTATATAAAATTGAAATCTCAAAAATAATTTAATTTGGTAAAAATAAAATAGCATTAAAACTAAACTTTACAAAACCTATTAAATAACACAAATATTTCCTTAACTATAAAACTAAACAAACTAAACTTTACAAAGCCTGCATATTTGTATTATGTGGAGAGCCCTGGCCCTAGTTGAGTGTATAGAGATTTGAAATATCTCCTTAAGATATTAAAGTGTAATAATATTAATACTATTTAATTTAAAATGCATTAAAATATTTTATGTTTGAAGAATAAAATAAAAAATGTAATAACATGGCAAAATATTTTTTTAGTAAATAAAATTGAAATACTAGATTTTTTAACGAGTAAATAAAATTGAAATCCCCAAAATAATCTAATTTCATAAAATAAAATCTGTAGATATTTTTAATAGTATTAATAATATTATAACTTTGTCCCTTTGATTAAATTCATAAAAAATGATGATTCTTCCCTCTCATAATTATTGCCATTCATTTAGGCATGACTTAACTAGTGGGAGACAAAAAATGTGTTCATAATTTGTTTACTTGCCACATCCTCCCCTCAAACCAAAATTCTCTCCGCATTTATAGCTTTTTGTTGCACTCTCCAACAATTCGCAAAGAGGTCATTTATTTCAGCCAATGACAATACAGATAAATCATTTTTCAATAATTTTTTGTTAAAAATTTATCATGTTGACATAGGAAAAATACAAATTTAAATCAAATTTGCCCGACAAGAAAAATAATCCTATCTTTTGATTGGTTTACAATCAATAGATTAATAACTAGATAAGTGTGCAATAGTACTGGAGATGGAGAAGCAGGTACTAATAAAAAACAAAATCAATGATTGATTTCTTAGTCCATTCTGTCATAAGACCTCAATTTTAAACCAATCAAAATTACCCTAAAAATATAGGAGCCACTTAAATTAGTGATAAATATTTTTGCAAATATTTTGTAATTAAAAAATTGCATGTCTAGTTTATTAAAAAAAAGGCATAAATAGAATTAATAATCACTAGTTAAGTGATTTTGATTTAAGAAGAGTAAAATGAACTTTCCATAAACAAAAACAAGGTTAAACAAGGCTAAACCAAGCTATACAATGCTCTTTGGAGCTTTTTCTTCAACAAGGATATGGTTGGATTCACTTTTTTTTGCATTATTATGTGTGGAGATTTGTGTAAACAAAAAATTAAGTTTCTTAAAGTTGACCTATAGTGTTTTTCGAGGTTTTTTATTTTTAAATTTATAATTTATTCATGGCATTCTACTATCTATAGTAATTTATTTTGTGGGTTCTTTTTTTATTTGAAAAATGACCAATCAAATATCATCCAGCAAAAGATCAAATTGTCTTATAATATTTCTATGTATGCAATACACACAAGTTGTATTTTGATCAACCAATCAAATGCCATCGAGCAAAATATTTAACTATCTTCTAATGAATTTATATTTTTTCTTTATAATGATGCTATAGGTAGCAAAAATAATGTGCAAGTTTAGGTGGTGTATTAAGTCTATTGGCCTCTCGACCCCTATAGATAGTTGATAGTGTTGATAATCCCTTTTCTCTTTCAACATAAGGTGTTTGACAAGTGATAGAATGTTAGGAAAGGTGTCTCAATCTTGTATCCTAATAATAAGAACACAAAATGTTTTGAATTATAGAACACAAAAATGCAATTTCTAGGTTATAGAGATTGGTCATGATGAAATGGAGATCTTTAAGACCTTTAATTTTTAAATGGGGGCTCAATCAACTTCTCGAATCAAAAGTTATGGTGGGTGAGTGCAGGATCATCATGGGCCAAACAGTAGCAATAGGAGGAAAAAAGTGTTTTACTTAGCCAAAATCGCAAAATGGATGTTTGACTTTTTTGAAGGGTCTGACATAATATCCATTTTCCAAAATATAAAATGGATATTTGTTTTACAAAACATAAAAAAGAAAAAAATGACTCTACATTTTGCAAATCTGTGGCTTAAAAACATAGAGGAGAAGGAAACAAATATCTAATTTGGAGGAGGCAAATTTGAAGACGTAAGGGTTTAATATTTCCCTATTTTGATTTTTTTTTCTAAATCAAATGAATTTTTTTTGTTTTAAAGATCCAAATTTTGCTTGTTTTTAAATTTTAAATAGGTAACATGGATCAAGAACATTAAAACCCAAACCCAAACCCTCCAACAATCCAAGAGAAAATTGAAAGAAATATAGATGAAATAAGTAAGATTATAGAAATTTATCACCACCACCCTCGATTGTCTTCAATGACATTGAGCTTAAAGGGAATTATAACTCATGTTCGAACCCTCACAAGCCAACATGAATCATTTAGGCAATGGTGAGAATCCAAGAACACAGAATATTCTAATGGTTTATCATACGACCAAGTCAAAGATTTAAACATTACCAAAGCTATGTTAACCCAATATTTTGTCAACCTTAAAACTAGATTGCATGTTGATATTTGTAAGCCTAAGTATTCGATCAAATGGTGTACACATCAGGGTATTACTCAAAAATTTTGGGATCGTTGGTGGATGGTTTTTAATAAACCACCCAACAACAATTTTGATGTACCTTTATATTTCCTCTGTAAACTATATGCAGAGTTTGTGATGGGTCACCATGTGAACTATTTTGATTTTAGAGAGTTCCAGGGAGTAGGTAAAGGAATGCCTCAAGATAGACCTGGGGCAATGAGACAAGTGCAAGGTCTCTTTATTCCCCCTCTTTCTATCCCTTCTCTACCTCTAATTCAACACCCAAACATTGTTGCAAATGCAACATAACAGAGCCTCATTGCCATACACTTTGGTGGTGCCTGCACTTGGAGTTAAGGTTTCGAGCTAAAAATCCGTAGGCATTTTCATTGTAAACCTTAAAAAATTTCTAAGTCCCTCGGCCTTCGCAGTTGTATGTATGTATCTTTGTATATGGCCATTGTATCTAATGTGCAGGTGCAATTATACATTGACGGACCCGAAAAGAGGTTCAATCAGCTTCAGAAAGGGTGAAAAAATTAGTTGTATGCATCATTGTATGCATAAAGGCTTGTATGTGATATTCGGGTGCAATTCCGGGCATGCAAAAGTGGATGTAGATTCCTGGAATATTCTGTGGTTGTATCGAAAATATTGCATGTATATGTTGTATATTCGATATACAACAAGGTAGATACAACAACGGACGTCAAAAGGTGTTCAAATCGGGTTGAATAATGGTCGGGCCCACAGGTATGTGCAAAGGGGATTGTATGTATGTTCGATATACAATATGAGATACAAAGCAAAATGTACAATCCCAGACTTCAAAGTTTATCAAATCGGGCCTGGCGGGAATGGATACAAAAGCAAAGTTGAAAAGTCAAAGCATTTCTTTTGTATCACGGATTGTATGTTCCCAATATACAATCAGACATACAACAAGAAGATACAAAGAAACATACAAGGCAGGAGTGGTCAAAGTCAACATTCTTCAAGAACCTGGTGGGGCCCGCGCAATTGTATGTCCCGCGATTGTATGTATGTGAATATATAATGCAAGATACAAAGGGCACACATATAATCCTGGATGCGAAGGAAAATGTGTTTTGGTGGATTTTAGTTTGGAGTCCGCAGTTGGTTGTATATTGCGCATTGTATATGCGATATACAATGAGAGATGCAAAGATATTGATACAACACCGGATTCAAAATTTATTCCAATCTGCCTCATAAGTATGATAGAATCCGCGGTTGTATGTATTTGCAATATATAAGGCGATATACAAGAGGAGTTAGATACAAGGCCAGACTCGATGGTGCTTTCAAATTTTTTTCATGGTGATTTGGGGTCCGCCCTTGTATGCGGGGTGATTGTATGTGCATACAATCTCATATACAACCATAGGTGCAAAAAAGAAGATACATTTTCTCACCGATGGAGATGCAAAGGCACAACGATAATGATCCAATGGCAGGCTGCCACGTGTCCAAGGGCAGTTGTATGTATATACAACTACATATACAAGAGATTTGAATGTGCATCAGGCGGAAAGGGCAAAAAGCGCGAAAATGGTAAAATGTGTTCATGCTGCGAAAAGTCAAAAAGGAAAAGTTGCTTGTGTGGCACGTTTGCATTGGCCGGCGACTTTTCAAAGCGATTTGAAGCCATTGATCTTGGCGATGAGGAGGAAATCGATGGCCCTGTTTTAAATTTTTAGAGGAGGGTTTTCCTATACATTCACAGCTACATTCCAGGCGGGAAAAATTCCTGAGCATGCAAACTGCTGCGTTTCCAGAAGTCGCGGGTAGGTTGGCCATTAATGGCAAATTTACAGAGGCATGGTCGATGAATGACGGGCCACCTACCATTTTTAATGGGAAAATCTCCTGTCAGCTGCACGTTCCCCGATTCCACCTGCTCTTCCTTCTTCTTCTGCCTGCAACATTAAATGTTTTAGGTGCCATTCTAATGGTGCACTGTATTTGGCAGAATTATGAGGTGACATTGTACTTAATGCTGAGTGCATGTTCTTGCTATATAAGAGAACTGTGTTACTCATTTTTTTAGAGGTGGAAGACTTGGGCAATCTTTGGAGGAAATAACGAAAATAGAGCTTTTCTGGGCTGTTCTATCTCTTTTGGAGTTTATGAGTTGCATTTGAATGCATGTTGCATACATGTTTAGTTTCATGTCATTTTTATATGAAAAATACTTCATGGCATGTGTTTAGCTATTTGTCTCCATGGCTGTATGCATCCCTTCTTTTGAATCTGGTTGCTAAGGGTTACTTAGATTCTAGGATATAGATTTCTATATTGCATGCTTAACTTTTGACCTCCATTCAAGGAGTGGATTAAACTGTTTTAGGTTAAGTATGAGGAAGAATGTATGGTAGTAGGGATATTTGTAAGTAGAGATCACTAAACACTCATTCTTGGGCAATGTTTGTAAGGCAAGCACCAATCTAGCCCCTTGAAACTTGAATGCCAGTGCAAATCATTCACTTGTATATGTCTAGTTGACCCCTTGCCCTGAGATAGGCATTGGTCTGCTCTTGTGTTGAGGTTACAATCCAAACTCCTTGTCTTGCATCCAAAACATAAAAACCAAATCATTTCAAAACTTCCAACCTGTTAGTTTGTAGGAGTAGAAATAGGACCCCTGCATACTCTCATCCTCAATAGTTAGATATGTCCAAGAACACTGCCAAATTTGTGATTTATCACACAAATATTGGTCCAAACATGAGAGTATTCTGCCTGTTCTAAAAAGTTAGATCTTTCTGCTATAAGTGAATCAAAGTTAAATCTTTAGCTATAGGGATACCCCCCTTGGTGTGGCAGAACCAGAAGTGAAGGGGAGGCAGCTCATGCAACCTCCTGTATTTGTTGGCCAAATCTGCCTGTGCATTGGAAACTGGCAAACCCTTAGCTGATTCGGATGAAAAAATCCAACAAAGTGGCGACTCTGGTGGGGAATTGAATTGAGTTAAGAAGTGTTATTTTTACCTCCCTAGTTAGAGGATTCAGACCTGGAAGTGCTTTTTTTGTGACAAAGTGGCGACTCCGCCGGGGAGTTGAATTAAAAGTGTTATTTTTGCCCATCTGAGTCACCAACAAAGTGGCGACTCTACTGGGGAATTGAAGTAAAAGAGTGAATTCTTGCCCATCTGAGTCACCAACAAAGTGGCGACTCTGCTGGGGAGTTGATGTCTGGATCTTTCATGTGAATAGTGGTGACTCCGCTGGGGAATTGAATTGAGTTAAGTGTTATTTTTACCTCCCTAGTTAGGGGTTTCAAACTTGGAAGTGCTTTTGTTGCAGCGAACTTAAAATTTTTATGTGTGGCTCTACTGTTGGAGGACCCAGAAAGGAAAGAAATGAATTTTCAGCTTCATGTTATTTAAAGCTCATTCCTCTGCCAAGGAGGTGGCGACTCTGCACAAAAAGAAGTTGAAAAAGAATACAAAGATGTGTTAGATTTTCATACTTTCAGTTAGGGAAAGGAATTTGCAGCAGCTGCAACATATCCAGGTATTTTTATAAGTTTTAAAAGATTCCCTATGTTAGTGCCTGAATTGACTGACAATTTTTGAGCAA
Source organism: Cunninghamia lanceolata (assembly GCA_027924645.1). Classification (NCBI taxonomy): domain Eukaryota; kingdom Viridiplantae; phylum Streptophyta; class Pinopsida; order Cupressales; family Cupressaceae; genus Cunninghamia; species Cunninghamia lanceolata. The sequence goes on along the minus strand of BSBN01000429.1, from coordinate 354,277 downwards.
TTTTCATGCAGGCACTTTCCCTAAGAATCCAAAAAATGTTCTAAGTCTTTGGGCCTCCTCAGCATTTTTTAGCTGCATCATCATATTCTCTTCGAGGAGGAGGTCATCATCATCATATTGTCTTCGATGATGGTCAGCATCATCGTGTTCTCCGTCGACCGGTTTCTCATCGTCATCATCATATTGAAGTATCGGGTGATGTTTAGTTTTTATCCTGATGATGCTGATGTGCTACAGTGCGCCCTGATCTGCTTGCGAGGGTGATTCTTCAAAGTCTCCGGTGATCTTCCATTTATCACCTTGCCCAGACATGATGATGATGTTGCCCCGTTATTCTGAAGGGGTTATTCTTTGAGTTGTTCGACCTGACATGTTTTTTCCTAAGGGTCGTCGTCATCATCATCATATTTCCTTTTATCACTGTTGCTTGCGGGGTCATCATATTATCTGCATCATGATACCTCGCCGGGGTGATATTTCTATCATCGGGTGATCTTGGTTATGATCATCCTGATGATGTTGTTGAAGAGTTTTTAGTGCGACCCGATATTCACTAGGGTCATCATATTTTGAACGTCAGGATGATCTTAGTCAATATCATCCTGATGATGTTGTATCACCTTGTTCTTTGTTTCTCATCCTGATGATGCTGACGTCATCCGTATATCAGGGTGATATCTTTCTTTCTGCCTATCTGCATCATGATATTTCCGAAGGAGGGGGTGATATTTTCATATCACTCGAGTGTTTGTTTGATCCAGCATCATGATGATGCTGATATCAAGGAGATATCCGCCTGCCGGCTTCGCGCATTATCTACTGGGGGTGATCTTTTCAAGCAGCATCATCATATTCAGTTATCGCCCCGATCTTACAGAGGAGCTACAGTGCAACCTGATGTTTGAACGTCAGGGTGATATTTCGAACAACAGGATATCATGCTGCTGGAAGATGATGATGATGAGGTCTATACTAGTGTCGTCAGGAGCAAAAGCACCGACATGATATATGCTCATGACCTAGTATATAAAGTGTTATTGAGGTCATCGCGGGGTGCATGTGGGATATTGTTATCCTGCATTTTCAAACATCATGATGATGAATCTCGGCGGGAAATGGTTGCGACTGCAGATTTGATGATCTTCCCAAGGCCGCGGGTTGGTGCGCCATTAATGGCGATTGTTGCAGAGGTATGGGTGATGGCGTGGGCGGATCTGGTACCCGATTGAAGGTGTACATCAGCGGACAGTGGCGCAGGGCTCGAGATATCTTCCTGTCTCCTCCCCTACCTACTGCATTCATGTTTGGGCGCCAATCTGGTAGTGTGTTTGAGTGCCATTTTTATGGTACTGTGTATCTGGCGGGATTTTTGGTCAACATTGTAATTAATTGCTGAGCACCTACCTGGCTGTTATAAGCAGGTGGTGTTGCTCATTTGAAGGGTTGTTGAAAGTTGTAGATTTTTGGCTCTGTAATCCATAACCAGCTGATCTGGTTGCTCTGTACAGTTTGTCTTGTGAGTTTATGTATCTCCTGTTGTAGGACTTGGCATGAATCCACTGGTTTCATGGTTGATCTTATATGAGTAATGCTATCTTAGCATGTGTTGTGTTAATTCTGTCTCCAGTATTGCATGTATTCTTCTTCTGGATCTGGATATTTGTGTGATGTTTAGATTCTAGAGCATAGAATTCCTATGTTGAATGTCTGACCTTTTAACCTCTGCCCAAGGGGCAGATTAAACTGTTTTCAGGTTAAACATTGGGAAGGGTATACTGCAGTAGGGATACCATAAGTAGAGATAGCTCAACACTCTATATTGGGAGATATCTGTAAGGCAGATATCATGTGTATCCCCCTGAAATCCAGTTTTAGCTATTTATGCTGATCATTCACAGGTGTATGTCTACCGACTCCAAGCTCTGGATAGGCACCAATCATGCTGTGTTCTTGTGTTATACACCATGTCCAGCTTTGCATCCAAATTCATATCAAAACATTTCATACATCCACCTGTTAGTTGTAGGAGTAGGATTAGGAACCCCCTGCATGCTCTCATACCCAACCAGACATCATGTCCAAGAATGTTGCCAGCCTTGTGATCTATCATGCAGATCTTGGTCCATACATGAGAGTATTCTGCCTGTTGTTGTCAAGTTAGATCTTTCTATCTTTGAGCTAGTCAAGGTTACATCTTGAGTTATAGGGATACCCCCCTTGGTGCGGCAGAACCAGAAGTGAAGGGGAGGAGCTCACGCAACCTCCTGTATTCAGTTGGCCTGAATCTGCCTGTGCATTAGAAGTGGCAAACCCTAATGCTGATTCAGAAGAAAAGCCAACACCCTATTTGGTGAAATAGCACTGGTTAAAAGGGAAATATTGGTGAGAGATTGCATGCTTTTGTATTTGCTGAGAATGTAGTTTCTATTTTCAAATGAGGTATGCAATATTGTTGAAAGAACTCATTTAGAGGACTTTAGGCAAGCTGAAATAGTAGTTTGTATTTTAAAGGCCTAAGGTCATTGATTGAAAATCTGAGTTGAGAAGAGGGTTACAAAAACACATAAAAATGTATTATCAGCCCATGCACCCTTGTGAGGTGTCAAATGCAAAAATGTATACTGATCAATCCCAACCATGTAATAAAAGAAGTTTCAGTATTGATAGATATAAGCCCATAATTTTTAATGGTATTTGTGGTTATCCAAATGCTTTTCCATCTAAGATTAGAAAGTATTTGCCCAAATTCAGTGGTGCAAAGGATGAATCGGTTGAGAGACACTTGCAACAATTTATAAATGTGATAGATGACTTTGAGGTTGACCATGAAGATGTAGTTATGAGATTATTTGTTCAATCTCTAGTTGAAGATGCAAGGGACTGGTTATCCTATCTTTCGGCATACTTTGTCAGCTCTTGGCAAGAATTTAAATATGCATTTCTAGAACAATATGGTGAAAGAATATCTAAATATGTAGTTATCAGTGATTTCATGTACATCCATATTAAAAGGAGTTAATTCTAGCCTTTAACCTCAGATTTATGAAGACATTGAAAAGAATTCTAGAATGTATGAGACCTAATGATGCATTGTGCCTGGTGGTCTATCTGGGAGCATTTGATAAGAAAATGAGCTATAGATTAAGAGATAAGGAGCCCACCACATTGCATCAAGCACATCAGTTTGCAATAGACATTGAAAACAATTGGAGGCATGGAATACACAAGGGTTATTTCTCTGCAAATTTCTACTGCCCTAGGGTCCCCAATGTTGATGAAAGATATAATTTGGGTGTTGGAAATGAATGTCAAAGCACTCACACCCCTGCTATCCGTGTTTATGCATCATTCCAAGGTACTGATGACTTTGCCATAGAGGAGGATGCCTTGATTTGCCCAGCAAATGAAGTTGATAATAATGATTTTTCAAGTGATATTAATATGCCAGTCCACAGTGAAGAGCGTTCATGTTTAAATGATCCAGTTGTGCATAGTTGTGATCATATGGATCAAGAGTCAATTCCAGTTTCATCAGAAAGCATTAGAGGGCTGGAAAGTGATATGGATAGTGCAGCTTCAGAATGCATTGAAGTAATGGAGATCTTGTATGTGGGGAAATTAGATGATAAAGATGATATCCATGATCAATTCATGTATCAGGTTTTTTCTTCTCATGACTCTAGATTCGGTAATGTTGAAGAAGAGTTGGATTGTCATGAAGAAGCAGAGACCTTTGCAATGACTATGAATCCCCTTTATGATGAGCCTTTAGATGCATTGAACATTGTGAGTCATGACCTTCATTGGTACAGAATTAACCCTCTTTTTGAAGATGATGATGAATATGAAGAGATGACTGACGTAGGTGCTACATCAGTTTGTGAAGAGGGGATGTATAAATCAAAGGCATAGATCTTCAGCTCTTGTGAAGATAATATGGATATGCAAACTATGGATAATGAATGTTCAACATCAGTTGTTCCGGATGTATGCAACAATGGGTGTGTGGACCAGGTTTTGTTTTCAATATCAATAAGTGATATAAATGATATTGATGGTCTCATATATTTTTAATGTTTTCAATTTTTGGATTAGCTGGATGAGTGTCTGGTAGTGTGCAGCAGCCAGGTAAATAATGAGGAATGCCACACGCAATATGATGATACACTGTTTGAGGAATATAACATACATACGTTGCCTAATGCTGAAGAATTTTATAGCATGTATGGTTATATGTCTGATTTTGAGGCACAGAGTTATAGAGGCAATACTGACAGAGGCAAGTTTTCAAAAATGGTGAAGTATGTAATTGACAAGATCAGCATGTGGGCAAATTATGTTGATGTTTTCAGTTGTGGTTGGGGTCGTTCAGATCAGAATCGAGTATTTGACACGGGAGGCTACTGGTTCTTCCTTTTTGGTGGCCCTGGGCCACCAGGTATATTTCAAAAATGTGATCTGTGATGCAAGTTGGTGCAACATTCAACTCTATAGCCCAATGGATAAGGCCCGGTCTGTGTCCCAGAGATCTGGAGTTCTTGCCATGCCTGCAAGAGGCATGCATCCCTAGATAGAGCCAATGGTGGTGCCTGCACTTGGAGTTAAGGTTTTGAGCTAAAAATCTGCAGTTATTTTCATTGTAAACCTTCAAAAATTTCTAAGTCCCTCGGCCTTTGCAGTTGTATGTATGTATCTTTGTATATGGCCGTTGTATTTAATGTGCAGGCGTAATTATACATTGGCGGACCCGAAAAGAGGTTCAATCAGCTTCAGAAATGGTGAAAAAATTAGTTGTATGCATCATTGTATGCATAAAGGCTTGTATGTGATATTCGGGTGCAATTCTGGGCATGCAAAAGTGGATGTACATGGTAGATTCTTGGAATATTCTATGGTTGTATCGAAAAGATTGCATGTATATGTTGTATATTCGATATACAACAAGGTAGATACAACAGTAGATGTCAAAAGGTGTTCAAATCGGGTTGAATAATGGTCGGGCCCAAAGGTATGTGCAAAGGGGATTGTATGTATGTTCGATATACAATATGACATACAAAGCATAATGTACAATCCCAAACTTCAAAGTTTATCAAATTGGGCCTAGAGGGAATGGATACAAAAGCAGAGTTGAAAAGTCAAAGCATTTCTTTTGTATCACGGATTATATGTTCCCAATATACAATCGGACATACAACGAGCAGATACAAAGAAACATACAAGGCAAGAGTGGTCAAAGTCAACATTCTTCAAGAACTTGGTGGGGCTCACGTAGTTGTATGTCCCGTGATTGTATGTATGTGCATATACAATGCAAGATACAAAGGGCACACATACAATTTCGGATGCAAAGGAAAATGTGTTTTGGCGGATTTCAGATTGAAGTCCGCAGTTGGTTGTATATTGCGCATTGTATATGCGATATACAATGAGAGATGCAAAGATGCCGATATAATGCCAGATTTGAAATTTATTCTAATCTACCTCATAAGTATGATGGAATCCACGATTGTATGTATTTGCAATATATAAGGTGATATACAAGAAGAGTTAGATACAAGGCCGGACCCGATGGTGCTTTCAAATTTGTTTCATGGTGATTTGGGGTCCGCCCTTGTATGCGGGGCGATTGTATGTGCATACAATCTCATATACAACCACAGGTGCAAAAAAGAAGATACATTTTCTCACCGATGGAGATGCAAAGGCATAGCGATAGTGATTCAATGGCAGGTTGCCATGTGTCCAAGGGCAGTTGTATGTATATACAATTGCATATACAAGAGATTTAAATGTGCATCAGGCGGAAAGGGCAAAAAGCGCAAAAATGGTAAAATGTGTTCATGCTGCGAAAAGTCAAAAAGGAAAAGCTGCTTGTGTGGCACGTTTGCATTGGCCGGTGACTTTTCAAAGCGATTTAAAGCCATTGATCTTGGCGATGAGGAGGAAATCGACGACCCTGTTTCAAATTTTCATAGGAGGGTTTTCCTATACATTCATAGCTGCATTCCAGGTAGGAAAAATTCCTGAGCACGCAAACTACCGCATTTCCAGAAGCCGTGGGTAGGTTGGCCATTAATGGAAAATTTATAGAGGCATGGTCGATGAATGACGGGCCACCTACCATTTTTAATGGGAAAATCTCCAGTCGGCTGCATGTTCCTCGATTCCACCTGCTCTTCCCTCTTCTTCTGCCTACAACATTGAATGTTTTAGGTGCCATTCTGATGGTACACTGTATCTGGTAGAATTCTGAGGTGACATTGTACTTAATGTTGAGTACACGTTCTTGCTGTATAAGAGAACTGTGTTACTCATTCTTTAGAGGTGGAAGACTTGGGCAATCTTTGGAGGAAATAACGAAAATAGAGCTTTTCTGGGCTGTTCTATCTCTTTTGGAGTTTATGAGTTGCATTTGAATGCATGTTGCACACATGTTCAGTCTCATGTCATTTTTATATGAAAAATGCTTCATGGCATGTGTTTAGCTATTTGTCTCCATGGCTGTATGCATCCCTTCTTTTGAATCTGGTTGCTAAGGGTTACTTAGATTCTAGGATATAGATTTCTATATTGCATGCTTAACTTTTGACCTCCATTCAAGGAGTGGATTAAATTGTTTTAGGTTAAGTATGAGGAAGAATGTATGGCAGCAGGGATATTTGTAAGTAGAGATCGCTAAACACTCATTCTTGGGTGATGTTTGTAAGGCAAGCACCAATCTAGCCCCTTGAAACTTGAATGCCAGTGCAAATCATTCACTTGTATACATCTAGTTGACTCCTTGCCCTGAGATAGGCACTGGTCTGCTCTTGTGTTGAGGTTACAATCCAAACTCCCTGTCTTGCATCCAAAACATAAAAAACAAATCATTTCAAAACTTCCAACCTGTTAGTTTGTAGAAGTAGAAATAGGACCCTTGCATACTCTCATCCTCAACCAGTTAGATATGTCCAAGAACACTACCAAACTTGTGATTTATCACACAAATCTTGGTCCAAACATTAGAGTATTCTACCTGTTTTGAAAAGTTAGATCTTTCTGCTATAAGTGAATCAAAGTCAAATCTTTAGCTATAGGGATACCCCCCTTGGTGCGGTAGAACCAGAAGTGAAGGGGAGGCAGCTCACGCAACCTCCTGTATTTGTTGGCTGAATCTGCCTGTGCATTGGAAACTGGCAAACCCTTTCCTGATTCAGATGAAAAAATCCAACACACTCTTTGACTGAGCACTTGATTACACAGACCTCTCATCTAGCACAACCACATGATATTGGTGGTCATATGGGATCACTTGAGATTGTTGGACCCTCCTCGTCCACACATGTTTGTGTGACTCATCATTGCATTTTTTACAATCAGTTGTGCTTAGGTGCTTTCGGGGAGAGTAGTGAGCCACCCCTTAACACTTCAGAGTATGATGTCCCTCATACAACACCTTCATGAGCTAAGGCAGTAGGGTCTAGAACTCAAGTTAAGGCATTAGGGACAAGAGTACAAGTAGAGGCATCAGGGGGTAGAAAAGGAGACGAGCAAGGCCAATATTCCTTAGAGGTAAAATTTAAAGTTAGATTTCATGGTGTACTCCATTTGAATTTAATAAAAAAAGATTAGTACTAATGTATCTAAGTGGATAACATTTGATCATAGAGGAGGAGTTGACATAAGTTTATCATGGAACTCTTTCTGCCATCCAATTTGGCCTAGACTTGCTGGTAAAATTGTTTCTACACATCTAACTTTTTTTATTATATGCATTTCATTTTTTGTGAGTAATTATATATTAATTTATATCTTGATGTTACTTTACTTTTATAGTCTATGAAAAATGTAAATGATGTGCTACCTTTGCTAATATTCTTTAGTCGAACTCTTGATCGACCTAAGGGACCATCATTCGTTGAAAGACTCTTAGAATGACAACAAAGGGAGGAGGTAATTCAATTGAATTGTACTTTAATTTATAATTTATAAAACTTTAATATTTAATTATAGTCATTTAGATAAATAATAAAATAAAGAGAATCATGGTGTGTGTTACATTTTTGATCATATAAAATAATGGTTAAAAGAATGAAAATTAGAAAGAAAGAAACATTGTATTATCCATTATTCATATAGATTTGAGCTTTACTAACACATCAATTATTCATACAGATTTTGTAATGATTATGTGATCCATTTTAGTGCATCGATTGATTCATCTTATGAGGATTTCATTCTGACATACAATGTTCATTGATCACCAAGATAATTGTGTGTAATGATAAATTGATGCTATATCATTTACATACACACATCAACATATAGAAAACACATAAACATACAAGGAAACTAAAATTCCATAAAAAATATAGATCATATAGGTGCCCATGCCATAAACCAATAAATATGAAGACCAACCATACATATCAAAGTGTCTAGTACCAAATGTCATCAACATAACAAAAATCATAACATGATCAGGTACATATCAATTGGGGGGAGGCAACATTGAGAGTCACTCCCCCATCTCACTCCTAACATTGACCATGAACCTAGACCTTGTAGGTGATTTTTCCATACTCCTAATGCTACTCCTGGATTTAGACTTGCTCGTGAAAGTCTATCATGCCTCATAACCTACCCACCTCTTTTCAGAGATTGGAAATATCTACCCATGTTGTTTTATAATCTACTTGTGTCACTATAATCTAATTGTTACACTATAATTTTCTTGTGTTACTATCAACTTCTAGAATATCATTGTGCCAATAATGACACCAATATGTTGTGACATGGCTACCCTCACTTGTACATGTTCTAGCTCCAAAGAAAGCATGTCTTTCTATAGTAATGACACATATCTCTTTATCAAGTTGCATTCCTCTCCTCCCAAGCTACCATGCGCCTTGCTCATAAGATTGAATAGTAGAGAAATTTGACTAGAACATGTGTATTATTTCACTATCCACTTTGTCAGTATAAGAGGAACACCACTTGTCAAATGGTCTTCGGTCAATACAACCACTCATCTAGATACCTACATATTACGCATGATCTATGTGTTAGGTCATTTATCGTGAGATATCATATCATTTATAATGTGAGGGAATGAAATTTAAATGTTAGATACTACATGCCTATATCATCACCCTAGTCCCCTTCTCTTTATTGCATTGGGAATACATTCAATGTTGTCTCTCCTCTATCTACCTCCATGGCCTTTTCACCACCTATTTGCCCATTGTATCTTTTCAGTTGCTCCTTCTAATCCTCCTCCTTTTGATCCTCTTGAACCCGCTCCTCTACCTACATCTAATGGATATAATAGTGGGGACACATCTTCTACCAATAACCTCTATGAATTTGTGACCCTGCATCATCTTCAACTACAACTTTAATTTGTTCATCTACCTCATCATCATTAGTAAATTCCTGAGTGGAAAATGGTGGTCTATCTATCTCCCAAGGCCTAAGTGGTGAGTTTTGGTACCTCCTATATATTTGAGGTTTTTGGGGAACATCCTACTAGATAACAAACTATTTGAGGACCCACTTATAATGAAAACACTCCAAATATGTAGACAAAAAACTATTCTTATGTGTACAACTACTAGGGTGGCAATATACATGCATTGGAATACTTCATATTATATGTTTATCCTATTACAAATGTAAAAGGTGAGTACAATAAATACCTTGTATTTTGTTATGAAATGTAAGAGGTTGTAAAAAAATTATGATCATTTAAAGTTGAATATAATTTTTATTTTAAATAAGAATGTGTTGTTTTTATAACGATAAATTTAGTATTTTATGTTCAACTATTGAGTCATTTGTGTTGGATATAAAGGTTAGATATAACAAGATTCATGGTTACCAAAAGGTATTGAGATCATTTAGGTTGCATATGAGTTATATTTCAAATAAGAATATGATCAAGTGTTCTAAAAACAAATGATATTTTTTTGTTCAACTACTAGGGATTCCATGATAGATTTTTTATTGAATCTTTAAAATTCATTTTAAGGACAGTTCTCACTAGATGTGATGATGTGGAGAGTTGCATGATGAGTCAAACCTCTAAACCTTAGTTGTAGATAGATAAGAGTCCATATCACATTTCTAAAAACATAGAGGTCCTACAATATTCCATGTAACTTCTACATGGTCATAAAGTTATCCCTAATGATTAATAACTCCTCTCCCCTAATGATAGTGAGCATTTTTTTTTGTTTAAATTGATCTATTAATTTAAAACTTATTATGATTATATGTATACATAAAGTCTTACATTCTTTTCATTTCTCATACAAGAAACCTTAGTTGGTTAATCCATGACGAGTCCTCAATCGATGCAGGAGGCCTCATTGGTGGTACATGCTTGTTTTCGAGTAGATAAGTTTTTGTTTAGTGTAGTATAGATTGTTCATTTACACATCTAACCTTTTTAATGTATGCATTTCCTTTTTTGTTATTAATTATATATTAATTTATTTCAATGTTATTTTACTATTACAATCTATTCTGAAAGTGAGTGACGTGGTACCTTTGCCATCATGCTTTAGTAGGACACCTGATCATCTTAAGAGACCATCATTTATAGAATGACTCTTAGAATGACAAGAAAGAGTTAAGGCAATTGAGTTGAATTTTTCTAAATAGTTGATAGTTCAGAGACCTTATAGTTGATTGTAGTGATTTAGATGTATGTTAATAAATGAAAGTTCTAAATTGTAGTAGATATGATTTTGTTTACTAGTCTAACTTATTTATATTTACCATTGAACTAATTAATCAATTTTTTGGTTTGACTTGTTAATGTAGTCAACTTTGCATCCATCAACTACTAGACATCATGGCAAGAAGAGGACACTTTTTTAGGATCCATCATAGGTTGAGGATTCAACAGAGACATAGGGTCAAGTAGACCTTTAGTATTTTATGTAGCTATTCAGCATGTAGATTATATATAGATTTTGATATGACATATGCCACATTTTGTAAAAAATGTTTTGAGTTAGCATATTTGCCAAATTTTTGTATATGTCTACCATTATGGACTAGCTTTTAATATATATACACCCTGATATACAATATAATTTAAATTCCTTATGTGCATGTATTCCTACTTTGAAACTTAAAAGTTGAATGTATAATCACTTTGCAATGGTTGAGTTATCATGATCAATCACATGTTATAGATTGATTTCTTGTTAAATGAGATTGTTTTTCTTGGTAGATTTAGATGATATGTAATTTTCTACCTCAATACATAACTTGATCTTAATTTCCACATGATTGTAGTTTTAGTTAGATATAGGATTTTATTAGAATGACATGTGACCTTTTTTCCTTCAAATGATAATGCATTTTCCAAACACCATTAAGAAGACCTTCTTGTTGTTTTCATATTGATGACTATCTTATTACTAGCATAAAACCAAAGATTTGTACATAAGTAGATGTTACATGAGTTAATATATATTTCTATATGAATACCCTGATTAGTAAGAATTAATAAAAAGAAGCATAATTGCAATCATATGAAATGTTATCATGTTTGTGTGTTTACCCATTTTGTTATCTATTTTATGCAAAGAAATGTCATCCACAACCCAAATTCAACAGTCATTGCATTTGGAAATGTAAATAGGTGTAAATCTTAAATGGAAGTATGTTTCAATATCATATACTCCATGTTTCTATTTCATATTCTCATTTCACGGTCTGTAGGTCTAGCATACCCTCATTTCACCTTCTATGTGTTATGGAAAGAGCAGAATGAGGTAGAGAGGAAGATAGAGAGATATAGGGAGAGAGACACATTAGGCATAATTTGAACATATCCTCATTTCACCTTATATAGTCTCCATGCTTTCCATATCCTCATTTCATAGGTCCACATGTTTGACATGATTCACTTATCCTTATTTCACCTTCTATATGTATAATGTATCCTCATTTCACCTTCTATATGTATTTAACATATCCTCATTTCACCTTCTACATGTATAACATGGTTTTGTTTACCATAGATGCAATGTTCACAAAAATTGAACTCAAGATTCCAATCATTCATACCCTCAATGATGTTTTTATTTTTCAAGGTACTCAAACCCTTTTCACCAATGTGACCAAGCCTTTGGTGCCATAACATTGTCTTCTCAGCTAGAAGTTTCATCTCCATAGAATGAGCACCCTTAAGTACCCTAAAAGCATGACCATCAGAAGTAGATGCAACAATCCTTTTCACTGCTGGTTCGAATGGTGAGGATGAAGACTCTAAAGCTCTCTTCTTTGAAATAGAGACAATATTACATTGAACTATGCATGCATCAAGCTAAAATAGAGTGCCAATCTGAACACCCTTAGCCAACACCATAGATCCTGTAGTCATCTTGCATCCTTCATTCAAGAAAACAACCTGCACACCCACATCATTCAACTTACTTATAGAAAGAAGGTTTTGTACCAAACTAGGGATATGCAAAACACCATTGATCCCTTTCACTCATACATTAGGGAATCGAATCAAAACTCTTCCATGACCAACAATCTTCAGGTGAGAGTCATCACCCAAGTAAACCTTTCCACCATCATATTCTTCATACTTCAAAAACCAACCCCAATGCGAGGTCATGTGAACAAATGCACCAAAGTCAATAAGCCACACATCCTTAGATGCATGGGTTGCCAAGGCAGCAACAAATTCTTCTCCTTCATCCTAAGAGGACTTGTTAGAATATGAGTCACAGTTCTTCTTATTTTGTTTTTCCTCCTCCTTGCACTCCTCACGGAAGTGACCAGGTTTGTCACAGTTCCAAAACAAAGCCTTGGACTTTTTGGGAGACTCAGATCTCTAATGGGATTTGGATCTTCCTTTTTGTTCCTTCTTCTTATCATTTTTCTTTCCCTTCTCTTTGGATCTACCATGAACTGCAAGAGCCTCCTTAGATGATTCGAAAGACTTTCTCTGCATCTCTTCAGACAATAATGAAGAAATCACTTCATCCATCTTGAAGTTGGTAGTGGTACTTCCAATGGCCATAACAAGGTGATCCCATGAATCTAGTAAGGAACACAGTAATGTCATACATCGATCCTCCTCCTTCATAATCACATCAACAGAGGTCAATTGGGAAATAAGCATACTGAATGTATTCAAGTGATTAGCAATAGATCCTTCATCTTCCAAAATTAGAGAATACAATTTCTTTCCCAGGAATAACTTGTTCACCAGGGATTTAGCCTCATAAACTTCTCTAAGCTTCTTCCAAAGATCTTTTGCAGTCTTCTCTTCATGGATATTCAGGAGCACTGAATTAGCTAAACAGAGTCTTATTAGACCCTTAGCCTTCCAATCCATTAGATCCCAATCTTCTTGTTTCATGCTCGATGGCATGGTTTTGAATACTGCGAGCCATAGATCTCTATCCACCAATAAGTCTTCCATCTCGAGTTTCCACAACTCAATGTTACCTCCATTGTGTTGAAATGTACAAGACAAATGAGAGGGGGGGTGAATCAGTTGTAACCAAAACTTAACTTCTTATAAGCATCAACACATCAACCACTTATCACTGTTATTATGATTTAACCATGAAAGCATGAAATCAAAAACTTAAGCACATTCACACATTCAACACATGAGACACCAGATTTTTACGTGAAAAACCCAATGAGGGAAAAACCATGGTGAGGATTAACTCACAATATAAATGATATATCAAAATTTACAAGGCTCACTACCTAAAATGCTCACTGCAAAAAGAAGGGGCTCACTGCCAAAAGAAGGAGCTCACTGCCAAAAGGGGCTCACTGCCATCTAAGTAGAAGAAGATAGAAGAAGTTAGTTACAATGAGAATGGATCTCACAGCAACCAGGGATCCACCACAAACTCAACTGAATCTTTTGCAACCTCTTTGCATCAAAAATATATTCTTTTCTACTCACTTTCACACTCACAAACTCATCTAGATCACACCTGCAACAAATGATGCTTCTCATGTAGCCATTTTGTCTATCTCAATAACTTCACTAGATTTCCTGATCGTCTAATTCATATTATACATTCGCAGTCTTGGAAATGATCTTCAATGTCGGCACAAACAATAAACTTAGCCAATATTCAAATTAGGTCTAGACCTAAACATTCTCGTGGTGGAAAGGAATGAATGCGGACCTCACCACACCTTAGCAGAGACTCAAATGCAATCTCCCATGCAACAACACACTATCACAAATTTCAAAGCATAATTGAAAGTAGTGAAAACAACTAGGTTGGCCAAAACTGGTGTTAACACTAAGACCTTTAGGAACATGCTTCATCCACAATCCAAATTACGCTTTGCAGACCAATCAAAAAGTAGGAACACTATCTAGAAAAATCCACAAGCATGTTACAATCACCAAGAATTTATGTACAACCCCCAAACATTCTATCCAGAAGATTCTTCAAACTGAACCACTTAAACATTACTATCAACCACTGTCATAAAGGAAAGATAGCTTGCGGAGTACCAAATCACGAACCATAGACTATAAAACTTAAATGCGGAGAGATGCAAAGTAGAATACATTCTCCCTGTCACCATTGAATACTTAGAAAAATAGTTTTTACTCTGGCGAATAAAACTCACTCAAATCTTCACACCGGAGACTCAAACTTGAAACATAGCAACTACAGACATCCCTTAACATAACTTTTAAACTGCAGACAAAGATATTCAATCTACAGGATATGCGGAGCAAAACACTGCACTATTCTGGGAGCTAGAACAATTCTGCAATTTCACTAACTTCTCAAATACTTGCTCAAACTCATCCAAATAACTTCCTTAGATGCTGACCTTAGGTGTTGACATCAATGACAATACTTACTACTCATACTTGTAACACATTGAACTAGTCTATATCAAACCTCCCAGATGTGCTCACCATCTCTTTCTTGCAACAAAGATTTTAAAATCCTTTGCACAAGCTCCCACTCAAATGAAGACCAACTCAAAAAACCCTCTACCCAACAACTAGAACCAAAGGTAATCAGGATCTGATACCAACTGAAAGGAAGCAAGGTATGCAGAAAATGCTTCCTACACTGATCTACTGAGGAAAGATTTATGCACATTTTAGAATTTATAGTTAAAGTTTAAGATGCACATTAACAGAAAGATAATAACAACATCCAAATGCAAATACAAAACTCACAACACAAGATATATGTGGGGAAAACCCTTTCAGGTAAAAAACCCCACACTCCAAAGCCACCCAATATATTATTCAGGAATCAAGAAGATTACAATATACTTGCATAGAAAGCTTTCACAAGAGTATAACCAACCAGAGATTCAGAAGTAACTAAACATCTAGAAGACTCTTACACACAACTTCCATCTCAAACTCTTGATATATAAGATATACAATATAGTAAACTGTCAATGGTAATTACAAATCCATGAGCCAAAACCACCCAAAAGTGGCACCCAAATTATACCCAATCAAATATGCCTTGTGATGTGCTAAATCACACATCAACATGTGTAACTCTACCCTTTACAGCTCTTCTAAGTGTCCAACACATTTTCACATTTCTCAAAAATAGGAGGTCCAACTTCCAGAGGCCATGACTTTTGATCCCAATGTCTGCTTGACGAACTGTTTGATGCATTTGAAAGCTCGTGAAGAAATATATCAAGCTATAGCCTACTTTGCTGATTATGACCTCTAAGTGCTTCAAAACTAAGTTCAAAACTTTTTCAAACAGTTTCAAAAATAGAAACTTTAGTATCTCGTAATCTAGCTATGATCTTGAGTCAAAACTCACCCGAGATGTTTACTTAGTAGTTCCACACCTTTTTGGAATAATTTCAAGTCAATTCGAGATCAAATGTAGAGTTACTAAAAATAGTAAGCCTTGCCATTTTTAGCCCTTTTGGAAACTCTAAAAGTTCTAAACCATTATTCAAGATAAAGGGAATCTGAAAAGACCAAAACTAGGAAGAATAGTAACCTTTCGTAGTTGCAAGGTTGAGACACTTTTCTTAACATTCTCCCTATTGACACCTAAAAAATTAGTCCCCAAAATGCCCTGTTTTGGCCTCATATCTCATCTGGAGAATCCTTACAAAAAGCCCAGAAAAACCCATAAATCTTTTGCCTTCAAAGTCTTCCTTCACCGAGTTTTCCATCTTTTATACTTAGTCATTTTGGCATGGATATCCTGATGATGTCATCTGGACATTCCGCCACCGACATGTCATCCTGCAGTGCTAATATCCTGATGACATCATCTAGATCCCCTCTTCGACAAAGTTTTTCATGCTGATGACATCATTAGGATATTCAAAGGGTGGTGCATAAAGTAGCATCCGGATATTAAGTTAGCACCCAGATATTAAAAGTTAATATCCATGTGTATGACGGTTTCTCCATGTTGCGAGGATAAATTTGATGGGTACATATCTAGATATCGCATAGCCCATAGAGCATCAAAGGTGACATCATAGTCCTACCGCAGGGTTGCGAGATAGCGACAGCTGTAAGGTATATAAGAAAGGGGGCCACGTGGAAGGTTTAGCTCACCTTCGGGGATCCAAATGAGGATGGCTCACAGATTCATTGTGCGGCCCCAGAATGCTGCTAGGTGTCGGGTAAAGAAAAGGAGCCACAGAGATAGAAGATCTAATGGTAGCGCATTGTCATAGGAGGATCTTGTCTACTAGGAAGATTCCCTGCGCGGCCACGGGATGATGACACGTGGACATCCAGATGTCTGTTGACTGCAACTTTGACCGCGAGTATCTCCCTCATCCTGAGGAATTTCTACATGATCCAAGAGGCAAAAATGCTTAGATTTTCTTCCTCTTTCATTTGGAGGGCTTTTGGGGGAATATTCTCATTTCAAAATGTGATCCTAATTTCATGATCCGAATTTGCGCATCCGGATATCTGGATGGTCGCCGATTAAGGAAGGATATGCAGACTCGACCGACAAGATATCACTGTAACCGATTTAAAGTGTTGCATAAGCTTTTCAGATGTAGATATTTGTTGCATTTATGGTTGCAGAAATGTGATTCAACAGCTCACATTAAAGGCCGAAAATATCTCCCATCTGCCCAGTCTAGATATTTTCTGCAATGAATTCTTGCAGGCCGACTTTCCTTTTGGAGGAGATATTTTTTGACAGAGCCCTTGAGGAAATTTATTGTAACCTAATTAGGTCAAGTGGAATCATATGCTATATATGCATGAGTATAAGATGTAAAAAAGGGGTTGGTCTTTCGGGCATTTTTAGACATTCATGTGCAGAGCTCTCTAGGGTTTCAAATAGCATAAAAGTTTCAATTCTCTGACAGTGAAGACACAGGTCATGAAAGGTTTTTCATATTGATTCCAACTATCAGTGTATGAACTTATCCTTCTTCTTATGTAATCTCTCAAGGAAATTCTAATTTTTTTTAAAGATTTCCTCTTGCCACACTTTGTGGTATGACTGTAACCATTAATCAGATGAATGAATAGATTCTAAAAACATTACATGCTATGTGATGATCTCTTTTATGGTTATAGATGGTTGATTGTATCTTGATGAAGGATTACTAAGTATTTTCTCCATTGTTGTTGTTTATCTTGCATTTGAATATCCAGAAAGTGCATGTTTCATTTCTCTTGTTGTTTTCTTCCTTTTGTTGAATTGTGGACTCTGTAACCCAATATATTAGGCACCAGTCTGAAAGTTTCCATGATCACCCACACTCTTAAAAATCAAAACAAATTTATTATGTGTGAATTAAGTAGTTAGTTTGTATGTCTTGCAAACAAGCATACTCGCACTTTCATTTGTTAATGGGAGTGCCTTTTCATCAGCTATATAGGGGTTATAAGTGACAACCAGTTGTTTTAGGTCCAGTGACAATCTTTGGGGCCTAGAAGGCAGTTTGGGTTTGGTTGTCATGTTATTTTTAGTTGTTCATCTGGTTTGAACATAATACCTATTCAGGTATGCCCCTTGGAATATTCCTCCTAGGTTTAAGCTAAGCCTAAAGTGTAGAGGAGTTAACCCACTCCTGTAGGTTGGCAAAATTGCCCTGAACTTATTGATGAACCTTTTCCTCTCACCTAGAATGACCATCCCTGGCCTAGGTGTTTTAGGGTTTGGGGTTATAGTTATTTTGGGTCCCAACAGATTTGGCGTCGTTGCTAGGGAATGAATTAAAGGATTTGAAAATCTTTGCAACAGTCACTAAAGAAGAAGTTCTTCCCATCAAGGAAGTGGTGACTCCATCAGTAAGAAATCCAGAAAATCTATTTTCAAGAGTATTGAAATGGATAGAGGAATAAACCAGGGACAACCTAGACCTAGGGAATCCTCTAGTAGTACAGGAAATAGGAGTAGATACATGGAGAGAAGACCTGGTATGGTACCCTCAAGGAATACCCAAGATAATGCATTTGTTGGCCTTAGAAGTCAATATTAGTATACTTTTGAAGACTCTGCTGATAATATACTTAGAACGAGTAGGAGAATGAACATTGATGGATATGATGTCCAGAGAAATGAAAATGTTATTGGTAGAGGGAGTAGGGATAGATCTAATGAGCCCTACTTGAGGACATAGGGATGCTCCATGATAATGAAGAACTATATCAAAATATCAGATATCCTAATTCTCCCACTAGGACAGTTGAAAGCTAGCATGATACCGTCCCAAATTAGGGTGATCAACAATAACAACCTGATGATGAGGAAAGAGAAATGAGAATCCAAGAGAGCTGGATTTGCTTGATCATATCAGGAATAGACAAAGAGAGGTGCAGGCCTTGATTAAACAACAACGAGCTCAATTTGCTTAGGAGACTCAGGTAAATCAAAATATTCAGCACCAAGGCCATATACCTCAACAACAGCAACAAAGACAACAACATCAACAACAACATCAACAACATAATCAACATGACCCTAACTTTTAGGCCAATCCCAGACAATAACAAAGGGGACAACAGGGTGTAAATAATGCTCATGTTCAAGGTATGCAAAATTAGCCCCTGCAGAATCAAATGAATCAACATTATGACAATATTCAGAATGTTAGACCTCCATTCAGAAGACAAGCACAAAGGTTTCTTCCAAAGAGGCAACCATTGGGGGTTGAAAGGTACAAACAACTTGACTTTATTGGAATACCTAATTTTCATAATCCCATTCCAACTAAGATTAGAGGGAAAATTCCTAGGTTTCAAGGTAATAATGCAGTCACTGGTGAGGAACACTTGAGACACTTCATCAATGTGACAAATGAGTATGAGATTGAGCATGAAGATGTGATGATGAAGTTGTTTGTGCATTCATTAGAAGAAAGTGCCAAAGAATGGTACAAGGCACTCCCTGATAATATCATTGACTTGTGGGAGGAGTTCATGACAGTGTTTAGACTGTAATATGGAGATAGGATTGACCCTAAGTTTGCCATCCATGAGCTCACAACAATCAGAAAAGGAATCAATGAAACTGTTACTGACTTCAATGGCATATTCATTATGACAATGAGAAAAGTGCCACTTCATATGTGACCTAATGAATCCATGTGTTTAGTTTTATACTGTGGTGCCTTTGATTCTAAGATTGGTTATTGTTTAAGGGATAAGAGTCCTCAAACACTAAGGGAAGCTTATGCTATGGCCATCAACATTAAAATTAACATGAGAGCCTCTAGAAAACATGTTAAGAGATCTGATGTGAAGATTTCTTAGCCCCAGATAGGGCAACTTCTAACAAGCCCCTCACCACTGAAGACAAATTGGATAAACTCATGGGAGTCATGAAAGATTTATCCTACAAAGTCGCTCAAAATGACAAATGGCTACCACCTCAAGGTGCTCCAACACATTTCAATGAAGGTCAAAGACTGCATAATAGACCTTATAATACAGATTGGTCTAACAAAATATTAGACAAGCTACTCCTAGGCATGTTAGCTTCAAATAGCCTAAGAGGGATACCCCTGATCCATTGAGTAAGGATCAAGCAAATTTTCAAGACGATACTCTTTGGTGCCAATTGTTTTTCCTTCCCCATGATCCAACAAATTGCGCAGTTTCTCATTCAATGAGCAGAGATGAGGAATTTCTTAATGAAGAGGGTGGAGCTAAGTATTATGAGGAGGAGATAAATCAGTTTGATACCTAGGGATTTGAGTAGATGGGTCATGATATAAATTATGACATTTATGAGGATGATAATCATATTTTTCCAATATGATCATAATGAAGGATATCACTTGCTCGCTCATGATTTTGGGCACTTGAGGGATCTCATGCAAAAGAAGTACAAACAATCCAGACCTTCTCAGAAGGATGTGAAAGTTCTCACTGATGCTACCATCTTGCATGTTCACGGCGGTTATCAGTTGGGGAATAGGCAAGTGCCTATCCAGAACTCTCCTAGATAGGATACATTAGATGATGGCAAGAAGACATAGGAGGATGTGGGAGAAAAGAGAAGTGTTCCTCCAAAGAAGACTGTACTTGAAAAGAAGAAGCCTCCAGTGCAGCCTATAGCAGCAAAACAAAAATATGTACAAAAGAACCCAACATCAAAGGTTCAACCGGTTACCCCACCTACTCTAGGGATCCATTATCCAAAAGATTACAATAAGCGTGATCAACCTCAAGTCCAAAAGGAATCAAAAAAAGGAGAAAGAGAAGACAAAGGAAGAAGGTAAGGATATCTCATCCTCCCAAGTAATACCTTATATTCCTTCTGCAAATGATGTAACTATTTCATCTGATACTCCTTTGCCAAAATATCTCCCTATTGACATGGCTAAAGTATTTAGCCAAATTAGAATTTCTGTGCCAATAGTGGAACTCCTTAGGATCCCTGAGCATAGGGATAGAGTAGGGTCTCTTATTACTGCCATAGAAGCACGAAAACAACCTGCTGTTGAACCCAGTGATGATGAGACCATAGAAGTATATATGGTATCAATTGCTGTTAACATCAAGATGGCAGTTGACCCCTTTTTTACCACATTGATTATAAATGGATGGATGTTGCACAACTGCATGCTTGACTCTGGTGCTTCCAATAATGTTATGCCATTGTCTATAATGAATAATTTGGGATTGATAGTGTCCAAGTCTTTTGGAAAGTGTTTTGCTTTGGACTCTAGAGAGGTAAATGTGATTGGTCTTGTCAAGGATGTTGAGGTCAATTTGGCTGCCTATCCTGACAAGTCATTTTTAATAGACATAATCATAGTAGATTGCCTAGCCAAATGGGGCATGCTGCTGTCAAGAAAATGGGCAGCCTCTATGGGTGGAAGTATCCAGATGGATCTCTCATATGCTACTATTCCAATACAGGGTGTAGATGTAAAGTTGTATAGGGAACAAAAGGTAGAAGATGAACACATAGAAGATAGATACAAAATAGAGGATGATCATGCAAATTTCTTTGACACTAATATAGATCACTTTAGGGCATGTTGCAGTGATGACAATCCTAATTTGGAGGTTTTACCTTCTAACCCTATTACTCCTATTTATGATACAACTGATTTGTGGACTTTATATTTTGATGGTGCATATTCAAGGGAAGGTTCAAGTGCTAGTATTGTCTTCATTGCACCTAACAGTGATCAGTTTGGAAAGTCTTTTAGACTTGATTTTTAGTGCAACAACAATGTGGCTGAATATGAGGCACTATTGCTAGGCTTAAATATGGCCCATAAACACGAAATCACATATCTGAGAATACTTGGTGATTTAGAATTGATTGTGTGGTAGATTAGAAAGATATTTTCTCCCAAAGCAAATAGACTTAGAGGATACAAAAATGCAGTCTGGGACATAATGGAATTGTTTGATGCCATTGGGATTAAATGGATTGAAAGAACAAAAAATGAAGGAGTTGATTCCCTTGTTGTCATTGGTTCAAAATTTGACCCTCAAATAAATTTTCCCTATGGCCAATATGTTGTGGAGATCCTCACAAGGCCGACAATTCCTGAAAACATTTATAGTTGGCAGGTTTTCAATGACACCAATCAAATTTTCAATTTTATGAATTGTAGAGATGAATTTGAAGATCAGTTGATTGATTGACAACCAATGATGGAAGTGATAGATGGCAAAGAAACTCTGTTTGGTACTAAGGTTGTGCAATTAAATACAAACATTATTCCAAAAGGGCTGGTAGCATTAGAAAGAGTGTTTGACAATTCAGACTGATGGAATAGTAAAAGTAAACCTATTATAGAGGATAACGTTGAAGGTGTAAATCTTGGAACTAGGGAGGCACCTAGAATGGTTTAAATTGGGAAGAGATTGAAGCCTCATGAGAAGCAGATGTTGGTTGCTTTGCTTAGAAAACTCAAGAAATATTTTGCATGGTCCTATGATGAGCTTAAGGCTTATAGGGAGGACTTGTTTCAACATACCATTCCCCTTGAATCTGATGCAAAACCATTTAGGCAAAAATAGAGGCCTATAAATCCTACCATTGCTCCCAAGATGCAAAAGGAATTGTTAAAGATGAAAGAGGGAGGCATTATAAAACCTATTAGACATTCTGAGTGGGTATCCAACCTTGTCCCGATAAGAAAGAAGAATGGGTAAATCAGGTTGTGTGTTGATTTCAAAAATTTGAACATCAAGTCCCTAAAAGATAACTACCCTCTCCCAAGCATGGACCATTTATTACAAAGGGTTGTTGGTGTTTAGGGGGAAAATTGGATTTGTTAATGTTTTAGTTGTTAGATATTTGAATCCTCCTTTCACCCTTAACATTCAAGGATCTAAGGTCAAGTGGCGAGCACTATCATACCCTAGATCACTTGTGAGATGTAGGGAAACTTGGATTAGGGAATTTAATTATCAATTTTCCTTCTTCTATGCTCAATTGACCATTAAAACCCTAATTATACAAATACGACAACAAATTGACAAATAACCAAAAAAGCTCTTGCATACAGGAGTAAAATACCAAATCACAGAGTACCTGTTTTCAGAGCTCTGAAGTGAAATAGTCAGGGACACTAGAGCAGGCGCCCTAGTCCAAGGTACCAGTTTCTTCACGGGATCCGGACCTCCTTCTAACATTGATCAGACCTGTAACTTCTATTTCCAGAAATTTCTCTGCGGAGGACACTAGAGCGAGCGCCCAAGTCTTGAAAATGCTCCGGTGTCCTACTTCTCTTCAAATTTTGAATCCTTGATGCCTGCCAATCCTTCCTACAACTTCACTTTTCCCAAATGTGACACCTGTAACTTGCAATCACAAGATTTGGTTTGGGGGTTGTGATGTTTAGAGGCTTGCCTCAGTCAAGCCCCAGAGGACACTTAAGTCTTCGAACACCGTTGTTAGATAAAGAGTGCGTACCCTTGTGAGGCAGAGGCAAAAAACCAAAGGAATCAATGATGAAAACACAATATAATGTCACCTTGTAGTGAAGCTCTTATGGGAGGAAGATGCTTTTCATTCCATGAAGAAATTGATGCTCAAATATGCAAATATCAACACACAAAACACACAAGTTTGCTCTTGCCACATAATGAAATCCTTGAATCACCTTGAGAACACTTGAACATCACCATTGCCATCTAATTGAAATATAGTTTACAAATGAATGCCTAAGCATGATTTTATATGCAACTACAAGCACTCTCGCCAAGATTTCAAAAATCAAAACTTACCGTGTCGGCAAAATGACCAAATAACGGTCATAAACTGACACCCAAAAATTAGGGCTGCCCTAAAATAGGGTAGGACTAGGGCGCAAGCGCCCAAGTCCTCCCCCCTATTTTGGGTAGGATACAACTCAAGGGGTCCTCCTAGGTCCACTTTGCCATGAAACCTAGGCCTCATTCCATCGGGATGCCAAAATATGAACTAAGATGTCCTAAATGCATGTAAAAGACTCGGGAGCTAAACCTTATGAGGGAAAAGCCCCCAAGCGGACATTTTCTGATGTTACATTTAGCCCCCACTTTAATGTATGTATAAACACAAGGCCAATATATGCATTAAAGTAAGGTCACAAACACAACAAACACACCAAGCACGAAGAAGACACGCCAATCACATAGGAGACAATAACAGGCATGTAAAACATGGAGAAGATAGTTACAGTCACGCAGAACACAGAGAATACAGTCAATGCATAGAAGACACATTAATACATAGAAGACAGAAATGATATCTTTTCTTTTCTTTTTCTCATATATATAAAGTGCAAATACAAGTACTGGAAACTAAACAAACCTCCTATAATACAGGATGCACTACCTTAGGACGTAGGTCTCTGTATATATGGGGAAACACACACGCAAGACACACAAAACCTCCCAAAATGTAGGAAGCACTGCCTGAGGGTGCTAGTCTCTGCATATGGGGTAACAAACACACCACACAAAACAAGCATGCCAAAACACACACACTTGAAGACACGCAGAAAACACAGTAGACAAGCGATGGAGTGTACCTATTTCTAGGTCCAACACCATCTCAGGCACATTACAGGCACACACCAATGATTGGGCTTCGCCACAACAATCACCGAAAACACGCTTAAGGGTTGAGTTAGTCACAGAATCGCTCCCCAACTCCACAGAGGACTTTTGAAAATGACAGGATGATGCAATCTGCTCCGAGAAATACACCATCCCTGCCTCTATAGAGGGCTTAAGATAAAAAGGATATACGTGATATCCCGCCTCCACAGAGGGCTTACATGATTGATTGATTGATTACAAACAAACTTAGGATGCACGATGCACTACTCTGGGGCGCAAGTCTTTGCATCTGAGGTCAAACACATTGCTAACATCTATAACAGATAGCTTAGCTTATATATGCCTCCACCTTAAGGTGGTTGATATCAAGCATCGATATCAAACACATTAAGGTAGGAAGAAAACACATAAGGGAACATAGACTTTCGCAAAACCCATGCCCCCTAGAGGTGACATGTACTTTACGATCACCAAATGTTCCCACAAACACATCCTTGTAAGAAACATGTTAGTGTCTACAAAATCATGATAAACAACAACATCAATGCATATGATTAAACAAACAAAGAGCCAAGGTTATACTACAAATTCGGAGTTCGAGGATAACTGTAGGGCTATATCATGAAGCTCTCCGAATTGAGTACCGCCAAGGCTAGATTCAAAGGCAAACAAAGGTGCATGGAGCAGTAGTATTGTTAAGGTTTGTAAATGTGATAGAAACATCGTCAAATTCACTATGCGGAAAGCACGAGTGCTTCCACTAGCCAAGCGTCGGATAAAATATACAACCCCATCATCATATTAGGAACTAAGTCCATTCTTTGATTTCTCTCAAAAGGGACACTAGGTCAGCATCAGTATAAATGTTTGTCATCATCAGCTTGCTAGATGGAAACACTAGAGGAAGGGAAATAATAAATAAGAGAGGAGAAACAAGTGTCTTAGGAATAGTCATGTAGGAGGGTGCCCCTAGGTCACCAACCACGACGCTATGTCTGTAAGACACAACACTCAACAATGAAATAAGAGAGAGAGCAATTTAGAAGAATGATGATACAAATAGAAGAAAGTCACAACATAGACAATCTCCAAGTATCCCAGACCTTACGGGAGAATCTAAGGTCATCCCAAGAGGCCTAAACAACATATAACACATCATGGGGGAAGAACATCATGAGAGAGATAAAGGGTTAGAGATATTTACTTGTAGGGCCCCTGCCGGGCTAGAAGTTGTCTATAAGCAAATCATCGTTGTCATCTTCCCACTCCCTAATGTTAGAGGATAGTGGGACATACGGTACCATAGCCAAATTCATATCTTTCTCATCATGTTGTTCATTGTTAGGATCATGTTTGTTTGGTTGAATGTTGAGATCAATGTTTTCTTGTTGAGAGACAAGGTTTATAGCATATTCTTGTCTTCTTTTTCTTCTTTCTCTTGCTTTTCTATTTCTCTTTCTTTGACCACTTATCTCTTGTAAGATAGGGCTATCCTCTTTCATAGGCTTGTGCAAATGAGAAGATGAAGCACCAGGATCAAACCTCATTTGTCGTGGTGGAACATTTTGTTGTTGACAATGACCTCCCAATCCTTGTAAGGATTTTAGGGGAGGAATCTCAGCATAGGGACCTTGTCCTTTCAGTCTAAGTTCTCTTCACATGCAGGTTGTTTGTCTTTTGTCATTTCTTGTGTAGGAGGACTAGGTACTTCAGTTTTATCCCAAAAGTAATTCAACTTGTAATGTGTTTTTTGAACCAAAGGTTTATACTTGTTGCGAGGGATGGTGATTATATGGCCATCCAGAGGGAATTTCAGACAATGGTGTATTGTTGAAGGGATAACTTTCATTTCTTTTAGCCAAGGATGTCCCAATTTAATGTGAAAGAGGTCAGAAACAGGGACAACCTCAAACTATTGTTCGACATGTTTTCCAGATAATGTTACTAAAAATGATATCTTACCCAAAGGCTTGATAAAGGTTCCCTTATGTGTCTTAATCATCATGTTCGAGAGGTCATAAGAACCTTGCATTAATTGATGTGAAAAGAGGAACTCCTCAGTGGAAAAATTAGTCATACAATTAGGATCAATGAGAGCTCCATCCATAGGGTTTCCCATTATTTTCACAGTGATGTAAAGAGGTCCTTCCTTGTCTCTAATTGCTCTATCATAAGGTGTAAAGACAATTTCAGGTTCAGGTGCTTTTCTTTTCATGTAGGGTCTAGGAGGGAACCTATTGTTTCTGTTGTGATTAAAGGCCATGTTTATATGCTCAAACCAATGCCAAATCATATTTTAAAATCTTTTCAAAATAGGTGCAAAAGACAAGAGCAAAAATAGCCCAGAATGCTTGATTTTTTGATACTTTTTCAATGCAAATGAATGAACCAAAGGGTGTTGTAAGGATTTAAGTCAAGGGAAGCAAGTTATATGTCTGATATCAGTCCAAAAAAACAAAAGTATCCTTCTCAACACACTCTTGATGCGATTTTAAGTTAATGCCAAGTCAAAATATAGTGAAAATATGTCAAAATAGGCACTTTTTTCACCAAAACTCAATGCAAAAGGCATAACAAAGGGTGTTGTGAGGAAAGTGATGATGGAAAGACAATAATATTAGTAATAACAACCACTACATGCAAAAATACCCAACACAACATTCTTTTAGTGCCACTTAAGGTAAAACCCTAGTGAAAATATAGCTAAAATAGACTATTTTTCACAGTTTTTCAATTCCAAGACCTAGCAAAAGAGGTGTTGTAATGAATATCAGGAGGTACAAAAAATAATATCAATGATATTAGTCACCTCAATCCATAAAATTTGTCACAACATGCTTGGAGTGCAAACTAGGTCAAACCCTAGGGCAAAAATAGCTAAAATGTGTATTTTTTGCAAGGTTTTCACTACAAGAGCCCGATAAAAGGGTGTTGTCAAGCTTTTTATAAGAGGCAGAAAATTATTACCCTAATAACAGAAAATTAGTGTAAAAATAGTTTTCACAACACGCCTATAGTGCAAGTTTATGGAGTCAATAAGGCCAAATTTAGTGAAAATCATTGTTTTTGAAGCCCTAGGTTTGAGGTCTTGGGATAAAATGCTATGCAAATGTTTTGAAGTCTGATTTATGATGAAATTGACTTATTCTCAGATTTGAAAATGATTTTCAATCTTGAACATGCAAAATGCCCATGCAAATTTAATGAAAATGCATCAAAATTGCTAGTTTTTTGTTGAAATTTTCTATGCAAAAATAGAAATATTTCAAATCTAAATAAAAATTTACACTAAAATGCAAGACTACAGCCAAATGCAAATTTGAATGAGCCTCTAAAATTAGTATAAAAATCTGAGAAAAGATTTTGCCTACTAACCCTAGATTTTGGAATTATTAGGTTATATGAAAATTGTCAAAATTTCTACAAAAACCTAGCAAATTAATAATGAGAATGCAATGCAAATTTCTGAATTATTAGATTTTTTCTATAGTTTATATCATATCTGATGCAAAAATCATGAATTAGGAAAATTTAGAAAGAATTGATGCAATTTAGTAAGCCAAACAATGCAATTTTTTTTGTATTTTCCAAAATTTTCAATTTTTTTTGAATTTTTCTCAATGCAATAAAATGAATGACTATATGAATGAATGACATCAATCCAAATCTAAAGACACACACTCATCAAGTTGCAATTTAAGTCCAAAAACATGGGTTCACCAAAATGTTTAGGGGGGAAATTGGATTTGTTAATGTTTTAGTTGTTAGATGCTTGAATCCTCCTTTCACCCTTAACATTCAAGGATCTAGGGATGAGTGGCGAGCACTATCATACCCTAGATCTCTTGTGAGATGAATGGAAACTTGGATTATGGAATTTAATTATCAATTTTCCTTCTCCTATGCTCAATTGACCATTAAAACCCTAATTATGCAAATACGGCAACAAATTGACGAATAACGAAAAAAACTCTTGCAGACAGGAGTAAAATACCAAATCATAGAGTACCTATTTTTAGGGCTCCGAAGCGGAACAGTCGGGGACACTGGAGTAGGTGCCCTAGTCTAAGGTACCAGTTTCTTCATGGGATCCAGACCTCCTTCCAACACTGATCAGCCCTGTAACTTCTATTTCTAAAAATTTTTCTGCGAAGGACACTAGAGCAAGCACCCAAGTCTTGGAAATGCTTTGGTGTTCTACTTCTTTTCAGATCCCGAATCCTTGATGCCTGCCAATCCTTCCCGCAACTTCACTTTTTCTAAATGCAACACCTGTAACTTGGAATCACATTTGGTTTGGGGGTTGTGGTGTTTAGAGGCTTGCCTTAGTCAAGCCCCAGAGGACACTTAAGTCTCTGAACACCGTTGTCAGATAAAGAGTGTGTGCCCTTGTGAGGAAGAGACAAAAACCAAAGGAATCAATGATGAAAACACAAAATAATGTCACCTTGTAGTGAAGCTCTCATGGGAGGAAGATGCTCTTCATTCCATGAGGAAATTGATGCTCAAATCTACAAATATCAACACACAAAACACACAAGTCTGCTCTTGCAACACAATGAAAGCCTTGAATCACCTTAAGAACACTTGAACATCACCATTGCCATCTAATTGAAATCTAGTTTACAAATGAATGCCTAAGCATGCTTTTATATGCAACTACAAGCACTCCCGCCAAGATTTCAAAAATCAAAACTTACTGTGTCGGTAAAAGGACCAAGTAACGGTCCTAAACTGACACCCAGAAATTAGGGCTACCCAAAATAGGGTAGGACTAGGGTGTGGGCATGGGAACCCAAGTCCTCCCCCCTATTTTGGGTAGGGTACAGCTTAAGGGTCCTCCTAGGTCCACTTTGCTATGAAACCTAGGCCTCATTCCATCAGGATGCCAAAATATGAACTAAGATGTCCTAAATGCATGCAAAAGACCCGGGAGCTAAACCTTATGAGGGAAAATCCCCCAAGGGGACATTTTATGACGTTATAGTTGGTTCAGAGTTGATGTCAATGATGGATGGATTCTCTAGATACAACTAAGTGCTGGTCAAGGAGTCTGAACAACACAAAACAACATTCATCACTCCTTGGGGGACTTATGTATACTTGAGAATGCCATTTGGTTTGAAGAATGTTGGGTCAACATTTCAGCGAGCTATGGATGTAGCTTTTGCTAGTCTCATTGATGAGATTATGGTAGTTTATCAGGATGACCTGACAACATTCTCAAAAGAAAGAGGTGAGCATTGCAAGCATCTTGAAGTAATTTTCCAGAGGTGCTTAGAATATGGGATTTCTTTGAATCCTAATAAATGTCAGTTCAGAGTGGAAGAGGGAAAGTTGCTCGGGCACATTGTGTCAAAAGATGGGATAAGGATAGATCCAGAATGCATCAAGGCTATTGATCTCATTCTACAACCCAAATCAATTAAAGGAATACAATCTTTTTTCGGGCAAATCAACTTTGTTAGGAGATTTATTCCTAATTTTCCTAAAAAGACTAAGGCCATTTCTAAAATGCTTAAGAAAGGGAAATCCAAATTGTATGGGAGAAAGAACCATTTGAAGCATTCCTGGATATCAAAGAAGCTATCAAGGAGGCACCTATACTGATAAGTCCAAATTATTTTAAACCCCTTCAACTATTTTCCTTTGCTTCTTTTTATATTGTTGCTTCTATTCTACTTTAGAAGAATGAAGATGGATTTGAACAACCTATTGGATTCTTTAGCAAGTCTTTATAGGCTCCTGAATTGAATTTTTCCATAATGGAGAAACATGCCTATGCATTGGTTAAGGCCATAAAGAATTTCAGATCTTACTTCACGGGTGCCAAGATCATAGCATATGTGCCACACATAGCTATGAAGGATATCTTCATACAACATGAAGCTTCGGGTAGGAGATGCAGATGGATCAACAGGATCTAGGAATATGACATGGACATATAGATCACCAACCTGGTTAGAGGCCAGTGTTTAGCTAAATTGATGGCAAATTCTAATTTGGAGGCAACTGAGATAGATGAGGTAAATGTTTCTCATTCTGCTGGTATATGTGCTTTGGTTGACAATCCATGGTACAAGGATGTTATATTTTATCTTGAAAACATGAATTATCCACCATGTATTGATGAAAATTAGAAAAGAACACTCAAGATAAACTCTCAAAGGTATATCTTGTTCCACAATGAGCTAATGTGGAGAAATCATGAAGGTGTATTGCTCAAATGTCTAGATCAAGATCAAGCTGAAACAGTGATGAATGAATGTCATCATGGTGTTTGTGGGGAGCATTTTAGAGCTAAAACTATTGCCCATAATATTTTAAGAGCTGGATATTGGTTGCCAACCTTGTTCAAGGATGTGGTACAAAAGATAAGGAAGTGTGATGCTTGCCAACGATTTTCTAGTAAGCTGAAATTTGCTGGGGCATTACCCCTATTACCCCTTACTATAGACACACCTTTCCAGCAATGGGGAATTGACTTCATTGGAGAAATACAGGAAAGGTCCAACAATGGTTTTAAGTGGATCCTTGTGGCCATTGATTACTTCACTAAGTGGGTAGAGGTAGTCCCCACTCGCAATGCAACTTCCAAGGTAGTCATTGACTTCATAGTAAGCAATATAATTACTAGGTTTGGAGTGCCAACTAGGATTTTAGTAGACAATGCAATGTGTTTCAGATATCAAGAGATGTTGAACATGTGTTCTAAATTTGGCATAAATCTTGTGCATTCATCTCCTTATCACCCCCAAAGTAATGGACATGCTGAGTCAAGTGATAAAATCTTGATGAAGATCAGTAGAAGGACACTAGATCAGAACAAAAAGAGATGGGATGACAGTTTAAAATTATGCCCTTTGGGCTGATAGGATAACTTTTAAGAGATCTATTGGTAGAAGCCCATTTGAGCTGGTATATGGAGTAGAAGTGAAGATGCCCATCAACATAGAATTTCTAGTCCACCAGCTACTACAAGAGATTGAAGGAGAGAAACATGATGTAATGTCTCAAAGGATCTTAAAGCTAACTGAGATAGAAGAACAGAGAAAAGATGCACATGACAAAATGTTGCACCAAAAGTAGAAAATGAAGCTCTAATTTGATAAGAATACTGTGTCAAGAGACTTTCAGGTTGGTAATTTAGTGCTTCTCTAGGATGCAAGATCTGAAGATAAAGGGAAACATGGCAAATTCAATCCCTTATGGCTTGGGCCTTATAGAGTTGCAGAAAAATTAAAGCTCAATGTCTACTATTTGATGACCCTGGAAGGAGAATTGCTGGCGCTGCCTATTCATGGTTAGCTTTTAAAGCATTACTTTTCATAAGTGATGTTTTCCTTAAAATTTTGTGATGAAATCTTGCTATATCTAATATTTTGACTTCAAGCAGTCTTGACCACTATTGGTCTTGATGGTATTTTCTTTATGTTCCCGTGTATCAGTTTTTGATGGTCACCTCAGAGATCTAGATTCTCGCTGTTCCATTGCTTGGCACACGTCCCCAACCAAAGCCACTGTTGACACCTAAAAACTTAGTCCCCAAAATGCACTATTTTGCCCTCATATCTCATTCAGAGAATCCTTGCAAAAAGCCTAGAAAAACCTAGAAATCTTTTGCCTTCAAAGTCTTCCTTCACCGAGTTTTCCATCTTTTATACTTAGTCATTTTGGCATGGATATCTTGATGATGTCATCCGAAAATTTCGCCACCGACATATCATCCTGCAGTGCTAATATCCTGATGATGTCATCTAGATCCCCTCTTCAACAAAGTTCTTCATGTCAATGACATCATCAGGATATTCAAAGGGTGGCGCATAAAGTAGCATCCGAATATTAAGTTAGCACTTGAATATTAAAAGTTAATATCCATGTAGATGATGGTTTCCCCATGCTGCAAAGGTAAATTTGACGGGTACATATCTAGATATCGCATAGCCTGTAGAGCATCAAAGGTGACATCATAGTCCTACAACGGGGCTGCGAGATAGCAACAACTATAAGGTATATAAGAAGGGGGCCATGTGGAAGGTTTAGCTCACCTCTGGGGAGCCAAACAAGGATGGCTCACAGATTCATTGTGTGGCCCCAGAATGCTGCCAGGTGTCGAGAAAAGAAAAGGAATCGTAGGGATAGAAGATCTAATGGTAGCGCATTGTCGTAGGAGGATCTTATCTACTGAGAAGATTCTCTGTGTTGTCATGGGATGATGACACGTGGACATCTAGATGCCTATTGACTACAACTTTGACTACTAGTATCTCCCTCATCCTGAGGAATTTCTACATGATCCAAGAGGCAAAAATGCTTATATTTTCTTTCTCTTTCATTTGGCAGGCTTTTGGGGGAATATTCTCATTTCAAAATATGATACTAATTTCATGATCCAGATTTGCGCATCCGGATATCCTGATGGTCGCTGATTGAGGAAGGATATGCAGACTCGGCCGACAAGACATCACTGGGACCGATTTAAAGTGTTGCATAAGCTTTTTAAATGTAGATATTTGTTGCATTTATGGTTGCAAGTATGTGATACAGCAGCTCACATTAAAGGCCGAAAATATCTCCCATTTGCCCTGTCTCTAGATATTTTCTGCAATGAATTCTTGCAGGTTGACTTTCCTTTTGGCAGAGATATTTTTTGACAGAGCCCTTGGGGCAATTTATTGTAACCTAATTAGGTCAAGTGGAATCATAGGCTATATATGCATGAGTGTAAGATGTAAAAAAGGGGTTGGTCTTTTGGGCATTTTTAGACATTTATGTGCAGAGCTCTCAAGGGTTTTAAACAACATAAAAGTTTCAATTCTCTGACAGTGAAGACACAAGTCATGAAAGTTTTTCATATTGATTCCAACTATCAGTGGATGAACTTCTCCTTCTTCTTATGTAATCTCTGAAGGAAATTCTAAATTTCTTTTAAGATTTCCTCTTGCCACACTTCATGGTATGACTGTAACCATTAATCAGATGAATGACCAAATTCTTAAAACATTACATGCTATGTGATGATCTCTTTTATGGTTACAGATGGTTGACTATATCTTAATGAAGGATTACTAAGTATATTCTCCATTGATTGTTGTTTATCTTGCATCTGAATATCTAGAAAGGGCATGTTTCATTTCTCTTGTTGTTTTCTTCCTTCTGTTGAATTGTGGACTTTGTAACCCAATATATTAGGGACTGGTCTGAAAGTTTCCATGATCACCCACACTCTTAAAAATCAAAACTGTTGGTAGGTGGCGACTGATCAGGAAAGTAGTGTACACTAGCCATGTATCCTCACCGGGGTTCGGGGCCGGGCAGGGCCCCGAGTGGGGGTTTTTTAGGGCCGACATAAGAAAATCCTAATTTTTTATGACCGGCAAAAAGGCTTGATAAAAGCGGCTAAGGGTTAGGGTTTTGATATATTGTATTGTAGCATTTGCAACGGTATTGAGTTGCAGGGATT
Source organism: Cunninghamia lanceolata (assembly GCA_027924645.1). Taxonomy (NCBI): domain Eukaryota; kingdom Viridiplantae; phylum Streptophyta; class Pinopsida; order Cupressales; family Cupressaceae; genus Cunninghamia; species Cunninghamia lanceolata. The sequence goes on along the minus strand of BSBN01000429.1, from coordinate 320,312 downwards.
GCTGGTTGTAATCGGTTTGATTTACTGGATAATAATATTGGACTCTCTATTTGGTGGATGTAGCTCGAGTTTGGGTGAACCACGTTAAAACTTGTCTCTCGCTGTTATTAATCTATGTATTTCCATTCCTCTGTTTAATCTTTATTTGCATTTAATTGATATCTTCTGCCAGCTAACCCTAACAAGTGGTATCAGAGTGGGTTGTGTTCGATTATCGTCTGCAGGAAGGTCTCACGGTTGAGTGGGAGCAATGGCAGACGAGGGTAAATTGAAGGTCGATAAATTCAATGGGCAGAACTATCAGTTATGGAAGATGCAAATGGAGGATTACCTCTATCAAAAGGATTTATGGATGCCGTTGGAAGGAGTAGCCAAGAAACTGGCAACAATGTCTGATGAGGATAGGAATCTTCTTGACAGAAAGGCACTGGGAACCATTCGGTTGTGCTTGGCACCACCGGTGGCATTCAATATAATAGAAGTGAAGACAATAGATGGTCTAATGAAAGCTTTGGCAAAATTGTATGAAAAACCCTCAGCCTCAAATAAGGTATTTCTCATGAAGCATTTGTTTAATTTAAAAATGGTTGAAGGTGGATCTGTGACAGGTCATTTAAATGAATTTAATACGATTATCAATCAATTAACTTCTTTAAATGTAAAATTTGATGAAGAAGTTAGAGCTCTCTTGATATTATGTTCATTGCCTGAAAGCTGGGATAGTTTGGTAATGGCGGTTAGTAACTCTGTTTCTGGTTCAAATACCTTGAAATTTGATGATATTATTGGTGTTATTCTGAGTGAAGAAATTCGTAAGAAAAGCTCAGGTGGATCCACATCAGGTAGTGTTTTGAATGCAGAAAGCAGGGGCAGATCAAAGGAGAGAGGAAAAGGTTCTGGAGGTCATGGGAAGTCATGAGGAAAATCAAGGGACAAAAGATCCTAAACCAGAGGACAGAAGGATTGCTGGTACTGTGGGAAACCAGGTCATCTGAAGAAAGATTGCTGGTCTCAGAAAAATAAAGAAGGAGACAAACAAGAAGGCAATAAGGAAGCAAATGTGGTAAGTAATAAATATGAAGATGATGCTTTGATTCTTTCCCTAGATAATGCTGATGATTCATGGGTTTTAGATTCAGGGGCCTCATTTCATGCTATGCCCCATAGAAGTTATTTTCTTGATTATGTCCAAGGGGATTTTGGGCTGGTTTATTTGGGAGCTAACGAACCCTGTCAGATTGTTGGAAAGGGAAGAATCAAGATTAAGTTGCAAAATGAGAATCATTGGCTACTACAAGAGGCAAGGCATGTTCCAAGGCTCAGTAGGAATTTAATTTCAGCAGGGCAGCTAATTGAACAATGTTGCACTGTTACATTTACTGATAAAAATTGGAAGGTTTCAAAAGGTGCCTTAGTAGTAGCAAAAGGTGTGAAAGTAGGCACCTTATATCTTTGTACAGGTCTTACTGTTCCTTCTACTTTAGATGTTACAGAGGAAAAACAAACAGGTTCAGGAACAGTTGCTGCAGGTTTGCAGGAAGAGACTGGAAAAGTTGCTGCAGGTTCTGAAACAACACTGTGGCATAACAGATTTGGGCATATGAGTGAAAAAGGTATGAAGGTACTTCATTCTAAGAAAGTTTTACCAGGTTTTGAAATGTATTAATATGGATTGTTTTGAAAGTTGTGTGTATGGAAAACAAAAGAGAGTCAATTTTCTCAAGGATAGGAAGCAAAAGAAAAACAAACAATTAGAGCTTGTGCATATCGATGTATGGGGACTGGCTCAGGTATCTTCTCTTGGTGGCTCTCGATATTATGTTACATTCATAGATGATGCAACTAGGAAGGTATGGATTTATTTCCTTAGGCAGAAATCTGATGTTTTTGAAACATTTAAAAAATGGAGAAGCTTGGTTGAGAATGAGACAGGTAAAAGATTAAAATGTCTCAGATCTGATAATGGCGGTGAGTATTGCAGCAAAGAATTTGAAGATTATTGTTCCTTTAATGGAATTCGTAGGTAGAAAACGGTTCCAAGGACTCCACAGGAAATGGAGTGGCTGAACGCATGAATAGGACAATAATGGAGCATGCAAGGATCATGAGACTACATGCTGGGCTGCCCTTAAATATGTGGGCAGAGGCTGTCAACACTGCTGTATATTTAATTAACAGAGGTCCTTCAGTTCCTTTGGGCTGTGGTATTCCAGAGGAAGCATGGACAAGTAAGAAGGTGAGTTATTCTTTTCTAAAAACCTTCGGCTATGAAGCTTTTGCACATATAGATTCTGAAAATAGAACCAAGCTGGATGCAAAATCAAAAAAGTGTACCTTTGTTGGATATGGCATTGATGAATTTGGTTATAGGCTTTGGGATTTTGAAAATCAGAAAATTGTGAGAAGCAGGGATGTTATATTCAATGAGAAGGTGTTGTATAAATATCAGTTGCAGCAGCATGAGAAGAAAGAAAAAAGATTATGTGGTGCTGGATGATACTCCAAATAGTGATGTTCCAATGGTTCTTCATGCTTCGCAACAGCAACCAGAAATACCACAAACTCCAGTGAATGTTAGACGGTCAACAAGGATAAGTAGACCTCTTGAAAAATTTTCTCCCTCTTTGTATTCTATTTTATTAACAGATGCTGGTGAACTAGAAGGGTATGATGAAGCTATGTAGGTGAATACACAGGTTCAGTGGGAGCTTGCCATGAAAGAAGAAATGGACTCCTTGCTGAAAAATCAGACTTGGGAATTATGTAAGTTACCTGCAGGTAAAAAGGCTTTACCAAACAAATGGGTTTACACGCTGAAAGAGGAAGATGGAGGTAAGAAAAGATTTAAGGCCAGGTTAGTTGTAAAAAGATTTGCACAGAAACAGGGCATTGATTTTGATGAGATATTTTCTCCGGTTGTCAAGATGACTTCTATTCGTACTATTTTAAGTATTGTGGCTGCTGAAGATTTGCATTTAGAACAACTAGATGTGAAAACTGCCTTTCTCCATGGTGATTTGGAGGAGGAGATATACATGGCACAACCACAGGGATTTGAGGTCAAAGGTAAGGAGAAACAAGTGTGCAGATTGAAGAAGAGTTTGTATGGTCTGAAACAAGCATCTCGGCAATGGTATTTGAAATTTGATAGTTTTATGGCTGAGCAAGGCTACAACAGGTGTAATTCTGACCATTGTGTTTATTTTAAGAGGTTGGATAATGACAGCTACATTATTTTATGTTTATATGTTGATGACATGCTTGTAGCTGGGTCTAACATGGATCACATCAGAGAGTTAAAACATCAGTTATCACAGTCATTTGATATGAAGGATTTGGGGGCAACCAAACAAATCCTTGGTATAAAAATTTGCAGAGATAGGAAGAACAGAAAATTGACTCTATCTCAGGCTGCTTATGTTGAAAAGGTGTTGCAGAGATTCCATATGGAGAATGCAAAAGCTGTCAGCACACCTTTGCCTAGTCATTTGAAATTGACTAAGGAGATGTGTCCAAAGACACAGGAGGAGGAAGAAAAAATGTCCAAGGTACCATATGCTTTAGCTGTAGGAAGTTTAATGTATGCCATGGTATGCACGGGACCGGATATTGCACATGTTGTCAGAGTTGTTAGCAGGTATATGAGTCATCTCGGATTTGAGCATTGGAATGCGGTAAAATAGATTCTCAGATATTTGAGAGGTACATCTAATAAACACTTATGTTTTGGGGGCTCTAATACTAATTTAGCAGGTTAAGTAGACTCAGATTTGGCAGAGGATATTGATACCAGGTGGAGTACTACAGGTTATGTCTTTACTATAGGTGGAACATTGGTGAGTTGGATTTCCAGGTTACAAAAGGTGGTTGCTTCATCCACCATAGAGGCATAATATGTAGCTGCAATAGAGGCAAGCAAGGAGATGATATGGCTGCAATCTTTCATGAAAGAATTGGGTAAACAACAGGCTAACAGTTCTTTGTATACAGACAGTCAGAGTGCCATACATCTTGCAAAGAATTTTGCCTTGCATTCAAAGACCAAACATATACAGTTGAGGTATCACTTTATTCGGTCGGTGTTGGATAATGGACAGTTAAGGCTGGAAAAGATACATACAGATGAAAATCCAGTAGATATGTTTACAAAGGCAGTGACAAAGGAGAAGCTGAGCTCCTCTTCAGCTTTGATTGGTCTTCTAGAATGAAAATAATAAAAATAGAATAGTAGAGTCCAGGGTGCTTATTTCCAGTGGGAGCTGCATGCGCAGCGGTGTCATCCAGGCTCAGTCTCCAAGTGGGAGATTGTTTGGTGTGGAGCCTGATCAGTCTCCAAGTGGGAGATTGTTGGTAGGTGGTGACTATTCAGGAAAGTACTGTACACTAGCCATGTATCCTCGCCGGGGTTCGGGGCCAGGCCGAGCCCCGAGCGGGGGTTTTTTAGGGCTGACATAAGAAAATCCTAATTTTTTATGACCGACAAAAAGGATTGATAAAATTAGCTAAGGGTTAGGGTTTTGATATATTGTATTGTAGCATTTGCAACGGTATTGAGTTGCAGGGATTGCTGGTTGTAATCGGTTTGATTTACTGGATAATAATATTAGACTCTCTGTTTGGTGGATGTAGCCCAAGTTTGGGTGAACCACGTTAAAACTTGTCTCTCACTGTTATTAATCTATGTATTTCCATTCCTCTGTTTAATCTTTATTTGTATTTAATTGATATCTTCTGCTGGCTAACCCTAACAAAAACAAATTCATTATGTGTGAAGTAAGTAGTTAGTTTGTATGTCTTGCAAACAAGCATACCTGCACTTTCATTTGTTAATGGGAGTGTCTTTTCATTAGCTATATAGGGGTTATAAGTGACAATCAGTTGTTTTAGGTCCAGTAACAATCTTTGGGGCCTAGAAGGCAGTTTAGGTTTGGTTGTCCTGTTATTTTTAGTTGTTCATCTGGTTTGAACATAATACCTGTTCAACAATACCCGTTGGAATATCCCTTGGTTTAAGCTAAGCCTAAAGTACAGAGGAGTTAACCCACTCCTGTAGGTTGGCTAAAATTGCCTTAAACTTGTTGATGAACCTTTTCCTCTCACCTAGAACAACCATCCCTGGCCTAGGTGTTTTGGGAATGTTTTAGGGGTTGAGGTTATAGTTATTTTGGGTCCCAACACTCCTACTTGTCGAACATCTTGCAAGAGAAAAGGGAGTATCAACACCATGATTTAATTTTGCTAGGGCCAAGAGGCCCATAGACTCTGCACACCATCTGAACTTCTCTATGCTCATGAGCTTTGTCAAGGAATTTGCAACATTCATCAAAGTGTCAAATTTCTCCAAGTTTACCTTCCCATCCTCTACCATGTCATGAACAAAATGGTACTAGACATCAATATGCTTAGTCCTTGTGTGGAAAGTAGGATTCTTCACCAAACATATGGCACTCTAACTGTCACAACCAATAGTAATCCTCTTTGCATCAAACCCAACATCAAAACATAATCTCTTAAGCCAAATGAATTCTTTACAAGCATGAGTTGCTGCCATGTACTCAGCTTCAGTAGTGGACAAAGTGACCACAGGTTGCCGCTTACTCATCCAACTAATAGCACCACCAAACATAGTGAACACATAAGCATTGGTGGATCTCCTGTTGTCAATGTCAGTTGTCTAATTTGAATCCATAAATCCTCAAATACAAAGTGAATGCTAAGGTCCTATAGGATAAACATAATAACATAAGGAATACTCGAAAGTACCCCACAAATATCTGAACACTATCTTCATTGCATCCTAATGTCCCCATCCAGGATTAGCCATAAACCGACTAAGGACTCCCACTGCTTGGGTAATGTCTAGTCTTGTACAGAACATAGCATACATCAAGATGCCACCTGCACTAGCATAAGGAACTCTACTCATATCCTCCATCTCTAAAGGAGACTTTAGATAATTTGCAACATATAACTTTGTCCCCATCATATCAGGAACTCTCAACAGTCTACAAGCTGCCATGCTGAATCTCTCCAACACGGTGTTCACATACTTACTTTGGCCTAGCCAAAGTTTCATGTTAGCTCTATCTCTTCTGATTTCCATTCCAAGAATGTACCTGGCTGCCCCTAGATCTTTCATATCAAACTATGCTAACAACTGAGACTTTAGATCAAAAATCAAAATTTTACCATTCCCAATGAACAACATATCATCAACATATAATGCAATAATGACAATAAGATCATTATCCATTTTAAAGTAAACACAATGATCTAACTTTGATCTTAGAAATCCCAAACTCAACATAGAGGCATAAAATTTCTGGTACCACATCCTAGGAGATTGCTTCAAACCATACAAAGAAATTTTTAACTTGCAAACTAGATTTTCTTTACCTTTTACCAAATATTGCTCTAGTTGTGACATATAGATTTCTTCCTCCAAGTCACTATAAAGGAAAGTTGTCTTCACATCCATTTGTTCAACTTCTAAATCATATGCTGCAACAAGTGATAACAAGAATCTGATAGATGTCATCTTTGCAATGGGAGAGGAAATCTCACCATAATCTATTCCCTCAACCTGGGAATATCCATTTGCAACCAACCTTGCCTTAAATTTCTCAACACTGCCAACTGAACCAAACTTCTTCTTGAACAACCATTTGCATCCAACAAGTTTACGTCCATCAGGCAAGGGCACTAGACCCCAAGTATTATTTTTCTTCAAGGAAGCCATCTCTTCTTCCATGGTCACTTTCTACGAATCTGCATCACTCATAGCCATATCCTCCCTTATGGTCCTAGGCTCATCAGTGTTAGAAATCAAAGAAAAAATACAACTGAAATCATGTAATGAATATCCAAACCTATCAGGTTGCTGCCTTATCCCTATGGATCTCCTCAAAGATTGAGGTTGAGGTTCTTCATCTTCTTCTAAACTTTCAGAGCTACTAGAGCTCTCCTCATTATCAAGTCCAACATATGTTTTTGGTTCAAATTTCTCAGGGGTGGAAGGAAGTTGAACCACATCCTCTTTGTTCTCTTCTTTCTCTAGCTGTAAGACAACAGTAGAAGGATTGAGCTCTCTGAATATCACACTTCTTTTATATAGAACTCTCTCAGCCACTGAATCCAAAAGCTTGTACCCTTTCACACCAATGCCATAAACTATGAAGATACACTTCACAACCTTGTTCTCCAACTTAAATCTCTTCTCCTTAGGCACATGTGCATATGCCTCAACCAAATACTCGAATGTGTCTCAATGAAAGATTTTTACCAGACCACATCTCCATAGGTGTCTTATCAATAAGCACTGATGTAGGAGACATGTTAACTAGGTAACAAGTGGCAGCAACTACTTCAACCCAGAACTTTTGTTCAACGCCAACTCCACTTAGCATACTCCTTGCCCTCTCCATCAACATTCTATTCATCCTCTTTGCAACTCCATTCTACTGAGGGGTATACGAAGCTGTCTTGTGCCTTTCAATCCCATGTTCTTTACAGAACTTGTCAAAATATGCTGAACAAAACTCACAGGCCTTATCAGTTCTCAAACACTTAATCCTTCTATCCATTTAATTCTCTACATGAACTTTGAACTCTTTGAATCTACTAAAGACTTCAAATTTGCTTCTAAGGAAATACACCCATGTCCTTCTACCGTAATCATCAATGAATGAAACAAAGTAAACATATTTTAAAATCAAACCTAACATTAACTGGACCAAAAACATCAGAATGAATCAAGTCCAACACCTCAGAAGATTTGTGAGAACTGGAATAAAATTGAACATGGTTTTGTTTACCATAGATGTAATGTTCAGAAAAATTAAACTCAAGATTACAATCATTCATACCCTCAACAAGGTTTTTATTTTTCAGGGTCCTCAAACCCTTTTCACCAATGTGACCAAGCCTTTGGTGCCATAACATTGTCTTCTCAGCTGGAAGTTTCATCTCCATAGAATGAGCACCCTTAGGCACCCAAAAAAAATGAACATCAGAAGTAGATGCAACAGTCCTTTTCACTACTGGTTCCAATGGTGAGGATGAAGACTCTGAAGCTCTCTTCTTTGAAATAGAGGCAATATTGCACTAAACCATGCATGCATCAAGCTAAAATAGAGTGCCACTCCGAACACCCTTAGCCAACACCATACACCCTCTAGTCATCTTGTATCCTCCATTTGAGAAAACAACCTACACACCCACTTTATTCAACTTACTTGTAGAAAGAAGGTTCTGTGCCAAACTAGGGATATGTAAAACACCATTGATCCCCTTCACTCATCCATCATGGAATTGAATAAAGACTCTTCTACGACCAACAATCTTCAGGTGAGAGTCATCACCCAAGTAAACCTTTCCACCATCATATTCTTCATACTTCAAAAACCAACCCTGATGTGAGATCATGTGAAAAGATGCACCAGAGTCAATAAGCCACACGTCCTCAAATGTATGGGTTGCTAAGGCAATGAAAAATACTTCTCCTTGAGGACTTGTCAAAATCTAAGTTATAGATATTCTTCTTTTTCTTTTTCACCTGCTTGCACTCCTTCCAGAAGTGACCAGGTTTGCCGCAATTCCAACATAGAGCCTTGGACTTTTCGGGAGGCTTAGATCTCCCATGGGATTTGGATCTTTCTTTTTCTTCCTTCTTCTTATCCTTTTTCTTTCCCTTCTCTTTGGATCTACCACAAATTGCAAGAGCCTGTTTAGCTGATTTGGAAGACTTTCTCTGCATCTCTTCAGACAATAATGAAGAAACCAATTCATCCATATTGAAGGTGGTAGTGGTACTCCTAATAACCATAACAAAGTGATCCCACAAATTTGGTAAGGAAAATAGTAATCTCATACATTGATCCTCCTCCTCCATGTTCACACCAACAGAGGTCAACTGGGCAACAAGCATATTGAATGTATTCAGGTGATTAGCAACAGATCCTCCATGTTCCAACCTCAGAGAATATAATTTCTTTTGCAGGAATAACTTGTTCACCATGGATTTAGCCTGATAAACATCTCCAAGCTTCTTCCAAAGATCTTTTACAGTCTTCTGTTCATGGATATTCAGGAGAACTGAATCAACCAAACAGAGTCTTATTAGACCCTTAGCCTTCTGATCCATCAGATCCCAATATTCTTGTTTCATGCTTGATGGCATGGTTTTGGATACTGCGAGCCATAGATCTCTATCCACCAATAAGTCCTCCATCTTGATTTTCCACAACTCAAAGTTGCCTCCATTGAACTTCTCTATATCAAACCTCCTAGATGTGCTCGCCATCTCTTTCCTACAACACAAGCTCCTACTCAAATGAAGATCAGCTCAAAAACCTCTCTACCCACCAACTAAAACCAAAGGTGATCAGGCTCTAATACCAACTGAAAGGAAGCAAGGTATCAGGAAAATGCTTCCTACACTGATCTACTAAGGAAAGATTTATGTAAATTTTAACTTTTACAGTTACAGATTAAGATGTACATTAAAAAAAGATAATAACAACATCCAAATGCAAATACACAACTCACAACAGAAGGTATACGTGGGGAAAACCCTTTCAGGTAAAAATCCCACACTCCAAAGCCACCCAATATATTATTTAAGAATCAAGAAGATTACAATATACTTGTAGAGAAATCTTTCACAGGAGTATAACCAACCAAAGATTCAGAGGTAACCAAACAACTATAAGACTCTTACACACAACCTCCATCTCAAGCTCCTGATACATAGCAGATACAGTACAACAAACCATCAACAATAATTACAAAACTATGAGCCAAAACCACCCAAAAGTGGCGCTCAATTTATCTCCAATCAAAGATGCCTTGTGATGTGCTAAATCACACACCAACACATGTAACTCTCCCCTTTACAACTCTTTTAAGTGTCCAACACGTTTTCACATTTCCCAAAAATAGGAGGTCCAACTTCCGAAGGCCATAACTTTTGATCTGGGTGTCCGATTGACGAATTGTTTGATGCATTAGAAAGCTCGTGAAGAGATATATCAAGATATAACTTGTTTTTCTAGTTACAACATTTTTAGAGACATTTAAGGACCTTTAAGTTCCTCAAAACTAAGATCAATATTTTTTCTGACAATTTCAAAAAATAGAAATTTTAATATTTCGCAATCCAGATATGATCTTGAGTCGAAACTCACCCAAGATGTTTACTTAGTAGTTTCACACCTTTTGGAAAAGTTTTTGGGTCAATCCGAGCACAAATGTAGTGTTACTAAAAATAGTATGCCCTGCCATTTTTAGCCCTTTCGAAAACTCTAAAAGTTCTAAACTATTCTTCAAGATAAATGGTATTCGAAAAGACCAAAACTGGGAAGAATAGTAACCTTTCGTAGTTGCAAGGTTGAGACACTTTTTTAAACATATATGATTATATGATGAATATACATATGAAGATATAAGGAGCATTGGCAGTGATAATGAGTGTGTTAAATTGTTTTATATGTTTACTTGCATGGAATCCTATTGCATTATGATACCTCTTTTATTTGTTTACTTCTCTTCTATCACTGTTACTGCTGGGGTATAAACAAACTACATAAGAGTAACCTAGGTTTAGATCTTCGGACTGTATCCTAATTTCTCTTGCCAACAATACACATTTTCCCAATACTTATCTTAGTACAAATTAGATAGACACCAAATACATATTAGTAATTTAGTATCAAGATATTTCACAAGTACACAATTGAGTGACTGATTAAATCAATAAAAAATCCAAGCAATGTCCCATAATATAATTTTAAAAACCTAAAAAGTAAAAAAATGTCTACCTATGACACAGTGATACCAAATGCTTCTCTTATTATATTTAAGGCTATTTTCTTCACAATGGACCAAATAGCAATGTTTTTTTGGCATTAACTTTTTGGTATTATTAGGTTCTAACATTTTAGACCTTGCTACAAGGTTCACCATCAGGGAAAGGATCAAAGCCAATGCTTGAGGGTAGAATGCAATAGATATTATATATATAGTATGTGATAGTATCCCAATAATATGGAAATAGTTGGTTGTTTACATCTATGGGTAAGAAAGAAGAGAGAAAGAGAGAGAAGTGGGAGCTTAAGTGAGCTTAATAATTAGCTTTAAAAATTGAATTAAATAAATAGAATTTTTAAGGTTAAACTGATGTTAAAACATTTAGATAGGGGTCACTAAAGAGCTTTATTTGAGCCTATTTTAAAGAAGGGGAAGCTACCAAAATAAACTAGGAGGGAGAGATAAGTGGAAAACTAACCTCAACATTTGGTTTTTGGCTGATATTATGTAAAAGTGGCTTTGAGTCTGACTTAATTAGAGATCATCAATCCTGTTCAAATTTCTTGGTCATTTCTCAATTTATATGCCTCTCTAATCTTTTTGTTTTTCCAACAGTCTTATAGATCATGGGTCTATTTGCAAACATGAAGTACCATCACTCTCTTCCTCTCTCCACTGTTCATTTTGACAAATAGAAATTTGGTTCTATTCTAACAATACTCTAACATGTGTTACTATGGAGCCTTACATATTTCACATGTTTGGTACATGTACAATCCACCATTGGTAAAATGTTAGCAGTATGAAAACTGTAACATGAAAAATAATTACTATTACAAGTGTAAATTTTAACTTGGTCCCAGGAAAGCCAAGTTTTCAAATGATTGTTGACAATGTACATATTCTAGCTAGCAATTACCCTGCAGATACCATCTCCTTGCAATATATTGAAATCCTTCACCTTGATAGATAACTCAATGCCCTATTGTCTACAATATGCTACCACTGGCATGGCCATATGATGTGTTGATTTACTCCTTATGCTTGATATCCTATATAGTATGCATTTCCCTTATTACTTACCCATAGATATATGAATATATTTGAATATAATGTTTTGGAAAACCTATGATGGAAATTTTACCTACCAATGCAACAAATCCTCTCTATTTGTGGCCACTGAATCCACAAACTTGATGTCCGCCATTTGAAACTGTCCTTTTTGTGACAGTCCCAATCTTGTCAAAGGATATTGTTACATCCCCAATTTTTGTCTTGCTATACTTTTACTTTTTATTTGGACATAAGTAAATTCATGATTATGTTTAGATTAATGACAAGGAAAGAAATGGATTATATTGAATGACATTTATGAAATTATGGAAATGATTATGTTATTATCAATTTAATATTTGCATTATGAGATTTGATCTATTATTTGAATAATGATGCACTGATCATAATTTGTTTGGTAATGAGTTTGATACAGGATTACAGGTTATCATATGACTCTCAGAGAAAAGAGAGAGAGAGAATCTTTCCAGGAGAGAGATATAGACCTTGGGTTATGAGTGGTTTATTTGCCAAATCAAGTATAAGTGTTTAACGAAAACGTGAACCAATGTGTCGTAAGAGGTAAGTCTTGTCTTGTCAGTTTACTTCTGAACCTAATCGATAGGTAGTTGATATTATTTACAAATCTTTCTAAGTCCTAGTAAGTCGTCTTAGTCGTTAATAACGTTAACGATGTTGTTTGAAGTGTGATTTGTGACTATTTACGTTTAACGTAAATATTACGACGTTATTGTCGTAAAATGGTTGTCTTATTATTATTAAGTCCCCTTGAGGTGTTATAAATGATTCTTAACGTTAAGATATTTTCGTCGAGTTAAGAAGATGTGAATATTGTCGATGGATTATGATGGGGAGACAAGCTCAACCCAATCACAATATTCATAATCCTTTGTTTAAATATTATCTTTTTATTTGATTAAACCATAACTATCTAATTGAGGTGATGTTATGTGAATCATATTTGACATAATCAAATAAGAATATGCTTATGTGTCGAGTGAGGATAATACCTCATAATAAGCCAATATTGTTATACTAACTTGCAAATAGGAGAGCCTTCAATAATAGTAGTAGTGAGTTGAATCACTTATTGGGGATCATTAAATAATTAGCAATAGTTAAGAGATGTGTTAGCCTCTTCCTAAAGAGAAGGACTGTGGTATTAACTACCACTATTGACGAGCCCATGGGACGGTTATCTCCCATCGACATGTGTAAACTTTGCATTAAACTTGGCTTCAGTTAGAACCAAATCAAACATGGACTATTATGCATTCAATTAAGTTGCAACTGAAACGAGTGGAAGTGAGGAGTAAGGCGACTTTATAGGAGTCATGCCTGAGCCTTTATTAAACGACGCAGTTGAGCCGTGAGGCAGCAGAGAGGAATAAGGAGAAACTTGTGTGAAGTTTAGGGATATGCAGAGGAGAAATCATGGCTGAGAGGAGATACACAGCCAGAGGCGTCAACTGTAGAGTTCTATCAGCAAGTATTGCCAACTCTAAGACCATTGACTAATAGGTATTTCTCAGTTCTATATGTTAATAAAAATGAGGAAATCATATGATTCTTTTAGGATGTCTGTCATTGTGTTTTTGGACAATCATATGAGAATGCTAGTGAGGTATATCCTCGGGTATTCATTGTGTTTACTGTTAAAAAGATATTAGTGTCGATCATGGGATAATGCAGATAACATTATTAGTAAACCATTTAGATCTATTTCTGAAATGATTAGGCATCGAATGCATTTTATATGGCCGATACTTGGTAATACAAGTGAACACTATGTTATAGTATTCTGAATCGACTATTTGCTTATAGATATCTAAATGATAATCATATCGAATCATAATATGGAGGATAAATGATCATCATAGTATGAGGTTGTCTTAGTTGATGTTTGTTTTGAAAAATAGTTTACTTATTGAATAAGTTTGTAGAAACCAATGATATGTTCATGAGATAATCATATATTAGACTTGAATTTTATTAGTATTGATTTAACTTGAATAGTTATATTCATAGCCTTGAGTCATATAGTTTAGACCTTGAGTCAGGGTAGTGTTATTTCAAAAATATTTCCTTGTTAAGTTTCTATACATGTTGAAAACGATATCTTATCCCAAGAAACTTAGATTCTTAGTGTTCTATGGTAATTTTGGTATAAACTATTAAATGGTAGAAGAACCAGGATTAGTAGATAAATGGGATAGTCCAAAGATCTTCTTAATGTCTATACTTGTAATCTTGATGAGTTTAGCTATAGTAAACCATTATGGGAAATAGACTAAGTCTATATAGAAACAACCTTGAATAAAATCATATATGAGTATATATATATATATAGTGATGGTTAATGACATCACATAGAGGGAATTTGAAAGGTAATCATATTCCTTTGAATAGAAGTTAATATTTTCACAAGAATTATAGCATTCTTAGCCATGAAAGAGATAAACCAAAGGTTGATTATGAACCTAGTCTTACAGGAATGGGATATATATATATATAGAAATATTGTAATATCCAATGGGTTGTTATAAAAACCCTAGAGTCGATTATGAACCCAAAGAATGGTTATGTCTTTTAGACTTATCTAATTCAAGAAAACTTTTATCATGACAAGATGATTAAAACATTACGTAAATATAGTCGGTGGGAATATCTGCAAGAATACGACAGTATCCAAGTTGAGTAGGGGTGGGTGAACACAATGACTACGTTCATTATGAACGATATTGTTATTAAAATTTTTTGGCCAAAGTAATGTATTTGTTTTCTGCATGCATTATCAGTTCATTGTATCCGGATTGCTCATCCTCTCAGAAATCATACTTAGCTAGAGGGTATCTAGGGTTGTATGGTTGATAGAGTTGAGTAGGATACAACACTATGTACTCAGGAAAGGCAAATTATCACTGGCCACCTAAAGTCTATATTCCTTGTGAAGGGTAGGGCCATTTCCTATGTGGAAGATGTGTGGGAGACCGCCGGTCTATGGATGGAGGTAAATCACTGGAAATATACTCTCTCTCCAAGCAGGAAACATGCCAGGACTTGTGATAAAGATGTCAGATATTTAGAAGTAGTATTTATTCCAAAATTTGTATATGTAATTGATTTACATTTGTAAACATTGTAATTGAGAAAGACAATATGTTTTATTGTATTTTGTAAAGAGAAATCTTGTAATTGTAGTTACTTGATTATATGTTGAATAAAAGAAATTTTTTCTCTATCTCATTTTTACCTTGTTGATTTACTCTATGGTAAATTTCTAGTTTTACTATGTTTTTAGAACTTGGATGTTACAGATATGGCCTTGATCTTTCCCAAGGCTTCTAAAAACTCCCCACCTGTGATGAGAAGGCCAAGCCTTGCAATAGTAGCTAAGCCACAAGTAGTAGCAATAGGGATGGAGATGGCAAGAGCACAGGGGCAAGCCGATACTAGAAGAACAAGTGCTTTGTATGTGTATTTATGAGCATTCAGTGACTTCTTGATAAATGACACTATTGCTACTACTATTGCCATTAATAAACCATTGAGATATATGCAATAAAGATGGTTATTTTCCATATGGAAACCAGGGTTCAAACCAAAAAGTTTTTTTATTTTCCACAGACTAGATAGGTTATTTTCCACAAAATAGACCTTCTTATGACTATGCTAAGTATACTAGGGTGCTCTATTGCTATAGCTACCAGCCCCTTCAAGCTCTGGGATATGACTTGGCTTCTTCAAACAAGGATACAATTAAAATTGACTATTTTGTAACATAACATACCTGGGCATATTACCTAAAAAATTGCTACAAAAGTTGCTACATGGGGGATTGTTGGTTTTGGGCTTCCTCCACAAGCTTCACCATCTTTTACACTCTAGAGTCCTCTTCCTTGGATACAATCTTTACACTTAAATACCCAGCAGTTCTTAGTAGTTTATGACATATTTCTTCTAGAAGTTTTCTCCATTGAGGACTAGTACCATAGATTTGTAAGATACGTAGGTGTACCCTTTTAGGAAGATGTTTTCATTAACAGAGGGGTTTGTGAAAATGATTTTCATTTTCTACTCAGAGATCAATTCAATTTGCATGCATTCGAGGTTTGAAGGGGAGGTAGATGAATTGGGTAGAAGGAAAAGAGAGAGGTTTTTGTTATGATTAGGGTTCACCACCATTGTTGGAAGCCATAATAAACAGGGAGCTCTTTTTTTCATATGTAATGAAAGCCACCATTCACATTGGCATTGGAAAGAGAAGGTGGAGCTGTCAGGAGTTGAACATTGCAAATGGCTGCAACACATGCCCTAGACAAGCCCTGTGTAACAGCCACCTGCATCCACACCTTTCTAGCATAAAGATCTCCAAGGAGAACTTGCAACCCACAACAATGACACGTTCATAGGCGGACAACATTACAAACCCTCAAATCTTTTCCCTCTGCTACTTTTTGATTTGGTAGAGTATATTAACCCCTTATTCCAAATGCAATTTAAAAAAAAAATGCTAAAATGACAATAGCCAATCAAACAAAGAGAAAAAAGCTCCAAAACAAATGACATATATCACTTAACATTAAAGAACAGGTCAAATATTTCTGCTGGTGCTCTCTCCAAAGCAAGTTTAATAGATATTCCGTTGAGTTAAAAACATTAATTAGTCCCCCAAAGGGCCTAAATTTGAGAGTCGACCTTCCCTGTCAAACAAAATTTTTATGAGAGTTATCCATTTAAAGGTACCCTTAAAATACTATGACATACCTTAGTATAAGTAAAATTATATATAAAAGAGGAGAGGGGGCAGGTAGTGACAAAGACAAAGTGACCGTAGATTTCGTGGCTGATAGCCTGTGTTTGCATAGGAAGCATCTCCAACTCTGAGGTAATTAAGATTAAAAAAGGACAAGTTCTGAATCCCATGTGGTTTGTGTAGAAAATCCGGTGAAAGCAGTGCAGAAGCATGTGAGAGCGGGACCCCACTCCCAGTTTGTAAGGGAAGCAAGTGCTCTGATTTGTGAAAAAGGAATCTTGTAACCATCGTGATGCACTATCACGGTGTAACGCATAGAAAAGTCTTGGTCAATTACAATAAATTAAACACATTGCAGAATCCAACTGATTAGGAGATTTCTTGTTAGCCCCTGCTTGAAGGCGGGGGAGTCGGCCAGGGCTTAAATTTATTTTTTTCGTGAAATACAATTAAAATTTTAAAAAGACTGGATCACATGAAAGGAGAGATTTTGTACAGATTGTCAAAAATTATATAGGATTATGGATATACATATTCAGTCCCTCACCTCCTCAACAACAAGCCTTTTTTTCATTTCTCTATCTTTTATTGTTTCTTTGTGTTCAGTCGAATCCAATTTCATGGCTTCTACTTCCAACACTAGCAGCCACCCACAGGTTGAAGAATCTGTACCATCTACATCTACTTCTGGTCGTTCCTATCATGTGTTTATTATTCATTATGGTCCGGATGTCAAACACACGCTGGCTGGCCGTCTCTATAAAATGCTTACTGATGTCATGGGACTAATGGTTTTTCTGGATTCAGAAGAGCTTGAGTCGGGGGAATACTTGCCTAGAGAATTTGAAACAGCAATGAAGAGTGCTTCATTTCATATTGCTATATTTTCACAGAACTATGCAGAATCACGGCGGTGTTTAGACGAGCTTTCATTTATGCTCAGGACAGGCACTAGAATTGTTCCCATTTTCTACTATGTTAAGCCTGAAGATGTCCGATATGCAAAAGAATACTATGGTGCTGCATTTTATAAGCACAAAATAAAGGGTAGATACAGCTCAGAAATGCTTAAGAAGTGGAAGGCTGCGCTCTACAATGTTTCACATAATATTGGTTACTTCATTAAGACCATGGAGTTAGTACCAATTACTCTACTTCACGCACTTATCCTTTTATCATCAATTCATTCTATGAAAGTTTTTCGTCCTCTTATTTTTCAGGGCCATAGATTTCATCTACTGGAGTAATCTTAACTGTTAAAGCGTGATGTTTATTCTATTTCCTTTGTTGATGTATATGTCTAGAGACGAGGAAATGCGTGATGTTTATTCTATTTCCTTTGTTGATGTATATGTCTAGAGACGAGGAAATGCTTCTGAAGAGTATTACTTATTGTATAGTGAAAGAAGTTAAAAAGGTACCACTTATGGTCGCAGAACATCTTGTGGGTTTAGACGAAGCCGTTCAAGACTTTGAAGACTTTCAATCTGACAAAAGCCATGAGAATGTGCAAATAGTAGGAATATGGGGAAATGGTGGTTCCGGCAAAACTACTCTTGTTAAAAAGTTCTATAACAATATATATCCATCTATGGAGAAGTCTAGCTTACGGCAAAACTACTCTTGTTAAAAAGTTCTATAACAATATATATCCATCTATGGAGAAGTCTAGCTTAATATTAGATGTTAGAGATGGTGATAACAACTTCTTGTTGCACACCATGCAGAAAATACTCTTGGAGAACCTTGGTTTTAAAAGTGTAGAAGTTGACGGTATAGAAGAGGGGAAGGCAATTCTTGCAAGCCGCTTGAAATCTGTTCGGGCATTAATCGTTCTAGATGATGTTGATCATGTGGACCAACTGAATGCTCTATTGCCCAATAAGGACAGCCTGGGATCTGAAAGTTTGATTGTTGTCACTACAAGGGATTTAGAAGTCCTTAGAGCTTGGGGCATCTCTTCTGTATATGAAATGAAACCACTGAGTCCATTGCACGCCAAGCAACTTTTTTGTTGGCATGCTTTTTTTCAACCCTCTCCAAAGGATAAATTTGAGGAGCTTGTGCAACAATTCATAGAGGTTTGTAGTGGCTTGCCACTGTCTCTCAAAGTCCTTGGTGGACAGCTTTATGGAAAGTTCCACAAAGCTTATTGGGAGACTCAACTAGAGATGATCTGTAAGATATTGCCCGATGATATCAAGAAGAGGCTTAAAATAAGTTATGATGCTTTAGATGATGAAGAGAAAGAGGCATTCGTAGATACAGCATGTTTCTTCATTGGAGAAAAAAAAAATTTAGCAATTGAAACTTGGAACAGATCAGGATGGAGTGGTTCACACATTTGGGAAAAGCTGGTGAATAGATGTTTTGTTGAGGAAGTTGTTGAGAAAGATGGGCAGAATTCCATAAGAATGCATGATCATTTAAGGGATTTGGGGAGGGAGATTGCAAATCAACAATCACTCTACCGCTTTTGGTTTTCCCAGCAAAGCATTAAAGTTGATAATGAAGAACAGGTGAGATTAACATTTTTTTAATTGTCTCACTCATGAATGGCAAATGAATCTTCTTTGTTTCTGTTTGTACGATTGCTTCTAGGAAATTCTATTATTGTCACAGTTATTTAATTTTATGTTTTATTTTAACTCAGGAAGGAATAGACATTCGAGGAATAAAGACCACCTCTGCTCGAGCAACGCACACTTATAGGGTTTGTTTGTTTGTAAACTTTGTTTTTCTGATTCGTTGTAAGAATTTCAATTGTCTTCTTTTCCTGAAAAATCTATGTTTTTTTCCCCTATGCAGGAACTCTGGCAACTTTTTGATTAGGACTAAAAATTATTGTGGCTCAAGGACTTAATTTAAATCAAGTAATTAAATCGTCAAGCAATCTGGTCTGGCTTCGCTGGTTTGATATTGAGCAGAGAAATCTTCAGTCGCTAATTTCATTGAAAAATTTGAGAATTTTAAAACTCTATGAACTTGAATAGATGGAGGGGAAATGGGTATGGATAGGTGTCTTCACACAAGTTTCCCAATGGAACACAGCAAACAGGTTCACGAGAAGCATTGGCGCAGACATTGAAGACGGAGCTGATTTTGAGGTTGAAGTTGAATATGATTATGAAGTTGAAGTGCAGAAAGGATTGCTTGTGATGGGAGAAGAGTAGAGACTTGTGGAAGATTTCCGCCGCTTATGAGGGGTTTTTCGCAATTTGACTTTGCTACATTTAGATGGAGAAGCCTAAATTATCTTTCATTTTATGAGAAGGGTGAAGAATCCATCAAAATAATAAATATTTTTTCGGGACATGTGTTGACCACAGCAATCTAAGATGTTTCTTATAATTTGTATTAGAAGTTGAAGATGTTGTGGATTCTTTTTAATACTCTTTTCTTTTCTAATTAACAGATTCTATGTCAGTGTTATTCTTAATAAAAAAGGGAAATATTAAGATGTGTAAAGAAAAATATTAAAATGTTATATGTTAAAGATTATAGAAATGTAAATAGAAATAAATTGTATTTAGATTGATAATTGATGAATGTATAGAGAATAATATAGATGTCAATTTGATGTGTATAGAGACTAATGTAACAAGAATTTAAGAGGACAAAAGAAGAATCATAAGTTTTGTTTTTGGTTTCTCCTTTTCTTCTCACTTTTATATTTAATAAGCTATTATCTACAATTTACTACTTTATTTCTCTCTTCATCTTAATGATAGGTCATGTAGTGTCATATGAAACGTGGATGTTAAAAAATCTCACACAATTTAATCCAAAAAATACAACATTTAAACTTTATTATGCTAAATTGTGTAGCATGGTAGGGCTTAAAACTACCCCTAAACTATGAAGAGGGACAAGGATATATGTTTGAAATAAATGATTGATCATTTAGCCAAAGAGGGTTGGTGCCTATTTAATGGGAAAAAGTCACAATTAGAAAGGGAAGGAGACATTCACATGAATTTGCAAATGGAAACTAAACTTACATATACTTACAAATTAATGAAATAAGAGATATTCTCAAACAAATCTACTTGAAATATCCATGCATACTTAGAAAAAACCCATAGGTCATTAAGTAGAGTTCTTCCTATAAATTTCAAGAAGCTTAATAGTACTGCAACACTAACTAAACACTAGTGACACCAATTCAACAAATGTGACATAAAAAATGTTTTCATATTCTATGAGAAATTTTTAGCTACATATGGAAACATCTAATTATGGAGAGGTTTTTGCATTACAATACCTTCCTAAGATTCATACAAAACAAACCGGTCTTACCTTAACAAAATAGTGGCATGCATCACTTAATCTCACAAACTACTCTTATGCATGCTTGTACAAGAATAGCCAAAAGATTTATTCTCATAAGAGAACTACATATCATTTATAACAATTCCACTCTACCCTAGATCTCTTGTGCCGATGACACTTTTTGTAAATCCAATAGTGCAAGACAACAATCTCTATTAGACATTAACAAAGTACAATCAAATTTGATCCTCAAGTACAAGTAGAGAAATCTTCCTTGTATAAAAATTATATGCAAAAATTGGACAAATTCACTTCATTCATGCATGCAAACCTTGCAATCACCTAGCTCTTCCACTGAATTCTAATCATCAAATAATGTTAGACTATCACTCATGCCCTGAGGATTTGATTTGATTTGAACTGTGTTAAAGATGGAAGATTGACTGGACGAATGGAGGCACCGAATCTACAAAATCAAATGCAAAATAAAAATTACGAAGGATAAGAATGATCTTTAATGTTATTCACAAAGAGATAAATTTACAATAGAAATGAGATGTATATATAGAGTGAGGAGTTCAAATTAGTGTAGGAGTCGACTAGTGCAACATAAGGTGGCAAGTTTGTTTCTCCAAGTAGAGAAAAGCAATTGCCACATAGCTTGGACTAGTTCAACAACTCTCCAAGTGACACATCGCCACATATGGTGGCTTAATACAAATTGTAGAATAATAATATAATTAAATAATATTTCTACACTAACACCCCCCTTTAAGCACAACTTAAATGGGCACAATAAAGATGGGTCCCGACAACTAGGCCTGATCAAGTACCCATATACAATAAAAATATCTCATGAAGTGGAGATAAGGTAGAAAACCCATGGGAAAAACTACCCTCCAAAAGAGAAAAGATTCATGAATCTGGAAGCTGCTTGTGTACCTAGATGTCAATGCTAAAATGTGGTTGATATGACTCCATACCACCTTCTTCTAGTTGCAACCTCATTGACTTAAATTATGTGACATAATCCTCTATAGTATTAGAGTCTCTTGGACTTATACTTATGAGATCGTGACTTCTTTGTTCGTTGACCTTCCCAAAGAGCTATATAGACCTCATTGGGTATTTTCAAGGTCCTAATATGAATAGAAGTTCTTGGAGATAGACTTGATCACACTTATAAAACCATGTAGATGAGATGTATGTTGAAGACTTAGATAGCTTGGAAGAAAAAAACTCAATGACACCCCCTTGAATTTGTCGCACTTTATAGCTAAGTGCATGTATAACCCCCTTTGCTAGATTACCCCTAGTTTTGGCACTTTATAACTTAGCACGTTTTATAATGTAAATAAGACCAATGCGTGGGAAATAATTTTCCTTTACAAAAAATGGTGCTAATTTCAAGATACTGATCAAAAGTTATAACACAAACAATTTCCCATAAATGACCTATTTAAAAAAAACTGCACTAAAACTAGAAAAAAATGCCTATGGCGATAATGGACCTAGCCTTCCAACTACTCATTGAAATTGGAAAAGAGAATAGAATACAATGGTTTTGATTGTGAGGGGGTATTGGCCTCCTGCCAACTTGAGCCTCACCCTTCATCTTCATCTAGCGAAGATACAAGGTTTAAATAACCATTGATTCTCATAAAGTAATTTTGCCCCTAATTTTTAAATATCCCTATTTATAAAAACATAATAAATGCTTTTACATGCCTATTTTGTTTAAAACATAATTTTAAATGCATTAGAAAACAAAATTAGGGAAATTTTTTTGGGGAAGGATGGATTGGGGCAAAATCTACCAAAAAAAATGCAGGGAAAGCCAAGAAATGGGAAGAAATGATACACAGAATATTTCAAGCCACCATATGAGCTAGCGATGGCTCTGATACCATGTTAAATATGATGGATCGATTAGAAGAATGGAGGCACCAAATCTATAAAATCACATGCAAAGCAAAAAACATGAAGGAGAACAATGATCTTCAATGTTATTGACAAAGAGATACATTTACAATAGAAATGAGATGTACATATAGAGTGAGGAGTTCAAATATGTGTAGGAGTCAACTCATGCCCTCAACATAAGGTCTGAAGTTTGTTTGTCCAAGTGGAGAAAAGAAAGCACCGCATAGGTTGGACTAGTTCAAAACTCTCTAAGTAAAACATCACCACATAAGGTGGCTTTACAAAGTGTAGAGTAATAATATAATTAAATAATATTTCTACACTAACACTATGCACTCAATACGAGCTCAATTATTTCTTCATTTAATTCCTCACAACCACATCCAAATTAATTCAATCAACATTAGCTAGATCAGATGCTCCACCAGTGGGTCTACAATTAATTGTCATAGCCTTCCTCAAGCTCTATATCCATCAATACATTAAATCTCAAGCTACTTACATGCAAATTGTTCTTTCACATTTTATTCTTTGTTCATGGTGTTTTATGTTTGAAATTTTGTGGATAGTTACAAGGTTAGCACATCACCTTTAAATATCACTAAGTAGCACCAAAAATATAATTTCTCTCTTCAACATAAGCACATATGGGCCCACCATAGACCTACAACCTCTTAACCATGTGGTGAACAACCAAATGAACTACACATGTGGAAACCCTTAACATTTTGATGATTAGCCCAAAGGACCAATAGGATTTAATTTATGCTTGCTACTTGTCTCCATCACATATTCCTTTTATACCTATACCATGAAATATCAAGCACATACCTCTATGGGTTTATTAAAATGTCAACAAACACCTACCTCAACTAATAGCATGATTTCATGATAGGACCCTTTAATCACTAAGCACCATCAATATAAAATTCAAGGGTCCTTAAAGCTTCAGTCTTGAGCAAAATGGTGAGATCTCAAGAGCTTCGATGGTTTTCCATCTTAAACGAGATCATGGAATATCATTAGAAATTTACCCTAACACATTTTAAACTCTCCCTTAGGACCTCTCACAGTTCTCTAATCATCCAACCCACTTAACAATCTCACACCTCTACATTGTTGATGACAAACATCCTTGCACATATAGCAAAGCTCATGAGGTCCTACCACATAATCATCTTATCTAATGAGAGCACAACTGATGTAAACCATGCGTGTACACAAGCAACAAAGGGACCCACCACATGATGACATAGTTGTGGGCTGACCAATCATGAAGCATTTACCTCAAGAACACTATTATCCTTTTCCCAAAATGCACATATACTTTTGTGTTTATGTCTAGGTTATGATTAAGTGATATGGAACAATGCAACAATGAAAAAGTTTAGGTACTATTTCCACTTGCATCAACTACTGTAGGTTTATTTGCAACAACTTGTAATGTTTGTTTATGCCAAAAAAATTTGTTGCAAGTTCACTTGCAACAAAGTGTAATCTTGCCTTTGTGTTGCTACAAGTCAATTTTGAGTCTAATTTTACATGTCCTCTTTGTCTTTCCTGTATGTGGTCTCTTATGTAGATCTTGGGAGTGTCATGTTGTTGCCACATGGTGATCCATTCAAGAAAATAAAATTTTGGCTACTAATGATATAACATATATTTGGCAGGCCCACCTTTAATTAATGCTATAAAAAACAAAAGGAAGAAAACAAATTTAAAGGTTCAGTTTTATTATCTTAAGATATGGTATATTAGGTGGGGTGGTCAGGTCTATCCATAAGTTAGGCACCATGTGGTTCCTTTTACCAACTATGAAGGGGGAATTTTTTTATGTGGTGCTATTCATATGATGGGGGAGACTTTTCTTGACTTCTATTATAATTCATGAGCTAGGTGCCACATATATAAGGTAAAAAATGTTTTTGTCCTACTCAATAGTTGTCATGCCACATGATGATTTTGTGATTTTGCTAAGTAAATAGGGACTTGGTGTTGGTATGTGGCGATTGATCATGTTGTAGGGCTGTAGGGACATGCAACAAAGATTTTTGTGACTTTGATAACCGTGTTTTTACCCCAAATTAATTGACAAGGGAGTGTAGGGGAGCAACGCCCCTCCTGTGGGGTTTGGGAGCCCCAATATTTAATAAAGGAGTTGGTTGTTAGTTTTGTTAACTGACATTGTAAATTGCCCAAAAGCTTGTTAAATAAGTGCTTGAGGAATATGAAAGGTCAAGAGAAATAAGGCAACGTGAGTGCAATGATATAGTACATAGCAATGGATCATGTTGCAAGGATTGTAATTTTGTTTTGCGCATGATTTAGTAAATTAGAGGATGGTTGTTTCTCTGTGGGTGTAGCCCACATTGGGTGAACTATGTTAATTTTTTGTGTTGTTGTGTTATTCTTTAATTTCTGTGTATTTAATCTGCATTATAATTGGCATAATTTGATTACTCTAGTCTGTTGAATCCTAACACTTGGTGCCATATGATGGTGGCACTAAAATTTTATTGTGTGGTGGCTCCTCTAATTTGCAAAGAATGTTGTTAAAAAATATTTGCATGGGACAACCCATATTATGCCTAGTGAGCACTTGTCAAAAGACATTTTCATTTTCCTCTGGATATTAATTTGGCTTTGTTAGTGTGTATTTTAGTGTGGTTAAGGCAACACTATAGTCTTCACCTTTTATTATTAATCTATAAAATCAATTATATTTTGTAATGTTGATGTTAAATATTTTTACTTAACAAAAAATTGGTTTTTGACATGATGATTGGTCCATGCCAATTTTTTTAGTAGGTTATAAATATTTTTTTATTAAAAAATATGGGAAAAATGAGAGCCAATCAAATGGTATGTAGAAAAAAGTTAGTTTTTTCTAATGTTCTAATGCTATTGAAATCAAATGTGATGTAAGAAAGAATTAAAGTGTTTTATAATGTTTATGTGTGTCCATGTTGGTGGAAACTTGGTTGGGGACCAATTCATGAATTTAATGTTTTTGTTTAAGTTCTACTTCATATCGTGTGTGTCATAGTTTACACTATCCTAGTAGACATGAATTTAAAGTGTGGAGGCATGCAGGAGGCTGTAATGACACATAAGATGCTCGAATTGTGAGCAAAAGATGCATTTTCTTCAAATTCCATGATTATACTTAATAGGTATTTGTGTTTAATTTCCATTTAAATGTGTGTTGTTCAGTTGTGAGAGAGGTTTCCTTGTGTCTATTTATGTTTCGGTTTTTTTGTTTTGTGTGTCGTTGGTGAGGAGTGCAAATTTTGCAACTTTATGGTTCAACAATGGTATATGGTCTGGAGGGCAAGTTGTGGCTTCACATGGTGAGGGTTTGAAGGTTTATATTTTAGCATTAAAGCTTTGCATAATGAGGGTTTAATGGTTTAGTGTCATTTTATATAGTTGTTCTTTCCAATAAATTAGTATTGTAAATATTTTTTCTAAATGTGTGTTTAGCACTCTTTGTGACAAAGGTTTTGTTATTTGTATGTATAGTTATTTTGTGATTTTGTGTAGGAAGCTTGGGTTAATCTAGAGGAAAATTTCTATTTTCTTATAGTGCAAGAGTGGTGGGTGGTCTAGAGAGAAAGTTTGTAGGCTTTCATGTGGTGACAGTGGGAAGGTTAACTGTCATTTTATTCAGTTGTTTTCATTTCATAGTTTGAAATATTTTTTCTTGGTTCAAGAGCATTAGGGTTTGAAGGTTTAGTGTCATTTTATATTGTTTTTTTCTATGTCATTGTTGCAAATAAATTTTCCTAAGTTAAGCATTAGATTTTTAAGGTTTATTATGTTTTTATAGAGTTGTTCCTTCCATGCCATATTTGAAAGTTATTTTTAATTTTATATAGTCATTCCTTCCATAGAATTTTGCAAAATACATCGCACATGGTAGAGTTAATTGGTGAAAATGAAGGAGAGAGAGTAAGATTAGCCAAGGAGTGGTATGCACAACAAGCCAATAGAGAGATGTTCCTGGTAGTAGGTAGAAACAATATCATAGGAATGATGTTCATTCTGGTCTAGTATGTAGACAAGATAGACAACATGAAGTTTGTTGGGAATTAAGGGGTCTCAACCTTGGTAATTCCTTGTATTTATTATTTGTAATGTATTTATTTTATTAGCCTATGATGTAATTAAGTTGCACATCCTGTTTTGTCATTTAGTGTAAAGTGGCACAATGAGTTGTCACTCCACTTGTAAGGTGACTAGGATGGTCAACCCACTCCATGTGGATATAGGCATCCCATATTATATAACATAATCACATAATCATATTAACACCAAAACCCATCAATATCTTTTATTAACAATAAGTTCAGTACTTCATTAATTTCCATCATAGAAATGAATAAATACGTATCTTTTAGATCTTGGAAGTTCTTCCAAATGTCACTCTAGAGAATGGATTATAGATTCAACCCCCTTTCAGCAAATGAGCACTTCCAAGAGGAATCTAGTTTTTATTCAGAAACAACCATGTGCTTCCCAGCATTCAGCTCTTTTTTAGAAAACAAACATGTTTCCCAAGCATCCTGCTCCTTTTCAAAAAGCACACACACAAGTGCTCCATAGCCATGTTCAACAAAACATGCTCAACACAAGTGCATACACAAGCCCTGACTAGGACAATCTTGGGTGTATGTTGTACCCCAAGTTGGACACATGTTGTGTGACCCTTCTCCAAAGGTCACTACTTGTCAAATCTATAATCCTTCTCCTACATGATTTCTTGTCTTTCTTTCCTTCTTATCTTCCTTGAGTGTTCTCCATAGCCTTTCCAAGCTCACACAAATGCCTTATATAACCCTTTAATAGGTGATTTCTAAACCATCACACCCTTTCACATAGGTTGTCTTTAATAATGGTTTAATAAACATAATAACTCCTCTTTTTATAAAGGGGTTTTCATAATTATTCTTTATTTATCTCCATTTTAACCAAAAGGATCATAATATCCTTTATTTTCCATCTCCCTTTTAATTATAGAGGGTAGATAAACTTTATCCTCTTATAATTTTAGGGGGTTATTCATAAATAGATTTCTTTTTCCATTTTGGGTAAAAGGTCACATAATAGAGAGTCAACCCTGGTCTTTAAGGAAGAATATACCCTAATTTACATAAAGGAAAGTGAGGTGGTGTTCTACACCACAAGTTTGCCAAAATATAGACAATGGAAGATTCAATAAAAAAGATACTAATACTATTTCTTCACAATAAAATAATGTTACCAAGCTTGAGACAATGGAGGAGGTTGCAAGACCCTTGAGGGTCAAATTGATGTGCAACCAACATCAATCCCTTATGGAAGCCTCCACAATGACCAAGTTGCAGGGGTAGATTCAATAGGAGTTGAGAAAGAGAGATGCTTCAACCCAAGGAGATCTAACCAAATACCAACATATATATATATATATATATATATATATATATATATATATATACACAGAGAGAGAGAGAGAGAGAGAGAGAGAGAGAGAGAGAGAGAGAGAGAGAGAGAGAGAGAGAGAGAGAGTTCTTTTGTTAGTGCATAACATTTTTGAAAATGAGTCTAAGAAGAAGATGAAAATATTTTAAAATGAGATTATATATTGGAGAAAGAGATAATCCAAGGGTTGGGCATGCTTATAGAGGTTATTTCATTGCTAGATGAGTGTTACCACTAATGGAATCAAGCAACTATGCAAGAAAACAATAGTTTGCAATTTTATAATCTTTGGGATGCTAGTGTATCACATGGATGTCTGTGCATTGTGCTCGTACCCAGGGAAAAACCTCTAAAATTTTAGCACGTGTTCCTAAAATAATAATAAAAATAAAAAAGTGATATGAAATTTGGCAAACCTTGGTGAGTGCTAAAATAGGTCAAGATTAGACTCAAGTGGCCCTAGAAACATGTTACAAGAGAGAACATGAAAGTGGGTCAAAATACAACATAAAATTGCAAGGGTATGCAATTTTATATGTTACATAATAAAGCTCAATGCCATGATGATATATGATGAACCTAGGAAGTTTTCTATTGTCAACAACAAAGACACACTTCTTAGGGTTCAAACGAATTTGATAAAGATGAAGATGGAGATTACATACGTGATCATGGTGAAGAGAAAACTTAGCCCAAATGTCATTGACATAATCTTCAAGAATGTTGTGAATGAAGTTGAATAGAATCTGTTGCTTCTTACTTCAACTGGATGCTTATTCCCAGTTATCCCTACAAAGTAGCCATCAATGATCAATACGAATAGTACAGGAGATAGACTCTATAATATCTCCTCTTCTTCTTTAGGCTCTGCAGAACCAAGGGGGGTATTCCCTATTCAACATCTATGAAATGCATCTACGAGTTAGCTGGGATGTTGACACAAAGCAAATAAATCCTCTCTTATGCAGACCAAAACTATGAAATAAGTGCAAAGGGGCTAGCTTTGGGCCTATGCTCAATTGTGAATCAGAGGATTTTGGTCCTACAAACTACTTCTAATGCCCTAAAGGTTTGTGTTTAAAGTTTGAGTTTGATTTTGGTGTTTGGATGCAAAACTAGGACCTGGAGTGTAGCTTCAATACCAGACTAGATTGGTGCCTATCCTGGGCTCAGAGTCAGTAGACATACACATGTGAATGTCCAAAATAAATATATACCAAAGACTGGATATCAAGGGGATTTTTAGTATCTGCCTTACATATACTTCCCAAAAATAGAGTATCCTGTTATCTCTACTTACTAATATCCTTATTGCAATGTCTTCTTCCCAACACTTGACATAAAACATTTAATCTACTCCTTGAGTAGAAGTAAGAAATCAAGCATTCAACATAGCAAACCTATGTTCTAGAATCGTAAACACCCCTTAGACACTTAGATTCATAAGAAGAACACACTCAATTTGGAGATAGATAATAGAACATGTGCAATATAGCATTACTCATTTAAATTAGCATGATATCAGTAGATTTATGCAGAAAAACATACAACATGAGACTCATAAACTCACAAGATAGCCAAGACAGAACCACCAATGAAGTCGTATCTTATTACAGCACCAAAATTTTTGTCCAGTTTTCCACCATCAAAAATGAATAACAGGTCTGCCTTTTATACAAACTGTAAACTCAGTAGAATTAATTACAAGGTAGATAAAAAATCTGCCAGATACAAAGCATGAGAAATGGTGCTCAAAATAGTTAATGCCATAGAGAGACAAAGAGGAGGGAGCAGGTATGCTCGGGATCTGCACCGCTGCTCAAGGATTTTCTTCCTCAATCGGGTGGTTAACCCATCAACTCCATCAGTCATCCTCTGCAAACTGCCATCAATGCCTCAGCTACCCACAACATCTCTGAAATGCAGCAACGACATACCTCTGAAAGTTTCCCGCTCAAAAATGGCCGCACACGCCTAGGAAAAATCCTTCGCTGCAGGTTCAAAATAAGACCATCGATCATCCTCTCGTCGCTGCGATCAATGGCACCCAAAAACACTGAAAAGTTGTTGGCCAGTGAAATCGTGCCACATAGGCACCTCATGTTTCTATCGCTGGCTTTTCTCCCTCTCATTTTTGCCTTTTTCGCCTTTGTATATACATAAACAAATGCATATACAATTGCCACTATTCGCCTTTCAAAATCCTTGTATATGCAAAATGCATATACATGCATCAGTTCAATATACAAGGCAGACTCCAGCCATTTATCCATCGGATTTGAAAAACATTCAAATCCGGGCCTTGCATCTCCTTATGCTTGTCGCATTGCACATACAAGTGCAACATGCGTACAAGGCGGGCCCCAAAAATATTATGAAGCAGATTGGAAACTTACTCGGGTCCGGCTTGCATCTCTATCCTTTGTATATCGGCTTGTATATCGGCATATACAAGCGCTTTATACAACCCATGGACCTCAAAATTTATTCAATGCATTCCATACCTCCATCGCGTCCCGGTCGTATGTCCTTTTGCTTGCATGTCTCAATGTATAACTGCATATACAATCGCCTCACACATATAAGGCGGATCTTAAAAATTTATCTGCTGAATTTGACTTCTCCTTCAGGTCCGGAATGCATATTTTACTTGTATGTTGAACATCTACAACTCCACTTGCATATACCCGCGGGCCCCACTGAATGCACCTCCGCTGCACTGTAGCAAAAGCATCTGCGCCCTTGTATATTTTTTCAATGCATATCTATATGCAACCTGATATACAAGGTGGGAATATTCTTGAGAATCTGTGAAAGATTCCCCCTTGTATATGCACATTCTAAGCCCGATATGCATTCAGAAATGCATCTAACTCATTTTTTCAAAGGGCGATAGAGACTTTGCAAGCCTGCCAATGCACATTAGACTTGCATGTATATACAAGCAGACGCCAAAAGAGTTAGAATTTTTTGGATTTTTTGGAAGGTGCCTGCAAATTTAAAAACTTGAAACTTGACTGCTCATGCAGGTGGTAACAGAATATAAGGATCATACCCTATTGATAAGTTGTGCTAAAATTCTCAAGACCAAAGGGCATGCACACATAATAGAATGTTCCCCATAATATTGTAAAGGCTATTTTGTAGTGGTCAAGGGGACTAATAAGAATTTGGTTGTAACTAAAGAATGCATCCATAAAGGAAAGAAGTACATGGATTGTAGTCAAGTCAACAATCATATTGATGTTCGGAAGAGTAAAATGATCTTTGAGAGATGTTTTGTTAAGGTCTCAAAAGTTGATACAAATGCGAATGTGGAAATTGGGTTTAGTGATAGGTACAATATTGGAGATCCAAGGGGAATAGTCAATAAGGTGGATAAATCCAACTTTAAGGAGCTTCTGAATCTCATCCTTAACCATTAGGGCCACCTTGGTATGTATTTTTTAAATTTTTATTTAACAGGCAATACATCAAGATATAAAACTATGTTATGAAACACGACTTATGGACCTATGTTGGGCATATCTTCATATCTCTAGATTAATAGATTAGGGAAGTCATGTAGAAGTGTACAATGTGAGAAATGATCTTTTGAAGAGAGACAATCAATAATATTAATAGCCTTTTCAAGATTATTAGGATCCATGGAAACATTGATAGTATCCCCAACTAAGAGGGTACTATGATCTCAGGCATGAAGAATGGTTGGAAGCTTAGCTTGACACTGAGGAGATATAATAGTATCATCAGATAACATAAAGACCCTCCAAAGTATGCATGTACATTTAAATAACAAGAGAATTCACAGTCATGATTATAAAAAGGCACATGAATGTATACATTGAGAAATTTAGCTAAAGATTCATTAGTAGAGAAAACTTCCAAAGCTGGAATAGTTGAATGAGAATATTTTGTAATTAACTCTAGGTGCAACAAAGATAGAGGAGTAGAAGAAGATGAAATCATGGCCACATCAACAAAGTCATGATATGAAGGTTGGAAACCAAGGCCTATAGTAGAGAGGTGTGGTGTAGGATCTA
Source organism: Cunninghamia lanceolata (assembly GCA_027924645.1). Taxonomy (NCBI): domain Eukaryota; kingdom Viridiplantae; phylum Streptophyta; class Pinopsida; order Cupressales; family Cupressaceae; genus Cunninghamia; species Cunninghamia lanceolata. Next base: position 287,978 of record BSBN01000429.1, on the reverse strand, counting down.
GATGGACCTTGATGCCTTGTTCCTTATGACCCAAGCCATTGCATTTATATCCACTTTTTGAAAGAATTTTAAAACCAAGGCCATAATGAGTTTCCAACTCTTGGATTTAGATGAGGAATCCTCATCACTAGCATGGTTGATATGTGTTGTGTAATCACATGATCTAAAATAATAATTGAAATGATCCCCAAAAGATTTTAAAGATTGTGATCTAGAAGGTATAGAGTGTACACTTTGAATGCCAAAACTTGAGAGACTAACCTTGTACTCACCTATGAAAGATGGAGTGAGGTCCAAGGAACCCCAATTATCACCAAGAAATGCATGAAGAGAACAATAAAGATGTAAGACATCACCAAAAGAAGATGATAATGGTGTGTGTGGTTTGGGTGAAGAGGAAGGTATGGGATTAGGAAGAGTGGATGATGCAAAATAAAGGTTTTTATGACCTATATCCATTTGTTGATAATATTGTAGAATATTATGATCAACCTTTATTGTGAATGTTTTACCATTGATAATGACTTCAATAGATTTATGCATGATAGACATAACCACACCCATGGTATGAATCCATGACCTACCCAAAAGGCGATTATAAGAAAGACTCCTAGCATGATATGGACTATAGTTGATAATGTGACAAGACCTAACTTGATAGCAAAGTGATAGTACCTAGAGTCTCGAGACTAACATATCAAAATATCTAATCAAAAGTTCCAAAGGAGAAATAGAAGAAGGATCAACCTAGATCCAATTAAGAAAGTCTAAGTTGCAAATATTTAGAATCGAACCATTATCAATAAGGGTTCACTTTTAATGCTAATTGAGTTAATTCAAACAATGATGATGAGCAGATCATTTTGGCATTGAACCTCAGGAGAAGGAAGCTTAGATTGAAGAAAAGTAATGTTAGTTGTGTTTGTGTCAATGCATCCAATAAGAAATTTAGTTCATATAATAGTGTTGATAGGTCCAAGGCAAGGTTGGTTGTGAAAGGATATCCCCAAGTTAAGGGGATAGACTTTGTTGAGATTTTTTCTCTACTTGATAAGTTATCTATTAGTTTCCTATTATCTATTGTGCCAACTTTTGATTTAGAGATAAAATAGATGGATGTGGACATAACTTTCCTACATGATGACTTGGAGGAAATAAATTGTCATAACCAAAGCACTCTATTATAAAAGCTAAGTAGTCACTAGTTTGCAGGTTGAAAAAAAAATTTTTTATGGCCCTAAATAGTCACAAGATGTAGTACTAGAAATTTGAGTCTTTTGTGTTGGGATTGTAATTTGTAAGATCAAAATAAAATCATTGTGTTTATTATAAATAGGATGGTGATCATTTTCTTGTTATCACATTGTATGTAGATGATATGTTATTTTTGGTAACAATAAGGATGTGATTAGGGACTTGAAATCTCAACATTTTACATAGCTTGACATGAAAAACTGGGGGGCTTCAAAATTCATCTTAAGTGTGTAGATTAGAATAAATGGAGAAAATAAAAAGATTTAGTTAAGTCAAAGTGTATGAACTATGTATTTTAGTGTTTTAACATGGTAGACAATAGACCAATGAGTTTTTCTATCTGGGTAGGGATTAAATTATTAGTTGGACAATATTTGTCTACACAAGGTGAGATGGAGGATATGTCTCATGTTCTTTATGGCTTTGCAATTAGTAGTTTTATGTATTCTATGGTTTGCACTAGACAAAACATTGCCCAAGTAGTGGGAGTCTTGAGCCATTTCATGGGTAATTATGGTCGGTATCATTGGTTGTAGTGAAGAGGGTCTTCAAATATTTGTGGAGTACTTAAATTGATTTCTCTTTATGTTATTTGGGAGATGGTGTATTAGAGGATCTTCAACACTCAATACATATTCAAGTATATGTGGATTTCAATTCAGTAGGAAATGTCTATAGCATGAGATCTACTACTGCTTGTCTTTAACCTATTTGGTGGTACTATCAATTGGATGAGTAAGCAATGAGCTATGGTTGCTTTGTCCACTATAGAGGTAGAGTATAGGGAAACGACTCATGCTTGTAAGGAGATCATCTAGCTTTTGAGAGATTGTGTGTAGATATGGGGTTGAGTCATAGAGAAATTGAAATTGGATGCAACAATTAGAGTGCTATTAGTTTGACAAAGAACCTAACTTTTCATGCATAGATGAAGCACATTGACATACAATATCATTTTATTCATAACATGGTGGAGGATGATAGGGTGAAGCTTGAAAAGGTTGACACATTGAAGAATGTTGCAAATGTATTAACAAAACCTATGGACACCAAAAATTTTAGGTGGTGTGGTGAATCAAATTTTACAAGAGCCAATATCACCCTTTACACAAGCTCAAGCTTGTAAACATTATAGTAGGCAAGTACAACCAGATAATTTCTAACTCTAAATTGTACAAAATTTGCACATACAAGTTACAACTCAGTAATGAAAATTGAAAACTTATGTGCATTTGGATTAATCTAGTCATTTACAAAAATGAGCACAGTTTAAAACACTAAGCCGCATTTAATTGCAGTGCTGACAACTCCCACACATTAACATACACCAACTTCCTGGCAGTAGACAAAACAAAGAAATGTCTTGGGACAAAGAATACGTTCGTTATGCATGTACAAACTATTGGAAGAATTAATCTTCTGTCAGACCATTTACTACACCCTGCCCTCGTGTCAGACTTGGGATCTCCTCAAGACTGCTCCTGCAACCATTGGCCTGCCGCATTCATTTCTGGTAGGTGGATTTGAATTTGAAATATGTTTGAGCGCCAGTTTTCTGGCAAGGAAGGAATGAGACAAAAAGGAGAGAAGACATAGAATGAGTTAGCCTGCAGCAGTAGAGGAAGGAGAATGTTCTAACAGAGAATAGCAGAAGGAGAATATAGCAGAAGACAACAGAAGTTTCTGTGTGCAGCAGCAACAGTGAGACATAGACAACTACGAAGTTCCTATAGGTAGCTCCAGACAAATAGCGTGCAGCTCCAGAGATTGGGGCAAAATAGGAAAACAGAGCAGTAACTCTGAATGAAGTTTGTACAAAGTTTGAATGTAATTTTTAGCAAAGGAAAATATATAAAATATAATATATTGTTGTCTTTTGTGCTGTCTCTCTCTTCTGTGTATGTTTGTTTTATGCTGCCCATACATTGCTGTAGCATTTGTTTTTTTCTGTTTTGGATAGCTGTCTGCCTCCCCTGCTTCCGCCTGTTGCCAACAATTGGTATCAGAGCCCTATTTTTTCTGGGCAGTTAGAAATTTTTTGTGGGTGTTTCATATAAGCCCTAGTTTGTCTAGGCATTATTAGCCTTCTTAGATTTGAGAAGCATGGCAGGTGGGGACAGCAAAGGATGGCAGCAGCCACCTACGTTTGATGGGTAGAACTATGACATCTGGGCTAAGAAGATGAAGACTATTCTGGTTGCTAATGACCTATGGGATTTGGTCACCAATGGGTTCATAGACATCACAGACCCACCAGCCTATGCAACCCTATCTAATGCTCAATGAAATCAGTTGAAGGAAAAAAAAATGAAGGATGCAAAAGCCCTCAGTCTAATTGAGGTAGCCCTGACATAGGCTATTTTCTGCCGCATTGCAGCAGTAAACTACTCAAAACAGGCATGGGAAATACTGCAGAACAGTTATAAGGGAACTGACAAGGTGAGATCAGTAAAATTCCAATTGTTTAGAAGAGATTTTGAGACCCTGCAGATGAAGGAGAGTGAGTCTATTTCAGACTTTCACACTAGAGTTTCTACCATGTTAAATCAACTGAGGATAAATGGAGAAACCATGGATGATCAAAGGATTGTTGAAAAAATCCAAAGGAGTCTACCTTCTAGATTTGACCCTATTGTCATAACCATTGAAGAGACAAAGTATCTATCTAAGATGACAGTGGATGAGTTGATGGGCTCTCTACAAAGCCATGAGTAGCGGTTGAATAGATCCGCTCCTTCCCTTGAGAAAGCCTTCAAGGCTTAAACCAATGCAAGAGGTAGGGGAAGAGGAAGAAATAGCAAAGGTAGAGGTCAAAGTGGTAGAGGAAGAAGCAAATCAAAAAGAGGAGTTACAAACAGCCAAGAACAGGCAAGCAGCTCATAGCCAAGCTATCAAGAAAAGAAGAAGAACAGTAGTTCTAATCAAAGGTATGACAAAAGCAATGTTCAATGCTATTACTGTCATAAGTTTGGTCATTATGCTAGTGAGTGTAGAAAGAAACAGCGTGATCATGGAGGCCAAAATGCTAATGTAGCAAATGAGAACAAGGCTGAAAATGAAAATCAGTCTAAAGTGTTTATTGTGTGCAACCTTGATGAGAAGAGCAGCCCTGAAGTCTGGTATTTAGACAACGGGTGTAGCAACCGCATGAGTGGTAATGAAAATTTGTTTGCCTCCATTGACAGAAATGTCAAGTTTGAGATCATGATGGGGAACAGTTAAAAGGTTCCTATCATAGGAAGAGGCATCATCACAGTCCTTAGCAAGCAAGGTGAGAAAATGCAGATCCAGGATGTATACTATGCCCCTGGCATAAAACATAACCTATTAAGCATTGGACAGATGGTCCAAAACAGTTATAGAATCCTGATGGAAAATGGAGAGTGCACGATATTTGACAAAGGAGGTAGTAAGAAAGTAATTGCAGCAGTGCATATGACAAGAAACAGAATGTTTCCTCTATCACTATCTCTGGCGCCATCTCTGACGCTATCTCTAGCACAGTTTCCTGCACTATCTTCGGCGCTCATAGCAGTGGGACTGCAAATAGCCTTTAGGACAGTCATCAAAGACCCATCCAAACTGTGGCATTTGAGGTATGGGCATTTAAGCTTTTCTGGTTTGAGTTTACTATCCAAGAAAGGCATGGTTAGAGGGCTACCTAACATTGTAGAGCCCGATGGAAAATGTGAAGCCTGCATTTTAGAAAAGTAGCATAGACAACCTTTTCAATCAGGGTATTCTAGGAGGACAAGAGCACCATTGGAGTTGGTGCATTCAGATTTATGTGGCCCTATGAAGACTCCCACATTAGGTGGGAATGTATATTTCATGACCTTCATTGATGATTACAGCAGAAAAATCTGGATTTATTTTTTGAAAAACAAATCAGAAGCTTTTGAGAAGTTTAAGGAGTTTAAGGCATTGGCTGAAAAGTAAAGTGGCCGCTATATTAAGGCCCTAAGAACAGATAGAGGGGTAGAGTATATCTCCAAACAATTTCTAAATTTCTGCAAGTATGAAGGCATACATAAACAGTTCACAACAAGGTATACTCCATAGCAAAATGGAGTAGCTGAAAGGAAAAATAGAACCATCGCAGAGATGGCAACAAGCATGCTGAAGGCAAAGGGACTGTCAAATGATTATTAGGGTGAGGCTGTAGCAACAATGGTTTACCTATTGAACAGGTGTCTTACAAAGGCCGTTCGTGATATGATTCCACAAGATGCATGGACAAACAATAAGTGGAGTGTTGAACACCTACAAATCTTCAGGTGTGTAGCATATGCATTCGTGCCTAAAGAGAAGAGGTAGAAATTTGATGATAGAGGTGAAAAATGTATCTTCACAGGCTATAGTGAAGAGTCAAAAGCATATAGACTATATAATCCCATCACCAAAAAGGTTGTGATCAGCAGGGATGTTGAGTTCATCGAGAATGAAGCATGGGATGGAACGGTGGACTGCACCATGGGTATTTTAGTCACAATACCCCTTGAAGATGAAGAAGCTCCGGAGGACAACAACTCTGGAGGAGCTATAGAGAGCAGCAGCTCGGGGAGAAACTACCGTAGAGCATTGGAAAATAGCAGCTCCAGAGGTGTTTAGCAAAGCAGCTCCGGAGGTGGACAGCAGAACTGCAGCTCTGGAGGTCTACAACTCCAGAGATCTACAGCTCCGGAGGTCGACAGAACAGTAGCTCTGAAGGTTGTTTGAGCATCAACTCCAGAGGTCAGAACAACAGCAACTCCAGAGGTAATTCAAACCCCACACTCGCATCATTGATTCCACAGAGAACAAAGAGTGTGAAGGAGATTTATGATAGCACAAGGTATGCTGATGATGATGAGAATTGGGATTTTGCATTATTCTCTTGTAGTGATCCAATCTACTTTGAAGAAGCTGTGAAATAAGAGAAATGGTGTAAGGCCATGGATGAAGAGTTGGATGCTATAGAGAGGAATGACACATGGCAGCTAACTGATTTACCCAAGGGTAAACAAGTGATTGGAGTTAAGTGGGTCTATAAGACCAAGTCTACTGCTGAAGGAAAGATTGAAAGACATAAGGCAAGGCTATTTGTCAAAGAGTACAAACAACAGCCTGGAAGAGATTATGATGAGACATATGCACCAGTTGCAAGACTGGAAATAGTACGAGCAGTCATAGCAATAGCAGCCCAACACAAGTGGAAGGTGTTTCAGATAGATGTAAAGTCAGCCTTCTTGAATGGAGTGCTGAAAGAGGAAGTGTATGTGGAGCAGCCACCTGGCTATGAAGTCCCAGGACAAGAGGACAAGGTATATAGGCTCCGAAAAGCCCTCTATGGGCTAAAACAAGCACCTAGGGCATGGTACAGCAGAATAGACTCATATCTAGTGAGTAATGGCTTTAGCAAAAGCAACAGTGAGCCCACTCTTTACATCAAAGCAACTGAAGGTAAAATTTTGATTACTGTTTTGTATGTAGATGATCTGATTTTTACTGGTAATAGTGATCTTTTCATTGCTAATTTCAAAGAGGCAATGAAGAATGAGTTTGAGATGACAGACTTAGGTCTGCTGAAGTACTTTCTTGGCATTGAGGTCAAGCAAACAAAGCATGGCATATTTATTTCGCAAACTAACTATGCCAAACAGATTGTGAAGAGATTTAAAATGGAGAATAGTAAACCTGCCCCTACACCTACAACCACAGGTCTGAAATTGAGTAAAGAGGACAACAGCAAGGAAGTAAACCTAACCCTCTACAAGAGCATGGTTGGAAGCCTCATGTACTTGACAGCCACTAGGCCTGATTTGATGTATGTTGTAAGCCTGATTTCTAGGTTCATGGAGAAGCCTAAGGACACACATTGGCAAGCAGGAAAGATGATCTTGAGGTATGTGAATGGCACAACAGGTTATGGCATCTTGTATGATGTATCTGATGAGTTTATGTTGGCTAATTTCACTGATAGTGATTGGGCAGGAAATGTAGATGACTGGAAGAGCACATCCGGCTATGTATTTCACATGGGTTCAGGCGTGATATCATGGGCATCCAAGAAGCAGCCCATTGTCTCTCTCTACAGTAGAAACAGAGTATATTGTAGCAAATGTAGTAGCATGTCAGGCTATTTGGTTGAGAAGGATCCTTGCAGACTTGAATGAGCAGCAAGAAGATGGTACGACCATTCATTGTGACAATGTTTCTTCAATAGCCCTGATAAAGAATCCCGTCTTTCACGGATGAAGAAAGCACATTGAGATCTGTTATGACTTCATAAGTGAGTTGGTAGAATGAGGAGAGATTGTATTGCAGTATTACAGATCCGAGTAGCAGCTCGCTAACATTTTCACAAAGGCATTGCTAAAAGATTCTTTTGAACGCCTAAGGGATAGGTTAGGCATTGTTGACAGCTCTGGAGGTGCACAGCCCCAGAAAGAGGACAGCTCTGGAGGAGTGCAGTCCTACAAAGAAGGCAGCTTCGGAGGTTCAAATCTGAAAAGACAGCAGGAGAACTCTAGAGGTTCAACCCTGGAAGGTATGGGCAGCTCCGGAGGTGCTCCGGAGATGCAGAAACAGAACTCCAGAGATGCAGGAAATCTACTTCGGAGATGTACAAATAGGAAGTCAGCTCCAGAGATGCTTTGGAGGTGCTCCGGAGGTGTAGGAACAGTGCTCCGGAGATAGATGCCAGCTCCAGAGATGTAGACAGAGTGCTCTGGAGATGCATAGAAGAGCTCCGGAGATGATGCTGAATGGAAGAGACAGCTTTGGAGATCTGCTCTAGAAAGGCATAGGCAAAGGTATAGCTCCAGAGATCAATTCTGGAAAGAAAATTCTTGCATGACATCTGAATTCGTGCATTTGGATTAATCTAGTCTACATTTACAAAAATGAGTACAGTCTAAAACACTGAGCCAAATTTAATTGCAGTGCTAATAACTCCCACACATTAACATACACCAACTTCCTGGCAATATACAAAACAAATAAATGTCTTGGGACAGAGAATATGTTCGTTATGCATGTACAAACCAGTAAAGAATGTTTATTACGCTGAACTTGCCACAAAAATTGATCATAATCATAGGCTGAAAAGAGTGCACTGAACTTGCCACAAAAAATGATCATAATCATAGGCTGAAAACAGAGTGCACTGAACTTGCCACAAAGATTGATCATAATCATAGGCTGAAAATACAGAGGGCCTTATATTGCTTTGTGCCAGTGAATATGTAAACGTATTGAAAATTTTGCTTCATGATGAGAGATGGAAAAGAAATCAATCATCAAGCCAATCCAAATAAAAGTGTGCTTCCACAATTTCAACTCTAAGCTTCGGAATAGAAATGTTCTTGGCCCGCAACCACTGCTTCCCAATCTTCTCATCACAGGTAACAAGCTTCAGGGAACTTAGTTCACAAACAGTTGTAGGTAACCTCATCAAATGAGAGCACTCTCTCATATCAAACTCCCTCAATTTCTTGAGTTGTCCTATTTCCTTTGGAAGTTCTTTCAAGCCCTCACATACTAAAATGTCTAGATATTCCAACTGTCCAAGTTTTCCAATTGATGCAGGAAGCTCTTTCAGGCGTGGTAATGCCGATAACCTTAACATTCTTAGATAGCTCATATTTCCAAAATCATATGGTAAATTCTGAAGCAGATGGCAGTTGGTAATAGACCAGGACATAGTGGAGGGCACATTGTAGACACTAAGGGGTAACTCCTCCAAATCACTGCTGTGGTCCAGGTTAAAATCTTACAAATTGGTGAATGTGGATATATTTCCAAATCCTTCACATAAACTCAAAGACACCTTCTCTATGTTCTGTAGTGCTTCAATGCTCTGTTTTTCAACAAGGGGTGAAATCAACTTCTCCAAGCGGACACTCTTGAGTTGAGTGAGTGAAGATAAGACATCTAGACCTTTGACCGTTGCCTTCTTTGTATCGCAATTGGATACCATCAGAAATTTTAGTTTTGTCATGGATTTCAGAAATGGGGGAAGAATGTAACCTGTTGAACTAAAGAGTAACAATAGAGCCTCTATTTCGGGGAAATTCATATCATACCAGTGATTTTCCTCCATGGAGCCTGCATGTATAAATTACCAAGGAAATTTGGTCTGCAACAATCTAAATAGACCTTTTCTATGATAATCTGATATGTGTTCTTTAAAAATCTCAATTGCCCTTTTCCAAATCTCTTGCGGTTCCCCATGCATAGAGCTTCCAATCACCTTCAAAGCAAGTGGCTGACCATCACATTCTGCTTGCAGCTGCAATTCATAAAATGTAAAAGAATATTTATAATTAGACATTGTAGGACAACAAAATCTAATTAATTACTTAGATTTGAAATAATTATTTCAGAAAAATCAATATTTCCTTTATTAGATTTGAATTTGTCCCAAAGCCCAGCAGCAAAAAAGTGACAGGGCATCCTCTGTGCCCAACAATGGTAATTGATAGAGTTGTGTAGAGGGGGTTCTGGGGATGGAGGAATTGTCTCTGGTAGCTATAAGAATCTTGTATGGCAGACTTTCAAATAGTAATTTTTTCAAACTTTTCATAGACCTAACATCATCCAAAATAACTAGAGGTAGCTTGTATTGCTTTGAAAGCAACTGTTGCAGCTCTATGTGGGCATCTTCCACATCCTTAAACTCTCGTCTTTTCCTCCCAGCTATTTTCTCCCACATAGTCTGTAGTATGCCATTCAGGTTTGGGGACTGTGAAGCGGTGATAAAAATGACATTGTTGTCAAAATCATCTGGAATCCATGAAAAAACAAGTGTGGTTTAGACTAAATACCTTAACATGCATGAAAAGATGTTCTTAAACCTGAACCAGAGTAGCATAGCAATCCCTATGATATAATAGGGCTTCTACATATAAGTAATGTGGCAAAGAAGAAACTTGGTGCATGTATATGGAGATGCTTCAAAACAAAGTCCTCTTAGGTGTTGTTGATGATTGTTTTTAGACAAGTCAACAATTAGAGTAAAATACAGAGTATCTGACTCCCTCTTGAGCAAAGCCTCTCGAATGCTGAACTAGGTGATCAAACGAGATGACTCCAAGGTTCCTTCTGATGGTTTCGGTAAGAGACAACTCAGCGACTAAGTATGATTTTGCTGTTTAACACAAAGGGACTTGTTGTGTGGTTACACAACACGCCCCATTTTGCATTATCAAAACAGGGACCCAACTTTTGGCTTGGCTTGTGTTGTCTGCTTTCTGGCGGTTTGGTAAAAATAGGTCAGGTGCATCATCATCATGAAGGTCAGGATGAGGTTGGTCATCATCATGAGGTCAGTTTGTCAAAGTTCATATTTCGTTTCTATGACCTCATATTTAGAAAGAGCTTGAAATTCCATGCAGGTTTGCCTTTTACATCACTTGAAATTCGTCCATATGAGGGAGTTATGCACAGTCAAAGTTTTGGTCAAACCTGATATTCGCAAGAAGAGGGTCATATTTTATAAACTCAGTTTTGCTGTATGAAGAACATCATCATCATATTTGAAACGCCCCCCGATAATATCCTGAGGTCGAAATATCCGGACGTCAACTTTAAGTCATAGTAAGTTTTCCCCGTCGAGCAGTCTTTTGTATCGCGAAAGGTCATCATCATGATCTTGGTCTATCACCCGATAAAAATCATGCAGTCCTAATATCCGGACGTCAATCTTAAGTGATAGTGTGTTTTACCCGTCAAATGACCTTGGGCACATCGCGAGCATCATGATATTTTAACATCACCCGATATTATAATATCATGCTGATATTATAATATCACCCTACTTAGAAAATCCACCATCTGCATAATTTGCATGCGCACGTCAAAGTCCTGGTGATCATCATCATCCTGATCTTTCAAGGCAGGATCATATTTCATATCCTCCTGATCTCCTTTTGCACAATCATGATGATCACCCTATCTTTCAAAGGGAGGGTGATATTCCATTCCTAAGTCATGTTGTCAAGATCATCATGATCTTGTTTGTCTACCCGATATTTCGTAATGTCCTCCTGCCGAGAAATATAACCTTTTGCAAATATCCTGATGACGTCATCCCGACCTGATAAACGAAGAAGCAAATATCAGGATGACATCACCATCACATTTCTCCTTCGGCAGGATATTTTCCAAAACATGATCCGGTTCGCGAATATGACGATGACGTCATGTTTTAAGTTTAACAAAGGCCCCGGATATCCTGATGATCATCATCATCCTGATCTTTCGAGAGGGTTACCTTGGCCGCAAAGGGGTCATATTACATGCACCACCCGATCATCTTCCTTAGGTGACCCGATATTACATTTATCCCCTGATTTTAACGAAACATGACGGTGACGTCATCTTTTGCATTTTAATGAAGCCCGAATATGACGATGACGTCACCATCATATTCCTTTCCTCAGCAGCAGGATCATATTCCAAATCCTCCTATTTTCCTTCGACATGATGATGACGATGATGTCTTTCTTTCCCCAATATGCAGAAGCGAAACATCCTGATGTACTTTTCATCAGAGCATTCGGAAGGGAGGAGCATCATATTTCATGATATCCTGCAGCTAGATAGAAGACATAGAGTTGGGCATCATCATGATTTTTGGCGTCGGTATAACTATTGCCATCGGCCAAGTCTAATTTTGTCACCCCGATCATATGTGGTCACACCGATGCGAATATGATGATGACCCGAAACATACAAACAGAGCATGCAAGGCCGGATTTGAAATAATTTGTTAAAAGCGGTTATTTCCTTGTATATTTTGAGATACATGATCATATTTGGAGCCCGATATACAAGGAAATGGGCGGGAAAATGAAACGATGGTTGACCCGAGTGTTTTTTAACGCTGTTTATGCATTTAGTGCATATTTTCCACTGGAAGTCATGATGCTGTTAGAGCTGCTGCTGAAGCTGAGCATTGTATGGTTGCACATGGAGGCAACATGAACCAGAAATGAGGAGGATGTTGTCAAAGATGCTGTTCGCCAGCTGGAGACCAAATCAAGTTGAAGATACTGGAATATTCTGTGCCAGCTGTACATTTGCCAACTAGCGAAGCATGTGCTTTTCATCTGGACCGTTGATTATTATGAGAGGATCCTGATCCTTGGATCATTGTAACTGTTTTCTGGCATTTGCTCTATATAAAGGCCAGAGCCTGAGGCATTAAAGAAGAGATAGATAAAGATACACAGACGCATCTGGCGCATTAAAGGCGGATTACTGTAGAGTCAATTAGGAGATCAGATTACTGAGACTAATGAGGATAGAATTGTTGAAATGTCAAGGTTCTTTCTTCAGATCACTGTAAATGTACCTGTTCTTGAGCATACTGAATGGATATGAAGTTTCAGATTACATCCTGATTGTAAATTTTACGTAATCTTCCTGTTGATTTCTGGATATGTACTGGTGAATGCTGTGTTCAACTAGAAGCGCTTTCATTTCATTACATGTTGTTATCAACTTTTCCTTTGAAGATTTGCACTAGATCATGCGGATTTGTGGAATGTCCTGGTGAAGTATGATTCTAGTTTCCTTCTTTTCATTGCATGTATGAGAGCTTGTATGTGGATCAGTGATCTAAGTCAAGTAGTTTTGGGAATCTTATTCTTTAACCCTTTTCCTTTTTTTAATTTCATAAATTCATCACCATAACTGCAAATCATGATAAATAACAAGCAGAACAGAGAAATATGCTGAAATCCCATAGGTAACTGAAAATCATTAGCATATTTGAGTTAAATACATGTAGTATTGAAAATATCATGCAAAGAATCATAAATAATGGTAGAAATCATGCAAATATCAGCCTGTAGGCACATTATTTGACTAAATTCACAGTGCAGAGGTAAAATTATTGGAGATTTATGCAGAACATACATACAGAGCAGGATATTTGAAGAAATGATGATGAACTTTGCAGAAACACGTAAGGCCCCTGAATGGAAAACAGCAACACACATCAACCACTGAGTAACGTCAGTAGATTAAGACTTAATCAACGGAGACTTGGGATCATGAATTCTCTGAATTCATCGTATCTTTCAAGATGAGTAAAGGTTGTTGTGTAACTTTTATTCTATGTTTGTGAATGACTAACATCATGACCAACATAAATTGGCGCTAGAAGGAGGGCACGACCGGAAGATGACGCAACATCATCAGTATTTTCAGGTTTGATGACGTATAAGAGTAAGGTAACCTCAGATCACTCATGAATTTCAGTAAATTTCATAAATATTTGCTGTGACAAGATTGTATATGCACATTCTATGTAAAGATTTCCAGATCTCACATGAATATTGCAGGCTTTACAGTAGATCTCTCTGAATTCACTAATATCGGCCAAAGATGAGTAAATTTGTTCAAGCTTTGAGAATTTGAGCCTTAAACACTTGAGATCTTGTGCTACGGGTCAGGATATCCCAATATCCTGTCATATTTGCAGTATCTTCGCAAATATTTCATAAATATCCAGTCTGATTTACCGTTTAACCGCAAATATCACCTCATCCGGTGGAGTCCAGTGAATATTTGCAAAGTTTCAGCCAATTTGCCTCCAAATCGAGAAATCCTGGCTTACAGGATAAATACCAGGTCTAGACCTAGTGAAATTTTCGAAGAATTGCCTGTTAGAGGTTTCAGACCTAGGACTATGGACATTCACCATACTCTAGGGTCTAGTGCATCCAGAACTTCACCGGGACCTCCTCCTGTGACCCCTGTCGGTTTGCAAATACCTTCCGGTATATCCGTGACACCTCCTGTTCAAACCCAGGGTATACCTTTAGTTCAACCTCAGCCAACTGCACCACTAGTTCAGCCCCCTCAGGCTGCAATGTCTTTCTTTGCAGCGGAGTCACCCTTGACTTTTACTGCATATCATGAGTTACCAAAGAATCCAGACAAACTTTGTCCAAGGTATCATCCTTATCAAGATGCTGATGATCATATCAGGACATTTAAAGAAGCGTGCTGCAGAGCCAGAATAGAACATCAGGACGTGGTGTGCAGATTATTTCCTTTTTCCCTAGGGGAAGAGGCTTATAATTGGTTCATCAGTCTTGGCCAAGCTTCTGTCGGTTCGTGGGCTGTCTTAGAGAAAGCCTTTGTTGACAGGTTCAAAGTCCCTATTGATCCATCCATGAATTACCACATGTTTGCCACAATCAAAAGATTTGAGAATGAGCCTATTGCCAATTTCAATGCTAGGTTTCAGAAAATGTTGTCCAAGCTAGTTGCCCCATATGTGGTAACTGATGCTGCTGCTAGGAGTATCTATTATTCAGCCCTGGATCCATTAACTTCCATGTTCATCAGGAGAACACATCCTGAGATCACTACTTTGACAGGAGCTTTTCAAGAAGCTATCAAGGTAAATCAGCAGTTGATACCTGCTCCTGCTCCAAATATAGCATTCCCTACTTTGCCTGGCATGCAATCACAATATCCTGCACAATATCCAAATGGATCATTGATACCCCTAGCAGTCATGCCTGCACCTTTGCAAGTACCTCCATTGAGTATTATGCCTCCTCCTAATGGAAATAGCCAATTGCCACAATATCCTGCACATGCTCAGACACCTCAGGGTACAGATCTATCCAACAATAACCATGGATCTTCTTTTTTCAAGCCTCAGGCTGAAAATGTAGTGGCCAAAGCTCAAGAGGAGAAGGAAGAAATCAAAGAAATTTCTGCTCAACTCAGAAAACTCACCACAGAAGTAACACATTTGAGAAATCAAGGGTTTTATTCGCAGTCAGGTCAGAATAGGAGTTATTCCAATGACAGACCAAACTACCCTGACAGAGGATATAACAACAATAACTTCAACAATAATGGTGGAAACAATAATAATCCTCCTAGACAGCCCAGAGTGTGGAACTCCAGGCCAAATAATGGTTCATTACCATCACCCCTAGACAATCAGCCTCCTGGTGAAGCCAAACAAACTACTAGAGTCAATCTTGCTGAAGCAGCCCTTACCAATTGGTGCAGGATTCACAATACAAATGCACATGCAGAATTAGATTGTCCACAATTTAGGATTGCTGCCAGCATCTTTCAGACTGAAGTGTCTAATACTTCTGGAAATCCACCTCAGGCAGAAGGAAATGAAATAGTTCCTTGTGGATATGACTCAGCTTTTGTGTTAGAAATGTACACAAATCAACCTCATCAGGATTATAATCAGACATGTGAAGAATCTACCTTAACCTTTGAAACAAACTATGTCTTCCCCTTTGAGGATGAAAATGAACCTACAAGAGAGCATGAGGAAGTACATGCATACCAGCAGCAATATCCTGGTAAGCACAATTATAACCTGAGGAGCAATGCCAACAGACCTGCTGGTCCATTGACATCATCTCTACCTCCAAACAACTTCAACACACCTCCTGATCCTAAGGCTAGCAATAACCCTGGGTTCCCTAAGGTGAATGCTCAATACTTGTCTCCTCAAAACACAGTAACAAAAGTCGTAAATGCACCTCAGGAGTCTGACAAGTTAGTCAGCTATTTGGCTGATGAAATGAAGAAAATCAAGATCAGCCTGTCCTTATCTGAGCTATTGAAAACTCCCGCCATCAAAAGGGCATTCATGAAGTCACTAGATGATGCTGCTCCTAAAGAGGATAATCATCTTTCAAGTCAGTCCAATGGCAAAGATCATGCTGCTAAAGATAATACTATCAAGTCTAAGGTGTCAGCTACAGTCCAAGCCGCTGAAACCTCCCACATGACCTTGTATAGAGATAAAACTGAATCACCTCCGTTTCTCCTCACCATAAGAATGTTCAGCAAGAACTTGCACAACTGTTTAGTTGATTCAGGAGCCTCAACGAATGTTATGCCTTTGTCAATATGTAACGCATTAGGACTGCATCCTGCTAAATCCTTAAAGAAGGTCACTCAACTGGACAAGACAGAAGTAAGTGTAGTGGGAGAACTCACTCACATTCACATGCAGCTAGCATCTGATCCTCGGATCCAGTATTACATTGACATTCAGGTAGTGGACATACCTGATACATATGGGATGTTGCTTAGCTAAGATTGGTCTAAAACGCTTAACGGATATATGTCCACAGACTTCAGTCACATGTGGTTACCATGGAAAGGTATACCTAATCAGATCAGGATTGATGCTGAGCCAAGGATGAAACATATGATCACAGAATATAACAAAACAAATGAGATCATGTATGTAAACGTAGAACCTGGAGTTTATCACATCAGGCCGCAAACTGTTAAAATAGAGGAGATCCTGATGCTGGATGTTCATCATCATGATGATGATGATTATCATGAGAACATGCCGAGTCTGGAGTTTGATAATAATCCAGATAATGAGAATGAAATAGATCGCTTCACAGATTTTGAGATGCATTTATCTACTCAGGTAAAACGTTGCCAATTATTGAATATATCTGCTAATGATATTTTGATTGATGGATGGTGCAGATTACATGGCGAAGCACATTCAGAAAAGACTTGTGAACCATGCTTAGACATGATGATACTGGAGCAAACGTATAGTGAAGCATCATCATCATATTCCGAGGTGAGTGCTATGTCTGATGATGATGATGGTACTAATTCTTATTTGTCTTCTGCAGGAGCAGAGGAGTCGACGGATCCTGATGAAGATCATATCCAGAAAACAGAAGAGGTCCTGGTGTCGGATCCGATAAATGATATGAGAAAAGAAAAGATCACTCCTGGTAGTGATTGCTTCATGGAATCAGATTATGAGTTGTCTGATGAAGATAAAGGCAGTGACCTGACGAAGTTCGAAGAACTTCTGGTAAAAGAAATAGAAAAGATGACACAACAGCGTAAATCTCCCCAGGAGGTTTTAATTAGAGGTTGGTGTAGGCTGCATGAGGCACCTCACTCAGAAACAACTTGCTCACTATGCTTACATATTTTGAAGAAGCATGCAGCTGTATGTGCTGAACATCATCCTCCTGCTAAGATGGAAGAGAAAACAGAAAAGCCATCAGGCTCACCAAATAAAGGAAAGAAGAAACTTGAGGATGACATCCCCAAGTTAAAGTGGATATCAGGCGGGGCAGCAGCCAGAGCTGCAAAGAAGAAAGGAAGTTCAAGTAAATATCCTGCTGAAAATAAGCCTTGGATCCTGAGGTTTGATGGATCCAAATCCAAGCAAGGTGCCGGGGTAGGAATTGACCTTATTGATCCATCAGGGAAATCCTACTTAGCAGCTTACAGACTACAGTTCCCCTGCACCAATAATGTCGCAGAGTATGAAGCTCTGATTCATAGAATGTTGTTTGCCCATAAGAAGAAAGTGAAGATCTTGCATGTCTTTGGAGATTTAGAACTGGTTGTGAGACAAGTAAGAGGAATTTACTCTTGTAATTACAGAAAGCTATCAAATTACAGGTATCGTGTGTGGGACCTGATTGAAGACTTTGATGCCTTTAATATCGTTCACGTACCAAGGGAACAGAACCAGAGGGCAGATACACTTGCCCAGGCCGCCAGTATGTTGGAACCGCTGTCTATATCTGGTCTGAAGAGATTTTCAGTAGAATTGGTGTCAGTACCTTCAGTACCTGACAATGTGACTAATCTCCAAGTGTTTGATGATGATCAGCACATCCTGGACTTCATATCAAACAGAGACATATTTGAAGCTCAGATTATAGATGAGAATGATATGGAAGATCATGTCTGGGAAGAAGATGAGATATTAGAGTTGCCTAGCAACAGAATTCCCAAAGGTATGATTGAATTAGAAAGAGCCTTTGATCTAGATAATATGCTTAAACATAAAGATCTGCCTAAGGCAGATGGAGGTCAATATTCACAGGTGAATATTGGACAAGCTGATGACAAGAGAAATGTCTTATTGGGTAAGGTTTGTACACCAGAAGAGTTAGAAGGAATAACTCAGGCCCTTAAGGATTACATACATGTAATTGCATGGACTTATGATGAGCTAAAGACATATGACACTTCTGTCATAACTCATACTATACCTCTCAAGCCAGATGCAAAACCTTTCAGACAGAAGCAGAGGCCAGTCAATGCTCTGCTTGAACCAATCATCCTTGAAGAAGTCAAGAAATTGTTAAATGCCCGGATAATATTTCCTGTAAGGCACTCCACTTGGGTGGCGAATCTTGTGCCGGTCAGAAAGAAGAATGGAGACATCAGATTATGTGTAGATTTCAGGAACCTGAACAGAGCATCAGAAAAAGATAATTATCCTTTGCCCTCTTTGGATGAAGTTCTACAAATTGTGAATGGAGCCAAGATGATGTCCTTCTTGGATGGTTTTTCAGGATACAACCAAGTGATGGTTGATAAAATTGACAGATTAAAAACTGCCTTCACCACAAAGTGGGGGATATTTGCATATAGACGTATGCCATTTGGACTTATAAATGTTGGAGCTACATTCCAGCGAGCAATGGACATAGCCTTCAGAGGCTTAATAGGAAAATGTATAGTCATCTACATGGATGACCTGACAGTATTCTCCAAGGAAAGAGGAAATCATGTTGCTGATCTCAGAAGTGTACTGAAGAAATGTGAAGAATATGGAATATCTTTGAATCCTAAGAAGTGCATATTTGGAGTCACAACAGGAAAATTACTAGGCCACCTGATCACAGAAGATGGAATTATCATTGATCCTGACAGGGTGGAATCTATTATGAAGTTACAACTTCCAGGAAGCAAAAAGGAACTTAAATCTTATTTTGGTAAGATAAATTTTGTGAGGAAGTTCATCACCGGCTTTGCTGAGATTGTCAGACCACTAAATGCCATGTTGAAAAAAGATGCACAAATTGAGTGGACACCAGAAGCCAAGGCTGCCTTTGAAGATATAAAGAAGGCCATTTCAGATGCTCCTGTCCTCATTAGTCCAGATTATACAAGAGATTTCTACATCTACTCATTTGCCTCAGAACATACTTCTGCAGTAGTGTTAACTCAAAGAAATGAAGAGAAAGAAGAGAAACCAATTGCTTTCATGAGCTGTCCTTTCAGGGATGCTGAGTTGAGATATGTAGATGTTGAAAGACAGGCACTTGCATTAGTCAGAGCAGTAAAAAGGTTCAGACATTATATACTGAGAAGCAAAGTGATTGCTGTGGTACCAGATGCAGCAGTAAAGATGCTGCTGATGCAGAGTGAACCCGGTGAAAAAAGAGCCAAATGGATTACTGTATCACAAGAATATGACATGGAGATCACACCAATGAAGCTGGTAAGAGGACAAGCTCTGAGCCAGATGATATCTGAAACTGATCCAAACATCATCAGTCAGCAGTATGTGATCAATGAGAAAGACAATAGGGAATGGTATTCAGACATCAGGCACATCCTGATCACGGGAAGATGTCCTTCAAGAATGCAAGCCTCACAGAGAAGAGCCTTAAAGATAAGATCCCAGAGGTATATGATGAAGGGAGGAACCTTGTTCAAGAAGAATTATGAAGGAATATACCTGAGATGCTTAGAGAAACCAGAAGCAAATAAAGTTTTAACAGAGTTACATGACAAGTTTGGTACTGCACACGGATCAACATTAGCCACAACACATGCAATCCTTAGAGCAGGATATTACTGGCCTACAATTTTTAAAGACACGGCTGATCATGTTAAATGTTGCCATGTTTGCCAGGTTGCTGCCAACAGAGAAAAATATGCTGCACAACCTTTGCAGCCAGTGATGGAAGAGCGCCCATTTGCACAGTGGGGCATGGATTTCATAGGACCGATCAATCCTCCGTCTTCCTCAGGCCATAGGTATGTCCTAACGATTACTGATTATTGTACTAGATGGACTGAGGCTATCAACAGCAAAACTTGTACTGCGGATGATGTCATTAAATTTCTGGAAAGCAACATTGTCACCAGGTATGGAATTCCTTATGCATTGGTAAGTGATAATGGTTCTGCCTTCATTTCCACCAAATTGTCAAGTTGGGCTTTTGATCATGGGATCATACTTAAGTTCTCATCCAACTACTATCCCCAGGGAAATGGATTAGCAGAATCCACCAATAAGAATTTACTGAGTATCATAAGAAAATTGATAGAGAAAAATCCTAGGGAATGGAACTCATTTCTGAAATATGCCTTATGGGTAGACAGAACTAGAATGAAAATTGCATTAGGAAACTCACCCTTCCAACTAGTATATGGGGTAGATCCTATCCTCCCTGTAAACTTGAAAATTCCTACTCTGCAGTTTGCCCAAGAATATCTAGGCATAGATAATAAACAGGAAGTCAGGTTGCTTCAGTTGATGCATCTGGAAGAAAAACGAAGTCAAGCGATTGACCAATTTGCAAAACATCAGGCTGTTGTCAAACGCTGGTTTGACAAGAGAGCCAGAATTAAAGCTTTCAGGATATCTGATTTAGTCCTGATGTGGGATAAAGCCCATGAAAAGAAAGGTGATCATGGTAAGTTTGATAGATTATGGATAGGTCCCTTTCAGATTTCTAAAATTTTAGGAGACAGCACTTATAGGCTTAAGAACCTGACAGGTGAGGATGTCCCGTTGCCAGTCAATGGACAATTCCTCAAACATTATTTCCAGGCCTGAATGACTTCGTCACAGTCACATGTATCATATTGTATATTTGTATAGTTATTTCTACAGTTTGTTTGTTGTTGTTGTTGTTTTGTTGGTTGGGACCTTGTTCTGGTAAGTCAGGATGATGCACTTCATCACCCTAAGAAAATAACTAAATTGTTAGGATTCAAGTGATGAGATCAGATTTAGATATAGATTGTAATTCATTCTGATAAATATTCATGATCAGGTTTTATAATATCTTTTCATCAGGTGCCTTTTCTTGTCCAAAGTGAATCAAACACAATGAAACACCTAACAGCCTTGGGCTTGTTGAAGATATGAGTATAGGTGTTAAGTGAAAAATCTAAAGGGACTCCCTTGCTACCAATACAATCTCCAACCTAAAGCTGCAAGTGACTACACCTTGTACAAATGAGCTGACATGATGATATCAAATATAAATTTTTAAAGGAAAATCAGAAAAGAAATAAAATTAGGCCATCTAAGTAACTCTACCGGGGCTATAGATGCCTGCTGGCAGTGGGGCTCTACTTAGGGAGATTGTATAGATAACCTTGCCGGGGCTATGGACGCCTGCTGGCAGCAAGGCTCTATCCAGGTTGGCTATGAGGGATGATCTCCAACTATGTAGTTTAACACCAGTTACTTATATTTTCAACTTGCTTTCAAGATGAGGATAATTAATCATATGCACACACATGATCCTTTGTTAGCACTGTTACCTTGATGAAACTTTATCATTCAAAGATCATGATGATTTTACTTAGAAAGAATTAGAATACTATAGATGAATATGATCATATCACTTGAATTATTTGAATTTTGTTGTTTTCTTTGGTGGCAAGTTGTTGTGTGGTTACACAACACGCCCCATTTTGCATTATCAAAACAGGGACCCAACTTTTGGCTTGGCTTGTGTTGTCTGCTTTCTGGCGGTTTGGTAAAAATAGGTCAGGTGCATCATCATCATGAAGGTCAGGATGAGGTTGGTCATCATCATGAGGTCAGTTTGTCAAAGTTCATATTTCGTTTCTATGACCTCATATTTAGAAAGAGCTTGAAATTCCATGCAGGTTTGCCTTTTACATCACTTGAAATTCGTCCATATGAGGGAGTTATGCACAGTCAAAGTTTTGGTCAAACCTGATATTCGCAAGAAGAGGGTCATATTTTATAAACTCAGTTTTGCTGTATGAAGAACATCATCATCATATTTGAAACGCCCCCCGATAATATCCTGAGGTCGAAATATCTGGACGTCAACTTTAAGTCATAGTAAGTTTTCCCCGTCGAGCGGTCTTTTGTATCGCGAAAGGTCATCATCATGATCTTGGTCTATCACCCGATAAAAATCATGCAGTCCTAATATCCGGACGTCAATCTTAAGTGATAGTGTGTTTTACCCGTCAAATGACCTTGGGCACATCGCGAGCATCATGATATTTTAACATCACCCGATATTATAATATCATGCTGATATTATAATATCACCCTACTTAGAAAATCCACCATCTGCATAATTTGCATGCGCACGTCAAAGTCTTGGTGATCATCATCATCCTGATCTTTCAAGGCAGGATCATATTTCATATCCTCCTGATCTCCTTTTGCACAATCATGATGATCACCCTATCTTTCAAAGGGAGGGTGATATTCCATTCCTAAGTCATGTTGTCAAGATCATCATGATCTTGTTTGTCTACCCGATATTTCGTAATGTCCTCCTGCCGAGAAATATAACCTTTTGCAAATATCCTGATGACGTCATCCCGACCTGATAAACGAAGAAGCAAATATCAGGATGACATCACCATCACATTTCTCCTTCGGCAGGATATTTTCCAAAACATGATCCGGTTCGCGAATATGACGATGACGTCATGTTTTAAGTTTAACAAAGGCCCCGGATATCCTGATGATCATCATCATCCTGATCTTTCGAGAGGGTTACCTTGGCCGCAAAGGGGTCATATTACATGCACCACCCGATCATCTTCCTTAGGTGACCCGATATTACATTTATCCCCTGATTTTAACGAAACATGACGGTGACGTCATCTTTTGCATTTTAATGAAGCCTGAATATGACGATGACGTCACCATCATATTCCTTTCCTCAGCAGCAGGATCATATTCCAAATCCTCCTATTTTCCTTCGACATGATGATGACGATGATGTCTTTCTTTCCCCAATATGCAGAAGCGAAACATCCTGATGTACTTTTCATCAGAGCATTCGGAAGGGAGGAGCATCATATTTCATGATATCCTGCAGCTAGATAGAAGACATAGAGTTGGGCATCATCATGATTTTTGGCGTCGGTATAACTGTTGACATTGGCCAAGTCTAATTTTGTCACCCCGATCATATGTGGTCACACCGATGCGAATATGATGATGACCCGAAACATACAAACAGAGCATGTAAGGCCGGATTTGAAATAATTTGTTAAAAGCGGTTATTTCCTTGTATATTTTGAGATACATGATCATATTTGGAGCCCGATATACAAGGAAATGGGCGGGAAAATGAAACGATGGTTGACCCGAGTGTTTTTTAACGCTATTTATGCATTTAGTGCATATTTTCCACTGGAAGTCATGATGCTGTTAGAGCTGCTGCTGAAGCTGAGCATTGTATGGTTGCACATGGAGGCAACATGAACTAGAAATGAGGAGGATGTTGTCAAAGATGCTGTTCGCCAGCTGGAGACCGAATCAAGTTGAAGATGCTGGAATATTCTGTGCCAGCTGTACATTTGCCAACTGGCGAAGCATGTGCTTTTCATCTGGACCGTTGATTATTATGAGAGGATCCTGATCCTTGGATCATTGTAACTGTTTTCTGGCATTTGCTCTATATAAAGGCCAGAGCCTGAGGCATTAAAGAAGAGATAGATAAAGATACACAGACGCATCTGGCGCATTAAAGGTGGATTACTGTAGAATCAATTAGGAGATCGGATTACTGAGACTAATGAGGATAGAATTGTTGAAATGTCAAGGTTCTTTCTTCAGATCACTGTAAATGTACCTGTTCTTGAGCATACTGAATGGATATGAAGTTTCAAATTACATCCTGATTGTAAATTTTACGTAATCTTCCTGTTGATTTCTGGATATGTACTGGTGAATGCTGTGTTCAACTAGAAGCGCTTTCATTTCATTACATGTTGTTATCAACTTTTCCTTTGAAGATTTGCACTAGATCATGCGGATTTGTGGAATGTCCTGGTGAAGTATGATTCTAGTTTCCTTCTTTTCATTGCATGTATGGGAGCTTGTATGTGGATCAGTGATCTAAGTCAAGTAGTTTTGGGAATCTTATTCTTTAACCCTTTTCCTTTTTTTAATTTCATAAATTCATCACCATAATTGCAAATCATGATAAATAACAAGCAGAACAGAGAAATATGCTGAAATCCCGTAGGTAACTGAAAATCATTAGCATATTTGAGTTAAATGCATGTAGTATTGAAAATATCATGCAAAGAATCATAAATAATGGTAGAAATCATGCAAATATCAGCCTGTAGGCACATTATTTGACTAAATTCACAGTGCAGAGGTAAAATTATTGGAGATTTATGCAGAACATACATACAGAGCAGGATATTTGAAGAAATGATGATGAACTTTGCAGAAACACGTAAGGCCCCTGAATGGAAAACAGCAACACACATCAACCACTGAGTAACGTCAGTAGATTAAGACCTAATCAACGGAGACTTGGGATCATGAATTCTCTGAATTCATCGTATCTTTCAAGATGAGTAAAGGTTGTTGTGTAACTTTTATTCTATGTTTGTGAATGACTAACATCATGACCAACAGGACTTACGCAGACTTCTCTTCATTCACGTTTAGCTTGTTCCTCCTTTCAGTGTGGATGATGTATGTACAAGGTTTCAATGATAAAGAAAATGAAAAAAGATTCAGGGTTCAGAAAGCTAATCTAAGGTCAATGTAGCAATGATGATGTATTGAATAGACAAACTCCTTGATTAACCTAACTTCACTTCGCCAAGGATGCCTACAACTACATGAAGTTGGTGCAATCTCCTAAGGTTACGAATGGTTTTCAAGTCATGAAGACTCATATGAGCACCCATTGAACGGCGCAACTCAAACAAGCATCCATAATCGAACTTATACAAATTAAGCTCAGAATAGCTTTACACAACACTTCACCAGCGATGAATGTCAAAAGCATGAGCTAGGAGTTGATCAAATATTCAGTACAACATACATTACATCAATGAACTTCTAATCTACTTCTAATCTACTTTGAAACATCTCTCCATTCCATTGAAGTACAAGAAACCAAGTTACTCCACAAGATAACACTTAACACCAAATAAACTTCCAATGTTTTTGTATTAACTTTGAGAAATATTTACAACAGCTTCCAATCCTCTCAGAGAATTTTGAGAGTCTCCTATTCTATTCCTAAAAATCTACTCTCTACTATTGCTAATGATCTATTGAATTACAAATGAGGCAACAAGGCCTTTATATAGTCGTCCAAGTTACAATGAATGGCTAAGATTGATTCGATAGCTAAGGGTCTAGATCATGCCACCTCAGAGGTAGTTACAATAATTTGCTATTTTTAGCATAAAAGAGAGGCAATGAAGGCACATTTTCCAATGTGATAAGGTAAGGCGAAAGCATTTAAAATATCCCTCCACATAGGAATCCCTTTGGCTTCTTTCATTAAATGATACATTTAATGCATTTAATAATGCGGCTAATCAAAATTGAATGATGTGTACTCGCCACATAGATGCCAACTTAGCATACTTTGAAAATTGTATCATCTTTATGTGATGTATTCAATGTGATTGTTTGAACTTGTATGTTTAGGAATACATCTTATAGATCTTTGCCTTGTACATTCTTCTTGTAGACTGGATGTATGATACTTGTTGCTTCATTTGACTAACTTTGCAATGTTTCTTCTTCTTGTAGGATGTAGATATGAATGATCTTCTTTGGATGCATCCTCTTGAAGAGAGTAGAGAGTAGATGACGACACTTGATTACTTCATGAAGAGTAGGAGATCTCTCTTGGACTTGAAAATTGTAAAGGATTGAAGCCTAGATGGATGAATGCCTTTGGAAGTTTCAATGAAGTGTTCCAACTCGATGATCTTAACATGAGGCCATTGATATTGAAGTAGTATACTTGCTAGGGTCCTTGAACTTGATGAAGATGATATCCTTCAGATGAATGTCTCCTAGATGCCAAAGAATTCCAACACAAGGATGATGAAAGATTCCTTGAAACTGCTTCATGACGCCTTCAAGCTATGACTAGAGAAGATGCATGATGAAATGCTCCAACCTGATGATAACACCCCTGCTCCTGCAACACAAAGAAGGAAATAATATCAATCTTCTAAATAAACATGATAATACTTGATTTACAAAATATAAGAATCACTTCATGCATTTCTAAGCCTAGCGCATTAGATGAAGTATTCAAGATCTTCCTAAGAAAAATTGAAATGCATACACCTTAGATCAAATTCGCACACCCTCAAAGACTAGTGCACCAGATGAAATATTCAAATTCTTCCTCACTAGATTAAGTGCTCTGGTTAAGGATTTCAAAATCCTTAATTTCTCAAATCATCCTCCTAATGGCGCATCGGTTTAAGATGTCGAGATCTTCCTCACTAGATCTCCTTTCACGGCGGTTCAAGAGTGATGAATCCTCTTGAAGGTAGCGCAGTGGATGAGACTTTTCAAATCCTCTTGTTTTCTGTTTCGACAAACCTTTACACTTCTCCCTATTTGGCGTGGTGGTTGGAAGTTTCGATTTCTTCTTAAATTTGCGCAATGGCTCACATCTTTGAAATCCTTTAAATTTTGCCTTGGCGCACTGGTTTGGGATATTGAAATCTTCTTAATTGTTTGCACGCCCATTGAGACCTTTAATTTCTTCTACCTTATTCCTATTTGGCATGCCGGTTGAAGTTTTTGAATTCTCTTGTTTTAACCTCCTTGGTGTTGTACGGGGTTTATAGCTTAACTTCCTTTCGGTACAACGGTTTAGGGATTAGAAATCCTTTAGATTTTCTTCTTGTTCTTGCAAAATTCACTCTACACAGGAATTTCACCCTTCCTTATTGGCGCGTCGGTTAGGTGATCTTGAAATTTCTTTCTCATCCTTTTGGCGCAGTAGATTGGGGATTTAAGATCTTCTACCTTATCTCTCCACAAGGGCGCATTGGATAGCACTTTTGATTTCTTCTATTTATCTACCCCCTTTATGCACCGGTTGAGATGTAGGAAATCCCCTTCCTTGGCGGTTGAGCCTTTGGAAATCTTCTCGTTGCTTTAGCGCATCGGTTGGGACTTTTAAATTCTTCTAGGTAGGCGTAATAGATCAAAGATTTTGAGATCTTCCAGGTTTTCTGCCTTGATAAACCTTTACACTCATTCCTCCTCATCAATCTTGGCGCGGTAGTTGAGAATTTGATTTCTGTTAGATTTTACCTTTGGTGCGCCGGTTAGGTGTTTCGAAATCCTCTAGGATCAGCGCGGTAGATAGGGGAAGTAATCTCCTCTAGAAGGTGGCACGGTAATTCAAAGGTGGATCTCTTCTAAATTTGGCACGGCAGATAAGACTTCTAAAATCTTCTTAGCTCGCTATGGTGAAGGTGTCGAGGATCTTCTTAAATTTTGTTTTTCCCCTTGTGCGGCACTTAAAGAGTGAAGAGTCCTCTAGATTGGAGCGGGTCGGTTAGAAGATTTGAAATCTTCTAGAAGGGGTGGCAATTTGAAATATTTAATATCTCTTAGGCAGCGCGTTGGTTCACCCTATCAAAATCCTCTTGATCACACAAAATTCACAATCCACACTTGAATTTTATCTTTTCTCTTATTGGCGTGCCGGATAAAGATTTTGAAATCTCCTTGAATTGCTTGTCGCGTTGGTTAAGGTAAGGGAATTATTGTTTGAGGTTCGCATTAGTTAGTGCCTTTTGAAATAGCCTTCGTCTCCCCTTGTGCGGTGATCAAGACTTTGAACTTGAATTTTGCCTTGGCGCATTTGATGAAACATCTGAGTTCCTCTAGATTGAGGGTGGTGCAGTGAAATCTTCCTATTTTGTGGTGAAGTCTTCAATAGTTGATACTAATGATACCAAACACTAGGCAATTTTCCTTGAATGTTATCTCTGCCAATGATGATGCCGATCCTTACTCCAAATCCAAGGTGAATATAGTTCACTGTTACATATCAGTCCTACTGGCAATTGTTGGTGATAACTCAGACTTCAATCATTGCCAAAGGGTTGGCGATTCCCCTAGAGTGAAGTCATTGTCAATATATCCAGCTTCAAGGTGACATCGCTATCAATTTATGCCAATCAACTCAATGGTGAAGTCGCTAACCAAAATAGTTATAAATGCGTGCAATGAATCTCCTAAATCTACAATGACTTCTTCAAGGGTGAGCTCCACTATGCTGTAGTATCATTAATTGCTCCAATGATATCTTTAAAATCTTCGATCACAGTTTCCAATGACTTCGTCTAATTGTGAATGCAAATATATAATTTCATGTGGTTCCTTTATTTATGCACTGGCTGTGTATAAGAGGAGTTGCAACTTCGATAACTCCAAAACCATAAATAAAATCTTCAAATGATACAATTTATGAGTCCTCAACTATAAATCCATATGCACGGGCCCACATTCCAATAGACTCTTGTTTCTAATAATCTTTATTAAAAACAAATACCATCTGGCTCTTGTCAGATTTCTGTCCCCTTATAACCAGTAATTCTGAAACCCACGAATTCCTTCAAATAAAACACAAAGACTCTTTTTCATAACCGCAATTTCTCCTTATACTTTAAACACAAGTTAGAGCTGTTGCTAGGGCCTACGATCCACTATCTTCCTTATTTAAATCCTTATTGTAGACCTGCTGATTCCTGTCAGATTTTGTCTCCTTCACAGCCAACAATAAAAACCATAACTCATTCATCATAGGGTTATCAACTTATTATATTACTATCAAATCTGAATAACTTGTAAAATAGACATAGCAATATCATTCAACCAAACCAATAAATCTATATGAACATTATTCTGATATTTGCATACAAAGATCTTCATGTATATAGTTTCAACTCTTCAACAATGTCTGCAAACATATATCATCAATGAAACCTACAAATGGTCTCCGACCAAATATCGAAAACCCAACATTCGAACCAAAGATCCTCTTGCTTTAGTGTGGCATTTAGTGATGAATACATTGACTCAGGATTTCAAACATATAATTGGATTAATCTCATTGTTCATGAATGAAATGGAATTTTGATCAGGATTCTTCATTTCTAGATGGGACCTCCAATTATAGAGCAAAACCTAAGATTTTCTCATTCGATGAACAGAGGAAACGGGCCTAAGGCATCATCAAGGACTTCATGCAACGCATTAGAGTTCAAAAAAAGGGGGTCCCCATTTGCAATGGGGTGATGTGTGATTTGGTCACAACATCTAGCGTCAACCCGAATAAATGTTCCTGAACATTTCAGAGACAAAGACTCAATCCAAACTCAAAACCTTCAAACACTCTTCTTCTACCTATCAACTAATTAGGCAACAAAATTGAAAAGGAAAAGAATCATAGATTGGATCAAGACACGCCACCTTCTGATGTGTGATTAAAGATAGGTTTTAATTAAAACAGTTTCTTAAATGTTCCAGAGATAAACAAATGTCAAGTTTCAACATTTCCATGTACACCCACACACCAGATCAAATAAACATAACTACCTGATCAAAGAATCAAAGCCAGTTGCCAGTGTGACTATCCATATCTGAGATTTGAAGTGCAAGCACTTATGTTCATTCCCATCCCTTGGAAACCAGGATCATCTAAGCTAACCTGTCTCAAGCTAGGTAAATTCATGAAAAGTAGACGAACGGATATAGATACAGATGAATGAAATGGAACATGCAATGACCTTGAACGAATTAATGATGAACGGGGATGATATGCAAATGATCAGTAATGGAATGACATGAAATGGAGGTGAATGCAATGAGACATTGTGTCTCTACCATGACACCTGTTTACTAGGTTTTCATCATGATACTTATCCATGGCGCCCGTTTGCCAGGTTTTCACCAATGGACGAAATTTTTTCTCTTTACTATTTTTCATTTTTTCATTTTTTTCATTTTTTCTCTTTTTTTTTTTAAACCGTTACACACGGCGCCTATTTGCCAGGTTTTCACCGAGGTAACGAATAGACAGAATTCAAGAGTCTGACTCTACAGATAACAAGCTAGTCCATACAAAACCATGTCAAGTTGTTATACTTATTGATGTTGGTAGGAAACGATGAAATGATAAATACAAACAGTGGACTATGAGGTGAATTATGATAAGGTGGGCGAATGAAAGTAGGTTCAGACATAAACCAGATAAGTGGTGGGATATGTTGAATGACGGAAAGATAGTGAAAACGGATGATATATAGCAGAGTGAAATGGAATGGAATCACAATCAACGTTTGTTCATATCAACCTAAACTTTGAAGCTTGCAAGTGGAAAGGAATATAATGGGGAACGGGAATGGATGATAAATGAAATAGTAACTTCATGTCCCACAAGAACTTGGAATTTTCTTATTTTGATTGTACTTTGCAGGATGAAGTAATTTGGAATGGAATTGAATAGAAATGGGATGAATGGATGATTGGATGCGGAAGCCTCTTGGATTCAGCTTCAAGTACCCAGAGCTTGATCTTTAAGCATTTCTTTATTTGGGCGTATAGAATGAAATAGCTTTTGAACATGCCTTGCTTAGGATTTTGGCATTTGTGCCTTACGACATAAAGATTTATAGGATCTTCAGGAATTTCTTTGTTCGATGGGTAAAAGCATCCAAAATATTTATTTTATGGAAATATAGGGGATGGGCGGAAGGAACTGCAAGCTTCTAATTCAGACGACACTCACATTCGCTGACCATGACTAGGAGATGAGTGAGAGGGATAAAGGATACGATAATGCAATAGGAAAGGCGGAGATAAGATGGATGACGAAAGATATAGATAGTTACCTGCTTTGAGACTTTGCATAGTAACGAAGGCAAAGGGGATATATGTAATAGATGGAATGGAAAATGATATATTTTAGATGGAACGGAGTAGGAATACCAATATCTTGACTTTGACCTGTATACAGTGGATAAGGTCATTTGAAAAGGAGATTGACATGAAAAACTCCAAGTGCTTGATTTTGACTTCAACTTTTATCCTTCTGGAGTACAACGAACACAGGACCATATAAATGATTCAGACATCAGACTCGAATTCATTATTGAATGGAGAATGCAATGTGGATGGAGGTTTTTATTGCTTTGAAATGAAAGGGACGGAGAGCGAAATGATGGATGGAGTATGCGGGGATGCTTATTATGGAGCGAAATGGAAACATGAATTACCTTGAGATGTCACTTGATTCAGGCCCACAAAGACTTTCCTAGAAACTTCGGGATCATTAAGATGTGTAAAGTATAACCTCAAAATACTTCAGTTAATACCAAACAAATGACTCATCTCCCAGGAGCAAGCAGTCATGCTATCTGATACTAGTGATGGAATCCACGGGAAATCCATCAATCATGACCCAAGTTTCTCAACGGAACACATAAGAATTCATAAAATTTAGATTTGGCATTTTAAAACATTATGATCAGAAAAAAATAGTGTCAAGACACAATATATGGTTAGCTTCCAAGTCAAGTTCAAAGTCTAACAAGATGATAAACCGAAAGAAAAACGTCTTCAGACTCTAAGACTTTCATGAATGGATGTCTAAGAAATGAACTAACATGTTATCTTGAATTGAAACTAGAGTGTGTTTAAGATAACTTCACCTTCCTACAAATGGGAAACTGACACAACAAAACAACTAAAACAACTAAGAAAAACAAACAACTAATCTATGAAAGCAAAACTAAGCTAAGGAAAAGACAACAACAAACAAGCAACTTGAAAACAAAACTAAGCTAAGGACAAACTGAGACTTGAGTCAAATGACCTCAAGGAGCAAATCTACTCTAAGACACAACATGAAATAAAACCCTACTCTAACCCAGCTATGTACAAGCAACAGAGATGCAACCCAAAACACAGAGTATATACATGCCCTAACATGATTATTCAGTATGTACAGAAGTAGCAATGCAGCAGTGATAGTTCTCAACTGGGCAAATTCATCTTTGAACTCAGACCATTGACTCTTCGGGCGACAAACCTCAAACATAGGAAAAATTTCTGGAGGTATTATGATCAATTGAGGGTTCTCATTAGGGCCATGATTTATCTAAATGCAAGTTGTTCTACCCAATTCGCCATAATCAAACTCATATTCAATGTGTTCAATACGTTCAAGATTATCAATATCAATACTATCAATTAGATGTTCATGGTTTTCAAATTCAAAATTGCTCCAATCAATAGAAGGGAAAGATACAACCTGATGTTCGTTGTTTTCAATAAGACATGGCCTACCAAGCATTTGATC
This sequence comes from Cunninghamia lanceolata, assembly GCA_027924645.1. Lineage (NCBI taxonomy): Eukaryota > Viridiplantae > Streptophyta > Pinopsida > Cupressales > Cupressaceae > Cunninghamia > Cunninghamia lanceolata. Next base: position 255,546 of record BSBN01000429.1, on the reverse strand, counting down.
ATACTCTATGCATTCATCAGGAGGTCGCCACTGATGGTAGATGAGGCTCTAATCTTCTTCATATTGTATGATTTCATCGTCAAGCTCCTTTGTGATCTTGAGCAAAGGTGTCAACAACTTCTTGATCTCAGCATTCATCGTAGTAGCATGTTCTTCAATTGTCATCCTCCTCTTTGGCAGTATATCTTCTTGTGTAATGATGGCAGTGTTGAGCGTCGACCCGAATTGTTCTTGTCTATTCATTGGCTCTTCATCAGCATACTTTTCTAAATTCCTTTGCAATGCTTCTAATTGATGATCTTTTAACAATGTTCTCCGTACTTCTTGCAACTCATTCTCAAGGATCTTTTGATACAAAGTAGATGTATACTCTTCAAGAAATTTATCTTCGTCGAATTCAGGTTCCTGCCATAAGCTTGAACTTCTTTCTTTCTCAATTGCTGCTTCAAGTGCTCTAACATCTTCTAAACCCTGTTTACAATCCTCTAATGCTTTGGATAACTTCTGTTCGAATGCTTCTATGTCTTCAGGATTGATAAACTCATATTCATATTCTTTCCCACTGGTACATTGCTTATCAAGATTCTCTGTAGTGAAAACTTCTTCCTCAACAAGTACACCAGCTTCTACTTCTTGCATGGCTTGATGAATTGCTTCCCAGCATTTCCCACACGTATATTCCAAATGATTTGTGTCATGTACCCTACACCAATTTCTAGAAAACAATATGTAGTCTACACACAAATCCTTAGCACTCTTTAATTCCTTCTTGATTTTCTCCTTCAACTTCTTGAATGCTTCACCACTGACAGGAGTATTTGGATCTATCTTTGAAAACACTATCGGCTCATGTACTTGTAAGAATGAAATTTTCCTTTGCACTACTAAATCCATCCTCGATAAGAATGTTATACAATCTGCTTCTCTATGATCGCTTGTATTATGAATATGACATCCATATTGGCACTCGAAATCTTTCAAACTCTTGCCACCAAGACGCTTACTCAATGACCACCATAATTAAAGAACAATTGGAGTTGAACTTGCAGGATCATACCCAACAACTTGCCACATATCCAAACTAGAATCCATGGTTGAGAACTCCATCTTCTAATTTTTTGTATTTTTGATTTTTTTTTTTGGATTTTGAACTTTTCTACTTTTTTTGTATTTTTCTGGAATTTTCCACCTTTTTTTTTTTTGTATTTTCTGGAATATCAATCCACCACCTCAGAGTATCTTGTGCTCTACTTGAAATGAAGAATAGCCAAGCTCGTGCCCTCCTTCTAGCGCCAAAAATGTTGATGATTATTTTTAGACAAGTTAACAATTAGAGTAAAATACAGAGTATCTGACTCCCTCTTGAGAAAAGCCTCTCGAATGCTAAACTAGGTGATCAAACGAGATGACTCCAAGGTTCCTTCTGATGGTTTCGGTAAGAGACAGCTCAGCGACTAAGTATGATTTTGCTGTTTAACACAAAGGGACTTACACATACTTCTCTTCATTCACATTTAGCTTGTTCCTCCTTTCAGTGTGGATGATGTATGTACAAGGTTTCAATGATAAAGAAAATGAAAAAGGATTCAAGGTTCAGAAAGCTAATCTAAGGTCAATGTAGCAATGATGATGTATTGAATAGACAAACTCCTTGATTAACCTAACTTCACTTCGCCAAGGATGCCTACAACTACATGAAGTTGGTGCAATCTCCTAAGGTTATGAATGGTTTTCAAATCATGAAGACTCATATGAGCACCCATTGAATGGCACAGCTCAAACAAGCATCCACAATCGAACTTATACAAATTAAGCTCAGACTAGCTTTACACAACACTTCACCAGCGATGAATGTCAAAAGCATGAGCTAGGAGTTGATCAAATATTCAGTACAACATACATTACATCAATGAACTTCTAATCTACTTCTAATCTACTTTGAAACATCTCTCCATTCTATTGAAGTACAAGAAACCAAGTTACTCCACAAGATAACACTTAACACCAAATAAACTTCCAATGTTTTTGCATTAACCTTAAGAAATATTTACAACAGCGTCCAATCCTCTCAGAGAATTTTGAGAGTCTCCTATTCTATTCCTAAAAATCTACTCTCTACTATTGCTAATGATCTACTGAATTACAAATGAGGCAACAAGGCCTTTATATAGTCGTCCAAGTTACAATGAATGGCTAAGATTGATTCGATAGCCAAAGGTCTAGATCATGCCACCTCAGAGGTAGTTACAATAATTTGCTATTTTTAGCATAAAAGAGAGAGGCAATGAAGGCATGTTTTCCAATGTGATAAGGTAAGGCGAAAGCATTTAAAATATCCCTCCACATAGGAATCCCTTTGGCTTCTTTCATTAAATGATACATTTAATGCATTTAATAATGTGGCTAATCAAAATTGAATGATGTGTACTCGCCACATAGATGCCAACTTAGCATACTTTGAAAATTGTATCATCTTTATGTGATGTATTCAATGTGATTGTTTGAACTTGTATGTTTAGGAATACATCTTATAGATCTTTGCCTTGTACATTCTTCTTGTAGACTGGATGTATGATACTTGTTGCTTCACTTGACTAACTTTGCAATGTTTCTTCTTCTTGTAGGATGTAGATATGAATGATCTTCTTTGGATGCATCCTCTTGAAGAGAGTAGAGAGTAGATGATGACACTTGATTACTTCATGCAGAGTAGGAGATCTCTCTTGGACTTGAAAATTGTAAAGGCTTGAAGCTTAGATGGATGAATGCCTTTGGAAGTTTCAATGAAGTGTTCCAACTCGATGAACTTAACATGAGGCCATTGATATTGAAGTAGTATACTTGCTAGGGTCCTTGAACTTGATGAAGATGATATCCTTCGGATGAATGGATGAAAGATTCCTTGAAACTGCTTCATGACGCCTTCAAGCTATGACTAGAGAAGATGCATGATGAAATGCTCCAACCTGATGATAACACCCCTGCTCCTGCAACACAAAGAAGGAAATAATATCAATCTTCTAAATAAACATGATAATACTTGATTTACAAAATATAAGAATCACTTCATGCATTTCTAAGCCTAGCGCATTAGATGAAGTATTCAAGATCTTCCTAAGAAAAATTGAAATGCATACACCTTAGATCAAATTCGCACCCCCTCGAAGACTAGTGCACCGGATGAAATATTCAAATTCTTCCTCACTAGATTAAGTGCTCTGGTTAAGGATTTCGAAATCCTTAATTTCTCAAATCATCCTCCTAATGGCGCATCGGTTTAAGATGTCGAGATCTTCCTCACTGGATCTCCTTTCACGGCGGTTCAAGAGTGATGAATCCTCTTGAAGGTAGCACAGTGGATGAGACTTTTCAAATCCTCTTGTTTTCTGTTTCGACAAACCTTTACACTTCTCCCTATTTGGCGTGGTGGTTGGAAGTTTCGATTTCTTCTTAAATTTGCGCAATGGCTCACATCTTTGAAATCCTTTAAATTTTGCCTTGGCACACTGGTTTGGGCTATTGAAATCTTCTTAATTGTTTGCACGCCCATTGAGACCTTTAATTTCTTCTACCTTATTCCTATTTGGCATGCCGGTTGAAGTTTTCGAATTCTCTTGTTTTAACCTCCTTGGTGTTGTACGGGGTTTATAGCTTAACTTCCTTTCGGTACAACGGTTTAGGGATTAGAAATCCTTTAGATTTTCTTCTTGTTCTTGCAAAATTCACTCTACACAGGAATTTCACCCTTCCTTATTGGCGCGTCGGTTAGGTGATCTTGAAATTTCTTTCTCATCCTTTTGGCGCAGTAGATTGGGGATTTAAGATCTTCTACCTTATCTCTCCACAAGGGCGCATTGGATAGGACTTTTGATTTCTTCTAGTTATCTACCCCCTTTATGCACCGGTTGAGATGTAGGAAATCCCCTTCCTTGGCGGTTGAGCCTTTGGAAATCTTCTCGTTGCTTTAGCGCATCGGTTGGGACTTTTAAATTCTTCTAGGTAGGCGTAATGGATCAAAGATTTTGAGATCTTCCAGGTTTTCTGCCTTGATAAACCTTTACACTCCTTCCTCCTCATCAATCTTGGCGCGGTAGTTGAGAATTTGATTTCTGTTAGATTTTACCTTTGGTGCGCCGGTTAAGTGTTTCGAAATCCTCTAGGATCAGCGCGGTAGATAGGGGAAGTGATCTCCTCTAGAAGGTGGCACGGTAATTCAAAGGTGGATCTCTTCTAAATTTGGCACGGCAGATAAGACTTCTAAAATCTTCTTAGCTCGCTATGGTGAAGGTGTCGAGGATCTTCTTAAATTTTGTTTTTCCCCTTGTGCAGCAGTTAAAGAGTGAAGAGTCCTCTAGATTGGAGCGGGTCGGTTAGAAGATTTGAAATCTTCTAGAAGGGGTGGCAATTTGAAATATTTAATATCTCTTAGGCAGCGCGTTGGTTCACCCTATCAAAATCCTCTTGATCACACAAAATTCACAATCCACACTTGAATTTTATCTTTTCCCTTATTGGCGTGCCGGATAAAGATTTTGAAATCTCCTTGAATTGCTTGTCGCGTTGGTTAAGGTAAGGGAATTATTGTTTGAGGTTCGCATTAGTTAGTGCCTTTTGAAATAGCCTTCGTCTCCCCTTGCGCGGTGATCAAGACTTTGAACTTGAATTTTGCCTTGGCGCATTTGATGAAACATCTGAGTTCCTCTAGATTGAGGGTGGTGCGGTGAAATCTTCCTGTTTTGCGGTGAAGTCTTCAATAGTTGATACTAATGATACCAAACACTAGGCAATGTTCCTTGAATGTTATCTCTGCCAATGATGATGCCGATCCTTGCTCCAAATCCAAGGTGAATACAGTTCACTGTTACATATCAGTCCTACTGGCAATTGTTGGTGATAACTCAGACTTCAATCATTGCCAAAGGGTTGGCGATTCCCCTAGAGTGAAGTCATTGTCAATATATCCAGCTTCAAGGTGACATCGCTATCAACTTATGCCAATCAACTCAATGGTGAAGTCGCTAACCAAAACAGTTATAAATGCGTGCAATGAATCTCCTAAATCTACAATGACTTCTTCAAGGGTGAGCTCCACTATGCTGTAGTATCATTAATTGCTCCAATGATATCTTTAAAATCTTCGATCACAGTTTCCAATGACTTCGTCTAATTGTGAATGCAAATATATAATTTCATGTGGTTCCTTTATTTATGCACTAGCTGTGTATAAGAGGAGTTGCAACTTCGATAACTCCAAAACCATAAATAAAATCTTCAAATGATACAATTTATGAGTCCTCAACTATAAATCCATATGCACGGGCCCACATTCCAATAGACTCTTGTTTCTAATAATCTTTATTAAAAACAAATACCATCTGGCTCTTGTCAGATTTCTGTCCCCTTATAACCAGTAATTCTGAAACCCACGAATTCCTTCAAATAAAACACAAAGACTCTTTTTCATAACCGCAATTTCTCCTTATACTTTAAACACAAGTTAGAGCTGTTGCTAGGGCCTACGATCCACTATCTTCCTTATTTAAATCCTTATTGTAGACCTGCTGATTCCTGTCAGATTTTGTCTCCTTCACAGCCAACAATAAAAACCATAACTCATTCATCATAGGGTTATCAACTTATTATATTACTATCAAATCTGAATAACTTGTAAAATAGACATAGCAATATCATTCAACCAAACCAATAAATCTATATGAACATTATTCTGATATTTGCATACAAAGATCTTCATGTATATAGTTTCAACTCTTCAACAATGTCTGCAAACATATATCATCAATGAAACCTACAAATGGTCTCCGATCAAATATCGAAAACCCAACATTCGAACCAAAGATCCTCTTGCTTTAGTGCGGCATTTAGTGATGAATACATTGACTCAGGATTTCAAACATATAATTGGATTAATCTCATTGTTCATGAATGAAATGGAATTTTGATCAGGATTCTTCATTTCTAGATGGGACCTCCAATTATAGAGCAAAACCTAAGATTTTCTCGTTCGATGAACAGAGGAAACAGGCCTAAGGCATCATCAAGGACTTCATGCAACGCATTAGAGTTCAAAAAAAAGGGGGTCCCCATTTGCACTGGGGCGATGTGTGATTTGGTCACAACAGGTGTGTTTTCAAGAGGTGTCTTCTACATGACGATACTAAGACAACTAAAAACTATTATGACATATAGTATAGTTTATGGCTGCTTTATTGAAGCATCCTGTAATAATTTAATGGTTAAATAATTAATAAAAATAGTAAATAATTATTTTATTTTTATTAAAAAAATTACTTTAATAAATTCTTTAATAGTAATCTTTGATGACCAAAGAATTTTAGTAAAACCAGCATGCAAAAAGACTAAATGCTGCTTAGCCTAAGGGAAATGATGAATCAAGAAATATAAACGAAAACTTTGATTCATTGCTTCCTGAGGCAAAAGAACGTATGTCAATTATATTAGCTTATAATAGCTTTGTAGGAAGAGACCTCCCATCCTGTTCTTATGGTAATCAAAACTATTTTTTTAAAGAACAAAAGCACTATCTATAAATCTTCCAATCAACCACACAATACCATAAGAACACAGTTTAGTATGTGATAGCTTTATCTCTTTTATGCAAGTACCTAAAACCTTGACATGAGAGAGGAGAACCCAGAAATTTAAAATAGAATGACTTTTCGTAATAAATGCTAAAACATTCAGAAAAACATTAACAGAATTTACAGGGGATACCACCTTTAATTTGGACATCATTGGAACCTCCCATACAATGCACACCAACGATTGAAACCTCCCTGTGGATGAAAAAAATAAGAGGAAGAAAAAAAATCACAGAATACATTGATAATAAAAGGATAAGTGCCTGAGGTGGAGCTATTGGTACTTAGTACTTACTCCTTGCTATTAAAGATGTGACCGATATTATGTGAAACACTGTAAAGCGCTTCGTTCCACTCCAGTAGCTTTTCTGAGGTGTGTCTACACTTCTTTTTGTATTGGTCAAATGCATCAGCATAGACTCCTTTTGTATATCGTGCATCTTCAGGCTTGACATGGCAGAAAATGGGAACAATTTTAGTGGCTGTTCTATTCATAAATGACAGCTGTTCCAAACACCGCCAGGATTGTGCATAGTCGTCTGAAAATATAGCAAAATAAAGCGAAGCACTCTTGATTGCTGCTTCTAGTTCTTGGTCCCCCAATTCAAGCTCTTCTGAATTCATAAAAACCTTCAGTCCATTGGCATTAAGCTTTTCATACATAGCGCTGGCCAGAGTATTTTTGACATCAGGGCCGTGATTAATAAATAAAACACGGAATTTCTTGAGTTGTCCTATTTCCTTTAGAAGTTCTTTCAAGCCCTCGCATACTGAAATGTCTAGATATTCCAACTGTCCAAATTTTCCAATTGATGCAGGAAGCTCTTTCAGGCGTGGTAATGCCGATAAACTTAACATTCTTAGATAGCTCATATTTCCAAAATCATATGGTAAATTCTGAAGCAGATGGCAGTTGGTAATAGACCAGGACATAGCGGAGGGCACATTGCAGACACCAAGGGATAACTCCTCCAAATCACTGCTGTGGTCCAGGTTAAGATCTTGCAGATTGGTGAATGTGGATATATTTCCAAATCCTTCACATAAACTCAAAGACACCTTCTCTATGTTCTGTAGTGCTTCAATGCTCTGTTTTTCAACAAGGGGTGAAATCAACTTCTCCAAGCGGACACTCTTGAGTTGAGTGAGTGAAGATAAGACATCTAGACCTTTGACCGTTGCCTTCTTTGTATCGCAATTGGATACCATCAGAAATTTTAGTTTTGTCATGGATTTCAGAAATGGGGGAAGAATGTAATCTGTTGAACTAAAGAGTAACAATAGAGCCTCTGTTTCGGGGAAATTCATATCATACCAGTGATTTTCCTCAATGGGGCCTGCATGTATAAATTACAGAGGAAATCTAATTAGAACATTATGTATTAATTATGACTACTAGACTACTAGTTATATATGTTAAATTCTCATCATATGAAAGTTGAATCTGAAAATGGAAATATGTAGGGAAAAAAGTGCTTGTATTCGTGATGCAGACAAGAAGAGTTCTTAATGTTACACTATGAAAAAGTTGAGAATTGAGAACAGTAGTGTTGCATATTGCTGCTAATAATTATTAGGGAGGAGGACATTTAGAGCATCCAAAAAATAAGATATTTTGAATGGTTTACATAGTCTGATGAGTTTATTCACTCAACAAGTGATTCGAATATCAATGACAGTACTATTTTTCAATGTCAATCAGAAATATATTTCATGCACATGCCAGCCAAAGTTAGTTAGTTACTTAGAATAATGATGTAAACCTTATTCTATGGAGAAAATCATGTTTGAAATTCAATTCTATTCTACAATTTGACATTAAAGATGAACATTAAACATAATAGTTATTATTTCAAGGAAATATTTTTGACCAAATTACATGTGTAAGAGTTTTTGAATAACTCACCGGTGACAATGCTGAGAATTTGAGTATCAAATGCTCTAACATTAAGCTGCTCCCATTTCGCTAACAAACTACAGTCCTTCCTTGTTATGACCAACCTCTTGCTGCAAACCATATTGTCTCGGTGTCCCAAATACAAGGCCAAGTCTCGGATTACATCATGCTGAGAAAAGTATAGCTCCGAGGCATTTCCATATGGGATTGTGGTACTTCCTCTGTTAAGTGCAAGCATGTCAGCTTAGTGTTGAAAAACATGATAACAAGAAATCCAATGTATGAAAGGAAAGGCAATTACCTTGGATTGCTGGTTAGATTTAACAGATTTCTACTAGCAAGTTCTGATAAGATAGCAAAAGCATCATGTCTTTGTAGCTTTCGAACATAAACCCAAATGTCCAATAGTGCATCAGCACAGGTTTTCTTGCCTCCTGGAAATAACCCCAAGTCTAAGAAACATTCCATGGCTACATCGTCTAAGGAATCAATACTGGTCTGCAGCAATCTAAATAGACCTCTTCTATGATAATCTGGTATGTGATCTCTTTTAGAAATTTTATTTGCCCTTTTCCAATCCTCGTGCGGTTCCCCATGCATAGAGCTTCCAGTCACCTTCAAAGCAAGTGGCAGACCATCACATTCTGCTTGCAGCTGCAATTCATAAAATGTAAAAGAATATTTATAATTCATAAAATGTAAAAGAATATTTATAATTAGGCATTGTAGGACAACAATCTAATTAATTACTTAGATTTGAGACAATATTTCAGAAAAATCAATACCTCCTTTAATAGATTTGCATCTACATCGCTTGGAATTGATGCCTGTCCCAAAGCCCAGGAGCAGAAAGGCGACAGAGCATCCTCTGTGCCCAATAATGGTAAGTGATAAGAGTTGTGTATAGGGGGTTCTGGGGATGGTGGACTTGACTTTGGTAGTTATAAGGGTCTTGTATTGCGGACCTTCAAATAGTAATTTTTCCAAATTTTTCATAGACCAAACAGGTAGCTTGTATTGCCTTGAAAGCAACTGCTGCAGCTCTATGTGGGATGCATCTTCCACATCCTCAAACTCTGGTCTTTTCCTCCCAGCTATTTTCTCCCACATAGTCTGTAATATTCCTTTCAGGTTTGGGGACTGTGAAGCGGTGATAAAAATCACATTGTTGTCAAAATCATCTGGAATCCATGAAAAAACAAGTGTGTTTTAGACTAAATACCTTAAAATGCATGAAAAGAACACAAGAACGCATGTCAATTATATTGGCTTATACTGGCTTTGTAGGAAGAGACCTCCCATCCTGTTCTTATAGTAATCAAAACTATTTTTTAAAAGAACAAAAGAACTATCTACAACACTTCCAATCAACCACACAATACCATAAGAACACAGTTTGGTATGTGCTAGCTTATCTCTTTTTATGCAAATACCTAAATTCTTGACATGAGAGAGGAAAACCCAGAAATTTAAAATAAAATGACTTTTCTTAATAAATGCTCAAACATTCAGAAAAACATGAACAGAATTTAAAGGGGATATCACCTTTAATTTGGAGATCATTGGAACCTCCCATACAATGCATACCAACGATTGAAACCTCCCTGTGGAAGAAAAAAATAAGAGGAAGAAAAAAAATCACAGAATACATTGATAATAAAAGGATAAGTGCATGAGGTGGAGCTAGTGGTACTTACTCATTGCTATTAAAGATGTAACCGATATTATGTGAAACACTGTAAAGCGCTTCGTTCCACTCCGGTAGCTTTTCTGAGGTGTGTCTACACTTCTTTTTGTATTGGTCAAATGCATCAGCATAGACTCCTTTTGTATATCGTACATCTTCAGGCTTGACATGGCAGAAAATGGGAACAATTTTAGTGCCTCTTCGATCCATAAAAGACAGCTCTTCCAAACACCACCTGGATTGTGCATAGTCCTCTGAGAATATAGCAAAATAAAGCGAAGCACTCTTGATTGCTGCATCTAATTCTTGATCCCCCAATTCAAGCTCTTCTGAATTTATAAAAACCTTCAATCCATTGGCATTAAGCCTTTCATCCATAGCGCTGACCAGCGTATGTTTGACATCAGGGCCGTGATTAATAAATAAAACACAGGGAAGCTCTTTCATAGGCATTGTGGATCCACCAGAAGTAGATGTAGATGCTGCAAATTCTTCAACCTGTGGGTGGCTGCTAGTGTTAGAAGTAGATGCCATGAAGTTCGATTCAACTGAACACAACGAAAGAAAGAAAAAAGATAGACCAGAGAAAAAAGGGTTCTTGTTGTTGAGGTGAAATGAAGTGGGAAGTATATAAAAGAGGAGAGCAAACGGTGGGGAAGAAACACAGAAGCATCGCCGACACTCAGGTAATTAAGATTAATAAGAGTGACTAGTTGTGGACGACGGAAGGAGTCCAGAATTTTCATTTTTTTTTTCTGAAGTTGTCGCGTTTCGTATTCCTTGGCCTTCAAGAAATTGGGGCATTTCGCCTGTAATTCCACCGAATTTCCTGGTTGTAGCGCTTTTGGGAGTTTTAGTTTTCTACCTTTTGCCTGTTTCGGCTTCTTATTCAACGCAATTTCCCTGGTGTGGAAAGCGTTAAGAGCAATGATTTGGTAGGATAAAGCGTTACGCAGAATAGAGTGGATGTGAAGGGAAGAATCCTCACCTTTCTTTTCTGAAGGAACTTCGAAGTGGGCACCTTTATTAGGTATCTAGCGCTCGTAATTTCTCACCTATTAGCATTTGAATTTACTGATTTTGAATTGAAATGAACGCTGCTAGTAAAGTCCTGTTTTATATTTTATTGACGACATAAGATTTCTGTGGTTACCCTAAATAAGTGATTATTGCAAAAATTGCAATTTTATTTATTGAAAAATTCGTAGGTATTCTTAAAATCAAAATATTGACATTAAGGACGTAGAGTCGAATGTATGATGACTATGGTGCAAGGAATCTTGCACAACAATCACGACGATGTGCAAGCCATCACACTAGTCTTGGTCAATTATAATCAATTAATGATCGGACTTTTTTAAAAAAATATTTCATTTACATTTTGTTTTAGTTTTTAAAAAAAAAAGTACAATGATGAAATTTTAATATTCGTGTTAATTTTTATTTAGATTTGGTTTATTTTCAAGATAATGGTGTAATTTTATAAGAAGTAAGGCTCATTCTTTAAATTTTCATATATTGACATTTATATTTATTTTTACATTTTGAACTTATATTATTCAAATTTACATATTCCCCCATCCTATTCACATTTATTATATCCATCATGTTCAAACATTTATTTCCTACACATACTTTACTGCTTCATCATCTTAGGTCGATCCTATATTTGCAAGATCAATCTTGCATCCACAGATTTGATCATTGAAATTTCATACATTCAAATTCAAATTCAGTCAATTTTTTCCCTGTTACACTAGTTGTTATTAGATGACTAAATACACATTTCCACGAATTATTGTTATATCCTTGTATTTAAAGGCATTCAATTACATTCAAATCATACATCCTCACATCCACAAGCATCATTCAAATATCATTTGTATTTTAGGAATGAACATCCTAGGAACACTTCAATTCGATCATCTAAAACGAATCTAAATATGCATAATCATTCTAGAGCACTTACATGCATTGCTTGATGTCTTTAATCCTTAGCATGATTGTAAGAACAATCTTCTCCTAAGGTAGACCTAGGAGAATTTGCCCCTTAGTGATGCAGAGGTCAAGGTAAGGTTGTAGTAGAAGTTCACTCAATGAACTTAAATCACTTCCCTCAGGAGGTTAACAACGGTGTTTGTGAAGACAAAAGCCTACACAAGGCTATTGTAGAGATTGACCTAGCCTAGGATCACTATCTAGTGTCCTCCTCTTAGGCTACCCACTTCTCAATTTGGAGAGTCATTGCTCCATCCAACATACTTGCACAATACACCCTTTTAAGGACTCCCAACCTGTTACCACACCTCTACCAATAGTGTTTTCATACAACTAATAACAATTACTTGTCAATGAATCATAACTAGCAAGAGGTCTCTGACCAAAAGATTAATTTTTGCATTTTCTAAGATGATGGACAGTAACAGCAGGACTATCCTAGAGCAGCGTTTGGAGAAGGCTTAAGACTTAAGAAATTTGTTAAGCAACCCCTCAAGGTTTCAAAAGAAATTCAATACTTGATGCATACTGACCATTCAAGGTGAAAGAACTACTATTTATACACATGCAATCCACACTGTGTTTATGGAGGACAAAAGACAACAATGGCATATTGACTGTCCTATGACAGTGCTGTGATAACAACTTATAATTTGTAGCTATTATGAACAATCAATTGGTATTGTGCTCCTTTATCAATAGGATTCTCCTCATCAATCTCCCATATACCTTCAGTGGACAGGAACAACAATAAGCTATTAACAAAATGGTCAAACTTCTGTCCTAAACAAGACTGTGAACAACAACTAGCCCTGACTGTCACAAAATAGTGTTACAAAGAGATCTACCTCCTTAAGATTTGTTCACACAATCTCAATTCATCAGTCCTTCCAAAGACCATGCAGGGTTACTACACACTCCAACACCCATGAACACTTCACAATCTTTCCACAAAAGTACAGGGCCGTACTTTGTCAACATGGAAAAGTAATTAGACTATCCCTCATAATAGCAAACTGTTCTTTCCTTCTAGAAATCATTCTAGTTTGAGGAATAGAGAAAGATATGTTTCAAGAAAACACCTTGTTTGGATCAGTAGGATGTTGTGCAGACCTGCCTTCCTTCTAATACACAGAGATCAACATCATTTGATCAAATCTTTGGCTGTTTTCTAACACTTTTGATGTCTTCTACCTTTCTTGACTAACTAGTCACTGTTTGACTAGATAGAGGCATGCCAAACACTATGAAAGAAGGAGGACAACCTATCAAACAACAAAAACATCAAAGCTACTCTAAATTCCTCCATCTCATCAAAAGATGATTGTTCACCTTCAGAAGACAGAGGAAAAAAACTCCATTTTACCTCAAAACCCTAGGCAAAGAGGGTTTAACCCAGTATTTACAAAAAAGGAGAAGAACTAACACCTCCAAATGTTTCAAAGGCTCAAATCACCTGCAAATGAAAGCCACGACCAAGAACTAAAGCATTTAAAAAAATTTACTTCCTAAGCAATCCGTACTTGGCCGTACCAAGACTATTTTCACAGTAAAAAATAGAAAAAACACACTTTCTCTTCATAAAACTCCTTCTTTCTATATTATTCTTGGCATGTTTTACAAACTGATGTTTATAGGAAGTTTCTAAAACTCTTGCCCTTCCTATTTGTCCGTACAACTGCCTAGGAAGGGAGAAAATCTATGGAAAAGGCAGTTTTCTTGAAAAAAAACAAATTTCTAAAAAACAGTCCTAGAAAATAGGTCTAGGATAACTCCAAATTAGACTAGTCAAACAAATGACTAAGTCTTTTATTTCAACACAACAAAATGGCTTTCAAAGCCTTAGAGATATGACAATTAACTAGGAAAATCAATACAAAACTATGAAGCTCCTGCACCACTTAGTGATCTAGTAACCCTTTAAGGTATTCTTAAATATCACCAATCTTCAGAGCAAAGTAGACACCATTAAATTTAGCAAAACAAGGAGTAGAGGCACACAAATTGCAGGATCTGCTACGCCCTTAATCCTATAGTGTGTATAGGGTTATGCGTAGTCGTCTTGTGGCTACCTTAACTCTTAATTATGATATATAATCATTATATAGTCAATTATAGGTTATTAGGTCAGCCTAAGCGTTATATTTAAGTATATAAGTCAGTCTGGGTGGCAGCCAACGCCTAATTAGGTATATATAGGAGCTAGTGGTAGGTTTTTGATCATCATATTGCGAATTGTGTTCTCATTGGAGATATTTGGAGGTTTGCCCCTTCGAAATGGCTTGTTATTTTTAGTTATTATCAAGTATTTACAACATATTTCTTATTATATTCCTTTTTGTGCAATTTATTTCATTACAACTGGTATCAGAGTATGATCTTGGCACCATGAAGGCAAAAACAAGGCAATTTTTTTATTTATTTGGAGGTCAATTTGGGAAGCGTATATCTCTCGTATTTTGATGGGTTTTTCAGGGCATATTAAAGTTGCTCTAGGCTAGATTTGAGTGAATTTGGATCAAATTTGATGAAGTTATTGTGAAATTAGGGTTTCCATGAATTTTGCTCTCAAGGCTGCACATTAACAAATTTATTGGATATTTTTTCAAGGGAATGAGATCTAGGCCCTAGTAAGGTCCACTAAAAATTTCAAATTGATCGAATTTGGTTTGTGTGATTTATTCCAAAATTATTTTTTCCTATCATGACGAGTCCTTCAAAAAGAGGCAAAAAAAATGTTGCTACTCCTGGAAAAACTCTAGGAAAGGAGGATGTGGAAAATGAGGATTTTGTTCAAAAATAAAATGATTATATACTTGAACTCATTCATAAAGTAAAAAACAAGATGAAGGATGAAATCTTGTCCATTGTGTTTGAATAAATGAAAGGGTTGACTAAGTCAAGTGATATCGAGAAAATGATGGAGACACTTTTGGATGGAAAAAATCCTAGAGTTTCCAAACAAAAGGAGTCACACCACCAAAATTGGAAGGAAGATGAGTCTCCTAAAGGGAAGGGTGTTTTTGGGTTTGAAATCTGGATCTCAAGATGGATCATCACACCACTCATTCTATGGCTAGCAATTTCACACCAAAGTTGGATATGTGAAAGTTTGATAGTCAAGATCCTACTAATTGGCTCTGTCAAATGGAGCAATTCTTTGATATTCACCATGTTCTATTTCAACAAAAGGTGGCCATGGCTTCCTTATACTTGGAACCTAACCAATTCATTTGATATCATTAGATATGCAAAGAAAAGAAAACAAAGGGATGTGTTGTCACTTGGTTTGTTTTTCAAGAAGAACTCATTACACATTATGGTGATAATCTTATGGATAGATACTTCAGCCAGATTACCAAATTAAGGAAAACATGCATGGTCAAGAATTACATTCATCAATTCCACACTTTGTCTTTAAGAGTGGTGTTGGTATTCCCAACTAATGGTTTGAGTTTCCCTAGAAAGTTACCATCTTTTATGCTTAAGATCCTCAGGTCAGTGGCCAACGAACATGAGACAATTACTTGTTCTCCTCTGCACTTCAGGTTCTACTAGACCTAGGGAGGTATTCCCTTACTTCAATATCTATATGACAAATCCTTATTTCACTAGATATTGACACCTAAAGCAGATATGTTCTCCTATATGCAGACCAAAACTGTATAATCACTTCAAAGTTGGCTAGCTCTGGTAATTACTCTGTTTAATGGCCTAGAGAACATGAAACTAAACCCTACTCTTAAAACTAACAAGTTGATTTGTTTTTCTTTTTATGTATGTGATTGTCTGATTGTGGGTATTTTGTGAAAATAAGCCCAACTCTGATCAGTGCCAATTCTAGGGTTTTGAGTCAATTCACTACAAATGTAGATTACTTCTCACAAGCATCACAAACATGTAGGTTCAAAGGATTTAAACTATGTTCCTATCTTACAGAAAACAATCCAAGAATGGGTATTTCCAACAATTCTTCTTACAGATATTGCTATTTCAAAACAAAACTCCCCATATCTGACTTAAAGCATTTTAATCTATTCCTTGAATAGAAGCAACAAACCAGACATGCAATATAACAAATGTATATTCATGAATTCATAAACCCTTAGTATCCTTATTCAAAAGAAAAATGCAAACAACACAGGAGACAATTATTGGAAACACATGCTCTGTTACATCCCTAATTTTGGCTTGTTTTTACTTTTACTCTTACATGGATAGATGAGAATCTATTGGATAAATATTTTGACAATGGGATAAATGTCATTGGAAAATATCAATTTTATGGAATAACAGTTATGTGATTAAATGCAATGCATATGATGTGATGATTTAGTAATTTATGTTATTTTGATTTATTAATTATAAGGTTTATAAATGGACTAATGATGCACTAATCAAGATCTGGTGAATT
This sequence comes from Cunninghamia lanceolata, assembly GCA_027924645.1. Classification (NCBI taxonomy): domain Eukaryota; kingdom Viridiplantae; phylum Streptophyta; class Pinopsida; order Cupressales; family Cupressaceae; genus Cunninghamia; species Cunninghamia lanceolata. The sequence goes on along the minus strand of BSBN01000429.1, from coordinate 238,930 downwards.
GCAAGTGATATGCATGATAACACGTTTTAATGACTCTCTGGGAAAGAGAGAGAGAGTATCTTCTGAGGAGAGGAGAATAGAACTTGGGTTACAAATGGTCATTTGCCAAGTGAGTAAAGTGTTCAAGAGTTAAATAACTCTAGTCGATTGAGGTAAGTCACATTTTATTGGTTAATTCTTGGAATGACTCAATAGGTTGTCGATGTCTTTTAGAACCCTTTTGAGCTATTATTGCATCAATCTAGTCGTTTTGTGAAATCAACGTCGTCGAGGTCAAACGATAGTCGTTTTGTGACTGAGATGACTTTCTCGCAAATATGTCATTCATGACATCAGAGTTGAGTTTTTTGATTACGTCTTCAATGGCGAAGTATTGCTAACATGTTTCTTGTTTATTGTTTAAATGTCAAAAAACTTGTTCGTTGTCAAAACGAAATCGACGTACAATTTTCTTTTATATGTGAAGGGGAAATGGACTCGACCCAATCAAACTTGTGCGTAAGTTTACGTCACATTATTGAAATTCCTTTTGACACTAATGTGTGTGTGTGTGTGTGTATATATATATGCTTTATTATTATTATTGCGTCATTATTCTTGAGGGGTAGGTTGTTAGTTAATTTTAAAGGATAACAACCTTTGTTATAGAAAAGAATATTCCTTCTCTAACAATTGAGGGCTTTGAATGCCTTTTTGGTGAAGTCATTTGTTTGAAGGAGTGGTATTTTAATACCCATGTTTCTTTCCTTGTTGCATGCTCGATATATGAGCATTTTGAGGCTTGGTTTATGGAGATATTTGTGACCTTGTGGAGTATTGTTTTAACAACATTATAGTGGAGTCTTTAATGAGAAAAAGGCTGGAGGTCGAGAGTTAATAAATATAGAGGTCATGGGAGTTGGGGAGGAATGACCTTGATGAGTTGATAGGAAAACAATAGTTTTGGTTATCCAATAGGAGAGAAGAGCTTTGTGAGGGTAGTGAGGGCATATCATAGCTATATCAGAGATAGAAAACATAGTCATCATGTAAAAGGGAATATCATTGTTATATAGAGATTAATATCTACATTGTTAACATAAGAAATATGTAAGGAATAAGAGCCTTCACAGGCTATTCTTGTGGAGAAGCCCACAATTTGAGGGCATTTGTTCTAACTAAATTGAGAGTGGGTAGGAATAATGAGTATTGCTTAAAGAGTCATGGGTGTGAGTGAGATAATCATAAGTGGTCATGTCACCTATATTTTATGCTTGCTCGTTTAATGAGCAAATGGTGGCTTATCAACTGGAGATACCACGACAACTGGGAAGACCCCTATAATGACTTGAGAGTGGAATCTTAACGAACTTTAGGTGGGAACCGTTATGGACAAACAATTTTGGTTTTCGAGAGTAGTGATATAACTATCACAAAAGATAGAAGTTAGATATAGGAGGGATACCGAGGATGAATATAAGCTTTTGATAAGATTTATGCAAGGGGAGCTCTATGCATGAAGGTGAAGAGCCTATAGGCTCTTATACATGAGCATTAAATTGCTCAAGATTTGTTCCACGTTGAAAATGTTTTCCATCACATCAGTGATTCCTATCGGCGTATTCCTTGAACCTCTTATAGGTGTGAGTCCGTGGGACTTAGGGATGCACATGACTTTTTACGGTTGTCTTCAACGCCTGTTCATGGTGTAAAATCTCCATCCTCACATTTAGCAAGCCATGCTTGTCTTAGCATTGGGCTCAATAGGAGTCAAAAGGATAGGAGTGGTTGTTAGTTGTGGCATCGCTACTCCAAGTAGTAGCTATTACATATTTCATTTTCCAAGAGGAAGTAGACGCTCCAAGTGATAGAGAAATATGATGTTAAATGGCAACAATATAGATGAAGAGTGGTTCATAGTGTTTTTGTCATCTTTGAAGAGAGTAAGCGATGCCTAGTCGATTATCCTCGTTAAGGCAATAAGAATGTACAAAGAAGAAGTTATCCAGACCACGGTAGCACAGGTAAGAGTACCTCTTTAAAAATGAATGTATTTAACTTTATTTGTGGTTTTTGTACACTATATTGTCTACATATCTCTTATATATTCATTGAGGTAGAACAACTCATTTAAAACACAATGTTTAATTCTTATACTGTGTTATATGCATTTGCTTTAACCGGCATGGATATATATTAGTAGGGCTAAACATTTGAAGATACGTAGTCAAGGAGGATAGATCCTAGTAACTGCTTAATCATGAAGTTGAGAAGTTTAGAACCTTAGAGTTTAAACATTATAAGACTATGGTTCATTAGAAAAAATTGAAGATGGTCACCTTCCCATGTCATTACCATATCATCGAGATCACTAATTTAGATAAGACATCAAGCTCAAAGGTTAAATAACACTATTTTTTAGAGGTCTCGATTTGTTGGAAGTTGTCACCTACCTCTTTATACATCTAAGAAAACATGGGATGCAAATGCTATTTTTAAAACAATAGAACAACCTTTGTCGAATTTTATCTTATAGAAAAGGGACTTCTTAAGAACTTTGTCTTAAGCTTAGGAATCGAGACCAGTGGGTTAGATAGAGAAAGCTTTGTATCTCATAAGTTTTTTATATATTTATATGTGTTTTATTATTTACTATCAAAGGATTTTGTGATAGGCATTCACTTAATCTAGAATATATAGAATGATATAGATATAATTTGAAACACCAAAGTTTAGTGTTTTGATATCACAATTGCATTAGTCAAATATTGATAAGAACTATTATGGAAAACAAGTTATGTTAATCATGAGGTCAAAGTTATCTTATTATTATTGTAGACTCAAACTTATTTAAGAGAAAGATATAAGAAGTCTAGAGTATAGACTCAAAAATGAAGGAATTATAAGTCTTAAGTGAATATCTTTGTTGAAGACTAGGATAGGTCCATAGATGTATTCTTGCTTTTAAAAACATATAATCACTATTTTTTGAATAGAGATTTTAGTTGGTAATATCATTACGATTTTGAAGTGACAATGTTGCATCATGGAAATAGAATTCCTTACGAGAAATAGAGTTCTTCCTGTCATATTGAAAAATAATCCAAAGGAATGGGTGAACCAAGAAGTGGAAACCTAGATAACCTTTTCATTAGCAACTATTAATTATGTTAATCTATCTTGAGGAAGAGTATACTAGGAGACATATTTTCTTCTCCTATGACTTAAGTTTGAAACTATTAAATCAACTCAAGGGTATAGGCATACTAGAAGATGGGAAGTTATAGTTCTTATAATATATGTATAATAGAACTTATTGGTATGTGTTCATAATGCATAATTATCCCAATGATTGATATCATTGATATAACCAACTATGAGTAGGGTATGTTCGAAGATCTGAAACTCAAGGATTCAAAATTAGTTGTAATTATGATTGTTAATAAAGGTTTATGTGATATATATACATGGATGATATATATGAGTTCATAATCTTACTTATGTTGAATGTTGGTAGACCTAAGTAGACCAAGAGGTCAAACATAGATTATTATTACCTTTTATGAATCAAACCTATTAGAGTTGAAAGATTGACTTAGATCAAAAGAATAGATGTGAAATGATAGTATTCTTTTAGATATTATAAGTATGAGAATATACCCTGAATACTATGCTTATTCATGTTACGTGAAATGTGAATTCGAGTAATGCCAAGTGGTCTAGGAAAGACTAAAGGTATTTGTTCTAATGTTTTGTTATACTTATGCTTTTACCTTTGGAAAACAAGGATGTTTGATTTTTCCATGTATAGGTTAGAGAAACTAAACTCTAGTATTAAAACAAAGATGATTTAGAAAACCTATAATGCTTAAATGTTGGATATGACATTGTATATATACATATATTGTGTGTATATCCTAGATTAAGGAGTTGTTCTAAGTCAGATTGACTAGAATGGATTATAGTACAGACAAGCTTGTGTCTAGAGTTACTAAATGAAGGGGTAAGTACCCTAACTATGTTTATTTATTCTTAATTGTAAGAAAGGAAATAATTTCCTATACTATGATGCTTAACTTGGGTAAGGTAATCATCTTAGTTGTTTATAAATTGACTTAAAGTTCTTTAAGTGTCAATAAGTTTTGGATCTCGAGTATTGCAAAGTTGCAATGAGTATCCTTGTATAGAAAGTTCATCTAAAATGTTTATAGAACATAGACGACATTTTGAAAACCTGTCAAAGTCGGGAAGACTGAATTAGAGTTGACAAAACTATATAGTCAACATAATTGACCAAGTCAAATTGCATGATGTTATAACTTATCCAAGTCAAGTTGGGGTGGGTAAACATTATGACTTCCTTCATTGTGAACATCTATTTATAATGAATCTTTGAACAGAGTAATGTATGTCTCTGCGTGCATTGTCAGTTCTCCGTATCTGGATTGGATAACCTATTAGAATGATCATACTAGCTAAGGGTATCTAGGGGATGGTATGTCTTCATGAAGGGTAGGGCCACTTCCTATGTGGAAGATGTGTGGGAGACCGCTAGTCTGTGGTTGGAGGAAAAGTAGTGGGAAGACTCTCTCTCTCTCTCTCTCTCTCTTCAACAAAAGACATGCTGAGGCTTGCGATAAGGATGTCAGAATTTCGAATGCAATATACCTTTGGGTTATATGACTTGTATTTATTAAGACTATGTAAAACATTATCTATTGCAGATATTTGAAATGGTAAAGACAAAATGTCATATTTGTATATTATAACATACTGTATGTTTCAGAAAGGAAATTATGATTTTGTGATGTATCTTGCTTTGTTGAGATTATTTTAATTAAAAAAAAAAAAGATCAATCTTTTTCACCTTATGTGTTTTTATCTCACGGTAAATATTTGACTTTAGTCTTGTTAAGATTTGTGGATATTACATGCATTTTAATCTATTCCTTGAATAGAAGCAACAAACCAGACATGCAATATAGAAAATGTATATTCATGAATTCAAAAACCCTTAGTATCCTTATTCAAAAGAAAAATACAAACAACACAGGAGACAATTATTGGCAACACATGCTTAAAGGCATTTTTCATATATTGCAATCTGAAACTAACAAAATGCTTATAGAGAACATACATTCAACATGCAAGAAAGTAAACTTACAACTTAGAAATATGGACAACCTCTCAAAATTGCTCTATATTTCATTATCAAAGTTTCACAAATTTTCTAACCATCATTACAAAGTAGTACAACATGCTCTTTTATAGACACATGAGCATTTACCCAAAAACTCGTTACCATATGTTGGTTACAGAATCTTAGATTGCAAGCCACCACCCATAGGATTTGGGAAACTAATTCAAATTACATATGAAAGAGAAAAGACAAAAATACAATTTATCTTGGGGATGACAAAAAACTGTTGGAGATGATTTATCCAATGATGAAGAAAACATATCACATGATTGGATCCTCATTCATCCTAGACACATTTACCCATATTTCTCCACCCAGGATGTACATGACTTATCTGATGGCCATTGGAAAAGAATCAATTTTGCTATCTTTTCATTATGTGTTGTATACCTTGCATCCAATAAAATCTTTGATTCCTAACAAAATATCTCAAAATTCAATTCCAGAACATGCAACTTATCAAGTGTAAGTCTTAAAATCTTCATTCTTGGGTCACCGTCTATACAACTTGAAGATATAAGCTGGCCAACTATACCTTCAAAATCAGCCTTCCATTTGTCCAGACTTTTGATTTGTCCATCATCTCCCAATATACTTGGCATAATCTTTTTATCTATATTCTCTATTGACTGTCTTTTCTCATTCAAAACCTTATCCAAGTTTAGCTAAAAGGCCACCACCTCTTCTAGAAAAATCAACATATCAAGGATCAACTTTATTTCTGGTGCAGCGTTAGAGGCAAACCTTGAACATCTATGAACTTCCCTTATTTCTCATGTTCTTAGCAGCCACACTCTACACATGTTTTTCAAACTTTCCTTATCTTTCTCATGCTTATCTAGGGCTGTCTTTAAATTTGAATAGGACATCCATGTGTCATCAACCCTAGTTGTGATTTTGGATAACCTTTGATTGATGAGTTTTGTAACCATTTCTCTGACAGTGCTCTTTTTGTTGTCCTTCAGCTTCTTTACTTCTTTCAACTCCTTAATCTCTAAGAGTAGTGCCTCTTTGTCCGTTAGAAATGATTTTGTAGTCTCCACAAGAGCAGGAACACTCTGAGATGAAATTCCTGGAGCCAACAACACTTTCTCCTTACATTTATTCAATTTTGACATGGCTTGTCCAGACTTCAATAGAAGCTCATCATAATCTTTTTGCAATTTATTTGTAATAGCCTCAACAAATTGAGCTATATGAACACTCAAGCTTGCATCTTAAGGAGCTGGAGTGTTTGACACTCCCTTTATTATTACATCTCCAGTCAATTCTCATAAACCAACCCTTAGCTTATTATTGTTTGGGGCCAATGCACATATTGGCAGGGTTTCAAATTTGGGATTAAAACTTGCACCTAAGAGTGACTTATCCACTTGGTCATTAGAGATATTTGTGTCATTCCTTGTGATAGTATCAAATGCAATTGCATCTACCAAAGTACAGTGAGGAAGCAACAACAAACCATTCTTATCTACTAAAGCTCTTCCCTCATTAGGGGTCATCCTGTTGATATCTTGGCTTACTTCATTCAACACCCTCAGAGTTATCTCTTCATACTTTTCTAGATCAGCTCCTCTCTTGGTTTCCTCTAACTTTTTCTGGAATTCTTCATTCCTGACCTTCAATACATACCCCTTGAATTTAGGGGTGTTAACAAAGGCATCATCTTCCAAAAATTTTGAGAACACAAGTACTCTGATGTCCTCTATATCTATTTGATGACCAAAAATTGACCTTGCCAATCTATCATCAGGAGAGGCATAAGGCCTTATTCTCATAGGTGAATTCACCTGTTGGGAGATTTCTTGTTCTTGTTCATTTATTTCTTCCTCCAAGTCTATCAGTTCTACTTCCTCTTCATGCTCCAAGTCAATGATTTTCACTTTCTTGGCTGGAGGTGTATCAGGTGATTCACTTCTTTTGTATACCCTGCCTGAACTGCTTGGAATATATGCAGGCCTCTCTTCACCCGGGGAACACTTTCAATTAAATCATCTGCATGAGCCAAAATTATTTGAATTCTTACTATGGGGTTAGTCTCGTCAGAAAATGCCCCTAGATATGTAGAGTTTAATTTTTTCCTCATTCTCTATCCCTCCATCACTGCTTCCCACCTTTTCCTCAAAAAATGAACATCTTCCATTGTAGCAGAATTTCTTACTATATCTTCATCAAACAAAACTTGGTGCGCTAACTGTGGCCTTTTGATTCCAAGCCTCACTTTATTAATGAATTCTTCTGGGTCAAATACCCTTGGCTATTGCAACCCTATCTTGTAGACCATAAACACTGAATCAGTTTGATCCAGAGCATCCATGTAAGTGGCCCAAAAGTCACAAAACTTGATAGAAGTGGGGAAGAAAAACCCCTTCTTCTGCAATCTCATATGTTCTTTATTTGACTCATTTAATTGCCTTATGATTTCTAAAAATGCAATTCTCTTCAGCACATATTTTGGCAATATATATGGGGCAACCTTGCTCCCATAAACTTTGATACATGTAATATGAGTATTTAAAAACCAATCTCCCTAGTTGTGTTGAATTCCCAACTTAGGGGTCCTATCTAATGGTCTCAGAAAATCAAGTACATCATTATGAACTCTCTCTCCTTTAGGTTCTAGGAAACCCAATAGTTTTCTGACAAAATGCTCTTCAAAAATTAGATCTGCATTTGTATAATGCATATCTATCATACAAGTCCACATCTGGATATGGAGCAAGGTACCATCATGATCGACTTCTCTAACATGCAGGGCTTGATGCCATATCCCTAATCCAGCATATAAAACATGTGACACATCATTGAATACCAACTAAACTCCACCTTTACATTCACATTATACAACTTATTCTTAATTTCAATCAACTGCTTATGCATTTTGCTTGCTATATAAGCTACATAATCAAAGACCTCTATGGTTGAAATATCATGTATGTTTGCAGCTAGCAGCATCATGGAGACTGGTATCTTGTCCAATGCATCCCTTCCCAATACTTGGCATAGAGTATGATATGTCTTCAAAAAATAATGCATAAATTTTGACACTTCAAAAGGTTATTCTTCCTTCTTTGAGATTTTGACTAATTTTCCATCAATTCCTCTCGGTCTATTCTTGGGCAACTTGAAAGCTATGTATCCACATCGAGCATTATTATATTCTTCCTTTAGAGCATTGAGATCAATTTTCTTACTGGCGGTAGGGTTTAAGCCAAATACTTTTGAGATGTAGGCTTTTGTGGTCCTGATCATAATTGTATTATTTCCTACCCTAACTCCTTTGGCAACAAGATCATACCTCTGTGCAACTGCCCTTAGCAAATTTGGATTCACAAACACATTAGGGCACATTAACTTTGCCAGGTCAAGGTTCCAAGCATTACAAACAGGGGCTTTGTTCTCCCACCTATCATACCAATGTTTAAACAAAATCCATCCAGGCACATGCAATTGAGCGTCTCGGCAACCAAAGCATAGGTCCAAAAGTCTGTCATTTGACCCACTACGACCATACACATTTACATGCCTTCTTGATGACCCAAGAAACTGAACCATCAAATCTGCATCTAAACTCCTTTTTGAAGTTGAAGGTTGGCTTCTGTGACTCATTTTCAAACCAATTTCCTACAAAACTAGGGCTTTCCTCTTCTAGTAATGCTCAAATTTTTTAAAAAAGATAGGAACTTTAAGTGAAATATACGCAGCTGGCAAAGATTAAACTTACTGGTTTTACTTGTAGAAGCTCATAATTTTAATATTTCTTCGACCAGATGCTCGCTGCGCATAAGAATTCTTCTTCATGCTTTTGAAATGATGAGAAAAATCCTTTCTTTCTATTTTAACCAAGCTTACAGATTAGGGCCAAGTGCACTAATGCAAGTCTTTTCTGCCATTAGTGTGATTTCATGATGCAGGGGTAATCTCCAACGTCTAGATAGAAAGTTTGAATTTGAACCATTGATGAAGCCTTCAAACTGTGCGATCAACGTCTGTGAATGACCCGCCATATTTGAAAATCTAAACTTTTACATGAAAAATTAGCTAGCTAATCATATTATTCCATGTCAAATGTGCCTTTTGTTGACCTTTCCACCTTTTTCATCCTATGCAGCCACATAGCTTCATTTTGCAGCCGCACAGTAGTAAGTGGGCCACCTCCTTTTGGCTCCGCGGGAGCACGTTAAACCTTCCACATGGGTCCCCTTATATAAGCCTTTTCCTTCTTCTCAAGAACAACCCACGTGTCCTCATCTCACAGCCGCGCAGTGGATCTTCCTTTCTGACAAGATTCTTCTGCGACTCTACGCTACCATCCAATCCTTATTAGCCCCACTTCTTCACTTCATCTTTAGACACCTAACGTAATCTGTTTCATTCAGCTACATCATCGATCATATGGCCATAGGCCATGATGTACCTTACACCTGTCCTCATTTTGCAGCTGCGCAGTAAGAACATGATGTCATCTTCAATGGTTTGCAAGCTTGCAATATACTACCATGTGGCACTTTCAGGCCCCTACAAAGACTTAGGACTTAAGGCCTTTATAAAGAACATGAATTTGATAGGCAATAAAAGGTAAACACTAGGTGTTAGGGCCAGTCACTTCATGATAAATAAGACTCAAGGTTATGACTTAAATGACTAGTAACTTAGGTTAAGTAGTCAATAACGGATTATAACATAGAGTAAAGACATGACCACGAGACTTAGGGTTTTAAGGGGAAAAAAGAAAAATACTTAATACAAATTGACTCAAAACCCTAAACCCTAGGTAGGTACCACCATTGGCTCCTATTGGGGACGTGCAATTCACAGGATTGCAGTGAGGACTAGAAAACTCTGGAAGTAGACCAGAAACAAGACATACACAAGACACAAAAATAATTGTACATATATATACATTATATACAACTACATACAGCCTATTTACAATGTGCACATAAAACAACCTACTTATGAAAAGTAGGGTTTCATAAATATACATGCATAGAAAATTCTTGAAATTCACCATTGAGAGCTTGGAGAAAATATGAGTCTTCTCCATGAGTGTTTCTTATCAGGTATGGGCCAATCCATAAAGGCTCAAATTTCTCATGCTTGCCTTTATCCTGGCTCATGGAATTCCATACAAGAACCATCTCATTCACCTGAAACTTCCTTTCTGAGGCCCATTTATGAAAGAAGTACTTCACTTTCTACTGCCTCTTCACATTGGTTCTTTGTGCTTCTCTCCTTGCCTCATCTAATGCAACTAATTGATTCACCCATTCTGCCATTGGATCTTCTATATCATCACTATTTTCCTGTATAAACTTGTAAACTGACAGGAGATTATTTATTGGTAACTTCACTTCCAGGCCATATACTAGTTCAAAAGGAGACTTACCAGTAGCATTCTTAATAGTCACTCTATCAACCCATAGTGCTAATAATACTTAAATTCCCATTCTCTCTTATTTTTATCAATTATCCTCTTGATTATCTTCATCAAACTTTTGTTAATAGACTCTGCTTGACCATTGCCTTGAGGATGATATGGTGTTGCATAGGATAGATTAATACCATACTCATTGTAGAAATAAAAAATTATCCTGACCCGAAACACATTGCATTATCTATCACCAATTTAGATGGCACCCCAAATCTAATAATTATGTGCTCTAAGACAACATCTAATACAAATTTACTTGTGGATTTTTTAGTTGGAATGGCTTCAATCCATTTAGTGAAATAATTAGTAGCAACAAGTATCCAACTATGTCCACCACTTGACTTCTCTGTTATTTCTCCAATAAAATCTATTCCCCACTGTTGAAATGGAGCATCTACTGTCACAATTTTGAGCGACAATGCACCAACATACTTTAACTTCCCTGAGAATCTTTGACATGAATCACAGGTTCTCACCATTTTGAATACATCAAAGAAGAGTGTTGGCCACCAATATCCTAACCTACGAATCTCATGTGTAGTAGCTTTAGCCATGTAATGTTCTCCACACACCCCTTTATGCATGTCAATCAATCTCTTTGTAGCTTGATCTTGATCTACACATCTAAGCAACACATCATCAGGGTTTCTCCAATACAACTCACCTAGAACAATGACATATTTAAGGGCTTGCAGCTTCAATGTCCTTTTCTGATTATCATTGAAGTGAGGTGGGAAACTCATGACTTGTAGGTATTGAACAATGTCTTTGTACCACTTAGATTGTTGTACACTGCATACTTCTTCTTGCATTTGATCTTCAACTACATTCACCTGACAAGCCTCTAGGTTTGTCTCTACCATCAACTTTGCCAAACCTTGTCCCCTTACCAACTTGGTAATTTGTATGCCAATATTGAATTCCTGTATCTTATTAATCCACCTACACCATCTCCCTATTACCGAGCTTGTTGTGTGAATATATCCTTTACTACATAGTGGGGAACATAAGCTACAATTTGAGCTCCAACTAAATAGGGTCTAAAATTCTTCACCGCTCTGACCAAAGCATAAGCTTTCTTTTCTATTATGTCATATTTTAACTCTGCAGCCTGTAAAGACTTGCTAAAGAAAGCAATAGGTTGTTTATACCCATCATCATTCTTCTGTAATAAGCATGCAACAACTGTATGAAAAAAAGCAAAAGAAAATAACTGAAATGGCTTAGTGAAGTCAGGAGACTTCAAAACAAGAGCAGTTTTGATAGCTTCTTTTATGTTCTAAAATGATTGAATTATTTCATCACCCCATGTTACAGCCTCACCTTTCTTCATCATCTTGGATATTGCTTTGGTGATTTCTGCAAAATTTGTAACAAATCTTCTAACAAAGTTGATCTGTCCAAAAAATGATTGAATGCCTTTCATAGTTTTGGGCATTTGGATTCTATCAATTGTAGCAACCCTTTCTGGATCAATTCTAACTCCATCCTTGGAGACTATATGCCTTAAAATTTTTCCCTCAGTCACTCCAAAGGCACATTTCTTAGGATTCAATGAAATGCCATACTCTAGTGTTCTAATAAAAATCTTCTCCAAGTGCATACAATGCTGGTCCTCTTTTTTAGAATAAGAAGTCAAATCATCCTGATACACTACTAATATTGAATCAATTAATCCTGCAAACACTCCATCCATGGCTCTTTGGAATTTTACTCCAGTATTTGTTAGTCCAAATGGCATCCTTACATATACATATGTCCCCCATGGAGTTGTGAAAGCAGTCTTGTACTATTTTGATTCCTTCACTTTCACTTGGTTGTAGCTAGAAAACCCATCCATCATGGATAAAAGTTCACATCCTGTTACTGTCTGGAGCATAGTCTCCATGTTGGGCAGTGGATAATTACCCTTCAAGGATGATACATTCGAGTTTCTAAAATCCACACACAATCTGATCTCTCCAATTTGCTTTCTGACTAGGACCAGATTTGACACCTAAGTGGAGTGCCTTATGGGCTTTATGATTTCACCATCTCTGAGCGTCATGAGCTCTTCTTGCATCTTTGTGGCCAGAGTAGGATTGATAGGCCTATGCTTTTGTCTAAATATCTTAGCCCTAGGCTTCAAAGGAATCTCATGCTAAAAAAGATCCTTCCTATAGGCCTTCAAATCAGCATATGACCATGTAAAGGCATGCTTATATTTTCTCAATAGTGCAATCAAGATTGCCCTTATATGTGTCTTGAGTTGCTTCCCAATGTAGACTTTCTTCAGAGCATTATGTGTACCCAAGTTTATTTCCTCCAAATCTTGTTTGTTTGTAGAAGAAGTCTTAGCAACAAATTGATCTCTGTTATCAAATGCTCTCTCCAAAGCTACTAGCCCTTTTGGAATCTTATTAGTCTTAAGTTGGATGATCTCTTTTCCAAATAAGGTTTCCTTTCCATCTGTGACTTCCACAAAATTCTGAAAGTCTATTTCTTGATTTTCATACTCATCAATGCAATGTAAAAATCTCAATAGGTCCTTGTCATCTTCAAAAAATTGCCAGCTACATATGTTGTTTGGGACTGTAGGTCTGACTTTGACCTCAACATGTGCACTATCTGCTAATGTAATGTCATCTGGCCTGATTACAACATTAGCTAGGAAGTCTACCAAAACATTCCTAGACCTTTCTATCCAATTTATAGAAAATGCATCAAACAATTCCACACTATCCCAAACTGCATGCTTATATTGTTTCAACCTCTTGTTTTTGGAAGCATACTTTCCTCTTACTTGAGAAACAATTAGTTCTGAATCAACAAACACCTTGAGTAGTTTGATCCAATGCTTAATTGCAACATTTAGACCCAATAGAAGAGCCTCATATTCTGTAATGTTATTTGTGCACCCAAATTTTAGAAGGAAAGAGAATTTGAATATCTTACTAGTAGGAGAAACAAAGACTACTCCAGTACCAGAGCCCTCCTTTGAACATGCACCATCAAAATACATAGACCAAAGCCCTTCTTGATTCTTCAATATTTCTAGCTCATCATCAATGGGTTCCTTCTTTATATTCTAGTTACAAGGCACCACCTGAATATTGTCACAATCAATATCAACAAAACAAACTTGATCAATTTGCTCAGAATCTTCAACTGTATCTGGTGCCCTTTCTTCTCTGTTCAATTTAACATCCCTGCCATTCATAGGAATCATAGCATATGATAGGTCCAATTGCATACTTCCTCCAATCAATGCTGCCACCTCCTTGACAATAACATCCCATATTGTGGCTTGATGTCAACCACAGTCACATTCATAGTATAGGTTTTTTCAGGATAAGAAGCAAGCATGAAATCTACATTCTTCATGATTCCAATAACTGGCACCTCCCTAGCATCCATAGCAAAGCACTTACCACATGCCTTATCTATTTTCAGCCTAGCTTGTTCCATGACAGTCAAAGGCATGATATTTGTGGATGCTCCTAAATCAAGCGTACAAATCCTTATTACTTTTCCATTGATAATAAGAGATACATAGAATGGATCTACCTATGATGGGAATTTTATCAAGGTTGTTCCTAAATACACTTCAGGAATCTCTTCTTCATCAACATCCTTTTATTGACCTTTGCCATGATTCTTGGTAGCTTGATCTGCGTGATCAAATATCCTGAAATTAAAGACAATGCTTTATTCTTGTATTCTTCAATTTTCAATATCTCAAGTAATGGGACTGAAACCTTCATTTGGGATAATGCCTGAGTAATGTCAAATGTGACATAATTTTGTGTAATAGTCGTAGTCTGACCCATATTCCTATTTCTTTCATGAGTATGTGCAAATTTAGTGCCTGTGGCATTTTGACTGTTACTTAGCCCACTAGAACCTTTACTTTTATCCTCATTCTGAGTTGCCTTACTTTCTGAACTTCTGGAATTATGATTTGTCTTTTCCTTTAGATCCTTCTTAGTGTTAGTATTTTGTTTCTTTTGTGATTCAAACCCCTTTGAATTATTTTGAGGTTGCTTCACAAATATGCTTTCTGGTTGACCGGAATCACCAGTTTGAGCCCTGCTCCTGAGATTATAGTTACTCTTGACTTAATCCACTGTAGTAGTTGTTAGGGCTCTAATCTCCTCATCTGAAGGTCTCCTTAAATTTACATTTAGAATATGTGAATCCTAGGCATAAACATGTTGGTCTTCATCATCTTCATCTGAAAAAATCTGTTGACAAACTTCCTCCTTATGATACCTTTTTTCAACCACATCTATATCTGCATTAACCTCATTAGAAGAAGAATAATCCTCACTAGTAAAAAGCATATTAACATTGCCATCTTCAACATACTGAGATTCATTACATTCATTGCAACCATCATTATGGAAAGACTGAGAAATCATACACTGTGATGATGAATGAAGCATTTGACACACCATACACCAAGGAGTATCCTCAACAACATTGACATTTTTCTTTAATGGAAAAGGGGTTTCCTTACCATACCAAGACTTTTGATTATTATTATTATTCAAGATAGGCTTACCATTATGCCAGTTTGTATTGTATAGCATATCATGCAACTGTGTTCTTTTTTCTTGTCTCTGATAATTTTGCTTTTCAGGACGTAGTCCTTTCTTTGTTCTTGCAAGTTTATATCTTAGGTCCTTAAAAGCATTTGTCAGCTTGTCCAATTTGTCCTCAGATGTGGAATCACTACTCTAAGTATTCTAAGCTCTATTGTTTGGATTTTGCAAGATTTTTACATCATTCCTCCTATTTCCTTTGCCATATGCTTTCATATTATTCTAAATATTGGTTGCAATCCTAAAAGCATCTCTCAGACTAGTTGGAGTTTTGTCTCTTAGTTCATATGTTGTTTTGGCATCAAAGGCATTTGTGTACAAAGCCATGCACATAGGTTCATTTGGTCTCATATGAGGTGGAAGTTTATTCAATACCCTGGTAAACCTTGCATTAAATCAGAAACAAGCTCATTTAACCCTTTAATTATACTAGTGAATTCATTTATAATGAAACTAGGGTCATTCTTATCTCCATACCGTTCTCTTAAAATGTGCATGAAATCATCCCATGATGAAATACTCTGATTGAGAAAATTCCTATACCATTCCCTAGCTTATTTTACCAGAGACTGCATAAACAACTTCATGAAAACATCCCCATGTTCAGCTTCAAAATTATCCATTAGTTTTAGAAAAGATTTCAAATAATCTTCACCAGATACTACATTATTACCTAAAAACTTGGGCAATTCATTCCTGATGTCATTATCAATAGGGCTAGGATACCCAGAGATACTAGTAAAATCTACCTGTCTATATCTTTCCACTTGCATAGGCCTCCTACCAAATGCATTCTAATTTTGGTTTGCATTAGCATTTCGATTCACATTACCATGGACTTGTGCATTTTGATTTCTTACATTGTTCTGGGGTGCTCTGTTATTATTGGCATTCTGCCCTTGATTATTTTGTAGATTCTGATTAGCATGTTGATTAGGCCCTTGATTATTACTCAATAAATTCTGATTATTTTGTTGGTTTGGAACATTATTGACCTGTTGATTACCAACTATGTTTCATTGTTTATAGTTGGAATTGCATTCTAGTAAGTAGTCCTTAGATCCTAAACCCTTTGTCTCATTTCATCCCTTATTTTTATAGCTTCCAAGTATTCAAGTTTAGTCCTGAGGTTCTTGACTTCCTCTAGCAACTCATCCTCCTTTGGAATTGATGAAGATGGTCTAATCTCATTGAGGTTATTTATTTTCCTCAGTGGTTCTATTTCTTCAAGCCTATCAAGTGGATCCTTAATAGGACGGTCTTGAAACATATCAAATCTTGACCTCAGTTTATCACTTTGCTGCTTCTCATAAATCTCCTAGATACTAGCTTCTGTAGCTAAAAAATGTTGTTGTTCAGGAGACCTAATATCACCATGGATATTATCATCATTTTGAGGATTTTCAGACCCTTCTTGGTTGGACTGATTATTCCCCTTTTTCCTATACATCATTTTTGGTTGTTCTTGAAACAAGGGGTTTTGCAGGAATCTTCTCCCTTGCATACAATATCACCGTCTGGGAGCTAAATTCTGAGTCACCACCCACAAATGGGATTTCAGGTAGAATTCTAGGTTCATTATAATCAACTTCCCAGCAAAGTGGCCAATTTGTTGGTGTTCCCAACTGATGGTCTGAGTTTCCCTAAAAAGTTGCCATCTTTTATGCTTAGGATCCTTAGGTGAGTGGCCAACAAACAAGAGACAATTACTTGTTCTCCTTTGCACTTCAAGCTTTGCTAGACCTAGGGGGTATTTCCTTACTTCAATATCTATATGGCAAATCCTTATTTCATCGAATATTGACACGTAAAGCATATATGTTCTCCTATATGTAGACCAAAACTATATAACCACTTCAAAGTTGGCTAGCTCTGGTAATTACTCTGTTTAATGGCTCGGAGAACATGAAACTAAACCCTACTCCTAAAACTAACAAGTTCATCTATTTTTATTTTTATGTATGTGATTCTCTGATTGTGGGTATTTTGTGAAAATAAGCCCAACTATGATTGGTGCCAATCCTAAGATTTGGAGTCAATTCCCTACAATTACAGATTACTTCTCATAAACATCACAAACATGCAAATTTAGAGGATTTACTATGTTCTTGTCTTACAGAAAACAATCCAAGAATGGGTATTTCTAACAATTCTTCTTACAAATATCCCTGTTGCAAAACAAAACTCCCCATATCTGACTTAAAGCATTTTATTCTATCCCTTGAATAAAAGAATCAAACTAGACATGTATTATAGCAATTGTATATTCATGAATTTAGAAACCCTTAGTATCCTTATTCAAAAGAAAAATACAAACAACACAGGAGACAATTATTTGAAACACATGCTCAAAGGCATTTTTCATATATTGCAATCTAAAACTGATAAAGTGCTTATAGAGAACATACATTCAACATGCAAGAAACCAAACTTACAACTCATAAATATGGACAACCTATTAGAATTGCTCTATATTTCATTATCAAAGTTTCCCAAAATTTCCAACCATCATCACAAAGTAGTACAACATGCTCTTCTATAGACACAAGAGCATGTGACCAAAAAATCGTTACCATATGTTGGTTATAGAATCTTACATTACAAGCCACCACCCATAGGCATTGGTGTAACGCCCCGCCTTGAACACCTTAGAGAAAATCACATTTAAGCTATATGAAACATGAATTTTTTTTTTTTAAATGTTTAAGATAACAAGTAATGTTAACATAACTAACTCCACCATTAAACTTACGACATGTTCTCCAAGGTTTCAAGGCTGCATTACTTAACAATTCAACTAACATAATCTAACATGCATTAGTAACTAATCTAAATCCAACACACAATTAAATAGCTTATTCATATCCATTACATGTCGTCAAATAATACAATCTACATGATTAAATACATAACTGAAATGCTTTCCTTACTCATAAGTACATCATTACATTGTCGTTTTCATACTACATCAGAATTACATACATTATAAATGATCTGTTACACAAATCTGGTACAAGATTACACATACATCTTCATCAACTGGTACAAGTACAATTGTCTGAAAACTGGGGTAAATCTTTTCTGCACATGAACTTGACGAAGAATAACCAATGGATAATAAAGCTCTTCCACCCGACCATGTGGAACCCTAAGGTCCAGCCCCCGAGCTAGGAGTTAACATGAGGTCCCAAACAATGACAGTTAGGTAGACATAGACTAGCATGAACAAAGGATGATCAAACACCAATACAACACATGGCAATAACATAAACATCACAACACAACTTCCAGAGGCAACACATAACGAATGGGGAGAGTACAACTAGGGAATGCTAGGCTGCAGTAGGGAGAAGTGTCATCACATGGCTTGTCATGGGTTGTCCTGGTAAGCCTTCCTAGGCCTCGGCCCCCTATCTTGGGTTGTCCTGGTAGCCTCTCCCGACTCTCGGCCCCCATACAACGCTCATGCAGAATCAACATACCTTTCATGAGGACAAGGTAGTTGATCTTGCCATTCCAGGCCTTCTCATCTCATCTCAAGCCTAAACAAGCACTTGAGCCATGAGTGAGGCATCCACTTATCTTGTTTAGTGTGCTTAACTACCAAACCCCCTAATTCATTATTTAGGTTATCACTGAGTTATCAAACTCCCACATGGGTTGTCCTGGACGCCTCTTTTGGGCTCCAGCCCCCATTGAGAGCCACTCCCCTACCTGCATCTAGAAGACCCTACTCAACAAACATAGCAAACATCATCATGACAACGATGATACATGAACCATGCAAGGCATTAACCATCTTGCATAACAATTATTCTGATATGAACATATATGTGTAATAATGCAAGGCATTCACCATCTTGCATATCAACTTAATTACAAGGACATACTCTTAATACATTTTCCATGGCTTCCAATGAAGTAACTCATAAGAAAAATACTTCTTCATGAATACTGATGTCTCCCCATTGTCTAATCCAACACAACATCCCAAACAAATAAATAAATCACAACATTCATGAAGAGCCTTTCTACTCATCACGATGCATTCAGAATATTTACATTCTTCCACTACACCATAACTAGATTCTTTGAAACAAAAGGCAACATAGCTTCATTAACTCAAGACACTTATCAACAAGTTACATGACGTCAGACAACCTTTGCCTCTAGAATAAACCCTTAACAACTTAGACTGTTTCATAAACATTCCACTCGCATTATACAATTCCAAATCACAATATACTAAGCAACTCAAAAATCGCAAAATAGAATAGGTCCATTATTTAACTCCAATATGTAAATGTACTTTAATTTAAGTCTTTTTTCTATATCTAATTCCAATTTATTTAGCCTACTTAATTTTACATAATCACATATAATTAAAACATAACTAAGTAAATAAACTCATTTACCCATTATTTTATTAACTTTCAACTATGGATAACTCACTAGGTTTAACTAAGGGAATTCCAATAAATCATTCTAAAAAAGAATCATACAACTTACTATAATATGGGATTCATAATTAACCTTAAATGTTCTCTCACACAAGGTATAAATATTCAATCTAATTAACCTGCCGTATAATCTAACCAACCCGACTATAGAATTGCAATAATAATATTTTTATTAATTAGTTTGAACATTTAACTATAATTTTTATAGATATATATGCATAAGTATATATATATATATTTTGAACCGAAACAATAATATTAATTATAATAATAATAATGAAATACTAACAATTATAATGACAAAACAATAATAAAGAATACTATGAGTCATTGGATAGCAAATATCTTCCATCTGAGCATAAGTAAATATCTGTATCGTTAATTAACTTGCAATCTGGACTTTGTATAATATGCAATAATTTTCAGTAGTAGTGTTGGAGGGTATATGTAACTAACAAATCATCTTATATAAGGTGTCTCAAATAGAAGTGAAATATCTCACCGAAGACAAAGACAATAGGTTTGTTGAATAAACTATCTATGTTTTCCAAACTCTGGCTGGGTAATATTTCCTGCTGCTGTGCATATTTAATGGGCTGAGGAAGGACAATAATTGCAGAAGAATACACTGTGCTACATGCGAAAGACTTGTTTGTTCTGCAAAGTTTAATGGCAATCTTTCTCATACGTTAACTCATTCTCTTTTACACGGCAAGATTACTGGAATTTAAAGTCTCTCCAACACAGAAAACTTAACTACAAAGATTTGTTGACTCTCTGTTTGCTGTATAGAGATTAATGGCAGTCACCTTCATAATTTGACTCATACTCCTCCTTATTCCTAAATATCATGCACTTTTGTTGTGAATGAGGTGTAAAATTGCACTACAATTGGGAAACTAATTCAAATTACATATGAAAGAGAAAAGATAAAAATACAAATTATCTTGGGGATGACAAAAAACTGTTGGAGATAATTTATCCAATGATGAAGAAAACATATCACATGATTGGATCCTCATTCATCCTAGACATAGTTACCCATATTTCTCCACCCAGGCTGCACATGACTTCTCTGATGGCCTGTTAGCACTTATTTTGACCTGGGGCTGATTTGTCATGATCAGGAGGTTTCTTCATCTGAAGCCTTCATCTTCTTGCCCAATTTTTCTAAGTATTGGACCTCCTCAGTATTTTTCAGCTGCAGCATCATATTTTTCTGAGGAGGAGGTCGTCATCATCATCTTGTCTTCGATGATGATCTTCATCATCATGTTCTTCGTCGACTGGTTTTTCATCGTCATCATCATATTCAGTTATCGGGTGATGTTTGCTTATTATCCTGATGATACTGGTGAGCTACAGTGCGCCCTCAGTTGCTTGCGGGGGTGATTTTTCAAGTATCCGGTGACCTTCCGAATATCACCTTGCTCAAACATGATGACGATGTTGCCCCGGTATCTTGAAGGGGTTATTCTCTAAGTTGTCGACCTAACTTGTTTTTTCCTAAGGGTCGTCATCATCATGATATTTCCAGTTATCATCCTGCTGCTTGTGGAGGTCATCATATTTTCTGCCTTCATGATATTTCGCCGGGGTGATATTTTTATCATCGGGTGATCTTGGTTATGATCATCCTGATGATGTTGTCGAAGAGTTCTAAGTGCGACCCGATATTCACTTGGGTCATCATATTTTGGAACGTCAGGATGATCTTAGTCAATATCATCCTGATGTTGTTGTATCACCTTGTTCTTTGTTTCTCATCCTGATGATGCTGACGTCATCCGTATATCAGGGTGATATTTGTTTCTCTGCCTATCTGCATCATGATATTTCCGAAGGAGGGGGTGATGTTTTCATATCACCCGGATATATGTTTGCTCGAGCATCATGATGATTCTAATATTAAGGAGATATCCGCCTGCCGGCTTCGCGCATTATCTACTGGGGGTGATCTTTTCAAGCAGCATCATCATATTCAGTTATCGCCCCTATCTTATAGAGGAGCTACAGTGCAACCTGATGTTTGAACATCAGGAGGATATTTCCAAATATCCGGTTGTCTTCCGAATATCATGATGATGTTAATATGATGATGACGTCATCAAGGTCCGCGGGGGTCATATTTCTAACAACTGATCATCTTGAAGAGACCTCCTGATATTTGCAAATATGATGATGACGTCATCCGGATATGAGGAGGTGCACAGTAGGCAGATATGATGATGACGTCAGCAGGATATGATGATGACGTCATCAGGATGTTCATCGGCCAGACTTTTGTTATAAACTCAGCAGGAGGATGTTCCTCCGAAGGATCAGGTTGTGCCGATTATCATGAAGGTTGTATTTCAAATATCATGATGACGTCAGGGTGATATTTCGAACAACAGGATATCATGCTGCTGGAGGATGATGATGATGAGGTCTATACTAGTGTCGTCAGGAGCAAAAGCACCGACATGATATATGCTCATGACCTAGTATATAAAGTGTAATTGAGGTCATCGCGGGGTGCATGTGGGATATTGATATCCTGCATTTTCAAACATCATGATGATGAATCTTGGCGGGAAATGCTTGCGATAGTCTGTATGATGATCTTCCCAAGGCCGCGGGTTGGTGCGCCATTAATGGCGATTGTTGCAGAGGTATGGGCGATGGCGTGGGTCGATCTTGTACCCGACTGGAGGTGTCAATCAGCGGACAGGGGCGCAGGGCTCGAGAAATCTTCCTGTCTCCTCCCCTACCTGCTGCACTCAAGTTTGGGCGCCAATCTGGTTGTGTTTGAGCGCCATTTTCCATGATACTGTGTATCTGGCGGGATTTTTGGTCAACATTGTAATTAATTGCTGAGCACCTACCTGGCTGTTATAAGCAGGTGGTCTTGCTCATTTGAGAGGTTGTTGAAAGTTGATGATTTTGGCTCTGTAATGCATAACAAGCTGATCTGGTTGCTCTGTACAGATTACCTGTGAGTTTATGTATCTCTTGTTGTTTGTTTTTGGCATGAACCCACTGATTTCATGATTAAACTTATATGAGAAATGCTGTTTGGCATGTGTTGTGTTAATTCTGTCTCCAGTATTGCATGTACTCTTCTTCTGAATCTGGATGTTTGGTAATGTTTAGATTCTAGAGCATAGAATTCCTATGTTGACTGTCTGATCTTCTGACTTCTACTCAAGGGGTAGATTAAACTGTTTTCAGGTTGAACATTGGGAAGGATATACTGCAGTAGGGATACCATAAGTAGAGGTAACCTAACACTTTGTATTGGGAGATGCCTGTAAGGCAGGTATCACACATATCCCCTTGAAATCCAGTTTTAGTTGTTCATGCTGATCATTCACAGGTGTATGTCTACTGACTCCAGGCCCTGGATAGGCACCAATCATGCTTTGTTTTGTGTTATAACCATATCCAGCTTTGCATCCACACTTAAACTCCAAAGCAAAATCTAAAACCAACATTAGGACATTAGAGTTAGTTTAGGATTCTCAGTCCTCTGTCTACAACTGCTAATAGGCCCAAAGCTAGCCCCTTTGCTCTTATCATTCAGTTTTGGTCTACTTACAGGAGGACTATCTGCTTTCTGTCAGCATCCCATCCTTGTATGCATATCCTCATGGATGTTGAGTAGGGAATACCCCCCTAGGTCTTGCAGAGCCTGAAGAAGAAGAGGAGATAAAATATAGAGTCTATCTCCTATACTGTTGACCCCCTGGCCCAGAGATCCTGTTGATCACTGATGGCTACCTTGTAGGGATATCTGGGAATAAGCATCCAGTCTGGGAAAAAGTCAACAGAAATTGGCGACTCCGCTGGGGATTGAGAAGTAACAGTACTATCTAATCATCTCCAGTAATATATATGTGACCCATCTGAGTCAGCAACAGTAATCCACTCCGCTGGGGAACCTTGTGAAAGAACCCTGGTTTTCAGAAGAAAACAGTTCCTAGAAATAGGTGGCGACTCCGAAGTAATCTCCCAACCGGTCAAAGTAAATTTATATGCAGGGGAGAAGATCCCAACAAAATCCTCTATTTGAAGAGTTACCATTAACAAAAAGAATGATGTATAGAAGAAAGGGAACTGTCTCAGCTAGTCATGAGAGCTCCCCCAGAAAAAGTGATGAGGTACAAGATAACCCTAGGCCATCAGGACAGCATGCTCCTTATTTTTCAAGTGCAGAAGCTGATATTCAAGGTGCATATGAGAGGCAACAGGGTGGTAGTATAAGAATGAGGTCAGAGGTGTTCCAAGAACGCCCTTTTCTAGACCCAAGTGAAAGGTTTGAAGAGGCAGAGTCTCTGAGGGATGATGAAGATGATGACCCAAATAGTATGAGACCATCTACCTCCAGACCTAAGGATGAACAGCTAGCTGAAGAAATCAAAAGCCTAAGAGCAGAACTAGAATACCTACAAGCCATGAAAATCAGAGATGATATACAGCAGAAAGTGCAAGCCTTGAGAACTGCCCAAAATAATTCAGTTCCTACCCTAGAGAATGCAAATATGCAAAGACATCAGCAAAGATATGAAATGCAACATCAGCATCATGATGATAGACAATATGTGAATGATGCTAGGATACCACTGAATAATGCAGGAAACCAAAATGCAAACAGAAATGTTAATGTTAATCAGCCAAACAGACAGCCCATGCAGCTAGATAGATTCAGGCAGCTGGTGTTTGATGGTATTCCTGGGTATCCTAACCCCATTGACAAGCATCTGAGGCTGCAAGTGCCTAAGTTTTCAGGAAACAATACAGTGTCAGGAGAAGATCATCTAAAGGCCTTCCAAAATGTCATGGACAATTTTGAGGTTGAGCATGAGGATGTTTTCATGAAGTCATTCATGCAATCCTTAATAGATGAGGCAAGAGAATGGTACAGGAATCTGCCTGACCGGAGCATATCATCATGGGATGATTTTAAGAGGATGTTCAAGGAGCAATATGGTGATAAAACTGACCCTAGCTTCTTTGTAAATGAGTTCACCAGTATCACCAAAGGGTCAAATGAGCAGGTTGCAGACTTTAATGCAAGATTTACTAAAGTGTTGAACAAATTGCCACATCATATGAGGCCAAATGAACCAATGTGCATAATTTTGTACATCAATGCCTTTGATGCAAAGACTGCATATGGACTAAGAGATAAAGGTCCTGCCACTCTCAGGGATGCTTTCAGAATTGCAGTGAATATTGAAAACAATAGGAAAGCATCATGCAAGACAAATAGAAGGGATGATGTAAAAATTCTGCAGAATCCAAATAAGCCTCAGAACACTCAAGGTAGTACATCTGCTCCTGAAGATAAGATAGACAAGCTGGCAAATGTTGTTAAGGACCTGAGCTATAGATTAGCTAGAAGTGAAAAAGGGATGGGTCCTGATAGACAAGTCTATCAAAGGCAGGAAAAGAGGCCATCATTACATGATATGCCTTATAACACCAATTGGCATGATGGTAAGCCTGTATATCCACGTAACAACACAAATCAGAGGGCTCAACATGCCAAGGAAACTCCTGATCCCCTGAAGAAAACTATAAATATTGCTGATGATGCTCCGTGGTGTATAATTTGTCAGATGCCACATTCACAGTCACAGTGCATGATTGCCCAATCTTTGTATGATAATGCTACATCCTGTAATGAATGCAATGAGCCACATCATGTGCAGGATGATGATGTTAACATGATGTCCATAGGCAATGGATATACTCTTTATGATGCTGATGACAATACAGATCATCAGGTTCAGGCCTGCCAACAGTCCCCATATGATGAAGATGATGAAGATCACTATGTGTATGCTCAGAACTCACACAACTTTCTGAGTAACCTACAAAGACCTTCTGATGAGGAAATCAGAGCCTTCACAGCTGCAGCAGTTGCTCAGGTCAAGAGCAACTACAATCTCAGAGGTAAAAATCAGGTTGGCAGCCCACATCACCCAGAGGATATTTCTGCAGGTCAGCTGATGCATGGTCATAAAGGAACTGAACCACAAAAAAGGCAGTGGGTAAATAACAAACAGAACTTTAGATATAGAGCAGGTCCTGAATATCAAGGACCAGAAAACAAAACCCCTCAGGCTGAAGATCAAAGTAGAGGTTCCCAAGACAAGAATGATGATCAGGGAACTATGAAAATGAAAGCTAAATCAGCTCAGGATAAAAGCAAGATTGTGGAGCAAGCTACAACTGCTGTACAAAACTGTGCTCCATTTGATATAGCCCAGATCCTCTCTCAGGTAAAGGTCTCTGTTCCACTTATGGAACTCATGAAAGTGGAAGAGATCAAGAATAGGACAATATCCCTAATCTCAGGGGTACCTTTTCAAGCTAAGCAAGATGATCAGACCCAGGGTGAGAAACAGGTCATGTGCAATGAAGAAGATGAGACTCCTGAAGTCTATTTAGGAATGACCATGACAAAGTGCCCTTCACAGGTAGAACCATTTTATGTTTCCCTGGTTATAAATGGTAAAATAATTAGAAATTGTATGCTTGACTCTGGAGCATCCACAAATGTCATGCCTTTGGCTATCATGCAACAAACTGGACTAAAGATTGACAAGGCATGTGGAAAGTGTTATGCTATGGATGCCAGAGAGGTACCAGTCATTGGAATCATGAAGGATGTGGATTTCAAACTGGCAGCATTTCCTGAAAAGAAATATAAGATGAATATAACAGTGGTTGACATCAAGCCACAATATGGTATGCTGTTGTCAAGAAGATGGGCAGCACTAATAGGTGGAAGTATGCAGCTGGACCTATCATATGCCATGATTCCAATGAATGGCAGGGATGTCAAGCTAATTAGAGAGCAAAGATCATCAGAGACAGTGGAAGACCAAGAAGCAAATGAACAGATATGCTTTGTGGACACTGACTGTGATAACTTCAAGGTTGTCTCAGATGATGCAGAAGACAAAAAGAAAAATGTCTGCATTGATGAGCTGGATCAGCAGGGGTTATGGACCATGTTTTTTGATGGAGCTTGTGCAAAAGAAGGCTCTGGAGCTGGAGTTGTCTTCCTGTCTCCAACTGGTAAGCTCCTCAAATCCTCTTTCTTGCTGAGGTTTGATTGCACAAACAATACTGCAGAATATGAGGCTTTACTCTTAGGCCTGAATATTGCTCTCAAACATGGGATTAAGATGTTAAGAGTATTTGGGGACTCTGAGCTGATTGTATCCCAAATCAGAAATAAGTATGCTGCAAAGAATAAAAGACTGAAGCAATACAAGCATGCTGTTTGGGATACTATTGAATTATTTGATGCATTTTCAATTGGCTGGGTAGAAAGGTCAAAAAATGTTATGGCTGATTTCTTAGCCAATATTGCAATAAGGCCAGATGACATCACTCTGTCAGGTGTCACAGATGTAGAAGTTAAAATTAGGCCTGCCATACCAGAAAACATATGCAGTTGGCAAGTGTTTGATGATGATAGGGATTTGCTGAAATTTTTGCACTGCATAGATGAATATGAGAACCAACAGATTGATTTCCAAGCTTTTGTAGAGACTGTAAATGGAAAAGAGACCCTTGTGGGAAAAGAGATCATTCAGTTGAGGACTAACAAGATCCCTAGAGGGTTAGTGGCTTTGGAAAGAGCCTTTGACAGTAGAGACAAAATGGTCACAAGGACATCCCCCACAAATAAGGAGGATTTAGAAGAAATAAATTTGGGGACATCTCAGGCCCCTCAGAAAGTATATATTGGTAAACAGCTCAAACCGCACATAAGAAGTATGCTGATTGCATTGCTAAAAAAGTATAAACATGTTTTTGCTTGGTCATATGAGGACCTAAAAGCTTATAGGGAGGACTTGTTCCAGCATGAGATCCCACTGAAGCCTGAAGCTAAGCCATTTAGACAGAGGCAAAGACCTATAAATCCTACCTTAGCTCCTAAGATGCAAGAGGAACTCAGAAGGCTCAGGGAAGCTGGAATAATTGTGCCTATCAGACATTCAACTTGGGTGTCTAACCTTGTCCCAGTCAGGAAAAAGAATGGTGATATTAGGCTTTGTGTTGATTTCAGGAACTTGAATGTATCCTCTTTGAAGGATAACTATCCACTGCCTAATATGGAGGCTATGTTGCAGAGAGTGACTGGTTGTGAACTCCTATCCATGATGGATGGATTTTCAGGATATAATCAGGTAAAAGTGAAAGAATCAGAACAGTATAAGACTGCCTTTACCACTCCATGGGGAACGTATGTGTATGTTAGAATGCCATTTGGACTAACAAACGCAGGTGCTACATTTCAAAGAGCAATGGATGTTGCTTTTGCAGGGTTGATTGATTCAATCCTGGCAGTATATCAGGATGACCTGACTGCCTACTCAAAGAAAGAGGAGCAGCATTGTATGCATCTGGAGCAGATCTTCATAAGAGCACTAGAATATGGTATTTCTTTAAACCCAAAGAAGTGTGCCTTTGGAGTAGTTGGAGGAAAACTTCTGGGACACATTGTTTCCAAGGATGGAGTCAGGATAGATCCAGAGAGAGTGGTAGCTATTGACAGGATTCAAATGCCAAAAACTGTGAAAGGAGTTCAGTCCTTCTTTGGACAGATAAACTTTGTTAGAAGATTTGTTCCCAACTTTGCAGAGATCACAAGGAACATTTCCAAGATGATGAAGAAGGATGCAACTGTCAACTGGGAAAGGGAAGCAGCAGGATCATTTCAGAATATCAAAGAGGCAATAAAGATGGCCCCTGTTCTTAAATCTCCTGATTTTTCTAGGCCATTCCAAGTGTTTTCTTTTGCTTCCTTTCATACTGTAGCTGCATGTTTGTTACAGAAAAATGAAGATGGTTTTGAACAGCCCATTACTTTCTTCAGTATGTCCCTGCAGGCCTCTGAGTTGAAATATGACATTATGGAAAAGCAGGCATATGCACTTGTTAGAGCCATCAAAAGTTTCAGACCATACCTGGTAGGGTCATATATAGTTGCATATGTACCTCATGCAGCAGTTAAAGACATATTCACTCAGCAGGAGGTGACTGGAAGAAGGTGCAGATGGATAAACAAACTGCAGGAATTCAACATAGACATACAAGTTACTAAGTTGATAAGAGGACAAGGATTAGCCAAGATGATGGCACAATCAAACTTGGAAGCATGCCAAGTTAATGCAGTCCAAGATGAGGATGTAAGTGTATCAGGATCTGAATGGTACAAGGATATTGTCTATTATTTGAAAAATCTGAATTGTCCTTCCCATTTCAGTGACAATCAAAAGAGGACTCTGAAGCTACATGCAATCAGGTATGTTGTTG
This sequence comes from Cunninghamia lanceolata, assembly GCA_027924645.1. Lineage (NCBI taxonomy): Eukaryota > Viridiplantae > Streptophyta > Pinopsida > Cupressales > Cupressaceae > Cunninghamia > Cunninghamia lanceolata. Next base: position 209,953 of record BSBN01000429.1, on the reverse strand, counting down.
TTCAAGCTGAGATGTACTGGAAAAATCCTGATGGTGTACTGCTGAGATGTGTGGATGAGAACATGGCTAACAATATTTTGATTGACATGCATAAAGGATTGTGTGGTGGCCATTATACTGCCCAAACAACAGCTCATAAAATTCTCAGGGCAGGATATTGGTGGCCCACTCTCTTTTCAGATGCACAGAAGTTAGTAAGGAAATGTGACCCTTGCCAGAGATTCTCAGGAAAGCTGAAATATAATGGTGCTTTGCCCCTCAGAACTGTACCTGTGGATGCTCCATTCCAGCAGTGGGGAATTGACTTTATAGGGGAAATTGCTGACAAATCAAGTGGGGGACACAGTTGGATTTTGGTGGCAAATGACTACTTTACCAAATGGATTGAGGCCATTCCAACTAAAAGAGCTACAAGTAAGGTGGTGACAGACTTCATACTAGAGAACATCATCATCAGGTTTGGAGTACCATTTAAGATTATCACTGATAATGCTATGTGCTTCAGATCAGGTGAGTTTGTTGATTTTTGCAACAGGTATGGGATAAGCCTGTCATATACATCACCATATCACCCACAAGGAAATGGTCAAGCAGAATCAAGCAATAAGAGCATCATGAAAATTGTCAAGAGGATACTGGACAAGAACAAGAGAGCTTGGGACTCAAAGTTGAACTTAGCAGTATGGGCTGACAGAGTGACTGTGAAAAGGGCTATTGGGAAGTCACCTTTTGAGCTGGTATATGGTGCATCAGCTAGACTGCCCATAAACAATCTCCTACCAGTTTATAGATTCATTCAGGAAAATGATGAGGACATTGAAGATCCCATGACAGAAAGAGTGAATCAGCTGGTTGCATTGGATGAAGACAGAAGGAGAGCCCACCAGATCAATCTCAAAAGACAACAGGATATGAAATATCAGTTTGACAGGAGAACTACAAAAAGGAAGTTTCAAGTCAATGATCTGGTGCTTATCTGGAATGCTAAAGATCAGGAAAAGGGTAAACATGGTAAATTTCAACCCTTATGGATGGGCCCATATCAGGTTTGCAATACTCATGGGGAGGATTCTTATTTCCTCCAGGCCCTAGATGGTGAAATTCTGGAATTGCCTGTGCATGGCCAATTCCTTAAGTTCTATTTTGCATGAATATCTGGTTGCTGTGCACATTTGTAAAATATGTATGTAGTGTAAATGCCTTGTACAGCTCGCGTTTTTTGCTTTTTGTCAGGTCTGCCCGGAGATCTGGTTCTCGCTGCAGGTTTTCACCTGCACGTCCCCATTCGGAGCCACTGTTAGCACTTATTTTGACCTGGGGCTGATTTGTCATGATCAGGAGGTTTCTTCATCTGAAGCCTTCATCTTCTTGCCCAATTTTTCTAAGTATTGGACCTCCTCAGTATTTTTCAGCTGCAGCATCATATTTTTCTGAGGAGGAGGTCGTCATCATCATCTTGTCTTCGATGATGATCTTCATCATCATGTTCTTCGTCGACTGGTTTTTCATCGTCATCATCATATTCAGTTATCGGGTGATGTTTGCTTATTATCCTGATGATACTGGTGAGCTACAGTGCGCCCTCAGTTGCTTGCGGGGGTGATTTTTCAAGTATCCGGTGACCTTCCGAATATCACCTTGCTCAAACATGATGACGATGTTGCCCCGGTATCTTGAAGGGGTTATTCTCTAAGTTGTCGACCTAACTTGTTTTTTCCTAAGGGTCGTCATCATCATGATATTTCTAGTTATCATCCTGCTGCTTGCGGAGGTCATCATATTTTCTGCCTTCATGATATTTCGCCGGGGTGATATTTTTATCATCGGGTGATCTTGGTTATGATCATCCTGATGATGTTGTCGAAGAGTTCTAAGTGCGACCCGATATTCACTTGGGTCATCATATTTTGGAACGTCAGGATGATCTTAGTCAATATCATCCTGATGTTGTTGTATCACCTTGTTCTTTGTTTCTCATCCTGATGATGCTGACGTCATCCGTATATCAGGGTGATATTTGTTTCTCTGCCTATCTGTATCATGATATTTCTGAAGGAGGGGGTGATATTTTCATATCACCCGGATATATGTTTGCTCGAGCATCATGATGATGCTAATATTAAGGAGATATCCGCCTGCCGGCTTCGCGCATTATCTACTGGGGGTGATCTTTTCAAGCAGCATCATCATATTCAGTTATCGCCCCTATCTTATAGAGGAGCTACAGTGCAACCTGATGTTTGAACATCAGGAGGATATTTCCAAATATCCGGTTGTCTTCCGAATATCATGATGATGTTAATATGATGATGACGTCATCAAGGTCTACGGGGGTCATATTTCTAACAACTGATCATCTTGAAGAGACCTCTTGATATTTGCAAATATGATGATGACATCATCCGGATATGAGGAGGTGCACAGTAGGCAGATATGATGATGACGTCAGCAGGATATGATGATGACGTCATCAGGATGTTCATCGGCCAGACTTTTGTTATAAACTCAGCAGGAGGATGTTCCTCCGAAGGATTAGGTTGTGCCGATTATCATGAAGGTTGTATTTCAAATATCATGATGACGTCAGGGTGATATTTCGAACAACAGGATATCATGCTGCTGGAGGATGATGATGATGAGGTCTATACTAGTGTCGTCAGGAGCAAAAGCACCGACATGATATATGCTCATGACCTAGTATATAAAGTGTAATTGAGGTCATCGCGGGGTGCATGTGGGATATTGATATCCTGCATTTTCAAACATCATGATGATGAATCTCGGCGGGAAATGCTTGCGATAGTCTGTATGATGATCTTCCCAAGGCCGCGGGTTGGTGCGCCATTAATGGCGATTGTTGCAGAGGTATGGGCGATGGCATGGGTCGATCTTGTACCCGACTGGAGGTGTCAATCAGCGGACAGGGGCGCAGGGCTCGAGAAATCTTCCTGTCTCCTCCCCTACCTACTGCACTCAAGTTTGGGCGCCAATCTGGTTGTGTTTGAGCGCCATTTTCCATGATACTGTGTATCTGGCGGGATTTTTGGTCAACATTGTAATTAATTGCTGAGCACCTACCTGGCTGTTATAAGCAGGTGGTCTTGCTCATTTGAGAGGTTGTTGAAAGTTGATGATTTTGGCTCTGTAATGCATAACAAGCTGATCTGGTTGCTCTGTACAGATTACCTGTGAGTTTATGTATCTCTTGTTGTTTGTTTTTGGCATGAACCCACTGATTTCATGATTAAACTTATATGAGAAATGCTGTTTGGCATGTGTTGTGTTAATTCTGTCTCTAGTATTGCATGTACTCTTCTTCTGAATCTGGATGTTTGGTAATGTTTAGATTCTAGAGCATAGAATTCCTATGTTGACTGTCTGATCTTCTGACTTCTACTCAAGGGGTAGATTAAACTGTTTTCAGGTTGAACATTGGGAAGGATATACTGCAGTAGGGATACCATAAGTAGAGGTAACCTAACACTTTGTATTGGGAGATGCCTGTAAGGCAGGTATCACACATATCCCCTTGAAATCCAATTTTAGTTGTTCATGCTGATCATTCACAGGTGTATGTCTACTGACTCCAGGCCCTGGATAGGCACCAATCATGCTTTGTTTTGTGTTATAACCATATCCAGCTTTGCATCCACACTTAAACTCCAAAGCAAAATCTAAAACCAACATTAGGACATTAGAGTTAGTTTAGGATTCTTAGTCCTCTGTCTACAACTGCTAATAGGCCCAAAGCTAGCCCCTTTGCTCTTATCATTCAGTTTTGGTCTACTTACAGGAGGACTATCTGCTTTCTGTCAGCATCCCAGCCTTGTATGCATATCCTCATGGATGTTGAGTAGGGAATACCCCCCTAGGTCTTGCAGAGCCTGAAGAAGAAGAGGAGATAAAATATAGAGTCTATCTCCTATACTGTTGACCCCCTGGCCCAGAGATCCTGTTGATCACTGATGGCTACCTTGTAGGGATATCTGGGAATAAGCATCCAGTCTGGGAAAAAGTCAACATGGCCATTGGAAAAGAATCATTTTTTCTTTCTTTTCATTATGTGCTATATACCTTGCATCCAATAAAATCTTTGATTCCTTACAAAATATATCTCAAAATTCAATTCTAGCACATGCAACTTATCAAGTGTAAGATTTAAAATCTTCATGCTTGGGTCACCATCTATACAACTTGAAGATATAAGCTGGATGGAGCTATACCTTCAAAATTAACCTTCCATTTGTCCAGACTTTTGATTTGTCCATCATCCTTCAATATGTTAGGTCTCAAAAATGCAGGTTGCTAATCCTAAGAGGATGCCAGGCTCTATGCTTAGATTTGCAACATTTTTGAACTAACGCGACGGAATCAACCTTTAGGGTTTGATGACTCCCTGCACTTTAGGTCCTGCTAAACCTAGGTGGGTGAACCTTGAAAATTAAAGCAGATTGAGTGTAAGTATTTTGACTAAGTAAATGGATCTACCTACAGTGGCAAATGGTGTAGAATAGATGAGAGCTTGCTAATTAATCCTATATCTAATATCTGATGGATGATTGGTATAAATTGTATAAGCAATATCAAGGTAAATTTTATGACTGTGCTTAACTTAATAAAGGGGTTTTAAATGATGAATTGAAATAAGACCAGTGCCTTGTTGGGTAAACAGAGTCAAATGGAAGACTAAGACCAGTGGCTTATAGTGGGCAGTAACTCTAACTGTTTGGCACAATATTTTAGTTTATAACTTGTATAAACATGCATGGAAATGACTAGCAGACTCTTCTTAATAATCCAATAGATAAGATCAGATTTCTTGTTATTCACCAGAAGGAAATTTAACCCTTTCTTGAAGGAACCAGTTGAATGAAATATACAAGAATAACAGATAGTATCAACTTGGAGACATAATGACAATCCTAATTATATGGTTCTTCTTAGTAATCCAAACTAACACTTCCAGGTTACTATGACTGATTAGAAGGATTTTAATTCCTCTAATGGAAACTAATTAATCCAATCACACAAATACAACAAATGTGTATTGACAAATTAACTATATACTTGATATGTTAGTTTGAATAACAAGGAAATACTGAACTGGAGACAACCATATAATTGAGTAATTTTAATAAACAATTGATGCCAAAATAAAACCATAGAATCAGAGAACTTCAATTTACTTCTTCAATAATATGATTGCAACATGGTCTTTTAAAACATTATGAACTTCATGTATTATATCCTACTGCTGATGATAATTCAGCATCATATGTTCAACTTATATAGAAATACTTTTTAAGAGACATAACTCTTCAAAATGTCTTTTGGGGATTAACATGATTAACATAACAATAATAAAGACAACGATGCTTAAGATGTATTCAACCACAGATATATCTGAGCAATGTGATCCAAGTACTCCTAGCTGCGATGTGTATCAGTAAATTCAATAGCATTTCTTGTGATGACATCCATCATTACCATCTTCTCCAGATGCTTGCAGGCTTCCCCAGATGCAGAGTCTTTGTCCTTGAGAGCTCCTAAGGCTTCATGCAATATCACTTGACAGTCTTTACTCCATTCATCTTTTCTCTTCAATTCTTTATCGTTTCTGAACAACAAGGGCACTCCTACTTTTGAGGCTTCAACACATTCTTTGGCATCGTTCTTAAGTTGGTCATAATATTTCTGATGCTGCTCAATCAGATCTTTTGCACTGGAGGTACCTGTAGTGTCAGAAATATCCTTACTCTATGTCTCATTGAGTTTCTCCTGTAGCCTGTTGTGAAGCCTCTCATGCTCTTGGGTCACTTTATAGTTTTCAGAATAAACATCCCAAAACCTGTTAAGCTAATGCATCATGTTAACATGTCTATTCTGGAGTATTGTTGCAAGTGTGTCAATCTGGACCTGAGCAATCTAATCAATAGATGGTGATTGGGTGCTTTGTGAGATTTCTCCCTGAGTTAACCTTTTCACCAACCCTCCAAAGGTATTTTTAACAGTATCTTTTAAGAAATCATTCTCTTTTGTTAATCTCTCACAGCTTAGTTTATATGCATCCCATTCTTTAATCAGCATCTGAGCCTGCGCTTTGTTCAATTTTGCAATATTTATACCAATTTCTGCATTGATCAAGGGGTCAGTCTCCCCTGCCTTCAAATTCATGACATGTCCAAAGCCTTTTCAGTGTCTATGATGGTTGTCTTCTTATGAGGTGGGTACAAGGCCCATATCATTAGTGAATTTTCATCATTGTTATATTTGGTACCCATATACACTTCTGTGACATCCTCATGAGTGAGCTTATATTTGTCATCTGTATTATGTAAAAAACTATCAAACACTAAAGCAGAATTCAAATCAAGACCAAGAAATATCATCACCCCTGCTTCTCTGAGCAGCTGTCTACCCTTACTAGGAGTCATATCTTGCAATTCACTATCCACTGTTGTTTTCAACATATCAAGTAATTGTCTTTCATTGTTGGTCGAGATATCATCAACCGACTCCCTGATTTCTTTCCCCTTGCATTTATATAAAAATGATTTAAATTCATTAGAATGAATAAATTTATCATCTGAAATAAAAGAATCATATGCTACTTGTCTTGGATCCTCATCAGCAGACCCCTCCTCATCATGTTCTATACCAGGAGACTGATAGCATTGCATTTTTTGTTTAGATATCATAGTTTCTTGTTGATGTGGTTCTTCTTCTTGTGTAGGGCCTTCATCACCAGAGGACAACAACTCTATCTCTGCAAGCTATCTCCTCTTCTCATCTAAGTCCCTATTATATTTCTCAACCACTAATTAAACTTCACTCTCTTCCAAATTCCTGATGATATCATCATGTGGATATGGGACATGTGTATATCCATTGAGGTTTTGTTTTTTCCTAGCAAGATCAATGAAACCCTCAGGATCAAATCCTTTTCTTGCTTCTGCACATCTCATATTGTAATGCATCAGTTTATCCATAATGAGACCATAACCCTCTTTTGACACAATAGTAAAATCTGCAAAGCATAGGGTATTAGGCATGAAAGATTGTTTGTTATAGGAGCTCAAGTGTATAACATTAGAGTAGTTCATTTGCCTAACTATCTCTAAATAGGCAATTCTGTCAGGAACTGTCTTGGGTAATATAAAAGGAGTGTCCTCAAAACCATAAACTCTGACCATGGTAGCATCCTCAAAACAATACTAGTCTCCCCAGTTGTGGGTAACAGTAGGAGGACCACCAAAATCTTTAGGTCTGAGAAACCTCTTTATTTCATTTGAGAGTGAATATTCACATGGATGACTGAAATATCTATACAACACTTTCACATAGTATTCTTCAAAATGAATATAACTTGAATGGGCATACTTGCTATCCCATATTCTCGTCCACATTTGCACGGGTGACTTTTGTCCCCTCTGATCCACTGGAACAACTTTGAATTCACTTGGCCATAATCCTATTTTCTAGCCATAATAAAGCACCATGTGCATGAGGAGTGAGTAGTGTTCAAAGGAAACTGATGGGGCATTGTTCTTGATTGTAGTCAAACCAAAATCAATTCTACCAAAAACATAGGTAGCATAGTCAAACTGCCTGGCATTGTGGCACTGGATGTCTATGGCTATCACCATCAGAGGAATTGTCATGAAATTAGGGACATCTGATCCTAGGATTTGGCCCATAGAGTAGTATGTGTATTGTATGTATGGTTCAAATAATGATACATGAAATGGAGGTCCATCATTCTCATTGAGAGGCACCATTTCTCCCTCTGCCCTAGGCCCGTGAATAGGTAATCTCCATCCATTATATGTGGTATCCATTCTCTAGCACTCTTTGTTCAAATCTTCATAGACTATAGGAACAGTGCACAAATCATCTAAATCAAACTTTTCACAAATAGCATTTTTAGATAAATGTACAACTGGCTCTCCTTGTGGATTGCACATAGCTTTGAGGCTAGGGTTGTAATGTTTGGCTAGGAGTCTGAGGAGTTCAGCATTCAGAAACACATCAGGAATGACCAATTTACCCAAATTCAAGTGCCATGAGTTAGACACTAGGAAATTCCTGAATCTTCTATTGTAATGGAATTTAAAAAGCTCATAACCTCTTATCAGAGTCCATACATTGCCAAGATATTTGCACTTGTCTTCTAGTTTCTTTACTTCTGCCCTAAGTTGTGCAGACCTTCGGGCTTTGGGAGTCAATCTAGGCAATTGGTCAATTAGGTCCTAGTTTAATTTCCTCTCTTTTGTTTTCTCATCAGGGCTTTTGTCAATTTTTTGTTTCTTAGGTTTACTAGTCTCACCCTGTTATTTTCTGCCCTTTCCTTTCATGGGAGTCTCCATTACAATCTTGGATAGCAAATTCAAATTACAGGCTAATGCACAGAGGTTTGTATATGTGTACCTGTTGTTGGAGGTGATGATCGAATTCCCCTGCTTTGATCTAATAGGAGGGGAAATTCTTAAGAGTATTGTAACCTTATTTTCTATGAATATTAATGAAATCTCCAGGTTTTGTGTTTTGTTTTCACTCATGTATTGATATGAACTATATGAGAGTGTGATTGATTAATTCGATGGTCTCCTCTATTTTGTAATCTATCTTAGAAAGGAAATTATCAAGGATAATGAAGTTCAACATTCACCTTTGTCGAATGTGTTGTTAACCTCTGTTGGTTTAAAGTCAAGGATGTTGGTAAATCTTTCAAGGTTGATAACAGGACAAGTTATGTCATAGGGGGATAACTAAAAATGGTTGTATTGGGTAAATCTTTGTAGCTTTGGTTTGTATTAATGTAAGAAATTAACATGCTCTATCAAACTAGCAAAATAATGATGGAAGGGGAAGTGCAAAACTTGTTGATATGACTCTGTATTCCCAGAAGTAAGGCACCAGTCACTTTTAGATTTCCTATCATTCCCATGATGTTATATTATGCACTATGTCAATCCATAAATTATCTATAAGTTATTGCTTTTGTCTTCCAATGTTAGGGGCTTAAAGGTTATTCATAAGTATTCTCTGACATGTTATCTTCCCCTCACTACAATAATTCCACTATATGTATCCCTAGATTCTAGTGAGTCATATAAGGGTCATGCCCCTTGGTCCTATAGAGCCTAAAGTGCATAAAAGGTTCCCCATACCTCTTGTTCATTGGTCTTTTCTGGTCTCTGATTTGAACATATGTTTTCTCCTTTATCTTCTCTATTAAGATAGATTTCTTAAAGTCAGAGACTACACAAAAAGAGCATCAACACTATGATTATATTGCATCTACCTTATTTCTCACTTCTAGCATGGATCCATCCTCTAATTTATTACCCCTTCCACCACCATGCATCCTCATAGTACTACCACTACTAGTGTTCCACCACATAATGCTTATATCCCTTCTCCACTTTCCCTCCTCAATAAGGCCTTCCTCCCAATTTTACCCCTCTTGAGATACTCACCTATAACATTATGTATTACACCTCCATGCGTATCTCACCCACCACTATCCAACCTATCACTATCCCTTTTAGTCATGTCATGTCCCTACATCTACTAACCATCCCATGCCATTTGTATAACTCATTTTACATTTCCATCCTCCTCCATGCATACCCTCAATTATCTTTCTACTTCAATGCTTCTTCCCCACCCTATCACCTCTTATATCCCTCATACTTCCCACACCCATTCTTATACACGCCATATTTTCCTTCAAATCTCCTTTGTTATTCTTCCATCTTCAACCTAGATGCACTAATTCATAAAATAGATCAAGTAAAGAAAAGAGTGGATGTAAGACCTAATGAAAAAGATAGTGAGGAATTTAAAGATATTAGAAATTCATCATTAGGTTATGAGATTTTTTTACATGATCCACTACCTATGGGATTTATGGAAACCCATTTTTCAATGTATAATGGAAGGGGTAATGTTAAGCCACATTTGAGGTCATTTGCAACTCAACATGCATATATTTTCTTTATGAGGATAGACTATTAGCTAAATTATTTCCAAGGACTCTTAAAAGTTATGCCATCGAGTGGCTTTTTTCATTCCTAAAGGATATACTCACATATTGATGATTTGACAAAGTGGCCTCTTAAACCAATCCAAAGTTAATCTTATCACCTAGAATTGCACCCTACTTGAAGCCTGTTCAAGCATTCCAATGACACAATGGGACTGATCTCAAGGTGTGGGAGCTTGCAGATGAGATTAGACCTCTAGAGATGGTTGGTTCCTCTTTATGAACTTAAGGTTAAGAGAAAATAGCTAAACCTATGCTACTTATCACTAAGGAAAAGGGGAAGGAGGAATACAAAAAAGAAATGGTGATGCACCAAGATTTAGAATGTTTAATTGAAGCTAACATAACATAGTGATGATTTCAAAGGCTGAATAAACCAACACAGACTCATCTGTTCTCTAATAGAGGTCAAAATAGAATGTTGAAACCTATAAAGGGATTGTTTTATCCACAAGATAGGTGAGCAATGTTCAAGCAAACATGATGAAAAAAATGAGAGAGGTAGAATTAGTTGCTTATATTAATCATAGAGGCTAAATAGCCATTACAGAGAGAGAAACACTAATATAGATTAGAAAGACATAGAATGATAACTTTCCCCTCATAGTCGAACTAGAAATGAAGATAGACAAGTCTAGAAGAGGACATAGTCGATCAAATTCATATAGTTCTAGGAAATATCATGAGGCCATGATCAGATATCCAATGCTTCAACTTGAGTAAGGACCCAATGACCAACCAACAAAAATACATCTCAAACACTTGCATATATAACTTTTACAAATCATTGTAGAAGCCATGGACATGAGAAAGAGTGGAGAACAAGGAAAAGTAGTCATCCATGCTGTAATAACTTCACTTCTGTGTCCTTGGAGCATGCCCATATAGCATTGCCCCTAAAATTGATTGAAGAAGAGTGTCCACCCATGCCTTGGGTACAAGAAATTTAATGCAAAGGAGTTACAGTGGCATAGGAGGCAAGAAAATCAATTTTCACAAGTAATCAAGCTCTGAAGAAGCATTAATGGTGGCCAAGAAGGTCACTGAGTAGTCCCATCACATCTTGAACAATAGAAAGAGCTTTGAAGGTGACACAGGTCAGACCCCGACCAATCGGGCTTCCTCTGATCGGTCTTCCACCGATCGAGCCTTAGAAAGGTGAAAGATGAAACCCCGATCTCCAAAGTCTAAAAGAGGCAATAGGGAAATCATCGGGCTTTGATGATTGGGCCTTCACCATCGATTATACTTTTGAAAAGAAGGACTGCTCATTCCCTGACTCCATGATACTTAGAAGGAAATTATGAAGTTTGTAGGGGATTGGGCCTTGGACCTTCCATCTTCTACCTTCCAAAAGAAAAGAGGAAGAAGGATGCCATGCCCACATCTGCCATGTGGTCATGACACAAAAAACCACATATCATGCCCACATTCGCCATGTGGCCATGACATGAATACCCAAAATTTTTTCCACCTGCCCCTAAAGCCCCATCGCACAAAGGCAGGGAAGGCAAACAAGGTGTGGGATAAGACATCCAAAACACCTTGTTAGGTGAACCAAACCAAGGGACACTAATAAAAAGTGTCAACAACAAACATCGATATAGAAAGAAGTAATTTCAAACATCCTTACAACTAAAGGAAGGATAAAACATTCATAAGCAGATGTGATACAATTCTGTTCATTCTATCATACAAGAACATTATGAGAATGTCTAAGATCAAGTTTCAAACCAGCATTGTATACTTTCTTTTAAATACCAAAGGAGATATGTGTTAATAACAATCAATGGAAACATACAAGATCGAATAAATTACATAGCCATTAAAATGACATTATATAAGATAGTCACATCATTCTTGAAAGGAAGCTAGGTGTGCGGAAATCGCTTCCTACACTAATCTAAAGAGGAGAGATGAGTGCAAATTCTTTTTAAACTTTACAATTGCAATGTTATTAACCCAACAACGGAGATATTACAGCAATACACATACACATAGAAAGTAACAAAAGAGAGAGAGAGAGACAAGATTTACGTGGGGAAAACCCTTATGGGTGAAAAACCCCACACTCCAAAACACAACTCAAATGTATTATCTAAACAATGAAGTTTACAACATAGTTACAGAGCCAATGCTCTTGTAGGAGTCTTTGACACTCATATCTAGAGATATTTTGGTAGCATAACAGTACCTGTCAATCACATAATACATCTCTTCTCCAAGCACCTATTTAAATAGAAGTTACAAGGAAAAAAATGGATCTTTCTTGAGATGGGCATCCAACTTGGCCTCATGGCCCAAAACCCATGCCTAGGACACTTGTCCAACATTGCAGCATGGTCATGACACTTGTCACATCACCCCATCCCAAAGAGGTTGCCTATTCCCAAGTTGGGCAAAGATAGACGCTCTTACGCATCTTACGACTGTCATAGAATCCGTCATAACTGATCATAACTGCCTAAAAATAGCATATTCTACTTAAAACACATCATCACCCTCCTTGGGGCACCCAAAGATGTCTTCTTCTAAGATGCCTTCTTCTAAGATGCCTTGTGACACATGCCTTCACCTATCATAGAACCTTCCATTTACGACTCTTACACATCATAGATTATGTCATAACCATTTCGGTACACATGGAAAAATACCTCTACCACTAAGTGGGATGCCTATCTCCTCATGTGAGGAAAAAATTACATGTGGTCACCTTCCACGTAGGATGACACATCACCATGCCAACTCCCACAAGATGATGAAACAGAACTTGCATCCAAGATACATTGATAGGCAATAAATAAATAAATACAATTAATTAATACAAGGAATTACCAAGGTTGAGACACTTTAATTCCCAAAATTCTCCCACTTGTCAAACACCTTGTAAGAGCTAATGGAAATGACAGGATTCAACTGCTATAAGCCGAGAGGCCCATAGACTCCGAACACCATCTGAACTTCTCTGTGCTCACTAGTTTCGTCAATGCATCCACAACATTCTTCAAAGTGTCTACCTTCTCCCTCTACCATGTCTCACATGAAGTGAAACTATACATCAATGTGCTTTGCTCCAACATGGAAAGTTGAATTCTTTGCTAGGAAAATGGCACTCTGACTATCACAACAGATCGTAATCTATCCTGCATCAACACCAATATTTGAACATAATCTCTTAAGCCAAATGGCTTCCTTAGAAGCATGAGTTGCTACCATATACTCAACTTTTCTTGTGGACAAAGCGACCACAGGATGCCGCTTACTCATCCAACTAATTGCACCACCGAACATAGTAAACACATAAGCACTGGTGGATCTCCTGTTGTCAATGTCACCCGCCCAATCAGAATCCACGGATCTATGAATATAAATAGAATGCGGAGGTCCTATAGGATTACCATGATAGCATATGAAATACTCAGAAGTACCCCTCAAATATCTGAACACATGCTTTACTACATGCCAATGTACTCTGCATCCAGGATTAGCCATAAATCGACTAAGGACTCCCACTACTTGGGCAATGTCTAATCTTGTGCAGACCATGGCATACATCAAATTGCTAGGAACACTAGCATAAGGTACTCTGCTCATGTCCTCCACCTTAAAAGGAGATTTTGGACAATCATTAACAGATAACTTTGTCCCCAATGAAATAGGAACACATAATGGTCTACAATCTGCCATGCTGAACCTACCCAACACAGTCTTCACATACTTACTCTGGCTTAACCAAAGTTTTCTGTTAGCTCTGTCTCTTCTAATTTCTATTCCTAGAATGTACCTGGCTGCCCCTAGATTTTTCATCTCAAACTGTGCTGACAACTGAGACTTTAAATTAGAAATCATATTCTTACCATTCCCAATTAACAACATATCATCAACATACAATGCAATAATGAGAATACAATCATTGTCAAATTTATAATACACACAATGATCTGATTTTGATCTCAAAAATCCAATCGACAACACAAAGGCATCAAATTTGATATACCACATCCTAGGAGATTGCTTCAAACCATACAAAGACTTCTTCAGTTTGCAAACCAAATTTTCTTTACCTTTCTCTATGTAATGCTTTGGCTGTGACATGTAAATATCTTCCTCCAAATCAACATGAAGGAATTTTGTCTTCACATCCATTTGCTCCACCTCTAAGTTATAAGTTGATGCAAGAGATAAAAGGAACCGAATAGATGTCAGCTTTGCAACAGGAGAGAAAATTTCACCATAATCAATTCCCTCCATTTGTAAGTACCCCTTCACAACCAATCTGGCCTTGTACTTTTCAACACTGCCATCTGCACCGAATTTCTTCTTGAACACCCATTTGCATCCAACAGGTTTCTGTCCTTTAGGAAAAGGCACCAAGTCCCAAGTTTTATTCTTCTCCAAAGAAGCCATCTCTTCTTCCATGGCCTCCTTCCAGGAACCTGCATCTTTCATGCCCATAGCCTCTGTCACAGTTCTAGGCTCATCAGTGTTAGTAAGCAAGACAAAAGCACAACTAGAATCAAGCAATGAATAACCAAACCTATCAGGTTGCTTCCTTGTTCGTGTAGACCTCCTCAAGGGCTGAGGTTGAGATTCTACTTCTTCTTCTAAACTTTCAGAGCTGCTAGAGCTCTCCTTATCATCAGGTCTCATAGGGTCTGTTAGTTCAGTCTTCTCAGGGGTAGAAGGAAACTTATCACAACCTCTTTCTTTTTTGTTTCCTATGGCTGCAAAACAACGGGAGAAGGTGTTAGCTCTCTGAAAATAACACTTTTGTTATACAACACTTTTTTGGCCACAGGATCCTAAAGCTTGTATCCTTTCACACTGACACCATAGCCAATGAAAATACACTTAACAACCTTGTTCTCCAATTTAGACCATTTCTCCTTAGGCACATGTGCATATGCCCCACAACTAAAAACACGAAGATGTCTAACTAAAGGCTTCTTACCAGACCACACCTCCATAGGTGTCTTACCAACAAGAGCTGATGTAGGAGTCCTGTTCACCAGGTAACAAGCAGTGGCTACAACTTTAGCCCAAAACTTTTGTTCAAGGCTTGCTCCACTAAGGACACTCCTAGCCTTCTCCATCAGTGTCCTATTCATCCTCTCTACAACTCCATTTTTCTACAGGGTGTATGGAGTTGTCTTATGTTTTTCAATCCCTTGCTCTTTACATAACTTATCAAACTCTGCTGAACAAAACTCACCACCATTGTCAGTCCTCAAACACTTAATCTTTTTACTAGTCTGATTCTCAACAAAAGCTTTAAACTCTTTGAATTGACTAAAGACTTCAGACTTGCTTCTGAGAAAATAAATCCATATCCTTCTACTGTAATCATCTATGAAAGATACAAAATATACAGATTTAGAAATCAAAGGAACACTAACATGACCAAACACATCAGAATGAATAAGGTCCAACACACCAGAAGACTTGTGAGAACTAGAGTAAAATTGAACACAATTTTGCTTTCCGTATATACAATGTTCGCAAAATTCAAACTCGAGATTACAATCATTTAACCCCTCATCGAGGTTTTTATTTTTCAGGGCTTCTAAGACCCTTCTCACCAATGTGGCCAAATCTCATATGCCATAACATTATCTTTTCAATAGGAAGCTTAACTTCCAAAGCATGAGCACCCTTCGGTACCCAAAATGCAATACCATCAGAATTTGATACAATAGACTTTTTCACTGTCGGTTCCAATGGTGGAGATGAAGTGACTGTAGCTCTTTTCTTTGAGTCAGAAGAACTATTACATTGTGAAGTGCATGCCTCCAGCTGAAACAGAGTACCTCTCCAAGTACCCTTCACAAGCACCATAGATCCTCTAGTCATCTTGCATCTGTCCTTTGAAAAGACAACCTGCTCACCTGCATCATTCAACTTACTTATAGAAAGCAGGTTCCACGCCAGGCTTGGGATGTGCATGACCCTAGTGAACCCCTTCACTCATCCATCACGGAATCAGATTGAGACTCTTCCATGACCAACAATCTTTAGATGAGAATAGTCACCTAGGTACACTCTTCCACCATCGAACTCTTCATACTTCGTGAACCAGCTTCGATATGAGGTCATGTGGAATGATGCACCAGAATCAATCAACCACACATCATTAGATGGATGAGTAGCCAGGGCTGCGATGAAGGCATCGCCATCATCTTGTGAATTGTCAGACTATGAGTTTGGGACATTCTTCTTCTTCTTTTTCTTTTCCTCTTTGAATTCCTTTCGAAAATGCCCAATTTTTCCACAATTCCAACAGAGAGCCTTAGAATTTCCAGGAGATTTGGATCTCCCATGGGATTTGGATCTACCCTTCTCAACTTTCTTGTCCTTCTTTTTCCCTTTCTCTTTGGGTCTTCTATAAACTGCAAGAGCCTCTTTGGTTGCTTCATAAGACTTTCTCTGCATTTCTTGAGATAACAACAAAGATACCACTTCATCCATTTTGAAAGTGGATGTGGTACTCCCAATAGTCATAACAATATGGTCCCACGAGTCTGGTAAAGAGCAAAGCAAGGTCATACAACATTCATCGTCTTCCATCTTCACACCAATGGAAGTTAATTGTGCAACTAACATGTTGAAAACATTCAGGTGATCTGCAACAGATCCTCCATCCTCCATCCTCAGAGAATATAGCTTCTTTCTTAGAAAAAGCTTGTTTACCATGGATTTGGCCTGATAAACATCTCCCAGCTTCTTCCAAAGATCTTTCGTGGTCTTCTCCTCATGGACATTTAACAGGACATAATCAGCTAAACTAAGTCTTATCAGACCATTAGCTTTCTGATCTTTGAGATCCCAATCATCTTGTGCCATTGCAGTTGGTTTTACACTAGAAACGGTTTCCCATAGGTCTCGATCAACAAGCATGTCTTCCATCTTAAGTTTCCATAACTCAAAATTTGTGCTGTTAAACTTCTCCACCTCTAATCTTCCGGATGTGCCTGCCATCTCCTTCCTACAATAAGATTACATAATACTCTGCATAGACTCCCACTCAACCTAAGATTAACTCAAAAAACCCCTACCTAGCAGCTAGAACCAAAACTGAACAGGCTTTGATACCAACTGAAAGGAAGCTAGGTGTGCGGAAATCACTTCCTACACTAATCTAAAGAGGAGAGATGAGTGCACATTCTTTTTAACCTTTACAATTACAGTGTTATTAACCCAACAATGGAGATATTGCAGCAAAACACATGCACACAAAAAGTAACAAAACAGAGAGAGACAAGATATACATGGGGAAAACCCTTACGGGTGAAAAACCCCACACTCCAAAACATAGATCAAATGTATTATCTAGATAATGAAGTTTACAACACAGTTACAGAGCCAATGCTCTTGTAGGAGTCTTCGACACTCGTATCTGGAGATATTCCAGCAGCATAACAGTACCTGTCAATCACATAATACATCTCCTCTCCAAGCACCTGTTTAAATAGAAGTTACAAGGCAAAAAATGGACCTTTCTTGAGATGGACGTCCAACTTGGCCTCATGGCCCAAAACCCATGCCTAGGGACACTTGTCCAACACTACAGCATGGTAATGACACTTGTCACATCACCCCATCCTAAAGAGGTCACCTATTACCAAGTTGGGAAATGATAGATGCTCTTACGTATCTTATGACTATCATAGAATCTGTTGTAACTGACAGCTCTTACAGTTGTAAGAGAATCTATCATAACTGCCTAAAAATAGCATATTCTACTTACAACACATCATTACCCTCCTTGGGGTGCCCAAAAATGCCTTCTTCCAAGATGCCTTGTGACACATATATTCACCTATCATAGAACCTTCCATTTATGACTCTTACGCGTCATAGATTCTGTCATAGGAATATGTCATAACCGTTTCGGTCAAGATTCACTTACACACTAGTCAAAGTGTCGACACATGGCAAAATACCTCTAGCACTAAGTGGGATGCCTATCTCCTCATGTGAGGACAAAATTACATGTGGTCACCTTCCACGTAGGATGACACATCACCGTGCCAACTCCCACAAGATGACAAAATAGGACTTGCATCCAAAATACATTAATAGGCAATAAATAAATAAATACAATTAATTAATACAAGGAATTACCAAGGTTGAGACACCTTAATTCCCAATAATTCTCTAGGTTGGAATGTCTCATAATTTACAAATTACCAATTTACAATGCTACAAGAATGATTTACATCATTGATACAATTAGATAGATGAAGAATGCAAAATACCCATAAGCTAAAGATGAAGGACAACTACTACACAGTCATATCAATCATGGATCACAAGTACCCAATGGCAGTGGGTGCACACAACCCTACCATGTGGTACCTCAAAGGTCCACCCCCCATTCTCGGAGATGATCACATGGCCCATACACAAGCATAAAAGTAAAAGGGATAGGAAGGCATATATACTCAGCCACACAAGGGACACCACAAGTCTTATAGCTCACATGAACACATCATAAGCACATGGTTCACAGAGGGTGCTACGCCCTTAATATTGGTGTACATAGGGTTATGAATAGTTAGGTTGTGGCTATCTTAACTCCTAATTAAGTCATGTTATCATTATTATATTATTATTTAGTTAGATAGGTCGGACTAGGTGTTATGTAGGGGTGTGTCTATTCATCCTAAGCATAATTAGGTATATATAGGAGGATATGAGTCCTATTTCATCATATATTGTGAAGTGTGTTCTCATTGGAGATATTTGGAGGTTGCCCCCTCAAAGTGGCCTATTATTATCAGTTATTATAAAGTATTTGTTGAATATTTCATATCATCTTCTTCCATTGTGCAAGTTATTTCATTACAAGTGGTATCAGAGCATGATCTTGGCACCGTAGAGGCAAGATTTTTTCTCAACATTGGAGGCGATTTTGGGAAGAGCATAAATTTCATATTTTAGAGAAATTTTTAAATATTTTTAAAGGGTTTTTGAAGACCATATTAAAGAAGATACAGTCCAGATTTTAGAGGAATTGGAGCAGATTTGAGTGAATTACTGCAGAATTACGATTTCTACACAATTTATTTAAGATCTACATATCTCTCACATCCTGCTGAATTGGAGCATAATTTGTATTGGGTTTTTGAAAACATAGTATAGGAGTCTATAGTCCAAATATTGGAGAAATTTAAGGAAAAATAAGTGAGTTATTGCAAAATTAGGGTTTCCAACAAATTCGCTCTCAAGGAAGCAAATTTGCTAATTTTTTGGATTTGTTTCTGGGTAAGTGGTATCTTTTCCCTAGTAAGTTACAGTAAAAATTTCAAAGAATTTATATTTCATTTGTGTGATTTATTTCAAAAATATTGGTTTCCATCATGACGGGTCCTGCAACAAGAGGCAAAAAGAATGTTGTCACACCGGGGAAATCCTCTGATAAGGATGGGGAAACAATAGAGGATACTAATCACAATGAGGAAATAAGTAAGGTCAAGGAAGATGTATCCTCAATTAAGAAGGATATATGTGACCTAAGAGGAGATATATCAGATATACAAAGCATGTTAAGCGCCTATATGAATGAACCAAGAAAGGAGTTCTCAAGAAACCAAGGTGAAACCTACAAGTCGGCTAATACTGACACAAATTTTAATACTCCTATGGGATGTAGGAATTTGTTTCCAAGGGTGGATATGTGCAAGTTCGATGGAAAGGATCCTCTAACATGGATAAACCAAATGGAGAATGTTTTTAAAGTACATCAAATCCCATATGGACAAAAGGTCACAGTGGCTTCCCTATATCTAGAACCAGATCAATTCATTTGGTATCGTTGGCTTTGTACTCATCGAAAGAAGAAGGGTCTCACTGTCTCATGGTTAGGTTTTACGAAGGAACTCCAAGCACAATATAGCAACAGTGTGATAGACAACTTCTTTAGCCAACTAGCTAAACTTCAACAAACAAGATCAGTTAAGGATTATATTCAGCAATTCCAAAATCTATCCTTAAGAGTGGATACAATTACAAAGGAGAACTTGAATGATTTATTCTTGGGTGGTCTCAAGGATCACATTCAACATGAGGTACACATGTTTTGTCCAAATTCTATCTCTGAAGCAATGATTATGGCGAGACAAGTGGAGGAAACAATTTTGGCTAATAGAAGGGAGGAATTACCTAGTAGCCAAGTTGACAAGGCTCTTGCATCATCATTTACTCATCCTATTATGTTGACACCTCAACAATTGGAAGAGAAAAAGGCCAAAGGGTTATGTATCAACTGTGATGGAAAATATCATAAAGGACATAAATGTGATGAGAAGAAGTTGTTCTATATTGAGGCTACCTATGATGAAGATAAGGATGAAGAAGATCTAGTGGTGGTGGTAGAGGACTCTAAATATGTCCAACCAACTATCTCTTGTCAAGCACTATCAGGTATTAATAACCCACAAACACTCAAGGTAAGGGGTTTCCTTAAACAACAAATAGTCACAGTATTGATTGACTCGGGGAGTACACATAACTTCATAAACAAGCAACTAGTAGCAAAGTTAAATTATTTTGTCTACCCTACCCCTAAATTCTAGGTTATGATTGCAGATGGTGGTACAGTCAATTGTTCAGGGAAATGCCATAGTATTAAACTCACCATGGGAGACTACATGATAGATAACCCTATGTTTGCTATATCCGTGGCTGGAGCAAACATTGTTTTGGGAGTTCAATGGCTTACTACCTTGGGCACAATTGAGATGAATTTCCAGGAACTATTCATGCGCTTCTACTATGGGGATAAAAAATATGATCTACGGGGTTTGCATGCAAAGAGTCCACAATCGGTAAGTGCACACTGAATGTCACTAAAAAAAGATGTGGATAAAGGTGTGGCTCAATTATGGTCAATGGAAGTACAAAAGCCAAAGATTCCTGCTTCACCTTTCAAGAGAGTAGTTATAGTTTCATATCACAAGAGGGAACCTGATTTGTATGGGCCTCATAAAGGTTCAACAAGGATTGATAACATCGACTTCAAATTGAGGTTACCTAAATCAAAAATCATACAACCTTTCTACGTTATCGCTATCTTGGAGAATGCTAGTAGACTTAAAAGTCCATCCATGACAATGTTACCAGAGCTTGATGAAGAAGGAAGAATCATATTGGAACCAGAGTGCATTCTTCAAACACGCACGAAGAAGCTAAGGAATAGAACCCTCATTGAGTATCTCGTCCAATGGAAGAATTTACTAGTTGAAGAGGGCACATGGGAGGACAAGGAGTTCATTCAGAAGAATCCACACTTGATTAGCATTGAGGACAATGCTTCTTTGAAGAGGGAGGGCATGCTATGCCCTTAATATTGGTGTACATAGGGTTATGAATAGTTGGCTTGTGGCTATCTTAACTCCTAATTAAGTCATGTTATCATTATTATATTATTATTTAGTTAGATAGGTCGGACTAGGTGTTATGTAGGGGTGTGTCTATTCATCCTAAGCATAATTAGGTATATATAGGAGGATATGAGTCTTATTTCATCATATATTGTGAAGTGTGTTCTCATTGGATATATTTGGAGGTTGCCCCCTTGAAGTGGCCTGTTATTATCAGTTATTATAAAGTATTTGTTGAATATTTCATATCATCTTCTTCCATTGTGTAAGTTATTTCATTACAGAGGGAAAAAATAAGGCACCTGGCAATCATGCCAATGAAGCACTACTCAGATAAGGAGGGTGAAAAGGAAGGGGCAGCAAGAAGGAAGTAGCTAAACAAATTTCCTAAACTCATAATACAAGCCTTTCCCAAACACATGATACATGTTATGTCTAATGGGCCAAACAAATGAGCACTCATGCTCGATGCCACATTGGGAGCCACTTCTAAGCTCACCCTATCATCTACACCCAAACTCCAACAAGCTCAACATGCAATCATCAGAATGAACAAGCACATAAGGCTCACAAGGCCTAAAACACAATGAAATCTCCCCACACTGAATCTCAATCAAACAACTATACTTATGGCTGAATTACAATAGAAACATCCATAGATAAATAGAAAAGAAAACCAGAAGATTACTGCATTGCCCTCTGCGACATAGTCCTACAGACAACACAAGATAACAAAATCATTTGATAGTGTTGTCAAATAATGGTTATACTCACAATTCAGCACCGTGGCACAGGACATTCATGGTAATCGAGGCAATAGTGTCATCTATGCCCTTGCAAGTAAACTACATATGGTTGTAAAGGGATATGTTTATTCTTCATATTAGAAATATCATATAAATGAATAGATCAGCATTTGTATGAAATCTTTCACACCCCTTGCGATTGTAGAGGGGAATAATACATACATTAATGTAATATATATATATATATATATATTGTTAATTGTCAAGAACACTGAGAGGGGGGGTGAATTAGTGTTCTATAAATCTTTTCTTATACTTTTACTTTTAACCATTTCAAAAGAATAAACCAATAGAAGCAAAATATACAATTGAACAACATCCACAAAAGCATGAGACATAACACCAAGATTTTACGTGGAAAACCCAAAGAGGGAAAAACAACGGAGAGGATTAGCTCTCATATATATATTGCAATCTTTACAAAAATGATGTTCAGGCTTGGTCACTCCACAGGCCTAGAACATGCTGGCTTACTGCCATGAAGTATAACTAGATTTAGTAGGCTCACTGCCTCAACCCTAAACCTAGCAAGATTACAATGAGGGTTGTTAAACCCTACTGGAGTCTCACTGCCAGGTTACTGCCTTTATGACAAAAACTTGCTTCCAATCAGATCACACATGATAACTGAATACTGCTTAAGCATTTGCCACTATGCCAGGGTGTAGTCATTTAGCGACTGAATTCTGAATCCCAAGTCTTCATCGCTGCTTCTCTTCTGACTCTGTTCTTCTATTCGCATGCTCACATCACATACACACACACAGACCTCTAGTCGTGCACAACACTGAACTGAAGATCATCACTCTTATGTATATATATATATCCGCATCATGATTTAATCCATAATCAGGTCGGCATCGAAGAAGTGAACCGTGTACATAGAAAGATGTACCTTGTTGCTCAATCCAATGCATTATGTGTCACGCAGACCCAAATCTTCTCCCAAACATGTTCATATAGGTCAACTCTAATCATTCAATTACTTACATAGATTTTTCACACACTATCCTTTCTTTGCATCATGATTTGTCTCACCAGTCGGCCTGTTCCTCAAGAGCATGCTTAACAACTTCATCTGCTGACTTATAACTTTTACTGAGGATCCCAAAACACTTTCCAAATCATATCAAGGACTCTTTACATATTCCCAATCTTACCCTTAGAACCGCAAGGCATTATATCATCTTGCGGAGAAATGTGGACCATCAGAACTCAGACTCTGTCTCTGTCAAACTCTGTCAAACACTATGCCGATACTTAGCAGCTTGCAGATAACCTTCCGGTGGACTTCAGATCTCCTAACTCTGGAATAAGACACTTCATACAATTTTTTACAACACATCAACACTGCATCACAAAATACTTATCTGCGGAGGAATGAGGACCACTGTACTATGCCCTGTTCACTGTTCCTACTATACCTTTGCTTACCCGAACTTAGACAATTCTTCAAGGTGACTTCTGGAGGAGATTAGGAATTAACCTCTAAAGCATAACACTATCAGACAACTAAGAACATCATACCTGAACCGCATTAACCGATCATCATCTGCGGAGGCATACTGTCCAGCTTACTATCCTCTACTCTACATACTTTCCATACTTAGCCATTTGCTGTTAATCGGACCTGGAATCTAATATGTTCTTCCAGAGATATCTCTTCCTGTCATGGTGATAGGATCTCTGAGCCTTGTTTCCATCAATGACAACATACAAGTCAATACCAGAGTCATGTTTCTTGCCAACAATCTCCTCCTTTGGCATTGATGGTAACACTTAGTGAAAAATGCTTGACTGCTCCCCCATACTATATACATTGTTCTTTCTTGCTCCCCCTGAGATGATTATTCATTTTTCATTGATCTACTTCTCCCCCTTTGACGTCAATGGCAAAGGGTGTGATCTGGAATCCAAAAATTTCAAAAATTTCAAAAATGTATGTACTCAGCCACAATCTTTATGTTGATATTACATATGTTTCTGGATGTCATTGAATATTGTTTTAATCTGTGCCCACTCAATGTTCCAACCTTTTTGAGCATTATCCAAAATTTGAATGTGTCCACTGTAGAGAAAAGCTAAAGCTTTTACCTTATTGAGATCAAAAGGTGTGCCTGTTTGTACAGCTACCCTAGCCTCTGCAACAAGATTTGTCATTGAGTCTAGTTTAGGGTAGACTAGTCTCCTTAGTTGTCCCATTCTGCTTTTTATTTGATATTTTCAATTTAATAAGTCAGTCAGATTATTGTGGATGCTGATGTCTTCTACTTCCTTATTTCTAACTAATTTTGTTACCGGATCAAATTTGTTAGAGATATCCATCATTCTCTGTTCCAGCTCTTTGATCTTTTCTTCAATCTCCTGAGCAGCTTTTGGCCAGGATAGACAAAATTTGAACACATCTCCAGCTTCTTTCATAGCTCTTTGAATGTTGGATATAGAATTATCTAACAAGATCTTATCCTTGGCTATCATTATCTTTAATTCTTCCAGTCTTTTTCCTTCAAATTCCTACCTTACTTTTGTTTCTGTAGATTTCTCAAAAGATTCAAACTAATTACTTACTGAATTTATTAATCCCTTCAAATGACTTGCCGGGGGCATGGATGAGTCCCTCTTGTGGGTAGACAACAACTTCTCCAAAATCCCAGATGCTTCATCAATTAGTTTACTATCCTCAGTAAGTGATTTCAACAACTCTTCTTGAGCCTTTGCTTGAACAATTGAAACCCACTTAAGTTTCTATGTCGAAGACATTTTGTCCAGATTTATTTGGCCCTGTAGAAATTTTGGTTCATCCCAATCTTGTTTCTCTTTCTCTAGCACTTCTTTTATTGATGCAGCAGTGTCTCTTGTCACCTTTTCTTCACAAGGTGAGACTTTCTTTTTCTTCTCTCCTTCAATTGTGGCTTCTGTAATGGATGAGATCTTCATTCTTTTTCTGGGACTAGATGCTGGTCTCTCCTCTTTAGATCTCTTATCTTTCCTTTATGGAGTGTTTGATGCCCATTCTAACGAAGTACTTGTGAACTTGGATCCTCTTGAATTGGTTTCTACCTTACTTGATTGTTCATTTGATGTTTTCTCTAACTGCTCAGGTTCCATCAGCATTCTGGAAGATAATTCTGAGAACGTCCTGAATCTGTCTTCTTTGGGATTAGTTGGTTTACTTAGTAGTGTATCAGCTAATTCAGTCAAAACATCTTCTGCAACTTCATAACCTAGTGCAGGGACCCATATACAGTTCTTGGTTCTACAGCTTCCATAAAGCATTTATCTTTATTCACCATGAATACAATGCCCTTTTCATACTTTATCACTACCTTTTCAGGTACCTAGAACCTTCTTACCATTTTATATTGAAAATCTATGAAATATTTCAATGTGATTTTATTTTGCATATTTGCATTACCCAAACTCTGTAAATGATTTCTTATTTGAGCAGCTACATGAATGTGATCAAGCCAGATAACATTTCCTAGACCAGGTAGCTCTTTTAGAAAGTAAAAGAGTAAACATGTAATCAATGTTCCATATTTGAAAGGATGATTAGTTTCTTTTTCCCTTTTCAAGTTCTCCATAAGTTCATTTCAGAGCAATTCACAAAGACCATAAATTGTGTTGTTTTTTATCATGTCATACGTTGTGTATATTGCTGATGTAGACACATAATTTTCCTTGTTAAAGAAGTATATTTTGTATCTGATAATCATTAATGCAAATCTGACAGTCGAATCCTTGATATCATTCATTGTAAGGCCATTCTTCTCAAATTTGGCTCCTGTTAGCTGTATTACTACATTGTTCTTCATTTTCTTTATGCCTGGAACCCTTTCAGAGGAGCTCATACTGGTTACTACTTTAATGGCTTCTTTAGTTATCAAATAGGGTTTATCAAGCCATAAAGATTCATCCTGGATTATATTTAAAATAAGCTTGACCCATGCATCAATCGGTATTGCAAGAAAGTCCAACCAAGTGTCAAATTTCTTTTCTCCTAGCACTTTGTAATCATCTTTCAGCACAATGTTCGCAGTGGTCAGTTCATCCAAATACAGTTTGCCTAACTTCATATAATATATTCTTCTAAACTGTTATGAATGTATGCTCTGATATCTTCCATATGCATGACCCCATGTGGAGTAATTGAGAATGCCCCTAACAGATCATTTTTCGACAATTTGAAGAATTGTTTCTTAAACTTAGGGCGAGGGCATTCAGTAATATCTACAATTTGTGGAGTTGCCATAGCAAGAATTCAATAGATTCACAATTAGGATTTCTACAGAAATACCTTGTTTTGCTGAGTTAGGGTTTTCTTTCTTCGAATGCTTCAAATCTTGATTATCGTTGCTCAAGTTTAGCTTCAATCTCTTTGAATTTTTGATAGCTCCGAGTGCAAAGTGATTTTGAAACTAAACAAGTTCCTTTTATCCTCTGCATAGCTTGACCTAGTCGTCATTAAATGCTAATTCCCAAAAAGCTTCCAAAACCCTTCACTGAAGAACACAATCAATTAGAATTGCTCTGCAATATGCCGCATTGACCTCTTTCCTTCCGGTTTCTCTTCTAAGAGCTGTGTCACATCAGATTTCATCGTACACCTTCATGCTGAATTCTGGCACCCACTTTCTGGCTGGGGGATTTGGGTTTTCCACACTGCTCCCCCTGAGCTAGAGCTCTCAATTTACTTCCTGGAGGAAGTATCTACACCGGATACTGGTGCAGATTGATCCTTGACTTCAATTACTTATTTCTTGATCAATACCTTGTTCATTTCTTTCTTGGTTTCAGTCGGATTAAACTTTTCTTTTCCCTTCTCACTTTTATGCTCTATTTTCCTTTCTTCAGAATAGCGATCTCTCTTCACATTCCTGCTTCTGCAAAACCTTGCAATATGTCTAGATTTGTTGCAATTGAAACATACCACATTCTTTTGACCTTGATTCCTTCCATTGATTGAATTTGATCTGCATTGATTAGCCATGTGTCCAAATCTATTGCATGCAAAACACTTTCCATTGAATGATTGACAGTCCTTGATATTTTAAAAATTAGTTCTTACCAAACTTCTATATATTTGATCTGTGTCCCATTTTATAGCATGCATTGCACCTAATAGAATTCTGACTTACTTTACTTCTACATACAACAGCTCTATGACCAATCCTATTGCAAGTGAAGCATTTACCTTTGAATCACTGTTCATTCCTTCCATTGTTGAAACTTTCCTGATCTGATTTCTACATTAATTTGCTCTATGACCAACTTTATTGCAATTGAAGCACTGACCAGAGAATGATGGAATCTTTTGATTTATTCTGCTCCTACACTGAGTAGCTCTATGACCAAACTTATTGCATGAATTACAATAACCATTAAAAGATGGGTACCTTTGAGCATTTGGTTGTCTGATTGTAGATCTTCTAGGTCTTCTTCTTTGATTTCTGAGCTGATATCCTTTGTTTTCCCTTGACTTCGTGCTCATTTGTCCAGAGTTTGAACTTTCTCCTTTCTCAAATCCTAAACCATGTTTGTCATCAGCATTCCTCTGGCTAGCAATCATTTCGTCAGATCTCTGACCTCTACTTCAGAATTTTCCAGATCCATAAGAGCTGCTTCAAGTTGATTGTATCTCTCATAATTACCATACCTTTTTGCTACCATGATCACACTATCCCAGATCTTCCATAAGCTGTTAAACTTTTTCCAAGGAACCTTGCCCTGATACTAATTGTTGATTGTCAAGAACACTGAGAAGGGGGATGAATCAATGTTCTATAAATCTTTTCTTGTACTTTTACTTTTAACCATTTCAAAAGAATAATCCAATAGAAGCAAAATATACAACTGAAGAACATCCACAAAAGCATGAGACATAACACCAAGATTTTATGTGGAAAACCCAGAGAGGGAAAAACCACGGAGAGGATTAGCTCTCATATATATATATATTGCAATCTTTATAAAAATGATGTTCAGGCTTGGTCATTCCATGGGCCTGGAACATGCTGGCTTACTACCATGAAGTATAACTAGATTTAGCAAGCTCACTGCCTCAAACCTAAACCTAGCAAGATTACAATGAGCGCTGTTAAACCCTACTGGAGGCTTACTGCCTTGATGACAAAAACTTCCAATCAGATCACACATGATAACTGAATATTGCTTAAGCATCTGCCACTATGCTAGGGTGTAGTCAGTTAGCGACTAAATTATGAATCCGAAGTCTTCATCGCTGCTTCTCTTCAAACTCTACTCTTCTATTCGCATGCTCGCATCACACACACACACACAGCTCTAGTTGTATAAGGATATGTTTATTCTTCATATTAGCAATATCGTATAAATGAATAGATCAGCATTTGTATGAAATCTTTCACACCCCCTGCGATTGTAGAGGGGAATAATACATACCTTAATGTAATATTATATATATATATATTGTTGATTGTCAAGAACACTGAGAGGGGGGGGTGAATCAGTGTTCTATAAATTTTTTCTTGTACTTTTACTTTTAACCATTTCAAAAGAATAATCCAATAGAAGCAAAATATACAATTGAACAACATCCACAAAAGCATGAGACATAACACCAAGATTTTACGTGGAAAACCCAAAGAGGGAAAAACAACGGAGAGGATTAGCTCTCATATATATATATTGCAATCTTTACAAAAATGATGTTCAGGCTTGGTCACTCCACAGGCCTAGAACATGCTGGCTTACTGCCATGAAGTATAACTAGATTTAGTAGGCTCACCGCCTCAACCCTAAACCTAGCAAGATTACAATGAGGGCTGTTAAACCCTACTGGAGGCTCACTGCCAGCTTACTACCTTTATGATAAAAACTTGCTTCCAATTAGATCACACATGATAACTGAATACTGCTTAAGCATCTGCCACTATGCTAGGGTGTAGTCATTTAGCGACTGAATTCTGAATCCCAAGTCTTCATCGCTACTTCTCTTCTGACTCTTCTCTTCTATTCACATGCTCGCATCACACACACACACCTCTACTCATGCACACCACTCAAGCAAAGATCATCACTCTTATATATATCCGCATCATGACTTAATCCATAATTAGATCGGCATCCAAGAAGTGAACCGTGTACATAGAAAGATGTACCTTGTCGCTCAATCCAATGCACTATGTGTCGCGTGGACCCAAATCTTCTCCCAAATGTGTTCATATAGGTCAGCTCTAATCATTCAATTACTTACATAGATCTTTCACACACTATCCTTTCTCCACATCATGATTTGTCTCACCAGTCAGCCTGTTCCTCAAGAGCATGCTTAACAACTTCATCTATTGACTTACAACTTTTACTGAGGATCCCAAAACACCTTCCAAATCATATCAAGGACTCTTTACATATTCCCAATCTTACCCTTAGAACTGCAAGGCATTATATCATCTTGCAGAGAAATGCGGACCATCAGAACTCAGACTCTGTCTCTGTCAAACACTATGCCGATACTTAGTAGCTGGTAGCTAACCTTTTGGTGAACTTCAGATCTCCTAACTCTAGAATAAGACACTTCATACAAGTGTTTACAACACATCAACATTGCATCACAAAATACTTATCTACGGAGGAATGCGGACCATTGTACTATGCCCTGTTCACTGTTCCTACTATACCTTTGCTTACCCAGACTTAGATAATTCTTCAAGGTGACTTTTGGAGGAGATCAAAACTTAAGATCTGAAGCATAACACTATCAGACAACTGAGAACATCATACCTAATCCGCATTAACTGATCATCATCTACGGAGGCATACTGTCCAGCTTACTATCCTCTACTTTGCCTACTTTCCATACTTAGCCATTTTCTGTTAACTGGACTTGGAATCTAATATGTTCTTCTGGAGATGTCTCTTCCTGTCATGTTGATAGGATCTCTGAGCCTTGTTGCCATCAATGACAACATACAAGTCAATACTAGAGCAGTGTCTCTTGCCAACACACACACACACACACACACACACACATATATATAGTAGGCATGAGCTTTCCACAGTCCATAGTAATGGTGAAAATTTGCTTTTGGATTACACTGTGTGTGTTTTTGTCTCAACGTTTCGGATCACACTCAGTGATCCATCATCAGGAAGAGGATACAATGGAGTAGGATTGCAAAGTTAACCACATGGTTAACTTTGCAATCCTACTCCATTGTATCCTCTTCCTGATGATGGATCACTGAGTGTGATCCGAAACGTTGAGACAAAAACACACACAGTGTAATCCAAAAGCAAAATTTCACTATATATATAATGTGGGTAAGATGTTGTACAAATTCCAATCACCGAAGTACTCCTAATTGCATTACAGCTACAGTTGATTGTTATGAGTTCATGGATGACTTTCTTGACAGTGCTCGCTATCTTGAGAGCACCCAAAACTTTATCATTGAGTTGCCATTAAATCTGTGTTGGTTGAGAGGATGTGTTTACTTGTTGCTGGTAAATGAGGACAACAAGGTATTTTCTAGTGTCAAAGACCTTAGAAAGAATTCCTTTCACTGCCACCATGGTGAAAAGTTGACAGTGGCATTTGGTTTGTTAAATATGCCCCCAAGGAGCATCTATTAGAGCTGTTATGAACCTACGAGTATGTGTTGATTACCACACTACAACAAACTCATTTCCAAGATTATTACAAGAGAAATTGTTGTGATAGATGTGAACTGGTTCCATCGTTTTAAACAGGGACAATTTTCTTGTGGGATTATTGGTGATGCTAAATGAAGCAATCTGAAAAATAGCTTACACTATAATAATGTGCAGCATCAGATCTCTAGTAATAAGGAAGGGACATCCAATGAAACATAACAGAAGGGGAATTTTTACCAGATGTTAAAGTTGGAAAAGCTCCAGTGGATATATATGCAAACTGTGGAGGTATAGAGATGGCACATAATCTATTTTACAAAATGTCCAAGAGAAATGCGGCCTCATGGACTATAGTAATTGCAGGTTACACACAAGATGGGATTGTCGAATAAGCTTTAGAAACTTTAAAGTAAATGCAACTGGCAGGCGTAAAGCCGAATTCCACAATCTTTTCCAGTGATCTCCTTGCCTCTACTTAAATGGAATTTTGGAACGGAGTAAGGACATCTATCAAGGCATAGATGGGAGTAGATTTTAATTAGATATTATAGTTGGAAATGCTCTGGTAAATATATATTCGAACAATGGAAGCATAGAAAAGGCATGGGACTATTTGACAAAATGCCCAAGAAATGTGGCCTCAAGGATAACCATGAATGCAGGAAATGCCCAAAATGGGTTTGCTGAAAAGACTTGAGAAACTTACCAGTAAATGCAATTAACACGGTAAAACTAGATTCCACACCTTTGCCAACATTTTGCCTTAAAGAGGCATCATCTCAAGTAATACAATGATTTGAGGATATGCACAAATAGATTTGTTGAAAAGACTTTAGAACTTACTGACAATGCAAATGGCAGGTGTAAAGCCAGACTCCACAACTGAGTTAGCATTCTCCTCAGCACCTCTTCCCCTTTTTCCTTCCAACTCCATAGCCGTGTTCCTCTTCCTTCCACATTTTCTCTGCAATACCTTCTCATAATGGCTTTAGGGTTTCCAAAAAAATCCTGTGTCAAGCAAGTTAGGGGAACCAAGAGGGTGAAAATGAGAAAGAACTCCCCCAAAAAAATGAATGAGTCGAATGATATGGGGCCCCCCCAGAGAGGGTAGAGAGATAAATTATATGGGAATTAATAATGAACCTAAATACGTTTGCATCCTTTTAAAGGAAGACCCGTTAAATTTCTAAACAATGATAAGCCCTACAAGGGTCATGATTGGGCAACGTACTGCAATAGATAGGGTAAGACTTATTTGGTAAGAAGGGCAAGCTACTTATGCCATGGTCTCAAACATAAGTAGCCATGGGACCAAATGTAGCCATATACAAGAACTTGGGATAATTGTCATCAACCACAACGCTGATTCTCAGATAAAAACCCCACCAAACATAACCCAAGCAAAAGTGTACAAACACAAGGACACTCATATAGGGTATCCACACATGATAAGGGTTTACTAGATATGACCAAAGATGGTATCCAGGTAAAATACATATCTCAAAGAGGGCATATCACACTTGACCGAGTGCAACAAACAAGGCTAGGGAAATTTGGCTGATGTGTCATCTCCCAATCACTACCACTGGGGCATTAGGCATGCTCAAACCTATGCAACCAGGTGGAGTTGATGCTTAGTACCTGCATCACTCAAAACACATTACGACACATGACATATACATCAAATAATAGCCGAAGCCTAAATAGCCCACATCAAAGGATTCTAGCATCC
Organism: Cunninghamia lanceolata; assembly: GCA_027924645.1. Lineage (NCBI taxonomy): Eukaryota > Viridiplantae > Streptophyta > Pinopsida > Cupressales > Cupressaceae > Cunninghamia > Cunninghamia lanceolata. The sequence goes on along the minus strand of BSBN01000429.1, from coordinate 177,352 downwards.
GTAATCATTCACATAGTGTGCCAATGTCATGGTGCCATCCTCTCCACATGTACACCAAATCTCAACATGAAATCTAACATAACCCTTCAGTTAGTGCACTACAATCACATCAAAATAGCTCTAGTCGTCCAACATCGACTAATCATAATACAACCAACATTAGAGACATCAACATAACAAAATGTCGGTATCTCAACATCATATAAAGCCTAAATTTCATACCTCGGTGTTTACCTCAATTTGGGCAAGGTCTAGGGAGGCACTACATCCTCCCCCCCAAGAGCTTGACTTACTCCTGGAAGTCACAAATGCTAAAATGCAACCATAGCACACATTAGTCCATGAAACTCAATAATAATAATAAAACTCAGGTGATCACATTCCTTTCGATATACCCAATTACGTGCAATATGTCACAGTACCTAGGTGAAGAAGAGGCAAGGTACTCAATTCCATTTAAAGTATACGTTAGCAGATAACAATTTTTCTCTAATCAAAATATAGAATGATGCCATAACATTCAATTTTCTCATAGAATCATTGTCTCAACTGTTGGGAATTAAGGTACCTCAACCTTGGTAATTCCTTGCATTTATTTATTGTAATATATTTATTTATTGCCTATTGTGTAATTAGGATGCAAATCTTGTTTTGTCATCTTATGGGAGTTGGCACGGTGATGTATCATCCTATGTGGAAGGTGACCACATGTAATTTTGTCCTCACATGAGGAGATAGGCATCCCACTTAGTGGTAGAGGTATTTTTCCATGTGTCAGCACTTTGAATAGTGTGTAAGTGAATCTTGACTAAAACGGTTATGACAAATTCCTATGACAGAATCTATGATATGTAAGAGTCGTAAATGGAAGATTCTATGACAGGTGAAGACGTGTCACAAGGCATCTTGGAAGAAGGCATATTTGGGCACCCCAAGGAGGGTTATGACATGTTGTAAGAGAATTTGCTATTTTTAGTCAGTGTATGACAGATTCTCTTACAACTATAAGATATGACAATTATGACGGATTCTATGACAATCGTAAGAGTCGTAAGAGCATCTGTCATTGTCCAACTTGGGAATAGGCGACCTATTTGGGATGGGGTGATATGATAAGTTTCATGACCATGCTGCAGTGTTGGACAGTGTCCCTAGGCGTGGGTTTTGGGCCATGAGGCCACATTGGACACCCATCTCAAGAAAGGTCCATTTTTGCCTTATAAACTTCTATTTAAGCAGATGCTTTGAGAGGAGATGTATTATGTGATTGACAGGTACTATTATGCTACCGGAATATCTCTAGATACAAGTGTCTAAGACTCCTGAGAGCTTGCATTGCAAGTGTATTGTAAACCATTATAGTTTTGATAATACATTGTGTAGGTTTTGGAGTGTGGGGTTTTTCTCCCAAAAGGGTTTTCCCCACGTTATATCTTGTCTCTCTCTTCTTCTGTCTTACATTCTTGGGTTGTGTATTTTCAATATCTCTATTGTTGGGTTAATAACTCTGTAATTGTAAACGTTAAAAAGAATTTGCACTTATCTCTCCTCATTAGATTAGTGTAGGAAGTGATTTCTGCACACCTAGCTTCCTTTCAGTTGGTATTAGAGCTTGATCACCTTTGGTCCTAGTTGTTGGGTAGGGTTTTTTGACCTGATCTTAGATTAAGTGGGAGTTTGTGTAGAGTATTCTATAATCTTGTTGTAGGAAAAGAGATGGTAGGCACATCTGGAAGATTAGAGGTGGAGAAGTTCAATGGCACAAATTTTGAGTTATGGAAACTTAAGATGGAAGACATGCTTGTTGATCAAGACCTATGGGAAACCGTTTTCGGTGTAAAACCAACCGCAATGGCACAAGCTGATTGGGATCTCAAAGATCGGAAGGCTAAGGGTCTCATAAGACTCAGTCTAGTTGATTCTGTCCTGTTAAATGTCCATGAGGAGAAGACCACGAAAGACCTTTGGAAGAAGTTGGGAGATGTTTATCAGGCCAAATCCTTGGTGAACAAGCTTTTTCTGAGAAAGAAGTTGTATTCTCTAAGGATGGAGGATGGAGGATCTATTGTAGATCACCTGAATGCTTTCAACATGTTAGTTGCACAATTGACATCCGTTGGTGTGAAGATGGAGGAGGATCATTGTATGACCTTGCTTTGTTTTTTGCCAGACTCGTGGGATCATCTTGTTATGGCTATTGGGAGCACCACATCCACTTTCAAAATGCATGAAGTGGTATCTTTGTTGTTATTTGAAGAGATGCAAAGAAAGTCTTCTGAAGCAGCCAAAGAGGCTCTTGCAGTTCGTGGAAGACCCAAGGAGAAAGGGAAAAAGGACAAGAAAGATGGGAAGGGTAGATCCAAATCCCGTGGGAGATCCAAATCTCTTGGAAAGTCCAAGGCTCTTTGTTGGAACTGTGGAAAAACTAGGCATTTCTGAAAGGAATGCAAAGAGGAAAAGAAAAAGAAGAAAAAGTTCTATCCCATATTCAGATTCTGACAAGTCACAAGATGATGGTGACACCTTCATCACAGCCCTAGCCACCCATGCATCTGATGATGTGTGGTTGATTGATTTTGGTGCATCATTCCACGTGACCTCGCATCGAAGCTGGTTCACAAAGTATGAAGAGTTCGATGGTGGAAGACTGTACCTAGGCGACAATTCTCATCTGAAGATTGTTGGTCGTGGAAGAGTCTCAATCCAATTCCCTGATGGATGATTGAAGGGGATCACTAGGCTCATGCACATCCTAGGCTTGGCATGGAACCTACTTTTTGTAAGTAAGTTGAATGATGTAGGTGTGCAGGTTGTCTTTTTGAAGGACATATGCAAGATGACTAGAGGATCTATGGTGCTTGCAAAGGGGAGTTGGAGAGGTAGTCTGTTTCAGCTGGAGGCATGCACTTCATAGTGCAATAGTTCTTCTGACTCGAAGAAAAGAGCTGCAGTCACTTCATCCCCACCATCTGAACAAGTAGTGAATAAATCTGTTGTATCTAATTTTGATGGTAGTGGGTACCCAAGGGTGCTCATGCTTTGGAAGTTAAGCTTCCTGTTGAAAAGACAATGTTTTGGCATAAGAGATTTGACCACATTGGTGAGAAGGGTCTTAGAACCCTAAAAAATAAAAACCTTGTTGAGGGGTTAAATGATTGTAATCTCAAGTTTGACTTTTACGAACATTGTATATATGGAAAGCAAAACCATGTTCAGTTTTACTCTAGTTCTCACAAGTCTTCTGGTGTGTTGGACCTTATTCATTCTGATGTGTTTGGTCCTGTTAGTGTTCCTTCGATTTCCAAATCTATATATTTTGTATCTTTCATAGATGATTACAGTAGAAGGACATGGATTTATTTTCTTAGAAGCAAGTCTGAAGTTTTTAGTCAGTTCAAAGAGTTTAAAGCTTTTGTTGATAATTAGACTAGTAAAAAGATTAAGTGTTTGAGAATTGACAATGGTGGTGAGTTTTGTTTGGCAGAGTTTGATAAGTTCTGTAAAGAGCAAGGGATTGAAAGACATAAGACAACTCCATACACCCCACAGCAAAATGAGGTTGTAGAGAGGATGAGCAGGACACTGATGGAGAAGGCTAGGAGGATGCTTAGTGGAGCAAGCCTCGAACAAAAGTTTTGGGCTAAAGTTGTAGCCACTGCTTGCTACCTGGTAAATAGGTCTCCTATATCAGCTCTTGTTGGTAAGACACCTATGGAGGTGTGGTCTGGTAAGAAGCCTTCAGTTAGACATCTTCATGTTTTTGGTTGTGAGGCATATGCACATGTACCTAGGGAGAAACGGTCTAAATTGGAGAACAAGGCTGTTAAGTGCATTTTCATTATCTATGGTGTCAATGTGAAAGGATACAAGCTTTGGGATCCTGTGGGTGAAAAAGTTTTGTATAGTGCAGAAGTGTTATTTTCAGAGAGCTAACACCTTCTCCCATTGTTCTATAGCCAGAAGAAACAAAAAAGAAAGAGGATGTGGTTTAGTTTCCTTCTACCCTTGAGAAGACTGAACTGACAAACCCTGTGAGACCTGATGATGAGGAGAGATCTAGCAGCTCTAAAACATCATAAGAAGAAGCATAACCTCAACTTCATCCATTGAGGAGGTCTACACAAACAAGGAAGCAACCTGATAGGTTTGGTTATTCATTGCTTGATTCTAGTTGTACTTTTGCCTTGCTTACTAACATTGATGAGCCTAGAACTATGATAGAGGCTATGGACATGAAAGATGTAGGTTCCTAGAAGGAGGCCATGGAAGATGAGATGGCTTCTTTGGAGAAGAATAAAACATGGGGCTTGGTGCCTTTTCCTAAAGGACGGAATCCTGTTGGATGCAAATGGGTGTTCAAGAAGAAATTTGGTGTAGATGTAGTGTTGGAAAGTACAAGGCTAGATTGGTTGCGAAGGGGTACTCACAAGTGGAGGGAATTGATTATGGTAAAATTTTCTCTCCCATTGCAAAGCTAACATCTATTCGGTTCTTGTTATCTCGTGTAGTAGCTTATGACTTAGAGGTGGAGCAAATGGATGTGAAGACATCATTCCTTCATGGTGATTTGGAGGAACAGATTTACATGTCACAGCCAGAGCATTACATAGAGAAAGGTAAAGAAAATTTGGTTTGCAAGTTGAAAAAGTCTTTGTATGGTTTAAAGCAGTCTCCTAGGATGTGGTACTTGAAGTTTGATGCCTTTGTGTGGTCAGTTGGATTTTTGAGATTGAAATCAGATCATTGTGTGTATTACAAATTTGACAATGATCGCATTCTCATTATTGCATTGTATGTTGATGATATGTTGTTAATTGGGAATGGTAAGAATATGATTTCTGATTTGAAGTCTTAGTTGTCAGCATAGTTTGGGATGAAAAATTAATCTAGGGGCAGCCTGGTACATTCTGGGAATGGAAATGAGAATAGACAGAGCTAATAGAAAACTTTGGTTACGCCAGAGTAAGTATGTGAAGACCGTGTTGGATAGGTTCATCATGGCAGATTATAGACCATTATGTGTTCCTATTACTTTGGGGACAAAGTTGTCTGTTAATGATTGTTCAAAATCTCCTAGTGAGGTGGAGGACATGAGCAAAGTACCTTATGCTAGTGTTGTTGGCAGTTTGATGTATGCTATGGTCTACACAAGACTAGACATTGCCCAAGCAGTGGAAGTCCTTAGTCAATTTATGGCTAATCTTAGACGGGTACATTGGGATGCAGTAAAGCGAGTGTTCAGATATTTGAGGGGTACTTCTGAGTATTCTATATGCTATCATGGTAATCCTACAGGAACTCCGCATTTAATTTGTATTCACAAATTCGTGGATTCTGATTGGGCAGGTGACATTGACAGCAGGAGATCCACTAGTGCTTACGTGTTTACTATGTTTGGTGGTGCAATTAGTTGGATGAGTAAGCAAAAACCTATGGTCGCTTTGTCCACGATAGAAGCTGAGTATATGGTAGCAACTCATGCTTGCAAGGAAGCCATTTGGCTTAAGAGATTGTGTTCAGATATTGGTGTTGATGCAGGACAGATTACGATTTGTTGTGACAGTCAGATTGCAATTTGCCTAGCAAAGAATCCAACTTTCCATGCTAGAACAAAGCATATTGATGTATAGTTTCATTTCGTACGAGACATGGTAGAGGATGGGAAGGTGAATTTAGAGAAGGTAGACACTTTGAAGAATGTTGCAGATGCATTGATGAAACTAGTGGGCACAAAGAAGTTTAGATGGTGTTCGGAGTCTATGGGCCTCTCGACTTATAGTAGTTAAATCATGTAATTTCTATTGGCTCTTACAAGGAGTTTGACAAGTGGGAGAATGCTGGGGTTTAAGGTGTCTCAACCTTGGTAATTCCTTGCATTTATTTATTGTAATATATTTATTTATTGCATATTGTGTAATTAGGATGCAAATCATATTTTGTCATCTTGTGGGAGTTGGCATGGTGATGTATCATCCTTCATGGAAGGTGACCACATGTAATTTTGTACTCACATGAAAAGATAGGTGTCCCACTTAGTGGTAGAGGTATTTTGCCATGTGTCACCACTTTAAATAGTGTGTAAGTGAATCTTGACTGAAACGGTTATGACAGATTCCTATGACAGAATCTATGACGCGTAAGAGTCGTAAATGGAAGATTCTATGATAGGTGAAGACATGTGTTACAAGGAATCTTGGAAGAAGGCATCTTTGGGCACCCCAAGGAGGGTTATGACATGTTGTAAGAGAATATACTATTTTTAGTCAGTGTATGATAGATTCTTTTACAGTTGTACGATATGATATTTATGATAGATTCTAGGACAGTCGTAAGAGCATCTGTCATTGCCCAACTTGGGAATAGGCGACCTATTTGGGATGGGGTGATATGACAAGTGTCATGACCATGCTGCAGTATTGGACAAGTGTCCCTAGGCATGGGTTTTGGGCCATGAGGCCAAGTTGGATGCCCATCTCAAGAAAGGTCCATTTTTTCCTTATAAACTTCTATTTAAGCAGGTGCTTTGAGAGGAGATGTATTATGTGATTGACAGGTACTGTTATGTTGCTAGAATATCTCTAGATACAAGTGTCGAAGACTCATGAGAGCTTGCATTACAAGTGTATTGTAGACCATTACAGTTTTGAAAATACATTGTGCAGGGTTTGGAGTGTGGGGTTTTTCTCCCGAAAGGGTTTTCCCCACGTTATATCTTGTCTCTCTCTTCTTCTGTCTTACATTCTTAGGTTGTGTATTACTACAATATCTCTATTATTGGGTTAATAACACTGTAATTGTAAAGGTTAAAAAGAATTTGCACTCATCTCTCCTCATTAGATTAGTGTAGGAAGCGATTTCCACACACCTAGCTTCCTTTCATCAACAACCAATTCATTGCTCACAACCATCAATTTTCCACATTACTCTAGCATAATCACATAATTTTCTCATAATTTGCAGGAAATTGCACTTTTCAAGACAAAAAAATCAATTATCTAACTTTTCATATGCAGCCATCTCTAGAACAGAGCACACAAACACACATATATTCACATTTACATAATTTCAACCTCTACTTTCATAGCATACATGACATCTCTTTACATATAATGTAGATACATCAAATGCAAATCTTACAACTAAACAACCATTTTCATTCATCCACATCAAAGGGATAGGAACGCAAGGTTCACATATAGGTCCATGGGGACATAATGGTCTCATCATAGTACTACGTAATCTAATAACCAGTGTCAAGTAACCAAATGTCAAGTAACCCATGATCCAAAAATCAAGTGGAATGATGGCCGCGAGGCTATGCGCCTGGGGGCCCCTCTAGACATTTCCACAAATGACCTACCTCTTGTTTGTTTAAGTGGGTTAGCCCCCAAGAGATAGTCAACATAAGAACATAAATCACTAGGAAGGTAAGTGGATGATGACTAGCCCATACTAGCCCACACTTACCCCCATCCTCCAAAGTTTTCCCATGTCTACTTCCTTATATACACTCTACCAGAGGTTGCTCCATCGACATGGTGAGAAGAACAGCACAACACAAGACTGGCTCTTGAAAACAAAAAGAATCCTAGCTTAGCCAACACACATTTTCAAAATTACCAAAAGAAGAAGTTTCTAAAATCAACAATAAAATAAATAAATACGCGCAATTTCAACAATTAAGCAACATAACCACAAGAGTCATGTGAAAAAGGAAGATTCAAAGATTTGTGGCTAAGCTACTTATAGTCAAGATAAAATAACGTTGCTGATCGTCACAAGCAAGATAAATAAAGTCACCAATATCTAAAAGAAAGATCACAATTCATGAAATTGCACATTACATCACAATGTGACTAACACCAAGTCACCAATAAGGAAGGAGGGAAATCACGGTCACTACATGTGCTATGCAAACACAACCAATGTAATAACATCATGTAGGCAGGTAGTCTCAAATGCACCTTCTGTTGCAAGTATGAGGTGAGCCAGTGTTGTCATTGATGTCAACATACTCATATTGCATTGACAAGAAGGATTTGATGAGCTGTGTGCTGAGGATATTGAGAAAATTAGTCTCAGTCAGGAACAGTGAAGAACAGTGATGAGAAGAAGGTAAATGTACTGTATAGGATGAGAACCGGAGGATGCGGATTAAAGGGTTAGTAGATATGAGTCTTGAGATGCTACAGTTAAGATTTCAGAGGTCCGCATGAAGATCTGAAGGAGTTGTGGCTGCCGGTATAGAACCGGGTCCGGCAAGTATCCGGAGGTGACAGAGGATCACAAAAAGGTCCGGTAAGGTCCGGAATTGTATTACCCTAATCTGCGGATTGGAAGGAGTGTTTGGGATGTCCTTGTGATGTGTCATCCTGATTTGTGTATGATTTGGAGGTCCGGAAGTACCTCTTGCATTATGACAGTGGCGACAGACTGTGTTCTTGAAGTTCCGGATGAGGAAGACAAGAGATCCCAGTAAGCAGAGGAAGTGCGGATGTATCCGGACTTTCAGACAGGCTTGTGAAGGTTCTTGGATCATGTTTAGGTTGTGTTGTTGGTCTGCATTGATGGTAGAGCCCGGAATTGAAGTTATTCTTCCGGATGAAGTTCTTGCTCTGTGTAGCCGACCGGATGAGTTGTTCATCCTGCGAATGTTCTTGTGATGGCCGACCGGATGTGTTATTCATCTTGCGGATACTCCTATGGTTGTTTGCCGACTTAGATGTTTGTTCCTAAGTTGATGTCTTGTATAAATAACGGTTTGTGAGTTCATTTCAAGGTGTGGTGTGAGGATGAGTATGAGATAGCGAAGAAACATGCGAAAGGCAGAGCAGAGATTGTTGGGCTTAATTGGAACTGATCCGGACATGGTAGAGATGTCATTCTCCAGTTCAAGACTGTGATTTTCATCACTTTGTAGACAGTGTGTCTCCTTGTAGGCAGTGGGCCTCTTTGTGAGCAGTGTGCTCGGGCAGTGAGCCCTTATTGGCATGTGCCATTCATTTTTCTTTATTCTTCTAACAGAGAATAATTCTTGGGTTAATCACCCCGTGGTTTTTCCCTTAATCGGGTTTTCCACGTCAAAATCTTGGTGTTCAATGTGTTGATGCTTATCTGCTCTTGTGTTTATGTATTATGCTTCCATGGATGATTATTTGATATGCTGCTAACTAACAACAGTGAGTTAAGTGTTTGAATGAGAAGAAGTTTTATACAACTGATTCACCCCCCCCCTCTCAGTTGTATGCCCTAGATCCAACAATTGGTATCAGAGCCAAGTTCCTCTGACAAGAGCTCAACCGCTTGAGGAGATCCAGGATGTCGTCATACAAGAAGGATAGTCCTAAGTTCGATGGAACCAACTTCACTCTCTGGAAAGGTCGCATGAAGTGTCACTTGGAATGCATGGGAAAAGCATACCTGGGTATGATTTCAAAACCATATGTACCTCCACAAGGTGGTCCGACAACTCTGAATGAAATCACAGAAGCTGAAAACAATCTGTGGACCAAGGAAGCTCTTCTAAGCGCATTGAATGACTCAGATCTCTCGAATGTCATTGACCTACCCACTGCATATGAGATCCTAACTAAACTAGAACTTCTGTATGAAGGAGATGAGTTTGTCAAAAGTGCAAGGTTGCAAAGTCTAAAAGGGAAATTTGAAAGATTGAAAATGAGAGATGATGAAAACATCACTACCTTTATGCCAAGAGTAAATGAGCTGGTATGTGGAATCAGAAATGCTGGTGGAACTTTAGATGAAAATGAGATTGTCTGCAAAATCCTAAGATCCCTTCCTGCTGCCTACAAAATCAAAGTTGCTGCCATTGATGAATTCAGAGCCCACACAACTGTCACAAGAGAACAACTGGCTGGCAAACTAGCTGCATTTGAAATGACCGAGTTTGGAGATGATCCTCCCAAGACTGAATCTGCTTTCAAAGCCAGTGCCTATGTGAAAGGCAAACAGAGATTTGATCCGGGTGAAAACTCATCAAGGAAAATGTCATGGTATGATCAAGCAAGGAGAGACATGGAAGAAGAAGAAGCAGAAACAGCTCAACTTGAAGCCCTCATTGCAAAGAGACTGCCAAGAGGATCCGGTAAGTATGAAGGAAAACTACCCTTTAAGTGTTTCAACTGCAATAAGATTGGTCATTTTGCCTCAAGATGTCCGGAGAGATCTGCAAGATCTAATACTCATAGACAAAGGTTTCAAAAGAATTGCTATTATGTTCATGAAGAAGATGACAATGAAGGAGTAACAGATGATGAATCAGAACTAGGAAGCAAATCCGGAAATGAGTGGGTGTTTATAGCCATCAAGGAAGAAGATTCAATACTCTCTGAATCTGTCAATCACAAAGTTGTTGAAAAAGCCTTGGCTGCTCAAGTGGAAGAAAAGGATGATTGGGTTATTGACAGTGGATGTTCTCACCATATGACTGGTGACAAGAATAAGTTCTTAGATTTGGAAAGATATGAAGGAGGAATGGTAAAGTTTGGTGACAATTCTGCTGGCAGAATCAGAGGTAGGGGAACTATTTCTTTTGATGGTAAGAGCAAAACAGGAAATGTACTGTATGTTGAAGGATTGAAGCACAATCTTCTCAGTGTTGGTCAGTTGGTGGACAAAGGCTATGATCTCCGGTTCAAGAATGGAAAATGCAGAATCTTTACAAGCTCCGGAACTGAAATTGCATCCGGTACTCAGACAAGAGGTAACATCTTTCATCTGGTTGGTTCAAATAAAAGTTGTTTGTTTGTTCAAATTGATCAGAGTTGGTTATGGCATAGAAGAATGTGTCATGTAAATTTTGATAACATCATCAAAATAAGCAATACTCAGGCTGTGAGAGATCTTCCAAAGTTGATAAAACCTACAAATAGTGTGTGTAAAGAATGTCAGTTAGGCAAACAAAGCAGAGTCTCTTTTAAAAGCAAAGATCAGTCTTCTACCGGATTGTTGGAATTAGTACATACTAATCTATGTGGTCCGACAAGAATCAAGAGTCTGCAAGGTGATAGATATTTCATGTTGTTAATAGATGATCATTCCCGGATGATGTGGGTTACCTTTCTAAAAGAAAAATCAGAAGCTTTTGAGAAGTTCAAAATCTTCAAAGCTATGGTGGAGAATCAAACCGGATTGAAACTAAAGTGTCTAAGGTCTGATAGAGGTGGTGAATTTACATCTGGTGAATTCATTGACTTTTGTGAGAAACAGGGTATAAGGAGACAGTTGTCTGCTCCTAAGACTCCACAGCAGAATGGAGTAGTTGAGAGAAAGAACCAGACCATCCAGGAAGCTGCTAGGACAATGATGTTGGAAGCAAATGTTCCTCAAATGTTTTGGAAAGAAGCTATCAGCATTGCAGTCTACACTCTCAATCGAGTTCAAATCAGAAACAACACCGGTAAGACCCCCTATGAACTCTGGCTTGGCATCACTCCTACTGTGAAATATTTCAGAGTATTTGGTAGCAAGTGTTATATTAAAAGAGATGAAGATCTAGGAAAGTTTGATGCTAGAAGTGATGAAGGAATTTTCTTGGGCTACTCCACTCAAAGCAAAGCATACCGGTGTTACAATAAGAGATTGAGGAAGATGATAGAAAGCACCAATGTAAAGGTTGATGAAGGAATTGAGAAGCCTTCAAGATTTTATGAGTTTGATGAAGATGACCAAGACAGTGTTCAAGGACCTCAATCCTCTCCGGTGAGACAGAGTCAGCCTGATCCGGTAAATCAGGAAGAAGAGATAGGTTTGAATGAGCATGATCAAGAAACAGCAGTGCTGGATACTCCCAAAATTCCAAGGTATGTAAGACTGAATCACTCTGAAGATCAGATCATAGGTGACAGAAGCAAAGGTGTACAAACTAGAAGGAATATTGCTCAAGATCAGAATGAATGTTGTCTGATTTCAAAGATTGAACCTAAAACAATAAATGAAGCCTGCAATGATGAAAACTGGACCAAAGCAATGGAAGAAGAATTGATGCAAATTGAGAAAAATCATACTTGGGATCTTGTTCCCAGACCTAGAGACAGGAATGTAATTGGAACCAACTGGGTCTTCCGGAACAAACTAAATGAAGCTGGTGAAGTAATCAGAAACAAAGCTAGATTGGTCTGCAAAGGCTACTCTCAAATAGAAGGAATTGACTTTGAAGAGACTTTTGCTCTGGTAGCAAGAATTGAAGCAGTCAGATTACTTCTTGCATTTGCTACCTTCAAAGACTTCAAGGTATATCAGATGGATGTCAAGTCTGCCTTCCTAAATGGTGATCTGGAAGAAGAAGTCTACATTGAACAACCGGATGGATTTCAATTGTCTGATAATAATGATATGGTCTGCAAGTTGAAGAAAGCTTTGTATGGATTGAAGCAAGCCCCAAGAGCATGGTATGAAAGGTTGGATAAGCATCTTGTGCAGATTGGATTCAACAAAGGTACTGCTGACAGTAACTTATATTTCAAAATTGATCATGAAAACATTCTGATTGTTGAAGTGTTTGTGGATGATATCATTTTTGGAGGAAGAGATAGTATGTGCAAAACTTTTGCAAATCAGATGAAAAGTGAGTTTGAAATGTCTATGCTTGGTGAAATGAATTTCTTCTTGGGTCTGCAAATTACTCAAACAAAAGAAGGGATCTTCATTTCTCAGACCAAATATGTGAAAGAATTGCTAAAGAAATTTGGTATGGAAGACTCAAAGCCTATGAACACTCCTATGGCAACCGGATGTAAGTTAAGCAAAGATGATGATTCTCCAAAGGCAGATCAGACAAAGTATAGATCAATGATTGGTGGATTGTTGTATCTCACTCAAACTAGACCAGATATAATGCAGGCTGTTGGTCTTGTGGCAAGATTCCAGGCTGATCCTAGAGAATCTCATGTTATGGCAATCAAAAGAATTTTTAGATACTTGAAAGGAACAGTTGAGTATGGTCTATGGTATCCTAGAGATCCGGATTTCTCTTTCCATGCTTACACAGATGCAGATTGGGCAGGAGATGTGGATGACCGGAAGAGCACTAGTGGTGGAGCATTCTTTTTGGGGAAGAGATTGGTTTCTTGGCTAAGCAAGAAACAAGATGCAATATCTCTGTCTACAACTGAAGCAGAATACATTGCAGCAGCAGGTAGTTGCACTCAAATCCTATGGATGAAGCAGATGCTAAGAGACATCAAAGTTGAATATGAGAAGCCTATCACAATTTTCTGTGATAATTCAAGTGCAATTAATATCTCCAAGAATCCGGTATTGCATTCTAAGACTAAGCACATATCTATTAAATTTCACTTTTTGAGAGAACAAGTAAACAAGGAAGAAGTCAGATTGGAGTATGTTCCCTCCAAGGATCAGATTGCAGATATCTTTACAAAACCTCTTCCCAAAGACTCTTTTGAATATCTCCGAGAGAAGTTAGGGGTCATGGCCCCTCCGGTGATGAACTAAGATGCACTGATGAGCATCAGTCCGGTGGCTATCACAGTCATATCTTGTGATCCGGACTAATGGGGAGCTGCAACTAAGGGGGAGCAGCTGGTATGATTCTGATGCATGAGAATTGCAAGTATGAGCCCTTTGCCATTGATGTCAAAGGGGGAGAGAAGACATGTGAAAAACAAGTGGCTGATGATCAAAGGGGGAGCTGTAAAGGAAGAGAAGACATATGAAAAGTTGAAGTTCTTGTCCTAATGGTTTTTCACATCATATGTTGCCATCAATGACAAAGGGGGAGATTGTTGCAAGTATGAGGTGAGCCAGTGTTGTCATTGATGTCAACATACTCATATTGCATTGACAAGAAGGATTTGATGAGCTGTGTGCTGAGGATATTGAGAAAATTAGTCTCAGTCAGGAACAGTGAAGAACAGTGATGAGAAGAAGGTAAATGTACTGTATAGGATGAGAACCGGAGGATGCGGATTAAAGGGTTAGTAGATATGAGTCTTGAGATGCTACAGTTAAGATTTCAGAGGTCCGCATGAAGATCTGAAGGAGTTGTGGCTGCCGGTATAGAACCGGGTCCGGCAAGTATCCGGAGGTGACAGAGGATCACAAAAAGGTCCGGTAAGGTCCGGAATTGTATTACCCTAATCTGCGGATTGGAAGGAGTGTTTGGGATGTCCTTGTGATGTGTCATCCTAATTTGTGTATGATTTGGAGGTCCAGAAGTACCTCTTGCATTATGACAGTGGCGACAGACTGTGTTCTTGAAGTTCCGGATGAGGAAGACAAGAGATCCCAGTAAGCAGAGGAAGTGCGGATGTATCCGGACTTTCAGACAGGCTTGTGAAGGTTCTTGGATCATGTTTAGGTTGTGTTGTTGGTCCGCATTGATGGTAGAGCCCGGAATTGAAGTTATTCTTCCGGATGAAGTTCTTGCTCTGTGTAGCCGACCGGATGAGTTGTTCATCCTGCGAATGTTCTTGTGATGGCCGACCGGATGTGTTATTCATCTTGCGGATACTCCTATGGTTGTTTGCTGACTTAGATGTTTGTTCCTAAGTTGATGTCTTGTATAAATAACGGTTTGTGAGTTCATTTCAAGGTGTGGTGTGAGGATGAGTATGAGATAGCGAAGAAACGTGCGAAAGGCAGAGCAGAGATTGTTGGGCTTAATTGGAACTGATCCGGACATGGTAGAGATGTCATTCTCCAGTTCAAGACTGTGATTTTCATCACTTTGTAGACAGTGTGTCTCCTTGTAGGCAGTGGGCCTCTTTGTGAGCAGTGTGCTCGGGCAGTGAGCCCTTATTGGCATGTGCCATTCATTTTTCTTTATTCTTCTAACAGAGAATAATTCTTGGGTTAATCACCCCGTGGTTTTTCCCTTAACCGGGTTTTCCACGTCAAAATCTTGGTGTTCAATGTGTTGATGCTTATCTGCTCTTGTGTTTATGTATTATGCTTCCATGGATGATTATTTGATATGCTGCTAACTAACAACAGTGAGTTAAGTGTTTGAATGAGAAGAAGTTTTATACAACTGATTCACCCCCCCCTCTCAGTTGTATGCCCTAGATCCAACACCTTCACGTATGACTACGTGGAATCGTACCCTTCTCAAAGTAACATATCATCATCACCAACACTATGTTGGAACCTTAGTGTGGTGTGGCATCACATCTATTTGCATCATGTCAAACAAGTGCCGATGCATGTACCTACCATAACATAGTATAAGTTGATTGCAGCTCAATCAATACTCTAATATGATTAAAATTAAACATGTACTTCTTGTATAAATGCTACTCTATCATAGTGCCAATGTTTCCAAGTTACTACACCTCCAACTCAAAATAAGATACCAAAGGTAAGAGCAAACCTACGCCAAGTATCATGGCCTTGAACAAATCACATGCCCATACTAAACCATTACCAAGATTCCCAAGTCATATGCCATTAGTATCATCAAGGAAACAATGCATGATAGGATAGCACTATGAACCTAAAGGTCCATTCACTAAGGAGAAGTAGGGGGTACTCTTGCATAGGAAGCTATGGTTAGTTGGGTTACCCCAAACCAATGTCACAACATGTCACCATAGATTCCTAAGTTCTTCCTCTCCACTACTTAACCCCACACATGTAAGGTCTCCAACTCCAAGGTTGGACCTTACAAGGTGTACAAACAAGAAACCACACAAGCATGACTCTACCATACTTGTAGCTGTACACTCAACCCATGGATGGATACCTAGTGTGGCAAGCTCATGAGTACACAAATCATGTATGGGATATTCACAACACATAGCGAGTACTCTCATAACAGGTAGTCACATCCACAAGGTAACATATAACACAAATTCCTTTACCATCCATTACTTAGTGAAGAAGAACAACTTTCATAAACATAATCACATAATAATTACCATAAAGGTTTCTAAGAAGTCTAACTAACATCAATTCGAATTAACCTTTCTAAGGCATAAAGGGGATCTAACCATAACTTCACATTTAGAGAAAGTGCAATACACCCCAAACAAGTATACCATCATACTAGCAATTGCATGTTAGGCTTTAAGCCAATCAAAACAACATTATTTCAACTCGCAAGATGGTGACACACAACACATCACACATCATGGAGCTATTGATAAACCACATTACACTACATATGCACTATGAACAAAACTCATATTTATCTAACACAAAGTTCATAAGATAGAGTCATATCATAAGAAGAATCCAATTGCAAGCTTATGCCCCTAAATTAATATTCTACCATATGATGCCAAACATCTTCACCACACAAAGGTACACATAACTTGATATCAATTTCACACAAGATCAAAATTATAAAATACAAAATTCACATTATGGAAGTACTTAACAAATGGTCACCATCCTACACATAAATATCTAAACCTCACTAAGAAGGAGGATACCCCTAGGAATTTCTAATCTAGTTCCAAAGTAACTCCTAGCAATAATTTCCTAATCATGCATCTACATACACACAATAGTTCAAAGGATAACAAACACACGTAGGTCACCAAGAACACAATTCACTGTTGTAACATTTTGAAACATACATTATTTCTTAACAATACTAGGCATAAGACTCATTTACACTTCTTTCTTCCTTAACCTTTTGCAATTAATATAATGCATTCACACACATAATGACTTGCACTCATAAAAGTCAAAGTAAGATATGCTTCATGCAAGTATTTATAGTTACCAACCCAAAGGGGCAATACCGATTCCAAAGGATAAAAAGGGTTAGGAAGCAAGAAGGTATTCTATCCTTACAATTTGATACACAGACAAAAAGATCACAAGGCATGATTTAATCACACAAGCATTAAGACTTCACTATTCTTCCAAAGAACCCAAGCATGAGAACAAAACATCATCACCTTCACATTCAAAAGCATAGCAAACAATAAGGTGCAACAAATGCCTATCTATTCCCATGGTGCTAACCTCTAATCCCAACCACATAGAGAGCATATTAGGGAACACCACCACACTCCACAAATTACACCAGGGCGAGGAAGGACCCAACACAACCTTCACAATAAGACCAACCTAGTCAAGAGGAGAACCAACAAGGAGGAACAAAACCACCATAATAACACAAGTGGAAGGCTTCAATAATCGTGTGACAAAGCCACCATGATGACAAGACGAGAGGGTGGATCTTCCCCCAAGATGAAGCTTGGTTGACAATCCACAACCTCACTCTCTTGCAACCACATGGAGTAGGACGAGGGTCACAATCACCTCAATCCACTCCATGTCGACCCAACAAACACACAAACACCCCAGAGCTCCCAATGTTAAAACATGGGCTCTGATACCAAATTTCATGCCCACATCTGCCATGTGGACATGACACAAAACCACGTCATGCCCACATTCGCCATGTGGTCATGACATGAATACCCAAAAAATTTTCCACCTGCCACTAAAACCTCAGTACATAAAGGCGGGGAAGGCAAACAAGGTGCGGGATAAGACATCCAAAACACATCGTCAGGTGAACCAAACCAAGGGACACTAACAAAAAGTGTTGAAAACAAACATCAATACAGAAAGAAGTAATTCCAAACATCCTTACAACTAAAAGAAGGATAAAACATTCATAAGCAGATGTGATACGATTCTGTTCATTCTATCATACAAGAACATTATGAGAATGTCTAAGATCGAGTTTCAAATCAGCATTGTATACTTTCTTTTAAACACCAGAGGAGATATGTGTTAATAACAATCAATGGAAACATACAAGATTGAATAAATTACATAGCCATTAAAATGACATTACATAAGATAGTCACATCATTCTCTACATTGGAGTGTCTCATAATTTATAAATTACCAATTTACAATGCTACAAGAATGATTTACGTCATTGATACAATTAGATAGCTGAAGATGAAGGACAGCTGCTACATAGTCATATCAATCACAGATCACAGGTCACCAATGGCAGTGGCTGCACACCACCCTACCATGTGGTACCTCAAAGGTCCACCCCCATGCTCGGAGATGATCACATGGCCCATACACAAGCATAAAAGAAAAAGGGACATGAATGCATATATACTCAGCTACACAAGGAATACCACAAGTCTCATAGCTCACATGAACACATCATAAGCACATGGTTCACGGAGGGCAAAAATAAGGCACCTGGTAATCATGCCAATGAAGCACTACTCAAATAAGGAGGGTGAGAAGGAAGGGGCAACAAGAAGGAAGTAGCTAAACAAATGTACTCAGCTCATAATACAAGTCTTTCCCAAACACATGATACATGTTACCTCCAATGGGCCAAACAAATGAGCACTCATGCTTGATGCCACATTAGGAGCCACTTCTAAGCTCACCCTATCATTTACACCCAAACTCCAACAAGCTCAACATGCAATCAAAAGAATGAACAAGCACATAAGGCTCACAAGGCCTAAAATACAATGAAATCTCCCCACACTAAATCTCAATCAAACAACTATACTTATGGCTGAATTACAACAGAAACATCGATAGACAAATGGAAAAGATAACTAGAAGATCACTGCACTACCCTCTATGATGCAATCCTACAGACAAGACAAGATAACATAATCATTTGACAGTGTTGTTAAGTAATGGCTATACTCACAATTTAGCACCATGGCACAGGACATTCATGGTAATCGAGGTAACAGTGGCATCTATGCCCTTGCAAGCAAACTACATATGGTTGTGAGGGATATGTTTATTCTTCATATTAGCAATCTCGTATAAACGAATAGATTAGCATTTGTATGAAATCTTTCACACCCCCATGCAATTGTAGAGGGGAATAATACATACATTAATGTAATATTATATATATATATATATATAAAATGTGGGTAAGATGTTGTACAAACTCTAATCATTGAAGTACTCCTAATTACATTACAGATATAGTTGATTTTTATGAGTTCATGGTTGACCTTCTTGATAGTGCTGGCTATCTTGAGAGCACCCAAAACTTTATCATTGAATTGCCATTAAATTTGTGGTGGTTGAGAGGATGTGTTTACTTGCTGCTGGTAAATGAGGATAGAAGGGTGTCTTCTAGTTTTAAAGACCTTAGAAAGAATTCCTTTCACTGCCACCATGGTGAAAAGCTGACAATGGCATTTGGTTTGTTAAATATGCCCCCAAGGAGAAGCTATTATAGTTGTTATGAACCTATGAGTATGTGCTGATTGCCACACTACAACAAACTTATTTCCAAGATTATTGCAAGAGAAATTGTTGTGAGAGATGCGAACCATTTCCATTGTTTTAAACAGGGATAGTTTTCTTGTGGGATTATTGGTGATGCTAAATGAAGCAATCTAAAAAATAGCTTACACTATAATAATGTGTAGTGTTAGATCTCTTGTAATAAGGAAGGGACATCCAACGAAACATAACGGAAGGGGAATTTTTACCAGATGTTAAAGTTGGAAAAGCTCCAGTGGATATATATGCAAACCGTGGAGGCATAGAGATGACACATAATCTATTTTACAAAATGCCCAAGAGAATCCAGCCTCATGGACTATAGTAATTGCAGGTTAAGCACAAAATGGGATTGTCGAATAGGCTTTAGAAACTTTAAAGTAAATTCAGCTGGCAAGCGTAAAGATGAATTGCACAATCTTTTCCAGCTCTCTCCTTGCCTCTACTTAAATGGAAGTTTGGAATGGAGTACGGACATACAGCAAGGCATAAATGGGAGTAGATTTTAATTAGATATTATAACTTTGGAAATGCTTTGGTAAATATATATGTGAACAATGGAAGCATAGAAAAGGCATGGGATTGTTTGATGAAACGCCCAAGAAATGTGGTCTCAAGGACAACCATTATTGCAGGAAATTCTCAAAATGGGTTTGCTAAAAAGACTTGAGAAACTTAGTAGCAAATGCAATTAACAGGGTAAAACCATATTCCACACCTTTTCCAACGTTTTGCCTCAATGAGGTGTCATTTCAAGGAATGCGATGATTTGAGGATATGCACAAATAGATTTGTTGAAAAGACTTTAGAACTTACCAGCAATGCAACTAGCAAGTGTAAAGCCAGACTCCACAACTGAGTTAGCATTCTCCTCAACACCTCCTCCCCTTTTTCCTTCCAACTCCATAGTTGCGTTCCCCTTCCTTTCACCTTTTCTCCACAATACCTTCTCATAATGGCTTTAGGGTTTCCAAAAAATCCTATGTCAAGCAAGTCAATGGAACCAAGAGGGTAAAAAATGAGAAAGAACCTCCCCCCCCAAAAAACAAATGAATGAGTTGAACGATATGGGGTCCCCCCAAAGAGGGTAGAGAGAGAAATTATATGGGAATTAATAATGAACCTAAATATGTTTGCATCCTTTTAAAGGAAGACCTATTTAATTGCTAAACAATGATAAGCCCTACAAGGGTCATGATTAGGCAGCCTGCTACAATAGATAGGATAAGACTTATATGGTAAGTAGGACAAGATGCTTTTGCCATGGTCTCAAACATAAGTAGCCATGGGACCAAATGTAACCATATACAAGAACTCAGGATAACTGTCATCAACTACAACACAAATTCTCAGATAAAAACCCCAATAGACATAACCCAAGCAAAAGTGTACAAACACACTTGGACACTCATACAGGGTATCCACACATGATAAGGGTTTACTAGACATGACCAAAGATGGTATCCAGGTAAAATACATATCTCAAAGGGGGAAGATCACACTTGATCGAGCGTGACGAATAGGGCTAAGGAAATTTGGCCAATGTGTCATCTCCCAATCACCACCATTGGGGCATTAGGCATGCTCAAACCTATGCAACCAGGTGGAGTCGATGCCTAGTACCTATATCACTTAAAACACATTAGGATACTACACATTTACATCAAATAATGTCTGAAGGTTGAATAGCCCACATTGAAGGATTCTAACATCCGTAATCATTCGTATAGTGTGCCAATGTCACAGTGCCATCCTCTCCACATGTACACCAAATCTCAATATGAAATCTAACATAACCCCTTAGTTAGTGCACTATAATCACATCAAAATAGCTCTAGTCATCCAACATCGACTAATCATAATACAACCATCATTAGAGACATCAACATAACAAATGTCAGTATCTCAACATCATATAAAGCTTGAATTTCATACCTCGGTGTTTACCTCAATTCGGGCCACGTCTAGGGAGGCACTACAAAGGAGACCCTCACTTTCCAAAGTCTGAAACACTTAGACAGATTTAGAAGTTTGGTGGACTTCGACGATTGAGCCTTCCGTCTTCTGCTTGCCAAATGGGAAGAAAAGGGGCACAACCCCGGCCTCTGAGCTCTGCAACACTTAGGAAAATTGAAACTGATGGACCTCAGTCATCGGGCCTTTTGCCTTCTACCTTGAAAAAAGGAGGAAGAGAGAACTCCTGTCTACCGCCACCCGCAATACCTAGAAACATTGAAGCTCGTCGGGCTTCAGCAAGAGGACCTTCCGTCTTTCGCTTATGAAAAAGAAGAAGAGGGAAGAGAAAACACCTGACCTCTAGTGCCCAAAACACTTAGGTATATTACAAAGGAACCAAGGTTGAGTTTAGAGGCAACAAGAATGGCACAGCGGAGAGGAGAACCTTGAACTCTAAAACTCCAAAAAGGTAGAAAATACAAGGAAAACACTTAGGATTTTGGACTTAACCATTTGGGGGGCTTTTTCCTTACACTGCAATAGGGAAAACACTTAGAAATTTCATGGATCCTTGGACTATTTGGCCTGAAGGCAAAATAGGATAATATTTTGGTGACTATGTAGGGGTGTCTGCCTACTAAACACTGGGATCCATAAGCCTTATCAATCCATTGGGCACAGAGTCAAAAGGGCAGAAACAACAAGGACAAAGGTTGGCTAGACCAAGATAAAACTGAACATTGCCTTTGGACAACAAGACAAAGCAAAAAAAACAAGGTAAACATCCTCCTAATGAGGGTGCAGTAGAGTGTAACAACACTTATTGAAAGGAAACACACCTAAAATATTTACTAAATCTCACAACCATACTAAAAGAAAGGTTTGAGATGGATCCCATTGACTAGGATTGGCAGGACCTCTCCATTTAGCTTGGAAAGTTGGAATGCATTGACCTATTTGCAGCTGGTAATAATAGAAGGGCCACTCCACATGGCATCAAATTTTGAATGTCTCCTAGCTTTAGCTCTATCTTCATCCCATTTTAACACCAGATGTCCCTCACTGAATGTTCTACTAGTTAATTTTATGTCGAATGTTCTCTTGACTTGATCTTGGTGGGCTTCAAGAGTCTTCATGGAAGCATCCATTCTTTCTTTAAGTTCCATCAAATTAGCAAACTTGACTGTTATGGCATCATTTTCTAGCAATTCTAGATGTCAATCAAGCTCAAGGGAAGGCAACTCTAGTGATAGTGGAAACCTTGCTTCCTTTCCATAAGCCAACATGAAGGGTGAATTTCCTATGGCCCTCTTGGGGGTGATTCTATCATACCAAAGAGCTATTTTCAACTTGGAATGCCAAGTTCTCTAATTATCATCCATTGTCCTTTTGATGATTCTGATTAGGTTTTTTTTTGTGGAGTCAGCTAGGCCATTGCCCTAAGGGTAATAGCTGGAAGATGTCTTCAAGTAAATTCCATAGTTAAGTGCCCATTCACTGAATTTTGTGCCTACAAAGGCCTTGGCATTGTCAGAAATAATGGTGAATGGAACACCAAACCTAGTAACTATTCCCTCAAGGAAATCTAAAATAGAGGTCTCTGTGGCATCCTTTAATGCAACCACCTTTGTCCACCTTGTGAAGTAATTGGTGGCTGCTAAAATCCACTTATGACCAACACTAAAAGGTGGATTAAACATCCCAATGAAATCCAAGCCCCATTGGGCAAGTGGATGATCAGCCTGAATTAGGTGCAGGGGGAGAGAAACCAACTTTTTCTTACCTGCAAATAATGCACATCCTTTGTAACTCCTTACCCATATGTGGGCATGTTTGAACAAATTGGGCTAGTAATAACCAACCCTCATGATTTTGATAGCAGTTGTTCTTGGTGAATAATGGCCACTAGCAGGGTCATTATGGAACTCTTCTATCACCCTTGAGGTCTGATTTTGTGCAATGCATCTAAGAAGAACTCCGTTGATGTCTTTTCTAAACAAGGCATCAACAACAAGAATATAAGGATGTTGATATGCATCGGACAACTGAGAGGGGGGGTGAATTAGTTGTCACAAAAACTTAAACACTTTCTGCAATTAAACATTCATCACTTATCCACAATTATTATGATTTAACAATGAGTGCATGAAATTAGAAACTTAACAACATCAAATACAAGAGACACCGGATTTACATGGAAAACCCCAAGGTGGGGAAAAACCATGGAGAGGATTAACTCTCAATATATATTGCAATCTTGAAATAGTTATGTTCAAGCTTGGTCACCCCACGGGCCTAAACATACTGGCTTATTGCCATGAAGAACAACTAGGTCTAGCAGGTTCACTGCCTCAACCCTAAACCTAGCAAGATTATAATAAGGGTTGTTAAACCCTACTGGTGGCTTACTACCAAATTCACTGCCACTACAAACACCTTTCTTTATTGTGAATAAACAATTCCTTAGCTCTGCTCTTCCTCTGCCCTGCTCTTCCTCTTCTTTCCTCTTCCTCTTCTCTACTCTGCTTTTGGACCTTTCTTAATGTATTCTCATTTTTGCTCAAGGACAACTTTTCCATGACTCAGCTACAAGTATTTATACACTACATCAACCTTGAAATGATCATCAAGGTTGGCATCAACCATTGGAACAATCTCCAAGGTCACTATTACAAACATTTACAAAATAGGTCTTGACCTATTGCAACATCATGCAAAGGGAATGAAAAGAAGATCATGACATGCCTTAGCTAGGACTCAAGCACAATCTTCCACGCCACAACACGCTTCTACAATCTTCTAGAGATCTCTGCAATCATCGGGATCAACCAGGTTGACCAAGACTGGTTACACGCTACGTTATCTGGGAGCAATCTTCACACACCATCTCAATTTCTTAATGTGAACCAAAATTGAGATAGGAACATGATTAGGAACATCCACAAGCATGCTATCATCAGCAGGAGCAACCACACGAACCTTAACCACTTTATTCATAGGAATCTTCTCACCAGAGTACATGAACTTTACTGTCTTCAATTGTCATAAAAGAAAGATAGCTTGCAGACCATCAAACCACAAACCATTGCAATTGTAGGCACTTATCATCATCCCAGACTTCCCTCTAGAACCGCATAGTAAAATACTTTATTGCAGAGGAATGCAGAGCCAAATGCTATCTTCCTGTCTCAACTGAACTTACAGAAAAAGAAGGCTTTACTCTGGTGAACACAACTCACTTAGATCTTTATGCAGATGGTTTAGACCCAAAATGTAGCATCCTCAGACATACCTCTAACTTACTTCCAATCTGCAGACCATGATCTTCAAGCAGGAACAAATGCGGAGCAGTTTATCAGACTGTTCTTCAACATACAACTCACTGTCGTACTGCACTTCTCTGTGGCTTACTTGTTTCTTCTAGAGAGGCTAATTTTCTTAATATCCTCAACATACAAGTCTTCTAAACAAGTAATGGAATAGGATACAGTTGACACCAATGAAAACAAGAATATGTTGACATTAATGACAACACTGATTAGGCACATACTTGCAACAAAGGAATTGACTAGAGTCTGAAATACCTTCTTTTTGCTTGATCTAGTCTATCTAGGCATCTAACTGACTATAGAAAGGTGGCCATGTCATGGTACAAGTCATTTGGGGCATGGGAACTAGCTGGTTGCACCTATTTAAGGACACATACAACATCATTTCTAGCTTCAAATTCTGCAACAATCTACTCACACAGGCCTTTTCCTTACACTAGCTTGGTGATGTTGATGTTGACATCATACTCCATGACTTTTTTGATCCACCTAGCCCTCTTCTCATTGACATCTCTGCTCAAAAGGAATTCTTTTATGCTAGGGTGATTCACCATCAACTGTGTCTTGCTGTTTGAAAGCATGTGTCTAAATGTTTTGAGTGCTTTCACCACAACAAACATTTGTTTCTCAATAAAATCATACCTTAGCTCATACTCTTTGAGAGGCTAGCTAAAGAAGCAATTGGCTGTTCCAACTTCTCTTCATTCTATTGTGTCAAGACTGCTGATATGCCATCCTTGCCTCTAAAGGCATAGAGGATAAAATCCTTCTTATAGTTTGGGTTTATCAGCGTAGGAGCCTGTGCAATGGCTTGTTTGACAACTTCAAAACTATCCTTGCCTTCTTTTGACCATGTGAAGGCACATAAATTTTAATGTCAAACTCATATCAATTCAATATACATACATTCAATGATTATACATGATGTATATATCATGATATATATACATCTTTATAGAAGCACTATATAGTTATTTAAAAATAATGGGTACATTAATTTTTATGTCAAATTCATATCAATTCAATATACATACATTCAATGATATATATATATATATATATATATATATATATATATATATATATATATATATATATGGAAGCACTATAACTTTATTTAAAAATAATGGGTACATTAATTTTTATGTCAAACTCATGTATTCAAATTTTGAACTTGTTGATGTCAAATTTCAAATATTGTATGCCAAAAGGTGTACATGGGAAACGATATCCCAATTTTTGTATGATATTGAACCAAAATTTGTGGATTCAAAGTACTTTTCAGTTTCAAGTAGAAAATTTGGCTATGTGCATAACCTTCCTATTGATTTAACCATTTTCAAATTTTACCTTTACCAGGTCCATGACAATTGAAGAGGCATTTCCTAAAACACAAAAGTATTGACCATCATAGAATAACAAAACTAAGATTAACTACATAAACACAGTGGAAGCAAGTGTTCCATTAAATGTGATAGACCTAGGGCTATGGTCAAGCATTCCAATGGAAACCTCCCCAATGAAGATCAGGATATCTAGGAATTTTACAATGTAAAAAATGGAACTTGGTATGGGTTGGTCCATATTAGCTGGCTTTGCTGGAGCCTCCTGAAATGGAGCTTGTGTTAGGATTCGATGTGGGCCACACATGTGGTGCTTCTACTAGGACAAAGTGCATATGATCCCTTGGAAATGCTTTTCAAGTAGAAACGATAGGATACCATCTTTTTGTTTTGAAGCCTATTTATCCAAAGGGTATCAATGTCCTTTCTCTATTCTCTGGAATTGGGGGTGCAGAAGTTGCTTTACATCGAACTAGGGTATACAACTCAATTATGTTGTATCTATAATTTTTTTGCAAATTTTTATAGATAAACACTTGAGGGTCAGGGAACTATGGAGGCAAATTCCCCTACATCTAGGGTGGAGTGTGTGGAAAGAGAGGAATAATAGAATTTTTAGGGAAACAACTAAAAGTGGCAACAATGTCTTCTCTTTTAGTAAGATGGTCTTAGAAAATACGTCCATTAGCACTCTAAACACTGCTAAGGAATCCCCCACTCAGCTTGAATTGCAAATCGCCAAGAACTAGGGTTTGACAGCGGATATGACTACCTTTGACAATTCTAAGAAGCTTTCTAGACAAAATACCATCTGGAGACCACTGCCCAAGGACTAGGTAAAACTCAAATTTGATGGAGCAGAAAAAAGACCACTGGCCTAACCAGTGGAGGTGGTGTCATTAGAAATGAATAAGGGAATCTAATTGTTACTTATGCTAGGGGCATTGGTACCTAGTACAACAATGTGGCTAAAGGTTTGGGCCTTTTATGGGGGCTCAAATATGTCCTATCATTGGGGGTGGATAAGATCCAAATTAAGGGGGACTCAAAAAATTATAGTAGATGTTGCTCTTGGCAGGACTAACAATGGATGGAAGCTTAAGGATATCACTGAGAATATTAAAATCTTATTAAATAGGTTCACTGAGAAGGAGATAGGGACACCTATCGTGAAGGAAATATGGTGGTCGATGGCATGACCAACTTGGGTCAAAGTTTGAGCAATTGGAGATGTTGGAAAAACGCAAAAAACCTCCCTATATAGATCTAGAAACTCCTTTGTAAGGAGAAGAATTCTGCCTAAGTTTATAATGAGTTTTAATCAGGATATTATCATTGGCCTATCTATGGTGTGCCTTGGGAACCAAAAAGGGATTACTCTTAGTAATATTATGATTTTTAATGTTACTATTAAAGGGCCTAAAAGGTTTAGTAGCGGGTTTTCCTATTGCTAGATCAGCTTGAAGAGTACTTTAAACTGTCACTGTATGACATGTAACTACAGTGCCATTATAACAAGGATGCCTCAAGGGGTTAATCGCATGGCCATTCACATGACCAATGAAAGGTTTAATTCTTTAAGCTTTCATAGAACTCATAATCATGATCATCTCAAGACTATTAATCATGATATGGATTGACATTCTAATTCGCACAATACAAATTTAAGGAATAATGACATCTCTAACTAGCGAGGTGATAGGTTTCTCATCAAAACTCATTCTTTGCTCTGCTCGTCGACTCATAGTTGCAGTTGTAAAGTTTATCGTCTGGCCAGAGTTTTCTTACCTTCTCAAACCTCTGCGAAGTGTTGTTGCATGTTGAATATGGGGGGTGAAAGGGCCTGCATCCAGCCTGAGTCCTGCAAGGAATTCAAAAGGAATGAAACCCTCTGGCATATCTGCTAGGAGGGTGGGGTGGCATCATATCTTGAATGCCTCCAGGGGCATGACGAGAATTTATCCAAGCAATTTGTGCAGTCGTGGGTGGATAGACATGTTCAAGTTGGTGGAGTGAGATTTGATGTGTCTAAAGAGGTCATAGGGTTGGCAACTGGTATGTCCACAGATGGGGTGAAGCATAAGAAGATGAGTAAGGTCTCGAACCTAGAGGGAATAGCTATGTTCTTGAAAAAAGGCAAAGTTTTGCATAGCCTACAAGGGGGCTTCGATAGGGAGAAGCTTCCTAAACCTTGGGACGATGTCTGTCATATGCTCATCAAGTACTTTACCCTTGAAGGTAGGTTTCATCACTTCTTTCATTATCATTTTGTGTTGTTGAATCATTTTAGGAGAAGCCATTACATAAGTTTTCCTTTTTACCTACTTTCTTCCTTGAAGTCCTCGATGGAGGTGACTATTGAACAACACTCTGTTGATACTGACAAACCCCTCATTTTACTGCACCAGGGGCTTATTTACAGATTGTATAAGTTTGACCTTGCCCTCTATCCTCCCAAGATTATCACTGCTACCCGCATTGACAGCTCCCCTGCAGTGCCCAAGTCAAACCCTGTCTAGAGCAATTCTTTGATTATCATAGAAGTTACCCCTAAAAAGTATACCCAGTCCCACAAAACTACTAAGGCCTCAACTTTCAAGAAGAAACCCATTGTGGTGAATAGCCTTGAGGCTCAAATTGTTGACCAGACAAACCCTAAGGTCGCTAGTCCTAAAGTGCCCACCAAAAGAAAGCTTGTGGCAGGAGATTTTAAGGGTGACACCCCCCAAAGGAAGTTTAAGGAGGGGAAGGATGGGGGTATCTTTTCTAAGAATAGCGGGGACAAGCCCAAGATGGAAGTGCACAACCTAGAGATTTATGTCGATGATTCTAAGGGAGGTGTGGATGGTAGTGATAACACAAAATATGCAAAATATGTCATGTCTTAGGGTAAGATCTAGGTGCCATCGACTAGAAGGTTGACCAAACTGGCTTCTAAATTGACCCCCATGCATAAGGACCATGTGATTTTTGCTGAGTTAGAATATTGTGAGGAAAACCTGGAAGGAGAATTCAAGATTGATAACAAAGAGGAGACTGTGGTTGTGGAGGCTGAGGATGACAATCTGAGTAACTTCGCTAAACTGAACGTTTAGGAGTCGGAGACCGATAATTCTAAGAAGATGAAACATGACACTGATAAGAGAAACAAGAGTAACAAGAAAACCAAAAAAGGCAA
The DNA here is from genome assembly GCA_027924645.1 of Cunninghamia lanceolata. NCBI lineage: Eukaryota > Viridiplantae > Streptophyta > Pinopsida > Cupressales > Cupressaceae > Cunninghamia > Cunninghamia lanceolata. The sequence goes on along the minus strand of BSBN01000429.1, from coordinate 148,313 downwards.
AGGGACTAAGGACCTCAACAACAGGATGACGGAGTTGGAGAAGAAATTCATGATCTTGGCTAGGTTCACTTCCAAAGTGATGCACAGGTCGATGATGACTCTAGTTGTCCTGCAGGATATTGAGCTCAATAGGCACGGTATGAAGGACAAGGAGCTAAAAGAGTATGAAGATATATACCAGTTTCTTACTGATGACTAGGAACAACTATTCAATCAACCCTAGGGGCTTTTCTATGTTTTTATGTTTAGTCTATTGTCAATCTACCGGTGGTCTGTTGTGTTTACGTTTTTAGTTGCTAGTGGTCTCTATTTGCTGTGATGGTCACTTTTTGTTGACTCTTTTACATGCCCGTGGGGCTATATTGTAATGGGCTTGGCATCCTTGTTTTTCTGCTTATGTTATCAAAAACATAATTGAGTGGTATACCCAAGTTCGATGCAAAGAAACTTCTGCACCCCCAATTGGACAGAGAATTTAGAGAAAGGACATTGATGGACCCTTTGGATAAATAGACTTCAAAATAGAAAGATGATATCCTATCGTTTCTACTTGAAAAGCATTTATGATGGATCGTATGCGCTCTATCCTGGTAGAAGTGCCACGTGTGTGGCCCACATCAAATCCTAACACAAGCTCCATTTCATGAGGCTCTAGCGAAACTAGCTGATTTGGACCAACCCATACCATGTTCCACTTTTTACATTGTAAAATTACTAGATATCTTGATCTTCCTTGGGGAGGTTTCCATTAGAATGCTTGACCATAGCCCTTAGTCTATCACATTTAATGGAACACTTGCTACCACTATGTTTATGCAGTTAAGCTTAGTTTTGTTATCCCATTATGGTCAATACTTTTGTGTTTCAGGGAATGCCTCTTCAATTGTCATGGACCTAGTAAAGGTAAAATTTGAAAATGGTTAAATCAATAGGAAGGTTATGCACATAGCCACATTTTCTACTTGAAACTAAAAAGTACTTTGAATCCACAAATTCTGGTTCAATATCATACAAAAATCGGGATATGGTTGCCCATGTACATCTTTTGGCATACAACATTCAAAATTTTACATCAACATGTTTGAAATTTGAATACATGAGTTTGACATAAAAATTAATGTACCCATTATTTTTAAATAAAGTTATAGTGCTTCTATATATATATATCATCATGTATATAATTAAATGTATGTATATTGAATTGATATGAGTTTAACATAAAAATTAATGTACCCATTATTTTTAAATAACTATAGTGCTTCTATTTAAAGATGTATCTATATCAAGATATATATACAAGATGATATATATCATGATGTATATCATTGAATGTATGTGTATCTTTGATATGAGTTTGACATAAAAATTAAACATGTACCCATTATTTTTAAATAACTATCTAGCGCTTCTCTCTCTCTTATATATATATATCACATGATTTATCATATGATGCATATATATCATATGATGTATATATATCATGATATATATCATTCAATATATATATATATCATTGAATAAGTTTAGGTATATAAATTTTGACAGTATATTAAGAGAGTCATTTGGAGTTTGTGTAAATTTATATATACACATAGTGATTTCATAATCAGATACACAACAAATTAGGGTATATCAATTTACAGGATATATTATCTTAGAATTGTCTCCAAAGAGCTACTACTGTGCTGTATTACTTATATATATATGTTAGTGTAGAGTTAAGTTTTCACTTAGGGTTAATCACATAGGTGGTTTTTTGTCGTATCGGGTAGTTGTTCACCCGTCACTTATTTCATTCCTTTACAAGGCTTGTATACTATGTAATTTATTTTCTCATCTGAATATATTTTCATCTTTGGTGAAATCTAGCTTTGTGTTGCTTCTCTCGTCTGTGAAGATTTATTTGCAGGTTGTGATCCTGGGCTCGGTGGTTGACACCAACATGGTATTAGAGCCTTCAACCTATGCCTTCTTCTACCATTGAGAGTTTTCATCAGATTTTGGTGAGATCGATATTTATCTGGCGTTTGAGATTTATAAATTTCTATTTCACCATCTTTTTTCGATATATACTTGTGGTTGTAATAGGGGAGTGGAGATGATTTTCTTCATTCTAATCTAGAAGGACGATTTCCTTGCTGGCAGTCACATTTTGACTATGGAAGGCGTCGAACCTACACATTATTGGAGGGCCCGATTCTGCTCAAGAGTCCCTCAATTTTTTCTACTGGGAATTTGAAGGTCGTTTGAAGGTGTGGGGTGTGAAGGAGAACTCAGCGTTTTCACTGTGAAGGCTAATTTTTGGTTGATTGTTTCTATTTGTAGGGACGTGTGAAAGTCTGCCAAAGTGAGGACTGGGAAAGGCCCATCTCAAATCATTTTGTTCATTGTTTATTCACATTGATCATAGGTAGATTTTGGCATTTGACAAAGAAGGCCGGATTCTGTGGCATTTGATCCAGGCCACTTGGCCTCGACGTGAAGTTTGCCTAGCATATATTTTGGAGATCAGACTTTAACATTTCTAAAGTTTTCCAAAAATGTTTGTTAGGGTTTGTACGCTGAGGAGAAGAGAAAGTGGGCCCAATAGTTTCAATAAGAGTGTTTTGGGCGCTGCGCAAGGGACTTTCATCCCACATCCCATGTGCATTATGTTTGGAGTTCTATTTGGATCTTAAGTCCCACATCTACCCTGTAGAAGTAATCTTGAGGCTTTATATATCCATCACTTCTATAGTGCTTGTACAGAACTCATAGAGGCCCGTGGGTAGAGTGGAGTGCTTGCTTGGTGACTCAGATTTGGTGTAGATTGTTGTTGGTCGACACAATTGCCATCATCTATTTTGGAGGTTTCTACATATGGAAGGTACTATCTTTGTGTTTTTTTGAAGAATTTATAGCTATAATGGGTTTTTCTTTGGAGAAAGGGAACTATAGGCAGTGGAGTGAATACATCCTCACTCATCTTAGTGAGCACAATATATTGCCGTATCTCTATAATGAAGTTACTATTCCAGACACACATAGAAGGTATATGATTTGGAAAGGATTCAAGGCTAGAGTCTTTGAAGTTATTTTTGAGCATATAAATGATGAGGACTTTTTGAATTCACTTGTTCATTTTGAGTTCCCTTATGCTCTTTGGACTTACATTTGAGAATCATATAGAGATCTTGATACTCTACCATCTCTCAATGACCCTCCTTCCAATACCACTGTGCCTTGTTATTCTTCAGAGAAGATAAACCATGCTTGTGATCCTTTGGAGGTTTTTGAGACTTCAGATGAGGTTGTAGTTATTTTAGAGGTTCTTGATTCTTTGTTAGAGATAGTTGATCCACCTTCATTAAGTACTTCCATCATTCCTAAGCAATAGGATTATCATTGTCTTCCAGATTGGGATTCCTATTTGTTGGACATTGGTTCATTGTTCGTGGAATCTCACATTTCAGACTTGGAAGACACTTTTGAGGGATTAATTTTCCTATTTGATGATATTTGTGGTACAACTATTGTCACCCCATATCTATCTTTGGAGAATGTTCACAATCAATTTCAAGTGGTACCTTGTTTGTCACCTTCTATTGTGATTGGGCATGTTCTTGATTGGTTCGTGGCATCATTTTCCAAGGTCTTGGCAACACATGAGTAGATTTTAGAGACATAATAACATCCTACATTTGGATTTCACTTGCTAATTCCTATCCAAAATGGGAAGCATACCTGCATTTGTACCTGGTTTTGTTCCTTCCAAAAGGAAGACAAGTTGTTTGTCGACATTGGATCATGTTTTGTCTTCAGGCATTTACCATTTTTGCATGCGACCACACATTGTGGGGGGGCTAAATAGTCTCTCTCTTTCCCTCTTATTGGGGGGTCATTGATTGTATATACATGATGTATGTAGTCCTTGGGGGGTGTAATTGAGTCCTCCATCCATGCATCGGTTTGTTTTCTTTTCTCTCTTTTGGAGAGGGGTTTTTTCCCACAAGGTTTTTCTCCTTTTCTCCATTTGTGAGAGATTTCTTTTCTTCTTTGTAAATGGGTACCTAACATGGTTGTGTTGTCGGTGTTGGAGTATATAGGACAACATTGAGAGGGGGGGTGAATCAGTGTTGTATAAACTTTTCAATTTTTGCACCTTTTAACTTACAAGACAAAGAGAGAGGAAGACATCAATGATCTGTTAAACATATATGCAAAAGTATGATAATAAAAAGTATGAATCAAGACCTTGAGAACAAATCATTAGGGCGCATGAACACATGAAGACAAACAAGAACCATGACACCTAATTTGATGAGTGGAAAACCCTTAAGGGGAATAAAAACCACTATGAAATGCCTCACTGGCTTAATAAAAAATCCTCACTGGTTACAAATAGATCTCACTGATCATACAAGCCTCACTGGCTATAAGGGAGTCTCACTGACCATACAATCTTCACTGGCAACAAACAATTATTTTGGACACAATATAAATAATATAGAGGGTTTCTCTGTTTCAATACAAACCCCTGAATTTGCACATCCCTTTGCAATCATACTCAATTCAATCTGCATATCAGTCTCATTATCTCCGCACAATCAATCTCTGCACAATCAATTCACCTGATTCTATCTCTGCACAATCAATTCACCTGATGCACAATTAATTGCATATTATCTTCATACTTGACATGGTTTATTCTGTAAGTTTGTTGCATAATGTTTTCATCTTGTGTTTGATTCATTCCTGCAAAAACATGATCTCATACATCTCTCAAATCACATACAAAATATTATGATTCATCTGTATTTTCTCTTCAAAAGAATCTTCATAAATATATCTTCAACATTGCATATTGATCCACACACACATTCATTCATCAAAGCACCTGCAATACCATTATATAAAAATTTGAATGACCTTTCATGACTTTTCACATTCTTCTTCTTCTCTGATTCATTTTCATCTTCACAAAAATAAATCTTCAATAATCTCCAATCTGAAAAACAAAATCTTCAGGAATAAAATACATCCTGTCAAAAGAATAAAAGACTCTTTAATAATCTTTAGATCCATTCTTTAAATCTCTTATTTTTCATTTTCATCTTCACCTATAAAAGAATAAGAATAATAAAAGTCTTCTATTTCTTCCATATTCCTTCTCCCATTCTTCATTCTCTTTATCTCCTCCGCAAAAGAAAAAAAATCCATTCACCTCTAATAAGAAAACTTTTCATATTACCTTAAAACCTCCTCTTCATGGAGACCAAGAATTAGAAAGAACAAAAAAAAATCCCTTAACCACACTCACAAAAGAAATCAAATCTCCATTAAAAAGATGCCCTTTTAAAAAAATAATTAAACACCTTCTTATTTACTTCACTGCCACGAGGGACTCACTGATGTAGTCATAAAATTAGAAAGAAATCTTCTTCAGATAAGGCAAATTAAAAACCCCTAAAAATTTGCAAATAAAGATAGCTAAAAATAACTGTAAAAAGCCTTAATATTTGCTGTCACAAAAAAATGACATTTGAATGCACGTCAATGTATGATCTCATAGAAGGTAGTCGGGATTTAAATGTCATCCATTGATATTTCATTTCACTCTCACCAAATTTTGAAGCAGACCTGTTGATCATCATTTGGCGCCCATGCTCAAAAGTGAAAGACTGAAGCATTCAGTGTGCCTAGCAGAGGGGCCAGTCAAGATATGACTAAAGTGCCCTCTAGTGTGTCACTTAAGTGGCATGACCTCTGACTGTAGGTAAACATTCTTTGAAAACAAAAAGTGCACTTCATAGGAGATAGTTAGATTTAGGATTTAGTAATGTCAAACAAATTCCATATTTGATGAATATTAAATCTATCAGCCACTGCACACAAATGAAGACCTCCTTATCATTGAACATATTTGTCCACTTATAAAAATAAATGATACATTTATGCACCCTAACATCTGCTTTAGTTGTAGAGTCCATGCTATCAAGTATCCTTAACATAAAATTGTAACCTCTCGTTCTTGATTATCATTGATAGATAGTTGAAGACTTGGACATTACAAAACCAATTGAGATTATCCTTTCACATCACAAGTATGATACAAGATCTTCTGCATGATGCAATCTATCAAGATCCTTCATCACCCTTTTACCATGATCCTGATGAGCAACAAACTCCTTCAACTCCATCAATGAACTGAGATCACTTAAGACCATATCATAAGCTATAGAAGAAGATGAACATGAAGTCATCCTTAGACATGAACATTATATCAACCAAGTAACATCAACACCATGTGAACTTCCTGAATTATTATGAAGACTTTGAATCAATACCATACCATTAACACCTCTACTTTGAGGATCAACATAACATTAATACCAAACACTTTGTAGATTATCATGAAGAATGATGAAGTTAAATGAAAGTATTTTTAGGTGAATTGATAAAAAACAAGTAGTAGATGAATCAACTCCTGATTGAACTCCTGATTAACAACTCATTATCAACTTTGCATCAAATCTCATTACTCAACTTGTAGTAACTCTATGAGATTGATATCTTCAACATCCTGAGGCATAGCAATCATTAAATGTAGATCAATAATATCAAAACACAAAATAATCAATATCAAAGCATCAGCACATCATGGCATGTAAATAGGCAGCATTATCTTATTTTGAGTCATCTTATGAACAAGTTATCTCCTGACATAGGATGAAACATGAACACCTTCATGTGAAACCTCCTGTTGAAGCATGAACAACTCTTAAACACAATGAGTAAGACAAAAACCATCAAGACACCTTTTGACATTAATGACAATCAACTTAACACCTTTTGACATCAATGACAATCAATCTCCATCAATCTCCCCCTTTGTCATTGATGGAAAAACTACATGATGGATTTTCTCTCTCTCCCCCTTTTTGACATCAGATGACAAAGACTAAATTAACTCCCCCTGTTTAACTCCACTGAAAAATGGTAAAGCTTGATCATAATATTTACAATCACATTGCATTATGAGGATTTTGAAGACATAAACTCCTGTTAACCTGTTATCTTCCCTTTGAACAGAAAATAACAATCTTGAAGCAAGCGTATGACAAACCATATTGACAATACCTTGAAATAACTCTTCAACTTAAGAGTAACAACATGAGAGACACACCACTATTATAAAATGCCTATTATCAACATAATACCACTTCTTATCACAACACCAATATGAAGATAAAGATGAAAACTGAGATATCTTAGCTATCAAATACCAACTCCTGATAACATCACTTGTGATTGCAAAACAAACTTTTCACAGACAAACAATTCTTTCACAATCATCAGCCCTTTTTGACTTAATTGACAAATCTCCAAGATCACTTAAAGTATAGAGTATGATGTATGATGTATGATTTAGATGAATCAAGCCTTTGACATGACACATATGAACTTGAACACCATGCAAAGATATTATAAACAATTCATCACCCATAAACACCAACATGAAGATTACTCATCACACTATTCACAACTCATGATGACATGATGACCACTTTAGAGATGACCTTGACAAGACTTCCATGATAGTGACTACAAGATGGACAATCAACCTGCAACCAATCTACTCTTGCACACACTTCTTGGCATGATAAAGAATGAAGATCATCCTGTAAGGAATGAAGACTATCTTGATGAAGACCATCCTCCTATTCCTGCACAAGACACTTTTTACAACACAATGTCAAATCTGATATATACAAAACTACATCTGAAACATACTGCAATCAACAATAACTGCTATCTCTTGATTGTATTATTCAAATCAGCCCATCAAGTTTGTATTATACCAAGAGACTTCCCACACTGAGAGAAAACTATACTTCAATATTTTAATTCTAATTGCACCCTGTCACTATCCACTGCCTGCAAATTGAAGTTATGACAACACCATATCATATTACTCAAGAATGAAACTCAAACCATTCAACACACTTCAACTCAATTGAGATCACAAATTCAATCAACAAATTTTCAAAAATCGAATGACTACATGTTCTCTATATGGCTTGTCAACATGTTAACTATCGTAGCTCATAACCATTGATCACTAAATAACCAAAGAGATAGCTTGGAGAACTACTTCCCTTGAAATGATATTAGTTATCTTAAATGGAAGATAGATGAACACCATGAAGAAAACTTTTGACATCAAAGTGAATCTATCATCTCATTGTGAAAGATACCACTACAACAATACAGAGACATTCAGTTGAAATGCATTGAATGAATTCTAGAGACAATGAACACAATCAATTCCTTTTCCACTTGATCCTTGATTGCAGCAACATCCATGGGAGTAAGAGATAGTACATTAATCAGGGTCAGTGCAAGAAGTTGGGTCCACTTTTTGGCCAAAAAGTGGAAGTGTTTTCCCTAATTTTTAGAATTTGTCACATTTGACCTAAACATTTGAGGCACTTAAAGATTGAATCTCAAAAAAAGTTAGTAATATGAAATGTAGTACTCAGAGTCTAGTTTCTAAATATGCAATTTATTTTAATACCCAGATGATACAAATTGATTTTCAATAGGAATTTCTAAAAACCACTGTTGAAAAGTCACTTTTTTTTACCATACCATGCACGTGTATGACCAACATAATTTGACCTAAATAAAAGTATTTTTCTAAATCCTTTTGGGGAAAGATGTGTAGTATAGTGAAGTTTGATGAGGATATTTTTTTATAATTTTTTTCCAAATATTTTTTTTAATTAATTTTTTATTGGCCCTAATTGCTGTTTTCGAAAACCCTCGTGTACGACCAACATAATTTGAACAAAACTAATCATACAATTTTTTTTTAATTGTGTAAAGAATGATGTGTAGATTGATGACATAATTTTTATTTTCAAAAAACTTTAAAAATTAAAAGTTATTAAAAAATACAAACACCTGTCATTTCAAGTTTTTGGACTAGTTTGCTTATAAATTAAATAATAAATAGAAAAACAAGTCCAATAAAAAAAAATTACATATTTGAAAACTAGACACTGTCATCTGTAATGGGTTTTAATTTTGTAAAAAAATTCAGAAAAAAATGTCGTCAGCCATATAGGTAAACTCAGTCTTTCCTCTTGTTCTGTACTTAGAAAAAAAGTTGCAGGTCCAAGGCAAGGGGTTGGCTTACCATGCCTTTCCTGAGCCTAAGCTTTTAGGAATGGATACCCGTTCTAAAATGGGTACCCGTTATGAATGGATACTTGTTTTAAAACGGGTACCCATTCCTTTTGTGTGGGAAAAAAAAGCGTGCAGGTTTTTTTTTCAAATTCAAATATCTATATAGAAACGTGTACTCGTTCCTAAATGGGTACCTATTTAGGCTCGGACACCCATTCCTAAACGGGTACCCATTTTTAAGCAGGTACCCGTTTATGATTGGGCACCTGTTTAGGATCGGGCACCCGTTCCTAAACGGGTACCCATTTCTTTTAAAACGGGTACCCATTTCTTTTAAAACGGGTACCCATTTCTTTTAAAATGGGTACCCATTTCTGTCGAGAATTTCTGTTTGCCCGCGACTTCCCCTCTATGTGGACCCAACTTCTTGCACTTACCCATCAACTCCCCCTCACTTCATGCTATATGTTATGCAACTAATGAAGTGACTTGTGCAAGATGCACAAGTTTAGGATCTGTCTTCTCTTGACTTTGTTTCTGCTTCCAAACTTTCATAGGTTCTTTCTTCTATTCAGGTTTCTTCTTCCAAACCTTTTCAACCTTTTTCTTTTTTCAGCCTTTCAAACCAGATGATACATTACTGCAACTATGTGCTTTATGACGAAGAGAGTTACACTTGAAACACACAAAATTAACATTCCTTCTACAATCAGCTGCTTTGTGTCCAAAATGATTACATGTATAACAATAACTAAAAAATGAATAATTATACTTGTACATATATGCTTGTCTTACTTGAGTAGTTCTTTTGAAACTTCTCCTTTGATTGTGCATTTTTCCTTCAGGAGTAGTAGCATGATAACTTAAATCAATTTTCCTTCTAGGAGTCTCTCTGACTTTGGAACACTCTCCTTCTTCATAACCTAAACTAGTAGTATCCTTATGATACTTTTGTTTGCCCAACATTTCATGTAATTTGTTTGTGCTTTCTTCAAACTCCTGATATTTCTTGGATAGAACCTTGAGACCTTCATAATCTTTTCTAAGATTGATAATTTCAGCCTCTAATTTCAGATTTTCAATTCTTTTAATCTCAAGGTCAGATTTTGTTACATCTATTATTCTCTTGGCCTCTTCAATCTTAGTCTTTAGGCTTATAATCAATCTGTCTGATTCATCAACATGACTCTTTAAGCCTATAATCTAATTTCTTGCCTCTTCAAGATCAGAAGATACTCTTTCAAGATCAGAAGGTGCTTTGTCTTTGGATACTTTTTCTTGTTGTAGTTGTAACTCTAATATCTGGTTCTCCCTTTTGTACTTCTTGATTTCACTCAGAGCACACAAGGGTTCTCCTTCAACATCAACCTCACATTCTTGTTCATCATACTCCTGATTATAATCACTCATTATGTAATCTTCTTCTTCTGAATCTGATTAAGTCTCATCTCCTTCATGTGAAAGTCTCCTTTCATTTCCACTTTCTTGATAGATTCTAATCAACTCTGTCATCACATCCTGAGCTATTTTACAATGCATAACTTTACAGGAAATTTCATTAGATAATCTAGATAGAATAGCTTTCTTTGCTATATGATTGCATTCATAGGCTTCTTTATTATTTGTAGAATTAGATGATTGAGAGGAAATAAAATATCCATTCTCAACAGACATCCATACACCATACCCTAAAGAGGATAGATAGACTTGCATTCTAATGCACCAAATAGAGAAATCTGAACCATCAAAGAAAGGAACTCCTGAAAACTTTTCCTCTAATTCAATACCTGAATCAACTTGTGAGACATTTCTATCAACTGAATGTTGATCACCATCTAAATTTGGTATAGATGTTGCCTTTTGATCAATAAGAGACTTGACATTTTTCTTTTCTCTATTTCTTTTGCACTTACCCATGGTACTCCACACTCAGGACCTACCCAAGCCAATTAGACTTCAATAGGGAACCTAGCTCTGATACCACTTGTTAGAGTACAGGACAACACTAAGAGTTTGGGTGAATCAGTGTTGTATAAACTTTTCAATTTTTGCATCTTTTAAATTACAAGACAAAGAGAAAGGAAGGCATCAATGATCTGTTAAACATATATGCAAAAGTATGATAATAAAAAGTATGAATCATGACCTTAAGAACAAATCATTAGGGCACATGAACACATGAAGACAAACAAGAACCATGACACTTGATTTGATGAGTGGAAAACCCTTAAGCAAAATAAAAACCACTCTAAAATGCTTCACTAGCTTAATAAAAAATCCTCACTAGTTACAAACAGATCTCACTGATCATACAAGCCTCACTGGCTACAAGGTCTCACTAACCATACAAGATTCACTAGCAACAAATAATTATTTTGGACACAATACAAATAATACAGAGGGTTTCTCTGTTTCAATACAAACCCCTAAATTTTCACATCCCTTTGCAATCATACTCAATTCAATCTACATATTGGTCTCATTATCTCTGCACAATCAATTCACCTGATTCTATCTCTGCACAATTAATTCACTTGATTCATATTATCTCTGCACAATCAATTCATTTGATGCACAATCAATTCCATATTATCTTCATACTTTACATGGTTTAATCTGTAAGTTTGTTTCATAATGTTTTCATCTTGTGTTTGATTCATTCCTGCAAAAACATGATCTCATACATCTCTCAAATCACATACAAAATATTATGATTCATCTGTATTTTCTCTTCAAAAGAATCTTCACAAAAATGTCTTCAACACTGCATATTGATCCACACACACATTCATTCATCAAAGAACCTGCAATACCATTATATAAAAATTTGAATGACCTTTCATGACTTTTCACATTCTTCTTCTTCTCTGATTCATTTTCACCTTCACAAAAATAAATCTTCAATAATCTCCAATCTGAAAAAAAAAATCTTCAGGAATAAAATACATCCTGTCAAAAGAATAAAAGACTCTTTAATAATCTTCATATCCATTCTTTAAATCTCCTCTTTTTCATTTCCATATTCACCTATAAAAGAATAAGAATAATAAAAGTCTTCTATTTCTTCCATATTCCTTCTCCCATTCTTCAATCTCTTCATCTTCTCTCAATAAAAAAAATCCATTCACCTCTAATAAAAATACTTTTCATATTCCCTTAAAAGCTCCTCTTCATGGAGACCAAGCATTAGAAAGAATAAAAAAAATCCCTTAACCACACTCACAAAAGAAATTAAATCTCCATTAAAAAGATGCCCTTTTTAAAAAATAATTAAACACCTTCTTATTTACTTCACTACCATGAGGGACTCACTGATGCAGTCATAAAATTAGAAAGAAATCTTCTTCGAATAAGGCAAATTGAAAACCCCTAAAAATTTGCAAATAAAGATAGCTAAAAATAACTATAAAAAGCCTTAATCTTTGCTATCACAAAAAAATGACATTTGAATGCATGTCAATGTATGATCTCATAGAAGGTAGTCGGGGTTTAAATGTCATCCATTGATATTTCATTTCACACTCACCAAAGTTTGAAACAGACCCGTTGATCATCATTTGGCACCCATGCTCAAAAGTGAAAGACCGAAGCATTCGGTGTACCTAGCAGAGGGGCCGGTTGAGATATGACTAAAGTGCCCTCTAGCGGGTCACTTAAGTGGCATGATCTCCGACTGCAAGTCAACATTCTTTTAAAACAAAAAGTGCACTTCATAGGAGACTGTTAGATTTAGGATTTAGCAATGTCAAACAAATTCAATCTTTGATGAATATTAAATCTATCAGCCACTACACATAAATGAAGACCTCCTTATCATTGAACATCTTTGTCCACTTATAAATATAAATGATATATGTATGCACCCTATCATCTGCTTTAGCTGTAGAGTCCATTCTATCAAGTATCACTTAGCATAAAATTGTCACCTCTTGTTCCTGATTATCATTGACGGATACTTGAAGACTTGGACATTACCAAACCAATTGAGATTATCCTTTCACATCACAAGTATGATACAAGATCTTCTGCATGATGCAATCTGTCAAGATCCTTCATCAACCCTTTGTCATGATCCTGATGAGAAACAAACTCCTTCAACTCCATGAATGAACTAAGATCACTTAAGACCATATCATAAGCTATGGAAGAAGATGAACATGAAGTCATCCTTAGACATGAATATTATATCAACCAAGTAACATCAACACCATGTGAATTTCTTGAATTATTATGAAGACTCTAAACCAATACCATACCATTAACACCTCTACTTTGAGAATTAACATAACATTGATAACGAACACTTTGTACATTATCATGAAGAATGATGAAGTCAACATGAAAGTCTTTTTAGGTGAACTGATAAACAACAAGTAGCAGATGACTGAACTCCTAATTAACAACTCATTATCAACTTTGCATCAAATCTCATTACTCAACTTGCAACAACTCTATGAGATTGATGTCTTTAACATCCCGAGGCATAGCAATCATCAAATGTAGATCAATAATATCAAAACACAAAATAATCAATATCAAAGCATCAACACACCATGACATGTAAATAGGCAACATTATCTTGTCCTGAGTCATCTTATGAACAAGTTATCTCCTGACATAGGATGAAACATGAACACCTTCATGTGAAGCCTCCAGTTGAAGCATGGACAACTCTTAAACACAATAAGTAAGACATACACCATCACTTACACCTTTTGACATTAATGACAATCAACTCAACACCTTTTTGACATCAATGACAATCAATCTCCATCAGATAGGACCTATATTGCATCTTGATTTTACATAATAATCTCCCTAAGTTTGCACTTAAGGGGGGTGTTAGTGTAGAGTTAAATTTTCACTTACAGTTAATCACATAGGTGGTTTTTTCCCATATCGGGTAGTTGTTCACCCATCACTTATTTCATGCCTTTAAAAGGCTTGTATACTACATAATTTATTATCTCATGTGAATATATTTTCATCTTTGGTGAAATAGCCTTGTGTTGCTTCTCTTGTCTATGAAGATTTATTTGCAAGTTGTGATCTCGGGTTTGGTGGTTGACACCAACAATATATATAAGATTTCATAATCAGATACACAACAAATTAGGGTATATCAATTTACATGATATATTATCTTAGAATTGTTTCCAAAATGTTGCTACAACACTGTATTACTGATATATATCATGGAGTAATACATTGCTATAGCGGCATTTTGGAGATAATTCTAACTTATATAACTCTACAGAACAAACAAAGAGTTTAACAAAATTAGGATTTCGTATTAGCCATAGCTTTCTTAGGGAAAAAACATAGAACAACAGTCCACCACCATTGTCTCCAAAATGTTGCTACAATGCTATATTACTCCAAAAAAAGACAGTTCATAACTTAAATATAACTCTACAGAATAAACAAACAGAGTTTAACATAATTAGGGTTTCATATTAGCCATAGTTTTCTTAGGGAAAAAAAACACAGAACAATAGTCCGCCACCATTTTCATGGTGGTGGACTGCAAGCTTACCAAGTAAACTGGCTCCTTCATTCAAATACCTATATCTACGTTGTCCACTGGGTCCGCCCTGGGTGCCCTTCACCTTCGCCATGTCTCCATAGCTCAAGTTTTCACTTTCGCTAAAAATGAGCCGACAACTTTGTATTGTCGGCTCATATAAAGATTAAAAAAATAATTAAAATAATTCCTTCGAACGAAGATTATCTTTGTTCGAATGCATTATTTTAATATTTTTTTCAATCGACGAGAACCTTCGTTCGAAGACGAAGATTACAACATAGTAATCTTCCTTCGTAGGTATCTTCGCTCAAAAAAAAACCTTCGAAGGAAGGTCCCTGTTAAATTTTTTCCCCCTCCCTCCCAATTTGTCCCAAGTTTGGGACCCATTATTGTGGGATCTCCTAATCATTGGTTCATTTTATAAATGTTTTCCCTCTAGATTTTTGAAATTGAGCATTCCATGGATAGGGAGCCAATTTTCAAATTTGGTCTATTAACTGTGTCTTTTGATTTTCATTTGAAATTGGCATGGACATGTGGCAAAATTTGAGATTTAGTATTATTAATTTTGTGATTTGATTTCCAAATGGCAAGCCTTACATCTGCATATTTATTTTATAGGTACTTAGAATCTAGTGGTTGATGTCTCCAAATTGAGCATTTATTGCACAATATTTGGGAGAGATGGACTAATTTATTAGAAATAATAATTTGTAATCATGTCAAGTTGGGAACATGTCATTGTTCATTATAATATCAGTTTAATTGGTTGAGGACCCAATAGTTGTACACTTAATATTTTTTATAGAATAGGAAGCATGTATTGATGTTGATAAGAATGTGTATGTTGGTGGACAAAGTAATTGGAAGATTGTACAAATTTAAACATAATATTTTAATATAGTTTTGTTATATTTTTATATGAACTTTATTTGGAATAAAAATATTGTCTTTTGTTCCATATAGAACTAGAAGTTGATCACTAATGCTTGTTCATGTTGTACTCTTGAATGGCTAGTTAGATATATTTTGATCTATCAATAATATATGTTAGACAGATTTAAAAGAAATAATTGTATGATAGTTATTAATTAAAAAAATTACTTTTATTAAAATCAAAATATGTTATGTTAATAGATCAAGTACCCTCTCAACTACACGCACATCTACTTGTCTCCTCAACTATGATCATTAATGAGAGTGATCGGTTGTGGACGACGGAAGGAGTACAGAAGCCCACCAGAATTTTCAATTTATCTTTTTGAAGACTCCTTGGCCTTCAAGGAGTTGTGACCTTTCGCCTGTTACCTTTTCCCCTGAATTTCCTGGTTGTATCGCCAATTGTGTTTTACTTCTGTCCCTTTTCCATGTTTCGGCCTGCTATTCCTCGCAATTTCTGTGTTGCAGAAAGCGTCAAGGGTAATAATCTGATAGGAGAAAGCAATAAGCAGAACAGACTACGATGTGAAAACGGCATTGTGAATTGAGATTCCTCACCTTTCTTTTCCGAAGGAACTTCGAAGTGGCACCTTTATTAACTGTCTAGCGCTCGGAACTTTTCACTGTCAGCGTTTGAATTTACTGATTTTGAATAGAATTTACAAACAATCTCTCCATTAGAGGATTTTATTTAATTTTCCTAGGTCTTGTTTAGGTACTATCACTCCTGTAATCCAAGTGGGTCCACTTACATTAGACAGCTCTTCCACGTGATGCCTACAAGTTAAATTGCATTATCCTTCTTAGGCATCTATGATTACATCAATGTGAATTTTTGACATCAAGGAAGCTTTGTCTCATACCCTTCAATCGGCGGCTATATAAGAAATGTGCTCAAGTGGATACATCCAACAATTGCATTACACAAAATGAACCCTCAACAAATGAATATGTAGCACTTTATAGGGTGATGATTAGGATTCATTGGACTTTACACCTTGTGGTATTAGGATGGTGAATATCGTGTGCATCCTAAAGTTTATGGTATCCTATCTTTATACAGAGATCCATTTATTTATGGAAAAACATTTGAGGCATACAAGGTTGCAAAGGAGGTGTATTTGTGTGAAATTGGTCCTTAAAATGACAATCTTCTAAATCACAATCACCTTATGTAAAATCATGGATACAAAGGTATGGGACTAGGCAAAAATGAGCAAGGTCATTGATGATTTGTTGAGCCACATGGAACTAAAAGACCCTATGGTGTAGGCTACCAACTTGAAGAGATAGCTCGATGGTTAAAGAAGAATAAAAAAGAAAAGGAAAAGACCTTCACACCAAACATGATGCTAATCCTAATGAGGCTTCTTGTTCCTTTATTACATGATGCGATATTTATTATGGGATTCCTTTTGGGCCTTTAATCGATTCATAATTTTAGGGTTCCACTACATTGTTTTAGAGTTCCTTGATTACCATAGATAACATGTGTAACATTATTATTCATGATACATTTTACATATGTATATATGAACCCTAAAAAACACGTATAAAACATAGATTACCACATGCACACATATAAAGTAAAATCCAAAGCATTTAGTCATCTAAACATCATAGCACATGTACTATCAAATAGCCAAAACATCAATATCTAATCAAACACATGCCATGGACATTTATTGGTATATTTTGTTTTGATCCTTGAGACACAATGTGACCAAAATTAATTCTTCATGCGCCTTCATGAATTAGTCTATCAACATGGTTATACATTCTTGATCCTCACATGACACTTATAAGGTCAATCAAGGCTACACTACTATTACACATTGACATATATTCCAAGTTACAGTTGATCCAGTCCAAGGTCATTTGAGTGGTATTTTTGGGAAAATATCGAAAATATAATTTTTTTGGTATTTTCTACATCTTAGTAAATTGCATATTTAGAGGCCTTCGGAGCATAATTAGGGCTCAAGAACTCAAACTAGATAATTAGTTTATATTTCCAATGAGTCCAAGAAATTTAAATTTTGATAAAATAGCTAGGAGTTATGACCCTGCCAAGGGGAAGATCATAAATTTCCTAATTTTTTTAGTTTTTTTGAATTTTGTAATTAGTTTCACCTTCCAGTAGCTATTTTGTATTCCAAGGGTAATGTGAACCTTCATATGATATGTAAGCTTATATATTTCAAATGGAAATGAATAAAAACCATTTTTTCGGAGGTAATTCACAACTCTCAGCGAGTTTGCCTATTTGTAGAAACTCAATTCTTCTTTGTTTATTTTATTGCATTACAATACCACAGGCTCAGCGCTAGGTATTGTCCAGATCAATAGGAGGGGCATCATGCCTTTACCCTTACCCCTTATGCCACATCTTTACATCCTTTTTAGATTGGGAGCTTCATGCTTTCCCCTCTATACATCAAGTACCTTCATAGCCACACTATTTAATCCAAGGACATCATGCTTCCCCCTCTTACACATTAGTGCCTTATTGCTTAAAAATCACCCATGCATGAGCTATTGCATTGATGCAAGCTTCCACACTTACATATTTCATTATTGTGCTCACATGATCCACCGACATCCTAAGTAGCTATCTTATCACATTGAGGGCATTAAGAGATACCTTCCCATTGTACATTATTTTCCCCACATGATTCATTCATGTCCTAAGAGGCTTCTTCTCTCAATTGCATGCCATTGATCTTCATAACCACTAGGGACTTACTGCCTTACCTACACCAATGTGTGCTTATGCTCTTGGATGCCACATCGAGAGCATATGTTTCTCTAGTGACTTGAACTTACATGGAAGTTTTTGGACAATGAGGGCCATGACTCCACTTCATATTTTCCCATGTTGTGGGCACCATCTTATTATTCTTTGATATCATCTCCAGCCCATGTGCTTACCATGCTTGTCATTTGAGAGATTGCAATGCTTATTACATGTATTCATTTACAATTATCACTTCACATGATTACATGTTTACATGCTATATGTTTACATTTACTTTTCATGTATTATTTTTCCTTTTCCTCCAATCCCTTAAATCCTACATGGATACAACCAATTGTAGAAGCATAACCCACCATTGATATTTTCATAGTATGTTTTGTAGATAATTATAGGTACTTACAAGGATTTATCTCTACTGTGTAGCATGGCTTATGCTTAATGCTTTGTGTCACCTATCAAATACCAAGCAAGGTAGATCAATTCCATGTTTCAATATAGGCATGGTTTCTCCTACTATATTTCTCTCTTCCTTTCATGATCCTTGATAGTTACATTCAAATAGTAGTTGGTCTTATTTTTGTTTGTATCATAGAAGCTACTCATAGAATATTTTTCCTCTTTGTTCTAGGTTCCCTATGGAGAATACATGACGTAAGGCATATTTACATAATGCCACCATTTAGGTCCATTTAGTTAGATCAACACAACAATGATATCCTTTGATGTCTAAAGATTTACTTTGCATCCTTGTTTATGAATGCTACATACTTTTAGATCAATGATCAATCTAGGATTCAAGTGCACCTCAAATCGAGAGCAAAATATAATGGTGAAATTTACATATCTATGCCATTTCCCTTCTGGTTTTGTGCATGTTTTGATTAAAATACATTGATAAATAGATATATTAATAGATGGTAAAATATTGTGCAAAGTCAGGTCCCTTACCCTATGTTATTGACCTACTCTTATTAATATATTCCATATATGTGCACTTATCCCCCTCCCTTGTCCTTATGCTCACATATCCCATCAAAGTACCCTTATTCATTTATTTACCACACCATTATATGCACACATTCTTGTGTACACATTCTCTACCTTGACTTGATTTCTTTTGGTCTTGGGTCACATTTATAGTTGTGGGATTGACCTTGGTGTTGGGTCACATTTTTATTTTTTTGTCAACTCATGCCAAGTGTTCCCTCCAAGGGTTGACTATGACACCTTTATGTTATTTATTACTATTTCCTTGTGTTTTAATGCATTCATTTACTCACTTGATATCTTGATGAACTCAGAAGCACATCATTCATATTTCACACTCTAAATTGTCCAATAAAATGAATCTAGATTTGGATGATCATCCTAGAAGCATTTGCATGACTTAAGAGTGTTGTTCTTTATTAGTCCTCTTTATTTTCTATGGGTTGGCCTAGGAGAACATGTCCCCTTGTGACATAATTACAATCTAATATAGGTATTTTTAAGTATTGCAAACCCATAGATATTAGGAGAGGAAGGAAAAACAAAGCTAGACTAGAAACCTTCATAAGCATAAGCTTACCAATTGCTAGATCAAATCCATAGGTGAAGGACATATCATTGCTTGCAAACTTGACCTTGATCCGTGAACTCAACCTTACACAATCAACATAGAATATTTTGATTATAAAATAAATACAAGTAATAGAGATATCTTGTTCCAAATCCAAAGTACATTAAATTCAACATCTATATTAATCTTTATGTACTAATTTATTATCAATCTAAATAAACTTATTTCTATTTTTACATTCTTTTAATTATTTGTAAGTAATCAATATATTCATATCATATCAACTATTAATTATTTAATTAAAATTAACTAATATTCTCTTATACATATTAGATGAGCCTAGATTAAGCTTGAAGGAAAGTTTATCTTTCATTAAACGTCTTAATATTTCCTTCTTTATATAAAGGATAAGATTGATATAGAATCTAGATTGTAGAGTGTTAGAAAAGAATCAACAACATTTTCAACTTAAAAACAAAATCACAAAAAATATAATATGAAAAATTCAATCTAATAAAAAAATTATATCTCAAATCACTATGGTCCATATATAATTATAATTAAAAATATTTATTATTTCACTCGATTCCTCTTCCCTTTGAAAGATAGTTTAGGCTTATCCACCTAAATGTAACAAAGTCAAATTGCTATAACCCCCATGAACGACGGAATTCCACAAGTCTTTGCATTCAACACCTCCAATTCTCTGCAATGTTCAATTTCTCAGTATTTCCTTAACTTGGTAGCAACCTTCTATTTTCAATACTCGGAGAGAAGGTAATTGTGCAAAATTGGGAAGTGCATACAACTTGGGGCAATCAATTATGTGCAGATTTTGGAGGTTTACCAGACCAATAATACCGACTGTACTTGGTAGGACTTCTATCTCCGTTAGATGGACATTACGTTTGATTATGAGAGTCTCAAGGCCAGGGCAAAAGTCTTTTGGGATGGAAATCTTGGACAATTCAGTTCCTCCTAGATATAGCCTATTAAGGTTGTTGGAAGAATTAATCTTCCGTCAGTTCAATTAATGCTGACTGCCCCCGCATCAAAATTGAGAGATCCTCCAATATCTCATCCTCAGCACCGTTGGTCTGCCGCATTCAATTCTGGTAGGTAAGTTTGAAATTCAAGTGTGTTTGAGCGCCCATTTTGCTAGGTATGTTAGAAGAGACAAAAAGGAGGGAAAAGTGAGTAGACAGATAGAGAATTTTAGTGTAATCCTGCAGCAGTAAAGGAATGAGAATATTCTAACAAAGAACAGTAGAAGGAGAATAACAGAACAACATAGATAGGAATGTTGCAGCAGCAACAGTAAGATAGCTACGGAGTTCGCACAGGCAGCTCCGGATATACAGTGTGTAGCTCCAGAGATTGGGGCAGTGTAAGAGAATAGAGCAGCAACTCTGACTGTAGTTTGTACTTGAAGTTTGAATGTAATATGGAAATAGAGAAAAATATATAAATTATATATTGCTATCCTTCTATGTTTGGTCTCTCTCTACATGTGTGTATTTGTTTTTGCTGTTCATTATTGGTGTAGTATTGTATTTGAAGAACAACATTCTGCCCTTCCCTTGTTTTTCTGCCAACAATTGGTATTAGAGCCCTATTTTTCTGGGTAGTCGAGTTTGTGTGGGTGTTCAATATAAGCCCTAGTTTGTCTAGGCATTCTTAGCCTTCTCAGTTTTGAGAAGCATGGCAGGTGGGGACAGCAAAGGATGGCAACAGCCACCTACTTTTGATGGGCAGAACTATGATATTTGGTCTAAGAAGATGAAGACCATTCTAGTTGCGAATGACCTATGGGATTTGGTCACAAATGGGTTCATAGACACCACAGACCCAGCAGCCTATGTAGCCCTAACAAATGCTCAAAGAAACCAGTTGAAGGAAACTAGGATGAAAGATGCTAAAGCCCTCAGTCTAGTTGAGGCAGCCTTGACAGAGGCTATTTTCCCCCGCATTGCAGCAACAAATTACTCAAAACAGGCTTGGGAAATATTGCAGAACAGTTACAAGGGAACTGACAAAGTGAGATCAGTCAAGCTCCAGCTGTTTAGAAGAGATTTTGAGATGCTACAGATGAAGGAGAGTGAGCCTATTTCAGACTTTCACACCAGGGTTTCTACCATGCTAAATCAGTTGAGGATAAATGGAGAAACCATGGATGATCAAAGGATTGTTGAGAAAATCCTAAGGAGTCTACCTTCTAGATTTGACCCTATTGTAATAACCATTGAGGAGACAAAGGACCTGTCCAAGATGACAGTGGATGAGTTGATGGGCTCTCTACAAAGCCATGAGTAGTGGTTGAGTAGATCCACTCCTTCCCTTGAGCAAGCCTTCAAGTCTCAGACCAATGCAAGAGGTTAGGGAAGAGGAAGAAACAACAGAGCTAGAGGTCAAAGAGGTAGAGGAAGAAGCAACTCCGGAAGAGGAGTTTCAAATAGCCAAGAAGAGGCAAGCAGCTCACAGCCAAACTGTCAAGGAATGAAGAAGAACAGCAGTTTGAATTAGAGGTATGACAAAAGTAATATTCAATGCTATTACTGTCATAAATTTGGCCATTATGCTAGTGAGTGTAGAAAGAAACAGCAAGACCATGGAGGCCATAATGCTAATGTAGCAAATGAGAATAAGGCTGAAAATGAGAAATAGTCCAAGGTATTTATAGTGTGCAACCTTGCTGAGAAGAGCAGCCCTGAAGTCTGGTATTTGGACAGTGGGTGTAGCAACCACATGAGTGGTAATGAAAACTTGTTTGCCTCCATTGACAGAAATGTCAAGTCTGAAATCATGATGGGGAACAGTTAAAAGGTTCCTGTCATAGGAAGAGGCATCATCACAGTCCTCAGCAAGCAAGGTGAGAAAATACAGATCCATGATGTTTACTATGCCCCTGGCATAAAGCATAACCTACTAAGCATTAGACAGATGGTCCAAAACGGTTATAGAATCGTGATGGAAAATGGATGGTGCACTATATTTGATAGAGGAGGCAGCAAGAAATTTATTATAGCAGTGCAGATGACGAGAAACAGAATGTTTCCTCTGTCATTAACTCCGGCGCCATCTCCGGCGCTAACTCCAGCGCTATCTCTAGCGCAGTTTTCAGCACTATCTCTGGCGCTCACAGTAGTGGGATAGCAAACCACCTTCAAGATAGTCATCAAAGACCCATCCAAACTTTGGCATTTGAGGTATGGGCACTTAAGCTTTTTTGGTTTGCGTTTATTGTCTAGGAAAGGCATGGTTAGAGGGCTGCCGAATATTGTAGAGCCCGATGGCAAATGTGAAGCCTACATTTTAGGAAAGCAGCATAGACAACCCTTTCAATCAGGGTATTCTAGAAGGGCAAGAGCACCTTTAGAGTTGGTGCATTCAGATTTATGTGGCCCTATGAAGACCCCCACATTAGGTGGGAATGTATATTTCATGACCTTCATTGATGATTATAGCAGAAAAATATGGATCTATTTTTTGAAAAACAAATCAGAGGCCTTTGAGAAATTTAAGGAGTTTAAGGCATCGGCTGAAAAGCAGAGCGGCCGCTATATCAAGGCCCTAAGAATAGATAGAGGAGGAGAGTATGTCTCCAAACAATTTCTAAATTTCTGCAAGTATGAAGGCATTCATAAACAATTCACAACAAGGTATACTCCACAACAAAATGGAGTTGCTGAAAGGAAAAATAGAACCATCACAGAGATGGTAGCAAGCATGCTGAAAGCAAAGGGATTGTCAAATGATTATTGGGGTGAAGTTGTAGCAACAATGGTCTACCTATTGAATAGGTGTCCTACAAAGGCCGTACGTGATCAGATTCCACAAGAGGCATGGATAAACAACAAATGGACTGTTGAGCACCTAAGAATCTTCAGGTGTGTGGCATATGCATTCATGCCTAAAGAGAAGAGGCAGAAATTTAATGATAAAGGTGAGAAATGTATCTTGCTAGGCTATAGTGAAGAATCACAAGCCTATAGACTGTATAATCCCATCACCAAAAAACTTGTGATCAGCAGAGACGTTGAGTTCATAGAGAATGAAGCATGGGATGGAACGATGGACAGCACCATGGGTATTTCAGTCACAATACCCCTTGAAGATGAAGAAGCTATGGAGGACAGCAACTCCGAAGGAGCTACAGAGAGCAGCAGCTCGGGAAGAAACTACCGTAGAGCCTTAGAAAACAACAGCTCTGGAGGTAGACAATAGCATTGCAGCTCTAGAGATCAGCAGCTCTAGAGGTCTGCAACTCTGGAGAACAACAGTTCCGGAGGATGTTATAACAGCAGCTCTGGAGGTCACAGTAGCAGCTCTGGAGGTCATCAGAACTATAGCTCTGGAGGTCACAGCAGCAGCTCCAGAGGTTAGAACAGCAACAGCTCTAGAGGCAATTCAGACCCCACACTCGCATCATTGATGCCACGAAGGACAAAGAGTGTGAAGGAGATTTATGATAGCACAAGGTATGTTGATGATGATGAAGATTTGAATTTTGTATTATTTTCTTCTAGTGATCCAATCTACTTCGCAGAAGCTGTGAAAGAGGAGAAATGGTGTAAAGCCATGGATGAAGAATTGGATGCCATAGTGAGGAATGACACATGGCAGCTAACTGATTTACCCAAGGGTAAACAAGTGATTGGAGTTAAGTGGGTCTATAAGACCAAGTCTCCTGCTGAAAGAAAGATTGAAAGACATAAGGCAAGGCTGGTTGTCAAAGGGTACAAACAACAGTTTGGAAGAGATTATGATGAGACTTATGCACTAGTTGCAAGGCTGGAAATAGTTCAGGTAGTCATTGCAATTGCAGCCCAACACAAGTGGAAGGTGTTTCAGATGGATGTAATGTCAACCTTCTTGAACGGAGTGCTGAAAGAGGAAGTGTATGTGGAGCAGCCACCTGACTATGAAGTCCTAAGGCAAGAGGATAAGGTATATAGGCTCTGGAAAGCCCTCTATGGGCTAAAACAAGCACCTAGGGCATGGTACAACAGGATTGACTCATACTTGATGAGCAATGGCTTTAGCAAAAGCAGTAGTGAGCCCACTCTCTACATCAAAGCAACCGAAGGTAAAATTTTAATTACTGTTTTGTATGTAGATGATCTAATTTTTACTGGCAATAGTGATCTTTTCATTGCTAATTTCAAAGAGGCAATGAAGAATGAGTTTGAGATGACAGACTTAGGTCTACTGAAGTATTTTCTTGGCATTGAGGTCAAGCAAACAGAGCATGGCATATTTATTTCGCAAACTAACTATGCCAAACAGATTGTGAAGAGATTTTAAATGGAGAACAGTAAACCTGCCCCAACACCAATAGCCACAGGTCTGAAGTTGAGTAAAGAGGACAACAACAGGGAAGTAAACCCAACCCTCTATAAGAGCATGGTTGGAAGCCTCATGTACTTGACAGCAATTAGGCCTGATTTGATGTATGTTGTAAGCCTAATTTCTAGGTTCATGGAGAAGCCTAAGGACACACATTGGCAAGCAGGAAAGAAGATCCTGAGGTATGTCAATGGCACAACAGGTTATGGCATCTTGTATGATGTATCTAATGAGTTTAAGATGGCTGGTTTCACAGATAGTGATTGGGCAAGAAATGTAGATGACCGGAAGAGCACATTCGGCTATGTATTTCACATGGGATCAGGCGTGATATCATGGGCATCCAAGAAGTAGCCCATTGTCTCTCTCTCTACAGTAGAAGCTGAGTATATTGCAGCAAATGCAGCATCATGTCAGGCTATTTGGTTGAGGAGGATCCTTGCAGACTTGTATGAGTAGCAAGAAGATGGTACAACCATTCATTGTGACAATGTTTCATCAATAGCCTTGACAAAGAATCCAATCTTCCACAGACGAAGCAAGCACATTGAGATCCGCTATCACTTCATAAGGGAGTTGGTAGAACGAGGAGAGATTGAGATGCTGTATTACAGATTCGAGCAGTAGCTCGCTGACATTTTCACAAAGGCATTACCAAAAGATTTGTTTGAACGCCTAAGGGATAGGTTCGGCATTATGGACAGCTCTGGAGGTGTGCAGCCCCGGAAAGAGGACAACTACGGAGGTGTGCAGTCCTACAAAGAAGACAGCTCCGGAGGTCCAGACTCAGAAAGACAGCCGGAGATGCTCCAGAGACACTGAAACAGGATGTCAGCTTCAGAGATGCAGACAGGAAGCTCCGGAGATGCAGAGGGCAGCTCTGGAGATGTTGCAGCACAGTAGAAAGAGCTTCAGAGATCTGCTCCAGAAAGGCAAAGGCAAATGTATATCTCCGGAGATCAGTTACAGAATGAAGATTGCTGATTGACGTCTAACTTTAGATTAAGGGGGAGTGTTGGAAGAATTAATCTTCTGTCAGTTCAATTAATGTTGACTGCCCCCGCATTAGAACTGAGAGATCCTCCAATATCTCATCATCAGCACTGTTGGCCTACCGCATTCAATTCCGGTAGGTAAGTTTGAAATTCAAGTGTGTTTGAGCGCCCATTTTGTTGGGTATGTTAGAAGAGACAAAAAGGAGGGAAAAGTGAGTAGACAGATAGAGAATGTTAGTGTAATCCTACAGCAGCAGAGGAATGAGAATGTTCTAACAGAGAACAACAGAAGGAGAATAACAGAACAGCAGAGATAGGAATGTTGCAGCAGCAACAGTAAGATAGCTACGAAGTTCACACACGCATCTTTGGATATACAGTGTGTAGTTCTAGAGATTGGGGCAATGTAAGAAAATAGAGCAGCAACTCTGACTGTAGTTTGTACTTGAAGTTTGAATGTAATCTGGAAATAGAGAAAAATATATAAATTATATATTGCTGTCCTTCTGTGTTTGGTCTCTCTCTACATGTGTGTATTTGTTTTTGCTGTTCGTTATTGCTGTAGCATTGCATTTGAAGAACAACTTTCTGCCCTTCCCCTATTTTTCTGCCAACAAAGGTTGCACAACGAAGAACTAAACAATCCCGCCCCAAGATCCAATTCGCTGATTGGGCAAAACTCTATCTCCAATGTTTTTAAATTAATCAGTTGACAAACTGATAGTGGTATAGATTTCACTTCTGAATCTATTAAAATTAATCTCTCTAAGAGATTAAGGCGCTCCACAGAGTCTGGTAAACATTCCAGCTTGGGACAACTGTTTATGCGAAGTTTAGTCAAGGAAGACAAATCTCCAAGAGAGGCCGGCAAGCTTCTCAAGAAATCACTTCTGATATCCAATTTTCGCAACTTGCTCAATTGACTGATCTTCATTGGTACCTCCCTTAACTTCTTCATACCATTTAAGTAGAGCTCTCTCAAGGATGCCTGATTTGTGATGTCACAAGGCAACTCTTCCAATTCCATGCAATATGAGAAGTTCAAATACTCTAGCCTTGTCATGTTTTCCATTATTTCCAGCCTAAAGGTGAGATTAAAACAACCCTTTAAGTCCAGATGTTGCAGGAGTGTCAAATCCTTAGAAGAATCTGGCAACCTCCTCAATTTCCTGCACCGTGTCAAATCTAGATGCCGCAATTTTTTCAAATTTCCCATACTTTTTGGTAGTGATGATAGCTCATCGCACCCCATTAAATCCAGGTGCTCCAGCGATTCGAGATAGCAAAATTCTTCTGGAAAACTCTTCACCTTATTCGAATTCAGGATTATCTTTTTCAAATGCTTCAGATGTTGTATTGACTTTGGAAATCCTTAGAATTTATGGCACTCAGAAATAACCAACACTCTTAGCTGCAAAGGAGGCTGCAACATATTTTCGAGGAGATTAAGACTATACACCTTAAAAAATATTAAAAGAAAAACTTGAAATATAGATTTAAAACAGCTGGAAAATAATTACATGGCACTCATCCACCCAAAGCTCTCGTAAGTGATGATTTTCCCAACCTTTATAGAGTTCTAAAACCCTCAAATTTCTGAATGAAATTAGTGACTGAAGATTTCTCTGCCCAATATCAATCCAGTGAAGCCAGACCAGATCTCCTGATGATTTAATTACTTGATTTAAATTAGGTCCTCGAGCCACAATAATTTTTAGTCCAAGTTGGGAAGGCACTAGAGTCCAAATTCCTTTGCTTGTTTGAACCTTGAGTTTCGTGTGCGATGAGCAATCACCAATCTCCTTATCTGTTTCGGCCGTCTGTATAGGAAAAAATTAAAAATCATGAAATTTTTAGGAAAAGATGACAATTGAAATCCTTACAACGAATCAGAAAAACAAAGGAAGCAGACAAACAAACCCCATAATTGATCGCTGCTACATCTATGGTGGCTATTACTCCTCGAATGCGTATTTCTTTCTGAATCCAAATAAAACACAAAAATTAAATAACTGTGAAAATAATAGAATTTCCTAAAAGCATCCACACAAACAGAAACAAAGAAGATTCCTTTGCCATTGATAAGTGAGATAATAAAAGAAATGTTAATCTCACCTATTCTTCATTCCTAACCCCAATAATTTGCTTGTGAGCCCAAAGGCGGTAAGGTGATTGTTCATTTGCAATTCGTCTTCCCAAGTTCTTGAAGTGATCATGCATTCTTTTACGATTCCTCTCATCTGTTTCAACAAAACACTTATTTACCAGCTTTTGCCATGTGTCCAAGCCATTCCACCATAGTCCATTCCATACTTCAATCGCCAAATTGCTTTCTTCTCCAATGAAGAAACATGCTGTATCCAAGAATGCCTCTTTCTCTTCATCATCTAAAGCATCGTAGCTTATTTTAAACCTAAGCTCAATATCTCTGGGCAATATCATAGACATCTTCACTAATTGAGTCTCCCAGTAATCTTTGCTAAAGTTTCCATAAAGCTACCCACCTAGGACTTTGACAGACAGAGGCAACCGCCAAGAAACCTTTAGGAATTTTTCCACAAACTCCTCAAATCCATTTTTTGGAGAGGGTTGTAAAAATGCATGCCAACAAAAAAGTTATGTGCAATAAAATACATTCAATGGTTTCATTTTATATATAAAGGAGATGCCCCGAACTGTAAGGACATCTAAATCCCTTGTAGTGACAACAATCAAACTTGCAGATCCCAAGCTGTCCATATTGGGCAATAGAGCCTCTAGTTGGTCTGGATGATCAACATCATCCAGAACTATGAATGCTCTAACAAATCTCAACCGGGTTGCAAGAATCGCCTTCCCCAGTTTTATATTGTCAACTGCTACCCTTCCAAAACCAAGTTTATCCAAGAGTTATATTTGCTTCTCGTACAAGCAGCCTTTGCTAGCAGCATCTCTAACATTTAATATGAAGCTAGACTTCTCAAATGATGGATATTTTTTATCATATAATTTTTTTTAGCTAAAGTAGTTTTGCCACACCCACCCACACTGCATATTCCCACAACTTTGACACCATGCCTTTTGAAAGATTGAAGTGTAGTCAACTCAAAGTCTCTTACGATTTCATCTAAACCCACGGGATGTTCTGTAACAAACTTTTTAAATTCTTTCGCTACACAAAAAGCAATAGTCTTCAGCAGCATAGCCTCGTCTCTATAGAGACATATAATAACAAAGGAAACGGAATAAACATCACACTTTAACAGTTAACATTATAACAGAAGTCGATGGGCCTAAAAATTAAGAGAAAAAAATGCAAAAAATGTATTGATAAGAAAGAGATAATCGATACTACTTGTTAAGGACGTGATTGGTATTATGTGAAACATTGTAGAGCGCGTTCCTCCACTTCTGAACCATTTCTAAGGTGTATCTACCCTTCCCTTCGTGCCGTTCAAATGCAGCAGCATAGATTCCTTCAGCATTTCAGAAATCTTCAGGCTTAACATTGTAGAAACAGGGAACAATTCTAGTTCCTGTCTGAAGCATAAATGCCAGCTCTCGCAAACACCACTTGGATTGTGCATAGTTCTCTGAAAGTATTGCTAGATGAAGAGAAGCACTCTTCATCACTTCTTCTAGTACACCAGGCAAGTGATCCCCCCATCTAAGCTCTTTTGCATCTAGAAAAACCCACAGTCCCATGGCAGTAAGCACTTTATAGATAGCTATGGCCAGCGTACGTTTGACATCAGGACCTTGATGATTAATGAATATATCGTAGGGGACCTTTTTCACAGAGGTAGATGTAGATGATGCAAGTTGGATGCTTGAAATAGAGTTAGTCGATGCAAATTCTTCAACCAAGAACGGTAACCTTTTACCTTCTTTCGCTACCCAATCAGCAATTTTTTCTTCAGCAGCATGTCCTCGTCTCTAGATATATTGAACAACAAAGGAAATGGAATGAACATCACACTTTAAAAGTTGACATTATATCGATAAAAGAAGTCTATGGGCCAAGAAATTAGGAGAAAAAATAACTGCAAAGAATGCATCGATAAGAAAACGATAAGTGCGTGAGGTGGAGCTATTGATACTTACTCCTTGCTATTAACAAGGTGGAGCTATGGATGCATCCTCCTTCCAACGGGAGAAGCAACTTAAAGCTGAGCTGGAGGAGATTTCAAAAAGAGAGGAAATCTTCTGGAGACAAAGATCAAAGGAATTATGGCTAAAAGAAGGAGACAAAAATACCTTTTTTTTCACATCTCAGCCAAAGTGCATGACTGTGCAAATTCTATTAAGTTAATATAGTTGGATAATGGTCATGTATGTATAGATCCGAAAGAAATTCTCTCTGCTGCAAAAACTTTTTTCAGAAATCTTCTCTCCAAAACCATTTCAGAAGACACTAGGGATCAGAATATCTGCAATTTCATCCCTAAATTGGTAAAGGAGAATCACAATTTGGACTTAATGAAAGAATTTTCCATAGAGGAAGTCAAGGCAGCTATCTTTTCACTGGCGGGTGAGAAAGCTTCGGGGCCAGATGGGTGGACCAGAATTTTTTTCCAAAAATGCTGGGACACGGTCAGTAGAGACATCTTTTTGGCAGTGTAAGAATCAAGGAGAAATAGGAATGTCCTCAGGGAAATCAAGTCTACATATCTAATGCTTATTCCAAAATCCAAATCTTCCCAATCTTTTGAAGATTTCAGGCCAATCTCTTTATGTAACTTCATCTATAAGGTTATCTCCAAAGCTTTGGCGCAGCGGATGTCTATCTTCATGACAGATTTGATTTTAGATGAGCAGGGGGTTTTGTTCTAGGTAAAGAGACTCCAGAGGGTACTATTTTAACGCATGAAATACTACATTCCCTAGTCAAAGACAAAGAGGTAGCTATGATAGTGAAACTAGATATGTCCAAGGCCTATGACAGAGTGGAAAGGATTTTTCTTTTGACAGTGTTGTGGTAGCTAGGTTTCTCCAAAGAGGTGGTAAAATGGATATCCTCTTGTGTCTCAGGATATCAGGTCTCAGTTCTTATTAATGGAAAGGAAACGAAAACCTTTGAACCTTCGCGAGGCTTGAGGCAAGGTGATCCTTTATCCCCTTACCTCTTCATAATCATGACAGAGGCTCTCACATGGGCAATTAAAGAAGCTAAGAGAAATTTAGAATGGAAAGGCATTAAGATTAAAGAAGTCCAAGAACCCTTTACTCATGCACTTTTTGCAGATGACACAATTCTTTTTGGACATGCCTCAATACAGGAAGCCAGATCCATGATGAACACACTTCACTTGTATTGCCAAGTTTCGGGCCAATTGGTTAATTTTAATAAATCTATGTTTTTTTTTTCAGAATGTTCCTCTTTAGCGTCAGGCTGAGATTTGCGACATCCTTAACCTAGACAGTCAGGCTTTGCCAGGAAGGTATCTAGGTCTCCCTCTCTTCAATGGTAGATACATAAATAATCTAGGGACCAAAGTTCTAAGAAATCTGGATTCAAAATTATCTAACTGGAAAGGGCATAATTTGTCTCTGGCAGGCAGAATTGTGATGATAAAAGTAGTTCTTTCGATAATTCCTATTTACATGATGTCAGTTTTTCACATTCCTAAAGGTATCATTTCTAAAATAGATGGGATGTGCAGGAAGTTTTTGTGGCAAGGTTCTCATCAAGAAAAGAAAATCCATTTGTTGGCATGGGACAAGGCGTGCAAACCAAAAGATGAAGGAGGGGCTGGGATTCTCAATATTGACATCCAAATCAGGCCTTGGGGGCCAAATTGGCATGGAATATGTATGCAAAACCTAACTCAATTTGGGTAAGACTCATGAAAGCAAAATACCTAGACACATTTGATAATGAGAGAATTTTCACAATTAAAAATCCTGCCAAAGGTTCAACAATCTAGAATTTTCTCGTCAGAAGTAGAGATATACTTCAGCCTAAATTGACCTGGATTATTCACAATGGAGAAAAGGCAGACTTCTAGTTTGATTCTTGGGCTGGTGAGCGGGCACTAGCTGCTAGAAGGGATCTCACAGAAGCCAGAATCTTCCTTCAATCGAGCTAGGGCTCCAAAGTTAAAGATTATTGGCATGTGACGAGGGTTGGGATTTCAACATCAGTTGTCTGGAAAAGCACCCAGGATTGCAATTTTCCAAGGGACCAGAAAGTGCTACTAAATCAAATTCTAAGGAAGAGATTAGTTATTGTTTCTAATTTGGACGACGAAGTGTCTTGGGTGGGTTAAAAAATGAGACAATATACTGTTAGAGAATGATATAGAGCCTGTATGCTCAAAGCTTCCTCAGATTGGCCCTCAAATTTATGCTAGGGCAATGTTCTACTTCCTAAAGCAGGAGCTTTTTCTTGGTGTGCACTTCATAATAAAATTCTCACAGGGGATAGAATCAAAAGGTTGGGTCTAGGTCCAAATTTTCCTTGTGTTTTTTGTGGACGTGTGGAAGAGTCCACGGACCATCTTCTTTTGTTATGTCCTTTTAGTAGAGAGTGTTGGCTTTGGTTTTTCAGGAAGCTAAATTGGATCAGTCCCCTATCCTAATCTCTACTGCTAATGTTTAAAAATTGGCCTCACCCATTTGAAAACTCTTTTTTGGCTTATCTGTGGGATATAGGTCCCTCGATGATCATTTGGCATTTATGGTGGGAAATAAATCTTCGTATCTTCAGAAAGGAAGTGAGCCCTGTGAATTTGGTCTGTGGTAAGGTAGAAGTGGCAATTTCTGATCTGTTGGTCTCTTTTCTCAGGCGTTCAAATTTTAGCTCTTCAGTTTGGTCAAAATGGGATGCGGCAACGATCTCTCTCTAGCCTTCTGTTAGGAAGTTGGGTCTAAGCTATCTTTTAGGGGTTCCCAAAAAGTAGTTAAAAATAGATCAAGTTAAATGGATACCACCCTCTTTTCCTTTTGCTAAGCTAAACTTTGATGGTGTGTGTCAAGGAAATTTGGGCCCCTCTGGAACTGGTTGTGCTATTAGAAAGGAGGACGGCTCTTTGATTGCAGCTAGATCGACTAAACTACCTACAGGAACCAATAATGAGGCGGAAGCATGGGCATTAGTCCATGGTTTGCAATTGGCAGTTGAAAAAGGTGCTAGAAATGTTTGGATTGAGGGCAACTCTCTGATAGTGATAAATGCTATCAAAGGCAAAGGTTTAGACAACTGGAAACTTAACTACATATTACAATAGGCTACCACTCTAATGAATAGTTTGGATAACTATCTCATTTCTCACACATTAAGGGAAGGCAACAAGGTGGCGGATCTATTAGCCAACCTAGCCGTTGGGCAAGAAAATGCTTCCGTTCAATTTTTACCTGGAGACTCAGAACTACCAATCACCTTGACTAACCTGCTGTCACATGAGATGGAAGAAGTGGCAGGTACTTGCTCGAGTTGATTTTTGTACAGTTCATCTTTGTCCTTCTGGTATGCCCATTCCACTCTCTTTATTTATGGCATAAGTCTCTTCCACCAACCTCTGACAAGTCCGTTGAGCAGATTTGTATTTAAGGAGGCTAGTGATCCGAGGCATATATAAGATAATCTTTGTCATAATGGGTAGGTGGGATCATGAATCCTTCTCCTTAATACTCCTTTTCAGGCGGAGATGACAAGCCTTTATTGCACGTCTTAATTGAGGTCTCTTTTGCAACATGACGGCTATATCCTTTATGATGGGAAGTGACTACAAAAGATAGAATCGACAGGTCTCAATCGCTGATACACGTCTCAATCAAAGCTGTTAAGGGCCTTATATCTGTGCTGATAAGTTATCTTAGGTTTGTAAATGACCTGTTTAGGTTAATTTTCATGAATGCCAGACTTGGTGGTTGCCCTATTATCTATAAACTCTTTTTATCTATTAATACTTATGGGTGCCTAACACCTTTTTCTGTTTAAAAAAATGATGTGACCGATATTATGTGAAACACTATAAAGCGCTTTGTTCCACTTCGATAGCTTTTCTAAGTTTTGTTTACCCTTTTTTGTGTATTGGTAAAATGTAGTACCATAGACTCCTTTGGCATATCGTACATCTTCAGGCTTGACATGGTAGAAAATGGGAACAATTTTAGTACCTCTTCTATGCATAAATGATAGCTCTTCCAAGCACCACCTGGATTGTGCATAGTCCTCTAAAAATATAGCAAAATAAAGCGAGGCACTCTTAATTGCTGCTTCTAGTTCTTGATCCCCCAATTCGAGCTCTTCTAAATTCATAAAAACCTTCAGTCCATTGGCATTAAGCTTTTCATACATATTGCTAGCCAGCATATGTTTGACATCAGGAGCGTAATTAATAAATACAACATAGGGGAGCTCTTTCAGAGGCATTGTGAATCCACCACAAGTAGATGTAGATGGTGCAAATTTTGAGTGGCTGCTAGAAGCCATGAAATTGGATTCAATTGAACACAACGAAAGAAAGAAAAGAGATAGACCAAAGAAAAAAAGGTTCTTCTTGTTGAGGCTAAAAGAAGTGCAGGATATATAAAAGAGGAGAGAGGCAGGTCGTGACAAAAGTTAAAAAGTGACTAAACGCATAGATTGCATAGGAAACCGCGTGGAAGAAAAGCGGAAGGAGTGCAGAAGCACACCAGAGTTTTCCATTTATCTTTCTGGAGTTGTCCTGTTTCGTACTCCTTTGCCTTTTGCTTGTACTTCCACTGAATTTCCTGGGTGTAGCGGTATTTTGCTTTACTTCAGAACCCTTTCCCTATTTTAGCCTGCTATTCCATGCAATTTCCGTGGTGTAGAAAGTAATAATTTGATGCAGAAGAGACTGCGATGTGAAGTGGAGATTCCTCAACTTTCTTTTGCGAAGGAACTTTGAAGTGGGTACCTTTATTATGCATCAAGTGTTGGTAATTTCACACAAACAACATTTGAATGTACTAGTTTTGAATTGAAATCAATACTGCTAATAAAAGTCAAGTTTTATATTTTATTGACGAGATCAGATTTCTGTGGTTACCTTACTCCCTCTAAAGAGTGATTATTAAAAAAACTGTACCTTTATGCAAATATTAATAAAATTTATTGAAAATTTTGTAAGGGATTGGACCCAATAGTCTTATGGTGGGGCACAAAGTCAATATATTACAAGAATCATTATTTGAAAATTAAAAGCTTAATAAAATATCTTTAAAACACTTAACACATGTTCACTTGTGCAAGTTTAGTTATATCATTCAAGATAAACAAAATACATATTAGTGTACTTGCAATATAAGACAAGTTGGTTCAAATGAAGACTCTTTCAAAATAAAATACACGCTTTTTAAATTAGTTACAACATATAATATTAGATATTACTAAACCACAATTTATGCTCGGGAAACTAAGTTGTATAGAGTTAACCAACATCACAAAGTTTAGATTAGACAATTTAATCTAGTGTATTTAAAATTCTATATTATTTTGGTATTGAGTTCAAGACAACTAATGTAATGCCCATATGTGTTTGTGTCTTTCTCTTCATTGCCTTTGGTGTACAATATTTTGTTGTGATATTTTGTATTGTAGATTGATGATCGTTAGTCAATACCAATGTTTGATCTGGATTGTCGATGCGTGTATTTGGACCAATGAGACTCTTTTATATATGTGTATGCATGTATGATTATATTATTGGAGTTTCAGCTTTACTATTTTTATTTATATATTATGTTGAGTGGATAGATATGATTTCCTTTAGTATGATTATTTTAAATGATTAAATGCATCTTGATCGTATTGTTAGAATACATGATTTAATTTAAAAATGCATATTAGATGGTTAATATTTAATTGTGTAATTTCTGTTATTCACTTTAGCTATTGTTATATATTCGACAAATACACGTAATGTTTGCAATGAGTGTGCAAGAACTTATATGATATTGATTAATGGATGGTATATGAAGAAGGTTGACATGGATATCACTTATTCATCTTACCTTAGTGTTTTCTTGATGTCGAAACCAGTGAAACCTCATATGAATTGATTTATAATTTTGGATCCCCCCTTGTGTTAGACTAGTAAAACATCTTTTGGGGTGTATTTAATTTTATCACTTGTGTGATTCTGTTAGGCTCAAGGCATGTGCAGAATGAATTTTGATGTTTTAGAAGTCGTTGAATTGTATTGTATATTTCTAGTTAGAGAAAAACATATCTAAAAGATTTAATTTTATGGTAGAAAATATTTCATTTGGAAAGGTAATTTATTTTAATCTCTTGGTGTTTGGAAAATGTATAAATTCTATTTGAAAAAGAATTATTTAATTTTAAGAATTATTGTGTTAGTGAAAATTAGATTTGGGGTAATGAAGGGTTAGTTAAGCCTAATCTTGATTAGTGGTTATATAGGGAAAATGGCCTTTGTTTTAATTCATTATACTTTGTTGAGTTTTGGAGAGAAAAAATGGAAGAAAACTCATTTCAAACCCTCCTTTGAAGAGATTTTGATTTCTGATTGCTTGAAAGTGCTTGGATTGAGTTACTGTTAGAAGGAGAAGTGTGTAGTGTAGACATCTAAAATTGACCAATGACCAAATCCCTTAATTATCCCCTAAATATTCCTAATTATTCCATGTTATCCCTTAATTATCCTTATTCCTAATTGTCCCTAAATTTACCCTTAATTAATCCTAATCCTTACCCCTCACATAAGATTTAAGTAATTTAATTAATTAATTAAATCTCCCCTTTTTACATCTCCTCCTGTAAATAATAAATTAAACTTAACAAACTTAATTTATTATTTACTTAAAACCTAAAACCTAAAACCTAAACCTATTCATAAAAATTAAAAATATTAAAAACCTGTTCAGCTGTTAGGAATTGCATGCAGAAGATATTAATTAAATGCAAATAAAGATTAAATAGAGGAATGAAAATGCACAGAAATAATAACAGTGAGAGACAATTTTTAATGTGGTTCACCCAAAATTGGGCTACATCCACCAACAGAGAGTCCAATATTATCAAGTAAATCAAACCAATTACAACCAGCAATCCTTGCAACTCAATACTGCTGCAAATGCTACAATACAATATCAATGGAAACCCTAACCCTTAGCTATTTTTATCAAGACTTATGTCAGTTACAAAATAGGGTTTTTTATGTTGGCCAATAGAAAAAAAACTCTCGACGCCTTTATAAAACAATAAAAGTCATTTGAGGTTTCTGGGGTGCTGCAAGGAGCACTGCCCTTTGACCTCGTCTTGGGGGTGCTGCTCCCAAACCCCTGTTCAATAATTTGGGGGGAAATCACACCGATAAAAGTGGAGAAAATTTAGCCTCCAAGTCTGATTAGGCTCCATATAACAACATCAACTACCTCTTACCTACCCTTTATCGTTCACCTAACTATTTACCATTCAACTACCCCCATTTTTAAACTACTTTACCTAAAATATTATAAAAACATTACCTATCCCATTTATCATTAATGTCAATTTTCCCAGAGATTACCGAGTTATGCTGGCAATAAAGCAACCACATTTCAAATACATTCGATAACAAATAATATTGATTTCATTAATGTTTATCTTTGATCTTTGTTGGTGCATTTGATATAAATTTTAGGGTTTTAAAATAGTTTCAAATCTCTTTCAATGAAATTTATATTTTGTACATACATACATAGTTTTGGATTCTACATCTTTTGAGGTGATATATTTGTTGTTTGCATTCAAATTTGATTTTTTATTTGAAAGTCTTAGTTGTAGGAATGCATTAATTTTGAAAACTGTATTTTTAGGAAAGGTCGTGGAATTTTTTTTGGAAATGGTGTTTTTGTTTGAAAAGTGTCTTGTTGGATAGATTAGGCACGAAAGGGTATGCTTATATTTTTTAAATTTACATTCCTTGAAAAATGTGAAAATTACTTGATTTTTCCTATTGTACCCTACCTAGTTTGAGTGAAAAATTTATGTGATGTTAAAAGTGTATATTTGGGCTATTTTAGATGAAGAGGGTATTCTCCATTTTTTAAATTTTGTTGTTTTGAGAAAAAGTAAAATTCAGGTGTATGCTTTATGGGAAGGATTATTCAAGGTCCACCAATGGTGAATCTTGGACATCCATAGATTATTTTATTTTATTTTTTGTTGGGAATTGAATTTTTTGGATGTCACATAGTATGTGGAGTGGTTGTTTTACCCATGGTTTTATTTTGTGAGTGTATTGGGATGTGTGTTTTCTAGGAAAACCATTCCTTTTCTATTCTTGGGTTCATGAAGAGTTGACCCCTAGATTGTTTAGGGTAGGGGATATCTATAGGAGGCTTGAGATGGTCAACTCCTAGGCAAATGTGTGTGTTCCTTTCTAGTGACTCCCTTACATGTGGTAAGTGTGTGTGTGTGTGTGTGTGTGTGTGTGTGTGTGTGTGTGCCTTGCTAGTGACTCCTTCCTGCGGATTAGTATGTGTAAGGTAAGTGTGTGTGTGTGTGTGTGTGTGTGTGTGTGTGTGTGTGTGTGTGTGTGCGCGCGCGCGCGCGCGCGCCTTGCTAGAAACTCCCTTATAGGTGGTGAGTCTCTCCCTTGCAAGAGACTCCTTTATGTTAGAAATGAAGGTGAACAACTATATAATAGAAATTTGATTACCACTGTAACTATTAATCTAGTGTGTAAGCAAAATAGAGATAGTATGAAATCAACACAAAGAAATAGTAGAATAGAATATCAAACACATAACACAATGTTTACATGGAGAAACCCTTTTAGGAAAAAACTCTACACAATAAGAGATGTACTAGTCTGTATTAACTTCAAATAGAGTTTACAATATAACACTATCAATCTCCTCTCTAGTCTTCAATCTAGTAGCGACCGTAATACTCTCTCCTACACAACTGTAATATAATATCCTTATAAAAGGGGTTACCTTCTAGGGCAATCCAAGCCAACAAAATCTCTACCATTAGATCTGTAACCTAATGATGAATGATCCAGATTTAAAATGGTAATTTACATATAAAATGTGGCTTCTGAGGGTGTTGCCCCCAGACCCCCACTAGGGGGACCATCCCCTCGAACCTCATAGGGGTACCCCTGTAACCCCCTCGAATAACCTACATTTGTTGGGTACAGGGATCAAACATGTGGCTAAAACATGATAGCTACTTGGTGAATACCTCATCCCTTATGAATGATTTACAAACAATATTAGGAGTAATTAATTACATATGATTTACAAAGTTGATGGCACCTTAATCCTAAAATTCTCCCATTTGACATCATACATTGTAAATATATCCATAGGAAAACATAAAATAACTAAGCACTAGGAACAAGGTCCATGGCCTTCCTGCACCATGTAAACTTTCATGTGCTCATAGGTTTAGTAAGTGAATCTACAACATTCTCCTGAGTGTCAACCTTCTTCAGCTCAATTAGACCATTAGCAATAATTTCACAAACAAAATGGTATTAAACATCCACATGCTGAGTTCATGCATGATACATGGGGTTCTTGGCCAAACATATTGCACTCTCGCTATCACAACCAATATCAATAATCCTACAATCAAAACCAATATGTATGTACACAATCTCTATAACCAAACTACCTCCTTAGAGACATAAGTAGTAGCCATATACTCTGCTTTTGTTGTGGATAAAACAACAGTGGACTGCATTTTATTCAAAAACTCACAGCTCCTCCAAACAAAGTAAACACATAGCCACTAGTGGACCTTCGATTATCAAAGTCACTTGCCCAATCTGCATCAATGAAACCTTATCTATCCAATGTCTTATCCATACTATTAGCACTAGAGTAAACCAAAGAATAATCAAAAGTACCATGTAAATATATTAACACCCTCTTTGCATAATTCCAATGTTGTTTACCAAGGTTAGACATAAAACTACTCAAAACTCCCATTGCTTAGACAATATCTAGTCTAGTGCAAACCATTACATACATCAAACTTCCTACAACACTAGCATATGGCACATCAGACATATCCTCTAAATCATCTTTACTTTTAGGACACGTATCTAATGAAAGATTAGTACCAACCGATAAAGGAATTCTAACTAGATTGTAAACTTGCAAGCTAGATCTATGTAAAATAGTATTTACATACTTATTTTGTGATAACCAAAGCTTTATGTTTACTCAATCTCTTTTTATCTCCATTCTTAGAATATACATGGCTTCCCGTAGATCCTTCATGTCAAATGCACTTGAAAGTTGAGCTTTCAATTCACTAATCATACCCTTGGTGTTATTGAAAAATAACATATCATCCACATACAAGGAAATAATCAGAATATGGTCATTAATAAATTGAATGTAGACATAATGATCCTCTTCACTTATAACAAAGCCTAATTTCACAAGAAATGAATCAAACTTCTAGTACCACATTATGGGGGACTATTTTAAACCATAAAGACATCTTTTTAACTTGCATACCTAGTGTTCTTTCCCTTTTACCTCAAAACCTATAGGTTGTTGTATATAAATTTCTTCTTCTAGATTTCCATGAAAAAATGCAGTCTTAAA
The DNA here is from genome assembly GCA_027924645.1 of Cunninghamia lanceolata. Taxonomy (NCBI): domain Eukaryota; kingdom Viridiplantae; phylum Streptophyta; class Pinopsida; order Cupressales; family Cupressaceae; genus Cunninghamia; species Cunninghamia lanceolata. The sequence goes on along the minus strand of BSBN01000429.1, from coordinate 107,496 downwards.
ATCCATTTGCTCAATTTCAAAATCATAATCTACAATAATGGATAAAAGAAATCTAATAGAAGATAATTTAGCAACGGGAGAGAAAATTTCACAAAAATCAACTCCCTCTCTCTGGGAGTAGCCCTTGGCTACCAATCTAGCCTTGTACTTTTGTAATGGACCATCTTCTCCAAAATTCTTCTTGAAGACCCATTTACATCCTGTGGCCTTTCTTCCTTTGGGAAAACATACAAGATCCTAGGTGTCACATGAGTTTAAAGCTATCATCTCCTCTTGCATGGCTACCTACCAAGACTCACTATCATTTTCATGAATAGCTTCCTTGGAGGATCTAGGTTCATTGTCAGTACTCAATAAAGAAAATATATAATAGAAATCTATTGGGTTGTACCTATCAACTAGGTTTTGTTGTCTTGTGGATCTTCTCAAGGGTGGAGTAAGAGATTCTTCCTCATGTTCTTCTATATGCTCAACTTCTTTTGTAACAACAGAGTCTTCCTCATCTAAACTTTCACTTGAATCTTCTTCTTCTTCTCCATCCTCTAACCCATCATTTTTTCTCCTTGATGTGTATTTTCTTTCTCTAAATCAAAATGCACTATCCTCTTCTTCTTTTTTTTCTTCTGGCTATACAGGATCGGTAATAGCTCTAAGTTCCTTGAAAATCACATCTCTAGAAAAAATAACTTTTTTAGTTAGAGGATCCCAAAGCTTATAAACCATATCCAATGAAGATACATTTGTGTTCTTTTGGAACCAACTTAGATCACTTTTCCTTAGGCACATGAACAAAAGTCTCACATCCATAAAGCCTTAAATGTGAAACAGAAGGTTTCTTACCTATCCACAATTCATAAGGTGTCGAGTCAAGAGCCTTACAAGGAGATCTATTTAACAAGTAACAAGCGATACTCACAACTTCTGCCCAAAAGCATTTATCCAACTATGCATCACTTAACATACTTCTAGCTCTTTACATTATTGTTTGGTTCATCCTTTTTGCAAACTAGTTTGTTGGGGTGTATATGGAGTTGTCTTTTGTCTTATGATACCTGCATGCTTACAAAACTCATCAAATTCCTTAGAAAAAATTTCTCCTCCATTATCAAATCTTAATATTTTTATAATCTTAAGGCCTGATTGGTTCTCTACTAAGACTTTAAACTTCTTAAACTTAGTGAAAACTTTAAATTTATGATTCATAAAATAAATCCATGTATGTATTTGGATACATCATCGATGAAGGTAAAAAAATAATGAGATTTTACAATAGAATCATTATCCACAGGTCCAAACACATCTGAATGAATAATTTCTAATTTCTCTTTTTCTCTATTACTTCCTAAAGGAAAATAATTTATGTTATGTTTACCAAACACACAATGCTCATATAAATCAAAGTGCTTATCAAAGTTGGAGAAACCATCCAACAAATTTTTATTCATTATTATTTTAAAAATATTTTCACTTGTGTGGCCCAATCTATGGTGCCACAACACACATGTATTTTCAATAGTTTTAGTTACATTAGTGGATCTACAAATCGTAGTGGCCTCAAGCTTAAACAGAGTTCCCATCATTGTTCCCCTAGCTACCACCAAGCTTCCCCTCACCAATCTGCAACCATTCTTATAAAATATTAAATGCATTCCTGAATCATTCAACTTTGAAACAAAGATAAGATTTCTAGCCAATCTAGGAATATGTAAAACATCAGGGAGGGTTTTAATCCTCCCATCAATGAAACACACTTGTACCTTTCCATGGCCAAAAATTGGATATGTAGAGTTATCCCCAAGGTAAACATTACCTCCATCATATTCAATATGAGCAACCTGAGTCAATCAATCACTGTTCATTAGACATAGCATTACACGTTGAAAGTAAAACTTCATCACCTACATTTGAAGACTTTTTGGTAGAGGAATCCAACTATTTCTTTGGGTTTCTGTATTCTTTCTTCACATGCCCCCTCTTACCATAGTTTTGACACTTCACTTTGTTCTTCTTGGACTATGAGTTTTAGACTAGCCTTTTGATTCCTTAGGCCCCTTCTGATATCCTTTTGTTCCTCTTTCCTTAGGCCTCCTCTCGACAATAAGAGCATCCACCAATCTATCCATAGCCTTCTTCCTCATTTCCTGTGACAGCGGTGTTGCAACAAAGGCATCCATCTTTGGATCTTTGAGGTTAGCAGTGATAGCAAGAATGAAATACTCCCAAGACTCGGGCAAAGAACAAAGAAGCATAATACACTTATCTTCTTCATCTATCTTAATATCCACATAAGCTAACTGACTCAAAATCAAATTAAATGTATTCAACTACTTAGCTATCGAATTACCCTCCTTCATTTTAAGAGAAAATAACTTTCTTTTGAAATAAAATTTATTTACCAAGCTCTTGGCTTGATAGATTTCATCCAACTTCTTCCATAACACATATGCATTCTTCTCACCAGAGACATTCAATAGGATATAGTCTGCAAGGCATAACTGAATTATTCCTCTTGCCTTTTTTTCCATCTTGACCTACTCATCATGACTGATAGTATCAGGTTTCTTCTCTTTTGTCATAGCCAACCATTGATCTCTTTCTTCAAGGAGATTCTCCATTTTTAGCTTCCATAGATCTACCCCGTTCCATTGAATTTTTCTATGTCCACTCAGGATGACAATGAAACCATGGCTTCTACACAAATCTGTAAAATAAAATCTACCAAAACTCCCACTACAACTTAGAAAACCCTCACACTTACACCCAAGACATATAACTAGCTAGACTCATACCAAATGTTAGAAATGAAGGTCAACAATATAGAATGGAAATCTGATTACAACTATAACTATTAATCTAGTGCAAAACCAAAATGGAGATAGTATGAAATCAAAACAAAGAAATAGTAGAATAAAATATCAAACACATAACATAGTGATTACATGGAGAAACTCTTTCAGGAAAAAACCTCACAAAAGAAGAGATGCACTAGTCTGTATTAAATTCAAATAGAGTTTACAATATAACACTATCAATCTCCTCTCTAGTCATTAATCGAGTAGCACCTATAATACTCTCTCATACACAACTGTAATACAATATCCTTATAAAAGAGGTTACCTTCTAGGGCAACCCAAGCCAACAAAATCTCTATCATTAGATTTGTAACCTAATTATGTATTGTCCAGATTTATAATGGTAATTTAGATATAAAATGTGGCTTCTGGGGGTGTTGCCCCCAACCCCACTAGGGCACACAACCCTCAGACCCCCTACCGGGGGGCCATCTCCTTGGACCCCATAGGAGGTACCCCCTACAACCCCCTGGATAACCAACATTCGTCGAGTACCAAGATCAAATATTGGTCTGAAACATGATAGCTACTTGGTGAATACTTCATCCCTTATGAATGATTTACAAAAAATATTAGGAGTAATTAATTCCATAAGATTTACAAGGTTGATGGCACCTTAATCCTAACACTTTACCTAAGGTAAGTGTGTGTGCCTTTCTAGAGACTCTTTATAGGAGGTAAGTGTGTGTGCCTTGCAAGAGATTCATTAACTCTAAAAAGCATCCACTAGATGATTGCTTACTTAAGACCTTTGTGAGTGTTTTGGGACTTCGATGTCTGTGTGTATTTGATCTTGTGTTGAGATGAACCATGTTTAATAGAATATTCACGCAAATGGAGGATTTTATCCTAGAGTTGAGTTTGTTTGTCTATTCTAGTAATGTGTTGTTATGTATGATTCTTATGTGTGAGATTGTGTTTTGGGACTTTGGTACTTGTGTGAGTGTGACTTGATGATAGTGTATCCATGATCATCTTCTCCATTGCTTGGGGGTTGCCTAGAGTGTCATATCTACATCTATTATGCATGACAATGGTAATATGGTTGGGAGGTGGATAATGTTGGGACCCAAAATAGTTGTAACCCAAAACTCTAAAACATTCCTAAATCACCTAGGCTAGGGATTGTCATCAGGGTGATAGGGAGAGGTTTATGGACAAGTTGAGGGGGATTTTGGCCAACGAACAGGAGTGGGTAGACTCCTCTGCACTTCAAGCTCAACTTAAACTCTGGAGGGGTATTCTAAGGGGTATACATGAATAGATATTAAGTTCAAACAAGATGAAAAACTAAAAATAAATGAATACCCAAACCCACCTCATCATCTTGACTCCAAAACCTATCACTAAGTCAAGAACAACTGGCTATCACAAAACCCCTATAAATATGATTCAACTATACGAATGTAAATGCACAGAAAAGATGGCTTTTTGCCTTAAACCACAAGTTAATGACTTGTTTGATTTTAAAAAGCAATTTATCTCTCTCCAATATGGACCAGTGCCTACCCCATTGGGCAATAGAGTCATAGAATGAAAGAAGGAAAGAAAATACATAGCATAGGATCAACAGAATTAGACATATATTCACATATATGACACTAATAGATCCTCATATAATGGACATACTTAATAATCCAAAAGAGAACTGCAATGATTCATATGCAACAAAATAATGGCAAATACAAAGCCTTGTATTAACTTGGATGTTGTCACACATCTCCAAACATCTATTACAATCATACCAGCAAATGTGGCAAGGGGAAACTAACAACTACAATTATATATTTACCAAAATCACTACAAAATCCCATGGAGATATACCATTACATTGATATCTGCATTACATAGGCTTCCTATGCTATGCTGAATACATCCCTTCACTAACAAACTAGACAGAACATGTTTTTGTAACAAAGAATACTCCTTAGGCACTCCTAGACCAGACAATTGTCTCAATGACAAACCCTGAATGCATCTGAAAATTATACATATATAGCCATTCAACCCCACGCCACTCTAAGTGCTATACTTATTCAATGAGTATGCCCATGTAGCATTAAAATCTTGGCACATACATCCATCAGAAAATCAACAAATCTAAAATGTCCATGCCCTGGTGTCCTTCCAAAATCAAAGTACCCGCAGAAAGATTTTGTTGCTGAGACACTTCATCCTTTCATTAAATTTTGGTCCTTTTGCATTGAAGATTTATACTATTTCAACTACTTGCAATTGACCCTGGCCTGCAACATATTAATGAAGAGTACAAACCTACAAGTTTCATCCTACAATCATGGTGTAAATTTAGGAGATCACCTCTTCAAAGATTTTACAACACTTTAAAAGTGTGGTTCAATTTTTACTTACAATCTCCTTAATCTTTATCATTATCAGGCCATCTAATTTTTGGCTACATTTTCTTTCTTTATCAACCAATCCTCTTCATCATAAACTTTCTCATTCATATTGTTGGCAAACTGGTACTTATTTGTGAAAGTAAGCTAGGTGTGTGGAAATCACTTCCTACACTAATCTAATGAGGGAAGTAGAGTGGAAATTCATTTTAACCTTTACAATTATAGTGTTATTAACCCAACAATAGAGATATTGCAGTAGTACACATACACACAGAAAGTAGATAGAAGAGAGAGAGACAAGTTATAACATGGGGAAAACCCTTTCGGGAGAAAAACCCCACACTCCAAAACCTGCACAATGTATTATCAAAACTAAAAATGGTTTACAATACACTTGCAATGCAAATTCTCAGGAGTCTTTGACACTTATATCTAGAGATATTCTGGCAGCATAACAGTACCTATCAATCACATAATACATCTCCTCTCAAAGTACCTATTTATAAAGAAGTTACAAGGCAAAAATGAGCCTATCTTGAGGTGGGCATCCAACATGGCCTCATGGCCCAAAATCCACGCCTGGGGACACTTGTCCAACATTGCAAGATGGTCATGACAATTTTCATACCACCCCATCCCAAAGAGGTCACCTATTCCCAAGTTGGGCAATGACAGATACTCTTACGACTCTTACGACTATCATAGAATCCGTCATAGGTGTCATATCTTATAGTTGTAAGCGAATATATCATACACTGGCTAAAACTAGCATATTCTCTTACAACTTGTCATAACCTTCCTTAGGGCACCTAAAGATGCCTTCTTCCAAGGTACCTTGTGACACATGTCTTCACCTGTCATAGAATCTTCCATTTATGACTCTTACGCGTCATAGATCCTGTCATAGGAATATGTCATAACTGTTTTGGTCAATATTCCCTTACACACTATCCAAGATGTCGACACATGGAAAAATATTCCTACCACTAAGTGGGATTCCTATCTCCTCATGTGAGGACAAAAATTACAAGTTGTCAGCTTCCAAGTAGGATGACACATCATCGTGCCAACTCCCACAAGATGACAATAAGGATTTGCATCCTAATTACAATAATAGGCAATAAATAAATAAATACAATGAATTAATACAAGGAATTACCAAGGCTGAGACACCTTAATTCCCAACATTCTCCCACTTGTTGAACACCTTGTAAGAGCCAATGGAAATAACAGGGTTTAATTGCTATAGGCTGAGAGGCCCATAGACTCTGAACACCATATGAACTTCTATATGCCCATTGGTTTTGTCAATGCACCTACAACATTCTTCATTCTCCAATGTCACCTTTCCATCCTCTACCATGTCTTGTATGAAGTGAAACTGTACATCAATATGCTTTGTTTTGGCATGGAAAGTTAGATTCTTTGCTAGGAAAATTGCACTCTAACTATCACAACAGATCGTAATATGTCCTGCATCAACACCAATATCTGAACACAATCTCTTAAGCCAAATGGCTTCCTTGCAAGCATGAGTTGCTGCCATGTACTTAACTTCTGTCGTGGACAAAGCAACCACAAGTTGTCGCTTATTCATCCAACTAATAGCACCACTGAACATAGTATACACATAAGCACTGGTGGATCTCTTGCTGTCAATGTCACCTGCCCAATCAGAATTCACAAATCTATGAATACTCACAGAATGCAGAGGTCTTGTAGGATAACCATGATAACATATGGAATACTTAGAAGTACCCCTCAAATATTTGAACACTCTTTTTACCACATCCCAATGTACCCATCCAGGATTAGCCATAAACCGACTAAGGACTCCCACTGCTTAGGCAATGTCTAGTCTTGTGCAGACCATAGCATACATCAAACTACCAACAACACTAGTATAAGGTACTCTTCTCATGTGCCCACCTCATAAGGAGATTTTGGACAATCATTAATAGATAACTTTGTTCCCAATGCAACAGGAACACACAATGGTCTACAAACTGCCATGCTGAACCTATCCAACACGGTCTTCACATACTTTGGCTTAACCAAAGTTTTCTGTTTGCTTTGTCTCTTCTGATTTCCATTCCCAAAATGTACCTGATTACCCCTAAATCTTTCATTTCAAACTATACTAACAACTAAGACTTCAAATCAGAAATCATATTCTTACCTTTCCCAATCAACAACATATCATCAACATAAAATGCAATAATGAGATTACGATCATTGTCAAAGTTGTAGTACACACATTGATCTGATTTCAATCTCAGAAATCTAATTGACAACACAAAGGCATCAAACTTCAAGTACCACATACTAGGAGATTGCTTCAAAGGAGACTTGACGGTCAAAAACCCATCAAAAATAAATCACCGAAGTAGGCGATCTAAGTTTAAATGAATCGAAAACTTTGAATAAGAGCCTTAGATTCACTTTTGGCACTCGACATATGCAAGGTTGACCAGAGGTTCCGATCTCCCCTAGGCAAGGGGGTTGGTCAACAATGATGTCAACCCCTTCAAGATGTACCTTTAGTTACATCTAACCTGTAGTAGGAAGTCACTTTCCAAAAACAAAAAAAGCAATTGATGGGTAGGAAAAGATTATAACATATGCATTGTGACTTAGATTTAGGATTTAGGGCTTAGGGTTTTAACAAAAAAACTTAGGATTTGGAATAGATCTTCAACAAAAAACTGATAACCCTAGAAAGTTTTTCTTAAAGAAGGATATTGTCATATCAAATAAAGACATTTTGGAGCATTGGAACATTAACTTAGAATAGTTAGGATCTTGTAGGTTTTTAGACTTCTCAAACCCTAAGACTAACAACTTCTCACTAACATGAAGAGGTATTTACTCTATGCCACCTTTGCATCAAAACATTCAACATTGAAAGGTAGCACAACACACAACACTGTAGGAACATCTCTTGGATATGCATTAGTGACAACTTGAATCTCTTGTGCTAGGGTTTCTTTGACAACAAAGACCAATACACCAACCTTCAAACTTTTCCATCAATACCATTATAACACTGTGCCATTAGCCATTGTCACTCATACAACTAAGAAAACATTTCAATTGAGTGATCCAAGATGATCAAGTATGATACACCATTGCATCATCATTGTGCCTTTGTTTGGAGACAACAAGTCACTACCAAAACACCAAGTAACCACCTATGAAATGAAGCATGATCCTTTGAAATGAAACATGATTCTAAAGCATGGCATCCTGAAGCATGATCTCATGAAGCATCACCATCAACTCAATCAACCTACAAAGATCATGCAAATAACAAATCACCTTTTGACATCAATGACAAACCTAATTCCAACACATTTCAAATAGAGATCATGTTTCTACTTCATCCTTTACAGCAAGCTTTGGGCACTCAGCTTAATTTTAGGACTGCTTATCATCTGGAGATAGATGGGCATATGGAGATGGTGAACTAGGTATTAGAGGATATGCTTAGGATGTATGTAATGGATCAATAGTCTCATTGGGAGTACTTGTACCTGACCATAGAGTTTGGCTATAATAATGGGCACCATAGTTTGCTTGGTATAGCACCGTATGAGGCTTTGTATGGTAGACCCTATAGGGTGCCATTGAGCTAGGATCAACTTGAGGATTGTGTTGCAATAGGTCTTGAGTTGGTTCATGAGATGGAGAGGCAGGTGATTCGGATTCGTGAGCAGCTGTAGATAGCACAAGATTGACAGAAGTAGTATGCATACACTAGGAGGGTGGATCAAGAGTTCTAGGTTGGGGATAGAGTCTTCTTGTGCATTCGACCACATAAGAGTTCTATCCATTATTGAAAGGGCTCTAAGTTGGCATTGAGATATGTTGGTCCTTTTAAGATCCTAGAGAGGATTGGTCTTGTTGCATACCTCTTAGCATTGCAACTCAAATTGTCTAATATCTACGATGTGTTCCATGTTTTTATGCTTAAGAAATATGTACCTGATTTATCTCATGTTCTAGAGTGGGATGCTGTACAGGTGGTGCAGGATGGGCAACTAACCCTTGAGCCTATTTGTATATTGGACGTTGAACATTGGCCCTGCGAGGATGATAGTTGGATAAGGTTAGGTTTAGTGTGATCTTTACGATTAATCTTCTACGACATGGGAGGATACAGCTTGGATGAGGTCTCTATTCTCTTATCTCTTTGAGGGCTTCTAGGAGCAAGCCTAATTTTAGAGGGGGAGGATGTGAGGCCTAGCTAGCACTGTTCTTGAGACTATGATGTGATACAATTTGTAATTGACTATTTTGATGATTGTGTTTGGACATGGTTGATACTGTTATTTCTGGTTCATGAATTTATGTGCTTTGATATGCAAATTTTTATATACCTACATGTGTATGGACATTGTTTTGGATTATAGATGGTATTAGATGTTTTAATTTAATAAAATATTTTTGATTATGTGGTGTTTATAATTATGCATTTAATTTATGCAAAAATGAATATTTTAATTTAATTGTGGAATTTAATAAATTATTTTATTTTAGATATTTTAGATATTTAATATTTGATTATTTGTTTCTTTGGCTATATTTTCTGTAATATACTGATGTTCAAAATTGAGTTTTGTAGGTGGGTAGTCCAGATCCTTTTTAGTTTGGAGATTAATTCAAATGCCAAGGTTTACTTAATTTTCTAGATTTTGTCATATTTCACTAGTTGGGTTGTGTCGGGGATATTTTGGTTAATTATCTTGGTTAAATGTTTATTAATTATTTTTATGTATTTTTGGTATGAAGTATGATTATTATTATTATTATTATTATTATTTATTTTATTTCATTGTTGAGGATGGTTATTTAAAAAAGGTTGTGTGAATTTGTATTTTTATTATTACAATGTCTTTTTGGTTTTTATTTTGGAACTTGAAGGGGTTTGTATGGAAATTATTTTAATGGTAGAGTTTGATTCAATTTCCCATGCTGTGTTATGCATGCAAGCCCTTGGCTTTGGCTTCTCATTGCTTGCGGTGGAAATAAGTTTTGGTGGATTTTTGATTGAAATGGTGGATGAGAAAAAAGGATTGCTTGAAGATGGCTGAAAAGTATTGATCAAGAGGGGTTTTATTCCAGTTTTGGTACCCATTCTTGGGCTACTCCTAACTTTGACAATGAAGGTAGGGTTTGGCATTTTATTTAATTTCTTGTTTGATGAATGCCTATTGTGAATATGGTTGTGATTTTATTTTTGTATGATCATGGATATTTTGTATAAGCTATTTGAATGATTATTGTTGCAATTGTTGTAAATTTTGTTGGCATGTATGTGATTGGGGTTATGGGTGTAAATAGGGAGTGGATCTCACATGAGAGTTGAGAGCCTCCCTCATGTGGGGTTGAGGAAGGTGTGGAGCCTCTCTTGGGGAAGTTGTGGCATTTGTGCATTATGGATGATGTGGGGATTTTGGTACTCTGAAGGGTTGTGATGTGGAGGTGTGTGTGTGTGTGTTGTGGCTTGGATGGAAGGGTTGTGTTGTGGTCGATATGGCTATGATTTGATGGGTGGAGTTGTGTTGAAGGTTGTTATGGTACACAAGGGTTTGAAGGGTTGTGGAGTTGCTATTGTGATGGTATTTTTTGTAAAAAGGAGAAATTGTTCTTGTTATGATTTAATCCCTAAGAGAGAAGGGAATCCCCTTTCCCCTCTTTGTAAGAATTTGGAAAAGATTCTCTTTTGTATTAGTTAGCCTATGTTAAATCTAGTTTTTATTTGCGTTTCTTTTATAAAATTTCATTATGGGCATTTCATGTTTGTCTCCCACTCGAGAGTGGGCTTGAAAATCCAAGCCCTATAGTTGGGAGGAGAGTGGGGTTGGGCTGCTCATTTTGTGTGTAGGTTTACAACTAGTTGAATGTTGAGGTCTATTTTATTGGAGCACAAATTTCTCTTGTGAATTGGTATAATGTATTGATTTTATTAATTTGTGGAAAGAAGTTATATCTAGTTTGAAAGTATTAATGGCCTTGTAGCTTCCATTCATTTGGCTAAAAGAATAGAGAGATTTTTTTTTTGGCTTTGGTTATTGCAATGAAAAATACTCTATTTCATTAAGCCTATGTGGCTGGAAAGAATGGTTTTCGAACAATTTTATCACAGTGATATGGTATTCATTATTTCTATTATGAACATGTTAATATTCTTGTTAGAAATCCATGCAAATGATTTTATTTATATCCTATTGTAGAGCCCAACTCTACATTTTAATTTTCTATTGGTCGTAGCCTATGGTTTTACAATTTCTGCTATTTTTGTTGCTTCCGCATTATGAAAGTGTTGAAGATATCGAAGATACTCCCTGTCCTTTTCTTCTTTTATGCAAAGTTGTTTTCTAAATGTGGAATGAGCCATGTGTCATTTGTCGTGGGCCTTGGTGTAGTTTCTTTTATGTTTCAAACAAGCTAGCGGAAGTCGCCAAGTGTCCTTTTTGTCACAGTAGCGGAAGCTACCGCGTGTTCCTTTTTGTTTCAAAAAACTATCAATGCATATATGGTGGGCCCAGGATGTTATGACAGTATCCTAGCAACGGAGGGTGCCACGTGATTATTGTTGCTTTAAGCAGGTGCTACCACATGTCACCTATTTTGGTTGTAAAGGCATTGATGCGTATATGGTGGGTCCCTTGTAATAATAGCCACATTTTCTAAGAGTTATGTGGAAAGCGACAAGTGTCATTATCGCGGGGTTCTAAAGCAGAAAGAGGGAGATTCTCTCATAGTAGCAGAAGGTGCCATGTGTCCCAGGTTGGTTTCTCAGGTGTTGCCACATATCTAGCAGAAGGTGTGGTGGATGGTGATAGGTGTCACTTTTGTGTATGCTGTGGTTTTGTGAAGAGAAAATAAAGAATTCAGCGGAAGATGCTGCATAGCATTTTTGGAGCCATTGGGAAACTCTCAGAAGTTTCCATGTGTCTCAACAGAACTCAGAGTTACAGTGTCACAATTTCATCGCTCAACCAATGAGCGTGCAAGGAAAGATGGTTGCAGATTTAGAAGATTTTAGTACCCGCTTGAGAGTCCCAGTTGTTTCCAGTTCAGTTTTACTGTTGAGATTCTGTGAGCTAGAAATGATTTTGAGTCTATTTCATGGCTATAAATAGTTGTTGTAATACAGAGACAAGGATAGATAGAGAACAATCACATATATTTAGTTAAGAATTTCAGAAGTTTCTAAGAGTTATCAGTTGTATCATTTTGCCTTAGTTTAGTGATTTCTAATAAGGAAGCCAATATTTTTGTGCATGTTTCTATGCCTTTTGTATCTTGTCAAATTATTATGAAAGAAACTTTGTTATGTGCCATTGAATGATATTCTCTGTTTCTCTGTGTTAATTCTCTGAGTTTGGCTTTTGATCTACAAATTCATCTATAAATCTATTATGTTAACCATGCAATATTTTGCTCTTTAATATATTCAGAATGAAAAGAATTGGGTCACTATGCTAGTTACTGATATACACTAAAATCAGGCGGATCGCCATAGGATTAGGAGTTTCAATTATTGTATCTATAATCTTGTTTTTCTTCCCTTTACTAAAAAACCCCATTAAAATAGGAAGAGCCAGCCTCTATAAAATCTGGAGGTTGTTTCAAGTGTAAGTCCCGTATTCTTGAAACTTCCCATGTTGCTGGATTAGAACCCACAAATTTATGCATCAACAATTTTTGGCATGCCCGGTGGGACCTTTCTTGAAATTCTGATCAAGATCGTATGAACCAGAGAGCAATGAGGAGTCAGAGCTGTGGACCAACAACGAGAGCTCAGTCTGCTGCTAATCCAGGGATTTTACTACCACCATTAGTTGCCACTCCAAGAAGAAGAGCAAATCAAGCCATAGTAGCGCTAGTAGCAAACATGGGAGCACCTATACCTCCAAGAAACTATGCAAATTGGAACATCGGTAGTCCTCTCATTCTTTCGATACCACCAACTACCTGGGATCCAATTCTAGCTAATGCTTTGAAAGCTTTACCCAAGTTTAGTGGAGAAGATTCCAAGACACCAGGGGAGCATCTTCAAGATGTATTAGATGTATGCAAAGTACATGTCATTATTTTACAAAATGTAGCAATCAGGCTATTAGTGGCTTCTTTCAAAGGAAAGGCTCTGGATTGGTATAGATCTTTGACCCCAAATACAATATCCACCTGGGATCAGATTGGTGATGCTTTCTTTGTAAGATTTAGTGAAAAGGGTGACAAATCTTCCCTATTGCAATAATTAATCACTATAAAGAGAGCACCACAAGAGGCTATAACAGACTTTAACACTAGGTTTCAAAAGACCTAAGACAAAATTCTTGCTATAGCTAGACCACCATTAGGTATGGCTATTGTATTATATCTCAAAGCTTTCAATTCTAATATATCTGTAATGATTCAGTCCTTAGGAGGTCAAACCCTACTAGAAGCATATGAGTTGGCTGTAAAGGCTGAGAATAATCTAATAGACATTAGAAAATTACCTCCAAGGCCTCCTATGCCTATGTTCCTAGAAATTTCCATCCCCTTTCCACAGGAAACCCCTAATCCTACAGCTGCACCAGTGTCTATGTATACCTTCCCGACATCTCAACAACCCACTGTGTCAGCAACCCCTCCCCCTCCATCTGAAATGGATGATGTCAAGAACATCGTTAGGACCTTTTCAAATGAAATTATTAATCTAAAAAGGCAACAGACTTCTTATCCAAAGCCTCCCTACCAAGGTTTCCAAGGAAATAGACCCCCATATTAGGCAAACCAGTATCAGGGTTCTCAAAGGCCAAATAATCCTTAACCTTCAAATCAACTGGTCATGGTCCCCAAACCTTTACAAGTTGTTCCTCATAATCCAAATAGAGAAATGGTCCCTGGACAGAATAATCTAGCAGAAGATGCCAATGTTTGGTGTTTTTGTTGTAATAACGCCCATATGCCTAGAGATTGTCTTAGAGGAAATTTACAACAAAAGGTAGTAGAGAAGAGAAGGGTGGAAGCTTAAGTGATGATGTCTAATGCACCTCCATACTAGTCGCCCGGTGTCCAGAATGCAGTAATGGTGGCCCAGATGCAAGGAATGTCCATCCAGCAAGAAGAAGAAATTGCTCTTGAACATGCTTTATTTTTATGGATTGAAGACGAAGATTCAATATTCTTGAATGAAGCACCTACTTCCAAGAAGCCTTTGGTACAGTCTGACTACTATACCAGGGGAAAAAGGAGGATGCTGGAACAACCTAAAGTTATGAACAATGGAGTGGCTAGGATCCCCTCTCTCCAAGCTCAAAATAATCCAGTTGTGAGGCAAGAAATACCTCAGGTGAATCAGAATTAATCAGTCCCTAATTCGGTAATGGATAGAGTGAAATATCCTTACTACCCAAAAATGTAAACATTGGGACCCATAAACGTGGTTGAACAACTAAAGAAGACACTTGCTCATGCATAAATTTGGGATATTCTGACCATTCCAGAGAAAAAGACACTATTGCAAGAGGCACTGCAGATTCAAGTTGATCATACACCTATTAGCACTAAAGAAGGGAGTACCAACAAAGGGAAGGCTCAAATGAAGGATACCCCACCCTTACCGTCAGTTGCTCTATTGAACGCTGCACCACAAGTAAGCAAATCCAATCTTGCACCATTTTATCTGACTTTGATAGTGGGTAAAAAATTGTTGCACAACTCAATGATAGATTCTGGGGCTAGTACTACAGTCATGCCCAAACAAATAGCAGATGCTTTAAAGATAAAATATGAGCCATTAGCTAAAGGGGTCATGCAACTAGATGGGAAGTCTGTCCAAACCATAGGAAAGATTAAACAATTCCCATTGCAGTTGTATACTTGCCCAAATATCACTGTCCTACAAGATTTAGTGGTGATAGATATTCCCCCTGTCTTTGGACTATGTCTATCTAGATATTTCATAGCCAAGATAGGAGGGTATATGTCTCTTGATTGGTCACATCTGATTTTAAGGACTAAGTATGGAACAAAGATGAAGGTACTATCTGAACCTCTATCCAAAGATCATATCACTGAAGAACCAGTCCCAAAAGTTGAAGCATCACATGCTATGATGAATAGGGAAGAAAGAGTCTTTATTGAAGAAATAGGAGATTGGACTGAACAAGATCAACAAGAAGAAGAACATGGTTAGTTAATGACTATGATGCAAAGTGACCCTTATGGTAACCATGATTCTACAATTTTGGGCACTTATGTAATTTTTGAAGAAGGACAAGAAATACCAAATTTGGAGAGATCACAGTCACCTGGGGGAAAGGATACTCTTTGAGAAACTGAGATTTGGACTTTTAACTTTGATGGAACCAAAAGCAAGAATGGTTTAGGGGCAGGTATATGTCTCACTACTCCTAATGGTGAGAAAATCCTTAGAGCCATATGCTTTCAATTTGCTTGCACAAATAATGATGCTGAATATGAGTCTTTGGTACATGGCCTTATGCTGGCGAGGAAGAAAGAGATTAAGAATCTAGTGGTCAAGGGAGACTCAGAACTAGTGGTGAAGCAAATCAGAGAGAAAGTTGTAGAAAAGAATGTAAGGATGAGATCTTATCATCACAGAGTTTGGGACTTGATCAATGAATTATGACTTTGATGCTTTTAACATTGAAGTCGTCCCTAGAGCCCAAAACGTTGGAGCAGACATAATGACACAAATTGGTTCCCAATTTGATCTAGCAAGTGACTTGCTCATTAAAAATGATGTAGTGAAAGTTATAGTTAGACCAGCAATTCCAGATAATGTCCAAAATTGGCAAGTCTTTGACAATGACTTCCAATTGCTATTATTTTTGTAGCAGTCAGGAGAATTTTCTGATCAATTATAGCCCAAAATTGAAGAAGCATATGGTGATCGGATTATTCATCTAAAGTCTAATAAGCTCCCAAAAGGATTGATCACACTTGAGAACTTGTTTGATCTAGAAGATGTAAGCCAGGTGGACAAAAGAAAGTTTAAGGCAAATAAAGATGACTATTCTGTGAATCAGGTCAGTGAAGGAAGGAAGTTGAAGGTAGGCAATGATACTACTCAAGAAGAAAAGGATAGACTGATTTCTTTGTGCAATAAATATGATAGGGTAATTGCATGGACCTATGATGACCTTCATGGTTATAATAGAGACATCATTCAACATACCATAGAACTCGCTGAAGGGGCAAAACCAGTCCATTAGAAATAGAGGCCAGTAAATCCTAGGATTGAACCCTTGATGGTAGATGAACTACAAAAACTCCTAGAATCCAAATTTATTTTTCCAATTAAGCATTCAACTTGGGTGTCTAACCTAGTGCCTGTAAGAAAAAGGAATGGAGACATAAGGCTCTGTGTAGACTTCAGAGACCGAAATAAAGCATCACTAAAAGATCATTACCCCCTGCCTTCTATGGAACAGATTTTATAAACAGTAGCTAGGTCAGAGAGGTTTTCTTTGCTTGATGGTTTCTTAAGGTACAATCAGATTTGGTTG
Organism: Cunninghamia lanceolata; assembly: GCA_027924645.1. Classification (NCBI taxonomy): domain Eukaryota; kingdom Viridiplantae; phylum Streptophyta; class Pinopsida; order Cupressales; family Cupressaceae; genus Cunninghamia; species Cunninghamia lanceolata. Next base: position 90,753 of record BSBN01000429.1, on the reverse strand, counting down.
GCTAATGAAGACCAACATAAGACATCATTCACTACCAAGTGGGGAACCTTTGCATATTCCAAAATGCCATTTGGTCTTTCAAATGCAGGAGCTACTTTTCAGTGCACCATGGACATAGATTTTGGGAATCTCATAAATAAGATCATCCTGATCTATTTGGATGACATGACCATATTTACCAAGAATGCCAAAGATCATTTTGAACACCTAGAAGTTGTTTTTTAGAAGTGTCAGGAATTTGGTATCTCCCTAAATCCTAAGAAATGTATCTTTGTTGTGCCCTAGGGGAAACTTTTGGGACACATAGTTTCAAAGGATGGAGTTTCCATTGATCCAGAGCGAGTCACATCCATAATGAATCTATCTTTGCTAGTCAACAAGAAGGCAGTTCAGTCCTTTTTAGGAAAGATTAATTTTGTCAACCGCTTTATATATGATTTTGCAGGGGTAGTTAGGCCCATTACTCTATTGCTGAAGAAAGATTTGATTTTCAAGTGGACAACTGAAGGGAGATAGGCTTTTGAAGAAATTAAGAAAGCCATTTCAATTGTGCCAGTACTGAGAAACCTAGATTTCTCTAAGCCTTTTATAATGTATGTGTATGGAGGAGAACACAGTGTTGTAGCTATTCTGATTCAGAAAGATGACAAGGAAGAAGGGGAACATCACATTGCATTCTTCTCCAGAACAACAAGGGAGTATGAATCAAGGTATAATTTGTTGAAAAGCAGGCTTATGCTATGGTGAAAGCTTTTAAAAAATTTAAACATTTAGTAATAGGGAATAAGATTCTAATATTAGTGGCTCATCCCAGTGTGAGAGAGTATATCATGGAAGGAGAGATTACTGAAGAAAGAGGCAATTGGATAACCAAAATTTTAGAATATGATGTAGAGGTGAGGCCTACCAAATTGGTTAGAGGCAGGGGATTATGCCAATATATTGCTCAAAACATAGAAGAATCTATGCTTGAAGAAACAGAAGCTGAGGTAATGTTGAAACTCCAAGAACAAAATGAAGAGTCTTGGGTAAGTGACAAAATATAGTTCATGGAAATTGGTATTTTTCTAAATGAACTCTCCCCTGATAAGAAAAGGTACTATAGGCAGCAGGGAGTTCATTTTGTATTAATTGATCATGCTTTATTTAGAAAGAATATTGATGGAATATTGTTAAGATGTGTAGAGAAAGATGAGGCCCAAAAGGTATTACATGAGTTTCATTATGGAACCTCAGAAGGCCATTTTTCAACAAGGACTACTGCATTTAAAGTGACACAAGCTGGCTATTTCTGACCTACACTGTTTGCAGATTGCTATCAGATGGTCAAAGAGTGTCAAGCTTGCCAGTTCTATACTGGGAAGAGAAGGAATGGAGCATTGCCTCTAAGTCCCATAATAGTGGAGGAACCCTTTGCTCAGTGGGGTTTAGATTTTATTGGCATGATCAATCCAGTGTCTAATATGGGATACAATTGTATCCTTACTGCAACTGATTACTTTACAATGTGGAGTGAAGTAGTACCACTCAAGGAAGCTACAGAAAAGGTAGTTTTGGATTTCCTTGAAGGAATAGTTACCCGCTTTGGCCCTCCACGTACCATTTTATTAGATAATGCCAAGGCATTCTTAGGGACCTGACTATCAGAGTTTGCATTAAAAAATGGGATATGTCTTAAAACTTCATCAAATTACTATCCACAAGGTAATGGTTTAGCAGAGTCTACCAACAAGAATATGATTAGATTCATAAAGAGAATGGGAGCTGATCATCAGAAGGACTGGCATAAGTCCCTGAATTCAACATTATGGGTGGATAGAATCACACCGAAACAAGTTACTAAGATGTCACCCTATGAGCTGGTCTATGGCAAGTAGGTAGTGATGCCTCTGAGCATAGAAATCCCCGCCTTACAGCTACTTAAATAGTTAGAGATTGAAGAAAGTGGCTCGATGCATGTGAGGCTTGCTGAGTTACTAGAGATTCAAGAGAAGAGAGAAAAGGCCCATGAGTCATTGACGAAACATCAGCAGACTGTGAAGAATTGGTTTGACAGAAAAACCTCTAGTTTGAATTTTGAAATTGGTTCGTTGGTACTAAAATGGGATGAAAGAGCTACAAAACTAGGCTGACACAGTAAGTTTGATTCATTGTGGATAGGTCCCTTTAAGATTTGTGCCTGTAAGCAATAGAATGCATTTGAAATGGAGAATATAGAAGGTGAGTTTGAAGAGATTCCTGTGAATGGGATTTTCTTGAAGAATTTCACATAGTCTCAAGGACCCACCATGTATCAATAGTTAGTTAGGTGTCTTTTGAATTCCTTTCCCACTTTCTGTCTTGCTTTTCCTGCTTTTTCCTTTTAAAATAAGTGTTATGGGAACACATGTTAGCAGTATAATAGCCCCTTTATTGGCAATTGCGTCTCTCTGGCCGTTAGGTGTTTCCTTAAATACCAAGAAAGTACCTAATCATTTCAAGTAGGTCTTTGCTTTCAATACGGATCTGACACACCATCCCATGCAGATTTAGAATGATTTGTTAGCTATCATTTTAAACACTAATGCCATTAATAAGACATGATGGGTCATAAATGCTATCTTACGCCTTGTTAACTAAGTTCTAAGACCCTTTTTAGTATTGCATTTGCTGGTGTCTATCTTGTTTTCTTTGAGTTTTGTATGCGTCAAAAGTTTCCTTCCTTGCCTGCAATTCTGTCTAGCGAGCTCTATTTTCAAGTTACTAGTTTGCTTTCCACACCAAGAGTTTCTAAGGTTGTAGTAGAGTCACAAGAATGTCTGAGCCACAATTACCACATGAGGGGCTAGGGATTTTTGAGCAAACTGATAAATTCTTGAGGAGCAAGTCGTATGCATCTGCCCCGGCTCAACCAAGGGCAAAATATCCAAGAACGAGAGCACTAGAGACCGGAGTGATTGTGGATTCTTCTCAAGTAACGGACTATGCAGATGGCATCTTCGACACTCGCATGCAAAAGAGCACAAAAAGTTTGTGGGAGGGATCTCATCAGAGATGCCTTCTCCAAGCACAGAAGGGATAATCAGAGACTTTTGGTATGAGGATCTGGACATCACAATTAGCACAATTTTTGGTTCCTACAGTTCACTCATACCCAAAATTGGTTGACCTATATGCGGAGGCATTTCATGCTTCAACTCTTACTATTTAGCGCAACTCCTTTGTAGTTAAAATAACTCTGAAGGCAATTCGTGATATGTTGGCTCTGTAACATGACAAGTTGGCCACATTTCCTACAATTCAAAAGTTATAGTCTACCTGGGCAAATGTTCATAGTAAGTTAAAATTTTTTAACTCTGAGATGTGCTTGGATGAGAACAATACTCAGTTGCCAACGTTGCCCATAGGCCGCCATCAGTTCACTCCTAACGTCCAAGACGCTCTGGCCATGCTATCCTTTATCTTCGGCCAATATGATGATTCAACAGTACATGACTGGCAACTTGCAGTGATTTTTAGACTAAAGACTATTGACAAGTCTCAAGAGTACCGTATGGATTTTTCAGAGCAGATTTCTCAAGACATAGCAGATCATCTTGCCACCTTTTCTCAAAATTGAGTTTTTAGGTACTTTGCTTTCCTCTTTCATCTAATATTGTATCAAAATTTTGGCATCTTCCAAATGCCTTTAAATATATATGACCCTGAGTCTGGTAGCAATAGGACAATCCTTGTGTCTGCCTGGATGCATATTCTTTCAGACACCATAGATCCATACGAGTTTGCAGAATATTTTGAAGCTCCCATTCTTGAGCATTTAGGGTCTGAGACTATAGAAAATAGATTGACACCAAGTCTCAGGGGCTTTCTGGCCAATTTGCCAATACCTTGTGACTATTTCTTTGGGCTCATACAACTATTCTCAGAGTCCATGGCTATGGTGGAGAGCCTTTTCTACTCCCAAAGGTTTTAACTCCTAGGGTAACATTTCTAGAGGTTGCCTGACAAATCTCTATCATTGATAACAATTTTGGGTACAAAAGGAAGAAGAAGAAGATGTATGATGTACCCTGGGCTAGAGATGATAAGCTAAGGATTGAGAAGAGAGAAACTAAGAACCTTTTGTTAATGAAGTTGACAGCTTATGGTTTCTTAGTTGTTGAAGATAAATGGAAATATGACCTAGATAGTTTCTTGGCTTCCTGGATTATTAGTTATAAGGTTTCTACTAAATTCATTCATGAGGGATGCCCATTGTGGGAGGATAGGAGATCTCCAAACCAAGATGACCTTGCATTCTATGCTGAATTGAGTGACCTGCCATATGAGGGCCCTAGGGCCTGGGAAACATTTTATGTGAAAGAGCGAGAGTTTGACCCCAAAATTAAAATGATCCCAGGTCTGGGAAAAACTTTAAAAAATAAGGAATTGAAAGAAGAGAAAATAGAGGCTTACTGGAAATACAGACAATAGATCTCTGAGTTCACTCACATGTTTGGGAATGTTGAGACCGACGAGATGTGGGAGTCAATTTGGGATGAGTGGCATCCATCTATAGTTTCAAGGCCAGATACAAGCAATATTCCAAGAGGTTCTCAAGAAGTAGAGGAAAGAACAGAGGAGGTCTAGGAAATTCAAGAAATAGGGCAAGTTTCATCTGTAGCACGTAGAGCCCCATGGCCTCCATGTCTAAGTGCCCTTGAGAAACAAAAAGAAACTGTCCCATCATCACCTCGCGAGACCCAAATAGCTTTGGCATCTGGGGGTCTCGGAATGGTACATTTGCAACAAGCTTAATTGACATAACAGAAGAAGAAGACCCGGAAGATATAGAGGGTAGGCCTTCAAAAAGGCGCAAATTGGGACTTCAAGAAGAGGATACAGAAAAAGAAGAAGTAGTGGCAACCCAACCACAACAAGTTCCAATGAGCACAGTAGCAGCTCAGGTAAGTGTTTCTCTTCCCCTTCCTTCTCCTTTCATTTCTTCTCAAACAATGGTGGTTGCCCAAATGACTCATACTTTCACACTTCCCGCCACCTCTATTGTGCCATTGCAATCTGTAGCCCCTTCTTCTAGTTCTTCAGCCATGACTTCACAAGTTACATCGCTTCCACCCTTTTCCCCATCCATGCCCAAGCGGGCTTTGTCCTAGTTTGACCCGACACAGCAAATGATTTCCATCCCCTATGGTTTACCTCAAGGCTACCCATTTGCTAGAGGATACATTGCATCACCCCCCACATTTCAAGCCTAGGCTAACTCAGCAAACAAGGCCAGGGAGGCCAGAATGGAGAAGAAAAGAAAGAAAGAGAATAAGAGCCCTGCTGACCCACACATGAGATCATTGTTTGATCCTATCCAACAATCCTTGACTGTTACGCATCTAGCCCCAAATGTGGTCGAACTTGTAGAACAGATGCAGCCTCAGGATTACATAATGAATGCAGTGACTATGGACCTGACTCATTTTAGGCCTCAGGACAAGGTAGAGTTAATGAATGAAACTGTTTCAATAGTTATAACTGACTATTTGAAGATGTCCAAGAGACTGCAAAAAGTTGAAGCTGATTTGACATAAGAAAAGGCCAATAACAGTAGCTTAACATGGGAGATACAAGCCAAGGTAAAAGAGATTAACACCCTGAACAAAGATCTTCAAGCCATAGTGTCCCTGTAGATACATCAAGCATTACAAGCTCAGGTTGCTGCCTTAAAGAATGAGGTAGCACAGGAAAAGGCTGTTGTTGCTTCATTGAGATAGGAGAAGGCCCTCGCAGAAAAGAAATATCAAGACAAACTCTAGGAAGCAAATCAGTTGTCACAAAATATAACAAAAGAGAAAAATCTAAGTGGCGCAACTCAAGCTCAATTTAGAGTTGAGCAAGAAAAGACAAAATAGCTAACCATTGAGTTAGCACAGAGGCCACATAATGTAGGAGTCTTGAATCTACTAAAAGAATTGTATGTGTCTTCATGGAAGAGAATTGAAAGGGAGATAGTGAAGCTTAAGCCTTCTCTTACCTTCTTGCTAAATACTCAGCAGTTGTGTGAAAAAGTTGAGTCCTCGGTTGAGTCAACTATGTCTATTGTTTCTTTGAGGGTGGCTGATTTTGAGCTTCTATTGCAAAAGTTGTATGACACAACAGATGAAACTTTGTCTGTAGCAAGAGTCAATGATAGAATGGTTGTTACCAAGAAGGTGAATGAGGTATTGAGCTGCAACTCTGTTGCAACAAATTGTAAGGCATTACTTGATGTGGTCAAAGAGGGTGTCAAGGAAATGAAGAGGCACATGAAGAACTAGTTTAGCTGGGGTTACCATCCCCTTTTCCTAATAACAGTCCTGTATTGATGACTGATACAATTAAGGCTCTTCTACTCACAAAGCAAAACAATCAGACCGTCTTTCAAGGTTTGAATGATTCTTCCAATGTGGGTGAAGTAGAGGCAGTTCTTGTTCCTATGGCTTGCCTCGAGTTCCAATTGCACGCTATGATTCAGAGTTTGCAGTCCTTCTCTCATAAGGACATAATAAGTTTGGATTTTACATTTCAAGATTTGTAATGTAAATAGGGGTTGTCAGATTCTAAGTGGTCTGTGTATCAAACTGCGTTACAAAAGCTCTGAGTTTTTCTTTTCCTTTTTGGAGATGCAATTTTGAAGTTTTGATGATTTTGGAGTTCTCTCTGGTCAGACGCGGAGGTCCATGTGATTGCCAAGAACTGTAGAGCCCATCTCTACATTTTAATATTCTATTGGTCACAGCCTATGGTTTTACAGTTTCTACTATTTTTGTTGCTTCCACATTATGAAAGTGTCGAAGATATCAAAGATACTGCCTATCCTTTTCTTCTTTAATGCAAAGTTGTTTCCTGAACGCAAAATGAGCCACGTGTCATTCGACGCGGGCCTTGGTGTAGTTTCTTTTATGTTTCCACGTGGCTAGCGAAAGTCTCCAAGTGTCCTTTCTGTCATAGTAGCGGAAGCTACCGCATGTTCCTTTTTGTTTTAAAAAACTATCAATGCATATATGGTGGGCCCAAGATGTTACGGTAGTATCCTAGCAGCGGAGGGTGCCACGTGATTATTGTTGCTTTAAGTGGGCACTACCACGTGTCGTCTATTTTGGTTGTAAAGGCATTGATGCGTATATTGTGGGTCCCTTGTAATAATAGCCACAATTTCTAAGAATTATGCAGAAAGTGACAACTGTCATTATCACAGGGTTCTAAAGTAGAAAGAGGGAGAGGCTCTCACAGTAGCGGAAGGTGCCGTGAGTCCCAGGTTGGTTTCTCAGGTGTTGCCACATATCTAGCAGAAGGTGTGGCAGATGGTGATAGGTGTCACTTTTGTGTATGCTGCGGTTTTGTGAAGAGAAAATAAAGAATTCAGCGGAAGATGTCGCGTAGGATTTTTGGAGCCGTTGGTAAACTCTCAAAAGTTTCCACATGTCTCAATAGAACTCAGAGTTACAGTGTCACATTTTCATCACTCAGCCAATGAGCACGCAGGTAAAGACGGTTGCAGATTCAGAAGATTTTAGTACCCGCTCGAGTCCCAGTTGTTTCTAGTTTAGTTTTACTATTGAGATTCTTTGAGTTGGAAATGATTTTGAGTCTGTTTCATGGCTATAAATAGTTGTTGTAATACAAAGATAGGGATAGATAAAGAACAATCATATATATTTGGTTCTTAAGACTTTCAGAAGTTTCTAAGAGTTATTAGCTGTATCATTATGCCTTAGTTTAGTGATTTCTAATAAGGAAGCTGATATTTCTGTGCCTTTTGTATCTTGTCAAATTATTATGAAAGAAACTCTGTTCTGTGCCATTGAATGATATTCTCTATTTCTCTGTGTTAATTCTTTGAGTTTGGCTTTTGATCTACAATTCATCTATAAATCTGTTATGTTAACCATACAATATTTTGCTCTTTAATATATTCAAAATCAAAAGAATTGGGTCACTGTGCTAGTCACTGATATACACTAAAATCAGGTGGATCGCCATAGGATTAGGAGTTTCAATTATTGTATCTGTAATCTTGTTTTTTCTTCCCTTTACTCAAAAACCCCATTAAAATAGGAAGAGCCAGCTTCTGTAAAATTTGGAGGTTGTTTCAAGTGTAAGTCTTGTATTCTTGAAACTTCCCATGTTGTTACTGGATTAGAACCCACAAATTTATGCATCAACACCTATATTATACATGGGTTCATTGATATTTATATTGCAATAGCAACTATATAAAATGATATAAATAATTGTTATTTTATTTATAAATATATGATAACTTGTGGTGAGGATGTCGTGGCATCCATGACCACCATAGCCTTAAGGCTATGGAAGCCATGGTGAGCCATGGCTCCCATCCTTTTGCCTTGGCTGACCATGGCAATGCTAGGCTTGCCACAGGCCTCTACCCATATAATAGACTGTGTATTATATGTTTCGTTGTGTCTTGGTTATCATAGCAAACCCTTGACATATGATTTTTATATTATATATTTGTATATATCATATAATATATATATATACACACACATATATACTTGACTAAATGTAGTTTCATTTGTATATATATCTCTTTTGTGCATTATCATTGTATACTCATATATATATATAGGCAAATCTATATTAATGAATATGTCTCAGTAAAAATGAATATGTTTGAGTACATAAATGTAGAAACAAACTTGTTGACTAGTTATCAAATGAATATTTTTATAAGTTGTTGTTTTTGATATTATAAGGCGGCAAACCAGGGGCCAATCCCTTACAAAAAAGAACCCACAAAGCGGAAAAAAGGATTAGAAAATAAAATGAGCTAGAACCACCACCGACAGCCTACATACAGCCAAAATACAGTAACAAGATACTAACAGCAAAAAGCCAGCTAACAGAAAGCATAGAAAAACTAGGAAGGGATGTCCTCCTCTCCCTTAGAAAGAAACTCTAGCATTTTGTCAAATTCTTTAACCCTGTCATTATTAGCACCATGAATAAGAACTTCATGTTCACTTAGTAGGGAGAGATTGGCCATAGCAGTCCTGTATAACATGCTAGTAATGAAATTACCAAGAGATAAGACTCTTTTTTCAAGGAACTCCACCCGGTCCTTTAGCTGAGACAGATCATCAGCACCATTTAATTCCTTAGTATTGTCTTCCTCCCTACCATCTTGAGCATTATTACCTTCCTCTTGAAATAGATCAGGATCAACATAAACAACAGAGGGAACAAAGTGGGCATCCTTCCTAGTGTTATCAACAGTATCAGTCACCTCCACCTGAGTAGGAATATCTCCCACATCCACACAGTCACCAGTGGGGACAAAATTATGAACCCCAATATTATCTTCCCTATTAAAGGTTTCCACAGAAATGTCTTGCCCATCAATTTCTTCTCCACCACCAGAATCTTCAATAGAAATCTTCTGAACATCACCAGAATCTTTAGGATCTTCCTCCTCATAGGTAGAAGTTTCAAAATTGCTTTCAGAATAGTTAATCAGCTTCAGCTTGGGAGCCTGTTTGCCAGCAATGCGACCAGACCGCCTAACAACAACAAATTTACCTTTAGTTTAACTTTTTTGAAATTCTGTGAGGGTCCCTCCCTACCCTGATTGTGTTCACTCTGGGTCCCAGAAACCCCAAAATCATCATTCAAAAGGTTAGACTCTGTGTCAACATCTAAAAGACATCTCTTAGATTTCAATTTGAATCTAGAGGGAGGGTTTTGAACATTTTTGGTAAAAGACTTAGAAGTCCCAGAACAAGGATCACCTTTAGGAAGCCATTTAGTAGTAGCCAGACCATTTTTCACCGAGTTAGTAGGGGTATCCTGACCAGAGGGCTGAAGAGAAGAAGGAGGAGACAGGGCTATATGAAACTGGTATAGTTTGTGAATGAGCCCTTGATGTAAAGTAATAGGCTTCTCACCAGGCTTCTTCAGTAGAGTCTTCTTAACATGTTGAACAGAGTGCTCAAGAGAAGAAAGAAAATAAAAAGGAAAACTAATGGTGGCATTCCTTCTAAAATGATTCAACAATGGGAGATGATAGTGATAAAACCTGGTAAAACAGCCCTCAAGGGTGAAATACTTCATCACCATATAACACATGTCAGTCCATGGTTCAGGAAGACAGGCTCTCTCAAAACCACCTTGGTAAGGCACCAGCTCCTCACCTTGACCAAGAAATAGTTTTTGATTCTGAGCATCCAAAACCCTAGACTTTTTCTGTATCTTCGTACCTTTTGAAGAAAGACCCATAGCCATAGCAATTTCATTCTTTGAAACCATGAAACTAACATTCCCAATTTGCACCTTGCGATTATCCCATGACTGAGCAAATTGAATAGAAAGGTTTTCGTCACGTCCATTCAGACATTCAAGGAATGGGGGGACTCCTCCTTTATAGTAATGCCAGACCAAGGCATTCTCTTTGAATTCACCGCAGTTGTTAGGTTCAATTCTAATCTTGTCGCCACCCATGATGAAAAATTAGTGAAACTAAATGAGCCTGGAGAAGGGATAGGTAGGGTTATTATCCAGAAAACTTCTATCAATGCTGTGGGAAAATCAAGAGACTTTGATCACAGTGCAATGAGTATGAAAGGCAAGGAGGACGCGATCAGAATTAGGGTTGTCATTATGATAATAACCCGAGGTCCTTACATAATCTTTTCTTATTAAATGTCTATCCTTCACACGTATGCAAAGTTGCCCAATCTCACTCTCATCATTTATAGAGTGTCTAATCAGCATGCCCTAAATTAAAGAACTGGCCACGTAGATAAGCCAAGTGAAATGATGAGTAATCATCATATAGTAACTTGTTCTTTTTTAATGATATCCCTAATCTGATGTGGGATATTATAGAGTTGGCGCCAACAATGCCAGTTTTGAAATTACTGAACAAAATTTGCCAGGTTGTCAGCAACAGTATTGCCCTCTCTATAAATATGAGAGAAGGAAATGACAGGAATAGCCTGTGAAAGAGTTTGAGTATCAAACACAATATCCTTAAGTTGCTAACCACACTCTGAGGCTTTATACACAACCTCAATAATAATTTTAGAATCACCTTGAACATGAAGCTGGCGGATACCAAGTGATATAGCCAACTTGAGGCCCCATAAAAGGGCAGAGGCTTCAGCAAAGTTATTAGTCTACTTACCAATTCCTCCAGCATAAGAAGCAATCAGAGCTCCTCTATCATTCCTTATAATTCATCCACCACTAGCCTTTCCATTTGACTTAGCAGCTCCATGAAAATTCAATTTGAACCAACATGGGTTAGGGGGAGTCCAAATAGTGTTTAATCTTTTAATGCATTTAGAATCATCAAAAGATGGAATTTGATTCATAATCCCCCAGTTGGAAGCCACAAGGACTTCGTGTTGAGTAAAAGGTTTGTCAGCAATTTTGATGCTAGAATTAGAAACATTCTCCAAGAGAGCTTTAGAAAAAGAATAGAAAACCTGTGAAGAATTTCGAGTAGTTTCTCTAAAAATTCTATTATTTCTTTCTTTCCAAAGAAACCAAGCAGCAAAAGGGAGAGCTTGAGTCCATAATTCAACAAGCCAATGATGGGATAGCGGAGGGATCCAATTGAGAATGAGATCTTTTATTTCCTTATTGTAGACCCATTGTAAACCAAAATTCAAAAAGACTTTACTCCATATCTCAGTTGCAAATTCACAATGCAATATAAGATGAGAGACAAATTCCTCTTCTTTCAAGCACATAACACATCTATTAACTAGTGGCATACCCCTTCGTTGAAGATTGTCCTGAGTCAAAATCTAATTATGAACAATAGTCCACCAGAAAAAGTTTACCTTTGGAAGGAGTTTACAATTCCAGACCTTCCTCCAGACATCATCTTTAAATTCATCCTCAATCAGCAGATGGTAAGCAGATTTGATTAAAAAAACCTTTTTTTGTCAGCAGACCAAAAAAGTTGATCATTTCTAGAGAAAAGAGGAATCCTTGTATTAAGAAGAATTTGTTGTAATTTATTAGCCCTGTGGAGGAGATTCAAATTATTGGTACAACATTCCAGCAGATTTTTCCAACTTTTAACCCCTTAGTTTTGATGAATATAATGACTAACTTTGTTGCCAAAAAATTGTTTGGCAAGAACACTAATAACTTCATTGCCCAACTGTTTAGAAAGAGGACTATCACCTAACCAAGGATCTTCCCAAAATTTTATAAGAGATCCATCACCAAGTTTCCATTTGATGCCCTTGTTGATAAGACTTCTGGATTTAATTTTATTCCAAATAATAGATCCTTGAGGAAGACCCTCCTGATTAAGGAAAGAATATCTGTCAATGTCCCTTAAATATTTAGCCTTTATAATAAGACCCCAGTCAGTATCCCTATTTAAGAAGTTCCAAATAATCTTAGATAGCAAAGCCTTATTCATATTTTGAATGGTTCTAATGTTAAGCCCACCATGAGAATTAGGAAGGCAGAGTTTATCCCATTTGACCAAAGAAATTCTCTTTTTTTTCTTCAGTACCAGTCCACAAGAAAGTTCTCTAAATTTGCTCTAGTTTATCAGCCAAATATCGGGGTATTTTAAATAAGGATAAAAAGTAGGTAGGTATACCCTAAAGAGAGGCCCTCAGAAGCTGTAATTTTCCCGCACTGCTTAATAGTTTTCCTTTCCAACCCAATAATTTCTTTTGAGTTCTTTCAAGGATATTATGCTAAAAACTCGGAGAAACTTCCTTAGTAGTCAAAGGGAGACCAAGATAGACTGAAGGAAGGTTAGTAGCTGCACAACCAAGGATATTGATAATTTTTCTTTGGAGATCCCCTAGGGTATTGAAAAAGAACACATTGCTTTTTGGAAAATTAATATGCTGACCAAAAGCCATAGCATAATCATTCAGTAGAGATTTCCATCTGGAGGCTTCTACAACAGAGGAGATGCCAAAAAGAATGGTATCATCAACAAACTACTGGATAGGCATAGGAGACAGAGAAGAGGCAGGCTTAATCCCAGTTAAATCTTTAGAGTTAATCTTGCTGTGAACAGATTTACTAAGAGCTTCAACTATCATGATAAAAAGATAGGGGGACAAGGGATCTCCCTATCTTATTCCCCTAGAAGGAGAAAAGAAACCCCTTGGAACTCCATTAACAAGGATTGAGTATTTATCAGTAGTAACAGCTTCCTTAATGAGAAGAGAAACCTTATCATTGAACCCAAGCTTCTGAATGATTTTAAATAAAAATTGCCATGACACCCTATCATAAGCTTTAGAGATATCAAGTTTGAAAACCATACCTGGGATACGACTCTTATCCATTGAGTGAATAGTTTCATGAGTAGTAATCACATCATCTAAGATCTGTCTCCCTGGAACAAAACCCTTTTGTGAGGGAGATATAATTTTATCAAGAAGAGGTTGGATTCTGACTACTAGAAGCTTGATATAAATTTTGTAAATGGTATTACAAAGGCTAATAGGCCTGAAGTCAGCTAGCATCTCTGGGTTGGGCTTCTTAGGAACTAGGGAAATAAAGGTATTATTAAGTTGTTTCAGAAGTTTACCAATTTTAAAAAAATCTTTGACAGCAGTAGTGACATCATATCCTATAATATCCCAAAATTCTTCAAATAAAATGGGGGGAAAACCATCCGGCCTTGGAGCTTTGAAAGGGCCCATAGAAAAGACCAATGTACAAACCTCTTCCTCATAAATAGGCTTTAAAATATCAGCACTATCTTCTTCAGAAATCAGAGAAGGGATATTATTTAGAAGCTGATTGACAACCTGTGACTTAATCCTTGTTCAGACAACAAATTGTGAAATAAGCTGACAGCATGATCTCCAATCTCCTCATCATCAGTAATCATACTACCATCCTCCAATCTTATTTTAGAAATGGAGTTAGATTTTCTATGCTTTAAAGCAGAAACATGAAAGAAAGTAGTATTATGGTCACCTTATTTAAGCCATTGAACTCTAGATTTTTGTTTCCAAAATAGCTCTTCTCTATTCATTAAATTCTTCCAATCTCTAATTAAGTATTTTTCTAATTGGAAAGAAATATCAGAAGTATATCCTTGGGCAATCTTATATTGGATATCTGCCAGCTTATTGGATAAAATCTTTTTCTGAGAAAAAATGTTACCAAAGTTGTATTTGTTCCAACCATAAACTTCTCTTTTGACATGCATCAACTTTTTAAAAAGTCTGAACATAGGAGTGCCCACAACTTGAAGTTGCCACCATCTAGAAAGAAGATTCCTGAAATCATGATGTTTAATCCGCATCGCCTCAAATCTAAAAGGAAAAGGACCTCTTCTCTTCTGATTAGCCCATTCCAGAATGAGAGGATTGTGATCAGAAACAGTCCTCGGCAGAGTAGCCAATTTAAGAGAGGCAATGTTTGGCCAATTATTGGAAATAAGAAATCTGTCAAGCTTCACTTGAATCATTTGGTCCCCTTTCCTCCTATTTGTCCACGTGAAATTTTGGTTCATCAAATCAATATCAATAAGCCCAAAAGTATTTATCAAATCAGCAAAGTCCAACATACTATCAGAGTAGTCCAAAATTCCCCCAGTCTTTTCAGAGGGATAAAGAGGGGTATTAAAATCACTCGCCAGCATCCAATACGAATCAAGATAACAAAAGAGTTGATTAGACAAATCCTCCCTAAGATTTTTCCTTAAGACCCTAGTGTTAGGGGCATAAACATTAACCAGACTCCATCTAAAGGAAGGCAAAGAGAATTCAATCACCAAGCAATTTTTGTTGAAGAAAGAAAGTTTACCATGAAATCTTGAAGCATTCCACATAGTCACAATTCCCCCAGAGGCACCAACAGTTGGGCTAATGCAGAAGGAAGCATTAGGCCAAATCCTATCAACAATCAGTTTGAAACCATCTTCAGACATTTTAACTTCCTGAAGTAGAAGGATATCCACTTTGTGATCAAAAATACAGTTTTTGACCTCAAATTGTTTTGAGGGGTTATTGAGTCCCCTCATGTTTCACGAAAGGAATTTCATTTAAATAAATTTTTGGAGTGATTCTCTAGTGTCTTCTACTTTCCACTGGCAATCTCCCTAGCTACTTCTCTTTGTCTGGTTTCTCTCAATGAAGGTCTACCCTTCAAAGTATCTAAACCAACATCAACAGTCTTTTTTGGTTTGCGACTCTTTTTCTTTTGAGATGTCCACTCTTCATGGTCACTCAATGAAGCAGTAGCTACACCCAGAGAAGCTATAGACTGATTAGAGTGCTTCTTTGGAGAAGGAGGAAATAGCCCTCCTTGGAGAAAACCTAAAGTGAGTTTCCCTTGAGAAGGGTGAGATTTTTTTTGGGCTAAAGACTATATAGACACAAAGTTTACCTCATCATCCCGAGTCTCCACCACTCTGTCAAATCCCATCCAGGTCTCCTTAGTTTTGACAAATCCCATATGTGACTCCACCTCTTTCTCAAATCTCATCTGGGTTTCCTTCACTTTATCATCTCCTATTTGGGTCTCCTCATATCTGTGAAAGCCCAACTAGGTCTCCTCAACTCTATCATATCCCATCTGGGTCCCCTCAAATCTGTCATATCCCAACTGGGTCTCCTCAACTTGATCAATTTCCATCTGAGCCTTCTCAACTCCATCAAAGCCCATTTGGGTCTCCTTAACTTTATCAGTTTCAATCTAGGGCTTTTCAAGGTTACCAAACTCTAACTAAATATTCTTAACTTGATTCAAAATCTCACCTTCTTCCAAGGTTATTTGTGGGACATCTTGAGTTTGAAGGTTCTGATCCTTCTCCTGATCAGTATTAAGAGCAAGATCTTCTTTTGAGTGCTCAGCATTAACCAAGGTCACCTCCTTATTCTTCACAACATTTTCCTTATTATTTTCCTCATCTTTCTTGAACTTATAGTGCGAGATGAGATGCCCCTTTCTCTTACAATTCTGATAGTAAGTTGTGGAATTCTCATATGAAATGGGCTATCTCCATATGCCAAATTTTGAGCTAATGGCAATGTACATGGGCAGAGTCTTATTGATTTCTACATTAACACAGAATCTTGCATAAACAAAGCGAGATTTGGTGTGTGTGGAGTTATCAAGGGTAACAAAATTACCAAAGGTATTAGCAATAGAGCTAAAAATAGATTCATCCCAGTATTCTAAGGAGAAGCTAGGTAGACATACCCAAACTGGGGTAGTTTTATTGAGATCCATACTAGGGTCAAACCCTGGTTTCCAACAGTCCAAAGAAAGCGAATGTGTACCATAAAGCTATGGTCCTCCAAACAAGATAGCCATCATGTATTCTTTGCTGGTAAAGAGAAAAAGGAATAGCCCTCGTGCCATACCCACAACAGTCACACTGCCTTTAACATGCCAACGATTGGAGACCCATTTGCGAACCATCTCAATGCTGGGATGGACAGAGAAAAACTTGCCAACTAGGGCAAGATCCATGGAAGTGACAATCGTATCCACCAGATTGTCAGGAACCACAAGGGAAGACCCTTCAGTCGTCTCTTTATGCTGACAAACCATTGTCTGTCCATTCTTAAGAGATTCCACCTGTCTTGTCAGAACTATTTTCCAGTTTGTAGGTCTGGCAGTGTCTGTAATGGGTAGGAGATTAGAGGTACTTCCGTCTGTAGTACCCTCCATCCCCAAGAAGCACATAGAAAGCAGAAAAGAAAAACCCTAAAAAAAACCCTAGCAAAGTGCCTCCTCCATTGATGGATGTTAATTTGGAGCTAAACCTATACTTTAAGCTTGTTAGTGTTGTCATAAGTTGTTATTTATATATATATATATCTTTTAGTTATCATTTTATTAAAGTAACCACTACAAATGCAAATACATTGGCATATTATAAAAAAATTCTAAAAACATTAGATATATGAACATATTCTTTCTAAGAGTCCATAAGAGAAAATAAATTTACAATTATATACCTTCTTAACCTGTTTTGTTATAACTGTAAATTGATTTTTTGTTATGGACGAAAGAATATGTTCATATATCTAATACTTTCAAATTTTTTTTATAATATGCAGATGTATTTGCATTTGTAGTGGTTACTTTAAAAAAATGATGTTTGAAAGATTCTTTCATCAAATTAGTTACTTAATAATGAATATGTGTTTTTCTTTCCAGTTATGATCTTGTAGATTGGTTATTTACTTGCTAGATTATATATGGTTCTTCATGAATTCAATCATATTGCCATTCATTTTATTTGATTAGTTTACTTAACTTCTTGTTTATGACCTACAACAGTTTTAGTCTAACTAATTAGCTCAATCATTTCCTTGTCTGGTTACAAACAAGTAGCACATTCCGGTTAACACCTCAACATCAGTAGGTGGCTTGTGCATATTAGGTAAACTACTTCTTCATATTGTTCAAATTAGTGTTTAGAAAAAAATGAAAACTACTCCATTTTTGTGTTCATGTCCTTACTTTTATGCTTCAAAAAGGGTGGGCATGACACAAGGCAAGGTTGGTTGTGAAAGGATATCCCTAGGTTAAGGGGATAGACTTTTTTTTTATATAATTTTTGTAGTTGGTAAGTTGTTATCTATTAGTTTCTTATTATTTGTTGTGCTAACTTTTAATTTAGAGATAAAATAGATGGTTGTGAACATAAATTTCTTACATGGTGACTTGGAGAAATTTTTTTATGTTGTAAACAAAGCACTATGTTATAAAAGGGAAGTAGTCACTAGTTTGTAGATTGAAAAAATCTTTGTATGGTCTTAAACAATCACAAGATGTGGTACTAGAAATTCGAGTCTTTTTTGTTGGGATTCTAATTTGTAAGGTCAAAATAAAATCATTGTGTTTATTATAAATATGATGGTGATCATTTTTGTGCTATCACATTGTATGTAGATGATATGTTGTTTTAGGTAACAATAAGGATGTGATTAGGAACTTGAAATCTCGACTTTTTACACAGATTGGCATGAAGAACTTGGGGGCTACTAAATTCATCTTAGGCATGTAGATTATAATAAATGAAGAAAATAAAAAGTTTTAGTTAAGTCAAAGTAAGTATGTGAACTATGTATTATAGTGTTTTAGCATGGTAGACAATAGACTAATGAGTGTTTCTATTTAGGTGGGGATTAAATTATTAGTTGGGCACCATTTGTCTACACTACGTACGATGGAACATATGTCTCATGTGACTTATGGATTTATAGTTGGTAGTATTATGCATTCTATGGTTTGCACTAGACAAAACATTGCCTCGGTAGTGGAAGTCTTGAGCCGTTTCATCACTAATTATGGCCAGGATTGTTGGTTGTAGTGAAGAGCATCTTTAGATATTTGTAGGGTACTTAAATTGATTACTCCCTATGTTATTAGGATAGGGGATCTTCAACACTCAATGCATATTCAAGGATATGTGGATTTCAATTGGGTAGGAAATGTCAATAGCATGACATCTACTAGTACTTATGTCTTTAACCTTTTTGGTGGTACTATCAATTGGATGAGTGAGCAATGATCTATGGTCACTTTGTCCACTAGAGGGGCAAAGTATATGGCAACTACTTATGCTTGTAAGGAGACCATGTAGCTTTCTAGAGATTGTGTGTAGATGTGGGATTGAGTCATAGAGCAATTGAACCTAACTTTTCATGCATAGATGAAGCATTTTTATGTACAATATCATTTTATTCATAATATGGTGGAGGATTATAGAGTGATGCTTGAAAAAGTTGACACTTCGGAGAATGTTAAAGATGTATTAATATCATTTTATTCATAATATGGTGGAGGATTATAGAGTGATGCTTGAAAAAGTTGATACTTCGGAGAATGTTAAAGATGTATTAATAGAAGTTATGAGCACAGGAAAGTTTAGATTGTATGGTGAGTCAAATAATTGATAGTGGTGAGCCAAATTTCACAGAGAGCCAATATCACCCTTCACACGAGCTCAAGCTTGTAAACTTTATAGTCGGCAAGTACAACAAGATAATTTCTAACTCTAAATTGCACAAAATTTGCGCGTACAAGTTGCAACACTAATAAAAATTGAAAACTTCGTGCATTTGGATTAATCTAGTCTACATTTACAAAAAATGAGTACCGTCTAAACCACTAAGCCAAGTTTAATTTCAGTGCGGACTACTCCCACACATTTACATACACCCACATCCTGGCAGGTATACAAAACAAAGAAATGTCTTGGGACAGAGAATACGTTCGTTATGCATGCACAAACCAGTAAAGAATGTTTACTACACTGAACTTGCCAAAACAAATTGATCATAAACACAGGCTGAAAATACAGTGCACTGAACTTGCCACAAAAATTGCTCATAATCATAGGCTGAAAATACAGAGAACCTTATATTGATTTGTGCCAGTGAATATGAAAATGTAATGAAAGTTTTACAAGAATGTTCCAGGATCTTGTGCTTTGTTTCACGATGAGAGATGAAAAGAAGTCAATCATCAAGCCAATCTAAACTAAAGTGTGCTTCCACAATTTCAACTCTAAGCTTCGGAATAGAAATGTTCTTGGCCCGCAACCACTGCTTTCCAATCTTCTCATCACAGGTAACAAGCTTCAGGGAACTTAGTTCACAAACAGTTGTAGGTAACCTCGTCAAACGAGAGCATTCTCTCATATCAAACTCCCTCAATTTCTTGAGTTGTCCTATTTCTTTTGGAAGTTCTTTCAAGCCCTCGCATACTGAAATGTCTAGATATTCCAACTGTCTAAGTTTTCCAATTGATGTAGGAAGCTCTTTCAGGCATGGTAATGCCGATAACCTTAACATTCTTAGATAGCTCATATTTCCAAAATCATATGGTAAATTTTGAAGCAGATGGCAGTTGGTAATAGACCAGGACAGAGCAGAGGGCACATTGCAGACACCAAGGGGTAACTCCTCCAAATCACTGCTGTGGTCCAGGTTAAAATCTTGCAGATTGGTGAATGTGGATATATTTCCAAATCCTTCACATAAACTCAAAGACACCTTCTCTAAGTTCTGTAGTGCTTCAATGCTCTGTTTTTCAACAAGGGGTGAAATCAACTTCTCCAAGCAGACACTCTTTAGTTGAGTGAGTGAAGATAAGACATCTAGACCTTTCACTGTTGCCTTCTTTGTACCGCAATTGGATACCATCAGAAATTTTAGCTTTTTCATGGATTTCAAAAATGGGGGAAGAATGTAATCTGTCGAACTAAAGAGTAACAACAGAACCTCTGTTTCGGGGAAATTCATATCATACCAGTGATCTTCCTCCATGGGGCCTGCATGTATAAATTACAAAGGAAATCTAATTAGAACATTATGCATTAATTATGACTACTTGATATATATGTTAAATTCTCATCAAATGAAAGTTGAATCCAGAAATGGAAATATGTAGGGAAAAGAGTGCTTGTATTTGTGATGTAGACAAGAAGAGTTCTTAATGTTATACTATGAAAAAGTTGAGAATTGAGAACAGTAGTGTTACATATTGCTGCTAATACTTATTAGGGAGGAGGACATTTAGAGCATCCAAAAAATAATATATTTTGAATGGTTTACATAGTCTGATGAGTTTATTCACTGAACAAGTGATTAGAATATCAATGACAGTACTGTTTTTCAATGTCAATAAGAAATATATTTCATGCACATTCCAGCCAAGTTAGTTACTTACTTAGAATAATGATGTAAACCTTATTCTATGGAGAAATTCATGTTTGAAATTCAATTCTATTCTACAATTTGACATTAAAGAGGAACATTAAACATAATAGTCAGTATTTCAAAAAAATATTTTTGACCAAATTACATGTGTAAGAGTTTTTGAATAACTCACCGGTGTCAATGCTGAGAATTTGAGTATCAAATGGTCTAACATTAAGCTGCTCCCATTTCGCTAACAAACTACAGTTCTTCCTTGTTATGACCAACCTCTTGCTGCAAACCATATTGTCTCGGTGTCCCAAATACAAGGCCAAGTCTCGCATTACATCATGCTGAGAAAAGTATAGCTCCGAGGCATTTCCATATGGGATTGTGGTACTTCCTCTGTTAAGTGCAAGCATGTCAGCTTGGTGTTGAAAAACATGATAACAAGAAATCCAATATATGAAAGGAAAGGCAATTACCTTGGGTTGCTGGTTAAATTTAACAGATTTCTACTTGCAAGTTCTGATAAGATGGCGAAAGCATCATGCCTTTGTAGCTTTCGAACATAAACCCAAATGTCCAATAGTGCATCAGCACAGGTTTTCTTGCCTCCTGGAAATAACCCCAAGTCTAAGAAACATTCCTTGGCTACATCGTCTAAGGAGTCAATACTGGTCTGCAGCAATCTAAATAGACTTCTTCTATGATAATCTGATATGTGATCTCTTTTAGAAATCTTATTTGCCCTTTTCCAAACCTCGTGCGGTTCCCCATGCATAGAGCTTCTAGTCACCTTCAAAGCAAGTGGCAGACCATCACATTCTGCTTGCAGCTGCAATTCATAAAACGTAAAAGAATATTTATAATTAGACATTGTAGGACAACAAAATCTAATTAATTAGATAGATTTGAAACAATTATTTCAGAAAAATCAATACCTCCTTTATTAGATTTGCATCTACGTCGCTTGGAATTGATGCCTGTCCCAAAGCCCAGGAGCAGATAGGCGACAGAGCATCCTCTGTGCCCAATAATGGTAATTGATAAAGTTGTGTATAGGGGGTTCTGGGGATGGTGGACTTGATTTTGGTAGTTACAAGGGTCTTGTATTGCGGACCTTCAAATAGTAATTTTTCCAAACTTTTCATAGACCAAACGGGTGGCTTGTATTGCCTTGAAAGCAACTGCTGCAGCTCTATGTGGGCATCTTCCACATCCTCAAACTCTCGTCTTTTCCTTCCAACTATTTTCTCCCACATAGTTTGTAATATTCCTTTCAGATTTGGGGACTGTGAAGCGGTGATAAAAATCACATTGTTGTCCAAATCATCTGGAATCCATGAAAAAACAAGTGTGTTTTAGACTAAATACCTTAACATGCATGAAAAGATGTTCTTAAACCTGAACCAGAGTAGCATAGCAACCCCTATGATATAATAGGGATTCTACACATAAGTAATGTGGCAAAGAAGAAACTTGTGCATATATATGGAGATGCTTCAAAACAAAGTCCTCTTACGTGTGTTTTGAAGACGTGTCTTCTACATGACGATACTTTGAATTGTCAAAAGACAACTACAAACTATAATGGCATACAGTGTAGTTTATGGCTGCTTTACTTAAGCATCCAATAGTAATTTAATGATTAAATAATTAATAAAAATAGTAAATAATTATTTTATTTTTATTAAAGAAATTTGCCTTTTAATAAGTTGTTTAATAGTAATCATTGATGACCAAAGAATTCTAGTAAAACCAACATGCAAGAAGAGTAAACGCTGCTTAGCCTAAGGGAAATGATGGATCAAGAAATAGTAAATCAAGAAATATAAAACGAAAACTTTGATTCATTGCTTCCTGAGGCAAAAGAACGTATGTCAATTAAATATTGGCTTATACTGGCTTTGTAGGAAGAGACCTCCCATCCTGTTCTTATAGTAATCAAAACTATTTTTTAAAAGAACAAAAGCACTAACTACAACACTTCCAATCGACCACACAATACCATAAGAACACAGTTTGGTGTGTGCTAGCTTATCTCTTTTTATGCAAATACCTAAAATCTTGACATGAGAGAGGAATACCCAGAAATTTAAAATAGAATGACTACTAGAAAAATAAGCAGTG
This sequence comes from Cunninghamia lanceolata, assembly GCA_027924645.1. NCBI lineage: Eukaryota > Viridiplantae > Streptophyta > Pinopsida > Cupressales > Cupressaceae > Cunninghamia > Cunninghamia lanceolata. The sequence continues at coordinate 67,987 of BSBN01000429.1, read as the reverse complement.
GAGAATTGAAATAACAATGAATTAGCAATAAAAAACATAAAATAAACAACACAAATTTACGTGGAAAATCTGGCAAAGATCTCTCAATTTTATTTTCAGAAGAAAATTCGTAGTTACAAAAAAATTTTCTCATGCCTTACATTCAAGCTCGACTAACTTAAATAACCACGACAAAACACATGCAAAAATCAAACCAAATCTAAAGATAGATTTTTATGCATAAAAGTGTGAGCGGCACTTCCAATACAATTTTGCATGGTGTACATGTGACACATGGCCAAAAAAATGGTCGACTACTCATCACTATTAGAATAAATAAACTGACTTCACATGTTAACAATAACTTTCTTAATAATAAATGCTAAAACATTCAGAAAAACATGAACAGAATTTACAGGGATATCACCTTTAATTTGGAGATCACTGGAACCTCCCATACAATGTGTATACGCTTAAAAATGACACAAATCATCCTAAATAAATATTCTAAATATTTATTCCATTCTTCTATTAATTAAATAAATATTCCAAATTTATTTAATCGATTCACTGTTCCATAATTAAATAAATTCCATTTATTTAATTAAAATTCTTCTAAAGTCCCTCACAATTAAATAATCATAAATTATTTAATTAAGCCTAATTCCTCTATCCTAAAGTTTTAAATTCAAAATTCCACATCACCTTTTCCACCTCACCTTGTCCACCTCATCAGGTTGCACATGTAATTAAATATATTTAATATTTAATTACCTTATTTTCCCTCACCCACATGGCCTATTTCTTCTCCAATCAGAGGTCAGTTAACCAATCAATCAAATCTGTTAACTAACCTGTCAGTTGAGTCAAATCCTCAATCAATCCAGTCAGTTCCACAATCCACTCTTCTAACTGATCAATCAATTCTGTTAACAGATCAGTCAAGTCTGTTAACTCTCCAATCAGTTTTGTCACATCCCACCTTTCATGATGGAGCTGGGACACTTGGCACGTTTCCACTGGTTGCACATTCCTCAACCATCCTCAGCCGTTGATCTTCATATCTTCTCTCAACCGTTGATTCCCATTCTTCCAAGTCTATAAATGAAGCTTCATCCCTCCATTCTATTCATCCAGGCTTTTAACATCGTTACTCTGCAGAAATATCACCAGCGCGCCTTTGGCACCCATTTGTCATCTACAAGCTTGAGATCACCATTGTTGCATTGGAGCTCACCTTCATTACACATCACACCATAGCCGTTCACCATCGACTTCCTCAAACAGCTTTAAAAGATTGCACTCTCTGAGGGCTCATCTCATCTGCAAAAGGACGATTCGTGATAGGCGAACAACAGAAGTTTCGAAACGGAAGAGGTTTGCTGTGTTTGTTCATTGCTTTGTTTATCTGAATCTTCTTTGTTTCTCTATTCTGTTGATGTTTGGGTCTTATTTAATTCATTTGATTGATTTGACATTTTACCCTCACATTTTTGGCGCCCACCGTGGGGCCGTTGCCCCTTTATTTCACCATTTTTGAGCTTTTTTGAAGGCAGGTTCCGTACAGGTCTCGCAGAGTCACGCACAGGTTCTTTCGGTGCATCTGTTCATTTTTACGGTGCTTTTGAAGACTGTTACGGCGCTTTTGAAAATCCTGCGCATCTGTGTATTCTTGCTGCGCTTTTACAGACTGTTACGACGCTTTTGTTAAAACTGCGCATTTGTTGACTGTTACTGCGCTTTTATAGACTGTTGCTGCGCTTCTGTTAAAACTGCACATCTGTTGACTGTTACGGCGCTTCTGAAGATTGTTGCTGCGCATACATTAAAACTGCGCATTTATCCATTTTAACGGTGCATATATTCAAAACTACGGCACATTCGTTAATGCTGCGCTTCTGTTGATCACTTCTGCGCATCTGATCACTGAAGCTGCGCATTTGTAACTGGCTCAGATTTTAGTACCTTTCTAGAGGATTTTGCTAACGCTAACCCTTTTGCAGGTGTTTGCTGGAGCGGTTTTGCAGGATAGGCTCAGGTTTAGTTACATGTAGTTGCATCTAACTAGCTCACATTTCATTTTCTGGGAAAGAGTAAAATGGTTGTTCATTACAAATCTTCATCTAGTCTTAATTAGGGAGGAAGTAACTGGTTTATTTCATGCTTGCATCCCAAACAACTTCCAAGTTATTGCTATCTAAGACTTAAAATTGAACTCACAACTGCTTTCTGAAGTTAAAATGAACCATTGCTATATCGTGAGACCTGAATTTCAAAGTTAACAATCTCGTGCAACATGGATTTAAAATTGAACTCACAACTGCTTTCTGGGATTTAAAATTGAACCACTGCGATATTGTTGAAATCACTTCAAAGTTCTGTTTGAGTAGCTTAGCCCATTTAGTTTTTATCTTTTAACTAGGGTGGATTAATCAGTGTATTCTGTGCTTGCAAATGACAATAGGCTTATGCTCTCCCCTCTTCTGGGTGATCAGAGTGCCAGACTTGTCATTCTATTTGTTTAACCTTTAGGAGGGGCCTGCCCTTGGATACACGCTTGTCCAAGCGGGAATGACCCTGAATGGTAATAGGCTAACGCCAAGCCCTACCGAGCCACTTAAAATAAATTGTGCTTGAGGTGAAAACCTCCTGCAACGAGTGCTGTTATGTTACACCGACGGCCAACCTCCCCCAAAACCCTCTCAGGCATAACCCTTTGAGGCTGGGAGACTCCATAACGGAGAGTAGCGCCGCCGCACGTGTAACCACTTGAACGGTTGCCTGAATTAAATACCTCTTGTTTTAGTGGCCCAAATCCCTTATAATCTATTTCTCGCCTAGGATTTTGTGCTTGCTTTTGTCTAAAATAGAGTCGAAAAACTACAAAAACAATGAAAAACTACAAAACATTCTTTGTGCTTGCCGTGTTTTCTTGCTAAATTAATTCATAATATCAGATCAGGAAGACCTTTTCCAGCCAAAGAATACCAAAAACAGAGAAAAATCCCAAAAATTTGCAAAAAATACCAGAACTGCGCATATATCCTTTTCTGCTGTGCATATACAGCGACTTGCTGCGCTTTTGTACTGACTGGCTGCGCATATATACCTTTCTGCTGCGCATATACACTATTCTGCTGCGCTTTTACAGTGACTTGCTGCGCTTATACACTGACTTGCTGCGCATTTACTTTTCTGCTGCACATTTACGCACTGTTACTGCGCATACATACTTCACCAGAGCGGCGCTTTTACAGCGACTTACGGCGCATTTACCCATTCTTGTTGCGCATCTGTTTCTGCGCATGTGTGACAGTGAGCATCTGCCCTATTTTTGAGAAATTTTCGTCAGCTGTTCAGAATACCCATTTCAGCCTAGTTTCATTTTTCGAGGTCAGAATCAACCTTGCAGTCAATTTTCATCCATTTCACCCATTTCTCTCTCTTTCGACGGTCGTCCCAGTCACCTTCTATCCTAGCCACTCTTGCCCCAATGTCATTCTGTCCCATACCGATTCGACATAGGTCCTTCTTCGTTTCATTCATGAATTCACGTAAGCCTAGTAGGTCACAGTACCTTTTGCTAGTAGTCTTGTTGAACGACTAAGCCCTACACAGTGAGACTGGTATCGACTACCCTTGCTAGTGGCTAAAGTCTTGTGTCAACCGTCTTACCTGAAGTCATTGAGCGAGAGAACCCTTTGTCCAAGTCTTGTCCTAGATACCCCATTCATTACAGTCTTAGTCGGCACCTTGCCAAAATTTCTAATCCTAGTCCACTTCATCCCACCCCACCTTGCATGGTTCTTACTCGATCCCAGTACAACAAGCTAATTGAAATGGCTGACTCATCCGATCACATCGCCCCGCCACGCGATGATGATGAAGAAATTTCTCGTGAAGAATTAGTGGCACACATGCAAGATAGCAAATTCCAACGCCTAGTGGAGAAAGTGCTCCTTGAGGACCCCACCAAATATTTCCATCATCTTGCTAGTCTCAGAATCAAACTCCCCGCAGACTTTGACATTAGCTCCATCAGGGAAAATGCCGACAATGAACGTGAGAGGGACACAAATGACACGGTCCCCCAGGCCAATGAGAGAGGAAAACAACCCATAGATCAAAATGCCCCTATGGCGGATGTGAGGCAACAAATTGAGAGTCTAAAGCTAGAAATCTCCAACCTTAAGATCGGCACAAGTTCCAAGAACTACTCCTTGGAAGATATAGCACCATACCCCTTTGACAGAAGTTTGGTCATGAAACCATTCCCCTTTCAGTTCGGAATCCCAAAATTTGACAAATACAAAGGGAAGGGGGACCCTAGAGATCATATCTGGGAATTCACTGCAGCATGTTTAGAAGTAGCTCACAACGAGACCTACTTAATGAGACTATTCCCAAGATCTTTAGGAGGTCAAGCTATGGAGTGGTTCTCGCGTCTTCCACTAGGAATCAAAACTTTTGATGAACTTGTCAATAAATTCATAACGCACTTCTCTTACAACATAGAACACGAAGTATCTATGCTAGACCTATGCAACACCAAACAAAAAGGTGGTGAGTCTTTCGCCACCTTCTTACAACGATGGAGACAGCTAGCTAGTAAGTGTTCTTACGACATGCCTGAGAAACAACTATTGGAAATGTTTGTCCACAATTTGAATCCCGATCTTAGCTATCAGATTCAGATACAATGCCCTACCTCATTCACCAAAGTCATTGAAATGGGGCTATTCATTGAGAAAGCTATGATCGCTAAAGGAACTCTCAAGCTCTACAAGGACACACCTCCTTCCAATTACACAACTGACAAGTCAAAGTTTTGGACCAAGAACAAGAATGTGGTCAACGATGGAGTAGTGGATGCCAAGGCGGCAGCCCCTAAACAACAACCCATATTCACTCTTAAGGAAGAAGCAAATAACGGTGCACTCAACAAACCACCCCCTCGGGAACCTAGACCTTGGTTCAATTCAAATCCAAGGAGGAAATTCACACCGTTGGGAGAATCTCAAGAGTCTTCTCTCAGGAAGTTGTTGGCTAACAATGAAATTTCTCTACCGCCAACAAGTGACTATGAGCCTATCGTCAAACCTCCCTATTGGAAGGACACAGACTACTGCGAGTATCATCGAGGAAGGGGGCACACGACTAACAATTGTATCTGCCTCAAGAATGTCATACAAGATATACTGGATCAGAATCAGGGAGGGACACAACAGCATACCTCCAATGAATCTCATGTGGCCTACCGGGATCCTCTCCTAAACCACAACCGGCCGTATAACAACAATCACAACAACGGTCACAACAACAACAATGGTTACAACCACAACAATGGTCACAACGGCAACAACTCCAACGACCATAACAATAATGACAACAATCGCAACAGGCCAAACCAGAACAGTGGGTCGAGTAATGCTAACTATGCAAGCGTTCCCTTTGAGTACACCATTAACTGCATTTCTGAGCATGTTCCGCAAGTCAACGTCATATCTCCCAACCAACAACCAGGACCTAACAGAACTGGTTGTAGTATAATTACCCGCAGTGGTAGAGTCACGATCAACACCACTCCTCCAAGGTCATCACCTTCTCCGTCCAACTCCCGCCCATATAATGTCATCGACCAATTGCAAAAAACTCCGGCTCACATTTCTATATTGGAGCTCTTGCGTCTGTCTCCTTCTCATAAGGAGATTCTCGAGAAAGCCTTAGTGGAAACTACTGTCCCCACTAACCTGGCCCAAGAGAAGTTTCAAACCATGGTCGGCAATCTGACATCCACCCCTTCCATATCATTCATTGAGCAAGATGACCTTTCCGTGTCTCAACCCCACAACACTCCCCTACACATTGTCGCATTCGTACACAAGCACCGCATCAAGAGGGTTCTCATTGATGGGGGTGCCAGTTTGAATATTTGCACTTTGAAGCTAGTCCTTGCATTGGGGTTCTCTGAACAAGCAGTTGATCCACGGAGGAAGATTACCATAAAGGCCTATGACGAGGAAGAGAGAACCACAAAAGGCACGGTTGTCCTACCTATTCAAGTTGGACCGGTAATCAAAGATGTGGTGTGCCAAGTCCTTGATCGAGAGCTTGCTTACAATATTCTACTAGGGAGACCGTGGATCCACGCCATGAAGGCTGTTCCCTCCACCTACCATCAATGCATAAAGTTCCCACATGATGGCAAGCAGGTCACCATACAAGGCGACCCTGATCCCTACCAACACTGCAATTCTTTCCAAGCAAAACCTGAATGTGTCATATCCAACAATCGAGCCCACATTTCCTCTACCTTGCAACAAGACCATTCTGCTGAAAATCTCCAGAAGTTTGGTCATGAAACCATTCCCCTTTCAGTTCGGAATCCCAAAATTTGACAAATACAAAGGGAAGGGGGACCCTAGAGATCATATCTGGGAATTCACTGCAGCATGTTTAGAAGTAGCTCACAACGAGACCTACTTAATGAGACTATTCCCAAGATCTTTAGGAGGTCAAGCTATGGAGTGGTTCTCGCGTCTTCCACTAGGAATCAAAACTTTTGATGAACTTGTCAATAAATTCATAACGCACTTCTCTTACAACATAGAACACGAAGTATCTATGCTAGACCTATGCAACACCAAACAAAAAGGTGGTGAGTCTTTCGCCACCTTCTTACAACGATGGAGACAGCTAGCTAGTAAGTGTTCTTACGACATGCCTGAGAAACAACTATTGGAAATGTTTGTCCACAATTTGAATCCCGATCTTAGCTATCAGATTCAGATACAATGCCCTACCTCATTCACCAAAGTCATTGAAATGGGGCTATTCATTGAGAAAGCTATGATCGCTAAAGGAACTCTCAAGCTCTACAAGGACACACCTCCTTCCAATTACACAACTGACAAGTCAAAGTTTTGGACCAAGAACAAGAATGTGGTCAACGATGGAGTAGTGGATGCCAAGGCGGCAGCCCCTAAACAACAACCCATATTCACTCTTAAGGAAGAAGCAAATAACGGTGCACTCAACAAACCACCCCCTCGGGAACCTAGACCTTGGTTCAATTCAAATCCAAGGAGGAAATTCACACCGTTGGGAGAATCTCAAGAGTCTTCTCTCAGGAAGTTGTTGGCTAACAATGAAATTTCTCTACCGCCAACAAGTGACTATGAGCCTATCGTCAAACCTCCCTATTGGAAGGACACAGACTACTGCGAGTATCATCGAGGAAGGGGGCACACGACTAACAATTGTATCTGCCTCAAGAATGTCATACAAGATATACTGGATCAGAATCAGGGAGGGACACAACAGCATACCTCCAATGAATCTCATGTGGCCTACCGGGATCCTCTCCTAAACCACAACCGGCCGTATAACAACAATCACAACAACGGTCACAACAACAACAATGGTTACAACCACAACAATGGTCACAACGGCAACAACTCCAACGACCATAACAATAATGACAACAATCGCAACAGGCCAAACCAGAACAGTGGGTCGAGTAATGCTAACTATGCAAGCGTTCCCTTTGAGTACACCATTAACTGCATTTCTGAGCATGTTCCGCAAGTCAACGTCATATCTCCCAACCAACAACCAGGACCTAACAGAACTGGTTGTAGTATAATTACCCGCAGTGGTAGAGTCACGATCAACACCACTCCTCCAAGGTCATCACCTTCTCCGTCCAACTCCCGCCCATATAATGTCATCGACCAATTGCAAAAAACTCCGGCTCACATTTCTATATTGGAGCTCTTGCGTCTGTCTCCTTCTCATAAGGAGATTCTCGAGAAAGCCTTAGTGGAAACTACTGTCCCCACTAACCTGGCCCAAGAGAAGTTTCAAACCATGGTCGGCAATCTGACATCCACCCCTTCCATATCATTCATTGAGCAAGATGACCTTTCCGTGTCTCAACCCCACAACACTCCCCTACACATTGTCGCATTCGTACACAAGCACCGCATCAAGAGGGTTCTCATTGATGGGGGTGCCAGTTTGAATATTTGCACTTTGAAGCTAGTCCTTGCATTGGGGTTCTCTGAACAAGCAGTTGATCCACGGAGGAAGATTACCATAAAGGCCTATGACGAGGAAGAGAGAACCACAAAAGGCACGGTTGTCCTACCTATTCAAGTTGGACCGGTAATCAAAGATGTGGTGTGCCAAGTCCTTGATCGAGAGCTTGCTTACAATATTCTACTAGGGAGACCGTGGATCCACGCCATGAAGGCTGTTCCCTCCACCTACCATCAATGCATAAAGTTCCCACATGATGGCAAGCAGGTCACCATACAAGGCGACCCTGATCCCTACCAACACTGCAATTCTTTCCAAGCAAAACCTGAATGTGTCATATCCAACAATCGAGCCCACATTTCCTCTACCTTGCAACAAGACCATTCTGCTGAAAATCTCCAGAAGTTTGGTCATGAAACCATTCCCCTTTCAGTTCGGAATCCCAAAATTTGACAAATACAAAGGGAAGGGGGACCCTAGAGATCATATCTGGGAATTCACTGCAGCATGTTTAGAAGTAGCTCACAACGAGACCTACTTAATGAGACTATTCCCAAGATCTTTAGGAGGTCAAGCTATGGAGTGGTTCTCGCGTCTTCCACTAGGAATCAAAACTTTTGATGAACTTGTCAATAAATTCATAACGCACTTCTCTTACAACATAGAACACGAAGTATCTATGCTAGACCTATGCAACACCAAACAAAAAGGTGGTGAGTCTTTCGCCACCTTCTTACAACGATGGAGACAGCTAGCTAGTAAGTGTTCTTACGACATGCCTGAGAAACAACTATTGGAAATGTTTGTCCACAATTTGAATCCCGATCTTAGCTATCAGATTCAGATACAATGCCCTACCTCATTCACCAAAGTCATTGAAATGGGGCTATTCATTGAGAAAGCTATGATCGCTAAAGGAACTCTCAAGCTCTACAAGGACACACCTCCTTCCAATTACACAACTGACAAGTCAAAGTTTTGGACCAAGAACAAGAATGTGGTCAACGATGGAGTAGTGGATGCCAAGGCGGCAGCCCCTAAACAACAACCCATATTCACTCTTAAGGAAGAAGCAAATAACGGTGCACTCAACAAACCACCCCCTCGGGAACCTAGACCTTGGTTCAATTCAAATCCAAGGAGGAAATTCACACCGTTGGGAGAATCTCAAGAGTCTTCTCTCAGGAAGTTGTTGGCTAACAATGAAATTTCTCTACCGCCAACAAGTGACTATGAGCCTATCGTCAAACCTCCCTATTGGAAGGACACAGACTACTGCGAGTATCATCGAGGAAGGGGGCACACGACTAACAATTGTATCTGCCTCAAGAATGTCATACAAGATATACTGGATCAGAATCAGGGAGGGACACAACAGCATACCTCCAATGAATCTCATGTGGCCTACCGGGATCCTCTCCTAAACCACAACCGGCCGTATAACAACAATCACAACAACGGTCACAACAACAACAATGGTTACAACCACAACAATGGTCACAACGGCAACAACTCCAACGACCATAACAATAATGACAACAATCGCAACAGGCCAAACCAGAACAGTGGGTCGAGTAATGCTAACTATGCAAGCGTTCCCTTTGAGTACACCATTAACTGCATTTCTGAGCATGTTCCGCAAGTCAACGTCATATCTCCCAACCAACAACCAGGACCTAACAGAACTGGTTGTAGTATAATTACCCGCAGTGGTAGAGTCACGATCAACACCACTCCTCCAAGGTCATCACCTTCTCCGTCCAACTCCCGCCCATATAATGTCATCGACCAATTGCAAAAAACTCCGGCTCACATTTCTATATTGGAGCTCTTGCGTCTGTCTCCTTCTCATAAGGAGATTCTCGAGAAAGCCTTAGTGGAAACTACTGTCCCCACTAACCTGGCCCAAGAGAAGTTTCAAACCATGGTCGGCAATCTGACATCCACCCCTTCCATATCATTCATTGAGCAAGATGACCTTTCCGTGTCTCAACCCCACAACACTCCCCTACACATTGTCGCATTCGTACACAAGCACCGCATCAAGAGGGTTCTCATTGATGGGGGTGCCAGTTTGAATATTTGCACTTTGAAGCTAGTCCTTGCATTGGGGTTCTCTGAACAAGCAGTTGATCCACGGAGGAAGATTACCATAAAGGCCTATGACGAGGAAGAGAGAACCACAAAAGGCACGGTTGTCCTACCTATTCAAGTTGGACCGGTAATCAAAGATGTGGTGTGCCAAGTCCTTGATCGAGAGCTTGCTTACAATATTCTACTAGGGAGACCGTGGATCCACGCCATGAAGGCTGTTCCCTCCACCTACCATCAATGCATAAAGTTCCCACATGATGGCAAGCAGGTCACCATACAAGGCGACCCTGATCCCTACCAACACTGCAATTCTTTCCAAGCAAAACCTGAATGTGTCATATCCAACAATCGAGCCCACATTTCCTCTACCTTGCAACAAGACCATTCTGCTGAAAATCACCATAAAAGAAAATGGCATGGGGGAATACCAGATTGAGCACAGCCTCAACCTTGCAAAAATGCCCCTGTCTCCTCGCTCCTTTGGCCAGCCCAAGCATCAACCCAGGCATTTTCCAAAGCCCTCTGCTCTTCCTATCACTCCCGCAAACCCCTTTGTAAAATGGGGGACCCTATCCGGAGGAATCAGAGGAGCGAGATCTCTTGCAATGGCTTTATGCCGAAGAAGAAAACACACCCCAAGATCCACCCAAACTCCCTACAGAGCTCTATGGGCGAGGTGAGACCATCTTGCATAGGATGGGATATGACGGACAAGGCCCTATCGGCCTCAGAAAAGAAGGGATCATTGAACCTATACAACCTTCTTCCTCCTCTTCGGCTAGAAACACCACTGGTTTGGGATACAAAGGCAAGGGTAAAGCCAAGGAAAATGCCTGTCTTGTGGAGACAATCCAAACACTCCAAGTGGACAGTGACACAGATTCAGATGAGTCGAATGAGTATGAGTGGGACGAGCTAACAGAGCACTCCTACGAGGACAAGGAGATTGACACCATCCAAACTCTTAGCCCTTACCATGAGAGACAAACGCAACGGGACAGACCACTGGAGTCTGATTTGCCCCTCCCTGAGGTTATGGCTTTCGAGGAAAGTATAGATTCCATTGCGATAAACAACTTGGAGGAAAGTACCACCCAGAGCACTGCCCCCACCTGTGCTCCTAGTATTTCCATCCACACTATCAACGAATCAGGTCTTTCATCCAACTCCCTTCCCCTCTTACACCCTGAGCTTATTGACTGGGACCTGCAAGGAACCCCCCAATTAGATATGTTCCAGAACGATGATGCCTACATTGACTATATGGGACTTCGAGATCACTTACCAAAAGGAGATCATAAATCCGGTTTCGCTATCGAACTCAATACTGTAGCTTACTTCGGGGAGGGTGCCAAGCCTTCTAGTCGCAAAAATGTAAAGATCAAAAAGGGATCTGATGGTGAAAACCGCCATGTGGCAGTGTCAGATCATAAAACAGTAAAAAGAAAGGACGTATCTGAAGGTGAAAACCCAACTGTGGCACCTGACGATGGATTGCTTGACACCCTCCCAAGTGATATGTATCAAGAAAGGTCACAGATCATGGTAGAGCCAACAGAGCCAGTGAACATTGGAACCGAAGAGCAGCCTCAGATTATCCACTTTGCAAAATCTCTCACGCCGCCTGAGAAAACCAGGTTTGTACCATTCTTTAAAAAGAAGAGAGGCAGCTTTGCTTGGTCATATGTTGACATGCCAGGTTTGGACCCAAACCTGATCCTACATCACTTGCCATTGGATCCAGGGGTGAAGCCCGTAAAGCAAAAACTAAGAAAGATGCATCCCCATATAGCCCTTCTGGTCAAGGAAGAACTCAAGAAATTGCTAGACGTGGGGTTCATCAGGGCCATAGATTACCCCGAATGGATATCAAACATCATGCCAGTGTCTAAACCAGATGGCAGGGTTCGACTATGTAACGATTTTAGAGACTTAAACAAAGCATGCCGCAAGGATGACTTTCCCTTGCCTAACATCGATATCATAGTCGACCTCACGGCAGGACATACAATGCTGTCACTCATGGATGGGTTCTCAGGGTACAACCAGATCAAAATAGCACCAGAGGATCAGCACAAAACTGCTTTCACTTGTCCATGGGGTACCTTTTGCTGGAATGTCATGCCATTTGGGTTGAAAAACGCAGGTGCTACATATCAGCGGGCCATGACAACCATATTCCATGACATGATGCATGTGACCATGGAAGATTATGTTGACGATATCTTGGCAAAATCACTCACCAGGGACTCACACCTGGACACATTAGAAAAAGTCTTCCAACGGTTGGATCAATTCCAAGTAAAACTGAACCCGAAGAAATGTGTGTTTGGGGTCACATCAGGCAAGCTGCTAGGCTTCATCGTGTCAGCAAACGGCATAGAGGTGGACCCGGCCAAGGTCAAAGCAATCATGGACATGCCACCGCCCAAAACTCTAACACAGTTGAGATCCTTACAGGGCAAGCTACAGGCCATCCGCAGGTTCATCTCACAGCTGGCAGACAAGTGCCATCCTTTCAGCCATCTCCTACATAAGAACATTCCATTTAAATGGGATGAGCAGTGCGAAGAGGCATTCAACAAGCTCAAGGAGTACCTCATGAATCCTCCTATACTCATGCCTCCGATCCAAGGAAAACCTTTGATTCTCTACATATCTGCTACACCTACTGCCCTTGGGGCTCTCCTAGCGCAGCAAGACTATGAGAACAAGGAAAGAGCTGTGTACTACATCAGTCGAACCTTAGTGGGCTACGAGTTGCAGTACTCACAGGTGGAACGTTTGTGCCTTGCGGTGGTTTTTGCCTCACAAAAACTCTGACACTACATGTTGGCACATCCTGTCAAACTCATTGCCAAGATTGACCCACTAAAATATCTTCTCAGCAAAGCAGCTCTCACGGGTCGACTAGCCAAATGGGTCATGCTTCTTAGCGAATATGATATAGAGTATGTGGATAGAAAAGCCATCAAGGGGCAAATCATCGCTGACCAACTAGCTGAGGCACCGTTACAGGACACTTCGCCAATGCAGTTTGAGTTCCCTGATGAGTCTTTATTCACTCTGTCAACATCTCCTTGGAAACTCTACTTCGACGGGTCTTACACCAACCATGGATCGGGGGCAGGTATCTTGTTTATCACTGCCCAAGGAGACACAATTCCAAAGTCCTACAGGTTGTTATTTCCATGCACTAACAATATAGCAGAGTATGAGGCCTTGGTAATTGGTCTCAAGATGGCCACTGAGTGGAAAATCCAAGCACTATGTGTCTACAGTGATTCTCAGCTTGTCATAAACCAAGTCAACAATGAGTATCAGACCAAAGATGAGAAGCTCATCCCATACAAACGGATGGTCGACGACCTCAAAGAACATTTTGGGACCATCTCGTTTGAGCAAATACCCAGGATAGAGAACAAAGCAGCCGATGCAATGGCGACCATAGCCTCTCTTCTTGAGATACCTGAACATGAGTCACGGTATGAGTTCTTAGTAGAAACAATTCGACAACCGGCTTATGATCTCCTCGACACCCATTCCATTTGCCACCTAGTAGGATCTGATTCGCCTTGGTACGGTAAGACTTACACTTACCTCAAGGACAATATCCTTCCTTTGGACCTCTCTTCCAACCAAAAACGAACCTTCATCCGACAAGCCTCCCGTTACACCATTATCGCCAATACCCTTTACTGACGTGGTCTGGATGGTACTTTACTCCGTTGTCTAGAACCAGAAGAATCTGTAACTGCCTTGTGAGACGTGCACGAAGGGATCTGCGGAACACACTCCAGCGGTCCTTCCTTAGCTAAGAAACTCATGCGTTTGGGTTATTACTGGCCCAATATGGAAATGGATTCATATCAGTTCGTCAAAAAGTGCAAACAGTGCCAGATACATGGGAACCTGATTCATGCACCTGCTCAAGAGTTGAGACCTCTAACGACACCCGGGCCCTTTTGCCAGTGGGGACTTGACCTCGTGGGAAAGATTCATCCGCCTTCTTCTAACGGCCATAAATTCATCATAACCGCCACTGAGTACTTTACAAAGTGGATTGAAGCCGTTCCCCTATCAACCGTCACAGGAAAGCAAATTTCCTCTTTCATTCTGAATTACATTATCTGCCGATATGGCATCCCTTCATCCATCATAACGGATAACGGGAGACCCTTCAAAAATTAGGATGTCCAGGAACTTTGTGAGCGTTTTAAAATCCAACATCGTTTCTCCACCCCATACTATCCCCAAGGTAACGGCCAAGCTGAGGCATCAAACAAAACCATTCTGAAAATCCTAAAGAAGACTGTCAATGACGCTGGTCACGATTGGCACATCCAACTCAATCCCACTCTGTGGGCCTACAAAACCAGCATACGCACTCCCACAGGTGCTACACCCTACGCCCTCGTCTATGGTTCCGAAGCCATCCTTCCCATTGAGGTCGAACTCCCATCCCTTCGGGTGTCATTGAAAGGTCTCATATCAGACGAAGAGTACAAAGTCTCCAGACTACAAGAGCTAGAACTGCTAGAGGAAAGGCGCCAGAAAGCTTTTGACCATCTCAAAGCCTATCAACAGATGATGTCAAGAAGCTACAACCACAAGGTTAGACCAAGATGCTTCAAGGTTGGGGACCTCGTCCTAAGAGAGAACCCTCGCAATCAGCAGGATAGAGAAAAGAAAGGTAAGTTTGAGTCTAACTGGCTTGGGCCGTATGTAATTGTAGCTGTCTACGGATTGGGGGCATATCAGTTGGCCACATCAGAAGGTGAGTTGTTTGATGATCCAATCAATAGCATGCACCTTCGCCGGTTCTATACCTAGGAGAACCCCAATGCAAGGGGGCACAATAAAGTCAAAAAAAAAATCAAAAAATCAAAAAAGTCAAAAAAAAAAGGTTACAAAGAGAAAATACAAAAAAATCAGAAAAATAGAAAGCATACAAAAAAATCGTCCTTTGGTGAAAACCTGGCAAACAGGCGCCTTGGATAGGTATCATGAGGAAAACCTGGCAATCAGGCGTCATGTTACTTTCTAGCTTCTCGTGCAAATAAAAGCAAGTGATGAAAACCTGGTAAACAGGCGTTACTTGTGACAAACCGCATTCTCCATCTTTGGGAATCCAATCACCTTGAGCCCATTCTCCCTCTATTTTCCTCATTTGACCCATATCCATCCCACAAATAAACACTTGACAGTTACCTATCATGGCTTGATACTCACCTTGTGGCCTTGTCAACCAAGGTTTTGTCCCATACCGTCTCCTCAATGTAAGCCTAGTGTAGTGTCTCTCGTCGGTGTCTATGGTCCGAGTCCGTGAACTACGTTGCCTCTGCGCCGTCACGTAGGCAAGGCCATTATTCTAATGCGCCCCCGAGGCTTCCATCTCTCCCAAGGTCTCATTCGTCTCCTTTCTTGTCTTCATTCTTGTCGTCTTTCTTCTAGTCCATCCATGGTCCATTAGGGTTTACCCCGAACTACGTTGCCTCTACGTCGTCACATAGGCAAGGCCATTTAGCAATGAGCCCCCGAGGCACTAGGTCAGTCCCTTAGGGTCAGTCTTCTCAATAAGGATTATGCAACCTTCTCATCAAGTAAGCAAATGCAAGCAAACACCCGCGCTTCAAGCAGAAATCTTGACTATGAGCATCTTAACCTATCCAATGCAAAGCAAATACCCAAGGTCTTCTAAATGATTTTATGCAAATTAAGGCAAGAAATAAACACATATCAACGCAAATATGCTTTTGTAGACTGGAACCTAGGGTTAAGTTACAGAGTCTTAATTTTTGCTATCATACCTTCCTATGCTACTCAAGGATGCCAAAAGCTAGAGATGCTATGATGGGGGCATGATTACTCTCTTTGTTTGTTGTTTGTGGATTAAACTTTAGTAATGTGAAGCCTTGTCTAAGGACATGATCGGCAAAAGATCATCGAGGACATCAAAGGTTTTACAGGAACGGGGGCAATCCTTGCTTGTTGAAGCGCAAGCAGTACTCAAGTCATCTAGATTCAATTTTGACTAGATGCTTGTATTAACTTGCTCAACACACTCCATGTAAGCGATACTCAGGTCATCTCGGTTCAATTATACCTAGATGCTTGTATTCACTTACAACATTTCAGAAAAGTACCAAAAACAAAATGCCCAATGATGAAATAAAGCAATCTAAAAGCAAAGCATCCGTCCTATATCCATATACACATCCATGCATCTGTATCCCATACCATCCTCATTATCCAAACTATGCAGAGTAACGATATCACGAAAAGTTCCTAAGTCATTCTTTCGCAACCATTCTTCTACCCATCATGTCATTCTTGTGTCGATAGAGTACATTCGGACTTCACAAAAACAAGGCATATAGGAGCATATCATATCACTCGTAGGACTAGTCATGCACATGATTAGGTTAGTCAAGTCCACCATCCAATGCATTAGGTCACCAATACATCTGCATCACATCACATCTCAAACGCACAGAGAACCACTAAACAACATAGCTAAGTGCATCACATATATAGTTGCATCATAACATAGAAATCATATTCCATACATATATATTTGCATTAGATCATATAGACATCACATATGCAGTTACATCATAACATAGAAATCATGTTTCATATACATACATTTGCATCATCACATGGACATCATATCACATTTTGCATTCATTTGTCACATTAGATCATATAGACATCATATAGCAGCATATCAAAGTATTTCTCATATAGCATCATATAGACCATCTAACTATGCAATAGAATCACATCATACAATCGAAGTAAAATCATCATCTCATAACGCATGCAATAGATACACAAAGCTGCATCATCATATATACTATCATATAAAAGAGGTCCAAATGTACAATATCACCATCTCTCTCAAAATCAAAGTGTCATATACACTATACGTCTAAATAGACGATGATACATATCCCAAAAATGCCCAAAATCTGGTCTGTGTCTACCCCTGCTACTATGGGCCACCACTGCCAGCTCCTGACTGCTGAGGTCCCATCACGGATGCCCCTGACTGGGATGGACCTGCTCTGTGAGCCACCCCAGACTGACTCCTGAAACTCCCTACCCTCTGGCTCGACGCCACGGCACCATGGTACAAACCTCGGTAGTACTGAGCCTGTGACTGCGCTCTGGCTAGGTCTGTCTGTGCCTGTGCCAACTGCGTCTGCAACTGGCCTACCTGTGCCTGTGCCTGCTGCACCTGACCAACCAAAAATGAGCTCGCTGCGTCTGCACCCATAGCAGCCACAGCAGTATCCCGCTCTACATGGATAAGACGTACCCGGGCATCTGCCATGTCTCGCTCGCGAGTCAAACCAGCGATCACCGCTGCGTCTGTGTCTCGCCTCCTCTCCACTCTCCTCAGCTGTGCCTGCAGCTCTCGCACCTGTCCTCTCAGGCTGGCTATGGTCCTCTCATGTGCCTCACCCTGCACTGGCCCCTGTGCTGCCTCTGCCTGTCCTAGCCCCTGCTGCTGCGGCACCTGCTACTGTCGTACCTGCTGGGGTGGTGGCATCTGTACCTGCTGCTGTGCCTCTCCCTGTCCTGGCACTGCCTGCCTGGCCCGATCTATCCTCCTCCGCTGCCTCGGCCTCTCTGCAGCTCGGCCACCCCGTCGTCCTCGTCCTCCTCTAGCGCCCCTCCGCCCTGGGCCAGCCTCTCCCTCTTCATCCTCTAAGTCCGCCTCATCAATACGAGGCACCAGCATACCGGGTCCTGAATATCTCAGGAAAGGATGTGCTGTGATCCAGTCCTCGTACTCCTGTGTGACCCCCGCATCTGCTATCTCTCGCCGCATGTCCCATGCCACATACGGCAACTGCTGGAACTCTGCCAGGGCCTCCTCGTAAGAAGCCATCGGCCCCCATCTGACCCTCTCTGCATGTGTCCGTGCAAACATGGCCTGTCCCTGTGGCATGCCCTGTCTCCTACCGAACTGTCTCAGCACTCGGCCCACCATCTGCCTCTCCAAGATGTGCCGTGTCCGGCCTATCAACCACCTGGTCTGGAAGCAGTAGGGCAGCTCATCTCCCTCATCATCCTAGGGCTCGTAGTCCAGATATGGTCGCCAGACGACCACATCTACCCCATCCAACGTGTGCCTCCAGTACTCTAGCTTCCCCAGCCTGTGCTGGGAAATCACTCCTACATAGCCATAGCTGTATGGCTCTCCTCGCTGCCTAGCAAAGATGCACATCGGCCTGGTCACCGCTATGTGCTCCCACAGCTAGAACTGTAACAGCAACACCCCAGCCGATAGACTCGTGCTGCGGTGGTACACCACCTGGCGCATGTCATGATAAAGGTGGGCCAGCACGCAGGGTCCCCACGCATATCGGGTGCCCTCAGTCAGCATCCGCTCCATGATCCTGCCCCATCCAATGGGGAACCCATGCGATCTCCTGTCCGAGCATACAACGCCCCCAATCAGTCCAGCCACAATCCCAGGGAAGTAGTCGTAACAGTCGTATATGTCCTGCCATGGGATGACCTGTCCCACCAGCTCGGGATCGTCAAATACTCGCTGACACTCGGCGAGTCCCGCGTCCCGCTGTGCATCATACTCCACTAACTCGCCTACTACGGGCAAGTGCAGTATCCTGTAAACATCCTCCAGTGTCATGGTCATCTCTCCAGTAGGGAAGTGGAAGGTCCCGTCCTCGCTGTGGAATCTCTCCACGGCAGCTGTCAATAGTCCTCGGTTCGCCCGCACCTCGGGCATGAAGCAAACGTAATCCAAGCCCATGGCACCAAGCGCCACCCTGTCAGCCTCCGTCAACATATATCTCTGCAATAATGGCATAGGGAACGTCTCCCTCGACTGCAGCGTCTCTCGTATCTCCTCCTGCAAGCACACAAAGCCAGGCATCAGTCTCAAGCCGCATATACCATACTCAACATATCTACTGAACTATATCAACTAAACTTAGCATTTCAAATTGATCAAAACAGCACACTACATCTCTTGACTAGATTCCTGTAATCTCAGAGATAGCTCATTGATTCCTGCGTCAAACAGGACGCTAATCGAATCAATTTAGCTAAGTAATTCGCCATCCCAAGCAAATGTGCCACTATAGGTGGTAAAAGCACCGTTTCTGGTATATGCACCGCAATAATCAACATATGCGCCGCAAAAATGCATATGCGCCGTTACAGTGCACGTATGCGCCGTTCTAACAAATGCGCTGCAGAAATCCACGCATGCGCCGCGCAATTACGGATGCGCCGTAG
Source organism: Cunninghamia lanceolata (assembly GCA_027924645.1). Lineage (NCBI taxonomy): Eukaryota > Viridiplantae > Streptophyta > Pinopsida > Cupressales > Cupressaceae > Cunninghamia > Cunninghamia lanceolata. The sequence goes on along the minus strand of BSBN01000429.1, from coordinate 48,598 downwards.
GAATCCACATATGCGCAACATTATCAAATGTGCTGCGACATTTCACGTATGCGCGGCGGAAATACAAAAGCGCCGCCAAATTACGCATGCGCAACTAGAATGCACAAAAGCGCAGCTTTCAAGCATGCGCCGCCGAAACTGACATATGCGCCGCGAAAATACAAAAGCACAGCTTCGCGAGGCATATGCGCCGTTCTGCGTTTCGGTGCATCTATTTCACCTATTTTCTACATGCATTTATGACACCTAAACTTGACCCTAGGAGAAATTTTTCGAAGCACATACCGGGGTCCTGCCTCTGCTGGTCGCCCGAATCGTCAGACTCGCTCGAATCAGTGCTCCTCGCGTGGTATATCTGCTGCTCTAGTTGCCATGCTGCTCTAAGTTTGCTCTGAGCTCTCTTCCTCCAATCCAGATCAACCAAGTGTGCAAATGACTATTCTTGTGGACCCAACTCCTATTTATAGCCTCCAAACCCTAATTCTGGCTAGGTGATGACTGTGACTACTTCCCGTGTCTGTTTTTTCTCCCGTTTTCTTCCCGCTTCCCTGACCGCGTCCCTTTTCCTCCAACCTATCCTAACCCCTTCCTCGTCGTGAGATCGTCCGTCTCCAAAACTTTGGCCATTTTTTCCCGTCCAATCTCCCGAGGGGGCATCCTATCGTCATTTAACCTGTACCAGGGGCAAACTGGGGCATGTATCATCATTCAGACTATCAATTTCTTTGAAGCAACGCTGTAAACTGCATTGCATCAAAGAGGGGCAAAATGTATACGCTTAAAAATGACACAAATCATCCTAAATAAATATTCTAAATATTTATTCCATTCTTCTATTAATTAAATAAATATTCCAAATTTATTTAATCGATTCACTGTTCCATAATTAAATAAATTCCATTTATTTAATTAAAATTCTTCTAAAGTCCCTCACAATTAAATAATCATAAATTATTTAATTAAGCCTAATTCCTCTATCCTAAAGTTTTAAATTCAAAATTCCACATCACCTTTTCCACCTCACCTTGTCCACCTCATCAGGTTGCACATGTAATTAAATATATTTAATATTTAATTACCTTATTTTCCCTCACCCACATGGCCTATTTCTTCTCCAATCAGAGGTCAGTTAACCAATCAATCAAATCTGTTAACTAACCTGTCAGTTGAGTCAAATCCTCAATCAATCCAGTCAGTTCCACAATCCACTCTTCTAACTGATCAATCAATTCTGTTAACAGATCAGTCAAGTCTGTTAACTCTCCAATCAGTTTTGTCACATCCCACCTTTCATGATGGAACTGGGACACTTGGCACATTTCCACTGGTTGCACATTCCTCAACCATCCTCAGCCGTTGATCTTCATATCTTCTCTCAACCATTGATTCCCATTCTTCCAAGTCTATAAATGAAGCTTCATCCCTCCATTCTATTCATCCAGGCTTTTGACATCGTTACTCTGCAGAAATATCACCAGCGCGCCTTTGGCACCCATTTGTCATCTACAAGCTTGAGATCACCATTGTTGCATTGGAGCTCACCTTCATTACACATCACACCATAGCCGTTCACCATCGACTTCCTCAAACAGCTTTAAAAGATTGCACTCTCTGAGGGCTCATCTCATCTGCGAAAGGACGATTCGTGATAGGCGAACAACAGAAGTTTCGAAACGGAAGAGGTTTGCTGTGTTTGTTCATTGCTTTGTTTATCTGAATCTTCTTTGTTTCTCTATTCTGTTGATGTTTGGGTCTTATTTAATTCATTTGATTGATTCGACATTTTACCCTCACACAATGCACACCAACGATTGAGACCTCCCTGTGGAACCAAAAAAAAATAAGAGGAAGAAAAAAATTCACAGAATATATTAATAATAAGAGGACAATTGCGTGAGGTAGAGATATTGGTACTTACTCCTTGCTATTAACAATGTGACCGATATTATGTGAAACACTGTAAAGCGCTTCGTTCCACTCCCGTAGCCTTTCTGAGGTGTGTTTACCCTTCTTTTTGTATCGGTCTAATGCATCAGCATAGACTCCTCTCGCATATCGTACATCTTTAGGCTCGACATGGTAGAAAATGGGAACAATTTTTGTGCCTCTTCTATCCCTAAAAGACAGATGTTCCAAACACCGCCTGGATTGTGCATAGTCCTCTGAAAATATAGCAAAATAGAGCGAATCACTCTTGATTGCTGCTTCTAGTTCTTGATTCTCCAATTCAAGCTCTTCTGAATTCATAAAAACCTTCAGTCCATTGGCATTAAGCTTTTCATACATAGCGCTGGCCAGCGTATGTTTGACATCAGGACCGTGATTAATAAATAAAACACAGGGAAGCTCTTTCACAGGCATTGTGGATCCACTAGAAGTAGATGTAGATGGTGCAAATTCTTCAACCTGTGTGTGGCTACTAGTGTTAGAAGTAGATGCCATGAAATTGGATTTAACTGAACACAACGAAAGAAAGAAAAAAGATAGACCAAAGACAAAAGGGTTCTTGTCGTTGAGGTGAAATGAAGTGCGAAGTATATAAAAGAGGAGAGCAAATGGTGCGGAAGAAACACAGAAGCATCGTCTACTCTGAGGTATTCCTTGGCCTTCAAGAAACTGGCCGGGCATTTCGCCTGTAATTCCACGAGAATTTCCTGGTTGTAGCGCTTTTGCGTTTTAGTTTTCTACTTTTGACTGTTTCGGCTTGTTATTCCACGCAATTTCCCTGGTGTGGAATAGAGTGGATGTGAAGGGGAGAATTCTGACCTTTCTTTTCCGAAGGAACTTGGAAGTGGGCACCTTTATTACGTATCTAGCGCTCGTAATTTCTCACCTGTCAGCATTTGAATATACTGATTTTGAATTGAAATGAACACCGCTAATAACAGTCAAGTTTTATATTTTATTGATGAGGTAAGATTTCTGTGGTCACCCTACTCGCCCTAAATAAGCGAAGGTTAAAATTCATTGAAAAATCCCTATGTATTCTTAAAATCAAAATATTGACCTTAAAAGACATAAGTGCTCGAGAGTCGAACGTATGATGACTATGGTGCAAGGAATCTTGCACAACAATCACGACCATGTGCAACCCATCACACTAGTCTTGGTCAATTATAATCAATTAATGATCCGACTGAATTTTTATTTTTTGATGAATAGGCGATCATATCTATATTAATAAAAGATAAAAATAAACATATTCATAAAAAAACGCTGGGTGGTAAGAAGGCACACCCCAAAAGTGAAATGAGCAAAGTCCAGAAAGTCACAGAGTCTTGGGCCACGCCCAAAAATTATAAAAATTATAAAAATAGTAAATAAAAAAGCCATTAAGCGGCCAGAGCAGTGCCACAAGATGGCGGATCCTTATCATCCGGGTTTCTCCATACAACAGCGAGGTCCGGAATGACGTCAAGAGGAACCCAACCATCGTCATCTTTTTCTGTTTCTGTATTTTTATCTTCACTGCGAGGTGAAATTGTCAAGTCCAAATGCGGGACCCATTTGGAATTATCAATGGGCGAACCAGAACCCCCAGTAGGAGTGGAGCCACCAGAAGGCCACTCAGAATCTCCACTTCCACCCCCTAACACTCCGCTAGAAGGCCACCCCAAGCTAGCCCGCGGAGGGGGATAGGACGACCACCTGTGAGGGTGAAAGCCACGACGAGGAGGAGCCTGAGCACAGGGGCAAAAATCCTTGGCAGAGCCACTTTGCCGCCAGCTCCGTGAACGCAACCGGTCCCAGGAGGAAGTGGGAGAGGGAGGCACGTGAGCCATAGTGCAAGGGGCATTGCTCTAGTGGTCTAGAAGCTCCTGAAGGTGAGAAACTTCAAGCGCAACTTTGTTAGCTTGCACTCAAATCTGCAGGAGAACATTAGAGAAAATAATAGCTTTAGAATATAAAGAAACAAATGTATCAATCTGGCTATGAGAAAATATGTAGGGATTTTTATCTTTCCAAATATTGAAGAGGATTTCCACCCTGAAAGTGTGCCAAATCTGAGTATACTTTGCGGGGAGCCTAGGAGAATCTCCCAATAAAACCATATGCTAGGAGAAGGGCTCTGGTCAAAATGGCCAAAAGAAATGATGGATCCAATTCCACAGCTACTAAGCTCTAGTACAAAACTAGAAGAGATGCTAAAATGACTTGGCTTGCCCACAAAAAGGGCAACGAGGGTCCTGAACCCCCAAATGAAAAAGCTGAGACCCCACTAGTAAGCCTTGGAAAAGAATACACCAAGCAAAGTGGGCGAGCTTTGGCTCAACAATTGCAGACCATGTAGAATAAAATTTTTTGCGCCATACAAACACCAAGGATTGGAGGTACCATTGCTAATTCAGGGCGTCGATCATGGGAAAATGAGGCGAAAGCCATTGATAACTGAGTTGAGGCTTGTAATTTCTGAAAGGGGTTTCTAGATACCATTTTCAGTCCTTCCATCAGGGCTTGGTGGAACAGATACCCACCTTATGAAGCATATCAATCAGAATGGCACTCACTAGGCCATTGAAGGTTTCACAGTCATGGTTTTGAAAATCAAATAGGCACGGAAAGCTTCCCACAACATAATACGCATGGTGGGTCTATGAAATATATCTTGAAGGGTCTGGATACCATTCTTGTGAAATCTGAGAGCCTTAAACCTAGGAAGCTTGGCTAATGGCTGACCAGCACTGGCAAAAAGAGGAGACCACCAAATATTCTACTGATTAAATGAGAGCCCATCACAGAAACTAGTCCTTGACTAGCAAAGCCAGGGTTTGACCACCTCCTAGGCATGCCAAATGCTTTTGGCAATAAAGATTCCCAAAATCTGAACATGCTCCCTCATAATAAGAAGGGTTGGAAGGCCAATACCCTTCCAACAAGGTTTGTGGGTGGGATAACTTGCTTCAATACTATGCCGGAGGAGGATTTTTCTAGGCCTCGTTACCAGTAAGAGCACGTATGATCTATTTGACAAAAAGAGCAATCCCTTGCCGCTGTGTAGAAAGAAGGCCAAGCCCACCAAAATCTCTAGGGAGGCAACAAAATTCCTAGATAACACGGTGAAATCTATAGTGGGTCTTAGAAGATGCCTAAAGAAAATCTCTGAGTAATTTCTCCAACTTAGCATAAGAGGCCTTGGAAGGGGCCTAGCATGAAGAGTAATACACATGAGTCATTGCTAAAACTTTGGAGCATACCTAAAATTTCCCAGCCAGAGAGAATGGTTTGGTAACCCAGAAAGCTAATTTCTGCTCAATTCAAGAAAGAACCGCTTGATAGAGATTAGCATAAGAGGCCTCAAAGGTGAAAGGGATGCCAAGAAATCAGAAGAGGACTTGGAAGAATTGATTTCCTGTAACACAAGGTTTTGTGCCACTGAATGACAGAACCAAAGGCCGAGCAAAAGGTCTCAAGACAATCAAGAGTAGCTTTGACAGTATTTTCTTCTTCCAGTAAGGTAAGGAAGGAATCATCAACAAAGTGGCCATTAACAAGCTGAGCTGATGAGTTAGGCAAGGAGATCCCTTGAACAACCCCCTGGGAAATAGAGTGAGCAAGAAGATAGCCAAACCCTTCAACAGCTAGCACATAAATCAAGGGGTAAGCGGGCAACCTTGACGAATGGAATGGAATAGACCAAAGGATTGGGATTGGCAGCCATTAATGGTGAGGCAAGCTGAAGCTTTGGAGAACAAAATGTTCATAAACTAAATGAAATTTGAGTCAAATCTCAACGCAAAAAGTATGGCTAAAATGAAGGGCCATTCTATGAAGTCATAAGCTTTGGCCAAATCAATTTTGAGGAAAATTGCCTTTTGATTAGAGCATCTCGCTCACTCCATGCCTTCCCAGACAACAATGATGTCCAAGATGAACCTGGATTTGATAAAACCAGTCTGTTCAGGGCGCACAACCTGAGGAAAAAGGTGGCAAATTTTTAGAGCAGGGGCTTTGGCAATTATTTTGTAGGAAACATTAAGGAGCGTAATGGGCCACCGGTTATAGATATCCTCTAGATCACTAGATTTAGGTATGAATTTTATATTACCTTTATTGATAAGATTACCTAGGAAATTAGAATGAAAGGCTTCAAGGTAAACTTTATGCAAATCCTTCCCTACACAATCCCAAAGAGCTTTGTAAAATTCACAAGGAAATCCATCAATTCTTAGAGCCTTGTCATCAGCCATAGTGCAGACAACTTCTTTGAGGTCTTTAATTGTGAGCAATTGATTACATAAAGCTTTTTGGGATGAGGAAAGCCTATTTGGCATAACAGCAAGAAAATCTTGGAGTGCATTCTTCTACTCAGGAGTATAGTATTGGGTTGTAAAAACTTGCTCATAGTGCTTAACAAATGCTTGGAGAATATCAGGCAGTTCTGAAAGCACAATATTGTCCTCTTTGATTCACTTGATGCTAGGTGAGGAATGTCTGGCTCGAAGAGCCAAAAACAATTCTTTCGAGACACAATCCCTAATCTTGAGCCAGTGTAATCTGGCCTTGAGTTGCACCCCTCTGACTGCATAGTTATCAGCAACTTGCTTTTGATGTCTTAGCTCCGCAACCCTTACTTTTAGAGAAGGGGAGAAAGGGTTGTCTGCAAAGGCCTTAGTGGCTATGCGGAGATCAATTGTTGTTACTTCATAGGACTATCTATGAAAAATAACCAATAGGCATCCATAGATGCGAAGAAACCTCACAGTCTGTGTGATAGCATCATTCTACAACTTGATCCAACCAATTGAGTGGGGCGGTCGGCATTCAAGATTCTAGATGCTGTTGATGTGGGCCAACGTGGGCTGGTGACTCAGCAGAGAGGTATTAAAAAAAAATTGGGTCCTACCAGTGCATGGTTGTCATATTTGTCATTCAATACAGAACAAAATTGGAAAGTGATTTGACAACATCACATCCACTAACGACTTAACCGAGAGTAGGGAAGAGATGGCAAAAGAGAAAAAAGATTGAGTCAAGATCATAGCCCGATCAAGGCATTTAAATATCCTGTCAAACCCAGCTCGATAATTGCACCAAGTGTGCCAGAGAGAATGAGAATGGTGGCAGCCAACGTTGGGATCTAAAAGACCCAATTTATTATGCATGTAAAACCATGTCTCTCTTTCATCAGTTACCCATTGAAATGACAGAATACCATCCTTGTTGTATTTCATCTCAACCATATTGAAATCCCCACAAAGCACCCAGGTGGCAACTGGCAATGATTCAGCAATCCAACACCAGAGAAGAGATCTTTCAACTGCATCATTCGAGGCATAAAAATTAATAATCCCAAAGGAATTATTATCAATGTTCAGAAGAATCCAGATAAGTTGATGCATGGGGTCAGACCCATGACCAACCACCGAAGCGTTCCATCATGGTGACAAAAGAATGAATGCTCTGCCATGTCCAGCTTCATGATCTATACAAAACATTTTACTGGTTGGCCAAATCGAACGGCAAGCTGAAGAAAGCAAAAAACCAACAACTTTCACTTCTTGAAGACACAAAACATCACTACTAGCATACTTCTGAAGAGTATCCGTAATAGAATACTGCCTAGAGAGGTTAGTTAGACCTCGAACATTCCAAGAAATAAAATTTATGTTAGGTACTCCACCATTTCATCAAAATCTGACTCTTTTAGAGAGGAATAGCAATTTTGCAAAAATTCTAGTGGGATTGCCCAAATATGAATGGGAGGAGATGAATGTCTCCATTTCTCTTGAACATATTCTCCTTCTTCAAGAGGTCAAGAAGGGTTGCGAGAGCACCTGTGATTTCTTGACATGGGAGGAGACTCAGTTGGCTGAGTTATCATAATTGAAATAGGCTGAGGCGTAGTCGAAGGCCTTGGGTAAGCTTAAATGCTAGGAGAGACCTTGTGGGTTGCCTTCCCTTTCATGGAAGGGTTTGAAAGTTATTTTGTTAGCACAGGGGTTTTGGTAACCACCCTGGAGCCATTGGACCTATTTTTTTTTGGTTGGTAACCGTTGACCATTTCTCATTTGGTTTGGCGGCAGCACCTTCCACCTGACAAGGCTTGTCAGCTTCCCTTGGCAGAGACTGAGTACGAGGGACTGCAAGAGGACAATCCTTAATCTTATGTTCAGCGGACTGACACCGATAACGGGTGTTCAGTAGATTGAAATAAATGACCTTCTAGGTATGCAAAAGAGTACCAATTTGAATATCAATGGACTCTTTGAGATCCTATGAAAGGTCCACTTTGACACAGACTCACTTTTGAGGGCGAGCTTGAAAGAACCTATAAGATTCGACACAAATAACTCTCCCTAAAGAGGAAGCAATAGCTTGCAAAAATTGCAAGCAATGCAAGGGCAGACCAGGAAACTCAATCTAGAATGGAACCTGTAACTTGGTGTCATATGAGATAGCGAAGTCCTAAGTCTAGGTCCAAAAGACTAGAAAAGAGGATCGGATGTACCGAGGATCATGATGAAGGATTGCCTAAACATGACTGACCTTCGCAAAGTGAAAAAGAAAAAATCCCTTTGTCAAATTTTGAACCATATCAAGGTGGACCCCATGAGGGAGCTAGGCCTTTTGAACCCAATCTTTAAGCACACTTTTAGGGCGAGTCCTCCTAACAAAATAACCAACAAGAGTATGTTGCTCTAACCATTGACATGCAGAATCAAAATCTTGGGTGGGTAGCACCACATCTGCAAGAGAATTAAAAGACTTACCTCATGGAAAACTTTCAGAACAAATTTTTAGGGACACTTGTTTAGGGGAGGAGCTATTGAGTAGAGCCGTCGAACCACCAACACTAGCAAGAACTATTGGGTTAGAGCTGGTTGGAGGCATTATAAACTACTAAATTCGTAGTAATTGCGGTCATACACACAGAGTAAATGAAAAATCCTGTTCCTAAGGTGTGGCATGATGCAAGAGGGACCAATGGAAACTGTATACATAGGAAACCCTAGCAGAGCTCATTCACCTTCTCGAAACCTCTCTCAGCCTCTGGTTCTGCCATTCAGTGGCACAAAACCTTGTGTTATAGACAATTAGTTCTTCCCAGTCCTCTTTGGATTTAGCAATATGGGTGGAAATGGCTTGCTCCTAGCAAAATCTTCTGATTTCTTGGCATCCCTTTTGCCTTTCAAGCCTCTTCTACTGATCTCTGGCAAGCGGTACTTCCTTGAATTGAGCATAAATTAGGTTTCTAGGTTACCAAACCGCTCTCTCTAGCTAGTAAATTTCAGGTATGCTCCAAAGTTTTAGCAGCAACTCATGTGTATTACTCTTCACGCTAGGCCCCTTCCAAGGCCTCTTATACTAAGTTGGAGAAATTACTCAGAGATTTTCTTTGGGCATCTTCTAAGACCCATCGCGGCTTTCACCGCATTGCCTAGGAATTTTGTTGCCTCCCCACAGATTCTAGTGGGCTTGGCCTTCTTTCTACTCAACCACAATGGATTTCTCTTTGTGTCAAATGGATCATACATGCTCTTACTAGTAATGAGGCCTGGAAAATCCTCCTCTAGCACAATATTGAAGCAAGTTATCTCGCCCATGGTCCTTCTTGGAAGGGTATTGGCCTTCCAACCCTTCTTATTATGAGGGAGCCTATTCAGATTTTGGGAACCTTTGTCACCAAAAGAATTTGGCATGCCTGGGAGGTGGTCAAACCCTGGCTCCGCTGGTTAGGGACTAGTTTCCGTGATGGGCTCTCATTTAATTAGCAGAATATTTGGTCTCCTCTTTTTTCCAGTGCTTGTCAGCTGTTAGCTAAGCTTCATGGGTTTAAGGCTCTCAGATTTTACAAGAAGGGTATATGGACCCTACAAGATATATTTTATAAACCCACCATGTGTATTATGTCATGGGAAGCTTTTCGTGCCTAGTTTGGTTTTCAAAACCATGACTGTGAAACCTTTGATGGCCTGGTGAGTGTCATTCCAGCTTATATGCTTCATAAGGTGGTATCCGTTCCACCAAACCCTGGTGGAAGAACTGGAAATGGTATCCAAAAACCCCTTTCAAAAATTACAAGCCTCAGCTTGGTTATCAATGGGTTTTGCCTCATTTTCCCATGATTGACTCCCTGAATCAGCGATGGCACCTCCAATCCTTGATGTCTATATGGCACAAAAGATTTTCTATTGCATGGTTTGCAATTGTTGAGCCAAAGCTTACCAACTTTGCTTGGTGTATTCTTTTTCAAGGCTTACCAGTGGGGTCTCAGCTTTTTCATTTGGGGGTTTAGGACCCTCATTGCCATTTTTGTGGGCAGGGTGAGTCATTTTAGCATCTCTTCTGGTTTTGTACCAGAGCTCAATAGCTATGGAATTAGATCCACGATTTCTTTCGGCCATTTTGGCCAAATCCCTTCTCCAGGCATATGGTTTTATTGTGATATTCTCCCAAGCTCCCCACAAAGTATACTCAAATTTGGCATACTTTCAGGGTGGAAATCCTCTTTATTATTTGGAAAGATAGAAATTTATGCATATTTTCTCACAGCCAGATTGATACATTTGTTTCTTTATATTCTAAAGCTATTATTTGCTCTAATGTTCTCCTACACATTCAAGTGCAAGCTAACAAAGTTTCACTTGAAGTTTCTCACCTTTAGGAGCTTCTAGACCACTGGGGCAATGCCCCTTGCATTGTGGCTCATGTGCCTCCCTCTCCCATTTTCTCCTAGGGTCGGTTGCCTTCACGAGGTTGATGGCGATGTGGTTAAAAGTGTAATGATGAAATTTTAATATTCACGTTAATTTTTATTTAGATTTGGTTTATTTTGAGATAATGTTTTAATGCAATTATATATTGACAACTGGTGTAATTTTATAAGAATTAAGGCTCATTCTTTAAATTTTTATATATTGACATTTATACTTATTTCAACATTTTGAACATACATTATTCAAGATTGAACATTCCCCTATCCTATTCATATTTATTACATCCATCATCATCAAACATTCATTTCCTACACATACTTTACTGCTCCATCATCTTGGGTCAATCCTATATTTGCAAGACCAATCTTGCATCCACAGATTTGATCCTTGAAAGTTCATACATTAAAATTTAGTCAAATTTTTGCATATACCGGATGACTAAATACACATTTACACAAATTATTGCTATGTCCTTGTATTTAAAGGCATTTAATTGCATTCAAATCACACATCCTCACATCTACAAGGATCAGTTGAATATCATTGGCTTTTAAGGAACACTTCAATTGGAGCATCTAAAACAAATCTAAATATGTGTAATCATTCTAGAGCACCACATGCATTGCTTGATGTCTTTGATTCTTAACATGATTGTAAGGATGGTCTTTTGCTTGGGTAGACCTAGGAGAATTCCCCATAGTGATCTAGTAACCTTGTAAGGTATTCTTAAATATCATCAATCTTCATAGCAAAGCAAACATGAACAAATTTAGCAAACCAAAGAGTAGATGCACACAAATTGTAGGATCCAATAAATGCATTAGAGGACATATCTCCAAACATGGGAATGATCTACAAGCATATATTCAACCCTAATAGAGACATCTAGATCTCACATAGAATTCAAGGGTTACATAGACAGAATGATCCTATAGTCTTGAGGTCGTGGTCTCCATATTCTATAGTTACATTAGACTCATCCAGCTTCATGCATAGAGCTAAGCACATCTTTTGTTCTTCATATTTACATTCCTAAAATAGCATTTATTATTAATTATCACTCCCATGACTCTTAATTATTTAATCTAGGTTTATTTGTGCTTAGGTTATGTATCTTTTTAATTATCCTAGATTAATCTTAGGGAAAGGTTCTTTCCCTTTATATTTTGTTGAACTTGTCTACTCTTGCATGACCTAGTTTTCCACTAGGATTTTCTCATAAACTTTAGGGTTTTCATATTTGTAATTTTCTATTTTTTACATCTTAGCTCTAAATTTGAAACTTCTTTTTATTTTTTTGATATATCAAGTTATATGTTTTCTTTTAGGGTTTTGATCTTTGTTGTGATATCTCATTTACCTAACCTACCAACCCTTAGATATGCCATTACAGTTTCCATTTTAGATCTAATATACAATTGATACTTTTTATTTTTAAATTTAAAAATGGATTATTTATCTTTAGCTTTCTATCTTTTGTTTACACCATGAGCTACTTGTGATCCTAATCCCGCACTAAGGAGTGCTCATCTAAAGGTTAACATCATCACACAATCCAATAAGATAAATTTGTTTTGATTCTCATATTGAGAACAAGTTAGAGGACAACAAACATTATGACTATGATGCTCATGTGGCCAACTAATATTTTGCTAAGGAGCTTCCTAGTTTGGCTGGTGTTGGACATCCTACACAACTAGCTAATATGATTCACAATGTGCTTATCAACAAGCCATATCGATTAGAGATCTTACAAGGAGTTAATGCCAATATTGCTTCGCCCATTATGATTATTGCATTTATCTCCTTTCGAACTTCTACCATTGAGCCATCCTCTAAGTTATTATCCCTTCCACCACCACTCATCATCATAGTACTTCCACTATTAGTGTTCCACCACATACTGCTTATCCTTTCTCCACTTTCCCTCCTCAATATAGCCTTCTAACTTTACCCATCTTGAGATACTTGCCTATCACATGATGTATAAAATCTCCATGCCTATCTCATCCACCACTACCCAACCTATCACTACCCCTTTTAGTAATGCCATTATTACATATACTACCTAATCCCCTACATGTCTATCCCTCATTTTAAATCTCCATCAACCTCCATACATACCTTCAATTATTTTTCTTTCTTATGCATCTTCCCCACCCTATCACCTCTTTTATCCCTCATACTTCCCACTATTAGGATTTAGGTGCCATCAACCTTGTAAATCCTATGTAATTTATTATTCCTATTATTATTTGTAAATCACCCATAAGGGATGAAAGGTTTCACCATGTATCAATCTTTTTTCAATCGCATGTTTGTTCCTGGTACCTGACGGATGTTGGTTATGGAGCACATTTCATTCTGGGGGGTGTAGGGGGTACCCCCCCTATAGGGTCCAAGGGTATGACCCCCCAATGGGGGGTCTAGGAGCCATGCACCTCAGTAGAGGTTCAAGGGTAGTGCCATCGAAAGCCATATATTATATATTATTTTATTGTAAATCTAGATTGCTCATCATTAGATCAGAGATCTGACAGAAAAGTTTATGTTGGCTTTTCTTTCCATAGAAGGCAATTATTGGTGTGAATAGGGATATTACCTAACCAGTTTCCCCTTTGTAGTGTGAACTAGGCACATTATCTAACTAGTCATTAGTTAGTCCTATTCACACATGTTCACATGTTAAGTTTACGTAGGATAAGTCTAGATAATTCTAGGTCATCATATGATCTTATCCTACACACTTGATCTTATCAAATAGTTGGCATCTTACCCTCTAGTTATCTCATGTCATAGGATTAAGACACTTTTCATAAGACTACTTCATCCTACATCTCATCCTTGTCTTTATAAGCAAGGCATATCATGTACATTATGTATTCATGTATTGTTGTATTATTATTGATAGTAAAGCATTCTTCTTGCTTGTATCTCTTGTGTAGAAGGATATTTTTGGTGTTGGAGATTTGATCTTGGTTGTTGATTATTTCAACATGGTATTAGAGCCTTGATCATGCAAGCTCCTTCTTAATTTGGAGAGATCCTTCCATCAACTTTTAGTAGGAGCATCCTAGCCCAGACCTGACCTCATGATTGAGCTTAGAAGGGTCAAATCTATAAGGATCAATTGTTAACATGACATATTTTGGTTATAGTTAAATCTAGTCTTTTTTCAAGCCCCTTGCCCCGTTGTACGATAGTTCGTACTGCCTGTGCAGGTGCTCATGTTAGCATTATCCTTAGGAAAAATCCCCTTGTCTACAAATTGTTTTATCCATTGGGTAAAAAGTTTTATCCATTGTTCTTTTCAATTTCTAGGTTTATTTTAATTAAAAATCTTAGATCTGGTGGTAGGATATTGTTTGTAGGCATGACAAGTTGCAAAGGACACATGGAGCTTTTTTATGGTTCAAGTGTTTTTTTAGGTTTTAAACACTGAAGGCTTAAGCACTTAGAGTGTTGGTTTCAACACCCAGCACTAAGTCCCTAAGTGGTTTCAAGTGCTCTACAATCAGAGGTGGCGTTGTAGAAGTCTTCTCCGGTGGTACCCTTCGCCACTCACCATCTCCACAGTCACTCTATCACTTAAAACTTAGTTGCCAGCTTCAAGTGGCCAAAAAACTAGCCACTACCACTACTTTGCCTAGGTTGGGCCACCCCCGTCAGTGCTGCTTAGCCTGGCGATGCCACCCACGGACCACCTCTACATTCAAGCCTTAGGCCAATTTTGAGAAAGCAAGCAATAAGTTTTTTCAAGAAGCATAACTTTGTGCCATGAAGTCAAATTTTCAAAAACAAAGAGGCGTTCGAAAGGTGCTTTGACGTACTTCACTATGGTCTAGGGTATTTTACTAAATTTTTCTATTTGAATCCCCTACTTGTGTTTTCACTCCTAAGATCACAACTTGCACCCATGGTAACAAAATTTCAACTTCTTATAGGTGTTGGAAAGGTATTTTTGTGATATACAGTTCTATCTATGCAATTTTTTCAAATTTTTATTAAACATAAAATTTTTAGTTTGAGGCTTATTGGGTACATGCACTCATTGATTGGAAAAATAGTTGAAATTTGTGATTTTTTTTTTCTTCATGGGGCATTAATTTTACTTTTGATCTTCAAATTTGGGAGGTTGCATATCAGATTATTATTTAATTTTTCTCTATTGGTGTTGTTTTACTCATGGATGATACAAATTATTTTGAGATACTCATGCCTCAAAACTATCATTCATGGAAATAAAAAATGCAAAGATTACTCAGATCTAGGAACAAACTTGATCAAGATATGGGGTTGATTTTTTTTGCATGCTTCTGATAGTTGGTTGTTTCATATTAAGGGTTGTGAGACACCTAAGCAAGTATGGGATAAGTACAAAGATCTATTTGGTAAAGTTAGTGAATCTCGTGGTTTGTAAATAGAGGTAGAATTTACTTTTCTTTCTCCTGATACATTTCCTTCCATTGAAGATTATTTGGTTAATATCAAAGATTTGAGATCTCAATTGGTAGGTTGTGGGAAAGATAAATCTAATAAGGAATGCATAGTTTTGATTCAAATGTCTAAGTTGAAAGGGGCATACGCAGTTTTTTCTTCTATCTTTTATTCCACTATGGATGCCTTAGATTATGCATTCACTATGCCTTCTCTTGAGTTGTTTTGTGATCATTTGACTCGAGAGCATGCAAAGCTTGTTGAATTAGATGCACTACCCAAGAGTCATGCATTGATGGCTTAATCATCAAAAGGAAAAGGTAAGAAGCAACCCAAACCTAAGAAAGAATCAAAACTAGTTAATGATCCTCCCACCTCTTCCAAAGAGGAAGCATCTAAGAAGGAGAAACTTACTTGTGAATTTGTAACTCTAAGGGTTGGATTTGCCTTGGACATCCCCCAAAGGCTTGGACCTACCTTTTAGTGCCCAAAGATGTTCTTTCAAGAAAACATAAAAAATCAACTAAATCTCGAGTGTGCTCTCCATCTAATAACATTAAGGTTTCTATATTCAATTTCCTTTGCTATTGTCTTTTTTTAAAATAAAAATCTTATGTATAGTATTTCTAGTGTTATTTTTTACTTGTTCATCAAAATTTGAAACAAATTACATTTTTAGATTCTAGACTCTATTCTATACACATTGAGATTTTTTATTTTCAATTAGTTTTGAAAAAAATTAGGGGGAAGCATGTTCAAATTTTATTTTTGTAAGATGTGCCCACTTTAAAAATTCATTAAAAACATATATTCATTAAAAAATCAGCAGAAAAATCAGGTATAAACTATATGATGTTAACTTTTTTTGTTGAAACAATTTATGAAATACTTATACAATTTAAGTCAAAATTTTAGGGGAGCACACCAAATGATATGTTATATTTTTCTGACAAAAACATGAGCACTTTGTGTGCTCCCCTTATTTGAATCTCTTAATCTCTACCATTTTTAGAAAAAATAGTAGTTTAGAAACTACATTCGAAGCACTATGAATCTTGTTCTTGCCACATCTTCAAAATTTGAGCACGACTATTTTCAATTTCTCATCCAAGTTCAATTTTTACTAATTTCATAGAAAAGAGGCCACTTTTAACCCCTTTTGGTCCTCAATTTCCATGCACATACCCACATTAGATCAGTTAGCTAGTTTATCTAGCAATGTCTTAATGTGGTTTCTTTTTAGGTTTCCAATTGCCAACATATTCTTTGCAATTAACTTCTTACTAAAGAATATTTGTGAGAGGATATTTTTCAATGTCTAATGATAAGACCCCTAGTTTGGATGGATTCCTAGATGAATTCATAAAGCCTTTTTGGACAATATGGGTGGAGATATTCACAAGATTTATTTGGAGCTCTTAATAAAAAATATTTAGGAAATCTAATCAATAAAGGAAATATCAAATTCATACCTAAAGTTGGAAATCTTAAAGAAAATTTTAATTGGTAATTGATCACATTATTGAGTGTTTCGTACAAGATTATTGCCAAGGCTCTAGCTATTAAGTTTAGGCCTCTTCTTCCCTAGTTGGTTTGCCTTAAACATACTAGTTTATCAAATCCAGATACATTCTTGACAACATTATTGCTATTTTGGAAGGGATGGAATGGGCTTGGCGCTCTTAGCATCGTGCAATTTTTATCAAAATTGATTTTACTAAGGCTTATGACAACATTGAGTGGTCTTTTATTATTTCCATGCTTCAGATGATTAGATTTGGGCCTCCTTTTATTCAGACTATGCAAATATTGATTGTTGAGGCCTTAGCTTGTATTACTATTAATGGCCAACAATCCAAGCCATTTGTTCTTTTCTGGTCGATCCATCAAGGATCCCCTTTAGCTCCATCACTTTATGTGCGTACAGGTAAAGGCTTTGGTTATTTATTGTCTACTACATTCTCTCAACCCTTGTTAAGGGGATTTCTCTTCCTAGTGTGATAGGTAAAATCTGAGATGCAAACATAAACAAAAGAGATTGAAATCAAATACAATTTACCTCCCTTTGCACTCACAAATTCAACATCATTGATTGAGCTTATTGAAGTGCACCCAACTCCAATGGATTACTCCTTCCTATGTTGATATGTATGTGAATTGCTCAATTGAAAAACATAACCTGGTATGAGGATGATAGGATCTAGAATGATTTCAATAGCATGATGTTGTATGAAGATGAGAGATGCCTAGAGGTTGAGAAGGATGTTCAATTTATAGACCCTCAGAAATGAAGATCAACGGTTGTGAATGATCAGAAACATCAATGACTAGAATTGGTTAGTAGGATGTGAGAAAATGGGAGAGTAACAAGTGTCCTTGTCCTCTCATGCATCAAGGGAGTTAATAGATTTGATTGAAGAGTTGACTAAGTTGATTACATAGTTAACTAAATTGATTGACTAGTCAACTAAATTGATTGATTTGTTAATTATATTGATAGACTTGTTAAATGGTTTGATTGATTTAGTTAACTAATTTGATTGATTAGTTATCTAAACTAATTGAGAGTGAATTATGGAGGAGAGGGAATAATAGGAAATTAAATAAATAAATTATTTAATTTTATGCATGTAGATAAATAAATAAAATATTAAATTTTATTTATTTTGAAGGATATGGAATAGTATCTTTAATTAAATATAAATAATTTAAATTTATTTAATTAATGTGTGGAGGAAATTGATTTAATTAAATAATTAGAATTATTTAATTAATATGGAGGAAAAAGATGGAGATCAATAGATGAAATTATCAAATAGTTAAGAATTATTTAATTAATATGAGGTATGGCAGATGAATGTTTGATCTAAGAATGAGACAATTTTAGGTGTCTACATTTTGCCCCTCTTTGAGATGGTGTTGCAAAGTAACATCATTTCAAAGAAGTTTAAAACATAGTGTTATGTTGGATAGAAGAGGATTTTAGCTTGGAAGAATATGATTGGATTAGAAATAATGATGCCACAGTTGGGTAGAAGAAGTACTTAGTAGATTAATTAGTTGGTTGAATGATGCCCCCTCGAGAGGACAAATGAATTGGAAGAATACAGGTGTGATCTCAAAATGATGGATGTGAAGAAGAGGGGGAGATAAAAGATGGAAAATTGGTGGAAGGAGAAGATAGAAAGATGGGTTAGGATTGATGGATTTATGAGGAGTAGTTATGTTGACTTGAGTAGAGAAATCCTATAGTTTGATATAGCAATAGACATTAGGCACCAAGGTATAAGGACCAAGGTGATGATGTGTCTTGTGCACCTAGCGTAATGCAACCTTCTCTAGATGTATGAAGAAGAATACTTAGAGCATTAAAGTCATAATGTACAAAAGGTATGATATGACCTTAGATGCAAAGGATAATGCAAAAAGCTATTCCAACATACATAAGATATGAATATTAGCTAGAATGATATGGACTCAATACAAATGCAAGATAAAATCATAACACACACAAGCAAACAAGCAAGCATCCACAAATGATTAAAAAACAAAGAATATATTGCCCCTGTCAAGTTATAAACCAATGATTGATCAATTGATTAATGACTTTGATGATAGTGTTGTCATTGTGGGGAATGATATATCCCTAGATCAACACAAGGATGTGGGAATGACATATCCCATTGATGATTGATTGATGATGATTAATTGATTTGGTTTACAACAAGATTAGGATCTAGACCAAAGGATTTGATTGGATGTTTTGGCTAGATTGATTGACTAGATTGGTATGGATTAAGGATGACTTGTATTTGGTTTATTGCTTTGAGTTTTTTGGAATATTTGATTTTTTTGTATTTTTGAGATTTTGTAATTGTTTTTGCATATTTTTGAGATATTTTTATTGCTTTTTGGATATTTTTGAGATTTTTTGATTGTTTTTGGATATTTTTGATTTATGGGATGACATTGTATTGGAGTTTGGATACCCTGATCCTAGATACCAATGACAAGGGAAAACTTGGTCTAGATGCGAGGAGGAAGATGGGATTAGATAAGTGGGCAAAATGATAGGTGATAATAAATGGGATGGAAGACACACGATAATGTGTGGGATGGA
Organism: Cunninghamia lanceolata; assembly: GCA_027924645.1. NCBI lineage: Eukaryota > Viridiplantae > Streptophyta > Pinopsida > Cupressales > Cupressaceae > Cunninghamia > Cunninghamia lanceolata. The sequence continues at coordinate 29,383 of BSBN01000429.1, read as the reverse complement.
AAACTCATGATAGAGGGATAGATAAAAGGATAGACAATAATGGATGGAATGGTTATATGCAGCATAAGTGAGCTAGGATGTGATCACCAAAGACTATGTCGTATAGGAATAACATGCTCCATTCTAGGTAGTATGTTTAGGATTTTACGTGACAAAACTTAGGACGAGAGGATGATTAGATTGGTTGGAAAGGATGAGGTATATCAAGAGATTTTTGAAAGCATTTTTCAACATTTTGCCCCTACGTCTTTATCAAGATCAAAAGGAGGATGGGAGGATGGATACATAGATAGGATAGGTATGTGCATACAATGGCTAAGGATGGTAAGATAGGATATGATAGGATGATGGAGATAGGAAGGAAATGATAGGTTGGATGAGACAACGTGCCTCCAAGTATAAGACACATAGATTGTCAACCTACACATGACACTTGTTTGCCAGGTTTTCATCATGGTACTTATCCAAGGTGCCTGTTTACCCAGTTTTCACCATTGGATGAAGGGATTTCTCTTTACTATTTTGATTTTTTCAATTTTTTTTGGTTTTTATGGAATACATGGATGGAATGGTGGATTTGGACAAGAGTGACTCAAACATCTAGTTCCTTGAAAGGTGATAGTCCCATAAAGATGGATGTCGCACATGGACCATGTCAAATGCCATTATGCTCATAGATGTTGGTATGGGATTACATGAGAAGGAGGTGGAGTAGGTGGATAATGGATTATGATGTTGATTATGCACGGATGGATGGGAGATAGTGGATTATGATGTGGATTATGGATGGAAGGATAGTGGATTATGCAAAAGCATGGACCATAGGGATGTGATGGGTGAGATATGGAGGATAATGGATCTATAATATGGAGAGATGGAGGTATGTGGGAATATTGTCGAATGGAAAGGAACCAAGACCAAGGGTTACACACACCACGATAAAAATTGAAGATTTTGTTTAGAAGGAGGTGTAGGAAGTAATGGACTTGTTTTCATAGGGGATGGTCGATGTAGGAATTTACGTACCCACACAGACTTAGGATTTTTATGATTTTTTGTATTGGGATTTACAGGATGAAGGAATTTGGGGTTTTTTGGGATGTGGATGCTTCATTTGACTTGATTTCACTTTGTTTAGGGACCCAAACCATTTTATATTTGGACTTTTCTTGTGAAAGTAAGGGCCTGGGTAGCCTTTTGGATAGATTTTTCTTTGGCTCTTTGCATTGATGACCTAAGGCATGAGGATCTATAGGATTTTTGGCTTTATGAGTTGAGACATCCAAATTTTTTTTTGAATCCCATGGACATGGTGGAAGATTCATATTTGGTCGATGTGTGCATTTGTTGATCATGATTAGGAATGCGAGGGGATTTATGAATGGAGGGATTAAAAATGGATTTGTGGATACATGGATAAGGGGATTGGATGATAGGGATATTAGGCATTGGGATAAATGGAGGTAGAGTGGATGGAAGGATATTTAGAGTTGGAAGTAGTGGAGGTAAAGTGAATGGAGGAAGGTGTATGGTCACATGCTTTTGGGATTTGTAGGATGATAGCGAAGGAATGACAACATATTTTTTGGGGGATATGATGTGGTTTATGATGGAAAGGAGTGGATTTAGAAGGCATGGAGGTAGTACCAACATCTTGAGATTATTTTTCTTGGGGAATATAAATAAGGCCATATGATCATGGATGGACTTTGACATGGATGGGTTCCAAAATACCTTGTTCATGAAGGCCTAAGCCTTTACCTTGATAGTTCATTTTTTGGAGTATGCAATAAACAATGGGATCGTGGGTGATTTTAACACTAGACACTAGCTAATTATTTGATGGGGAAGGTGAGGTGGTAGATAATGGTTGTTGCTCTCCTAAGGAGGAACATTCATGGATGAAGGTGGTAAGACCAAGGGGATATGATGGGGGACCAAAAAGTTGCGACCATCTCCAAAATTAAAACAAAACACGAGTGCGTTATAACGCGCTCGCATTTTGCTTTTAATAAAAGAAAAAAAAAACACTTTCTGCTCTGATATACATCAAATTTCCACAGTCCATAATGATTGAATGTAGTGTTTCAGGATTAAACTGTGTTAGAGTTTTTTTCCTCAACGTTTCGGATCATACTCCATGATCCATCATCAGGAGAAAAAAGAGAGCAAGAGAACAAAAGTGATACATTGTAGACTTAGAACTATCTTAAAAAGAAGGAGGAGGGGGGTGAGGTGTTGCGGGAACCAAGAAGACCTAAAGGAGACAAAGAAACACCTATTAAATAGTAGGAAAAGGAAAAAGAAAAAGAAAAGAAACAAGGTGATAATAAATTAATGAAAATGCATAAAAATATCATAAAAAGAAAAATAACATATGAACTCAACAAGAAAACATCAAGATACAAAAGGCCTAGAGCTAGAAAAGCATAAAAATACATAAGTGCAAGGAAAAAACAAAAGAGCAAAGAAGAGGAACGAGGGAGATTAAAAGTTTATATATAAAATAAATAAAAATAAAAACAAAATCATCCATAAAGAGGTACCACTAGCTAGCCATCCAACAAATACCAATAAAAAGGAGAACACAAACAATAAAGAGACAAAAAGAAGCCAAGAACAAGAAAAAATAAATATATGCAACCTAATTGAAATAAGAGAAAAAGACAAAGATTTAAAATTAGAGGACACACAGATAAGTAAATAGATAAATGTGTGTGTGTGTGTGTGGTCGAATCTTAGGAAAGAAGACTACTAAATAGAGGAAAGGGGGCAGAAAAGGCAAAGAGGTGAAGAATGCAAATGAAGTCGACACAAAAGAGGATAAAAAGCAATAAGAAATTCCAAAACATTCAGGGGGACATGAAGTAGAGAAAGGATAAAAGATCATATAGAAAGCACGATAAGGAAGCAGCTGGATGTGGATGGAGGTATAACCACACCAAAGATAATACTGGCTAAGAAGACAAGTGGATAGCTCTAAAGAGCAAGCGAAAATGGGAGGAGGACAAGAAGATATGTCTAAGTATGCAAGTAGTATAATGCCAAAGACTTACAAGAATAAAGAAGTAACAAAAGGGGGGGGAAAGGAGGGGGGCAAACCAAGACGAGGGGAAGAAGGAACATAAATTGACATGCTAAAGAATGAGGTTGGAACCGCTGAGGAGAAGAGACCGAGAGAGAAGAAAGGAAAGGGAGAGGATCATGTAGACACAATAAGTAGAGAACCGAGGGAAGAAAAGGCAGAGGGCGAAGAGGGGGGGGGGAAGGTCACACCATGAGACAGAACTTGCAGAGGCTGCTATGAAGACACGACCAAGGGAAAAAGAGAGGGGTGAGGGTAGTGGGACAATGGGGGAAGATAGAAACAGGAGGGAAAGGGACAGGCAAGGATGGTGGGAAAGGGAGAGGAGACCTATGGTTAGATAGGAGAAGGTGAAGGAGAAAGAGGGGGATCATGGGAGAAAGAGGGAGATCAAGAGGGAGGTTGGGAGCAATTCTGAATAAGAGAGAGTAATGGATTCCAAGTGAAACTTAAACTCCAACCATCATCACGGTTGAGATTGGAAGGGTGGTTGTTGATCTCAATGGCTTCTTTTAGCTTCCTCTTGAAATAGTTGTCTTCCTTGACTAAGATTTGGGTGTCCTCTAAACAGATGTGGTGTTTGGTTAAGGTCAAGTGCTCAGCTAGGGCAGATTTCTGGATACGCTCAAGTCTGATGTCTGCACTATGTTCCTTGATCCTGGTGTTGAAAGAACGTCCTGTCTCACCTATATAGGGTGCACCACAGGAACAAACAATCTTGTATACACCTGAGTTGAGCAAGTGGTCTGTAGGGTCTTTAGGTGAGGGAATCCAATTTCTAAGGGTGGAGAAGGGTTTGAAGGAGCATTGGAGGCCTTTCTTGAGAAGGATCTTTGAGATTTTGTTCGAGAGGCCTTCAATGTAGGGAAGGGTGGCAATGGGGAGGTTGGAGGAGTTAGCATCCTTAGGCTTGGGGTTGAGGCGAGATCTGGCTTGATTGAAGGCTCTCAAGATAGGTTTCTTTTTGTATCCGTTTAAAACAAAGACTTCGGTGAGGTGGGCAAGTTCGTGGTCTAGGTTGTCCTTATCACAAATACGAAAAGCTCTGTGGCTAGTGTTTTAAGGACACCAGCTTTTTGGGCTGGGTGGTGGTGAGAGGAAGAGTGGAGGTAAAGATCGGTGTGGGTGGCTTTGCGAAACACGCGACGGCCTAAGGATCCATCTGGTTTTTTGATGAGAAGGATGTCAAGGAAAGGGAGTTGATTATTAGTTTCAAGCTCTTTTGTGAAGGAGATACAATCAGATAGGTGGTTGAGATGGGAGTGGAAATCTTCAAGCTTTTCTTGGCCATGAGGCCAGCAGATGTTGGTGTCATCAACATAACGTTTCCACCACTTAGGTTTGAGGGGAAAAGAGTTGATGGTGACTTGTTCAAAGTGTTCCATGTAAAGGTTGGCGACAATTGGGGAGAGGGGGGAGCCCATGGCAACACCATCCAGTTGTTCATAAACCGACCCTTGGAAGGTGAAAAAAGTGGATCTAAGATAAAGTTCCACTAAAGAAGCAATCTCATCATTGGTCTTGCGCCTAATGATTTCGATGGAGTCAGGGATTGGCACTTTGGTGAAAAGGGAAACCACATCGAAGCTAACCAGGATGTCGTTAACTTCTAAATGCTTGTCCTTGATAAATTCCACAAAATGGGAAGAATCCTTGATGAAGGAATCAGATTTTCCTACAAGAGGAGAGATAAGTTTAGCAAGGTGGGCGGCAAGCCTATAAGTGGTCGAACCGATGGTGTCAACAATAGGATGAAGAGGGATGTTGGTCTTGTGGATTTTTGGGGCGCCGTAGATGCGGGGGGTGGTCTCTTTGGAGGGAAGAAGCCGTTTCTTGGTGGCGTCGTCAAAGGAGGAGCGGGAGATGGCAATCTTGACTTTCTTTAGAATTTTGGAAATGGGGTTCTGACTCAAGACTCTATAGTTATTATTGTCGGAAAGGAGGTTTGTCATTTTGGAAACATAGTCGTGTTTATTCATGATGACTGTGGCATTGCCTTTGTCTGCTTTAACAATGACAAGGTCGTTGTGGCTAATTAGACTTTTGAAGGCACGGAGTTTGGGTTTGGGTATGTTGCATTTAGGCGGCTTAGCATGTCTGAGAGCCACAGCACAGTCCTGTCGGATTTCTTCGGCAATATCTCCAGGAAGAGAACGAACTGCATTTTCGATCTCAATAAGGAAGTCAGAGTAGGGGATGGAGCGAGGAGTAATCGCAAAACCAAGGCCGCAAAGAAAAAAATAAAAATTTGATTATGTTGAAAAGAGGACACTGAATCAAGTGCACTTAAGAAAACAAGAAATTTAGAATGCCACCTCGCTGCCAAAGACATCGTCGTGCAAATTTGGAGGCTCCAGCACAGGAAGAAGGTAGGGTTTGTCTGATTTTGTTAGTTTTAAAACATTTTTTAGTTTTGCAATGTTTGATTTGTTTTTATATTGCATTTACAGTTATTGGAGAAGCAGAAAACCTAAATCTAGTTGAGAAGGGTGAAAACAACCCCCAAAACCCTCCAAACCCACCTTCACCTCCTTTTCATGTAAGGGATGATCAAGAACATTACCTAGGGATAATAGAAGAAAACAAGAAACATCTTGAAACTATTATTCAAACCCTAAACAATCCAAGTGGAACCACTGAGCATAGGAGGGCACTTACAAAATCACTACAGGAGATTGTTTCCCACACGGATTTGGTGATGAAACAAATCACTAAATTCCAAGACTATAGGGAGAACAGTCAGCAATATTATGTAGACAAGTTGTCATATGAACAAGTGAAGAAGGAAAAAATTACAAAATCTCAATTATGTGCACAATTTATTAATCCCAGAACTGACCAAACATTAGAGGAAAGTTGCAAACTGTTTCCTATACATTAGTGTAGGAATGATGACATATCCAAAAACTTTTGGGATAGATGGTACATGGTTTTCGATGAGCAGCCATGCAACAATGATGAGGCACCACAATATTTTTTGAGGAAACTCTATTGCGAGTTTGACCTCAACAAGATTCTGAATTATTTTGACATTTGTGAGTTCCAGGGTAGAGGTAGTGGCTCTGCCCAAGATAGACCTAGGGCTCAGTGAGACAAACAGCATGTGCCTATATCCCAAGCGAGGCCAGAAGGTAGGTCACTCCCTTTGGCTTTGAAGGAGAGTGTTGAGCTGGAGACTTTACATTCACTAACTAGTCTCACCCAAACTCTATCACAACATGCAAATGATTTTACCCAGGGCGATGAGGGTGAGAGTAGTAGGCATCATGTGTCCCTACATTTGTGCAGTACATGTGGGAACCTATGTGATTATGGGATGTAGGAGGTACGACAAGACTCTGCGACACAGGGGCAACATGCTGCGACATAGGGGTAGCATGATGCGACACAGGGGTAGGACATATTGGATGATCTTGTTCTCAGTGACGATCTCTTACAATAGATATTTGGTATTAACTCTCAGGTAATTTGTTACAAGTTTCATCTTGATTTAGTATATTGTTATTTGAAATTTGTAATTGATTTTATATGATTATCTATATTATAAGTCAAAAATAATGTATGTAATTGTTTTGGCAATGAAATTCTATGGTCAGAGTCTTCATCCTGCCTCTGTTAGCCATCCATTTGTGGGTTATGAGAGGTGGTCAAGTCAATAGGTATGTAATTTATCACATATTCATAATTATTGTAGATATGTCAATGGTAATATTATTTTGTGGCAATTTGATGATTTCAACAGTCGCCAGCACCTCCACGGTTTTGTTGGTCCCCTGGATGCCAAACTACCACTTTTATGGATGTAAATTTAACCATTTCTAATCATTATGTATTTTTAAAATAATGTTATGTATTTATATTGTTTGAATAATCTTGAAATTTATTTTTAGATGTTGAATACAGTGGAGACTCCTCCTCATCTTTGTGAGTCAGTGCAGATAGGCATTGATGCAGCCATGATGTCTACAAATCCTTTGACTGAGGTATGAGCCAATAACATGAAAATATCATAATTTTGTATTTCTTTTTTTATCTCATGTCATTTGATGTACATAAATGATATTTATGTTTAGTCAATTTTGCTTCTTGATGCTTCTCACAGGAGGTCACTATTAGCTGCCGTTGCACCAAAAGATCGACCTATTAATGCCCGATACAACCACTTGACTTAACAAGCATGGGAGGCGGTTAAGCCCTTGTCACAAACCACCGCAGCGCAGCGCTAAACAAGGAGACCAAGGGTCACACCTTGCAATAATCTCCCCCCCAAGTGCAAGCGCGGGGTTTGAACCCGTGACCTCAGCTCTGATACCAATTGTTAGATTTAGGGGACACAACTGAGAGGGGGGTGAATCAGTTGTGCAAAACTTTCTTCTCTTAAACACTTATCTTTACTTTTCAATTCATCAGCATAATAATAAATCAACCATGAAAAACTTAATGGAATGAATCAAGAGCAAAAATACATCAACACATGAGACACCAAGATTTTGACGTGGAAAACCTAGTTAAGGGAAAAACCATGGGGTGATTAACCCAAAATGTATTCTCTGTTAGAAGAATAGAAAGAACAAATGGCACATGCCAATTAGGGCTCACTGCTTGAGCACACTGCTCACAAGAGGCTCACTGCCTACAAGAGACACACTGTCTACAAAGAAATAAGTATCACATACATGAACTAGAGAATAGCATCTTCACCATGCTTGAATCAGTTCCATTTAAGCTCAACACTTCTGCTCTGCCTTTCGCTCTCCTCTTCGCTACCACACACTCATCTTCATTTGGACAACTTGAAATGACTTTGCAATCTCTTCTTTATACAAGACATCAACTTAGGAATGATCATCTAAGTCGGCAAACATCAACAAGAACATCTGCAGATGTGTAACTCATCCGGTTGGCCAGTCTCAAGAAGAACACCATCATCTGAAAGTTATTATTCAATTGTGAGCTCCAACTTCAATGCGGACCATCAACATGAACTAGACACACTCCAAAGACTTCCACAAGCTTGCATGAATCACCACTACCATTCGCACTTTATCTGCTTACTGGAATCTATCTCTCCTACATCTAGAACCTCAAGAACACAGACTGTCATTTTCGTCACAAAGGAATAGTTGCTTGCGAACCTTCAAACCATGAACAAATCGAGTTGACACACCAAAAAGACTTCCCCAACACTTCCTCAAATCCACAGAACATGAAAATGCATTTCTGGATCTCACCGGACCTTTCTGTAACACTCTGTCACCTCTGAACATTTACCAGAACCAGTTTTACTCAAGCAGCCACAACTTCTTCAGATCTCCATGCGGACCTCTGAAATCTCTACTGGGCCACCTCAAGACACATATTTAAAAACCCTTTAATTCATATCCTCTGATCTTCTTCCTATCTTGGATTATTGCCTTAGTGTCATCACTGTTCTTCACTGTTCCTGATTGAGGGCAATTTTCTCAATATCCTCAACACACAGCTCATCCAATTCTGATCATTAATGCAACAGGAGTATGTTGACATCAATGACAACACTGGTTAGGCCCATACTTGCAATAATCTCCCCCTTTGTCATTGATGGCAACATATTATGTGAAAAACTATTTTAACCATCAAGACAAGAACTTCTCCTTACTGTCTCAACTCCCCCTATTAGTGACAACCATTCACATGTCTTCCCTCCCTTTATAGCTCCCCCTTTGATTAGCAACCACTTGTTTTCACATGTCTTCTCTCCCCCTTTGACATCACTGGCAAAGGGCACATACTTGCAATTTCACCACTTCATAATCATATCTACTGCTCCCCCTGAGTAGCAGCTTCTCATCATCAATCCAGACCACACGATGTGACTATGATAACCACCAAACTGTTGCACATCAGTGCACCTTAGTTCATCACTGGAGGGGCAATAACCCCTAACTTCTCCCTGAGATACTCAAAAGAGTCCTTAGGTAGAGGTTTAGTAAAGATGTCTACAATATGATCCTTGGAAGGTACAAACTCCAATCTGACTTCATTCTTGTTTACTTGTTCTCTCAAAAAGTGAAACTTGATGGAAATATGTTTAGTCTTTGAATGCAACACCAGATTCTTAGATATGTTTATTGCACTTGAATTATTACAGAAAATTGTTATGGGTTCCTCATACTCCACTCTGATGTCTCTTAACATCTGCTTCATCCACAAAACTCGAGTGCAACTTCCTGCTGCAGCAATATATTCTACTTTTACAGTGGACAGAGATATTTCCTCTTATTTCTTGCTCAGCCAAGAAACTAATCTCTTTCCCAAAAAGAATGCTCCACCACTGGTACTCTTCCAGTCATCTACATCTCCTGCCCAATCAGCATCTATATAAGCATGAAGAGAGAAATCATGATCTCTAGGATACCACAGACCGTACTCAACTGTCCCTTTCAGATATCTAAAAATCCTGTTGATTGCCATGACATGAGATTCTCTAGGATTAGCCTGATATCTAGCAACAAGACCAACATCCTGCATAATGTCTGGTCTAGTTTGAGTGAGATACAACAATCCTCCAATCATTGATCTGTACTTTGTCTGATCAGTCTTAGGAGAGTCATCATCTTTGCTCAACTTACATCCGGTTGCCATAGGAGTGTTCATTGGCTTTGAGTCTTCCATCCCAAATTTCTTCAATAATTCTTTCACATATTTTGACTGAGAAATGAAGATTCCTTTCTTTGTTTGAGTGATTTGTAGACCCAAGAAGAAATTCATTTCACCAAGCATGGACATCTCAAACTCACTTTTCATTTGATTTGTAAAAGTTTTACACATACTATCTCTTCCTCCAAAAATGATATCATCTACAAACACTTCAACAATCAAAATGTTTTCATGATCAATTTTGAAATACAAATTACTGTCAGTAGTACCTTTGTTGAAACCAATCTTCAAAAGATGCTTGTCCAATCTTTGATACCAGGCTCTTAGGGCTTGCTTCAATCCATACAGTGCCTTTTTTTAACTTGCAGACCATATCACCATGATTAGACAACTGAAATCCATCCGGTTGCTCAATGTACACTTCTTCTTCCAAGTCACCATTCAGGAAGGCAGACCTGACATCCATCTAATATACTTTGAAATCTTTGAAAGTAGAAAATGCAAGAAATAATCTAACTGCTTCAATTCTTGCCACCGGAGCAAAAGTTTCTTCAAAATCAACTCCTTCTATTTGAGAACAGCCTTTGCAGACCAATCTGGCTTTATTCCTGACTACTTCACCAACTTCATTCAGTTTGTTCCGGAAGACCCATTTGGTTCCAATCACATTCTTGTTTCTAGGTCTGGGAACAAGATCCCAAGTGTGATTTTTCTCAATTTGTATTAGTTCTTCCTCCATATCTTTAGACCAATTTTCATTATTGTAAGCTTCATTTACTGACTTAGGTTTAATCTTTGAAATCAAACAATACTCATCTGAGTTTTGAGCAAATTTCTTTCTTGTTTGTACATCTTTGCTTTTGTCACCTTTAATCTGATCTTCAGAGTGGTTTAGTCTTACAGACCTTGGAACTTTGGGAGCTTCTTGCACTTCTACCTCTTGATCAAGCTCATTGAGACTTGTCTCTTCTTCCTGATTTACCGGATCATCTTGAGTCTATTTTTCAGAAGAGGCTTGGACACCTTGAATCAGAGCACCATTCTGATCATCTTCATCATACTCATAAAACTTTGAGGGTTTTTCAATTCCCTCATCAACCTTCACATTTGTACTTTCTATAATCTTTCTTAATCTCTTGTTATAACACCGGTATGCTTTGCTTTGAGTAGAGTAACCCAAGAAGATTCCTTCATCACTTCTAGCATCAAACTTTCCTAGATCTTCATCTCTTTTAATGTAACATTTGCTAACAAAAACTCTGAAATACCTCACAGTGGGAGTGATGCCAAACCAAAGTTCATAAGGAGTCTTATCGGTATTGCTTCTGGTTTGAACTTGATTGAGAGTGTATACTGCAGTGCTGACAGCTTCTCTCCAATATATCTGAGGAACATTTGTTTGCATCATCATGGTTCTGGATGCCTCCTGGATTGTCCGGTTCTTTCTCTCAACCACTCCATTTTGCTGTGGAGTCCTAGGAGCAAACAACTATCTCTTTATTCCATGTTTCTCACAGAAGTCTATGAACTCACCGGATGTGAATTCTCCACCTCTATCAGACCTTAAACATTTTATTCTTAATCTGGTCTCATTCTCTACCATAGCCTTGAATATTTTGAATTTCTCAAGTGCTTCTAATTTCTCCTTTAGAAAGGTTACCTACATCATCCAGGAATAGTCATCAATTAGCAACATAAAGTATCTATCACCTTGTATACTCTTAACTCTTGCCGGACCACAAAGATCAATATGAACTAAGTCCAATAATCTGGTAGAAGACAGTTACTTACTTTTGAATGTGACTCTGCTCAGCTTACCCAATTGACATTCTTTGCACAAGCTATTACTAGGTTTCACTAACTTTGGAAGATCTCTTACAGCCTGAGTAATGCTTATCTTGATGATATTATCAAAATTCACATGACACATCCTCCTATGCCATAACCAACTCTGATCAATTTGAGTAAACAAGCAACTTGTACCAGTACCAACCAAGTGGAAGATATTACCTTTAGTTTGAGTACCAGATGCAATCTCTGTCCTGGAACTTTCAAAGATCTTGCATTTTCCATTCTTGAATTTGAGATCATAGCCTTTGTCCACCAACTATCCAACACTGAGAAGATTGTGGTTTAAGCCTTTAACATACAGTACATTACCAATTTTGTTCTTTCCATCAAAAGAAATAGTTCCTCTACCTCTGATTCTGCCAGTAGAATTGTCACCAAACTTTATCACTCCTCCTTCATACCTTTCCAAATCTATGAACTTATTTTTGTCACCTGTCATATGATGAGAGCATCCACTGTCAATGACCCAATCATCCTTTTCTAGAACTTGGGCAGCAGAAGCTCTTTCTTCAACTTTATGATTGACAGATTTAGAGGGCATTGGATCTTCTTCCTTGATGGCAATGAACACCTAGTCTTTTCCAGATTTGTCTCCTATCTTTGATTCATCATTTGTTACTCCTTCATCTTCTCCTTTATGAGCATAGTAACAATTCTTCTGGAATCTTGGTCTGTTAGAATTTGGCCTTGAAAATCTTTCCGGACATCTTGAGGCAAAATGGCTAATCTTATTGCAGTTAAAACACTTAAAAGGCAACTTTCCTTCATACTTACTGGATCCTCTTGGCAGCCTTTTTGCAATAAGGGCTTCAAGTTGAGCAGTTTCTGCTTCTTCTACCTCTAGGTCTTTTCTTGCTTTTTCATACCATTAAAGATTCCTTGAAGAGTTCTCTCCTAGATCAAACCTTTGTTTCCCTTTTATAGTAGCACTGGCTTTGAATGTAGATTCAGTCTTTGGGGGTTCATCTCCAAACTTGGCTATTTCAAATGCAGCCAATTTACCAACCAATTGTTCTCTTGTAACTGTTGTGTGAGCTCTATATTCTTCAATTGCAGCAGCCTTGATTTTATAAGAAGCAGGAAGGGATCTGAGAACCTTGCAAACAATCTCATCTTCATTCAAGACTCCACCAGCATTTCTAATTCCACAAACAATCTCATTTACTCTTGGCATGAAGGTGGTAATGTTTTCATCATCTCTCATCTTCAGATTTTCAAATTTTTCTTTCAGACTTTGTAACCTTGCACTTTTAACATACTTGTCTCCTTCATGCAATAGTTCCAGTTTTTGCCAGATTTCATAAGCAGTTGGTAGGTCAATAACATTTGAGAGCTCTGTATTTGATAATACACTTAGAAGAGCCTCAATGGTCCGCAGATTGTTTTCAACCTCAGTGATTTCATCCTTTGTTTTCGCACCACCCTGTGGAGGTACATAAGGTGTTGTAGCCATGGTCCAATACGACATTCCCATACATTGCAAGTGACATTTCATGCGACCTTTCTAGAGATCAAAATTGGTTCCATCAAATTTTGGACTGTCCTTCTTGTAAGACGACATCCTGGATCTCCTCAAGCGGTTAAGCTCCTTTTAGAGGAACTTGGCTCTGATACCAATTGTTAGTTGCCGTTGCACCAAAAGATCGACCTATTAATGCCTGATACAACCACTTGACTTAACAAGCATGGGAGGTGGTTAAACCCTTGTCATAAACCACCACAGTGCAGCGCTAAACAAGGAGACCAAGGGTCACACCTTGCAACAGTCACAACTCTAGTCCATCCAACTACGGACGAAGAGAGACAAGATGATGGAGAGTGATCATTGGTTGGCAGTAAGTTATCAATTACATATGTGATGTTATATATTTCATACATTTTCTATACTAATACACATATTGTTTGTTTGTATTAATAGTTACAGTTGGATGAACTTTTTTCGAAGAGGTCTACTCAACGATAGAGAGAGGATGTGTCACTGACTAGCTCTCCATCTTCATAGTCAAAGAAGGGCTACCAATTATTTCCTAAAAGTCCATAGGAAACTAGTTTTTGGGAACTTTTTATATGCCTAGATGGCTTTGTATACGTACTTTTGTATGTTAATCTGATGTATATTTTTGTATATTTGCCTATATGGCTTTGTTTGGACACGCCTATATGGATTTTTATATAAACTAGATGTTATATTCATGACATTATGTATATGACAGTTTATATTAAATATTTAATATGATAATCAATTATTCTTATAGGAATTTGGTTTTACAAGTGCCAATTGTATTTCCTTGAAAGTTTATAAATCGTTTTCAAATAATCCATTTTGTGCATATCTTGCAATCATTGAATTTGTGGGATTGTGCATTTCTTTCAGGCATCATTTCAAATAGTTCATGTGCCTTGTCTATGCTTCCATACTTTCCATACATGTCTACAAGGGCAACTTTGCAAATACAATACATGTGACAAAATTCCTATATCATTTATGCTTTGATGGTTGTCCACACCATGTTCTCTAGATCCCATTATAGCATAGGCAAGGAGGAAGTTGGTTAAGGTTGTATAATTTAGTTTTGGATGTGCCAAAATTTGCATAAATGATTGAAATTTATTTTTGTGCATTTGCTTGAGAGTTTTTAAAGCCTTATGAAAAATCCATTTCGTGCATATCTTGCAATCATTGCATTCCATGAGACAATATTTCTTTGAGGCATCGTGTCAAACAGTTCATGTTCGTTATATATGCTTCCACACAAGTCGCATACATGCCTTGCAGGGTACTTACAACTATGACATTTGACAAAATTCCTATATCCTTTATGCTTTGATGGATGTCTATACCATGCTCCAAACATACCATTTCTAAGGTTTTGGAATTTGGCTTTACACTTGCCAATAACATTTTCTTGGAACTTTCTAAAGGCTTATCAGTAAATCCATTTTGTTCATATCTTGCAATCATTGTATTCCATGAGGCAACATTTCTTTGAGGCATCATGCCAAACAATTCACGTGCCTTGTCTATGCTTCCACACTTTGCATGCATGTCTCTGAGGGTAGTTGCAACTACAACATCTAACAAAATTCCCATATGTTTTATCCTTTTGATGGATGTCCAAGGAGGATACTGGCTAAGGTTGTGGAATTTTTCTTTACACCCACCAATCACATTAGCTTGAAATTTTCTAATGCCTTATCAAAAAATCCATTTTGTTCATATCTTGTAATCATTGCATTCAATGATGTGACATTTCTTTGGGGCATCATGCAAAACAATTCATGTGCCTTGTCTATGCTTCCACACTTTGCATACATGTCTACAAGGGTGATATAGTAGGTAAGGAGGATGACTCAACACCATGGAAACATATTTCATGGTGCAAGAGCACCTTAGCCATAGCCAATCTTGGCTAGGAGCATGTCATAACAAGGTCCTAGGACATCATAGGACAAGTTGATGGTCTTGTGTCATTATTTTGCATGTAATAAGGTCAAATGACCAATGTCATTTGTGTTTGGAGTCATGTTTTATGTTGTCAAACAAAAAGTCTAATAATGCAAGTAGTGGTAAGAAGTTGCTTTGTCAACTTAACAAATCATGTAATAAGGAGGTTACCCAATAATCAAATAGGTTGAAAGTCAGTTATGATTGATTAGAACTGTTGTAAACGTGTATAAAAACCTTCACACACACTAAGGAGGGGTTGGTGAAGAAGGTTTTGAAGGGCAAAGTTGAATAAAATTGAGTTTTCTGCTAGTTTTCTTGAAATTAGACTATTCTAGGATGTACTACTCATCTGTATAGTATTGTCATGGTCTAAAACCACCTGCATTGTGAAAGGGAGTGAATGACCTTTCATTTGCATCTTGTTTGAGGCATTTTTATTAAATTTGGAGGGAGAAAATCACATTGTTCTAGAAACTATCATAAAACCCTAAACTAGGGTTTTGAGGCTAAAAACTATGTATTGCTTTGCCATTCCACCAAGTTAATCACTCTAGATTGGTGGAATGGGATGGAATAAGGTAGGATCACTATTTGCAATAAGCCCTAGGTCAGGAAACAATAATATAGCAGAGTATGAGGATGTAATGGCCTAATATGACCATGTATTAGGAAAAAAGAGGGTGTAATCCATACAATAGTGCCTTGACAAGTGTTTCAAAGGCCAAAACCAGTGAATTTGGTTCCTTTTCCATGCATGCTAGGGTTCACAAGTGGTTTGGTGTGGTGGGTTTGCATTGGCATAGTAGTTTCCTTGTAAAGGAGGCCTAATTAGGCCTAGTCTCAAAGTGAACTATCATGAATTTGGAGCCTCCTGTCCAAAACAATCCATTTCATGCATATCTTGCAATCATTGCATTCCATGAGACAACATTTCTTAGAGGCATCATGTTAAATAGTTCACGTTCATCAAGTATATGCTTCCACACTTTGCATACATGTCAAAAAGGGTACTTACAACTACAACATTTGACCGTGCTAGAATCAAACACATTCTTACAAAATGCTTCAGTTTCATGTAGTGGAAAGGTGCTAGGAGTGACATTTTGTATTCCATAGCTCGTGGGGTCGAATGAAATTTGTCAACGTGTCGGGGTGGGCAGGTAAATGCCAAGGGAGGTCTCGTTTCATGTGCCAAGTGTCACAGGCATTCAGGGCAGAAGGCTACCGGCAAAGTCCCTTAAGCTCCCTAAGACGAAAAAATTGCCAAACATTGATGGGACAATTCTTAGAATTCATGGCAGTTGGGAATGTTCCATTTGGACCTATAGGTGCATGTGGGGTTCATCTACAATAACCTCTCTCAATTTTGTTCAACTCCTATCCATTTGACCGTGCCAGAATCAAATGCATTCTTACAAAATGCTTCAGTTTTATGCAGTGGAAAGGTACTAGGAGTGACATTTTGCATTCCATAGCTCGTGGGGTTGAACAGACTTCACCAACGTGTCAGGGTGGGTCGATAAATGCCAAGGGAGATCCAAGCATCACAGTCATTCGGGGCAATAGGCTACCGGTAAAGTCCCTTAAGCTCCCTAAGATGAAAAAACTGCCAAACTTTGACGGGACAGTTCTCAGAATTTGTGGCATCTGGGAACATTCCACTTAGACCTACAGGTGTACGTGGGGTTTGTCTACAATAACCTCTCTCAGTTTTGTTCAACTCCTATCCGTTTGACCGTGCTAGAATCAAACGTATTCTTGCAAAATGCTTTAGTTTCATGCAGTGGAAAGGTGCTAGGAGTGACATTTTGCATTCCATAGCTCGTGGGGCTGAACGAACTTTGCCAATGCATCGGGGTGGGCAGGTAAATGCCAGGGGAGGTCTCGTTTCATGTGCCAAGCATCGCAGTCGTTCAAGGCAGTAGACTACCGACAAAGTCCCTTAAGCTCCCTAAGACGAAAAACCTTCCAAACTTTGATGGGATAGTTCTTAGAATTCGTGGCATCTAGGAATGTTTCTTTTGGACCTTTAGGTGCACATGGGGTCCATCTACAATAACCCTTTCAGTTTTATTCAACTCCTATATGTTTGACCATGCCAGAATCAAATGCATTCTTACAAAATGCTTCAGTTTCATGCGCTGGAAAGGTTGCTAGGTGCCATATTTTTTGTTCTATTCATTGTGGGGCTGAACGGACTATTCCAACATGTTGGGGTGGGTGGGTAAATGCTAGAGGAGGTCTCATTTCATGTGCCAAGTGTCTCAGGCATTTCGGGCTGCAAGCTACCGGTAAACTCAAAAAGTGCTAAGTCTCGGTAGCTTGCAGGCTAGAATGACTGGGATGATTGGCACATGAAACAAGACCTTCCCTACCATTTACCTACCCACCCCAATGTGTTGGCGTAGTCTGTTCAGCCCCATGATGAGTAGAACAAAAATTATGGCACCTGGCAACCTTTCCATTGCATGAGACTAAAGCATTTTGCAAGAATGCGTTTGATTCTGGCATGGTCAAACAGACAAGAGTTGAACAAAACTAAGATAGGTTATTGTAGATGGATCCCACATACACCTGTAGGTCCAAATAGAATGTTCCCAATTGCCACAATTTCTAAGAACTATCTCGTCAAAGCTTGCTACCCTGAACGATTGCGACGCTTGACACATGAAATGAGACCTCCCCTAGTATTTACTACCCACCCCGACATGTTGGTGAAGTCCATTCGGCCCCACAAGCTATGGAATGCAAAATGTCACTCCTAGCACCTTTCCATTGCATGAAACTGAAGCATTTTGCAAGAATGCATTTGATTCTGGCATGGTCAAATGGAGAGGACTTGAATGAAACCAAGAGAGGTTATTGTAGATGGACCCCACATGCACTTGTCAGTCCAAATATAATGTTCCTAGTTGCCACGAATTCTGAGAATTGTCCCGTCAAAGTTTGGCAATTTTTTCATCTTAGGGAGCTTAAGGGACTTTGTCAATAGCCTGCTGGCCCGAATGACTGCGATGCTTGGCACATGAAACAAGACCTCCCTTGGCATTTACCTACTCACCCTAATGCATTGGCAAAGCCCATTCGGCCCCACAAGCTATGGAATGCAAAATATCACTCCTAGCACCTTTCCACTGCATGAAACTAAAGCATGTTGCAAGAATGCGTTTGAAGAAATCCTTGACAAATGAAGACACTGAGAACACTGAAGACATGGAGGACAAAGATGCATGAAGACACGAAGAAACTCTTGTCATGAGGAATTCTTGGATTACAATTGTCGATGTAATGACACGTCATGTGACATTACTATCCTTGGTGCATGAGGTGGAACCCACACTCTCATACACACTCATTAGATTCTTGACAATTGATTTTTCACTTGAGGTATTTGATGTTCTTAGGCCAAGAATCTTCATAGTGGGCCTAAATTTCAGATTTCTCATCAATTCAACAAAGAGTTGACATCTTCCAGTTTCATTTAAATTCTCAAAGAATAATTTTCATATCTTATTTGCATATCTTTGGCAAGTGCACATGAGAATCTTATCCTACATGGGCTCCAATACATTCTCATCAATATCAATTAGAAACTTAGGCCTCCTATGCAAAATTCTAGGAGGTATTTTATTTGGTAAAAAAGACTAAACATTAGGAATTTCTTCAATATTTACTTGAGATGGGATAGATGACATACCTTTGATTGGAGGTGAAAAGGTTGAAAATGATGTACCTTCAACTTGAGGTGTGAATGATGGAGTGTGACCAACTTGAGAAGAAAATGTAGATGTGCCTTCTACTTCACCTGTGAAAGATGGAGTGTCTCCAATTTGAGAAGATAATGATGGTGTTCCTTCA
Organism: Cunninghamia lanceolata; assembly: GCA_027924645.1. Classification (NCBI taxonomy): domain Eukaryota; kingdom Viridiplantae; phylum Streptophyta; class Pinopsida; order Cupressales; family Cupressaceae; genus Cunninghamia; species Cunninghamia lanceolata. The sequence goes on along the minus strand of BSBN01000429.1, from coordinate 10,502 downwards.
ACTTGACATGTGGACGATGGAGTGCCTCCAACTTGGAGATTCACTTTCCTAATTGTACAGAGGTTTTTCATTCATTCCCTTTGTGCTACCAATTCCATCTCTCTCTTAGCTTCGTTAGACGTGTCATGTTCCTCTTCAATTGGCAATGGTGGAATGTCTTCTTGTATGGTTGACAATTTCCTACTTTCTCGAATTCACCTCATTCTTTCTCTTTTCCTCTCATTCTCAACTTCACACTCTTTTGGTGTTAGAGTCTTTTCTCATTTCCTCAGCATGATGATGATTTCTACAAGCATAAAGAATAAGACAATGATCATTAGAAATTTTATAATGACAATGAATAGCACAGTCAGAATGAATGACAAGGTTTTAGAAACTTCTAAATAAGACACCTCATATCAAGATAACTTGAACATACATAAGTCATGGAGTATGCATTTGAACACACATATACACTTGAATCTAGTTTGAATGGAAGAGAGGAGGACAAACTTGGAGGAAGAAATAAGAAGTTATACCATGTTTTTTCTGTTGTAACTCATTTTTTCTACAAATTCACTATTTTAGACCATACCTAGGCCCTGTACAGTACTATCAAGTCTTAAAATTCATTGGATGAGTTAGGTATATGTGTTAACTTTCATTTGCACCTATTTTTAGGGTTTTTCATTGGGTTTAGAGGGATTTCTAATTGAATTTCTGATACTACCCAGTGGATTGTTAGAATAAGGGTTTTGAGAGAAAAAAATGGCTAATTTACCTATCCACCTACTGTATAAACCTATGGCTTGGTGGATAGGCTAATTTTGATGTCTCTAACATGAATTTGGAAGGTTTTGTATAGGGAAGGAGTCTAAGAGGGCTTTGTGTAATGCCCTAAGGGTATTTTCATGCATTTTCCAAACGGAAAGGGTGGCTAAATAGTGGTTCTTTATGAATTTGAATGCAACCTGGCCAAGTAAGTGCTCCTATAGCATATTCAGGCCTATTTAAAGGTGAGTCAAGTGTTAGTTTGTTCTAGGTTGGAGTGGATATGAGATTTTCATTAAAACCCCCTTATTTGTGAAGAAATGAAGGGTTTTCTAGTTTGCACCCTAAATGAGCATGGCTATACTAACCAATGGTGGAATTTGAAGTTTTGTGACATATAGATTTGCTATTTTGGGGTTTGGAGTGGTTATTGAATGATCCTAGGGTACTTGCTTTCTTAATTGGACCAAATTAGGCCTATTTCTAGAGAGGGCCAGTCATAGAACTCACATTTTTCTTGAAACAAGGGCATGGAATCTTTTGATATGTTGTTCTACTCCATAATGGGTGTCTAAATACTTTTTGGTTTGTGGGTTGGCTGAGTTTACACAAAGTTATGCACATTTTTCAAGTTTGGAAGGCTATTAGGCCTTAAGGAGTGATTTGTGGATTAGACATTGGTTGATGTTTCCAGGCACTAAAAGTGACAAAATTGGTTTGAATACATTATATTGACATGGTGTATGCTTGTGTTAGGGTTGGGGAATAGATTGGAGCCCTTATGTCTTATGATGCCCTTAAGCACCTAGTTGGGCCATTGCAAGATTTTAGTTTATGGTTGAGTTGATTTGTGAAATATGGTATTAATGCTTTGAATTCCTTCTTGTGTCTGCATCATAAATGATCATGCCACTTGAATGTGAGTGTGGATTTGGGAGTTTGGCAACCTGAATAAAAATTGTTTACTGAGTTTAAGGGTCTGTGGAAAGTTTGAAGGCAAGTTCCTTTGTAATATAGGCTAATTAACCCTTTTAGGACAGCAAATAAGGTCAGTTTTGAGGCATACTATCCAAAGGAGTCTATGTTGAGTTCAAGATATGTTATGGAACTTGGTAATCGGTATTCTAAACATTCATTGAAGTTTGGGTTTGAAACCTTATGGCGAAAATAAGTCAGAAAAACCCCTTAAGTAGGGATACTAGGATTTGAGGGCTTGGGCAGATTGGTTGCTAAGAGGGGATCCTTGTGACTTGAAGAGTGGTTTATTTGGTTCTAGTTGGTGAAGATAATCTTGTTAGATGCCTCATCTAGTACATATGAAGGTCTGAACCCTAGTTGTGTGTTGGAGACTTAATGCATTGAAGGGTCATTGAGAGAGTTTGTGAGTCAAATCAAGAACACAAGTTTGTGAAACTTTGTAAAACCAAGTCATTGTCACCTTGTAGTGCATCATTTGGGAGCCTATTTCAAACATTATAAAGGGGAAAATTGAATGGTTGTATCTCTAAGAAGTAGAAAGCTGAAGTAGTAAATTATAGAATGATGCACAAAGCAAACACCACTAAGGAGGATATTTTCCATAGCAAGGATGGAAAAGAAGTAACTCTCCAAAACTAAGGGAAGAGAAAGGCCAAAACAAACTCAAAGAAGATAACAAACAAGTTGATTTGAGTATGTACAAAGCTAACAACTATTGGTCTTATTTCAAGGTTGGAAGATATTGTTATGACAGGTGTTGGAAGCATCATCTAGAGATTCACCCAAATGACAAACACAAGAGTAAGCAACCACAAAGCAAAAAAAAGCACACTAAAACATCAAATTCAAAGAGAGAACAGCTCTCACATGAGTCTACATCAACATTGAATGATGTTAGTATGTAATGATACTTGGATAGAGTATTTACTTGATTTGCAAAGGAGATAAGTGTGAGTTGCTTTCATTTGTAGGGGCATTTGATTAGCACTCCAAGTTTTTCCTATGGATCGAGTTGTGTTCAAGTTTTCCACATGTAGAGCAAGTAAGTAGTATGTTTCACTGACAATGGATTAGTATGAGAAGTATGGCCACTTGGAGGTTAAGAAAGGACAAGGAAAATAGAGAATGTAAGAGCTAGTGATGACATGTTTTGGGTGTTGTAAGCATGCACATTTGTGTTCCATAGTAACATAAATGTTGTAGCATGTAACATAGATGACTTGTAGCATGTTGTAGCATAACAGTGATGGTTTTCATTATTGTAATGTGCACAAACTCTTATCTCAGCTGTAGCATGTAAATAGTTGTAGGAAGAGAACTCTTTACACATTCATTGTAAACAGTGTATAAATGTATGAATTTAATTGTACATAGATGCAATAAGAAGGACCACTTTGTAATAAATTATAACTTTCATAGCATTGTAAAATAACCTTCAAATGCAAGGAGGATCATACATGGTAGTAGGGTTATATAGACTATGATAGTGGATTGTTATATAGACTCACATGACTATCCTACACTCATGGAAACCTCATTTTTAGTGTTTTATCTCCTTGTAACTCCCTTTGTATCATATTATGTCATGATGCTTGTATGTCCATATATTTACATATATAACTCTCTTCTCTAAAATTTTGTTATGTTGATGAAGTAAATACATAATCTCCATCATATTTTTTATGGATTGAGTGGTATCAAAGTGAGTTGTAAAAATTTGTCAAATAGTTTATGGTGCTCATTTCCTCCATTTTTGTAAGAAAACTATCATTTCATGCATGGTTCTATTAAATGAATTGAATTATGCATGTATTAAGGAATAAATCCTTCTATATCATCCTAGGGCAAAAATGAAGAATCTTCCAAAATCAATTTTGGCTCCATGTATACACTTGAATATGAGTATGACAAACAATTGTTCACTAAAATTATTTTATGAAGTATTTGATAATGTTTTTCTCTTTTATAGCTGAAAATAGGTGAAATAAAGGCATGCAGGGTAGAAACAAGGTGGAAACATGAGGAATTTGGAGTCTCTTTGACTGAACTAACTGATATACCTAGACACATATATGTCTTAGAACATAAAGAACATAAAAAACATAAAGACGTAAAGACATTTAAAGACATAAAGAACATAAGAACATATATATGTGAATTAAAATTGAACATACCTTAGAATTTGATATTGCAGTTGACCAATTCTCCAAAAGATGGCTTCAAAATCCTCAAATTCTTGTTTTTCTCAAGTTTGATTATGAATTCTATATAATTCTAGAATAGGAATAGTAAAATTTATGTAAAAAACAAACATATATCATCAAATTCAATCTATATATCAATGGTAATTAGCTTTGAAACAAAATCACACATGAAAAATGAAACTTTCAGTTTAAATAATCAATTTTTCTCTAAAAACATGAAAAATCACTTCTTCTACATTGAAAAAACAAAAAAAGGTGGTGGATTCATATAAAAATGATTCTCAATTAGTCAACCAACATGAAAAGAATTTTATTGTCTGATATACTCATGAAAAGCAGGAATAACAGGCATGTGGGGTCTAAAACATGGATCCCACATGCTTTTTTACCGTTTTCCATGCTTCGAAGAATGCGATCGCATTATAATGCAAGTGCATTCTATGAAGCATGATAACATAAAGGTAACCTTGTATCTACATGAGAGAGTCTCTCTCTCTCTTCATTTCTGTATCCTATATATAAAGAGGGATCAGGAGACATGGAGAGATAGAGAGGGACATGGAGATAGAGAGGATAGGTGGAGATAGAGATGGGGAAAGGGAGAGATGGGGATCGAGATAGAGAAAGGGGTCTATAGAGGGAGAAAGATAGAGATACATATATAGAGAGAGGGGAGATATAGGGAGATAGATCTAGCAAGGGAGAGATAGATAGGGAAATACAGAATGAGAGGTAAAGAGGGGTATATTAAGAGATGGGGTTATAAGGGATAGATAGATTGATAGGGAAAGAGATCAAGAGATGTCTAGAGACATAGGGAGAGAGATTTCAAGAGTAGAAGGATGGGGAGAGAGATAAAGAGGAGGAGAGAGAGGTAGCAAGGGATAGATTAAGAGATAGGGATCCATATGTCCAGAGAGATAGAGATAGGGATCCCTATTCTCCCCTCTACCTAAATCATAAACCTAAACCTCTAAACCATAAACCCTAAACCCTAAATAATACCCTAACCCCTAACCCTAAACCCTAAAATCCAGCAACCCTAAACCCCTAAGGTCCCTAAACCATAAAACCTGGAAGCAAAGGTAGGTATAGTTAGAGAGAGGGATAGAGGAGACAAAGATATCTCTCCCAGGATCAGTCTCCTTTGTATCTCCTCTATTCACCTCTCTACCTAAACCATAAACCTAAGCCTCTAAACCTTAACCCCTAACCCCTAAACCCTAACCCCTAACCTGTAAACCCTAAAAATGAGCAACCCTAAACCCCTAAGGTCCCTAAACCACAAAACTTGGAAGTAACCCTAAACCTCTATCTCCCTATCTCTCCCATTCTCTATTGGTCCCCTCACTCTATCTCTCTCTAAACCCTAAACCCTAACCCCTAAACTCAAGCAACCCTAAACCCCTAACCCATAAACCCTAACCCTAACCCCTAGACCCTAAACCCTAAACTCGGAGCATCCCTAAACCCCTAAAGCCTAAATAATTCCCCTAAACATTTACCCTAAAACCTAAACCATATTTTACTTGAGAAACCTTAAAACTCATGTAAACCTCAAATAGTGAGGGAGAGAGAGATAGAAAGGTAGATTTAGAGAGAGGGGATCGAAAGAGATCTAGCAAGATAGACAGGGAGAGAGAGAGATAAAGAGGTAGTATAGTTAGAGAGAAGGATAGAGGAGACATAGATATCTCTTCCAGGTTTGGTCTCCTCTGTATCTCCCTATTCGCCTGTCTACCTAAACCATAAACCTAAACCTCTAAACCTTAACCCCTAACCCCTAAACCATAAACCCTAAACCATAAATAATGCCCCTAAACCTAAAAATGAGAAACCCTAAACCACTAAACCATAAAATGTGGGAATCAACCCTAAACCTCTATCTCCCTATCTCTCCCAGTCTCTATAACGTGAAAACATGAAAACATTAAGCTTTCATTCCAACCAAATTCATTCCTAATCAATCCCAAATCATCCCTAATCCATTCAATTTCATCTCTAATAATCCCTAAACCACTTCTAATCATCCCTAAACCACTTCACACCATCCCAAATCACATCCAAATCAATTTAACTTCATCCCTAATCATTTTCCAATCAACCTGGATTTCATCTCAAATACGATCCCTAAACTATTCCTAAATCATTCTATCATTCCCTAATCAGCACTAAACCACTTCAGACCATCCCTAAAACCATTCTAATCATTCCCAAATCATTCCTAATCTAGTCCTTTTCACCTCTCATCATCCCTAAACAATCCATTTCATACCAACTCCATCCCAAATCAATCTAAGCTCCATCTCAAACGATCCCAAAAATAATCCAAATTAAAACAAATACCTCACCAGGAGCCATTAGAAGATCATAGTGCTAATCTATTATCATTTGCACCATTTTGTATATCGTATGTGCCAATATGCTCCTTAGTAGCACCTACCTATCAATCACAAACATCATTCTACACCTAGCCAGTCACAGGTGTCATTCTACCCTCTGCCAGCCATAGGAGCCATAAGAACATCATAAGTGCCAATATGTTAGTCGTTTACACCATTCTATACATCATATATACCAACCATAAACCCTAAACCCTTATCTCCTTGTCTCTATCATCCCTCTACCTCTCAATATCTTTGCTTATGCCTTTCACCATGTCCATCACCCTCCATCTCCCTATCTCTCCCTCTCTAAACTCCTAACCCCTAAACTCTAAACCTGATCAACCCTAAATCCCTATCTGCTTGTCTCTATCATCTCTCTACCTCTCAATCTCTCTGGCTATGTCTGTGCACATGTCCCTCACCCTCTATCTCCATATCTCTCCCTCTCTAAACTCCTAACCCCTAAACCCTAAACCCGATCAACCCTAAATCTGATCAACCCTAAACCCTATCTCATTGTCTCTATCATCCCTCTACCTCTCAATCTCTTTGCCTATGTCTCTATATGTCTCTAGCCATGTTCCTCACCCTCTATCTCCCTATGTCTCCCCTTGGTCTCCTCTATATCTCCCTATCGGTCCTCTCTCTCTAAACCCTAACCTAAACCTCTAAACCTTAACCCCTAACCCCTAAAACATAAACCTGAAGTTACCCTAAATAATGCCTATAAACCCTAACCACTAACCCCTAAAGCCTAAAACTGAGCAACCCTAAACCCTAATACCTCTAAACTATAAACCTTGGAAGTAACTCTAAACCTCTATCTCCCTAGATCTATCCCAATATCTATCGATCCCCTCACTCTCTCTCTAAACCCTAACCTCTAAACCCTAAACCCTGAGCAACCCTAAATCCCTAACACCTAAACCCTAACCCCTAAACCCTAAACCATAAACCTAAGAAACTGTAAACCCCTAAACCCTAAATAATTCCCCTAAACCCTAACCCAAAACCCTAAACCCTAAACTTGAGCAACCCTAAACCCTAAACTTAAGCAACCCTAAACTCATAAACCCAACCCACCCTCTCTCTCTCTCTCCAAAACAAGAAAACTAGGTACTCTGTATCTCTCCTCTCCCTATCACCAGGTATCTGTCCCTAGTTCCTCTCCTCTCCATCTCCATCCTCTCTCCCTTTTCCTCCCCCTCACTCTCCCTTGTCAACAAAGAACATGGAAATGTAAGAAAAATAAGACATGTAAAGATGTATGAGGATATAAATTGGGATTCAATGAAATGGAAACAAGATAATTTATGAAAATTTCATTGGATGGGAAGAATGAGGAGGAGAGGTAGAGAAGGGAGGGAAGTAGAGAGTGAGAGAGAGGATAGTAGGTAGAGACAGGATGGAAGTAGAGAGTGGGAGAGGACCGTAGGAGGTAGACAGGGGAGGGAAGCAGAGACTGAGAGAGAGGGTAGGAGGTAGACAGGGGAGGGAAGTAGAAAGTGAGAGAGATGGTAAGAGGTAGAGAGGAAGGGGAGAAGAGAGTGAGAGAGAAGGTAGGAGGTAGAGAGGCAAGGGAAGCAAAGACTGAGAAAGAGGGTAGGAGGTAGATAGGAGAGGGAAGTAGAGGGTGAGAGAGATAGTAGAAGGTAGATAGGGGAGGGAAGAAGAGAGTGAGAGAGGTAGGAGTTAGAGAGGGAGGGAAGCAGAGACTTAGAGAAAGGGTAGGGTGTAGAGAGAGGAGAGAAATAGAGAGAGATACAATAGGAAGTGCAGCTACCCTTGTAGACATGTATGTAAAGTGTGGAAGCTTAGACAAGGCATGTCAATTGTAAGATGTAACACCTCAAAGAGATGTTCTATATGGAACGCAATGATTGCAAGATATGAAAAAAATGGATTTGTTAAAAAGGCTTTAGAAACTTTCAAGCAAATGCAATTGGCATGTGTATTGCCAGTTATGCTCATCATAACACGAGCACGTTATGCTCATCTTTGTTTGATGTGTTTTCATCAGTTTTTAGCAAAATCTAGAGATAATCTGGAGCGGTGCTCCCCATCAAGATGGAACTTTTTTCAATGAAAACTCAAAAAAAATACCACCATAATCTTAAGCTCTCTATTAGCTATCTAACTATATAATTTTTTTCACATTTTGAGTACGTTTAGTGTTTCATCTTAAATTTCTTTTGTTAGTGTGTCCAATTTTTGTCAAAAACTAGTATTAGTATTTTTGAATTTTTTTAACCATTCATCGAAAATTGAAATAAGTTATAGTTTTAGAAACTAGACTCCATTCTACACGAATTCAAAAAAAAAATTGATTTTCGATTAGTTTTCAAACATTTTAGGGGGAGCACGCTCAAATTTTTGTTTTTTAGGATGTGTCCACTTTAAAAATTACTAAAAATCAATTATTCACTAAAAAATTATTAGAAAAATTAGGGATAAACTACATGGTGTTACCTAGTTTCTCACCAGAGCGATTATTGAAATACTAAAAAAAAAGTTAACATTTTAGGGGAGCACACCAGACGCTATGTTATGTTTTTTTTAGAAAAACAAGACCAATTTGTGTGCTCCCCCTTTTTGATCCCCTTAATCTCAAACCATTTTTGGAAAAAAAATAGTACTTTAGTAACTAGATTCGGGAGGACTACAACTCTTGTTTTCACTCCATCTTCAAATTTTGAGTATAGCTATCTTCAATTTCCCATCCAACATCAATGTTTCCTAATTTTAGAAAAAAAGTGGCAACTTAAGACCCCATTTTGGTCCCTCATCTTTGTGCACATTACCCTGATGGTGGATTTGAAATATGGTCAATAGTGGGTGATGAAGGATTATTAGGATCGTGATTATCATTATGCTCATTAAGATCCAAGATATTTATTTGATCATCTATGTTTACTTAGGGTCCAAGTGTCTCATCAAGGAAAGTGGAGGGTATGTGCAGGATTATCGCGGCCCAATATGGAAAAAAAATCACATCTTTGCTTAGCCAAATTCATGAATGGTCAACTTTGACTTTCATAGGCATGTTAAAATATCTGTTTCGGTTTGGATACCAAACCAAAATGGATTTTCATTTTGTGGTAAAAAAACCATTTGTATAGTACCAGGAATGGGATATCTGTTTTTTGGAAAATGGATATTTGTTTTGTGAGTCCCAAAATAGATATCCAAAACGGATATCCATTCCAAAATAGATATCCGTTCCAAAATGGATATCCATTCCAAAATGGATATCCATTTCAAAAAGGATATCTGTTTTGGGGGTCCCAAAAAGGACATCCATTTTCTAGAAATGGATATCCATTTCCTGGAACTATACAAATGGTTTTTTTAATTCTTTTCATTGGTTTATGCTTAGAACTTACAATTCAACTTGAAAATTTCTATTGTTACATGGTTAACACTTTTCAAGCAATCGACAAAGTTGCATCTCCTTTAAAATTTGAACCTCTCTCTAGTAATTGTAAAGTGTGAGATGCACTAAGAAAACCTTAGGCTTGATGTTGAATTGGTAGTTGTTGTAAAGCTATGCATGAGATCTAAATTGAATTCATAGAACCAAGTAGTAATGTGTCAAACCATACAAGGGCATATTATATCAATGTGGAGGGAAAATTCTTAGCAAGGATATAATCATCAATGGTGACAATTGTGGCTTGGACAAAGAAATGTCTCATATGTGCAATGAGATCACCTTGGACATTATATTATCAAATTTAAAGCAAGACCATTTTATGAGGAGATGGTTGTAAGATGATGTCAATTGATAGTGGTGATTTAATCCATCCTATCAATGAGAAGGAGGAGGAGGAGGGTTAAGGTCTTCTAATTGCACTTACAACACCTTGAGTTTTGTGTAGATATAATATAATTGGGAATATGTGTTAGATAAATGTCACATGGTGGAGGGATGTGGCACGATGAGTGATGATTGATGTGGTAATGGTTATGGTCAAATGTGTATGAAAATGAGGTGGAATGGGTAGTGGGCTATCAATGTTGGGAAAGGGTTAGGGAGGATGTAATGGAGGAAGGGATGTGTGTCATGGTATGATGTCTCAAGGAAGGGGAAGAATGGATGGTGATTCATTAGATAATATGAATAATTATGGTAGAGCGAATTGGTATTGTGGTAACTATAGCATGTCATGGGGTGATATCATGC